>JAZHRO010000036.1:191727500-192957812 GCA_037157565.1 Thalassia testudinum
TATGAATTTTAGAGGATTTATTCTATTTTTACTTTGCCTCGAACCTCATGAATTGAATTGGGTTGTTTTAGGGTTACAGATTATCATTTAGTTTCTTGGAATTGCTGTAGCCCTTGCTAGATCATTTCATCCCACTTTTATTCTTATTAAGTTGCTTTGACCTATGTTTGGGCCCTGAATTACCCTGTATGCAGATTATACTGGTAAAATTGCATTTTTACCCCTTATGACTTGTTTTCTCCTTAAACCCAGAATTCTTTGAGTTAAGCCTTTCCTTGAGTTATGTAGGAGCTTTTATCCTTTGTATTAGGTCAAAATGAGCTAGTTATGGCTCATAATGAGGTTCTCATCAGCGGGTGTGGGCGACGCGGGCCGAGAAGCGTGTGCGGGCGAACGGCGGTTGCGGCACGCCGGGTGATCGATTAAGTGAGAAACTCACCGGTCACCCCACTGTAGCCACAGTGTTCCGCAGAAATGCGTGAACAGTGGCTACAGTGGTCGGGTGAGCCGTACGACCGCTTGCTGCAGGTGCTGTGAGTGCGAATGGCTCGGCGCGCGTGGTGGAGTGGCTCCGGCTGGTGGCTTGCGGGCAAGATGTCGCGGCAGAGCTCGCGGAGAGAGCTGCTAGCGTGCGCGGTGGAGGTCGAGGGTGACCTGCTGCTTGCGTAGAGGCTTACAGGTGCTGGCAGGGGTGCAGTGAAGCGTGGCCGGCTGCTGCAGTGGCGCGCGGTGGCCGGTTGCGGAAGAGAGAGCGTGACAGGGCGCGCGGAGAAGCGGGAGGCGGTGGTGCCTGCAGGCGCACGCTGGAGGCGAGGGCGCCTGCAGGCACGCGTGGAAGATGCTGGGGCTGCTGCTGCTGTTGCCGCCTTGCCGCTGCTTCTGCCGCTGAGCTCCGAGCTTCAGACCTTGAAGCCTGCGGCTATGGCTGAAGGTCTTCAAACGGTGAACCAAGAAAAGAGCCACCACGCCCACTGGCTCTTTGAAGAGCTGGGCGGTGGTGGTCTCACTGTGGTGGGTGTGCACCACAGTGAGGGCTCTTGTCCGCCGGGTGTCTCCTCTGAGGAGGAGGGCTGGCGTATGGAGGGACAGGGAGGAGATGGTGACCTGGAAGGAGAAGAAGTTGCAGTGGGTTCTTTGGCTGGGGACCAGGCTGCTGCAAGAAGGAGCCGAACCCTCATTTTTATAGAGGAAGGCATGCACAGCCATGCCCTGGCTGTGCATGCGACTGCATGGGGCTCGGCAGGGAGTGGTTCCTGCGGATGCAAGGAGAGGTGATGGAGGGCATGGCGTGAGGAGGAAGAATTCAATCCATGCAACCGCGGGAAGCATTCAAAATCAAGTGAAATAAAAATAAAAAGATGGTGAATTTTGTGAAGTAGCACTTGAAGAAAATGTAAATTGCAAGGCCACTTATTTCATTCTCCTCCCCTCTCAATTAAATGCATGCATGCATGTATTTTTACAAATGCGACTATGGAACCCTAATATGCACTGGTAATGCTAGGAAATAGCACAAGACAACACAATTGCAGGCGTATTTTTGCGGTGCAATCAAAGACCCACTGCAAACATCGCTGAAGACAACTCACGCTCTAGCGCTGCTACGTTGTTCGTGCGCGCCCGTGTCCCGCGCATCATCGCTGCATGCTGCGATCTATGGACGTTTGGGGACCTTCCTAGATGTCTTAAAAGAGCAAGATGTCACACGGTTGTGGGTTCTGACGGTGGCTTGCAGTGGCGGAGAGGAGGCACATGGTTGCGAAGTCAAGATGCAGTTGCGGGTGTCGGTGCTGTCACCACCGACCGCGGTGATGGATTTGCCAGAGGCAAGACAAGGTGGTGGTCGTCAGAGGCGAGACGCAGTGGTGGTTGTGTCTATCGGTGGTGGAATCGCAGTGGCGGAAGGTTGCAGTCATGGATGTGGCCGATGATGGAGGCTTGCGGTGGTGGTGGCACACGGTGGAGAGGTTGCCTGTGGGGAGGGGATGTGGAGATGGGCGGCTTCCTCCCCATGGAGGGAGATGACCTCCCAAGGGGACCCATCCCTGCATATTAAATAAGGAGAGAGAGTCAGAGAAGGAAGGAGTAGAGAATATTCGTGAGAGAGAGATTGGAGGAGAAAGAGATGAAGGTTATTTGTTTCTCTTTTCTCCTTTCTCTTTCTTTCCTTTGCTCTTGGTGTGGCTTACAACTCTCCAACTCGGATGAAGAGATTATGGGAAGAGAAAGATTCGTGAGGGAGAGAGAAGGAAGGTTTTTATTTATTTCCTTTTTTCTCTCTTTCCTTTTCTCTTATATGATAAATTAAATCTGTAAAGATGCTCTCTAAATTTAACTATGATTTCATTCAAATTTCTCTTTCCATAATGACTCAAATTTATTTGATTAAGATGTAAAAATGAATGGAATGATAATTGTACAGCTTTATTAATTTTATCTATGCAATGCATGATTCGTAATACATTTTCATTTCAATAATAATGCGCTTAGGCACTAAATTAGTCCACTAAAATGGACCTATCACTGTCATTAGGTAAAAACTGGATGGGAAACCTACAGTCATCTACCATGCTAGTAAGACCTTAGATGAAGCTCAGAGGAATTACACAATCACTGAAAAGGAATTACTAGCTGTAGTATTTGCACTGGAAAAATTCAGACCTCATCTTTTAAGTTCCCATATCATACTGTAGCCACGCTGCAGTTCGACAACTTCTCACCAAGAAGGATGCAAAATCTCGTCTGATTAGATGGATTCTGCTCTTGCAAGAATTTGATTTAGAGATTCGTAACAAGGATGGGAAGTAGAATGTGGTAGCTGACCACTTATCCTACCTTCCTTCTAAAGCGATATCTCTTTCACTTCCAATTACTAACCACTTCCCTAATGAGCAATTGTTGGTCATTCATTCTGATCTTCTTTGGAGAAGTGCCCAATGGTTGGACTAAATCCCAAATCAACAAACTTAAAACTGAAGCTAGGTAGTACTTTTGGGAAGAACCTTGGCTATTCAAATCTTGCTCTGACCAGATCATTAGGAAGTGTGTGCCTGTAACGACTCGATTCCCGAGTCCCTACGAGACACGAGAATCGGACCGACTCGACTAATCCCAAGACCTAGTCGTCCAACGAGGACGTAACCAAAAGAGCAGTAAAATAAACCACATTCAGCATGAATATAACTAACAGTAGGAAAATACAGCAGTAAGGAAAGAAACCACTACAGTATATACCACCACAACAGTAGAACAACATTAATAACATAATATGAACTGTAGGTAAAGAAAAGTACAGCGGTAACAAGAACTACTCACTACAGTGGAACAAAAAGAGGTACAAGAGAACAGTGGTAACTCTACTGGACCCTACTCGGCTCAGCGTCCTCTGCAACCGCTGACCCTGGCTGCTCAACACCTGGTCCTGAAAGGTAACGAGTGTAACACGTCAGCAAAACGCTGAGTAGAGTGGCAACTAAAACAAAGGAAATAGTAGAGTGTACAGTAGCTGTTATGTTCTGTTACTTTCTTTATTTACGTCTTTCAATTGTCTCATGATTTCATTTATTTCTCAGATCCTTCACTTGATCTCGAATATTCCTCGTGGGAACGATCTTGATTGCAGTCTTTTCCAAAAAGTAGAAGTAGCACGTGGTGCTCTCCTGGCTGGGAGAGTCCCCCGTGGTGATCCTACTCTCAGTCAACCACCCCAAGGTCACGGACAGGCGTAACGATGACTACAGCACGCGCGATAAACGCACAGGTAGCTAACCCCGCTGGCAAGCGATTAGTCGTTTCCATTAACGGGTGCAGAGCCCTCTCAGTAACAGGGGCGTCCAACCCCTCCACAGTAACCAAACAGGGGCCTTGCCCCTCCACAGTCCGCGCACCCTCGCCTAACTACCCTGGTTTGCCCCAGTGGGCCTAACAAGTCGGTGTAGGAGGCTAGCAGAACCCCGGGGCCCGTGGGGTAGCTAGCACCTTCCTACACTAATAGCTCTCCTCGATACTACGTACACGAGGGCCAGCAAGTCGGTACAAAGTGGCCAGTCCTAACCCCAGGTCCCTGGGGCGGCTGGCACCGCTCTGCACTAAACAGGTACAGGTACTTCCCTTGGTACTACGTACCCAAGAGACACCACACTACCACGTCTTTCTTTCTCAATTCCATTCCTTTCTCTTTCCAGGAGTTCCACTCTTAATTCCCCGTAGGGTTCCAGCTCTTTTAACTCAGAACATCTAGATTCCACTTTCCAGTTCCACGTTCTTACGATCCATGTTCTCAATCACGTGTATTTATTCATAACAGGCAGCTGTTAAATCAATTTACAGGCAGCTATTTGTTCCTTTCCATTTTACCAAGACTGCAGTATTCATATATTCCACTAGTTTTTCCCGTCCTAGGATTCATGCCATATCCTAGGATCTACCATACAATCTAGTTTTCCAACCCTAAGATTCATACAACACCTAGGATCTATCATTCAATCTATTTCTCATTCCTAGGATTCATGCAATGTCCTAGGTTCTATTTATGGTTCCATAATTTAACAGATTATACTAATAAACTTAAAAGCCACTCTACCAGTTACAACGGGAGTACTGGGGGCGTGGTCGGGAATCCCGCGTGCCTCCGTAACCCCCGAGACTGCAATGGAACGGGGTCCTATCACAAGAATCAAACACAAGGAGTTTCTCAAAACAGTATCTAATCATTGTAGACGGGTAGAGGATTAAATTTTGAAAAGAACGCAACTCAAAATGCGAAAAACGGACTCCAAACGAGCCCTAAACGGGTCGAAAATGACGAAACAGTGCAAAATCAGACGTCTTAAAAATGGGGATCAAATGGTACCTTGTCCTGCGTGGTCTCTCAGACGTCCAGAAGCCTGCGGGGGCGTCTGGCCTGATTCCTAAACGTCCGATGGTCACCCCGGACGTCTAGAAGTCGTTCCCGTCGTCTGGCACTGCAGCCAGACGTCTGATTTGCGTTGGATGGCGAATCCAGAACCTGCGCATACCCATTTCTCTCTCTCAGTACAGATGGCCGAAGAAAAGGAAGAAGGACGAAAATAACTCACCTTTCAGACGTCTGGACAGTCCTCCAGACGTCCTCCCCGTCGTCTGGTTGGAAGCCCAGATGTCTGATTCTGAAAAAATTTCCAGAATCAGGGCGCGACTCGCCCTCCACTCATGACGCACGGCCGCGCCGCGTCTCGTCCGCCCGCTGCTCGAGCTGCAGCAGGCCTCCCGCGTCACCCCGCGTCTGCTGCTCCCCCCACCGGCCAGCCCTAGCAGCCCCGGCAAGCTCGTCCTCACGGCCGAGCGCTTCCTCCCTCACGCAGCACCTCCTCCCACGCTCACCGTGGCTGTCGCTGCCGCCGCTCACTCGCGCTCGCACTCGCGCACCGGCTGGAAAGAGAAGAGGAAGGCGGCGGAGGTGATGAAAGTGAGGGAGAGGGCATGGCATTTTAAAGCTACGCGGGGAGGAGAGAGAGAGCGGAACAGAGGGCGTAGCCTGCGGCCGCAGGAGAGAGGGGAAAAGGCACCCGCAGGTCTGCGCGCGCAGGCGCGCAAACGTAACCGCGCGTGCCACCGAAACCGAATCCCAGACGTCTGGAAGGGGTTCCAGATGTCTTATCCGACGTCTGGGCCACCTCCCAGACGTCTTAAAAGACGTCTAAAGCCACGCGTTCGTAACAGTGCCTGATAAGGAGATAGAGAGCATCATATCGTTCTACCATAACCAGGCTTGTGGCGGTCACTTCTCTGGCAAAATGACCGCTGCTAAGATTTTGCAAAGCGATTTTTTCTGGCCGACACTTTTCAAAGATGCATGCGAATATGGTAGGGCATGTTCATGCTGTCAGTCTCTTGGTAGTACTCACTGCCAAGACAT
Organism: Thalassia testudinum; assembly: GCA_037157565.1. Classification (NCBI taxonomy): domain Eukaryota; kingdom Viridiplantae; phylum Streptophyta; class Magnoliopsida; order Alismatales; family Hydrocharitaceae; genus Thalassia; species Thalassia testudinum. Next base: position 191,733,397 of record JAZHRO010000036.1, read on the forward strand.
GATGCCCTTGAATCCGATTTTAGTATGCGAAGTCTTTGATATATGGGGCATAGACTTCATGGGACATTTTCTAAATTCTCATGGCTACCAGTATATCTTATTGGCAGGTGATTATGTTTCAAAATGGATTGAAGCCATCCCCACGAGGTCAAATGATTATAAGATTGTAAACCTCTTGTCTAGATTTGGGGTACCAAAAGGCATTATTAGTGATAAAGGATCTCACTTTAGGAACATCCACTCTCAGTCCTTGCTACAAAAATATGGGGTGACACATAAGATTGCTACACCTTATCACCCTCAAACCAATGGACTAGTTGAACTGTCCAACAGGGAGATCAAGAAGATTTTACAGACTACTATTTGACCAGATAGAAAGGAATGGTCTTCCTACCCTTCTGATGCATTGTGGGCCTATAGGATAGCTCACAAAACCCCATTAGGCATGTCTCCTTTTAGACTTGTGTACGGGAAACCCTGTCATCTTCCCATAGAACTTGACCACAAAGCCTATTGGGCTATCAGAAAGTGTAACATGGACTTAGAGAAGGCCGATGATCATAGAAGACTTCAAATTTCCGAGCTTGCTGAATTAAGGAATGAATCTTATAAAAGCTCGAGGATTTATAAGGACAAATTAAAGGCCTTCCATGACCATCACATCCGTAGGAAAACCTTTCAGCCTGGTCTGAAAGTCCTTTTATTCAACTCAAGACTTAAACTTTTCCCGGGGAAACTCAAATCCAAATGGACTAGACCTTTCAAAATCTTGAGAATCTTTGACAATGGAGCCGTTGAGATCACTGAGATTAACAAATCTGAACCTTTCACTATGAATGGACAAAGATTGAAACCCATCATTGAGCCACATGATCTAAGACTTGTCAACTTAATCATTTCGCTCCAATATCTTGAACCTATTTCTGTTGACACTTCTTCTGGGTTTGCGCTTAGCTGAAGGCATTAAACTTAGCAACCTATCTTCTGTACATTACTGTTTTCACCTTTCTTATTTTTTATTTCTTTCATTAGGTGTCTATCCTTGCATTTTTAGCATTCATTCATAGTCACATTTGTCATGTATTTCACTACTTAGCCCGACTTCCCACTCTGATCTAGTATTAGACTTAACATTGTTCACACAAAGATTTTTATCTCCTCATTCCAACTTTATTCCGTCACCTAGTCTAAGTTAGTGAAAGGCAGAGCATGCATTTGCATTCACCCTATTCATACAATGAGGACATTGCATCATTTAAGCATAGGGGGTGTAAATGGTGAAATCATTTACTGAAATACAATTCTAGACACACCTGTAGTATATAGAGTATAGTATTATCAAAAAAACCAAAAAAAAAAAAGAAAGATTTTGAAAATTTTGAAAAAAAATTACAAAGTTAAAAATACAAAAAAAATGTCAAAAACAAAAATTCCAAAAGTACAACAAAGGGACCTACTGATACTTATTGTTGAGGGAGAACTCCACAAAAAAAGAAATTTTAAGGAGAGAGAAAATGCATTGAAAGAATTGTAAGTGTTTAATTATGATCTTCTAGCTGAAAATAAAAAATAGAATAAATGTTTATGGACATTCAATCTTTACTGCTTAGACTTTCCGTGGCATTGTAGCTTGATTCCCTTAGGCTTTGGCTTAATACACTTCAAGATTTGAAAAGATAGACCAGGATCTCTTTTAACTTATGACGTATTATTGTACTTGAGTTACCAGTATAGGATTCACTGATTTGCTTTGGCTTAGGAGTCTAAGTAACCTTGGTTTACACTACACAGTGTTGGGAAAGACCTTATGAACTTGAAATTCAACCCTAGTGTTCATTAGGGAAGGTATAGTCCTTACCTGTCTACGCTGGTAGATTCTTTGTCCAAGTCTTTAGTCTTGTGTTTAGGGGAAGCTCTTTCCACCAAAGTGCCCACCCACCAAATAAATGTACTCTACCAAATAAAGTTATTAAAGACATGCTGACATTTATTTGCTCAAAAGAAAAAAAAAATCAGAAAATGTCCAAAAGAATTTTCAGAAAAAAAAATATTCTTTTGAATAAGTCAAGTATGTTCTCCAAGTCCTGTAAATACATTCTACCAAAAATATTTTCAGGGTGCATTACAAATACCCAATTTCCACCAAATACGCAATAAGAGTTGGGTTTAAATCTTCCTCACTTTTTGAGAGTCAATCCAAAGACATGAGCTGAAGCTAGGACCAATCTGGACTTTAAAAAAAGTGAAACCCTTTAGACCTGCAATCGGCGGTGCACTATTCATCGCAAGAACTCGTGTCATTGTGGTCGTCACTCCGATCCACTCTCGATCCAAGGGTAGATCCAATCCAACTTGCTGATGGTAGAAAAGTGCAACTTGAAATTAGGGTTTTATAGTTATAACATGCTAATATGATCGCTTTTAAAATTTGTAAAACCTAGATAGTGGGGTATCTAGGGTCGTCCCAAGGTAGGTAGGAATGCATTTTAAATACTCTTGCTTGAAAACAGAAAATCAACTTTCTTTTTGTGAATTTTTTAATATAAGATTATTTTTTGATTTTCATATAACGAGCAACAACGAAATAGTAAACATGAAATAACTACACCTAACTTTCAAAAGCTAACACCAAGGTGACAGAAGTAACCCCTCTCTAAGCTCACCCTAGGTATGTGGAGGCCTAGGGTAATTAGAGAAAGGGAGTGAAAAATACTAAAGTGAAAGCAATCAAAAGATGCAACAAAATTATAGAAAGGCAACTTTTATAAAGGAAGAAAAGTCATTTTACAAGAAACATAGAGGAATGCTTCTACTACAAAAGGAAAAGAATGCAAGTAAAACAAAATTTCTCCCAAACATGATGGCGAAGAGGGAAGGATTCTTGCTGCTCCTGAGCTTGAAAAGAATCTCTCCAACTCCTTCTTTGAAGTGCTCCTCCAGAAGTGTTGCTTCTCCTTCCTGGCAAACCCTAGATAGGGTGTGCCCAAGCTCCTCCAAGGGTGGAAGAATTCCACCCAAAAGAACTCCTAGGGTGAGCGTGCACCATCCTCTAGACCTCCTCCTAGACGTCCTCTTGGTTTGCTTGTCCTCTAGCTGGCGTGGGCATAAGAGAGAAGGGAAAAGGGGAAGATACCAAGGGGACAGAGTATCCCCTTAATCTTCTTCTTCTCCTTCTTCTCTTGGCTGGCTACGGTAGGTGGAATATGGTGGAAGAATGGTGGAATTAATGTAGCCAAAGGTGTCTTCTTTTGGTGGTAGGGTAGGTCTTTTTATAGGAGTGGTAGGGGTGGTAGGTGTAGTTAAGGGATGGATGGCTAAGATGGCTCATAGGGGGTGGTTAGGAGATCCTAGGGCTAGGATTGATGGCTCCAAAATGAAAGGTTACTTGGTGGTTGGCTCCATCCTTAGAGGTAACTAGGGTTAAGGGGTTTGGTAAGGTGTGTTGTAGGGTTGAGATGAAGTTGTAGGGAGGAAGTTTTGGGATGGAGGGCTAAGGTTTAATGGTGACAAGGGAAGGGGTGTATGGAGGTTGGGTTAAGGAGGTTTGGTGCCAACTTAGGTGGGTTAGTTGGCATGGAAAATGGGAAGGGTTAGGATGGTTCCATGTGGTGGTGGTTGTGGGATGAAAGGTGGATATTAAATGGCACCAAGGGAGTGGGTGTATGGAGGTGTTTTCGTGCCATTTATGTGGTGGTTAAAGGTTGGTTAAGGTGGTGAAGGGGTAGGTTAAGGGTGGTGCCAAGGGTGTAGATGGCTTTATGGGGATAGGTGTAGGGTTGTGATAAGGGTTCAAGTTGGTGCCAATTATGGAGTGTAAGGGAGTTTTGGTGCCAACTTAAGGGTGGTGAAGGGTGGTGGTTATGGGTGGTTAGGTTGGTGGTTATGGGGATAAAAGGTGCCATGGTTGGCACCACTTTGAAGGGGTGCTTGTGGTGTGTTTTTGGCACCAACCATGGTGATTTAGGGTTAGGTTTAGGTAGGGTTAAGGTGAAGTTAAGGAGGAGAGTGGATCGCCATGAGGAGCTTAGATGTAGCTAAGCTAAGCTAGTTTAGCTAGCTTAGCTAGCAGGGTAGTAATGGAGGGAGCTAGAATTTAGGGATAAGGAGCTGAGGAGAAACTATCTGGAGCTACACTGGAGCTGGTGGCTGCTAAAGAGAACAGCAAGGAGCTACCTTAGCTGGATTAACTTGCTAGTTCTTTGCTAGCTACTAAGCCAAGCTAAAGTAAGTTGACTTCTGCTGAATTGAGTTGAGGTGAGCTGGGTCTGATCTTCCTGGAGATAACCTAGCTAGCTAGAGTAGCTAGCTTAGGTTAATTAGTTTAGCTCAACTAGGTTGAGCTGAGTGGAGTCTCTAGGAACTGGACTTGAGTTGGCCTGAGCTAGTTGAGGTCATCTTCAGCTTACTTGAGTTGAGTGGAGCTGGAAGTAGTTGGACCTGAGCTGAGGTGAACTCCTGTCAACTTAGTTGAGCTAGTTAGAGCTCCTAGTGAACTGATTGGAGCTAAGATGAGCTAGACTCAACTAAGTTGAGTTGGATCTGAGCTAACTTGAGCTAAGTTGCGCTATCCTGAGCTACCATCCAGCTAAGATGAGCTGAATGGAGCTTAAGGGAGCTAACCCTAACCCAAGTGAGCTGATATCCAACTATGACGAGCTGGATTTAGCTGAGTCCAAGCTGGATTGGCTTCTTCTTCACCTATTGCCTTCCTGAATATTAGGGTTTTAGGGGTCTAGCTATATGTTCGTCCCTAACACTCAAGTAAACGTGTCAAAAACAACAAAAATAATGCATTGCATGTCTAACCTAAGTGATGCGTAAATGCAGCCCAGAAACCCATTTGTGGAGTTAAAATCCTAAGAGCTAGGTATGTTTTAGGGCATAAGAATGATGATAAACTGGCGTTTATCACTTACGCACGAACCTGAGTGTGGCCTCACCCCCTATCGTAGATCCCATCTAGCGATGGAAATCAATTTGAACCTTCGCGCCTTCCACAAGCTCATCTCCATCGTGGATGCCCTAAGCAACTAAATCCACCTCTGCGGTGCCCAGATTGCTTACGAGCTCATATAAGTAGCTTCACTGACCTCACGTGACACAAACAAGCTCCCTCCCCTTGAGTGGTTCCCTTCATCTATCCCCTCAACTCTCCTACCTCAATTCTTCACCTACGATGACAGAGCAAGCTCGTCTCCCTCCTTCATTCCTCTCTAGTCGCTGACTTCAGGCTCTTGGACATCTCCTTCTTCAGGTGAGGGTCCCCTCCATTTCATCGCCATCAACCTCCAGCCGGTGGACCTCAGATACCTCCTTCGTCTGTTAGATTAGTTTTCTTGCTTTCTATATTAGATTTAATGTTAGTTAGCATATTGTAGTTTAGTTAGATAGATTAGATGATGAATTTGGTGACGCATTTGCATAGGTCAGAAGTATAGTTTAGCTTAGGAGCAATCTCGCCCTCTCTGACCAATCCAGATCAGAGAGGCATTTTCACCTCATTTGCATTGATCATAGAGCTCTCTCATCACTTTACATCACTGTCACATTCTCCCCTTGATGAATTAAATCATGTTTCACCCCTCCATGAGAGTTGAATTTAGATTCGGTAGCTCTCTAACTTTCAGATTTAAATTCATGTTCAAACACATTTAAGGGTTGTCCCATTCACCTCATTTTCTCACAATGACCCTAGTTTGGTTTTTATTGAGCTGATTCGTAGATTATTTCAAACTTTTTTTGATTTGACACTAATCAAAGTTTTGGATTGAAATGTGAATGAGCAAATTGTCTGATCTAAATTCTTCTCTTCATGTTATCTATGGCATAAAAGGAGCATTAGATTAGGATTATTTTGTGTTTTGTGAGCTTTGATTTCCATTTAGGTATGCTGAGATTTATCTGTTGTGATTTGAAAAGTGTAGAAGAACAAGTTTTCATGTATTAAAATCTTGAGATGAATTTATATCTTACACTGTCTATAGTGTAAGATGGATATCAAATCAAGCTTTTAGTGTTTTTGGGAGAAGAATTTGGTTTTCAAGATGATTTCAAATGAGCTTTCATGAGATTTAGGGGTGTTTTGGTGAAGATTTTAGTATTTGAATTTAAATTTGAATGAATTCTCGGTCTGATCATATTTTAAACAATTGCTTGATCATGTGATTTCTGGTTTAAACTCTCCCACATTAGCACATGAAAGAGTTGCATAGCAGCCACATTCTTTGGATTGATTCCCGATTTCAAGCATTTGAAGATTAGTGCTTGTTTTGAACGGAGTTTAAGGTCTTATTTGATCCTTCTCTTTATGTTGTCTATAGCATGAGCGAAAGATTAGATTAGATTTCTCTTTTATCTGGTAACTTTGATTTGGATTTGGATTTGATCTCAGATTAGATCTATTTGATTTGATCAGAGCTACACTAGTAGCAATCAGCTGTTGGAGTTCTATTTTGATGGAAGCAGCAGTAGCTGCATTAGTATTTTAAGACATCTGATACAACAACTCTCAGCTGATGGAATTGGGCAACATTTACTGCTCAGATCAGCAACAACAACTCATTACTGATCTGAAAAGAAGTAGCAGCAACAGTAGCTGCATCACTATCTGAAGTTGCTGCTGAACTGCAACAGCAACAACAACCATTGTTTTGAGGGTTTTGAGACGAAAATTTGTGTTGTAATGGAGCTGACCTGTGCATAATGTTAGACTAGTAAGGCACAAGCATTCATGTACTAGAATTTGCATTTTCTTTGATTAGAATTGCTTGTAACTAATGTTCAATTCCTTTATTAGCCATTTGAAATTGATTATAACTGTCCAATTTGAAGTTTTAATGAAATTGATGTGGAAATCTTGTTTAATGCTTCATACATCTTTTATGTAACATGTTGGACAGTTCTGATTATTTACATCGTCTATTTAGCCCCTAAAATACATTTAGAAGTCTTAGGTGCTATTGCTCAACACCTCTTTAAGCCTCTTATGTGTTAACTTGTACATAAATAAAAATATATAAAAAATTCACAAAAAATAAAATAAAGATGTCTTGAGTAGGATTAGTAATTTTTCTAAGTGTTTACCAAATTTCAAAGTATTATGAACTTCCGACTTGGTAGAACATATCAACTGACGATTCAATTAACTTAGGAATTTAATAAAGAAACCAAAGTTAAAAATCACAAAAGGAAAATTCCCTCTCTCATCTCACCCTTTCTCATCTCCTACCTCCATTCTACATACAAAAATTATAAAAATTAGAAAATTTCCAAAAATACCCAAAAATACCTTATATAATATGTATATACTTTTAATATAATTTAAAATACTCTATATGTATATATTGTACAATATGTAAATAATGTCTATAATTAGCTTATATATGTATTCTATATATTAAATTAAATATTCAGAATGATTTATTATATATATATAACTTTATTGTATAATTATATATTAATTTATATAAACTAAATGTATATTAACTTAAGTAATTATACAAATCTATGTATTTTTATATAATTATATCTCATACTATACACATGAATTTAACTAAGTAACATATACTGTATAGTACCTGTAATTTGATTGAGTTAAGTAATTACGGTAGGTAATTAAGTTATTAAGTTAATTGAGTAATTTATTAACTTAAAATAAAATAAATTAGTAATTTATGTTAATACTGAAGTAATTTATAGTGTATATTTGTATAGCATTATTTTAAGTATATTTAACCTATTTATAAGTATTTATAAAATATTTAAATACATAACTATCTAAAATGCGTATTTAAATATAAATAAATTACAATAAAATCTCTAAAATACATAAAAAATGTATAATAAATACTTTATTATGTAAATTAACTCTGTAATAAGTCAATTTCATGTATAATTAACTAATTTATACTTTAATTAAAAAATTAACCCTTAATTTAATGTGTATAAAGAGCTAGTTTTAACTAATTTTATTATATATCTAAATAACTTATTTTTGTAAATAAATTATACAATTATGTATCCATATATAAGGGCTTTGTAACCATATCATTTAATTTAAAATTGAAATTATTTATGGCCCTCAAATCAAGGGCCAAAATCGCCAAAATCGGACTCTGCACAGCACAACTTGTGCTCAATTGACCACCAAACATTTGTTCCACATTGTGTGTGGCAAAACAATTTGTGCAATATAAGTTGTTTTGGCGTTGCGACCACCTCGGTTGTCAATGCTGGGTGTAACTAATGAGCATACAGGGTTTATTCTCGGGGCACGTGCCTATGTGCACCTACAGACGTGCGTAGGCATGTGCATGAGCGCATGTAAGCACATGTGTGGGCTTGCTAGGCCTAATATTGGGCCGAAAATCGAATAAAATATACCTAAATAAAACTAGGATTGGCCCACCAGTAAAGATCTGGACCCACCTTTCGAGGTGCTGTGTATCCCTTGAAAATGGGCTAGCCCACCCATTAAAAAAAATTTTTGGTAGAGGGGGTGGTTGGAGCTTACAGATGACATATTGCTGCCTTTATTGATTGTATAGATGTAACAGATATGGTCCTCACTATACATGTTGATATTTAATGTGTGAATTTGTTGAGTAAACTTCATCGACGAAAAGCGAAGTAAATAATGTTACACAGTGAGTTCCACTATCACTCAAATAGACATTAGTACCTGTGAGTGAAGAAATCACCCATGATTTTTTATTTTATATCGATGTAATTTAGTTCTAAACTAATGCAATTTGGTTCAAAAGTGGTAATGGCTTTTTGAAGTAAAAATGCACAAAAAATCAAAAATTGATGTGTTTTACAACGTATCCAAGCATACACGCTGGCATTTAATTTGTAAATTTATTCAGTAGGTCCCACACTCAGAAAGTAATACAAGTACTGTCACGTGATGAGGTGACACTACTAAAATAGCTACCACCACTTACAAATGAAGAAATCACCGATGATGTGATTTTTTATTTTAAATGAAAACATACAGGTGTTTTTTTTTTGTTTTGAACGAAAACATAGATAATTTTTTGTTCTAAATGAAAATGAATTGGTGATTTTACACTGATGTAAAATGATTAAAAAGTGATGGTGATTATTTTAAGCTTTGTGTTACTATTTTTTAGGATATTTTAAATGCATCGATGCATTGTGTTAATGAGATCCACCAAAATGGATAGAGTGCCCAGGTAAGAGAGACATATGACACGTTCCTTGCATATTACACTTTTTATTGCAAATACGTTTATGTACTCTTGTCCTCATTAATTTTATTCTAAGTCGATCGAGTGCATATATAGGGAGTGATAGAACGGATTGAGCGCATTGTAGTTTGGGTATGGTAAAGAAGCACCTACATGTTTCGCCTTTGAGCGAGTGTCACTCCATATTTTGGGAAGATGGGTTCTCCTTGTTGAGGGTGCAATGTCATGATGTAACCTGATCATCTTGGCAATCTTCATGGTGTATTGTGCGTCCTAGATGACGAAGTGAGTTAATTAAAGCAACTTGTACAACGGGAGGATGCACATGGCACGCTTGCTCAGAGCTTAAGCCAGCCCAGAATTTCTCCTTTTTGTTGATCACATCTCTATAAGATAACCAGATGTTTCCGATGAATCCAAACTCCATTCGATCGGCTTCGTTAGTTACCAATTAAATCTATTGGTATTATCCCGTTACATGTAAATCATCGACGATGTCTTTGATGACACGTATTGTTATACACACATGCAGTTAGTATTCAAGGTAGTGTTCAGAATTTTGTTTACTTTCTCATCTTTCAGGATGAATTGGTACTCTCTTTTTGGGGAAGTGCGTTCCCCTCTTGGAGGGTGTAGTGTCTGTATACTGCTTCAACCTATGAATAAAATTTCATCTATGTAACAAAAAAAAAGATGCTTAAATCTTAATTGGGATTAAGACACCTCACATGTGATACATTAGGATAAAGTGACCCTAAATTCCTTTCACATACAGGCCTCCAACATTGTGGCTCATTAGACGAGCACCTTTCCTCTGCCTCACCTTTGCTACTTAAGCTATCTAGGTGAGCATTATTCAGGTGAATTCCAAATAACCATTCAAAACATTAGAAATGAATCACGTGATTTGAATTGTTTGAGTTAGGGGTCGAATCAAGACTTAAATCATAGAATTTATATTGATTGTGCCTAGGTTAATGGATTTGAAATATACAATCTAAATCACTCAAATAATCTAAATTACTGAATTAGATGACTTATGAGTGACACCCACCCACTCTACTCAAACTTAAATATATAAGTGAATTATTTGTAAATGATATTAATATATTTTTTAAAAATTTTATTATTATAACTATAAATGATATTTAATTTTTTATAAGAAAAATGAAGTATTTAATCGCTATTATATTGTAAAGTATTTTGTAAAATAGAAAATTCTCCTTTATTTGCGAACTTGTGCAAATTTTGTTAGACTGAAAAATTGATGTGATAGAGGAATGGAGAAATATTAAATTCAATCATCTTTTATTTTTCATCCTAACTACAACTATATATATATATATATATATATATCAAATTACATCAAGCTGTTAGTAATTAGATCAGGTTGTACATGTGCAATCGGACGATACATGTGCTATGAGAGGGAACGGCTAAGACGAGCGAGTTGAAAAAAAGCTTAGGTTTTGGCTTCGGTAAACCATTACTTTTACCAAAAAAGTGAAGCATAGAATTGTATATGAAGTCGTGTTATATTAACAACGCTCATTTGATATGTATGCTCTCTCGATAATATTTTCACTTTGAGACATATTAATTTATATATTTTTTATTTGTAAGCATGTATCTCTTAAAAATGAGTCTATAAATTTTTTAACGACACGTGTCCTAAGATTCTGCAATTATATGTATTCTTCTACAAGAGATGGTGGATACAAAGTATTCCGGGATATATATATATATATATATATATATATATATATATATATATATATATCAACAAAAAAAAATAAATAAAATTCTATTCATTATGCTGTCAATAGATCCACATGCAATTTGTTTCGCTCGAATTGAATAATTACTTAATCGAATCCGAATGGTTTGATTTAGTCAACAGGGCCCTACGCTCGAGCAAGATATTGGATTCGATATCAGGTAACTTTTAACTCTAACGTATCAGGTAACTTTTAGACGATTCGAAATCAAGCACCTGCTCCAAAATTGCAAGTGGATCAAGTTCATGCGGTAGTTAAGGGTGAGCGTTCGATCGGTTTCGTTAGACTCAGGTTACGCAGCTCGGGTCCAACCACTTTGCGTTGACATAAAAAAAAAGAAGAAGAAGAAAAGAAAAAACAAGGTGAAACCACAAGTAGTACAGATAACATGCATCAGGCAACATCGTAAGTTTGTTGTTGCATAGCGGGTAAAGGTATGATAGCTCAAATAAAGCATAATTCACATCAGGTCACTCCGACATGCATAATTAACTGGTTCCACAAATCCAAACAACTTATAGATATAAAATGACAACAACGACCTGGATAACCGGACTCAAAAGGCACACACTCAACCTCTGCAACGGTGGAGCTTGTTGCACCCTTGGTTGGTATACGGTCTACCGGGCGGCACTTTTCTGACTGGCCTATCGGAGATCAGGGCCTCTCTGGTGAGGCCCTTGTAACCTTGCAGGATCCTCCTGCTGGCCTCCGTGTCCATGAGCCACTCCATCTCGTCGGCATAATCGCCGACGGTGCCATTGTGTGCCTTCCCATCCGCCGCGACCACGAACAACAGGGCGAGGAGGACGGCAACCTTGAGGAGGGAGACTCTCCCTCCCACCCTATCAAGACCTCCGCTTCTCATCCCTCCTTCCTCTCTGCCTCCCAACTTGTGAGTAGCGTTGCTTAAATAGATATATCAGTGGCTCCAATTGATGTGGATCGGTGCTGCAAGCCCACACACACACGTGTATATATATATATATATATAAATGATCCGATGGTAACGTATGTTGAAGAGGTGTGTGATGTTGAGAGAAAACCTAACCCAAGAGAGCATCTTTCATATGGTAATTAATCTTTTCGTGTGAACATAGGGTTGTGTAATTAGAGTTTGACTTTTTCCTTGATCAAAAAAGTGGAATCCGTCTCCGTTCATTTCTTATACCTCATCTCTATGGGCTGTCATGCTGTCATGTGAGATTATATCCAAAGTCATGCCATATTAACATTACTCCTTTGATATTTATGCTCTCCTGGTAATATTTCCACTAACATGCTTGACCGAGACATATTAATCTGTATATTTTTTATTCGCAAGCATGACCCTATAAACTTCTCGATGACGTGTGTGTTCGTGTAAGATTTTGCAATTATACGTATTCGTGTACAAGGTTGCATAGATGATGGTAAATACAAAGCTGACACCCAGTTCGACAGCGGGATTGGGGAGGGGTTATCCCCACTTTGGAGGAATTGGGGCACCATCGAAGGAGGAATTGGGTGGGAGGAAAGAGAGGATGGGGGAGAAATATTTCTCTTTGTTCAACATCTCAATTAAATTATTCCATTACATTGATTTAATATTAATATATATTAAAATATATCAACCTTCATGTAATATATCAATTAAAATATATTTACTTTACCCCCGTCAACATACTAACACTTATATCTTAATATTAAGTAAACACTCAATAACATCACATTACAACATTAATTTTTTATCCCATCAATTATTTTTATATCTTAATCAAATATTCATTTTCACTCGTCGCTACGATATTTTATCCTAATATATATGCCGATTGAAACCAGACTCCTAAAAGGCCCATCCAGAAGTGACCCTTCATTCCTTTCACATACAGGCCTCCAACATTGTGACTCATTAGACGAGCACCTTTCCTCTGCCTCACCTTTGCTACCTAAGCTGTAGAGGTGAGCATTATTGGGTGAATTTCAAATAACCCATTCAAAACATTAGAAATGAATCACGTGATTTGAATTGTTTTGAGTTAGGAGTCAGATCAAGACTTAAACCATGGAATTTACATGGATTTTGCGTTGATCAATGGATATGGAATATGCAATCTAAACCAATGAAATAATCCAAATTAATAAATTTCGTGACTCATGGGTGAGATCCACTCATCTGATTCGAGCCTAAATATATAGGTAAATTATTTGTAAATGATGTTAACATATTTTTTAAAAGTATTATTATTGTAATTATAGATGATATTTAATTTTTTATAAAAAAGATAAAGCATTTAATCGTTATTATATTATAAAGTATTTTATAAAAAAAGAAAATTCTTGTTTGTTAACAAATATGAGCATACTTTGTTAGAATGAAAAATTTGTGTGATAACAAAAGGGAGAAATATTAAATCCAATCATCTTTTATTTCTCATCCTAACAACGTCAATATTCAAAATAAATAAATATTAATACATATATGTAAATATATCTAAGTTGTAAGTAATTAGAACAGCTTGATTAAATCCTAAATTCAACGTAATCTAACCCATTAACTCAACTCAACCCAACAAGGTTAGGTCAAGTTAGATTGCATGTTGAACTTGACCAATGTACACCCTTATTTACAGGAACTACTTAGGAAAAAAAAGTCATTTTGTTAGCAATTCATTGGAGAACTAATGAGTCAAAATGAATAATCAAAACATGTCATGTGACTTATAAATTGAAAAGGAGATTACCAAAACAAGGATATAAGTATGGAAATATACGTTGGAATACATTTTGCTATGCATGATCAAGAATCGACCGGTTGTAAATTAAAATTAATCAGTTTAAAATCAAATAGATCAAAGTACAACGATTGAAAATGATTTTTAACTAGTTGAAAATAATTTTCAACTAATTGAAAATTAAAATACAACATTATACTTATTTTTTTATTAGTGATAACTAATTTTTCACTTAAAATGTAATTTTTTATTTATAAAAAATAATTTTTCATTTAAAAAATAACTTTTTTATATATAAAAAGTAATTTTTACTAATAAAAAAATTAAAATACATTAATTAAAATCACAGCATCACTTTCTACATTGCGAAATACGGTCCAACGTGAATTAGAAAATTAAACATTTGTTGACACGTTTTTATTAGGGTTCTTTCCGAAAGACCCACTCAAAGCATGGCATGCAGTTGATGAGTCGCATTGCTAAGGCTCGTGCTTGTTTTCACGCCATACACGTAATCTCCGTCCATTCAAATCACACGCCACTCTGGAAGTTAGTAGTTAATTTAATTATTTCCTTCGAAGCACGTAGGACATTTACGATAGCCATTGAAGTTATTGCAATAAAATCCTGTCTCATAATCATCTCAAGTATCTTCGTTCAATGCCTCCCGATTATATATCTACTTGGGAGGACATTTACGTTTGTTGTCTTTTTCTCTTTTACCCCAATCCAAAAGAAGCAAGTTCCATTCAAATAGCAGATATCGAATTCGAATCCGAATGGTTCGATTCAGTTAGCAATAGCCCTACGGTTGGGAAGATATCGGACCCGAGACTTTCGACTCTAACGTATCAGTGCCTTTTAGACTATTCGAAATCAAGCACCTGCTCCGAATTGCAAGTGGATCCAATTAATGATGTTGTTAAGGTTTAGTTAGACTCGGATTACCCAGTTCGATCGGGTTCAATCTGTTCGGGTTGACAAGAAAAACGAGGTGAAACCACAAGCAGTACACGCAACATGTATCAGGCAACTTTTATCTTCTGAGGGTATACGTACATAAGTTTACTATTGCATAGCGCGTAAAGATACCAGTACAACTCCAATTACGCGTGATCTAGATCGTGTCACTCCACATATATAATTAACTTGCTTCCCACGAAAGATCGTTTACAACGGACTTGGCTTTCTCCTTTATCAAAAGAAAAACATTTTCTTCAAGCCACTTCTAAAGTCTAGAATCCATGTCCCCCATTTGAAAAAAAAGGACATAAATCCTCAAGTTGTACATGTGCAGTCGAATGATACATATATTATGAGGGGGGAAGAGTTAGGATGAGGAGCTTGAAAAAGAATTTAGATTTTAACTTAGGTAAATCATTACTTTTACCAAAAAGGTGAAATCCGCTATCGGAAGTAGGATGCAATTGTAACATGGTGACCTAGGGATTCATGTTGAAATCGGTGAGATTTGGGAAAAGTTTTTAGTCTCATATTAGAAGTGGGAAAATCACTTGGTGGGTGTAAAAGGCTTCTACTATGGCTTATGTAGCAAAGAGTGAGAGGTGGGGCTAGGGACCACACACGCACGCCTCGCCCCAACTTCGGCTCTGACTCGGGCTTGGGTAAGAATCAATTTGGAACTTGGAACTTTAACTACTTTTGCTATTGATTTTAATCTCACGATTTTGACCTGCATTGATTGATCAAATAGTGAAATTAGTTGACCAATTATTTTTGTCGATCAATGATTTTAATTTGGTCGATTAAGTGATTTGGTTGAGTAAATAGTGAAATTTAATCGACCAATTGTTTTGGTTGATCAATGAACTTAATTGGTAAATTAATTGTCGAGTTTCCATAAAACGGGAATTTCCTTAAACATCTGACCGTGGGCTCTATATAAGGTCCACTAGGGGACTCTCATTTGACACATAACAAAGGTAGAAAAGCTCTCTCCACACTCTCTCTTCATTCTTGTCTCTCTTAGTGCGTTCGTTCGATATGAGATTGGTAGAAAAACCTCCAATCACTTTTAACGATCTTGCACAAGGAGATTGAGAGATTCACAACAGGTTTTTTGTTGATCAAACCATTCAATTGGTAGATTAATTGGGAATTTGGTTGGAAACCAAATTGCCTCGGCTTCGTTCTCCTGAGGTGATTTTCGAGGACGTCCAAGATCGGAGTGCGCCAAATTTTGGAAGTGGATTGTCGTATGCTTGGAGGAGTTCATCAGACCTGACGCACCGATATTGTGTGGGGCGATACCTTCTCTAAGGGAAGTCTTTAATGGGTGCTTTGATCGAAGTAAAATGTAATCCACTCTCATTTTATTTTTTTGTGTTATTGCATGCTATTTGTTCTTTATTTTATTCTGGATTTTGTCAAATCTAGTTTGACTTACTTGATTTAATATTTTTTATTTATGCGAAAATGTTGAAAATACATATGTTTTTATTTATTTATTTTCTATATGTGTTTATCTCAACAATCTTAAAGAAGGTATCATTTAGATCTAAAATATTTGGCATGTCAGAAATGACCTTTAAATCACATGTAGACTTATCTAGTATACTCGAAAAATTTGGAGGGAAAAATTTTAAGAGTTGGCAACATCGCATGAGAATTTGGTTGACTACCATTGGTTTGACCTCAACATTGGAAATCAATTGCTCGATTTTGGATAAGGAAAAATCCACTCCTTAAGGCCAAAAGGCGGTGGATGTGTAGAATGAGTTCAACCGTATTTATCATGGTTGCATCTTATTGGCATTGTCCAATGTGTTGTTTGATGTGTATAGCATATCCACGTCCACTGCGATAGGGCTATGGGAGGAGTTGGACAAAAAGTATAATATCGAGGACTTTGGTATTGAAAAATACTCTGTTGTAAAATTTCTTAAATTCCAAATGGCTGACGATAAATCATTATTGGAGCAGGCACATGAATTTCTGTTATTACTCCATGGTTTAGCAAACGCTGAAATGAAGTTTCCTGAGAAATTTCAAGTCATGTCTATCATTGAGAAATTTCCTAAATCTTGGGAGGACTTCGGGATGACTCTCAAGCATAGGAATGGAAAGATTTCTCTTGATAACTTGATGATAGCCATTGCTATTGAGGAAGAGTATAGGAAACAGAAACCTGTAATACCTATAGAGTCTAAGGTGAATGTCATGACATCTAAGGATAAGAAGAATAAAAATAAGAACAATAAAAATAAAATGAAAGCCAAACCCAATATCCATAAAAAATCAAAGAACAAACCATGCTGGTACTGTGAGCAGGTTGGGTATTGGAAGAAGGATTGTCCTAATAAAGCTCAGCAGAAGACCACAAATGGGAATCTTCAAGTGAATGTGATCATCGAGGAGGTCGAGGCTAGTGATGGGTATGTCTCAATAAAATCCAAACTCTATGTTATTCACAATCCTCTTGAATAGCTCGTAGATTCTGGAGCCAATGTACATATTTGTACTGATAAATCATTCTTTTCTTCCTATTAGACCTGCATTAGTGGGACTGTGAAGATGAGAAACGACTCTGCAACCAAGGTTCTGGGATTTGGATGAGTGGACTTAAGGTTTTCCTAGGGGCAAGTCTAGACACTGTTCAGGGTGTTGCACGTTCTTGTTGTGAAAAAGAATGTTCTTTCTGGTTCCTTGTTAGTTAGAGAGGACTTTGAGTTAAACTTTAAATGTAATAAAGTTGTTATGTTAAGACATGAATATTTTATGGAAAGGGATATTTGGTAGATTTTAATCTATTATTCAGAGTGAGATGTGATGTGGATGTATCATCTAGAAATGCTGTAAATAATGTTAGTTTTCATTCGATTCAATCTATTTGCAGTAATATTGAATCTTGTGATATATGGCATGGTAGATTGGGTTATGCAAATTTTAATTCTTTAGAAAGAATGAAAAAATTAAATATGATTCCAGAACATATCATAAATAAAACTAAGAAATGTGAAATGTTACGAACGCGTGCCCCGGACGTATTTTAAGACGTCTGGGAGGTGGCCCAGACGTCTGAACAGACGTCTAGGATCACATCCATACGTCCTTCCAGACGTCTGGGATGGTTTACAGACGTCTGAAAAACAGTTATCGTCCACACCCGCGAGTCGTCTGCGCGCCTGCGCGCGCAGACCGCATATTCGTTATTCCCTCTTTTTCTTCTGCGGCTGAAGACGCCTGCCGCGCCTTCTCTCTCTCCTCTCTGCGCGGCGTTAAAAAGGGCCACGCCTCCCCTCCCGTCTCCACCGTCTCCTTCTTCTTCTCCTTCCTGTGCACGAGAGCGAGTGAGCGCGAGGGCTGCAGCAGCGGCCGCAGTGAGCGCGGAGGAGGCGCGGCGTGCGAGGTCGGAGCTCTGCCGTGAGGGCGAGCTCGTCGGAGCGGCTTGGCCGGCCGGCGGAGGGCGCAGGGGGCGCGGAACGACGCGGAGAGGGACCTGCTGCAGTCTGAGCAGCAGGAGGGCGAGGTGCGACGCGGGCGGCGTCGAGAGTAGAGTCCGGGTCGCGCCCTGATTCTGGAAAAATTTCCAGAATCAGACGTCTGGGTTGATAGGCAGACGGCGAGGACGACGTCTGGTAGCTCATACCGACGTGTGAAAGGTGTGTATTCTGCTTTCTTCTTCCTTCCTGTCGACCGACCGTACTAAGGGAGGGAGTTGGCTGTGCGCAGGTTCGCTGATTCGCCATCCTTTGCGAATCAGACGTCTGGAAGTTGTACCAGACGGCGGGAGTGACCTCCAGACGTCCGGGGTGACCATCAGACGTCTGGGAGATAGGACAGACGTCCCCGCAGACTTCTGGACGTCTGGGAAACTACGCTGAACAGGTAATTCTCTGATCCACTGTTTAAGACGTCTAGAAGAAGTTCCAGACGTCTGATTTTGCACAGTATCGTCTTTTTCGACCCGTTTAGGGCCCGTTCGGGCTCCGTTTTCCGCGATTCAAGTTGCGTTCCTTTCAGAATTAATTCCTCTACCCGTCTACAGTAGCTATACATAGTTTTGAGACACTCCTTGTATTTGATCCTTGTGATAGGACCTCGTTCAGTTGCAGTCTTGGGAGTTGCGGAGGCACGCGGGATTCCCGATCATGCCCCCATTACTCCCGTTGTACCTGGTAGAGTGGCTTAAGCTATTAAAATCTGTTAAAGTATGAAACCTTAACTAGAATCTAGGTGTTGCATGAATCCTAGGAATGAGAAATGTATGGAATAATGGCTCCTAGGTGTTGCATGAATCCTAGGACTGGAAAATTAGATTGTATGATAGATCCTAGGATATGGCATGAATCCTAGGATGGAAAACTAGTGGAATGTATATACTGCAGTCATGGAAAATGGAAAGAAATATAAAGCTGCCTGTAATTTGAATTAACAGCTGCCTGTTGTGAACAGCTAACGAGGTTGAGAACATGGATTGTAAGAATGTGAAACTGGGAAGTGAAACCTGGATCTTGAGTAAAAGGATGGAACCCTACAGGGAAGTAGGAGTAGAACTCCTGGAAAGTGAATGGAATAGTTTTGGGGAAGTGAGCTGGCCCTTGAGTACGGAGTACCAAGGAGAGCGACTGTCCCCCTGTTTAGTGCAGTGCGGAGCTAGCCGCCCCAGGGACCCGGGGTTAGGACTGGCCACTCTGTACCGACTTGCTGGCCCTCGCGTACGTAGTACCGAGGAGAGCTACTAGTGTTAGGAGAGTACTAGCTACCCCACGGGCCCCGGGGTTCTGCTAGCCTCCTTCACCGACTTGTTAGGCCCACTAGGGCAAACCAGGGTAGTCAGGCGAGGGTGCGCGGACTGTGGAGGGGCAAGGCCCCGGTTTGGTTACTGTGGAGGGGTTAGACCCCTGTTACTGAGAGGGCTCTGCCCTGGTTCCGTGCTGTGCTTTGGGCGCACCCGTTAACGGAAACGACTGACCGCGTGCCAGTGCGGGCTAGCTACCTGTGCGTTTATCGCGCGTGCCGTAGTCACCGTTACGTCTGTCAGTGACCTTGGGGTGGTTGACTGAAGGTAGGATCACCACGGGGGACTCTCCCGGCTAGGAGAGCACCACGTGCTACTTCTACTTTTGGAAAAGACTGCAATCAAGATCGTTCCCACGAGGACATTCGAGATCAAGTAAAGGATCTGAGAAATAAATGAAATAGTGAGAAAATTGAAAGACGTGAATAAAGGAAGTAATAGAACATAACAGCTACTATACTCTCTACTGTTGCCTTTAGTTAGTTTGCCACTCTACTCAGCGTTTTGCTGACGTGTTACACTCGTTACCTTTTTCAGGACCAGGTGTTGAGCAGCCAGGGTCGGCGGCTGTAGAGGACGCAGGGCCGAGTAGGGTCCAGTAGAGTTTACCACAGTCTTTTGTACCTCTTTTGTTTCTGTTCTAGTGAGTAGTTTTTGTTTCCACTGTACTTTCTTTACCTGCAGTTCTTGTTATATGATAAATGTTGTTCTACTGTTGTGGTGGTATCTACTGTAGTAGTTTCTTTCCTTACTGCTGTACTTCCTTACTATTAGTTATATTCATGCTGAATGTGGTTTATTTTACTGCTCTTTTGGTTACTTCCTCGTTGGACGACTAGGTCTTGGGATTAGTCGAGTCGGTCCGGTTCTCGTGTCTCGTAGGGACTCGGGAACCGGGTCGTTACATGAGATATGTGTGCAGGCTAAACAAACTAGGAAGCCTTTTCACTCTATCACTAAAGATACTGACGTTCTAGATTTGGTGTACACGAATATCTGCGAGTTTAACGGTGTGTTGACTAAGGACAATAAAAAGTATTTTATCACCTTTATAGATGACAGTAGTAGATACTGTTATGTGTATTTGCTTAAGTTTAAGGATAAGGCATTAAGTAAATTTCTCATTTTTAAGAAAGAAGCAAAAACATAAACTAAGAGAACTCTTAAGGGATTGAAGTCAGATAGAGGAGGGAAATATACGCCCAATTTATTTGATGAACAGTGCTAAGCTTTTAGTATAGTTCATAAAGTGACGGTCCCATATTCCCCTTAATCTAATGGGATAGCAGAGCGAAAGAATATGACCCTAACTGACATGGTCAATGCAGAATGTGACCCTAACTGATATGGTCAATGCACTCTTGTAAAGCTTAGGATTACCTACATATATGTGGGGGGAAGCTTTAAATATGGCATACCATATTTTGAATAGAGTTTCCCTCAAATATAAGGAAAGTAGTCCATTTAAGATTTGGAGGAACAGGAAACCAAGTTTGAAATACCTTAGAGTGTAGGGCTACCTTGCAAAAGTGGTTGTCCCAGAACACAAGAAGAAGCTTGGACCTAAGACAGTTGATGTGGTCTTTTTGGGTTATGTTGATAATAACTGTGCCTATAGATTTTTGGTTATAAAATCTAACATTTCAGGCATAAATGTCAACAATATTGTTAAGCTTCGTGATGCTACATTTTTTGATGATGTCTTCCCTATGAAAACTAGATTACCTCAAAATGTGACTTCAGATGATCTAGCCACCATATCTGGTTCTATTCCTGATCAAGTGGAAAGGATGTCTAATGTGAGGGCTTGCACTTCCCATTCTGAGCCCAATCAAGTAGAAGAGTCTGAACCTAGGAGAAGTAAAAGACCAAGAATTGCGAAGGATTTAGGAAGTGATTTTATTACTTACTAAATCGTGAGCGATCTCCCCACTTATCGTGATGGTATGGCTTCTTCTAAGGCTAAGTACTAGAAAGATGCCTTTAAGAATGAGATAAACTCAATCATCTCTAATGGCACTTGGGAGTTGGTTGATTTATCTCAAGGGTATTCTACTATTGAGTGTAAGTGGGTGTTTAAGAGAAAACTTAAGTTTGATAGATTTATTGAAGAATACAAAGCTAAACTTGCTTGTTGCCAAGGGGTTCAAGCAAATGGAAGGAATCGATTATTTCGATACCTATTCTCCAGTAACTAGGATAATTACTATCCGGATGCTTATTGCATTGGCTTCTATTTATGATTTCACAATCCACCAGATGGGTGTGAAGACCGCCTTTCTTCATGGCGATCTTGAGGAGGAGATCTATATGGACCAACCTGAGAGATTTGTACCTCCTTGGAATGAGAAAAAGGTTTGCAATCTTTTTAAATCCCTTTATGGTTTGAAACAAGCACCCAAGTAATAGCATGAAAAGTTTGATAAGATTGTACAATCTTTTGGCTTTGTAGGTCACAAATCTGACAGGTGTGTTTACTCTATAATCAAGGGTGGTATGTGTATTGTCCTATGCCTATATGTAGATGATATATTATTGTTTGGATTAGATATTAGAATTGTGAATGAAACTAAGTTATTATTGAGTAGTAAGTTTAAGATGAAGGATATGGGAGTTGCAAGTGTGATTCTAGGCCTCAAACTGATTCGGTTAGCAAAGAGGATAGCTATTTCTCAATCTCATTATGTTGAGAAGGTTCTTGAGAAATTTGGCTATGAGGATTGCAAGTTTGTAATCACTCCTTTTGATTCATCAAAAACTCTCTATAAGAATAAAAGTGGAACACCTGCTTCACAACTAAGATATTCATAGATTATAGGAATCTTTATGTATTTGGCTAACTATACTAGACCGGATATTTCTTATTCTGTGTCTAAGTTGAGTAGATACACAAGCTATCCTGACGATACTCATTGGGATGCTTTAGATCAAGTAGTTAAATACTTAGAGGGAATTGTTTCCGTTAATTTGCATTATGGTAAATATCCTTCAGTTTTGGAAGGATATAGTGATGCAAGTTGGATTGGTCAAATGGAGGACTCTGGGAGTAATGGTGTTACAAGGTATTTCTTTACCCTTGGAGGCGGTGCAGTCTCCTGGCAATCTGCAAAACAGACCATTCTAGCCCAGTCTGCCTTTGAGGCTAAGCTATTTACTTTGGACACCGCTGGAATTGAGGCTGAATAGCTAAAGGGACTTGTAAAGACCCATTATGTTCTGAGCCTTTTAAGACGTCTGGACTGTCAGTCAGACGTCTGGACCCCTTCCCAGACGTCTGGAAATTGAAAAATGTGTGCGCAGGGTCAGGTCTGAGCATTGGCTGCACGCAAACAGCCTTCCTCTCTTCTCTCTCTTCTTTTCTCCTTCTTGAACCCTAACCCCACTCCCTATATAAGACCCCTCACCCCCTTCCCCTCTTCTCCACTCCACCACCACCACCTTCCCTCTTCCTCTCCACTGCAGCGAGAGGGACAAGCGAGAAAGAGGGAGCGAGAGTGAGGAGCGAGGAGGAGGAGTGGCATGAAGAAAGGAGGAGGAGCTCGAACTCGCGAGTTCATGGGAGCTCGCCGGAGGACACACGGCCGGAGCAGCGCGTGCGGGAAGAGGGGTGCGTTGGGGGAGCCATCCCCAACACCCTACTGTAGCTGGAGCTGCAGACGAGGGGGAGGAACCGCGGCTATGCGCGGCGAGAGGAGCGGGAGCTCGCTCTGGTTCTGGGATTTTCCCAGAATCAGACGTCTGGAGTGCCGTCCGAACGACAGGTTGGACGTCTGGTGACGACACCGGACGTCTGAAATCAAGGTATCGCGAAGGTACGTTCCTCTTGCAATTACGGCCATGCAGGCCACACCGCAAAACTGATCTATGTGGCTAAAAGTGGGAGATTTGGTCTGTCATCTGCATGGATAGCTTTGGGAAGGCGCTGGGCATGCCCTCCCACGCGTTTTGGACGTCTGGACAGCTTACCAGACGACCAGAAGCACTCCCAGACAACTGGAGGAGAGTCGGACATCTCGAGCTGAGTCCAGACGGTCAAGTGAGGGTCCTAGACGTCTGAGGTCGACACAGGAACTTAGGTAAGACCCTGGTGACATTTAAGACGTCTGGACCTTGTGCCAGACATCTGATTTGGTTCTGCAATCCTGTTTTTAACCCGTTTAGGGTCAATTTGAAGTCTGTTTTATGCAAACAAAGTATCTATGGTTTCCTTGTGAGTTCCTCTACATGTTAGAAAGCCTTATATACTATTCTAAATGTTCCATTGTGGTATGTTCCTTGGTATAGGACTATGATCTGTTGCGTATTCGGGGCTTGCAGAGGCATGCGAGTCTGCCGTTCGAGCTCCCAGTACTCTCGGATTGTCTGATAGAGTGGTTACCCCCTGTTTTAATTATAAAACATAAACATATATATGAAATTAGATAACTAGAAACCTAGGATGTGGCACCAATCCTAGGACGAGAAATACTTGCACTGGTTGTATGCGTATTTTAGATTGCAGTCATAAATGAATGAATAGAACTGTAAACAATTACCTGTAAATAAATACGAGCTTCCTGTGGAATATGAAATGCCTGTGCTAGTTAAACAGTTACCTGTGATATTACTTGTTGTATATGTTAACTTGTGGAAATACAAGCCGCATGTGTATAATACGAGAATGGAACTGTGAATGATGAAACCTGGTAAAGAATAATATGGTGAATATGAGCATGAACCCTACGGGGAGTTAGGAGTAGAGCTCCTGTGAATGAATGGAAAGGTCTGGAATTGTGAGTGGGAAGTGTGCTGGCCCTTGAGTACTTAGTACCAAGGGGGAGCGACTGTCCCCTTTTTAGTGTAGAGCGGAGCTAGCTGCCCTTGGGTTGGGACCAGGGGTTAGGAATGGCCACTCTACACCGACTTCTGTTGGCCCTTCCGTACATAGTGCCGGGGAGAGATATTAGTGTAGGGAGGGAGCTAGCCACCGCACGAGGCCCGGGGTTAAGCTAGCCAACCTACACCGACTTTTTTTGACTCTTTGGGCAAACCAAGGTAGTAAGACGAGGGTGCGCAGACTGTGGAAGGGTGAGACCCCCGTTTAGTTTTGAGTGGCTAGACCCCTATTGTTGAGAGGGTTAGGCCCTATACTATTTCGTGATGTACTTTGGGCGTACCCGCTAGCGGAAATGACTGATCGCGTGTCAATGCATGGTAGCTACCCGTGCGCTTATCGCACGTGCCGTAGTCACCACTACGTCAAGACAGTGACCTCGAGGTGGTTGACTGGGTGTAGGATTATCATGGGGCACTCTCCCAATCAGGAGAGCATCACGAGTGCCTTCTACTCTTGGAAAAGACTGCAAACAAGATCGTTCCCACGAGGAACATACGAGATCAAGAAAGAGCAACCCAACCTAACTGAGTGGAGATCCCACAAAGTAGGTTCAATGTGGTAACAACAAGCTATATGGGGAACTGGTTGACACTCATTATTAAATGCTTTTAAATCTGAGTTTAATCCCTGGAAGCCTGAGTGTCTTAAGCTGCAAATTTAGGAAGAGCAGAGGCTCTGAATGGTTCAAGCCTTTTGGCAGGATGTGAGCAGTGTTTACTTGGAAAATGCCACCTATGTGAGTATTATTGTGGGCCGCAGGTAAGGAAATAGGGTCTTTCCTTATTACACTCATGAAACAGGAAAGGGTGCATCGCCTCAGCAAGAACTTCATTCTGTTGTCACCACTATACACCCCACATCAAAGGTATAGAGTTCAAGACTAATTTCACTTTATTTCTGTGGTGGTGAAGATGAATGACCTAAGTAAGGGTTCTGTTACGAACATGGGCATCAGACGTAGTTTAAGACATCTGGGAAGTGGCCCAGACGTCTGGAACCCTTCCCAGACGTCTGGTATTTAATTTTTTCGGCATACGGGTTCGCGTCTGCGTGCGTGCGTGCGCAGACTGAACCCGGTTCTGCTCTTTCTCTCCCTCCCTGCAGACGACGCGGCTTCTCTTCCCTCTCTCCCCGCGCTGCCTTCAAATAGCACTCCCCTCTCCCTCACCCTCACTCCATCCACCTTCATCTTCTCCTTCTCCCTGCGAGCGAGCGAGCGAGCAAGTGCGGCAGCAGCAGCTGCAGCGGGCGTGTGGGAAGGAGGAGTGTTACGAGAGGAAGAAGAAAGCTCAACCGAGAAGGTGCGAGCTTGCCGGGGTAGCTAGAGCCGGCCGGCGGGGGAGCAGCAGGCGTGGGGTGTCGCGGAGGAGCTGCTGCAGCTCGGGCAGCAGGCGGACGCGGTGCGGCGCGGCCTTGCGTCGCGGGCGAAGAACGAACCGGGTCCTGATTCTGGGAAAATTTCCCAGAATCAGACGTCTGGACTTACGTCCAGACGACGCGTAAAATGTCTGGAGGAAGGTCCAGACGTCTGACAGGTACAATATTTTCCTACCTTCTTCTATTTACGCGTGTACGGCCATGCAGTCGTCCGCCGCGTTCTCTGCGTCTCTTCGTGATGAGAGCGGTTCCGTGTGTGCGCAGGTGTTGTTCGAGAGGGCGCGAGGGCTCGCCATCCCATGCAGATCAGACGTCTGGCCACAGTACCAGACGACGGAGAGGACCTCCAAACGTCCTGGGTGACAATCGAACGTTTGGAAACTGACTTTAGATGATTCAACGAGTTTCTGGACGACTGAAGGACTGCGCAGAACAAGGTATGGCATGATCGACCTTTTAAGACGTCTGGAAGAGGATCCAGACATCTGATTTTGGGCAGACTTGTCGTTTCTAACCCGTTTAGGGTCCGTTCGGACTCCGTTTTCCGCGTTTCAAGTTTCATTCTTCCCAGATATATTTCCTCTACCTGTTTACAGTAATTGTATACTGTTTTGAGTAGCTCCTTATCTTTGATCCTTGTATTAGGGCCCCGTTCCCTTGCAACTCTGGGGGTTGTGGAGGTGCGCGGGATTGCCGACCACGCCCCCAGTACTCCCAATTTCTCGGGTAGAGTGGCCCTTTAAATTATTTAACAAAATTTGTAAAATTATGAAACAATTGATGGAGTCTAGGGCATTGCATGAACCCTAAGACTGAGAAATTAGATTGAATGGTAGATCCTAGGGTATTGCATGAATCCTAGGACTGGAAAATTATATTTAATGATAGATCCTAGGGTATGGCATGAATCCTATGACTGGAAAACTAGTTGAATATATATATTGCAGTCTTGGAAAAGTGGAAAGGAAATGATAACTGCCTATAAATTGGTTAACAGCTACCTGTTATGAATGGATAAATACAGTTGAGAACATGAATTGTATGGATATAAACCTGGAACAGTGAAACCTAAATTGGCTGAGTTAAAAGAGCCTGAACCCTACGGGGAATTAGGAGGAGAACTTCTGGAAAGTGAATGAAATAGAATTGGGGAAGTGAGCTGGCCCTTGAGTACGGAGTACCAAGGAGAGCAACTGTCCCCCTGTTTAGTGCAGAGCGGAGCTAGCTGCCCCAGGGACCCGGGGTTAGGACTGACCACTTTGTACCAACTTTTGGCCCTTGTGTACACAGTACCGAGGAGAGCTACTAGTGTAGGGAGAGCACTAGCTACCCCACGGGCCCCGGGGTTCTGCGAGCTCTCCTACACCGACTTGTTAGGCCCACTGGGCAAACCAGGGTAGTCAGGCGAGGGTGCGCGGACTGTGGAGGGACAAGACCCCTGTTTGGTTACTGTGAAGGAGCTGGACCCCTGTTACTGAGAGGGCTCTGCCCTATACTGGTTCCGTGCTGTGCTTTGGGTGCACCCGTTAACGGAAACGACTGACCGCGTGCCAGTGCGGGGTTGCTACCCGAGCGTTTATCGCGGGTGCCGTAGTCACCGTTACGTCTGTCAGCGACCTTGGGGTGGTTGACTGAGGGTAGGACCACCATGGGGGACTCTCCCAGCCAGGAGAGCACCACGTGTTACTTCTACTTTTCAGAAAATACTGCAATCAAGATCGTTCCCACGAGAAACATTCAAGATCAAGAGAAGGATCTGAGGAATAAATCAATAGTGAATAAACGGAGGAATATAAAGAAGAAAGTAAAAATATAACAGCTACTACCCACTCTACTGCTTCTTCTAGCTTTTAGTTGTCACTCTACTCAGCGTTTCGCTGACGTGACACCCTTGTTACCTTTTCAGGACCAGGTGTTGAGCAGCCAAAGTCAGCGGCTGCGGAGGGCGCTAGGCCTAGTAGAGCTCAGTAGTGTTACCTGTAGTACCTTCTGTACTTTTCTTTCTGCTGTAGTGAGTAGTTTTCTGTTACTCCATGTACTCTCTTTATTGTAAGCTTCATGTTTATATATATGTTTATTTCTCTGCTGTTGTGGTGGTGTATACTGTAGTATTTCTTTTCTCTACTGCTGTATTTTGTTACTGCTTGTTATATACATGTTGAATGTAGTTTATTTTACTGCTCTTTTGGTTACTTTCTCGTTGGACGACTGGGTCTTGGGATTAGTCGAGTCGGTCTGATTCTCGTGTCTCGTAGGGATTCGGGAATCGGGTCGTTACAAGATGGTATCAGAGCAAGGTCGTCCCGAGAAGTGAATCAACTGACTGGAAAATAACCAATTCACGTGTCTGTAACTAGAGTAGCCACTACAACATCCTTTTGACATGAGCTCTTAGACTTCTTCGTTAGATATCATTCCATATTGACGTGTTTCCGTTCTGTTTCGCATCTCCTTGCAGGAGATGCCTCGTCACGGGACTAGCGAGGCGGGCCGCGGGCGTGGCCAAGGACGAGGTTCGCAGGTGGGCGTGTTGCGACCGATGTCTCAGTGGACCAACCACTGCTCCCAGGCATTCTGGCCCAGGACCTCGCCCAGCTGATACGGGATATAGTGCGAGAGGAGCTCCACCCATCGCCCCGAGCACCTCTCCCTGGGGCTGTGGAGGGGGAGTCCTCTGTGGGACCACGCGACGAACGCAGCGCTGGACGCGTGGGAGGGGATGGGCTGCCACCGCCCACACCTTCCTCCGACGCTTCTGTGCACGAGGCTTCCTTACCTGGAGGTGCACCAGCATCCCCACTGCAGCGCCACTTCGAGCTTTTCAGGCAGTTCCGGAAGCTGAAGCCCCCCTCCTTCAAGGGGGATGAGGACCCGACCGAGGCGGAGGACTGGCTCGAGCAAATCGAGGAGGTTTTCGACACCCTTCGCCCCCCGATGGAGTGCCGCGTGGCCTTTGCCACGTACCAGCTGGAGAGTGTTGCACACAGGTGGTGGAGGGTGATCAGGGGACAGGAGAGGGATGAGCCGACCTGGGACCGGTTCGTCACCCTCTTCTGCGAGCAGTACTTTCCCATACGTGGCAGGACCAGAGGAGGCGGGAGTTCCACACTCTCCGCCAGGGGACAATGACCGTGAGCGCGTACCGCACGCATTTTCTGGAGCTGTCCCTCCTCGCAGCAACAGCAGTAGCCACTGAGGAGGAGCGCCTTTGGAGGTTCACCGAGGGGCTCCGACCTGCAATTCGGGGGTATGTCAAACCCCTGAAGCTGCCTACGTTCTCGAGGGTGGTGGAGGCAGCTATGACCTACGAGAAGACCAACCCGTCCGCGCGAGATACTAACAGCGGGCAGAAGAGGCCCTACCAGCCAGACTTTTCACAGGGCCAACGAGAGAGGAGACACGTGGCGTCTGCAGGAGAGCCGTCACGTTTTGCAGGGCCATCAGTGGCCTTTGGGGGCCCTCGACAAGGGCCAGTTGCCAGCACCGGACCCCCACCCAGCCAACAGCAGGGACCCACTGAGGACGGGAGTCGGGTTCCCCTCTGCTACCAGTGTGCCCAGCCGGGCCACGCCAGGAGGGACTGCCCGACTAGGGCAGGAGGTCAGCAAATACTTCCCGCATCGAGCACTGAAGGACGAGCAGGAGGCCGCGGTTTCCAGGCGCGAGGAGGAGGACAGCAATCACGGGGAGGGTACCGGCCAGCAGCTACCCGTCCGACGTAGAGTGTGGCTGCTTCGTCCGCACCTAGGGCTGAGGGGCGTATCAACGTCCTAACACACAGGGATGCCAGAGCTTCAGGATCAGTGGTGGCAGGTATGGTTTCAGTTTCCGGCAGACACGTTTACACGCTTTTCGATTCCGGCGCTACGCACTCGTTTGTCACAGCCAGTTTCGTAGTTAGTTTGGGGCAGGATCTTTTGGAGAAGGGCTTTGTGAGGCCCAGTGCATCTCCAATGGGAGCCCCGGTACTGTTTGTAAAGAAGAAGGATGGTACCCTACGCCTTTGTGTGGAATACCGACAGCTGAATAGGGTCACTATCAAGAACAGATATCCGCTGCCGAGGATCAACGACTTGTTTGACCAGCTACGAGGTGCCACGGTATTCTCCAAGATCGACTTGAGGTCTGGATACCACCAGTTGAGGATCAGGGAGGCAGACGTCTCCAAGACAGCTTTCCGCACCCGGTACGGACACTACGAGTTTCTGGTCATGCCGTTTGGGCTGACCAATGCCCCGCTGCCTTCATGGACCTGATGAACCAGGTGTTTAGACCATACTTGGACCAATTTGTGGTGGTATTCATTGATGATGTGCTCATCTATTCTCGAGATCAAATGCAGCACGGACAGCACTTGCGGATGGTTCTGGACACACTGAGACGACGTAGGCTGTACGCCAAATACAGCAAGTGTGAGTTCTAGTTGAGGGAGGTGACCTTCTTAGGTCATGTGATCTCTGGAGATGGCTTGGCGGTGGACCCAGCCAAGGTCGAGGCAGTGCTCAGGTGGGAGAGACCGCATACGGTTACTGAGATTCATAATTTCCTGGGACTGGCAGGCTACTACAGACGGTTCATCAGGGGTTTTTCACATATTGCACGTCCTATGACACAGTTGACCCAGAAGGACGTGCCCTTCACTTGGATAAACTCCTGTGAGGCGTGTTTTCAGGAGCTGAAGGAGAGGCTGACTTCGGCTCCTGTGCTCACCATCCCTGACAGTAGTGGCGGGTTCGTTGTGTACACGGACTCCTCCTTGCAAGAGTTACGGGGGTACTGTGGGGCAGTGACTGTGACACGACAGACGAGGCCAAAGCTGATAGATCACATCATCACAGGACAGATGGCTGACCCGTATTTGCAGTCCCTACATGACAGACTACTGTCAAGAGACCCGAGGGACTTCTCTTTCACAGACCAGGTACTGCGCCTAAGGGGACGCCTGTGCATTCCCAGAGACGAGGAGCTGTTGAGAGAGATCCTGACTAAGGCACATGGTTCCAGATTCACCATACATCCCAGAAACACGAAGATGTACCATGACTTGAGACGCGAGTTTTGGTGGAGGGGGATGAAGCGGGATGTAGGTGAATTCGTGCAGCAGTGTTTAGTGTGTCAGCAGGTGAAAGCCGAGCATCAAAGGCCTGTAGGGTCGCTACAGCCACTTCCAGTGCCAGAGTGGAAGTGGGAGAGCATCACCATGGACTTGGTGGTGAGCTTATCTGTTACCCAGCGAGGACACGACGCAGTCTGGGTAATTGTTGATAGATTGACGAAGACGGCACGATTCTTGCTGATCCGAGTCACTTTGGGACCAGCACAGTTGGCAGAGACGTATATTCGTGATGTGGTACGTCTACACGGAGTTCTGCGAGGGATCGTATCCAACCGGGATACCCGCTTTACGCCCCAGTTTTGGGTTGAGTTTCAGCAGGCCCTGGGGACGCGGTTGAGGTTCAGTACAGCTTACTACCCCCAGACGGACGGACAGTCTGAGCGCACGATACAGACACATGAGGACCTTTTGCGTGCCTGTGTACTGGACTGGAGGGGCTCTTGGGAGGAGCACTTGCCCCTAGCGGAGTTTGCATATAATAACAGTTATCACTCGAGTATCGGCATGGCTCCCTACAAGGCTCTGTACGGACGGAGATGCACGGCACCCTTGAGTTATGTTGAGGTGGGGACCAAGTAGGAGGTTGGCCCCAGGCTTATCCGACAGAGTCAGGTGGTAGTCGAGCAGATTCACAGGCGACTCCGCACTGTCAGGAGCAGGCAAAAGAGCTACGCGGATCGGAAACGCAGAGAGGTGTAGTTTGAGGTTGGGGACCACGTCTTCCTTCATGTTTCGCCCATGAAGGGCCTGCAGCGGTTTGGGCTGAGAGGGAAGCTCGCGCTGAGGTTTGTGAGGCCCTTTGAGGTCCTGAAGCGGGTTGGACCCGTTTCTTACAGGCTTGCCCTCCCTCCTCAGCTTTCTGGTGTGCACGACGTGTTCCATGTGTCCAACCTCAGGAAGTATGTCGCTGATCCCAGTCACATCCTGAGTCACAAGAGCGTCGAGGAGAGCGACGACCTGACCTATCCTGAGCGGCCAGTCCAGATTCTTGACAGAGCCGTCCGCAGTCTGAGACGAAAGCAAGTACCCCTGGTGAAGGTTTTGTGGAGGAGCCAGCGAAATGAGGAGGCTACCTTGGAGCCTAAGGTGGCAATGCAGGAGCGGTACCCGGAGCTTTTCGTGGGTACGTCTTTTCTGATCGACTTCGGTCCTCTTTGAGTTTGTTATATATATATTTCGTTCTTTCCCGCACCCTAGTTAGCGCAAGCTTCGGGGATGAAACATCCTTTGAGTTTGTTAAATTGTTATGAACATGGGCATCAGACGTACTTTAAGACGTCTGGGAAGTGGCCCAGACGTCTGGAACCCTTCCCAGACGTCTGGTATTTAATTTTTTCGGCGTACAAGTTCGCGTCAACGCACGTGCACGCGCAAACTGAACCCACCGCCTTCGTTCTGCTCTTTCTCTTCCTCCCTGCAGACGACGTCGTATCTCTTCTCTCTCTCCCCGCACTGCCTTCAAATAGCACTCTCCTCTCCCTCACCCTCACTCCATCCGCCTTCATCTTCTCCTTCTCCCTACGAGCGAGCGAGTGAGGCAGCAGCGACTGCAGCGGGCGTGTGGGAAGGAGTGTTAAGAGAGGAAGAAGAAAGCTTGACCGTGAAGGTGCGAGCTTGCCAGGGCAGCTAGAGCCGGCCGACGGGGGAGCAGCAGGCGTGGGGTGTCGCGGAGGAGCTGCTGCAGCTCGGGCAACAGGTGGACGCGCGCGGCATTGCCATGCGTCATGGGCGGAGAACGAACCGGGTCCTGATTCTGGGAAAATTTCCCAGAATCAGACGTCTTGACTTACATCCAGACGACGCATAAGATGTCTGGAGGAAGGTCCAAACGTCTGACAGGTACAATATTTTCCTACCTTCTTCTATTTACGCATGTACGGCCATGCAGCCGTCCACCGCGTTCTCTGCACCTCTTCGTGATGAGAGCGATTGCATGTGTGCGCAGGTGTTGTTCGAGAGGGAGCGAGGGCTCACCATCCCACGCGGATCAGACGTTTGGCCACAGTACCAGACGACGGAGAGGACCTCCAGACGTCCGGGGTGACAATCGGACGTCTGGAAACTGACTTCAGACGATCCAACGAGTTTCTGGACGACTGAAGGACTGCGCAGAACAAGGTATGGCATGATAGACCTTTTATGATGTCTGGAAGAAGTTCTAGACGTCTGATTTTGGGCAGACTCATCATTTTTGACCCGTTTAGGGTCCGTTCGGAGTCTGTTTTCCGCGTTTCAAGTTTCATTCTTCCCAAATTTATTTCCTCTACTTGTTTACAGTAATTGTATACTATTTTGAGTAGCTCCTTGTCTTTGATCCTTGTATTAGGACCCCGTTCCCTTGCGACTCTGGGGGTTGTGGAGGCGCGCGGGATTGCCGACCACGCCCCCAGTACTCCCAGTTTCACGGGTAGAGTGGCCCTTTAAATTATTTAACAAAATTTGTACAATTATGAAATAATTGATGGAGTCTAGGGCATTGCATGAACCCTAGGACTGAGAAATTAGATTGAATGGTAGATCCTAGGGTATTGCATGAATCCTAAGACTAGAAAACTATATTGAATGATAGATCCTAGGGTATGGCATGAATCCTATGACTGGAAAACTAGTTGAATATATACATTGCAGTCTTGGAAAAGTGGAAAGGAAATGATAACTACCTGTAAATTGGTTAACAGCTACCTGTTATGAATGGATAAATACAGTTGAGAACATGAATTGTATAGATATAAACCTGGAACTGTGAAACCTAAATTGGCTGAGTTAAAAGAGCCTGAACCCTACGGGGAATTAGGAGGAGAACTTCTGGAAAGTGAATGAAATAGAATTGGGGAAGTGAGCTGGCCCTTGAGTACGGAGTACCAAGGAGAGCAACTGTCCCCCTGTTTAGTGCAGAGCGGAGCTAGCTGCCCCAGGGACCCGGGGTTAGGACTGACCACTTTGTACCAACTTTTGGCCCTTGTGTACACAGTACCGAGGAGAGCTACTAGTGTAGGGAGAGCACTAGCTACCCCACGGGCCCTGGGGTTCTACTAGCTCTCCTACACCGACTTGTTAGGCCCACTGGGCAAACCAGGGTAGTCAGGCGAGGGTGCGCGGACTGTGGAGGGGCAAGACCCCTTTTTGGTTACTGTGGAGGAGCTGGACCCCTGTTACTGAGAGGGCTCTGCCCTATACTGGTTTCATGCTGTGCTTTGGGTGCACCTGTTAACGGAAACGACTGACCTCGTGCTAGTGTGGGGTAGCTACCCGAGCGTTTATCGCGCATGCCGTAGTCACCGTTACGTCTGTTAGTGACCTTGGGGTGGTTGACTGAGGGTAGGACCACCACGGGGGACTCTCCCGGCCAGGAGAGCACCACGTGTTACTTCTACTTTTCGGAAAAGACTGCAAATAAGATCGTTCCCACGAGGAACATTCAAGATCAAGAGAAGGATCTGAGGAATAAATCAATAGTGAATAAACAAAGGAATATAAAGAAGTAAAAATATAACAGCTACTGTCCACTCTACTGCTTCTTCTAGCTTTTAGTTGCCACTCTACTCAGCGTTTCGCTGACGTGTCACCCTTGTTACCTGAAACGTTGTGCTCGAGGGATAACCGGGTTTTATTGTTATAGCGTTGTAGTATAGCCAGTTATTGTCAACATTTCAAATATAAAAACTTTTTACTCGGAAAAGAGTTCCCGAGGTCGAACTCAGGGAGCAAGTTGTATTCTAGGGATACATGTTTCTTTTACAAAAAAATAAAGAAAGAGAGAGAAAGAATTTGTTGTCTTTTCTTCTTTTCTCTTTGCTTCTCCTCGTCTCAGATCTTCTGTTATCCTCTTCTTCTTTATCTGCAGTGTTGATGTTCTTCTTCTGCAGTGTTGATGTTCTTCTTCCTCCTTCAGCTGTTGAGTCCTTCTTCTTTGAGTTCTTCCCTGTGTTCTCCTCTGCCTCGCCTTCTTCTGTTGTTCTTCAGATTTTTCCTGTCAGGACGTCGTCTCTCCTTCTTTCTTCTTTTCCCTTCAGGACGTCGTCTGATTTTCCAATCAAACGACTTAAACCGCTTGTTGCTACAGTGTCTCCCTCAGCTTCCTTGTTCTTCCGCGGTCCTTCTTCTTCACCTGTGCCTGCACACTTCAGAGTTTTACGTCAGAGGCAAAACCTACTCTACCCTCCCCCCCCCCCCCCCCCCCCCCCCGCGTATCTCTCTCTCTCAGAAACCGCTCATGGGATAGCTCTCCCAGAGCTGCCGGGTAGTCGGGTACGGGTCGCCCCCGGGTCCAGGCCAACCGGCGTGCGTGGTGGGCGAGGAGTGCAGGTCAGTCTAAGTCGGGTCGGGTCAGGTCTGCGGGGCGTGAGCGCGGACGAGACCGGGTAACCGGGCGGGTGAAGGGGACCTCACCCCGTGTGCTGAGGCAGTAAGCCTCCTGCACTTTTGCGTCTTATATCGCTGCGCCTCTTCATACTTTTCCGAGGTGGGACTAAATGTCCCACCTCAATTGCGCGCCCGCAGCGAGGAAAGCAGCGGGCGATCGCGACGTCACGCGAAGCCTTCGCCTTAGCTGCGAGCCTGATGTTTTGTCGAAATACCTCGCAAGGCCTGGGAGTCGAATCTGGGCGTGGCGCTGAGCGTGGCGCGCCTGCAGCTGCAGGCGGAAGCAGCTCCTTCTGCACGGCAATGGCGGCGGAGGTCGGGTGGCTTGTTCACAGAAAAACGGCCTCTCGGCCTAATCAGAAGGTGCCGGGAGCTTCGCCAGGGTGCGGCGAAGCTCGTGTGGGTGGTGGCGAGGCGTGGGGCGGCGTGCAAGGGCTGCCCTAGGTCGGACTGTGGGTCGAAGGATGGGTTTTTTGGGGGGAGCGTTACGGAGGTGTGGAGTGGCAGTGAAGGGGTGGGGGGTGCTCAGTGTGATGAGGCGGAGGTTCTGCGGTGGTCGGCGAGCCGTGTGGGTTGCTGGGGTGATGGGAACGGCTCGCCGGAGGATGGCCGGAGACGAAGGGGGTGATTGTGGACAGGAGCGGTCGAGGGTTTAATCAAATAAAAGACAGTGGGGAAAAGAAAGAGGGGGAGATGGGAGGAGTTCTGACCTAGCTATGGAGACGAAAGGGGCCGGGGCAGGGCGACAGTCGTATCGACTGTCGCCGGAGAAGAAGATGCCCAGGGAAGGGGCGGCGGCGAGCAGAGAGCCGGAGATGCGCCAGCTGGGTACGGCGTGGCGCGGGAAGAGCAGGGGAGGAAGTCTCTGCTGCTGGTATTGCGGCAGAGCGAAGAGGAGGAGGAGGAGAAACCGCCGGAGCTGGTGGGCGTCTGCCAGAGGGAGAGGAGAGGAAAGTTGGGGGTTTTCTCCGTCAGATCCGAGCTGCCGAGGTCGGTGGAGCGACGGGGGTATTTATAGGGATCAAAACAGGGATAAAGGCGGAGGGAGACGACGTGTCTCCCTCGCCGGACACCGGAGATGGAAACCCATACCGTCCGTGCGTTCGCACGGCCGGTATGGGGGGTTACAGCGACCAGGGGGGTGTCCCTGCGACGGCTGACGACGCAGGGCACCCCCGGTTTACTTGCCAGGCTCTCCCCCTCACCCTGCGCGGCGCCATGCTCCGCGCAAGGTCGCCCGAGCATGGTGCTGGCAGGTTTTGCAGGGGGGACCTGAACACAAAGAACGAAGGAGAGTTAGGGGCCAAAATGCGAGGGTTCAAAAGTTGAGGGCCAAAAAGTAAGTATATGAGGATCAAAGTGTAAAGTCGGTCAAGGAGGTTTCTTCTTAGGCTCAAGTTTTTAGACATGACTAATTAGAACCTAAGGAATCTGATGGTGAATTTCATTTCTATATTAAACCTTGTTTGACCGGTCAATTTATGCGAAAACCCAAATTAAGTTATTAATTGGGCATGGTTCTCAATGTAGGTCAAAATGGGTTCTGAAGTCCACATTGAAGGTTCTAAACCCTAGAGATTATTTTTCTATGAATTTTAGATGGTTTATTCTATTTTTACTTTGCCTCGAACCTCGTGAATTGAAGTGGGTTGTTTTAGGGATACAGATTATCATTTAGTTCCTTGGAATTGCTGTAGCCCTTGCTAGATCATTTCATCCCACTTTTATTCTTATTAAGTTGCTTTGACCTATGTTTGGGCCCTGAATTACCCTGTATACTGATTATACTGGTAAAATTGCATTTTTACCCCTTATGACTTGTTTTCTCCTTAAACTCAGAATTCTCTGAGTTAAGCCTTTCCTTGAGTTATGTAGGAGCATTTATCCTTTGTATTAGGTCAAAATGAGCTAGTTATGGCTCATGATGAGGTTCTCATCGTACCCTCATGCCTAGCTTTTGCTAGTCCCTTAGCAAAAACTTAAGGTTTCAACCCTTGTTCTAGACCATGAAGTTTTTAATAGTTTTAGATAAGTGCCTTTTTTATTTGAGCATAGATTAGGTTAGAATGCTGACCATAGGCCTAAAAGATACTCTAGTACTAATCAAGATCCAAATCTGTCTAGCCTTAGCCTCAGTCTTTAGCAAAGGTTTTTAAGGTCCACAAGAACTAACCTAAGGTTTATTGGACTTTGTGGTTAAAGCACCCGTGCTTGAAATGATTTTAGCCCTGGCTCAGTTCGCAGTGCGTTTTGTAAGAGAGAGATAGAAAGTTTTTCTGTTTGGAGAGTTTTCTCTCTCTTTTTTCTTTTTAGTTCTAGCCTAGGATTGGCTTTTCAACACGGTCTGTATCAGATTCCTTGCTCCCATCATCAATCCTCAAGGGTTCCTGGCGATCGATGCTTCGAGATAGCACTGCCCATGGCAACCCCCGGAACCCTGGCTATTGAGATTTCGAGATAATCCCATCCATGGTGTTCCGTGGCCGAATTCAGACCCTGGCAATTGATACTTCGAGATAATGCCATCCATGGAATCTGAACCAGTAGAGTGCTTACATGCCCCCAGTAGGATATGTAAATATCCTAAGAGACAAGCACCGAGGAGATGATATTTTGTTACGCATCTTCGAGGGGATTTCCCGCCTCTCCGCACTGGGAACTCGTCCAAATCAACTTGTGTTGATCGGCCGCTCCTATTCTAGGTGTTCTTTTCAGAATTTTGCGACGCTTCTGCGTGATTCTGAATTTTACGCTTACTGAACCAGGCTGTGTGTGAGGTTAGGGTGCTTAGGTCACTGAGTCCCGTAAACCAAAAATTAGTTAACGAGGCCAAATACTCCCTAAGCCTTAGACCTAGTACTTCAGCTTTTCATTTTCCTCAACCTCTTGAGGAGTGTCCAGATCTTAATGGGTACTAAGAGTCTATTCAAGAATGCCTAAGGTTTGCATTCTTACTAATCTCATTTGTGCACTTTTCAGTTATTTTCTTGAATGAGGTCTAGAACTTAGTTTAATTCCTTAGTTCCTTACTAATGACTATCACCTTTTCTCATAATTTTGTGCTCCTTTTTCATTTTGTTTCTTTTCTCCTTCACAAAATTTCCTTCTCCTTTTATTCTTTTTCGAAAAAAATTTTTAATTTTTATGGTGTTTTTGGCATATGTGAATTTTTTTTGTTTGAAACCTTTTCTTACAAGTTTTGCACTTTCATACCCCCATGCCTAAGATTTGCAATGTCCTCATTGTAACCTAGGGGGTTTTTATTTAACTTAGTTCATACCTTAAGACAGAAATTTGGATGAGTGAAAGGGTCGGGGTGACTGTTGCGGACGATTTCTAATCTCAGATGCAAGCACCTGAGGTGGAGTCGGCTGTCTTAAAGTGTGAACTTCAAGTGCAAAAAGGTGTAAGAACAAGTTTCAGGTTTTCAAAGAGAATGACGGGCTGCCTCCTGTTAAGCGCTGAGTTTTACGCCATCGGCTGGGCGTAATAAGCTCAAGGGGAAAGGAGGATATAAGATGCTTCAGCCAAATCAGTAGAAGTTACATCAATGAACGGCTTGAGTCTCTGACCGTTCACGATGAAAGGTTCAGAATCGTGGCTGAGTGGACTGATTTCGATTGCTCCATTTCCAAAAACCTGTCGGACCAAATATGGTCCGACCCACTTGGATCTCAGTTTTCCTGGGAAGAGTTTTAGTCGGGCATCAAAGAGTAGGACCTTTTGACCAGGATGAAAGATCTTTCTCGAGATGTGTTTGTCGTGGAAGGCTTTAACCCGCTCCTTGTAGATTTGCGAGTTCTCGTACGCGTCTAGGCGTAATTCATCGATCTCGCTGATTTGGAGTTTTCTGTGGGTCCCAGCCTTGGAAAGATCTAGATTACAGTTCCGTACTGCCCAATAGGCTTTATGCTCCAGTTCTACGGGAAGGTGGCATGCCTTTCCTTACACCAGTCTAAAGGGAGACATGCCCAATTGGGTTTTGTGGGCGGTCCTATAGGCCCACAATGCTTCCGGAAGTCGGGACGACCAGTCCTTCCTATCAGGTCGAACAGTGACTTGCAGGATTTTCTTGATCTCCCGATTAGACAACTCAGCTAGACCATTAGTTTGGGGGTGGTAAGGAGTAGAGATTCGGTGAGACACCCCGTATTTGGTCATCAGTGACCTAAACTGAGCATTTGTGAAATGGGTCCCCCCATCAGAGATTATTGCACGAGGAATCCCGAACCTTGAGAAAATGTGTTGACGAATGAATTTGAGAACGATTTTGTGATCACAGGTTCGGGTCGGTATGGCTTCGATCCATTTGGACACGTAGTCCACAGCCAACAGAATGTATTCGAAACCATCCGAAACAGGAAAGGGGCCCATAAAATCAATCCCCCAAACATCAAAGATTTCGCATACTAGAATCGGTTGCATAGGCATCATGCCGCGATGGCTCATGCTGCCCAAAGTCTGGCAACGACTGCATGCCTTGCAGTGATTGTATGCGTCTTTGAACAGTGTGGGCCAGTAAAAGCCGCACTGGAGGACTTTTGATGCGGTTTTATGCCCGGCGAAATGGCCACCGCATGCCTGGTCATGGCAGAAAGAGAGGATTTTGTTGAATTCCCCTTCCGGGACACATCTCCGGATGATCTGATCGGCACCTATGCGGAAGAGGTACGGGTCTTCCCAAATGTAATACTTGGCATCGGAGCGTAATTTGTCTTTCTTGGCCTTCGGCCAATCGGACGGAATCTGATGAGATGCCAAGTAATTTACTACATTAGCAAACCATGGAAGGCTCGTACCAATAGTCAGCAGGTGCTCATCGGGAAAATGCTCAGTGATGGGTCTGGAAGGGTCAATTATTTCAGAAGGAAGACGGGACAAGTGATCAGCTACCACATTTTGCTTTCCCGCTTTGTCGCGAATCTCAAGGTCAAATTCTTGCAACAGCAAGATCCATCGGATTAATCGAGGTTTCGCGTCCTTCTTTGCAAGGAGATGCCTCACAGCTGTGTGATCCGAGTATATGATGACACGGGAACCCAGAAGGTACGATCTGAACTTTTCTAGGGCAAATACTACAGCTAGCAGCTCTTTCTCAGTAACCGTATAGTTACGCTGAGCCTCATCGAGTGTTTTGCTGGCGTAGTAAATGACCACAGGTTTCTTGTCAATTTTCTGTCCCAAAATCGCTCCTACAGCGAAGTCGGATGCATCACACATGATCTCAAAGGGTTGAGACCAATCAGGGGACTGTAGGATCGGGGCTTGGGTGACTCGGTCACGCAGGATTTCAAATGCTTGAGTGCATTCCTTGGAAATTTCGAAAGGAACATCCTTGGAGAGAAGAGTGGTCAGGGGGCGCGCGATTTTTGAAAAATCAGGGATAAATCGTCGATAAAAACCGACATGCCCTAAAAAGGATCGGATGTCCCTGATCGAGCTAGGCATAGGAAGGTGAGAAATCAGATTAACCTTAGCTCGATCCACTTGGATACCTTTCTCCGAAATTGAGTGTCCCAGGACAATTCCCTCAGGCACCATGAAATGGCTCTTTTCCCAGGAAAGAACCAAATTCACATCGATGCACCGCCTGAGTATCTGGACCAAGTGTTGGAGGCAATCGTCGAATGATGCTCCGAAAAC
The DNA here is from genome assembly GCA_037157565.1 of Thalassia testudinum. NCBI lineage: Eukaryota > Viridiplantae > Streptophyta > Magnoliopsida > Alismatales > Hydrocharitaceae > Thalassia > Thalassia testudinum. Next base: position 191,774,236 of record JAZHRO010000036.1, read on the forward strand.
TGAAAAGTCATCCATGAAGACTTCCAGATAATCACCTACCATATCTGAGAATATGGCAAGCATGCATCGCTGAAAAGTAGCAGGTGCATTGCAAAGACCGAAAGGCATCCTTCGGAAAGCGTATGTTCCGAAGGGGCAGGTGAACGTGGTCTTTTCTTGGTCCTCAGGATGGATTGCCACCTGGTTATAACCGGAGTACCCGTCAAGAAAGCAGAAGAACCTATTTCCCGCTAGTTTTTCGAGAATTTGATCAATGAAGGGTAGTGGGAAATGATCCTTCTTCGTGGAGGAATTGAGTCGGCGGTAATCTATACAGACTCTCCACGAGTTGGCTAATCGGGTAGGAATGATTTCTCCGGTCTCAGTCGTTATAGTGGTGAGTCCTGCCTTCTTGGGCACGACCTGAATTGGGCTCACCCAACGACTATCGGAGATTGGGTAGATGATCCCGGCATCTAACCACTTGATGATCTCCTTTTTCACGACCTCCTGCAGATTGGGGTTTAAGCGTCTCTGCATTTCACGAGAAGGTCGTGTGCCCTCTTCTGAATAGATATGATGAGTACAATAAGAGGGACTTATTCCAGTCAAATCATCGAGAGTCCATCCGATGGCTCTGCGATGTTGCTGGAGGACAACAATCAGACGGGATTCCTGTTCAGGACTGAGGTTGGAATTGATAATCACAGGAAGGGTCTGATTAGAACCCAAAAAGACGTATTTCAAGTGAGCAGGAAGGGGTTTCAGTTCGAGGATGGGGTTTTCAGCAGCCGCGGGTGGTTCAGTATAGATGTGAGGTTCAAGGGTGGGAGTTACTGGGTTGTTCATATCTGGATTCGACTCCTCTGTTTGCGGGTCAAGATCGTTCTGTGGTTGATGAGGCATAATCGAGTCATTCTGGAGGTGTGATTCATCAACCAAAGTCTTGATGTCACAAATTTGTTCGATGACACCGCAATTAATTCCTTGTTGGGCCTTAAATATATCAATTTTCAGTGTTTGATCTCCAAACTTAAGCTCTATTTGGCCCTCCTCACAGCTGATGTTGGCTCTAGCAGTAGCCAATAAAGGTCTCCCTAGAATGATTGGTGTATCCCTAGGGTTCTCAGGTGCATCCATATCTAAGACTATAAAGTCCACTGGAAAATAGAAATCCCGCACTCTTACGATAACATCCTCGAGAATCCCTTTTGGTGACTTTATAGATCGATCTGCTAATTGTAATGTCACCTCGGTTGGTTTTAGCTCAGATTCTTCTAGATGGTCAAGTAAGGATGTGGGTATCAGGTTTATGGATGCACCCAAGTCTAACAATGCTCTATCAAATTGGGTACCACCTATCTTACAGGAAATCAGGGGAGTCCCAGGATCTTTTGCCTTGGGTGGGAGTCTACTAAGGATTACAGAGCTGGCTTGCTCTGACAGAACAATTGGGCTCCCTCCCTTAGTTCGCGGCTTACGCTGGGGTGTACATATATTCTTTAGAAATCGTGCGTAAGCTGGTACGTGGCGGATTGCATCCATCAAGGGGATGTTTATGTGGACCTGCTCAAAGAGCTTGACCAGGTCCTCCTCAGGGGCCACGGGTTTGGTGGTCTTCTTTCCCTTGGTCAAGGCCTCGGGAAACGGGTCTTGGTTGGTTCTTCTAGGATAGGTTCAGGTTGTGGATCCGGAACAGCGGTATCTTGGATAACTATCCTAGGGTCATGGTTATCAGGCTTGGAGTGGTTTGGATAATGCGGGTCTTGAGTTGTTTTACCACTACGTGTTGTTACAGAATTTAATCCAGCCTGATTTTGGTTTGGGTTTGGTAAGAGGGGTGGCTGCTGCTGAAATCCCGCATAAGAAGTTGAGGCTTCCATCTCGTCTGGAGATGGAGCAGTAGGGGCCTGATAAATCCATTGGGCGTGGCCTAAATTTGGATTCATAACGCGCTTCTGGGTTGGCACGTTATTTGGGTTAAGAAGAGGTTGGGAAGGGAGGGTGCCTGGCTGGCGAGAATTTGCCAACTGGGCCAGTTGAGTTTTAACTTCTGTAAGCTCGTCCTTGTGCTGTTTTTGAATAGCCGCATTCATTTTTTGAATGTCAGCCAGAGTCTGAAGGATTAGGGACATTTGATCCTGATTTGGCCCTGATGGATAAGTAGGGTTGGGCCGAGGCTGAGGCGGCTGGTAATGACGAGAGGGCTGTGGGCGGGACTGAAAAGGTGGTCTTTGGGTTTGGGAATTTCCCGCCCACTGAAAATTGGGATGGTTTCGCCATCCAGGATTGTAAGTGTTGGAGAATGGGTCGTTCTGGATGGCGTTGAGGTCGTCGCAGGTCTGAGGAACCTCCTGAGAATCAGGGAAAGGGGGAATGGGGTTCCCCCGGCTGGTGTAGAAAGGATCGGATGATCCTCTGATCCAAGAATCAGATGGGGATGGATATGGATCCATCCCAGGGGAAGATCGGTGGAGGATGTTTTGCACAGTCTCCTGTGTGGAAGGAGGTTGTGCAAAGGAGTTACGCGCGGAGGTGGCTCGCTGCAAGTGCCGAGTCAGCTCATCCACCTTCTTTTCAATGATTGAGACCTTGTCCAATCGACTGGCCATTAATTCCAGGTCGACTGATGCGGACAGGCCCTGCGTCTCATGTGCTCCCTTAGGATTCGTCGCTGCGCGGGTATTCGTCCTGTCGAATAATCCCATGGAGTCATTGTTGATGGAGTTCTCGCACATGTTTTCGAGAATCTCCCATACGGTGTCTTCATGTTGACCCATGATGTTTCCTCCGCAAGTTGCATTGACGAAAAGGCGGATGTCCTCACGGAGTCCCTGGTAAAAAGATTGGACTTGTTCCCATTTAGGAACTCCGTGATGGGGGCACTTTCTCATGAGATCCTGAAAACGATCCCATGCCTCATGTAGAGGTTCTCCTGATTGTTGAGTGAAGTGTGTAATCTGATGGCGCAAGGCGTTGGTCCGACCAACGGGAAAAAACTTTTTCAAAAACTTGGATTGAAGTTCTTCCCAAGTGTTGATCGGTCGGGTCTGAGTTTGATACCAATGGGCGGCCTTGTCCATAAGAGAAAAGGAGAACATCTTCATGAGAAGAATATCCCGATTTTGCGCATCTGATCCAAAAGTGTGGGCCAGATGCTTTAGCTGTTTGATGTTCTGGAAGGGATCTTCAGAATTAAGCCCATGGAATTTAGGTATAGCATGAATCATGTTGGGCTTTAATTCGGAATCAGGTCCTCCAGTCGGGATTCTGACTCGAGGCTCAATGGCCACCGCAGCAGGATTGTAGTGGTCCCGCATCATAGGACGCTGTGGTGGGTGCACGAAGTTTTGGAAGCGGTCATTGAGTCGCTGGAGCTGGTGTTCCAGATTATTTTCTTCCTCAACTGGCTGAGCCATGATGGGGGAAGAAGAAGAACTTGGTTCTGAATCGGAAGAGAGAATAATGTGAGGGTGTTGCTGCACAAACACGGGCGTCGAGGCTTGGCCTTGACGAGAGCGAATTTCTAAAGGAGGTCTTAAGGGTGGTCTTAGGGACCTCCTTCCGTACGTGCACTGTTGGAAGAGGTAAGTTTAGAAGGTGCTGGACCCAATCAAGACACCCAAAAATGTGTTGGGTGACTATAGAGGTACGGGGCAGATGGACCCCTTGATCAGAAAGATCGTCCACCTGAGAATTACCTGGGCAGCCAGAGAGGGAGAGTCCCGCGAAGACCCCTACACGGTAGAGCGTCCCCACAGGTTACAGGGTTTCCCCCACCCGACCTCTCTTGTCACTGCGGTTCCAGGTAGACCAGAATGGGGATCTTGACCTCTTAAGTCTACCAATTTAAAGATCAGGGTGCTTAAGGTTTCACTTGAACTTTAGTCTTTTAAGTGCAGAGAGTGACCTAATTTAAGGTTGGTTGACCCAAGGGGTCAACTTTACCTCTTGTTTTCTTTGAGAGCTTTTAGGTCTTGTCTTTTAGGGTTCAAGTGTTTAGAGAGCCAATTGTTTTAGGTTTTCTTTTGAATAGGTATTTTCAATCAATGGTTTAGGCACACTTCTTTTGGATTTTCTCCATTCTTGATTTAAGTAGTGTGTCTCTAAAACCCTAATGTTGAATCTTATGTTGGCTCTACTTGGTCCAGTTAGTTCTTTGTTGGGTAATTAGGGCTCAAGCAAGAATGTGTTAGCCCTTAAATACCCTTAATAGTGTGCAGGACTAATGAGTTGAAAACATGCAACTTTTATGGTTACTAAGTATGGAAGACAGGTTAGCCCTATATTGCTTGTTCTTTTCTTTTCTTCCTCTTTAGAATTTAGGGGTTAATAGCGAGAGGAAAAATTTACCTGTCCTCGGAGTGGCTATCGTGCGGTTGCTTGTCTTCTTGATTTCCTGTAGTTTTTCCTGCACAAAAGAGAGGAGATTATCAGAAATTAGAAAGAAACAGGAATGTTTACCTCTAGAATAGCCGTTGCTCCCCGGCAGCGGTGCCAAAATGAAACGTTGTGCTCGAGGGATAACCGGGTTTTATTGTTATAGCGTTGTAGTATAGCCAGTTATTGTCAACATTTCAAATATAAAAATTTTTTACTCGGAAAAGAGTTCCCGAGGTCGAACTCAGGGAGCAAGTTGTATTCTAGAGATACATGTTTCTTTTACAAAAAAATAAAGAAAGAGAGAGAAAGAATTTGTTGTCTTTTCTTCTTTTCTCTTTGCTTCTCCTCGTCTCAGATCTTCTGTTATCCTCTTCTTCTTTATCTGCAGTGTTGATGTTCTTCTTCTGCAGTGTTGATGTTCTTCTTCCTCCTTCAGCTGTCGAGTCCTTCTTCTTTGAGTTCTTCCCTGTGTTCTCCTCTGCCTCGCCTTCTTCTGTTGTTCTTCAGATTTTTCCTGTCAGGACGTCGTCTCTCCTTCTTTCTTCTTTTCCCTTCAGGACGTCGTCTGATTTTCCAATCAGACGACTTAAACCGCTTGTTGCTACAGTGTCTCCCTCAGCTTCCTTCTTCTTCACCTGTGCCTGCACACTTCAGAGTTTTACGTCAGAGGCAAAACCTACTCTACCCTCCCCCCCCCCCCCGCGTATCTCTCTCTCTCAGAAACCGCTCATGGGATAGCTCTCCCAGAGCTGCCGGGTAGTCGGGTACGGGTCGCGCCCGAGTCCAGGCCCACCAGCGTGCGTGGTGGGCGAGGAGTGCAGGTCAGTCTAAGTCGGGTCGGGTCAGGTCCGCGGGGCGTGAGCGCGGACGAGACCGAGTAACCGGGCGGGTGAAGGGGACCTCACCCCGTGTACTGAGGCAGTAAGCCTCTTGCACTTTTGCGTCTTATATCGCTGCGCCTCTTCAGACTTTTCCGAGGTGGGACTAAATGTCCCACCTCAATTGCGTGCCCGCAGCGGGGAAAGCAGCGGGCGATCGCGGCGTCACGCGAAGCCTTCGCCTTAGCTGCGAGCCTGATGTTTTGTCGAAATGCCTCGCAAGGCCTGGGAGTCGAATCTGGGCGTGGCGCTGAGCGTGGCGCGCCTGCAGCTGCAGGCGGAAGCAGCTCCTTCTGCACGGCAATGGCGGCGGAGGTCGGGTGGCCTGTTCACAGAAAAACGGCCTCTCGACCTAATCAGAAGGTGCCGGGAGCTTCGCCAGGGTGCGGCGAAGCTCGTGTGGGTTGTGGCGAGGCGTGGGGCGGCGTGCAAGGGCTGCCCTAGGTCGGACTGTGGGTCGAAGGATGGGTTTGTTGGGGGGAGCGTTACGGAGGTGTGGAGTGGCAGTGAAGGGGTGGGGGGTGCTCAGTGTGATGAGGCGGAGGTTCTGCGGTGGTCGGCGAGCCGTGTGGGTTGCTGGGGTGATGGGAACGGCTCGCCGGAGGATGGCCGGAGACGAAGGGGGTGACGGTGGACAGGAGCGGTCGAGGGTTTAATCAAATAAAAGACAGTGGGGAAAAGAAAGAGGGGGAGATGGGAGGAGTTCTGACCTAGCTATGGAGACGAAAGGGGCCGGGGCAGGGCGACAGTCGTATCGACTGTCGCCGGAGAAGAAGATGCCCAGGGAAGGGGCGGCGGCGAGCAGAGAGCCGGAGATGCGCCAGCTGGGTACGGTGTGGCGCGGGAAGAGCAGGGGAGGAAGTCTCTGCTGCTGGTATTGCGGCAGAGCGAAGAGGAGGAGGAGGAGGAACCGCCGGAGCTGGTGGGCGTCTGCCGGAGGGAGAGGAGAGGAAAGTTGGGGGTTTTCTCCGTCAGATCCGAGCTGCCGAGGTCGGTGGAGCGACGGGGGTATTTATAGGGATCAAAACAGGGATAAAGGCGGAGGGAGACGACGTGTCTCCCTCGCCGGAGGACGCCGGAGATGGAAACCCATACCATCCGTGCATTCGCACGGCTGGTATGGGGGGTTACAGCGACCAGGGGGGTGTCCCTGCGACGGCTGACGACGCAGGGCACCCCCGGTTTACTTGCCAGGCTCTCCCCCTCACCCTGCGCGGCGCCATGCTCCGCGCAAGGTCGCTGGAGCATGGTGCTGGCTGGTTTTGCAGGGGGGACCTGAACGCAAAGAACGAAGGAGAGTTAGGGGCCAAAATGCGAGGGTTCAAAAGTTGAGGGCCAAAAAGTAAGTATATGAGGACCAAAGTGTAAAGTCGGTCAAGGAGGTTTCTTCTTAGGCTCAAGTTTTTATACATGACTAATTAGAACCTAAGGAATCTGATGGTGAATTTCATTTCTATATTAAACCTTGTTTGACCGGTCAATTTATGCGAAAACCCAAATTAAGTTATTAATTGGGCATGGTTCTCAATGTAGGTCAAAATGGGTTCTGAAGGCCACATTGAAGGTTCTAAACCCTAGAGATTATTTTTTTATTAATTTTAGAGGGTTTATTCTATTTTTACTTTGTCTCGAACCTCGTGAATTGAAGTGGGTTGTTTTAGGGTTACAGATTATCATTTAGTTCCTTGGAATTGCTGTAGCCCTTGCTAGATCATTTCATTCCACTTTTATTCTTATTAAGTTACTTTGACCTATGTTTGGGCCCTGAATTACCCTGTATGCAGATTATACTGGTAAAATTGCATTTTTACCCCTTATGACTTGTTTTCTCCTTAAACTCAGAATTCTCTGAGTTAAGCCTTTCCTTGAGTTATGTAGGAGCATTTATCCTTTGTATTAGGTCAAAATGAGCTAGTTATGGCTCATGATGAGGTTCTCATCATTACCTTTTCAGGACCAGGTGCTGAGCAGCCAGAGTCAGTGGCTGCAGAGGGCGCTGGGCCTAGTAGAGCCCAGTAGTGTTACCTATAGTACCTTCTGTACTTTTCTTTCCGCTATAGTAAGTAGTTTTCTGTTACTCCCTGTACTCTCTTTATTATAAGCTTCATGTTTATGTATATGTTTATTTCTCTACTGTTGTGGTGGTGTATACTGTAGTATTTCTTTTCTCTACTGCTGTATTTTGTTACTGCTTATTATATACATGTTGAATGTAGTTTATTTTACTGCTCTTTTGGTTACTTTCTCGTTGGACGACTGGGTCTTAGGATTAGTCGAGTCGATCTGATTCTTGTGTCTTGCAGGGATTCGGGAATCGGGTCGTTACATGTTCAAACCGAAAGGTACCTTTCATGAAAGTAGAGTGTAGTAGTGGAGGAATTTATCGTTGAATTTCAACGATGAATTTATGGGAGATTACTGGATTTGAGATCCTAATTACATCAATTAGAATGCAGTTGTTATATGGTGACGTGGGTATTCATGTTAAAATCTGTGAGATTTGGGAGAGGTTTTTAGTCTCATACTAGAAGTCAGCAAATCACTTGGTGGGTGTAAAAGCTTTTGCCTTCCATGGCTTATGTAGAAAAGATTCAGAGGTGGGCCTGGGGACCACGCACGCATGTGCGTGCGCTCTGCCCGACTTGGACTCAGACTCGAGCTCGGGCTCAGGTGAGAATCAAATTAGAACTTGGAACTTTTACTCCTTTTGCTACGAATTTTTAATCTCACTATTTTGACCTAAATTGGTCGATCAAATAGTGAAATTGGTCGACCAATTATTTTGGTCGATCAATGAATTTAGTTTGGTCGATTAATTGGATTGGTCAACTAAATAGTGAAGTTTGATTGACTAATTATTTTGGTCGATCAATGAACTTAATTGGTCAATCAATTGTCGTGTTTCCATAAAATAAAAATTTCCTTAAATGTCTGGTCATGGGCTCTATATAAGGGTCATAAGAGAGCTCTCATTTGACACACAACAAGAGTAGGAAAGCTCTCCCTCTCACTCTCTCCCTCTCACTCTCTCATTCTTGTCTCTTTTTCTTGGTGAGTTCGTTCAATGTGAGATTGGTAGAAAAATCTTAAATCACTTTTGTCAATCTTGCACAATGAGATTGAAAGATTTACGATAAGTTTTTGGTTGATCAAACTATTCAGTTGGTAGATCAATCGGGAATTTGGTTGGAAATAAAATTGCATCGGCTTCGTTCTCCTGAGGTGGTTTTCAAGGACTTCTAAGGTCGAAGTGTGTCGAATCTTGGAGGTAGATCATCATATCCTAGGAGGAATTCGTCATATCCCGACGCATCGATATTATAGGAGGCGATACCTTCTTTAAAGGAAATCCTTAATGGGCACTTCGATCAGAATAAAATATAATCTCTTCTCGTTTTATTTATTTGTGTTATTGCATGTTATTTATTTTTTATTTTATTCTAAATCTTGATAAATAATGTTTGACTTACTTGATTTAATATTTTTAATATATGCGAAAACGTTAGGATTGTATATGTTTTTATTTATTTATTTTCTATATACGTTTATCTCAACAGATTAAACCTGACTTATTTCGAATTCCAACTTCCGTTGGGTTTCTCATTGCACGGATCTTTTCTGATCACCAAGTTTCATACATAGTAGCACTCTCAACCTATGAACGTGGAGTCGTTGTTTTTCTAGGTTCTGAGAAAGTACAACTAGATCTATCTTCTTGGACGCTTCTTCGTTATTTGTCATATTTTCATAGAGAGCAACCTTCCTCTCCGTGTGTGGGTGTCGGAATCTTTTTTCTCCTCATTTTCTCTTAATTGAGGTTGCATCTTACTTGCACGTGTTTCTTTTCCTTTGGAGGGATGGTTTCATTTAAAAAGATAACAAAACAAAAAGAAATCGATCGCGTACTCCAAATTTGCAGGTGGATCCAATTAATGCGGTAAATGAGGGTGAGCGTCCTCGGGTCCGACCTCTTTGTGTTGACATAAAGAAAAAAGTAACAAGAAAGAAGGAAAAAAAAGGTGAAACCGCAAGTATTACAGATAACATGTAACAGCAGGCAGCTTTTATTTTCTGAGGGTACGTACATAAGTTTATTGTTGCATAGCGAGCACAAAGGCAACAGAGCTCAAATTACGCGTAATTTAGATCAAATCACTCGACATAATTAAATGGTTCCCACGAAATCTCAAGATGCAAACAACTTAAGTATAGATTTAAAATAACAACAACCACCGAAATAACCAGAATTTGAGGCACGCACTCAACCTGATCTGCAACGGTGGGCGCCCTTGTTGCACCCTGAGTTGGTATACGATCTACCACGTGGTGCTCCGACGGCCGGCTTATCAGCCTTCAAGGCCCCTTTGCTGATCTTCGTGGAACCTTCCAGGATTCTCCTGTTGGCTTCCGTGTCCATGAGCCATTCCATCTCGTCGGCGTAATCGTCGACGGTGCCGTTGCGTGTCTTCCCATCCGCCACGACGGCGAACAATAGGGCGAGGAGGACGGCAACCTTGAGGAGGGGGACTCTCCCACCCACCCTATCAAGACCTCCGCTTCCCATCTCTCGTTTCCTTTCTGCCTTCCAACCCGTGAGTGGCGTTGCTTAAATAGATATATATCACTACGTGGCTCCCATTTACGTCGATCGGTGCTACAAGTCGATCCATATATATAAATATCAAATGACCTGCTGGCAACGCACGTTGAAGAAGTGGGTGATGCTGAGAGAAAACCTAAAGCAAGAGAGCGTCTTTCATATGGTAAACTTTTCGTGTGCAGGGTTGTGTACGTAGAGCTTGACCTAAGTGGAACCCATCCCCGTTCTCTTCTTGTATCTCATCTCAGGGCTGTCATGTTGTCCAAAGTCAATCAAATTAACATTGCTCCTTCGATATTTTTGCTCTCCTGGTAATATTTTCACTAACAACCTCGATCGAGACATACTAATCTGTATGTTTTTTATTCGCAAGCATGACCCTATAAACTTCTCGATTGCATGTGTGAAAAAAGCGTAAGATTGTGCAATTATATGTATTCGTGTACAAGGTTGCATACATGATGGTAAATACAAAGCTGACACCCGATTCGACAACGGGATTGGGGAGGGGTTATCCCCACTTTGGAGGGATTGGGGCACTATTGAAGGAGCGATTGCAGCTTCTCCCTTCTTGATAGGGACGACGACGATTTCCTTGTCCTCGCCACCCGCTCCGCCACTACCCTCCGTACCCTCCGCTTTTCCATCGTCGGGGCCAACATCCTCATCGCGATCACTGCTAGTTGCTAGTGCGATGGTGCTGGTGGTATGAAGGGGACTTTGGTGACGGAGGGCTGATGGCTGCTTGCGCCAAATGATGACTACGTGGCAACGAAGGTTGGGGGCAATGAGTTGGTATTGTGTTGTTTGCAAGCTGATGACCAAGAGCTATACCACCGCTTGTATGATTTATTTGAGGAACACGAAGGTATCTTTTTTTTTCATTTATTTTTCCATCTTTTGTTTGTGGTTCTTTTAATGGTCTTTGTTTGTGGTGGCTCCTTCTTTATAGAGAATTTAGTTACATGTTGTGTGTATTCTATGTGATGGTGTGGATGTAAATTTGATTTGCTGAGTAAGTGTCGATTCTTTTGTTAAGGTGTTACAATCTTTGTAAGTGAAGGAAATTAATTGATAGTTTTGCTAAAGGTGAATTTTAGTTGGTTTGATGTTTTTCCCGTGTCTAGAATGAAGTAGCATGATTTGTCAACAAAGAATATCAAGCAAAATCCTGATCCTAAAAATTTTTGTGCTATGCAACCTGAAATCGTGTTTAGGATTCAAACTCAGTTGTTGGAAATAGCAGTGTCATTTAGAAATCAACAACCATAATCTCAAGCTAAATGTTATCATTGATGTCATCCACACAAGACTTCGGCGTTGTCATCTGCTGTCACCACCGCCACTGATCGCCAAGTCAACCACGCCACCAAATCTCTAACATCGCGCTTATCCTCCTCCACCGCCAACCGAAGCACAATCCCAGCCAAGCTCCGGTGGGCACTGCCGGCTGAAGGAGAAGAAGGGCAAGAAGAGAAGAACAAGGCCAGGGGCCTATCCGCAAAACTTGCAAGTTGCAAGGCACCAACTTGAAAGCACATAGGGACCCAAAAGTACGGCAACAGGGATTGAAATGCAACAATTCTAGGACTGGTTCGCAATTTCTGATGATTGACTCATGTACCAGTTCTAAATAAGTTTTTATTGGTATAACTTGTTCAAACATTATTTCTAATGTCAATTCAATGCCTAATCAATCGAATACTTGAGTATTTCTTTTAAGTGAGCATTAAATAAATTTCATTGATATATCTTGAAATGACCCGTCACCCTTAGGATATTTAAGATGTTTGGGAGATTGGTCAGACGTCTGTCCAGACATCTAGATTGAAGGCTGGACATCCGAAAGTAGGGGAAAACTGTACGTTCGCTTGCTTTCAGCGCACAAGCGTCACGCACGCTTCTTTTCTTTTTTTTTCCTCTCCATTCTCCTCACCCAAACCCTAACCTCCTCTATTTAAACCTCTCCATCTCCACTCCACCCCCACCACTCCAGCCACCGCCACCTTCACGTTTCCCTTGAGCCAGCGACCTCCACCTTCTCGGCGAGGAGGGAGAGCGAGGTAGAGCGGGGGAGTGAGGAGGGGGGAGTAAAGGGAGAGCGAGGGCAAGGGACTGAGAGGAACGTGTGGGAGAGAAGGTGCGGTGGAAGAGCTCGCGCGCAGGGAGTGCCGTGCTACGGGTGCGGCGGTGTGAGCTTGAGGAGGGGGAACTCGAAGGGGAGAGCTCTAGAGAGGTTCGCGGAGCTCGCAAGCTCGAGCTAGAGGAGTCGGAGCCATGCGACAAGGGGGAGCTCGCGAAGGGAGCTTCACAACCTCCTGAGGCAGCTGGCATAGCAGCTACCGGCGGTGCAGAGGAGTTCGCGCGGAGAAGAACAATCGTGAGAGGAAGTTATGGATGCTAGCTTTCCAGTATCAGATGTCTGGGACATCAACCAGACGTCTGGAGAAGTATCGAGACGTCCGAAGTTGAAGCCGAACGTCTGAAAGCACATTTCTCCCTCGGAGGTACGTGTTGTCTGTACAGGTCCGCCCATGCAGACTGTGACGCAAATTTCCTTTGGCTGAAAATCAGTCTGTGTCTTCGTACGTAGGTGCAGAGTGTCGGAAAGGCATGTGGTGCGCCTTTCCCGGCAACTTTTGGATGTCTGACCACATCGCCAGACATCCGACGACACTTCCAGACGACTGGAAGGAGGGTCCGACGTCTGGAACTTCCCTCAGACGGATTGCAAAGGATTCCGAATGTCTGAGGCAACTGCAGGAAATGACAGGTATGATCTGACGCCTTTTAAGGCAATTGGGACTAGTCCCAGACGTCTGATTTTAGACAGTAATCGTGTTTTTGGCCCGTTTAGGGCCCAAACGGAGTCGATTTTCCACAAACGAAGTACTGTTGTTTTCCACTCGAGTTTCTTTACGTGTTCGTGTTGAGTACCTGCCATTTTGAGTTTGTCTGATATAAATTGGTCGCTGCTACAGGTTATCAGCCGGTAACATATTCGGGACCCGCGGAGACGACAAGATCTACGGCACGGCCCCCATTCCTCCCGTGATACCTGGTAGAGTGGTTTCATTCAGTTGTTAATATTTAAATAAGAAGGTACTTGCTTGGAATAATCGGATCGAACTCTAAGATGTGGAATGAACCCTAGGGTAGAAATGTATGAGCCTGTTTTGAGCTGTACTGTTTTGATGCATGTTTAAAATAAATTGCTAACAAACGGTATTAGTGTAATTATGAGATGCATGTTAGAATATGAGTTGCCTATATATAAATGAATTATGAGATGCATGTTAGAATACGAGTGGCCTATATGTGAATGAATTATGAGGTGCATGCTAGAATACAAGTGCCTGTATGTGAATGAGAAAGTGAACGGTGAAATCACAAGTTGCATATAGATGATTGTGAAAACACGAGCTGCCTGTATATGGATGAGGAACGAGTTATGAAACATGAGATCTAAATGTGGATAAATGAGATGAATAATGAGCATGAACCCTACGGGGAAGTAGGAGTAGAACTCCTGTGTATAAAAGGAATCTACAATGCAGACGGAAAGTGAGTTGACCCTTGTATACGTAGTACCAAGGAGCACAGTGCATTTTTTAGTGTAGCGCAGAGCTAACCTCCCTTGGGTTGAGACCTGGGATTAGGATTGGCCACTCTACGCCGACTCTTGTAGGCCCTCGCGTACGTGGTACCAAGGCGTACTGCTAGTGTAGGGAGGGAGCTAGCCACCCCACGGGGTCCAGGGTTAAGCTAGCCACCCTACACCGACTTTGTGAGGTCCGTTGGGCAAACCGGGATAGCCGAACGAGGGTACGCAAACTGTGGAGGGGCGAGACCCCTATTCTGAGAGGGCAAGGCCCTATACTGTTCTGTTCTGTACTTTGGGCGTACCCGCTAGCGAAAACGACTGACCGCGTGTCAGTGCGAGGTAGCTACCCGTGCACTTATCACGAATGCCGTAGTCACTGCTACGTCTCGACAGTGGCCTCGGGGTGGTTGACTAGGTAGAGGACTATCATGGGGGACTCTCCCGGCTAGGAGAGTATCACGTGTACCTTCTACTCCATGGAAAAGACTGTAATCAAGATTATTCCCACGAGGAACAAGTAAAATCAAGAAATACTTGGATCATTTGTGAAATAAATGAACCAGAAACACATTAATGAGATAAATAGAAATGAGAATAAAACCTGGCTGTTTGTTTTACATTACTTGCACATAAATAATTTAACCACCACTCTACTTAGCATTCACTAACTCTGTCTTTTCATAATCCTGTCTAGGACCAGGAGTTGTGCAGCCTGAGTTTCCGGCTGCAGAGGGAGCTGGGCCTCGCCGAGCCTAGCCATAGTAGTAGTTTCCTTTCCAGCTCTTTTGTTTCTGCTGGAGTTGTGAGCACTAGACCCTTGAGTTACTGTTCCTGTTACTTTTTATTTTCTTTCCGCTGTGGTTGTTATGGTGGCATGTCCTATTTTGAGACAGTTTACTCTACTTTCCTTTCTTATTTCGTTTTTCCTTCTACTTAATTATAATGCATGTGTGAATATGGTTTATTTTTTACTTTTGGTTATTTCTCGTTGAACGACTAGGTCTTGGGATTAGTCGAGGCGAGCTGGTCTCGGATCCTGTAGGGATCCGAGAACTGGGTTGTAACATATCTTCATCGCACTTGAATCACGAACTTTAACTTCGTGTTTTATGAGATTAAGGTGCGATTGTGGACTTGTGTTTTTCAAAGAATTCAACTCATATAAGCTCACACCACAAATAGTGGTACTCGTGGATTTATGTTTGCTCCCAGTGAACGACCTTGGGATACTCTATTTTTCGAGATGTAAATTTTAATTGTTAGTTTCACTTAGTTGTCTACACTACAAAGCGACACGACTTTAAAATACGACTTGAGTGAGTTAACATTAACCTATTCATTCATTGTTTAATTCATTCATTCTTATTATAAATAAAATTAACATTTTTTTAATAAAAAAATATTTTTGGACTTAGAGAAGATGTATATCAATAACTGTCTCCCAGTGAATGACCTGAAAATTAACCAGTAAAAATTATAATTAAATAAAATGACGTGACATCTATTTGCATTGTGACAAATGTACTATAACGACACCTTAAGACGCCATTTTTAATGCAACACGGTCGTCTCTCATCAATTGGTGAAAATTTATTTTATGTATTTTTATTTTTAATCGATATATTTTACCTTTTTTTTATTAAGCAGGACCATGTGTAAGGGTCCAATGTTGCAAAATACGTTGCAACGTACAATTCTGTACTCACATTATAAAAGCAACCTTCTTGGGGACCCTTTGTTAAAAGTTGCGAAAAAACCCTCCTTGAATTCCCTCATTTAAAGATCACACATGTGAGATGAACAAGGATCCTTAAGGCCCAAAAGCTTGAATTTCTATAAGCTAGAGGGGGTGGTTGGAGTTTATGATGGATCTTCCTTTTCCTGTTCTCCATAAGGTATGCTCAATGAAATGAAACTTGTTCCTTAAAAGGTGATATCTAAACATACCAAGGAGATTGGCACTCTAATGTTTAATTCTAAGATTACTAAATGATGCCAGGAATGACATCTTGCTGCCTTTATTGATTGTATAGATGTAACGGATATGGTCCTCACTATACATGTTGATATTTAATGTGCAAATTTATTGAGTAGACTCCATCGATGAAAAGCAACGTAAATACTGTTACACGGTGAGGTTCACTATCACTCAAATAGACATTAGTATTTGTGAGTAAAGAAATCACCGATGATTTTTTATTTTATACCGATGTAAGTTAATTCTAAACTAATGCAATTTGGTTCAGAAGTGGTAATGGCTTTTTAAAGTAAAAATGCACAAAAAATCAAAACTTGATTCGTTTTGCAACATATACCATCGTACATGCTGGCATTTAATGTCTAAATTTATTTAGTGGGCTCCACACTCAGAAAGCAATGCAAGTACTGTCACGTGGTGAGGTTGACACTACTCAAATAGCTGCCACTAGCTGTAAATGAAGATATCATCGATATTTTTTTTTTTTGAATGAAATGCACAGGTGATTTTTTATTTTAAATGAAAACATACAGTTGTTTTTTTTTATTTTGAACAAAAACATAGATAATTTTTTGTTTGGAACGAAAATGCATCAGTGATTTTACACCGATACAAAATGATTTAAAAGTGATGATGATTGTTTTGAGCTTTGTGTTACTATTTTTTAGGATATTTTGAATGCATCGATGCATTCTGTTAATGAAATCCATCAAGATGGATAGAGTGGGCACGTAAGAGAGACATATGACACGTTATTTTCTTGTACATTACACTTTATATTGCAAATACTTTTATGTACTCTTGTCCTTGATAATTTTATTCTAAATCGATCGAGTGCATATATAGGGAGTGATAGAGCATATTGAGTGCGTTGTAGTTTGGATATGGTAAAGAAGCACCTACATGTTTTGCCTTTGGACGAGTGTCACTCTCTATTTTACGAAGATGAGTTCTCCTCGTTGAGGGTGCAATGTCATAATGTAATCTGCTCATCTTGATGATCTTTATGGTATATTGTGCATCCCACATTCCGAAGCGAGTTACTTGAAGCAACTTGCACAACGGGAGGATTCACATGGCACACTTGCTCCGAGCTTGAGCCAGCCTAGAATTTATCCTTTTTCTCGATCACGTCTCTATAAGATAACCAGATGTTTCCGATGAATCCCAGCTCAATTCAATCGGCTTCGTTAATTACCGATTTATATCTATTGGTATTATCCCGTTACATGCGAATCACCGATGATGTCTTCGATGGCACGTATCGTTATACATGCACGTATCTTCAAGGTAGTCTTCAACCCATGAATAAAATTTCATCTATGTTAAAAAAAAAAAAAAATAGCTTAAATCTTAATTGGGATTAAAACAAAAAAAAAGTAGCTTAAATCTTAATTGGGATTAAAACACCTCACATGTTGTGGGGGCAAAGTGACCCTTCATTTCTTTCCCATAAAGCCCTCCAGCATTTTTAGAGTCATTAGACGAACACCTTTCCTCTGCCTCACCTTTGCTACCTAAGGTGTCGAGGTGAGCATTATTCGGGTGAATTCCAAATAACCCATTCAAAACATTAGAAATGAATCACGTGATTTGGATTGTTTGAGTTAGGGGTGGGATCAAGACTTAAACCGTAGGATTTATGTGGATTTTGTGTTGGTTAATAGATTTAGAATATGCAATTTAAATCACCTAAATAATTCAAATTAGTGAATTAGATGACTCATGAGTGACACCCATCCACCCGACTGGAGCTTAAATGTATAAGTGAATTAATTGTAAATGATATTAACATATTTTTAAATAATATTATTATTATAATTATAGATGGTATTTAATTTTTTATAAGAAAAATGAAGTATTTAGTCACTATATATTGTAAAGTATTTTGTAAAATAGAAAATTCTCCTTTGCTTACAAACATGTGCAAACTTTGTTAGAATGAAAAATTAGTGTGAAAGAGGAAGGGAAAAATATTAAATTCAATCATCTTTTATTTTTCATCCTATCCACAACTCTATTCAAAATAAATAAATATTAATACATATATGTATATATATCAAATTGTATCAAGTTGTAAGTAATTAGATCAAGTTGATCGATCCTCTGGTTGTATATGTGCAGTTGGACGATACATGTGCTATGAGAAAAGACGACTAAGATGATGGATTTTGAAAAGAGCTTAGGTTTTAACTTCGATAAACCATTACTTTTACCAAAAGAGTGAAATCCACCATTGAAAGTAGGACCATTCTTCTTTTGTGTCCCATTCAAGGCCTGCCATGTTGTCACTCATAGAATTGTAAAGCCATGTTATATTAACAACGCTCATTTGATATATATGCTCTTCCTGTAATATTTTCACTTCGAGACATATTAATTTGTATGTTTTTGACTTGCAAGCATGTATCTCTTCAAAATGAGCCTATAAATTATGGGCGTCTAGGGATACATGACCTGAATCTCTTTGTTTCCTCTCTTTGGATGAAGAGGGTCTGGCGTATTCTGTTCATGGACTCCCCTTACTCTACTCTTATGAAATAGCTCTATGGCAACCTTTCTTCCAATACTTCCAATCTTCTGTCCAGGATCAAGAGCCTCCATGATACTTACACTATTATGAAACCTTTTATCAGATGGGAAGTGCATGAGAGGCGTATTAACTTTTGGGTTGATCTTTGGATTGGTGACTCCCTCCTCCCGGACCTCCTCCCCCCCTCGTGCCACCCTGATCCCATCCCGGTCAACTCTACCATCGAGAACCTCTGTACCAACCCTTATTTCACTCTTCTTCCACCCCACATCATCTCCAATGTTACGGCTATCTCCCTTGATAACAATCATGACGTTCCAACTGACCTGGCCTTTTTACTGTGGCCTCGACTTACTCCAACTTTTTCAAAAAACATCCCTCCTTTCCTCCTCTCAAAAAACTCCGGTACCTCAATCTCCCCCTTAAGCTCTCATTTCTTGCCTGGAGAGTCCTTCTTTGTAAGCTGCCCACTGACGATAATATTGCCAAGCTTGGGATCCCCCTTCCCTCCGCTTGTTCTTGCTGCCTTAATCATCCTTCAATAGAGACGAACTCTCACCTTTTCTCCAATAGCCATCTCACTTGCCTCGTCTCTGATTGGGTCGTTTCCAAGGCTCATCCTTGTCCTTTGCATCCGTCTACTTTCTTCCCTCTTATGCAATATTCTACCAGAATTCGCAATGAGCATACGTGTAAGGGCCCCATTTGTTTTATCTGGGCTAATGTTTGGATGGCTAGAAACAATATTAGACACGACACAACCGGCTCTCCTATTCTAATATTCGCACTCTTCTACTTAAGAACTGGCTTAATTTTGAATTTGATTTGTGGCTTAGGAAATGCCACCCATCCACCTTCGCAGACAATTGGATCCGGCCTACCTCTAGTCTTAAAGTCAATGTTGTAATTCTCTCCTCTGGATCTCACTCTATGATGGGTTGGATTTTGTCAAAGCCACTTCTTGTAAAGCTCCTACGTTGGACCCAGATATAGCTCACCTGCGCACTTTTGCCCATGCTCTCCAAAATATCAACGACACTTGCACCCTTCTTTTAGAATCAGATTCTACACTCTTGCAGTTCTGGTGGAACAGTAAAATTTCCATACCTTAGGCCCTCAAAGCCTATCTCAAACCTCTCCTAGATTGCAAGACTTGCATCTCGTCCATTCAGTACATTGCTCCAGCCGCCAACGCTCTCGCCTCCTTCCTGGCCTCCAAAGCCAATGATGGTTGGGAAATTTTCCATGACCCTTCCCTGCTTTCCCCCAGGGCCAAGGGTCTTCTCAGGCTCCTCTTCTTCCATCTGCTCTTTCTATTCTACAGACCGCGGCGACTTCGTAGTGCCGACGCCCAAACTACCCCACGGAGAAGAGATAGGGGGAGAGAGTGCCCTCCCTCGTCGAGAGAGGCGATGGCGACCACGATGCGGCACTCCTCTTCGTTCCTCCTCCCCACCATGGGGCCCACCGGAAGCAACATGCCATTGCTGAGCCACCACACCCTCGTCATCCTCAACCAAAGGCTCCCACGCTTCGCCCCGCTCCTATAGAACCACTCGGGATTGCACGTGTGTGCAGACAGGGGAGCGAACAGGATCTTCGACGAGATGCCACTGCTGTTCCCCAACGAGGACACCACAGTCGTCCGATTGAGATATAAACCAGACATGATAAAAGGAGACATGGATTTGATCAGAGAGGAAGTGAAGACCAACTACTTGAGTCTAGGAACACAGATAATTGATGCTTCAGATGATCGGGATACTACCGATCTACATAAGTGTGTTTCTTTAATACGCGATCAAACACGTGACATAGACAAGGCTAATCTCTCCGTCCTTGTTCCTGGTGCTCTTGGAGGGAGGTTTGACCATGAGGCTGGAAATGTCAACTTTCTCTATCAGTTTTTTTATATGCGGATTGTTCTTCTGTCAGATGATTGCTTGATTCTTCTCCTCGGAAAGGATTACAGACACGAGATTAATATCCTGACATCGATTGAAGGCCCACACTGTGGGCTCATCCCTATAGGTGCACCAGCAACTAGTACTACAACAACAGGCCCGCAATGGGATCTCAGTGACACGAGTATGGAATTCGGAGGTCTAATCAGTACTTCGAACGTAGTTCGAGAAGAGGTGGTCACTGTCCAATCTAATTCGGATCTCCTATGGACGATCTCCATACATTCTTGATTTTTCTAACCTCTCCCTGCTTGATAGATGGAGTATTTGATGTTCTCCCATTTTCCTTACGGCACAAATCCCCTATTCTTTTCTAGAATGTATCTATTTTTCAGTTGGGTGGCCTCCCAACGGGCAACGTTATCAAGTGAAGCCCTAGAATGGTACTATTACTTAACCTGTATCAGAGGGCTGGTTTCCTTTTCTGAAATTAAAAAGATAGGTCAGCCCTTTTGTTAAAATAAAAAAAAAAAAAAAAAATCTTACCAGACACTGGATCCAACTTCCTTACATTTTATCCTTTATGTAATTTTTGTTGTTTGGGTCATGTTTCCTTGCTTTTTACTTTTATGTATTAGGTCATGAGGTGTGATTCCATTTTCTTATATTTGACAAATTTTGATTTGATCCCCTATCTTTTTTTTTTCCTTGAAAGTAGAGGATAAATAAAATCCACTCCTATTTCCTTTAAAAAATAAAATCCTATAAATTTCTCAATGATACATATCCTTCTAAAATTTTATAATTATACATTTTCTTCTACAAAAGTTGCATAGATGACTAACGGTGGACGCAAAGTTAAGGTCCAATATATATATATATATATATATATATATATATATATATATCAAATCCAAAAAAAAAAAATTCTATTCATTATACCGTCAATAGATCCATATTCAATTTGTTTCACTCGAATTGAATAATTACTTAATCGAATCCGAATGGTTTGATTTAGTCAGCAGGGTCCTACGCTCGAGCAAGACATTGGACTCGAGGCTTTTAACTCTAACGTATCAGGTGCTTTTTAGACGATTCGAAATCAAGCACCTGCTCCAAAATTGCAAGTGGGTCCAGTTCATGCGGTAGTTAAGGGTGAGCGTTCGATCGATTTCGTTAGACTCAGGTTACGCAGCTCGGGTCCAACCGCTTTGCCTTGACATTAAAAAAAAAAAAAAAAAAAAAAGATGGATAAACAAGGTGAATCCACAAGTAGTACAGATAACATGCATCAAGCAACTTTTATTTTCCAGAAGGGTACGTACGTAAGTATGTTGTTGCATAGCGGGTAAAGGTATGATAGCTCAAATAAAGCATAATTTACATCAGGTCACTCCGACATGTATAATTAACTGGTTCCACAAATCCAAACAACTTATAGATATAAAATGACAACAACGACCTAGATAACCGGACTCAAAAAGGCACACACTCAACCTCTGCAAAAGTGGAGTTTGTTGCACCCTTGGTTGGTATACGGTCTACCGGGTGGCACATCTCTGACAGGCTCATCGGAGATCAGGGCCCCTTTGGTGATGCTGCTCTGGGCTTGCAGGATCCTCCTGCTGACCTCCATGCCCATGAGCCACTCCATCTCGTCAGCATAATCGGCGACGGTGCCATTGCGTGCCTTCCCATCCGCGGCGACAACGAACAACAGGGTGAGGAGAATGGCAACGTTGAGGAGGGAGACTCTCCCTCCCACCCTATCAAGACCTCCTCTTCCCATCTCTCCTTCCTCTCTGCCTCCCAACTTGTGAGTAGCGTTGCTTAAATAGATATATCAGTGGCTCCAATTGATGTGGATCGGTGCTACAAGTCGACATATATATATATATATATATATATATATATATATATATATATATATATATATATATATATATATAATGTTGAGAGAAAACTTAACCAAGAGAGCGTCTTTCATATGGTAATTAATCTTTTTGTATGCATGTAGGGTTGTGTAATTAGAGTTTGACTTTCTCCTTTATCAAAAATGTGGAATCCGTCTCCGTTCTCTTCTTATACCTCATCTCTAAGGGCTGCCATGTCGTCATATGAGATTATGTCCAAACTCATGCCGTATTAACATTACTCCTTTGATATTTATGCTCTCCTGGTAATATTTCCACTAACATCCTTGATCGAGACATATTAATTTGCATGTTTTTTATTCGCAAGCATGACCCTGTAAGCTTCTCGATGACAAGTGTGTTCATGTGTGATTTTGCAATTATATGTATTCATGTACAAGGTTGCATAGATGATGGTAAATACACACCCAAATTGGCAGCGGGATTGGGGAGGGGTTATCCCCACTTTGGAGGGATTGGGGCACAAACGAAGGAGAAATTGGATGGATGGGAGGGAGGAGACAATGGGAGAGGAATATTCCTATATAATTAACATCTTAATTATATCATTTCATTACACAACTTTAATATCAATATATATTAAAATATATCAATCTTAACACAATATATCAGCTAAAATATATTTACTTTATCATGTCAACCTACTAACGCTTATATCTTAATATTAAATAAATAATCATTAACATCGATCATTCTATCCTTTTGCCAAAAAAAAAAAAAAACTATCGATCATTTTATCATCACTTATTCTTATTTATCATAACCAAATATTCATCTCAAGCCAGTCTGCAGCAAGAAGGAAACGTTCAGTGGCAACGACATTCAACTAACTTGATAAATCTATTCACGTCGACGTTGCAGAAAGTCAAAAACGTCGCAGCTGATCGATGCCATCGCTGAGCTTACAGCATGTTTTTATCTATTTATTTTATTTATTTATTTTCGTACACACCACGAATGTAGACGTCCGTCCATTTGATGCGCAGGTACAGCACAGGAAATTATTAGTTTAATTGTTTCCTCCGGAGCACACAAGACATGTACGATTCTCATTAAAGTTATCGTAATAAAAAATCATATCTCGTAATTATCTCAAGCATCATTGGTCAATGCCTCCAATACTATCCCCCAAACATGGTATTTAAGTTTTCTTTTGGCAAATTCAAAAGGTGCAAGGTCCATTCATACAGAAATTAAAGTTCATCTTTCAAAAAATAACGGGACATAGATAGACCCTTTAGTCTTTCAAATTTACATCCATATACATGTCCTTTCCGTAGTTACATAGATATAACTAAAAACGTTAAGTACTTTACATGTCACACTACTCCGTAACCCAATCTCTACTAACTTTAATAGGCCGATCTAAATTGAAATATGTATATTTTTTTATATAGAGACCATTACTTTTTTTGGTTTACTTCCTTAATTTAGTCGTGTATGCATGGAGGAGGAAGGAGGCTGAAGAGGAAGAAGGAAAAAATAAAAAGAAGAATTAAAAAAATAAATAAACAAGATCTTAAGGGTCTTCGTATAGAAAAGTATACATATTTTAATGTAAATCCTTTGAAATTAATGAACTGGTTGATGGAAGGGTTAGCATGTAAATTATCCTATGTTTTTGGAACTGCCTATGTAAATATAAAAAAAATAGAGGTCTAATTGTAATCTGAGAAAGTTACAAAGATATTTATTTAAATCCTCAAAAATAAATATATAGACACCCATAAAAGTTTTTAACAAAGCAACAAAAGAATTTTTTTATTCCTACGGTGGAGGGAGGAAGAGGAGGTTCCTCTCTGGAAATTTCTACCTTCGGGTCTACTGCAAAGGGTGTCGGATTAAATCTTCTGTAATTCTCCTAAATTGAAAGTGAAGCAATGTTATTTGAAAGCCCTGTAAGATCCAAAGCAGTCACTAAATCCTGCAAGATCCAAACAAGGTTTGTTAGTCTTACCTCAAAATCAACCCCTTGGGATACTAGCTCTTGTACTCTCCTTGTAAAATTATTTTGCCTCTTCCATTCATCATAAATTACTAATTTTTAACTCAGCACTTTGTCATCCGATGCAGTCACATCTTCTTCGTCATTGTTTGGAACCCAACTGAAGTTGAAGCACCTCTGATAGCAACATCCCAAAGCCCACAGAAAAAAAAAAATACATCCAACAGCTACACAAAAAAGAGAAAGAAAAGAATATATATTTTCCCGTTACTCTCCAAAGAGTCAAAGGGCTCCCAACCAAGAAAGAAAAGGAGAGAGAGAAAGGTGGTAAGCAGCGCGATCGAGAGTTTCGGCACCCGACTAAGCTAAGGTAAAAATAAATATATAATATCTCTGTCCGCGATATATATATATATATATATATATATAGCTTGGAAACATGTAATTTCTAGATTTGACGAATTCGTTTAGGAGAAATTATTTTTTTAGTATGTCTTAGATTTGATGTTCAAAGTTACATTTAAAATTGTATTTAAATAATTTTAGGTGTGCATATTTAGATCATGCAAACGAAAGCTTATACAACCGACAAATGATCCTAATCTAAGCATGACGTTACCAAACACATATGGACACTTTCTACGGTTACACATGCACGATCGCATAATCGAAATGGGCCAACAAGGATGTCTGTCACTCATGACATATTTGCTTCGAGGAATGGATCTTCGAGGAATTACACGTGAAATAAGGATTTTGAAGAAAGTGGTGGAATAATTTTCTTTTAATATTTGATTGTGATATTGAAGTTGTGGAGGAATAGGTGACAATTATTTTATATTTGGAGAGATTGGAATGTTTGGTTGCAAGAATGAAAAGGAGGAATATATGAGAATGTGATGGATTATTTGGGAAATATTATACTTATAATGTTTGAAATTGACTAAATGGATGGTGTATCTTGGGAACTTGTAAGTGATTTTTGGGTAGGAAATAAATGGATGGGAATGTAATGAATGTTAGGTTAGAATAAATTGGTTGAAAGGGTTGATATAACTAATTAGAGTGTTTGGTGATTTTTGTTAACCACCACCCAAGTTAAGTAGGTAGTTTGAGTTCTGGAGCTCACTTGTGTTGAAATGGGATGTTTCATGTTGTTATAATTATTAAATTTTTAAACCCCTACCAAGTGAGCTTAATGTTGTAAACAATTTGATGAATAGTGTACTATATTACAAGATAATTAATTGGATGTATTAGAAAGATGTGTTAATAATCATATTGTTTATTATGTTAGGTGATTGTTGGCTATTTGCCTCGAAGTGTAATATTAGAAAGGATGGGTTATGCTGTTAAGTCAAGTAAATTATATTGAATAATAAGGTTAAATTATACGATGTTAGAAGTACATGAACATGTTGTAATTGGAGAGGCAATATTGGAATGCTTATAAGCTTATAAATATCCATAAGAAGCTGATCAATTTGCACAAATAACGATGAAATGTACTCATAATTGGAATGTTATCATATTGATAAAACAAATTACAAAAGTCATGTTTCACATCTACATAGTATGGATGCATCAACTTACACAAAACTTGTTCCATATGTACATAATATGGATACACAAAATTACATTAATCGAATATGATTACATCAAGTACAACATCCTTAATGACATGACATGCAAGAGCTTATATCTTCAAGTAGGCAACAATCATATTTGGTGTGCCTTCCACCGAACATAGATAACATCCTTGGGTTGTTATATCCAAACCTGTAATTAATACAATGTAAAAGTTATGGTGAACGATCTGAAGGAAACTCGAGTGAAATTATAAAATGAGACCAGTTATTACATGTACTTGGGAAAAATGATTGTAAGCAAACTTGACACTTTGAACTCCCATTTCAGATGCACATGGAATTTGAGTTGATTTTAGGAGTCGCTAAGGTAATGGACATTATTATCGTCATAGACTTGGAGTCAAGGATTAACCATGCGTATACACGGCCACCAATTCGAATAATGGTGAGGAATGTTGGATAAGCTTTCTAATATACAGGAGCAACTAAAAAAATACCATGCAAGAAAAATGTAGAGCATAAAAGGTGACTACAACAATACATGAATTCGAAGACGGTAAACTACAACAAGTCTAGAACAAAAGCAAACTCAAACAAGAAGAGCAAAGTCAATGAATCAGGAACAACATCAACCGAATAAAAACAAAATGAACAAGAAGTGCTGAAACCAAAACAACAGTTGAAAGAAGCTAAGAATAAGATGAATATCAAACTAAGACAATAAGAAAGAGAAGTAAACATCAACTACAACACAACCAAAATTAATTGAGTTATTTGAGCTATTAAATCTAGTTCAAGAACTTGAAAAGAAAATAACCAACAAATCGAAAATGTATTAGCAAAGTGAGAGCAGAAGCTAAAATTAAAACAAAAAAAAGAGTCATCACCTATAGAAGACTGATAGGAAGTGGAAAAAAAATAGTAGAAAAGCATAAAATACTTAAATTAAAACACGCTATAAAAATGAGCAAAATAATAATAAATCAATGGAAAAATACAGAATCACATATTACGCAATGAAAGGAATATAGAAGCAAATACTAAAATAAAGTGTAAAAAATAATTTAAAATCACTTAACGGGTTGGGGTTGCCAAGTACGACCATCCATACCAATCACTTTTTTTTAGCAAATAAAGGATTAGGATTGCCAATATGCTAAACAGTTACCTTTAAAAATAAGGTTTTATAGATGCTTCACTTGAGGCAACATTGGTGGGACACCTATATATATATATATATCATTTGCATATCACAGGACTCCCGTCCTCATGAAATCCCTCCTTTATAATTCTGTCCAATTATCATCATTGTCAAGTATTGAAACTGCAAATAAAGTGCAGATGAATATTAGTAAGATGATAATTAAAAAACACAATAGAGAATGTACTTCTAACATGTTAATCGAAATAAAAACAAGCTACAAAGAAGATGTTACGTTACATGAAATAAGATAACTATCACATACCATTACATTGGACAAAATTACCATGCATGTCTCCATCAAAATTACTATAACATTATTGTAACATGAAAAAACTAGCATTCTAAAATTTCAGATTAAAAGATAGGGTATTGTTAAAATAGTTAACCACCAACAACTACAAGCCTAAGGTAGATAGATTCCATTTTAATATCTCGGTCCGATTGACCTCACCAAGTTTGGACCACAGAAATGCAAATAAGGTACAAATATTTATAAAAGTCTACTAAACATACATCTGTCTCATATTTGCTGCTAAGGTTTCATCTTACATAGCTGAATTCACTTCAAGTTCCTCCTCTAGCTCATGGATCATATTGTTTCAAGATATCAACTTCCACTTTCAATGCATGAAGCTCAGCTTCCAAACCATGTTATTCCATGATAGTAATGTTTAGTGTTTATTCCTTTTGAGAGAGGCTATTTTGGAGTTGTAGAATGTAGTTGTCAGCAAATTTTTCTAGTTGTTTGTACTCCTTTTCCAACTTCTTGTAAAGGAATATTAGGAAGTGTAACTCAACCTTTAACGAGAAGAATGTGTAAAAATGAGCCATGACCAAGTTCCTGTATCCACAACCCTATATTTAAATTGAGAGGAAAATGTTCATCAATATGGGATGGTAATTGTTTAAAATAAGATGAGTACGTACCGTAAGGTTTACTTATAGCATCTCCTCGAGGGCATACGTAGAACAGGCGATCACGAATAGACTCATTTCCCTGATCATGGTAGTGATCATTTGTGTCAAACACCAAAACACATTTGTCGTGGCATAGACATTGTCTACCATGATGCCAAAGTGGGAAATTTCTTGATGACATCTCTCCATTCCTGCAAAATACTTCAACTGCAGTGCAAGTGTAGTTTGGAAAGGTAGGAATAAAAGATAGTGAAATGTAATGACATATTAGTAATAGCACAGTTCAAGCTGTCTAAGTGGAGATTACGAATAACAAAGCACTTGAATTACAACTAAAGGTCTAACTACGATAGAGTCTTGCCGCAATGGCAAACATTCAAGATAAGATTCTTGCATGGATGATGTATACACGTATAGCTTAATGATGTAGATGGTATGCATCCCAAAGCTACTGTTGTTTCGATCGCGAATAGGTTGTTAATATAGTGATTTTATCGTTGAAATGTGTATAGTGGTTAACCTAAATCGGACCTAACCATCTCTTTACAAAATTTTTAACCTGGCCTACTTGATTTTATCTTGTCACTTTTAGGCCAAGGGTGGAACTCAGGGAAGTGGGGTTACAAGTTAAGTTTCTATGCCTTTCCTACAACGAGTCTCTTCCATTCGTTTATTGTGTTTTTGGTGTTTTTCTTATTTAGATTTTTTTCTGGTAATCTTTATCCTTGAGGCACACCCTCAAAATTAGGTTCTTGGCTTCGAGCCAATAACAGAGTTCCAAGAAGGGTCTTGCTATTCGCAAGACGGAGTACCTATAAGTCAAAGATTATCTTCTCTTTTATATATATTTTTTTATCTTTTTACTATCAAGAAAGCGAAACAAAAATAAAGTAAATATAGTATATATATATAGGTATATAATATTTATAGAAAGGGGTGGGGGTGGAGGCGGAGATGGAGTGTAGCACGGTGTCGAGTCGATCGTCGTCTAGAGAGACGCAACCAACAGGACTAGATGCTGCGTGGAGTGTGGGATGGATGGTGGATGATGTATGCGACCACGTTTTTTGTACGCGTGTATCGGGGAATATCAGCAATTAGTGCAGATGTTCCCGCGATACAGTGTATGGTAAATAATGTGAAAATATATATATATGTATATATGTAAATATATCTATATGTATATATATAGGTGGTTATAAATATATAGGTCTATATATATGTAGATATATATGTATATATAAGTGTATATGTATATATATATGTATATGTATATATGTAGCTATATGTATAGATGTATATATATATATGTATGTATGTATATAATACTATATATATATATATATATACTAATACATAAGTATATAGGTACTACTGTATATATATATATATGTGTGTGTGTGTGTGTGTGTATGTTTGTATGTATATAGATATATGTATGTATATATATATATATATTAATATATATAAGTATATATATAAGTATACGTGTATATATATATATGTTTATAATAGAGTATAGGTGTGCGTGTGTGGAAGTGTTAGTGTAGGTGTTTGTGAGCGTCGGTGTAAAGAGAGAGTAGGAGAGAGTGAGAGAGAGAGAGAGGTGGCAGCCGCACTGCTGAGGGGAGAAGGGGCGTTTTAAGCCGTCTGCGTGCGTTAGGCGACATCTGGTGGCTTCCGCCCGCGGGCGCGTATGCGCGCAGAGGAGAGTGCACTGGAGGGAGTGTTTGCGCAGAGAGGACCCAGCGCAGGCCGGCGCAGAGTGGCTGGAACGGGCGCTCGTAGGCGCGGGCGAAGGGAGTGGGCGAAGCAGACGCTGGGAGAGGGCTGGTTGACACGCGGGCGTGAGCGGGCGACGAGGGCAGAGACGCACGTGCGGGTGCGCGGGCGGGCGAGGGCCGGTTGAGGCATGCCGGGTGACCGGGAAATGAGAAGCTTTCCAGTCACCTCACTATAGCCACAGTGGCGCGCAAACTCTCGTGAACAGTGGCTACAGTGGTCTTCCGCGCACGCGACCGGCAATGGGCAGTGCTGTGAGTGAGGCCGGCTCGCTGCTGGTGTGCGTGGGCTGGAGCGCGAGGGAGAAGATCTGCGTCGGCTAGTTGCAAGCGTGGAGAGGTCGCGACAGAGCGAGCGGGATTGGAGGGCGAGGGTGCCTGCAGCTTGCGCGGAAGCCTGCAAGTGCTGCTGGGGAGCTTGGGATGCTTGGCCGGCCGCTGTAGAGGTGCGCAGAGGCCGGTTGCGGGCGGAAGAGGGCGCGCTTCAGAGCAAAGAAGCGGGAGGCGGAGAGGACCTGCAGGCACACGCAGAGGGCTGGGGTGCCTGCAGGCGCTCGTGGAAGGGGCTGCTGCTGCCGCTGCTGCTTCAAGCTTCAGACCTTGAAGCTGCTCCAATGGCTGAAGGTGCTGGAGCGGGAAAAAAAATGAGAACAGAGCCACCACTCCCACCGGCTCTTTGAAGAGCTGGGCGGTGGTGGTCTCATGTGGTGGTGTGCACCACAGTGAGGGCTCCTGCTCACCGGGTGTCTCCTCGGAGGAAGACCGGCGTATGGAGGGGAATGGAGGAGAAGGTGGTGGCCTGGAAGAAGTGCTGGAGGTTTTTTTTTTTTTGATGGACCAGGCTCGCTTTGTAAGAAGGAGCCGCACCTGCTTTTAAAGAAGAGGAGAGCATGCACAGCCATGCCCTAGCTGTGCATGGCTCAAGGATGGCTCATGGCAGGGAGATCATGTATGCGGCTGGCAGGGAGAGGGCTGCTGCGGCTGGCAGGGAGAGGGAGGAGAAGACGAAGATGCATGCAGCCGCGGGAAGCTTTAAAAATCAAGTGAAAATAAAAAGATGGTGAATTTTGTGAAGAAGCACTTGAAGAAAAATGTAAATTGCAAGGCCACTTATTTCATTCTCCTCCCTTCTCAATTAGATGCATGCATGCATGTATTTTTACAATGCAACTATGGAGACCTAATTATATATTAGTAATGCTAGGAAATAGCACAAGATGCACAATTGCAGGCGTATTTTTGCGGTGCAATCATACACTCATGCCTATCTTTTGCTAGTCCCTAGCAAAACAGTATTTAGAAATGATCTTAGGCTGAAGATTTTCTTCTGAGGCGATATAGGTGTATTTATTGTTGGATATTTGAGAACCAATTGTAGAGAAAACTATCAGTATTTTAAGTCTCACATGACATAAATCATCTCTCGACTACCCAGGACTCTTGATATTTAAACTTTAAGTATGATTTCCAGGATCCTGGAAGTTTTTGCCGTACTCGAGAGCTCAAGAGATTATGGCTTGTGCTCAGTGAAGGATCAGGACTGACCAGATGAACATTAAGACTCAAGCCCAGGGTTTCACGAATCTTTAAGTAAAGGTTGGTCCCAATTTCAGCTCATGTTTTCATATTGACCCTTAAGAAGATGACGGAAACTCAACTCCCATTTTCTGACATTTGTGGCTCACAGGAAAACAAGGTATTTGTAACCTCCCCTGAAGAACTTCTTGTAGGGCGAAAACTTTACAGACATTTGTGAGATATACTGACTTATTTGCAACCTTTTTTTTTTTTTAAACACGTGTCAGTATATCTCTTACAACATTATTTAGAGTAGCGCACTTTTCTTTTTGGTAGAAAGAGTCGCTCCTAAACACAAGACTAAAGTCTGGGATAAAAAGTCTACCTGCACGCACAGGTAAGGACTCTACCTTTCCTAATGAACACTAGGGTTGGATCTTATGTTCACCTGGCCTTTCCTGATATGTGTAGTGTGAACCAAATTTACTTAAGCTCTCAAGTAAAAGCAAACCAACGAATCCTGTACTGGTGTCTCAGGTACAAGAATACGTCCTTAGTTAGGAGAGATTCTAATCTATCTTGTCAATGCTCAAGTGAATTAAGTCGAGCCTGAGCGAATCAAGCTTCTGTGGCCTGGAAAGTCTTCAAAACAGAGGTTGAATATTCATAAACACTTATTGTATTTTTGTTTCAGCTTTCAAATCATTACTAAACACCATTTTTTTTTATATAATATATATTATATTTTTTTTCTTTTTCTTTTTCTTGCATATTTATAAATAGGTTGGAACTGTCTGATACCATAAAATACCCAGATCCTATGGATGTCTATCCACCTCCCCATGCCAAACAATGCTATGTCCTCATATGCATGCAGGGAAGGGTAGAGAAAGGACGAAAGATCGGATAACGAGAGCTGAAGTGCAGGGTATACAGCAGGGTGGTAGGGTGGGTGGATGGTAGGTGGTGAAGTGAAAAGTAAAGTGATCGTGACAGTGAAGTGAAAAGTGATGGTGGATGGTGAGTGTTGTTGGGGTGCCTCCCAACGAGCGCTGAATTTAACATCCCTAGCTGGACTCAAAATGAGGCAAAGAATTAGTTACCCTCCAGCAGGGCAACAGTTTCTCCAACGAGGGCATGTTCATGAATAAGATAGGGTTTCAAATGCTGCCCATTGACCGTAAATTTATGCCCAGATTTATGATCTTCGATCTCGATAGCCCCGTTGGGGAATGGTCTTAAGACCAAGAAAGGACCAGTCCATTTGGACTTTAATTTCCCAGGAAAGAATTTGAGTTGGGCATTATAGAGCCAAACTTGCTGAGATGGCTCAAATTTTTTCCGCCGAATACAACTGTCGTGAAAAGCTTAGTGCGTTGTTTGAAAGTTAAAGCAGAATCATAGGCTTCACGACGAAGCTCTTCCAACTCCTGGAGCTGGAGTTTCCTTTCTCGACCACACAGGTCTGGGTCGAGGTTACATTGGCGAACCGCCTAATAAGCGCGGTGCTCCAACTCCACGGACAAATGACAAGGCTTCCCGTAAACGATTCTATACGAAGACATACCAAGGGGATCCTTGAAGGCGGTCCGATACGCCCAAAGTGCGTCAATCAGCTTGTCGGACCAATCCTTACGGTCAAACCGAATTATTTTCTGGAGAATCTGCTTGATTTGCCGGTTCGACACCTCTGCCTGGCCGTTCGTCTAAGGATGATACGGAGATGCGATACAGTGGTGAACTTCATATTTCCTCAGAAGTGCCCGAAAAGAAGCATGGGTAAAATGGCTTCCTCCATCCGAGATAATGGCTCGAGGGATCCCAAAGCGTGCAAAGATGTGATCTTTGACAAAGCGAGTGGATATAACATGGTCAGCACAGCGCGCGGGAATAGCCTCGATCCATTTCGAAACATAACCAACGGCGACGAGGATGAATTCAAAACCGTTGGAAGGAGGAAAGGGACCCATGAAATCAATTCCCCAAATGTCGCAAATTTCTGCAGCTAGGATGGGTTGTAAGGGCATCATGTCACAACATGACATTGACCCTAATGACTGGCACCTAGTGTAATGCTTGGCATAATTGTGTGCATCCTGGTGAAGGGAGGGCCAAAAGAAACCGCACTGCAACACCTTGGCTGCAGTTTTCCTCCCAGAGAAATGGCCTCCGCAGGCCTGATCGTGGCAGAAGGATAGCACACTGGGGAACTCGCTGTCAGGAATACAGCGATGGATGATTTGATCAACACCTATCCGAAAAAAAAGTGGATTATCCCAGAAATAATACTTTGCTTCTGCCATGAGACGCTCGCACTGATTTTTAGGCCAGCCACGTGGAAGGGATCCAGAAGCAAGGTAATTGGCAATGTCGGCATACCACAATCCACTTGCCACATTTATTGCCAATAGGTGCTCATCAGGAAAAATTTCATTGATCGGCAGAGTAAGTCCAATATGGTCAAGGTCCAGTCTGGAAAGGTGATCAGCCATAACATTCTGGGCTCCGGCCTTATCGCGAATCTCAATGTCAAATTCCTGGAGCAGAAGGATCCAACGAATTAGTCTAGGCTTGGCATCCTTCTTGTGCATGAGATGGCGAATGGCCGCGTGATCAGTGAAAACAATAACGTGAGAGCCCAGAAGGTAAGAGCGAAATTTCTCCAGCCCAAAGATGACCGCCAATAGTTCTTTTTCAGTGGTAGTATAATTACACTGGGCCTCGTCAAACGTCTTACTGGCGTAGTACACCACGAAGGGGTGTCTATTGTGTCTTTGACCCAGGATGGCTCCGACTGCAAGGTCGGAAGCATCACACATGAGCTCAAAGTCGAGGGACCAATCAGGCGGCTGGAGAACAGGGGCCTTGATGATAGCATTACGCAGCTGCGTGAATGCTTATATGCAGTCAGGGCCTATATCGAAGGGGACGTCGATTGATAAAAGATGAGTTAAGGGTCGAGAAATTTTGGAGAAGTTTTTGATGAATCTCCTATAAAAACCGACGTGTCCCAGGAAGGAGCGGATTTGTTTGACAGAGCCCAGCACAGGTAAATCAGCGATGACATCGAGCTTAGCTCTGTCAACCTCGATACCCCTATCGGAGATGATATGTCCGAGAACAATTCCCTCGTGCACCATAAAATGACTTTTTTTCCCAGGAAAGCACGAGGTTTACATCAATACATCTCCTAAGGATACGAGTCAGGTTGGCAAGACATTCGTCAAAAGATGGTCCAAAGATCGAAAAGTCATTCATGAAGACCTCGAGAAAGTCACCCACCATGTCATGGAATATCTCCAGCATACATCTTTGGAAAGTTGCTAGCGCTTTGCAAAGTCTGAACGGCATCCTTCTAAATGCAAAGGTGCCGAAGGAGCAGGTAAAAGTGATTTTCTCTTGGTCTCGGGAGTCAATTGCCACCTGGTTATATCCTGAGAATCCATCCAGGAAACAGAAAAATTTATTTCCCGCTAACCACTCCAGGATTTGGTCAATAAATGGTAGCGGGAAGTGATCTTTCTTGGTTGCAGCATTGAGTTTCCTATAATCTACACACACTCTCCAAGATGTAGGAGTGCGTGTAGGGATGGATTCGCCCCTATCATTGACACGGATGGTGAGTCCTACCTTTTTGGGCACAACATGAATTGGACACACCCAGAGGCTATCGCTGATCGGGTAGATTATACCCACATCCAGCCACTTAATGATTTCTTTCTTAACGACCTCTCGCATGTTAGGGTTGAGACGTAGCTGCATCTCGCGGGAAGGTCGAGCCTCCTCCTCCGTATATATACGGTGAGTGCAATAGGAGGGGCTAATGCCAGATAAGTCTGATAAAGACCATCCAATGGCTGTCTTGTGTTCTATGAGGACCTTCGTTAGTTTGCACTCTTGCTCCCTATTCAATTTTGAACTGATGATTACGGGGAGCGTTTCATTTGGTCCTAAGAAAACATATTTAAGTGTACTAGGCAGCTCTTTCAGCTCGGGAGTGGATGGTGAAAGATCTAGCATTTCTTGGGACAAGAGTGTCCAAGGTGGGTTGGAGAACAAGTCAGGTGGAAGAAATTGGCCTTCAGATTGGCCAAGAAGAGGGGCTTCTTGGATAGAAGGATACAAAAAGGAATAGCCCCAGTGAGAAGTAAATGGGCTCAAGGTCCCAGTGTGGAGTTGCAAATCCACCTGATTTGGCGGGAAAGAATGGGCAGTCCGGTCTTCAGGAGTGTGGACCGACGATGAGTAGCCCGGATATGACTCAGACCACGAGGTACGGGACGCGGAGAAAACGTTGTCAAAAGTCTAATCAGGAGAAGGTACGGGACAAGGGCAGGATGAGGGAACGTCACAATATGTGTTGGTCAGGCAGTCATCAGTGTTTATTGGTAATCCGCAGCAGTCCGAATAGGTCCCAATTAGTCCGATACACGCGCTGACAGCAATGTCCTCGTCAGACGTGTCATCCTCGATGCAATCGCAATCAAAGTTCTTGGCTGCCTTGAAAATGTTAAGCTTGATCTTTTCAGATCCAACAGCAATCTCGATACAGCCCGACTCGCAATCGATATGGGCGCGGGCTGTGGCCAAGAAAGGTCAACCAAGAGCTAGGAACTTCCATATCTAAAATAAGAAAGTCAACAAGAAAACAAAGACTGTTGACCCTAGCCACCACGTCTTCCACCACACCCTTCGGGATTTTGACAGAACGATCTGCCAATTGTAACGTGACAGGGGTGGGTTTCAGATTTCCCAAAGAAAATTTTTCGAGCATGATGGTCGGTATAAGATCGATGGAAGATCCTAGATCAAGCAGGGCACGGTTAAAACTACAGCCTTGGATGCTACAGGAAATCAGTGGTGTGCCCGGATCTTTCTGCTTCAGTGGTAGGTTTGACAGTATAGCACAACTCGCATGAGGTGAGAGAACCACCGGATTTTTAGTTTTCTTTGACTGTCGCCTGGGTGTTGTGTGGTCTTTGGAGAATCAGGCGACAGTAGGTATGTGATCGATAGCCTCGAGCAGGGGTACCTTGATTTCTACATCCCTGAACAAATTACGCAGGATATTAAAGGCCTGCGTGTCTTTCTTCTTGCCTTTTGGCTCCCTCAGTAGAGCCTCAGGGAATAGGACTGATTCTGGCACCAATTTGGGTGTATCGTCCTCTCACGAATGCGATGCGCATCCCGAATGAGAGGGCGATGAAGAAGACAGGCCAGGATCAGGTCGAGGCGGATCGACGGTCTACTTACCGCTCCTCGTAGTGATAGCATTGGACGATGCGGGTCCAGTGGGATCATACGGCGGAGGAGGGTTCGCAATAAGGACATAAGAGTGCGGTGCTGCAGCGGGATTAGCCTGAAATCCCGGTGGAATGCTCGGAGCTTGCAGAATTTGATTAACCTGCCCTTAAGAAGGTCATACCTGTGGTTGAGGACCATGGGGTACGAAGTTTCGCGGGTTTGGAACAGGTTGGGCGGGAAGAGTGCCCTGAGATCAAGTTGCCATGCGTAGTTGACTGATCTCAGCATTCTGCTGCGCCAATTGGTGCTGAAGAGAGGTCATGTTCTCTTCATGGCGCTTTGGCATTTCCGTCATCATTCGCATCAATTTGTCAAGAGGATTTGATACGTGTTCAGTTTGTGGTACGCAAGGGCCTGATGGCGGATTCGCCATAGGATTAGACTGGGCCCTTGGGATGACGGGTGCGGACGGTCGCATTGGTCCACCTGTGAGGTTTTGGCGCTGCAGGTTGTTAGACCATGCGAAGTTCAGATGATTGCGCCATCCTGGGTTATACATGGCAAAGAATGGGTTGTTCCTCAGGGCGCAAGCATCTTCTATTCCAGAAGACGTGTCCGCATGTAAATATGCGTCCGAGCACACAGAGGCTTGGTCCTCCGTGTCGAAATACTGGCTCGCAGAAGCTAGTTCCACATAACTTACTGAGTCGCTTGGCGCAACACTCGATAAGGAAGGTCTAATGGGGTTTCTAGGGATAAGCCTGGTGTTGGAAGAATTTGGGTTGTGACGAAGTGGTGAGGTGGAGGTGTTTACCATAGATCGGGTGGGGTAGGCCAGAATCTCGTCCAGCTTCTTGTGCATGACGGAGACTACATCCAGTTTTTGTGCAATAAGGCTGAGATCAGTGGATGAATGGGAGGGTCCCGTGTCAACTTCGTGGACATTTCGGGGCTGGCTGGTATGATTAAAGGCAACAATGGAGGCATTATTCATTGAGTTTTCACTTATATTTTCAAACAGTTCAAATGCTCCATTCTCGTCTTTATTCATAAACTTCCCTCCGCAGGAAGCGTCTGCAATCTGCTTCAAAGTCTCATTTAGCCCGTAGTAGAAAATCTAGGCTATATGCCACTTAGGCAGACCGTGGTGTGGACACTTCCTGAGGAGGTCGTTATACCTCTCCCATGCCTCATGAAATTGTTCGTTGTTTTGTTGCGTAAATGAAGTGATGGCACGGTGAAGCTTATTGGTTCGCCCGATTGGGAAGAACTTCTTGAGAAACGTTGTTCACATCTCTTCCCAAGAGTGGATGGTTCTCCCAAGGGTGCGTAACCACTGCGATGCTTTGCCCGCAATGAAAACGGGAACATTTTCATGAGGACTATAGGTAACCCGACATTTCTTGGTTTAACAGTTTCAGCCAATCGGGTTAAGTCTTCCAAGTGGAGAAAAGGATCTTCACTTGCAAGACCATGGAAGTGAAAATTTATTAGGCCAATTATGTTCGATTTTAGTTCAAAGTCGTCCCCACCCATGGAGACTCGAAATTGTCCTATGGTCTCTGTAGCAGCGGGATTCTGATATGAGCTAAGAGACCTAGGCTCCTCCAGTTCAGGAGGGTTCTGCATTTCCTCTAATGTTTCCCGAATGGCTTCAATTTGTTCGTTATACATTTCCATTTGGGCTTGGAGGCGGGTTATGGGATCTAAGGCTCCACTACCTGGTGGGTTCTGAGGGCGGTTTCCTCCCTTGGGATATGGGGGTGGGCATGCAGCCATGTTTGTGGAGGAGGAGGACGATTCGGCTTCTTTAGATTTATCAGACAATTCAAACAGTTCAGGGTTCTATGACCTCCTCCCAAACATGCACTACCGCAGGAAGAATTGGAGGGATGAGAAGGGAGAAGAGATGAGAGAAATGACGCCGCAAAGGTACACTTGATGACAAATCAATTCAATCAAATTCCTAACTTCTACAGTGTGCCCTTAGACCTAAAGATCTAAGTTACCTACTATCACGAACTACGGAACCGAATGCGAGCACCGCGGAACCACCGGGCCAGATTGAAAGGCCGTTTACCCCAGTCTTAGTGTAACGAATGTGTGCCCCATACGTCTTTTAAGACGTCTGGGAGGTGGCTCAGACGTCGGACAAGACGTCTGGGATCACAACCAGACGTCTGATAAGACGTCTGGAAATCCGTTATTTTCGACACACGCGAGTCGCCTGCGCGCCTGAGCGCGCAGACCGCATATTCCCTCTTTTCTCTGCGGCTGCAAGCGGCCTGCCGCCTTCTCTCTCTCCTCTCCGCGCGGCGTTAAAAGGGGCGCGCCTCCCCTCCCGTCTCCACCGTCTCCTCCTTCTTCTCCTTCCTGTGCGCGAGAGCGAGCGGACGCGAGGGCGGCAGCGGCGGCCGCAGTGAGCGCGGAGGTGAGGCGTGCGAGGGCGAAGCTCTGCCGTGAGGGCGAGCTCGCCGGAGCGGCTTGGCCGGCCGACGAAGGACGCAGGGGAAGCGGAGCGACGCGAAGAGGGACCTGCTGCGGGCTGAGCAGCAGACGCGCGAGATGCGACGCGGGCGGCGTCGCGAGCAGAGGCCGAGCAGGGTTCTGATTCTGGAAAAATTTCCAGAATCAGACGTTTGGGTTGACAGCCAGACGGCAAGGTCGACGTCTGTAAGATCATACAGACGTCTGAAAGGTGAGTTTCCGCTTTCTTCTTCCTTCTTGTCGACTGACCGTACTGAGGGAGGGGGGTTGGCTGTGCGCAGGTTCGCTGATTCGCCATCCTTTGCGAATCAGACGTCTGGAAGTCGTACCAGACGGCGGGAGTGACCTACAGACGTCCGTGTGGACCATCGGACGTCTGGGTTATAGGACAGACGTCCCCGCAGACTTCTGGACGTCTGGGAAACCACGCTGAACAGGTAATTCTCTGATCCACCGTTTAAGACGTCTGGAAGGAGTTCCAGACGTCTGATTTTGCACAGTATCGTCTTTCTTGACCCGTTTAGGGCCCGTTTGGGCTCCGTTTTCTGTGATTCGAGTTGCGTTCGTTTCAGAATTAATTCCTCTACCCGTCTACAGTAGCTATATCACTGTTTTGAGACACCCCTTGTGTTTGATCCTTGTGATAGGACCTCGTTCAGTTGCAGTCTTGAGAGTCGCGGAGGCACGCGGGATTCCCGATCACGCCCCCATTACTCCCGTTGTACCTGGTAGAGTGGCTTAAGTTATTTTTTAAATCTGTTAAAGTATGGAACCATAACTAGAATCTAGGACATTGCATGAATCCTAGGAATGAGAAATGTATGGAATGATAACTCCTAGGTGATGCATGAATCCTAGGGCTGGAAAACTAGTTGTATGCTAGATCCTAGGATGTGGCATAAATCTTAGGATGGAAAAAAACTAGTGGAATGTATAATACTGCAGTCTTGGAAAAATGGAAAGGAATATAAAGCTGCCTGTAATTTGAATTAACAGCTGCCTGTTATGAATAAAGAAACATGTTTGAGATCATGGATTTTGAAAACGTGAATCTGGAAAGTGAAACATATGATGTTCTGAGATAAAGAGCTGGAACCCTACGGGGAATTAGGAGTGGAACTCCTGGAAAGAAAAAGGAATGGAACTGAGATGTAGTTTGTACTGTCTCTTGGGTACGCAGTACCAAGGGAAGTACCTGTACCTGTTTTGTACAGAGTGGGGCCAGCCGCCCCAGGGACCCGGGGTTAGGATTGGCCGCTCTGTACCGACTTGTTGGCCCTCGTGTACGTAGTACCGAGGAGAGCTAGTAGTGTTAGGAGAGTACTAGCTACCCCACGGGCCCCGGGGTTCTGCTAGCCTCCTTCACCGACTTGTTAGGCCCACTAGGGCAAACCAGGGTAGTCAGGCGAGGGTGCGCGGACTGTGGAGGGGCAAGGCCCCAGTTTGGTTACTGTGGAGGGGTTGGACCCCTGTTACTGAGAGGGCTCTGCCCTGGTTCCGTACTGTGCTTTGGGCGCACCCGTTAACGGAAACGACTGACCGCGTGCCAGTGCGGGCTAGCTACCTGTGCGTTTATCGCGCGTGCCGTAGTCACCGTTACGTCTGTCAGTGACCTTGGGGTGGTTGACTGAGGGTAGGATCACCACGGGGGACTCTCCCGGCCAGGAGAGCACCACGTGCTACTTCTACTTTTGGAAAAGACTGCAATCAAGATCGTTCCCACGAGGACATTCGAGATCAAGTAAAGGATCTGAGAAATAAATGAAATAGTGAGAAAAATTGAAAGATGTGAATAAAGGAAGTAATAGAACATAACAGCTACTGTACACTCTACTGTTGCCTTTAGTTAGTTTTCCACTCTACTCAGCGTTTTGCTGACATGTTACACTCGTTACCTTTTTCAGGACCAGGTGTTGAGCAGCCAGGGTCGGCGGCTGCAGAGGACGCTGGGCCGAGTAGGGTCCAGTAGAGTTACCACAGCCTTTTGTACCTCTTTTGTTTCTGTTCTAGTGAGTAGTTTTTGTTTCCGCTGTACCTTCTTTACCTGCAGTTTTTGTTATATGATAAATGCTGTTTTACTGTTGTGGTGGTACCTACTGTAGTAGTTTCTTTCCTTACTGCTGTACTTTCTTACTGTTAGTTATATTCATGCTGAATGTGGTTTACTTTACTGTCTTTTGGTTACTTCCTCGTTGGACGACTAGGTCTTGGGATTAGTCGAGTCGGTCCGGTTCTCGTGTCTCGTAGGGACTCGGGAACCGGGTCGTTACACTTAGACACCCGATAGCACACGGGAACCCTCACCAGCACGTAGACGCTACACGTAGGTAGTTAGACCTCCAATCCTTAAGAAGGGTCAAGTTACTACCAGTTTTAGTTAGAGGCTTAGGGTCAAGTGTTTTTGGAATGTGAAGGGCGTTGTTTACGGGTAATGCCCAAGTGATTGATTTTCAGAGTGTGTAAAATAAGCATGCAACGGGGAAATCTCCCCGAATTGAAGTTTTTAATTGGTGAATGGTTTTTAGAGTTCAGCCTTAAGTAGTATGAATTTTAGGATTTTGCTGAATTACCAATTCAACCAATCTCCGGGTTTTTGTTAGAATACAAGTTTTCTTTCTAAGCCCAACAAACCCTTCTTCAATATCAGTTAGTTAATGCATGCTAAAAAGCAATGGGCTACCCTAAATGGAGATTTCTATGTGTGGATGCATGAATCAGTTTTATATTAGTGTGAAAGGGAGCCAAAGCACTTCAATTCAAGTTCTCCCAATCACCAGAAAGATTTCCACACACAAGGCTCAATCAAAAGATAAGGAAACTCAAATTGTTGATGTTGAAATATTCGAGATCAAATCTTAGGCAAGTTGAAAAGTCGTGGTGGGGTTGGAATCAACTCAATTCCAAGTCTCCCCACCAAAAAGGTGATCTCGAATTGTAGATAAGTGAGGCAACAGAGGGGTGCAATCAATCTTTTTATTTGCCTCAAAGAATACTTCCCACGGCGAAAAATTCAAGAATCAAGATTCTCGGATTTTCGCTATGCGAAGTAGGGCGGGAAATCCTAGGGCGGTGGGAGTGAAGACAATCAATCAATCAAGTGAATTTTAATCCACTTGCCCCAAGAGATCCAAGAAGTTTTTCTAGGTTTTTTTTTATTATTATTAAGGTGGGAAGTTAACCCTAATTTGCTAAGAAAAGAAAACCTACTTCCCCGTCAACGGCATCAGAAAAGATGTTGTTTCGGTTGTGAATAGGTTGTTAATATAGTGATTTTATCGTTGAAATGTGTATAGTGGTTAACCTAAATCGGACCTAACCATCTCTTTACAAAATTTTTAACCTGGCCTACTTGATTTTATCTTGTCACTTTTAGGCCCAGGGTTGAACTCAAGGAAGTGGGGTTACAAGTTAAGTTTCTACGCCTTTCCTACAACGAGTCTCTTCCCTTCGTTTATTGTGTTTTTGGTGTTTTTCTTATTTAGATTTTTTTCTGGTAATCTTTGTCCTTGAGGCACACCCTCAAAATTAGGTTCTTGGCTTCGAGCCAATAACAAAGTTCCAAGAAGGGTCTTGCTATTCGCAAGACGGAGTACCTATAAGTCAAAGATTATCTTTTCTCTTTTATATATATTTTTTTGTCTTTTTACTATCAGGAAAGCGAAACAGAAATAAAGTAAATATAGTATATATATAGGTATATAATATGTATAG
The DNA here is from genome assembly GCA_037157565.1 of Thalassia testudinum. NCBI lineage: Eukaryota > Viridiplantae > Streptophyta > Magnoliopsida > Alismatales > Hydrocharitaceae > Thalassia > Thalassia testudinum. Next base: position 191,816,426 of record JAZHRO010000036.1, read on the forward strand.
AAAGGGGTGGGGGTGGAGGCGGAGATGGAGTGTAGCACGGTGTCGAGTCGGTCGTCGTCTAGAGAGACGCAACCAACAGGACTAGATGCTGCGTGGAGTGTGGGATGGATGGTGGATGATGTATGCGACCACGCTTTTTGTACGCGTGTATCGGGGAATATCAGCAATTGGTGCAGATGTTCCCGCGATACAGTGTATGGTAAATAATGTGAAAATATATATATATGTATATATGTAAATATATCTATATGTATATATATAGGTGGTTATAAATATATAGGTCTATATATATGTAGATATATATGTATATATAAGTGTATATGTATATATTAGCTATATGTATAGATGTATATATATATATGTACGTATGTATATAATACTATATATATATATATATATATATATATATATATATAGCTATATATGTATATATGTATGTATACTAATACTTAGTTATATATATATATGTATGTATGTATGTATGTATGTATGTATACTAATACATAAGTATATAGGTACTACTATATGTATAAATATAAGTGTGTGTGTGTATATATATATATATATATATATATATATATATATATATATATATATATATATATATATATGTATATAGATATATGTATATATATATTAATATATATAAGTATATATATAAGTATACGTGTGTGTATATATATATATATATATGTTTAAAATAGAGTATAGGTGTGTGTCTGTGGAAGTGTTAGTGTAGGTGTGTGTGAGCGTCGGTGTAAAGAGAGAGTGGGAGAGAGTGAGAGAGAGAGAGAGAGGTGGCAGCCGCACTGCTGAGGGGAGAAAGGGCGTTTTAAGCCGTCTGCGCACGTAGGGCGACGTCTGGTGGCTTCCGCGCGCGGGCAAGTATGCACGCAGAGGAGAGTACGCTAGAGGGAGTGTTGGCGTGGAGAGGACCCAGCGCAGGCGGGTGCGGAGTGGTTGGAACGGGTGCTCGTAGGCGCGAGCAAATGGAGTGGGCGAAGCAGATGCTGGGAGAGGGCTGGTTGACGCGCAGGCGTGAGCGGACGACGCGGGCGGAGACGCGCGGACGAGCGCGTGCACAGGCGAGGGCCGGTTGTGGCGCGTCAGGTGACCGGGAAAGTGAGAAGCTTTCCGGTCACCCCACTGTAGCCACAGTGGCTCACAGACGCGCGTGAACAGTGGCTACAGTGGTCGTCCGCGTCGCGCGACCGGCAGTGGGCGATGCTGTGAGTGAGGCCGGCTCGCGGCTGGCGCACGTGGGCTGGCGTGCGAGGGAGAAGATCTGCGTCGGCTAGTTGCAAGCGCGGAGATCTCGCGACAGAGCGTGCGGGGCTGGAGGGCGAGGGTGCCTACAGCTTGCGCGGAAGCCTGCAGGTGCTACTGAGGAGCTTGGGATGCTTGGTCGGCCGCTGCAGAGGTGCGCAAAGGCCAGTTGCGGGCGGAAGAGGGCGCGCGTCAGAGCGAAGAAGCGAGAGGCAGAGAGGACCTGCAGGCGCGAGCGGAGGGCTGGGGTGCCTGCAAGCGCGCGCGGATGGGGCTGCTGCTGCTGCAGCTTCCTTACCGTTGTTGCTTCAAGCTTCAGACCTTGAAGCTGCTCCAATGGCAGAAGGTGCCGGAGCGGGAAAAAAAATGAGAACAAAGCCACCACGCCCACCAGCTCTTTGAAGAGCAGGGCGGTGGTGGTCTCACTGTGGTGGTGTGCGCCACAGTGAGGGCTCCTGCTCGCAGGGTGTCTCCTCGGAGGAGGACCAGCGTATGGAGGAGAATGGAGGAGAAGGTGGTGGCCTGGAAGAAGTGCTGGAGGTTTTTTTTTTCTGAAGGACCAGGCTCGCTTTGCAAGAAGGAGCCGCACCTGCTTTTAAAGAAGAGGAGAGCATGCACAGCGATGCCCTGGCTGTGCATGGCTCAAGGATGACTCATGGCAGGGAGATCATGTATGCGGCTGGCAGGGAGAGGGCTGCTGCGGTTGGCAGGGAGAGGGAGGAGAAGACGAAGATGCATGCAGCCGCGGGAAGCTTTAAAAGTCAAGTGAAAATAAAAAGATGGTGAATTTTGGGAAGAAGCACTTGAAGAAAAATGTAAATTGCAAGGCCACTTATTTCATTCTCCTCCCTTCTCAATTAGATGCATGCATGCATGTATTTTTACAATGCATCTATGGAGACCTAATTATGCATTAGCAATGCTAGGAAATAACATAAAATGGCACAATTGCAAGCGTATTTTACAGTGCAATCAGCTACCCTGCAATCTGGTCACTGATGAACTCTTCCCCCCCAAGCTCATCAGCATCAACTCCATTACCCACCTCCATGTCATCAAAATCTTCAGATTCTTGAAGACCATCAGCAAAGAACAAATCATCGGCTGCAAATCAATGGAAGAAATTTTGTATGATGCATGCAGCCATAACAATATGTCTCTACATTATGAAAGAGTAGAACGGCCTCTTGTCCAGAAGAGTAAATTGCTTCTTAAGAACAACAAATGCCATTTCCACCACCTGTCTCAATTGTGCATGGCGATGGTTGTATAATTGCTTTGGTAGGCACGTCCTCTATATTCCTGAATGTGGTAGGCGACACCTCGAAACGGTGCAAGAAACCTCTCCGTGTTTGCGTATCACCCAAGTATCTCCGACCAAACAGGACTCTGAAATCACTAGAATTTAGGACTCACTTTAGAACTCGCATATCAGCTGCGGAAACTTCAAATCCAATTGCAACGAAAAGAAATTCAAGGTTGAAACCGACCGCTGCAAGGACATTCTGGCTAGTTCACCCTTTCCTATTTCTAAACCTTGTTTGGTCGAAAGCTTCCACCGTGGCATGTACATGGCACCAATGACTTCCTACATGCATTTAACTCGATGTCACTTTGGAGGTTTTTGAAACAAAATAAGACCATATTCGGTACTCATCTTCCTAATGATGATGTTACCATGAAATAAGGATAGAAGTTAGGATTGGTTGCAATCTTCTCAAGAACTGGTGTGTCAGCTCATGGTTGTTAGATGAAATCCTTTTAAGGGCAACAACAGCCTTCAAGCCCTTGTTAAAGTATCGACTTATGGTCTCCCCAGAGTGCAAAAGCGTTCCATGACATGGCAATTGGATCCTCTATGTCCCAAAATTGATAGGACGATAGCAACTTGCTCCCCTATAGTGGTGTTTCTTGCATCTCTCATCAATCCTCGAGTCGACATGGTGTCCACCAAAACATGAAAGCATTCCTTCGATAGTCGAAACTCATCATAACATCTAGATGGGTAACTAGCCAATACATCATGAACCCACAGATGACCTATCATAGGGTTCGTGTTTCATGGCCTCCTCAAAATGTGTTTGTGGCATTCAAGATATTGCACTACTAGTAGTAAAATCATTTCTACTATTGCCATTTCATCCTCCTCAGAGCTGCTCAAGTACTAATCAATCCTACGGGATTCCATCCCTAGAATTGAGTGAAATCAATGTTGAACACTGACAAATACAAAGAATATGACATGATTGGAGGCCAACGTTACTTGGAAAATATTTGAATTGAATTGCAACATCAACGCATTTTCATTTCCATCAACTTACATAAGTCCACTTCCATAACCATACCGAACTTACCCATATAGAAAATACAAGAGCACTTCCACACAACGCCTACATAGATAGAACTACATTCGGTTACAAAAGCAAAGACTAACAATCACCCAACTTCCAACTACAGCTGTCAAGGTATTCATGGCTCGAAGATATCTAGCAATTGGAGATATTTTGGGAAGGACTTCCCCCGTATCGAACGACGATATATTGGTTCCAGTATATCTTAAGATTCAGGAGAAGGTGGAACGACCAGGTTTTTAGTGTCGTTCCAAATCCAACCTTCCATCTGGAGGAGTCGATTGACTAGGAGGAACGTATGTTTGATTCTCTTCCACCTATTATGAAATACCAACTTTGACAAGTTAATGCTAGTTAGATTGTTAAAGCGTACAGTCACTTCACTCCATCCATTACTTGTCAAACTGCCTTCAGTCCACTCACCATTAAGTTGTTCCCACTTGATCAGGCACAATAAAATGGTATCATCTACTTCACACCATGAGAATGGGGGTGGCCACATCCTAATTATCATGTAAGATAGCTACTTTAGAAGTAGAACCAAACCATCATATACTCACCGACCCACAATGTACAAAGTACCAACTGAAGTTAAGTTGAACTAAAGAGTTCGAAACTACAACTCATAATCCAAACACTACAACCATAACCACTAAGCAAACATGGAACATAAAATATAGAATTCATAAACTGAGAATAGGGACGATCGAGTATGCAGGGAACCCTACAAACCATCTTAAACCATTGCTTGAATGGCACAAACACATCAAAGGCCATAGTCATTTCCTAAATGCTTGCATAGCCATGCAGCAAAGGCACCGTTGTCATTGAGAATATGCTAAAATACCACCCATTGTGCTTCCATAGTGAACAAATCCACCAATGTGACAAGGTCATTTGACTCTATCATTGCCTACTTCTCTCTCACTAAACATAAGCACTCTTTAATCTTGTGAGAAATGTCCAGCCTCTTCGGTTTGGAAGTATGGTAGTCCACTATTTTCTTTAAAAGTGCATTTGTCTCTACTACTTGTTCGAAAGTTGCAGCTACAGATGAGCTTCCTTTCTGTCACTTCCCACCACCGTTACTGTTTCCTGTGGAGGATCTCTTCTAGGAAGCTGAAGAAGGTTCTTGTATAGGAGGAGGAGGGGGGTTTTGCATGGGGGGGCGGGGGGGGCTAACTCTTTCGTTGAGTACGAAGCTGGAGTAGGATGGGCCTGCACTGGAAAAGGATGTGAATCCCATGGTCTGGAAATTGGCCATCGAAGACTGAAATGAAAAGTAATCAGGGCCAATTCCAAATGATTGGGAGCCAAGATTGAATGCTCCATCGCCGAAGTTAAGGTTAGGAACTTGTGTTTGTGATGGGACACCTTGATAAGAAGGCGGTGAGGTAAACAAGAAAGACCTTGAAGTGTTTTACGTGGTAGTTTGAAACTGACTACAAGACTGATCTTTTTCTTCTTCTTCAGCTTGAGATGACATTGCGTATTCTCCTATGGCTATGTCCCAGCCAACTATAATGTTCACATCATTGTAATGAGGGAATGGACGATCTCTTAATTTCCGCAAATCCTTCGGAAGCTATGATGAACTAAAATGAAGAAAATAAGTTTTACAATCCTAAACGGTAACATGAAAAGGGTATCTATTGAGAAACTAAAAAGTATGCAAAGATAGACAACTACCTCAGCCCAAACATCAGGGCTTGGTGCAATAGGGATGTTGCTAATGGGATCTAATCCCCACCCACTTTTGTTGAGTAGTGTATGGTATTGTCAAAACTCCATCTTCAATGTCTTTCATCGATTCAGAATCTTATGGTTATCATAATCTAGATGGGACAGCATTAAACTCGTTGTCGATTTCTTTCCAGGCATGTTTCATGAAGGATCCATCCTTCCAATCCCCATTGTGATAATGATCCAACAAGATTCGCATTAAAATTGCATCTTACTCATGGTCCTAATTTTTAGCTCGTTTCTTCAATGAGCTTGGTTTTCCTTGAATGCCATTCATTCTACAAGGAATGAAATACAGGACATGATGTGAGTCAGCTAATGATTTCATTGAATCAATTAACTAATCCTATATTAAAGGTTGGCAATCCTTAGAAGGCATTTTGTGGTTGAAAAGGCTTCAAACACAAAATGATACAATAGACCTACACCTAAATGCATTCGCTATTTTGTGAGCTGAGGATATAAATAGCTATAGGTGTTGTAAATTATAGAACTTGTATAAAATGAACTAAAGAGCAAGGATTTGTAACTTCATCAATGTTCAAGCAAATAAGTAAATGTACCAAAAAGTAATTAAAAGTACATAAAACAATGGTGTGTCCGCATACTTATAACACAGCAAAATTCATGGAAGCATGAAATGTTTGCAGAAAGATCATGTGTCTTTTGTACTCTTTTGTTGCATTAATTTGCCAAAATCTTATCCCTCCCCTCCATCCTACCTGACCTTGAAGTGTTTTCCCATTGGTGGTTTATTTCCGTATAGTTTTTGGTTCTTAGATAGGTCAATGCTCTTTGGTATGTTGTTAAACATGTGCTGAAGCCCTCAAAAAATAATGAGGATACTCTATTATTCTGTCACTAACATGAATATTTACCCCTCCCAAATCTTGCATACCTCATTGACCCCTCCTTACCATAGCCCTCTTACCAAATGGAAAGAATACTATGCAGCCATCAAAAGCATAACTCACATAAATCAAAAGCAAATAACCATCAAAAGCATAACTTACATAAATCAAAAGAAGGTTATAGAAAACAACAAACTCTCTTTGACTATTGCAAAAGAAAGTAGATCCAAAAAAGAACGAAGATTTCCAATTTCACTTGAATTCCTTTTCAAAAAAGCCCAAAAAAAGTTATTTCATTTCTCTAGAAAGTAATCTGATAACAAGCATAATCGAGAAGGATTAAAATTCTGAGGTTTGATTGAACAGTTAGATTATCCATTATAGATAGAAGATGGGCCCCGTTGATAATCAACACCGTGGGATAGGTGGTCAAAGGTGGTAATAGCAGACAAGAACAAGTCAAGTAGGCAATTGTGTTAGTAAACAGAATGCTGAATGGAATAAGGAAATGGGTTGACCAGGTTACTTTAGCAACTGGTGGGAGTAACTTCATATAAGAGGGTGTCTTACCCCTCCCATAATTTGTATACCTCATTGATCCCTCCTTACCGTAGCCATCTTACCAAAGGAAAAGAATACCATGCAGCCATCAAAAGCATAACTCACATAACACACATAAATCAAAAGTAAACAACCATCAAAAGCATAACTTACATAAAGCAAAAGGAGGTTATAGAAAACATCAAACTCTCGTTGACTATGGCAAAAGAAAGTAGATCCAAAAAAGAACAAAGATTGCTAATTTCACTTGAATTCATTTTCAAAAAAGCCCAAAAAAGGTCATTTCATTCTCTGGAAAGTAACCTGGTAACAAGCACAATCTAGAATGATTAAAATTCTGAGGTTCGATTAAGCAATTAGATTATCCATTATAGATGGAAGATGGGCCCCATTTACAATCAACACTCTAGGATATGTGGTGAAAGGGGCTAATGGCAAACAAGAACAAGTTGAGTAGGCAACTATGTTAGTAACAACTAAAGGAAACAAAATACTTAATGGAAATAAGGAAATGGGTCGACCGGGTTACTTTAGCAACTGATGGGAGTAACTCCTTACAGGAGAGTGTCTTACTTGTCAAGAACCGAAGTCGTCAACTCCTCATGCACTGCCCTCACACAATCGAGCAGCACCACCTATTCGATTGATTTCACTTCACCTGACAGCCACGCAAATAATGTGGTTACATTTCTTGGATAACAAGAGGTTATACATGACCGAAAACCAAAAGCTTACTATGAGTAACTTACCCTCTTCCTCCTCCAAAAACAAATCCAAGACCACCCACAAAATAGCATCCACCGAGCATGACCTCAAATTATAGAACTTCCTACTCCTTACCCTCATCTGCATAGCAACCCATTCATAATGACTGATGCAGCCACAAGCAGATGAAGAGGGGCTGTGTGGGATCATCTGCGTCATCAGGATCTCGTGTGCAAAGAAACCAGCCATTCCAAGGGAAATGTATCGAACATGGAAATCAGGGGTACATCCCACATAAAAGAAAAAATCAAATGTGCGACTCACTGGTAAGGAAATGGCATCAAATGCTCATGCTGAAAACCCCTTCAAAAATATTCATGTGCAGAGAATGACTAAAATCAAATTGCACCAACCGAAGTTATTGAGCAAACCCTAGCAATGAAGAATGGGGAAGAGGAAAAGTTGTCCCAGAAACCATATCATGATGTGCAACGATCGTCTGATATCGATTCGCACCAACCAAAATAAATGATCGGAGGTTTAAAGCGAGCAATTGAAGCCCTCCCAAAATCGAACAAGTTGAAATCAAAATGCAATCCTTGCATACAGATATCCCCTCAAAGCTTCTCACACCAACCAAAGTAAATGCGACGAGATATAACTTAGTCAACTTAAAACGTAGCATGCGTGCTGGGAAAGGAAGATAGATATAACATGGCGTGACAAGGTAGCAGGGCCAGGTCATGAATGGCCTTGCAGCGGAGTAAAATCTCACCCACCTCACAACGAAAAAGATCAAAGATGAGTAAAAACACCTTATAGGGCGAGATCCTCTTCCGACACAAGCATCACATAACCTATGTTAAAAATCTGTAACTTAAATAGCGATCAAAAGAGGCGAATACAATACACTCATGCACTGATTTAGGGGAGGAGGTGACGGTGACCGTAGCCAAAAAATGCCTCCTCGAGCATGACAAGAACTTCGCCATACTTGATCGCGATGATCGCGAGAGAGAGCAAGGGGAATGAAACGCTTGCATCAACTGAAAGGGGAGAGGAGAGCGTCGCGCACAAGGTGCTCATCCAGAATTAGGGATAGCAGAATGGAGACGGGGAATAACCCCTATTCCATCCCCAAGGAGGAATAAACTTAAATGACATTTCAACCCAAAATACAACCCATTTTTATGACGGCCTTTCAAGGCCCAAACAAGGCTTTTACCACCTAATTCCTCGAAACAAATGAGCCCTTAGAAAATCCACGCAAGTCATCTTTTACTATCAGAGAAATGGTTGCCGTACCTTAGGAGATCACCAAAGATCTCACCCTGGGCTTTATCTCCTAATTACAAAACACCTCAACAATCAGGTTCCTTTAAATGTGAGATAAAATATTATAGAGATAAGATAAGTAAAGTTTGGTATTTATTTAGGTGATGGAATAAATGATAGAATAAAATAATTTATGTATTGATGTGATGTTAGTAATTATTTGTTTAATATTAAAAATGAGAATAAAAAATATTAGTGAATATTTATTTAATATTAAAAGTAACGCGAAAATTATTATGATTTGATGGAATAAACCTTTCGAAATGTCACCTCCAAAAGGATCCTTGAGTTTAGTTCGGTAGAGATTTAAAGAAAGATTTTATTCTATGTGTCAAAGATAAAGTGAATAGTGTATGAACAGTATTTCCCACCTAACTATCGCATCTACCTCTCACCAATCATAAATACCTTAACTTACTCTTATCTATCACATCCACTTATCACATCTATCCTACTGATCCACCCTTAATACAAATAAAAATAAAAATCAATAATAACATATATATTTAACTATCCCATCTACGTCCACTAAATCTTCTCTCCTCTTCTTTTACTCATCCGCTTTATCTCTCTTATTAAAACTTTCTGAACTTTATCGAATCTTAAATTTTAAACCGCCGCCGAACCGACGCCTCACTGAGTCAGTCCAGCCCACCTGGAATCAAATTTATCCGTCGGTAATTGCATTACTAGCCAGCTCATTCTATTGTACCGGTTAAAGGCAACAATTTAGCTAGAAGACAAACCATACGACGAAAACAGATTCCCCCGGACGTGATGTGCAGCCTACCGGCAATCATCAAATCCTTAGGATAAAGAAGGCAATGATGCACCCTCCACTTAAACACACTCACGCACACACGCCTAGAGGAGATTGCTGGAGAGGTGAGTTGGGGTAACAATGGCTCGTCTCACGATCGCCTCGGCGTCTCTCCTCCTCGTCCTCCTCGTGTCGCATCTCGGCGCAGACGCGATGCTGCCGCTGCAACGCTCGTGCAACGGCAGCGTCGCGAACTGCGGCGGCGGCGGCGGGGACGAGATGGAGTGGCTGATGGACTCTGAGGTCTCCAGGAGGATTCTGAGGAGGAGGAAGCACATATCGAGGAGGGCTCTCGGACAGCGGGGTCCAACCATCAGGAAACGCCGCGGCAGACCCTACAGGTCCGGCTGTGACAAGAGCAGGTACTGCAGGTGATCGATCAAGGTAAGGTAGACGTACGTACGTCGCTGTTGCATGGTTCAAATTCCTTTCCCGGAGTTCGAATCTGTGATCTAATCGAGACTTGGGAAATAAACCAAAGGCGTGAGATCTCTGTTCTTCTGATGTGCTCCGTTGTTCTCTACTTTGTCCACTACTGTAGCTTATAAATTACGTTAATAATCTTAAATATTCAAAGGGGAAGGAAATAAATGATACGTATATTCCGTCTACAGTGTTCATGGTGCGTGGAAATTTTTGGCATTAATTGATCTGCGTGTTAAATTCTCCTCTGGTGATATCTTGAAATGTTATTCTAATCTTACTTCGTGGGATAACTTTGGTGGTGGCCGCAACTTTATCTCGTGATCTCTCATTTCCCGGATAAGGACGCCTCTTGCCTCGTTCGCTTTTCCAAAGGAAAGCTACGTGGTTACAAGGAAGTGCACGTTAAGATGGACACATTTTTCCTCAAGCAGAAAGGTAAATTTTGTACTTTAGGTTAACAAACCGGGATAATTGCGTCATCCCTTAAAAGAGGAAAGTAAATTATAGGCTCTAAATTGAAACATTTAAATTCCAAGTAAACTTCCTCAATTTTTAGCCTCCTCCGAAGCCTCTGCAGAAGAGAGGTGGGTGGCATTGGGGAAACAGATCTAATTCGGTCGTTGCACTTGATTAGTAAAAAATGGACACATTTTCTTCTCCTGCTCAAGTGGGTTGAGAATCCCAATTATCAAGAGAGAAGGTTTGCATGGGTTTTTCGAGTAATTAGTCGCCACTTGTTCGGTCGAAAGAATTTTTATATGAGATGTTGCGGTGGCATTCGTGGCCGCTAACGAGTGGTGGTCCCGTTCAACCCACTTGTTCATTGCATTGCAACAAAAAAAACAGCTAAGTGTCGCAGGTGCTGTGGTTGTGCACTAAGGCTTAATTTACGGTGGGTGTAGGATAATCAATTTAGTTTAGTTAAGTTGGTGATAGGGATTAGTATTTATTTTGATTTACTTCCGAATCGGGGTTAATCCATGTTTGATTTTGTCGAATGAGGGATGAAAATGGAGATTAACTTGCAATGCGAAAGGAATGGGTGGCGATGAGTTTTTTTATTTACACATAGCTAATTAATTTGACTGCTTGACTACAGCCAACCTTCCGATTAGGATCAGTGTATTTTACATCCTGATTCATAGGTATCTTCGCATCTTAACACGTCTTCGACAGGTCGCAAGAAAGGAGATTGTCAAAAAAAAACTGCCTATCTTATTTTGCTAAAATATACAAAAATATAAAATATGACATATTAATGTAAATAAAAAAAATAAATTAAGATAAATTAAAAAATAGAGCAAAACTCTCCTCCCTCGCTGCAGCAAGGAAAAAGACCCACGACGTCCGTATGGGCGCTGATCGACCATCGAAGTTGATGGGGGCCTTCCTTTCTCGTCGAAGTTCCTCTCTCTCTCTCTCTCTCTCTCTCCAGATCTTCCCAACAAGTTTGTGCTCGATCGTGCTGTTGTTTGCTACAGCATCTTCTTGTTGTATGCGATGTTGTTAGTTGATTTTTTTTTTTTTTCTGTGATTAAGATTATTTTTGTTGAGAATCACATGTGACCTCAAATTATTACTATTGAATTTTCTGACGTATGTAAGTGGCCAATTTATTCAATCACTTATTAACACTATCTTCAAAATTCTATTTTACTGATGGTTAGTCGTTTTATGATTATGGGATCGATTCTTTTCTGGAGTTCGTCTAATTCCTAAAGGAGCTTTCATTTTCTCTTGTATTCCTTATTTTTCATGGGCATATTTCTCCCCTTGGTGGATAAGCATTCTCTATCTTTATCCTTCTCATGTAAGACACGTCTCTTTGTATGGGGATTTCTCTGGTAATGAAATTTTTATTTTTAAAAAATTTAAAAAGACAAAAAAAATTAGTGTGGGGGTGAGCTCCACCTTATTAAAAGAAGTCAGTCAGCGACACTTGGGAGTGTTTCTTGATTTCAAAATACAATGGATCGGTATAAAATTTGTATTAGTATAAAATAATTTAATAGTGTACCTTTTACATTGGTAATTTTAAAAGTGATGAGTAATTTTATATTAATATAAAATGATTACCATGAAAAATTATTCTAAAATTAATTTTGATAATTTCATGTCGATGTAAAATAATTTTAAAAATAATTTTAATTTACATCGATTTATTTTAATTTTACATTGTATCTTTTACTTAGAAATGCTACTTTTTTACACGAAGGGGAGACACATGATGTAATATTTATTTTTAAATTTATTTTTTAATTACTCTCGCCTTCTTGCGTCATAGAACATCGCTTCTTATTTTTGTGTACCCACATGTCCTAATATTTTTTTTTTTTTTGCAAATGGTCAGACAACAAGAGTGTTTTATCCTTATTGTAGCTGCAATAAAACCCTACAACTCAATTTGCGGCCCAACCAAAAACCCGGCCAGAATATCTCGACATGTCCCGAGCCCAAAATTAATTTAGGTTGGGCTTAAACTCAGATTTACACGGCCGAAAGTCCAGCTCAGCCATCGGCTCAAAGTTTGATCGGAAAACCCAACTTGAAATTTAATACATACATGAGTACATATAAATATTTCATACACCATATGTATAATAATTGAGATCGTTGGATTTAAAGAGTACCCAGATCTTTCCTCCCAACCCAACCTCTCAGTTCTCTCCATCATTCTAATTTTTACACGTCATCTCCACATCACACACACACACACACACTTATCCATACAAACCCTCATATTTGATTTTCAGTATATTTGATTTTCTCATATTTACTTTTCCTCTGTCACACGTTCAACTAGTATTGTTTAAATTTGAATATCATTTACTTTCTTGTTGGTTGTAATTGTACTATTAAATTTGTTAGTCCTTTCAGCTTGGAAAACATAAATTGAACTTGTTTGAAGAAACATTGTAAAGTTTGGACTTGGGTTTGAAAAGAAAAAAATGTTTTGGGCCTTAACCTGAGACAAAGTCCAAAAGTGTTCGCTAAGAATGGGAGCGAAGCTATGAGCCAGTAAGAAAGTAGGGCTCAGAATATAGGTGAAGTTGATCTATTCTGAGATTACCTAATCTTATAATTAATCCGATGCAAATGCAGGATTACTAGGCTCATCCAAAGAGTGCCCAAGACACTCTATAAATTGCAAAGTTTAGAAACAAATTAATCGTGAGTAATAGATAATTTCACAGTAGCCCATCCCATGCACTTCTTCCAATTTATTCAATTGTTTACGATTTTTTCCCTTAATGGTTGTTAGTTTTTTCAGTTAAAAATTAAAAGGAAAAAAAAAGGAAAAATTCAACCTTGCGATCAAATTCTGCTACTTTGAAGTACATCCAAGAAATCAACTCCATGAGATTTATGGCCAACTCAACTTGACATGGTCCTCTGCATTGAATTGGGTGGACGTGGAAGGGAGCTAAGGTATAGAGGGGGAACAAGACAACTTATATGACTGCAAGAACTGGTTTTTTTCAAAGACAACGATTTAAACACCATTCACTACGATGACATCGTTATAATTATTTTACCTCGCTATTTATTTTACTACTCAAATAAATATCATACTTTACATATATATTACTTTACCTCAACATAACTCTTACTCTTCAGCCAAAATGGTATAAAGATAGGAACCTTTTATAATTACGTGTACGCAAAACTCCTAAATATCTATGATTGCTGCATTTTGCATAGTGATGGGAACTTTAAAAATCGGAAGGTTGTACGCAATAATTTAAACGATTGGACCTTTCATGTGAGTGTAGGGTTTAATCTATGGGTTTAAGTAATCGTACGAGAGGTAAAGAGTTTGATGATTCAATTTTATCATAAAGGGTGTATGTTTGGGAGAATGAGGACACTCTCAAGCATATACTAGTAAAAAATATGATTACAATCTCTTTTTTTTCTCTCGAGTTGCCTATCAGTAGGCCTTGTGTGCTTTTCTCCACTATTTACAGTGTTGAAGTTGGTCTTTTTGCGAGATCTTCTGACTGAATATATCTGCTGACAAGGTACATATGTTATCAGATTATTAACTACAGCATCCATGTCACCATTTATTGGAGATATGGTCATGCTATAGTTTTTCTGTCATCTCTTTTAGCGGGTAGGGCCCTTTGGATCCGATCGTATCTAGGCCTTTCCAGGTATAGGTAGGTTTGATTTCTGGATCTACTTGTATCCGAGTCTTTCCAGATGTAGGTAGATTCCCGGACCTGCTTGTATGCAAGGCATGTTTTGGATGTAGGCAGGACGGATCCCCAGACCCACCTGAATTCAAATCTTTCTGGGTAAAGCCCTTCCTTTCGAGCCTTTCGCAAAGTTTTAGGTTTGAGGGCATTTTTTACCCCTCATTATATGCTCCTTACCCTTGAGCTAGTAAATGCTTGTTGAGAGAGTAACATTTATGGTAAAAACTTCGCGATAATTAGTGCCCCCAAATATTGCCCAGCTATTTATTTAAGCGGGAGAGCATTTGTCATGAAGTGGAATTTGAGGGTGAATGCTTGTAGTTCTACCAATCTTAAAAGGTGGTATGAGGCGCATATGCCTACTGTATTACCGGCCTTAAGAAGCGACATGAGGCACGTTTGCATGCTGTATTACCGGCCTTAAGAAGCGACATGAGGCATGTGCACCAATTCCACTTCCGCGAGTAATACCCAATTACAACGGGATTGATATTTTATCTTATTATTTGACATGACCGACATTAATTGCCGTTATGATGAGGTGAAGGCCTCAAGTGTCGTGCTTATTATTGATGGGACTATCCTATCTGCAGCAGTGGATATGCACGCAGGGACAAGAACGACATTAATTACCGTTATGATGAGGTGAAGGCCTCAAGTATCGTGCCTGTTATTGATGGGACTATCCTATCTGCAGCAGTGGATATGCACGCAAGGGGTATTTAATGTCCGTTGATTAGCCCATAGTTGTGGGCTATTTAAGTATTTAAGTGCCTATACATTAGGTTAATTCTAACATTTATTTAGTATAAATTAGGATGTAAATAGATTAATTCATAGTTTTAATTTAATTACATAATCCATGCACTGCATTCATACTTTAAGTACATTTAGAATTAGTTTAGAATGGCATTTATCTAATTAGATAACCAATTAGGTATATTATTTTTATTAACATAAAAGTTGAGAGTCTGTATATAAATGGCCCTAATATTTTAACATTATTTTATTTTCTTCTTGCAAGAACTGCTGGCTGCGCTCCAACGACGAACGGCTGGTGCAGTGAAGAACCCATTCAAGTGGGAGCGGATGTGATGGATCTGGTCGGGTGGATGATTTCAAATGTGTGCAGGTCACTACAAAAGGAGGGAGGCAGCCGAGCTCGGAAGGCCTCCGCCACCGACCCACCACTGTGCAGAGAGAACCTCTCTCTTCCACTCCACACTGCCGGCCTCTACTGTGGCGACGAGCCTCCATCACCGTGGGCGTGTGGTGTGACAGGCCACACCGCCATCCGGAGCTCGCCGCATCACTGTGAGCACCTTAGCGTGCATTCCTCCTCGCCGTCATCGCCGACCACCATCACCGAGCTACTGATTCAGCCACCCTCTCAGTAACTTAAGAAGTCTGGGGAATTTCCCAGATGTCTGAAGTTACCCGCTCACTTCACCGCACATGCCTGAAGTCGCCTGCAGACCCCTTCCCGCACCTGCAGAACCTTCAGCGCACCCACGTCCGTCAACCTTCAGCTCAAACGCGCCTCAACTCTCCAACAGCCACGCCTCCGCCTGGGCCTGCAGACCACCGCAACCATCTT
Source organism: Thalassia testudinum (assembly GCA_037157565.1). NCBI lineage: Eukaryota > Viridiplantae > Streptophyta > Magnoliopsida > Alismatales > Hydrocharitaceae > Thalassia > Thalassia testudinum. The sequence continues at coordinate 191,832,283 of JAZHRO010000036.1, forward strand.
CCACGTGCCTGCAGACCACCACAACGCTTCCACGCGCCTGTAGACCAACGCTTCACCACAACTGCAGACACCTTCGCCCGCGCGCCCGCCACCAGCAGCAGCCACCCGCGCACAGCTGCAGTCCAACCACGCACGCCCTCCTCAACCGCGCCCATCTCCACGCGCTCACCGGCTGCAGCGCTCTCCACTCTCCTGCAGACCCGCGCAACCATTCTCCCGCGCCTGCAGATCAGCACACAGCTGCAGAACGCCAACCGCTCTTCCCCGCGCTTGCAGCATCCTCCGCCCGCGCTTGCAGAAGCGCCCGCAGCTTGCGCGCACATGCCAGCCGCCCGCAGCGCCCTCCGCCCAAGCACAACAGCCTGCGCGCCCTCAAAAGCTGCAGCCGCACCCGCTCAACCGCCTGCAGCCGCCACCAACAGCACCTCCGCCAGAGCTCGTCCGGCCACCTCCGGCAGCCGCGCGACTCGCCGCCACCACCGATTCGAAGCTCTTGGTCCAAGGGATCTCCTCCGAGCTTCCCGCGCCCGGCCATCCACTCCTCGTCGCGCAAGACAAAGGGGAAAAATTCCCCTGTTTTGCTACAGTAAACCATCAATTAGAAATTACATTTTCTGCCATTGCCACTTTTTAATGATATTTTATTGATTCTGCATTGCGGAAAATATCCTCTAGTTTCTCATAATTGCCATTTCAGCATTGTTTCTTGCCTAAACCTTAATCTAAAGGCAATCTTGGCTTGATTCTTGTCCAAACTAACTACGAACGAACGTTTTTAATTGGTGCGAATTTTAATACGTCATTGCCTCCCTGTGGATACGACCCGCTCCTCTGCGAGTGGTTATTTCTTGTTAAATATTGACTAGTCGATTTTTCCACCACATTGAACTACAAACGACTTTAAAAGCGAAAGATCGACCAGTCAAATGGCGCCGTTGCCGGGGAGGCAACAGACGCAATAATTTCGCCTAATTTTATTTTGATTATTTGTAAATTGCACAGAGATTTGACCATTCATTATTTTCTTTTCTGTGCGAGAAAATTTGTGCAAGAATCAGCCACTGTGAGAGGCGATCCTTGACGTCGCCAGACGAGAATTGGACGAGCCATTTTTAAACGGAGGAGAAGGACGAGGACGCGACGAACACCATTTAGTCATTAGTTTAATTAGAATAGAATTAAGACTGTAGACTTAATTTTTCATTGAAGATAGTTTGAAACCCTTGTTCTGGGGCGTATTTTGAGGGGTTTGTTCCCCGATTTTGTTTTGGACCCGTGTTGGGTAATTTTTGGGAGTCTGTTCCCTTTTCTTTAGATTTAGGTTTATTTATTTATTTTTTTTATTATTATTATTACTTTTATTTGCTTATGCATAAGTAGTTCTAAAAAAATAGAAAAAGAAAAAAAATGAGCTACCTGCTAGAAGCTGCCTACCCTAGGATGAACCATTTAGGTCTGTATGAGCAGCCTCTAGATTTACTTTTCTGGATTGCATGCATTCTTGCATCGTAGATCACTGGAGGCAAGGTACGCATTCTCTTACTTTGCATCCCATTTTTGATCACGCATTGCATTTGGGATTTAATGCGAAGACCACCTAATCTATACTGAATAAATCTAATAAGTGGTCACATTTTCTTAGAAAAAGGACTAATCAAAGGAAGGACATTTTAAAAACCAAGGATTTGATTTTCAAACTTGGCGTGCGATTCAAAGTTCAAAATCTTTGACGGTGTATACACACTTATTTCACTTGCACCACGGCACGCTTCTAGACACTCTTTAGGTTTGGAAATACTAGGACAAGAGCCCACCTTTCGTTGGATTCTGAAGTGTTCGGAACTTGAGATCAAAGGTTTTGTAAATCCAAAGAGGGGGATACCCTGTCACGGATTTTTGGGGGTAGTTGAGGAGCACCGCGAAAGCACAGCTTCAAAGGAAGGCTTAGGCCTACTTACATCCCTCGATCTTCCGTCTTTGGATTCACTTGACCATTTGAAATTTAGGGAAGAACACCTAAGCTCCAACTAGGTCTTCTTAGGCGAACCGTAGGTTGGCAATAGGCGCGTAAATTGACTGAACAAATTGTATTGTCACCTGCAATCTGACTTAAAATCAAAAGCCTAAATTGGGAAAGACCTAAAAGGTCCTTTTTGAATTGTGTCTTGCTTGGGGAATTCTGATTAAAGTGTGAGTTAGAATGGACCACATTGATTTTCATCCTTTCACATCCTACCCACACCCTCACCCCCACTCTGCATCCTTCGATCCCAGACGCCGAGATAGTCCATTCCTTGATGGACATAATGGCAATCATTGGGATCCGTTTTACTCCTATTATAGGAGTATTGGCCTAGTTAAGCCCCAAATTAGTGAGCAGAACTCAGGAGCGAGATTTGCTTTACCCAATATCCAACATACCAAAGAAATACCCAACCCACCCTCCTTGAAAAAGTATTATGGTTGGACAAACACTCCTGGGTACTATGAGCCTGAGCCTGACTTCTCTCATGATAGAAATGACCTCTCCTCTTTGAAGATGGAAATACAGAAAATACAAAACGAACTGAGTGAATTGTTAGGAGAATCTTTGAGAGCAGGCCAACAAGAAAGAGATGAAATTAGCCACCCAATCTACCCCATTGAGGATGACGTACACCCCTCTACAATAGATGCATCTCCCGTGGGAAAGCTACACTTTAAGTTGGAGGGAAATTCTGGGGAGAATAGCTACTTTTCGAGAATCGATTTTGAAACCTCCCCATTAGATGACACTTCCTTGAGAGATCTACACTTTAGGTGGGAGGAAAATACACATGAAAGTAGCTATGCATTGGATGAAGAAAGGTGGCAACCCGAGGAAGATGATGATAAGGTTGAGTATCCACCTGAATTATATTAGAGTCAAAAAAAGGGAATGATGGTACCATTGGAAGACCTCGACCCAAATGATAGTATTTTCGTGACATTTGATGAAGTGGGTCAAAGTCAAGTTGTTAATCCTACCCTCCCTTCTGATCACGATATGGAACTCAAACCCACCCTTAGGGAACCTAACCCTAAAGAAATTGACCTATCTGAGGAGTCTGATGTAACCAATGTAAATAATTTACCTTAGATAGAGCACCCTAGGGGATCTGCTGAGATATTAAATGATTCTAGACCTCGGGTACATGATGAATTGTGTGATGAGGAGGAAGACGAATTATATGAGGAACCTACATTCAAGATTTGGAGTGACACTAAGGGTGATTATGTCTTATTTGAAGAGTTAGCCCTTGAGGATGTCACAAATTTGACCAAATTAGGTTTCCTTGGCACACCCATTGATGATATTTCTCCTCATGATAAAATGATGGAAAATTTGGAAGCAATTTCTAAGATTTATGTGGATTCACATATAGACTCCGGAGAAGATTTGAGTAAAGAACAAAAACCTGGGGATGACATTGATAGGATAATCCCTAGATCTATTGCTTCCAACCTGCCTTCATTCACTTCGAAGTCACCCTTTGATTCGCTTATATCTGAAAGCGAAATTGTGACTCCTGATGAAGAGCAGGAAGATCCATGTGATGGTGCAAGGAATGCTAGGGATGAAATTGAGGATTTAGAAAAAGTGTTTGGGATGGACACCAAGCTCATTAAACCCAACCTAGATCTTATGGCCATCCCACAACATCGTAACTTGGACACCCTAGACGATCCTTGCCTTAGAGAATTGCTCACTTTTATTCTGACCAGGGGGCATAACAGACCAATATTTCCTGTAATGGGGTATCGGGTATGGATTGATGATTTATTTAGTCAGTCCATTACCCTGGGGGTTTATCTCTGTACCATTCCTTCCCCATTCTTTTTGGAGGATCCTTGTCATCCTCCCCCTACCCCTTTGGAGGTTATTTTACTTGTTTATCCTTTAGAACCTCTTCTGGTGACCTGGGAAGATTTCATTCCCATTTTAGTTGGGCGAGCATTTGCTATCGGGATTCATCATCAGCTCGCCAACATCCTAGGTTACCTATTTTCTAGGCCAACATTGCTTTGCTCATTTTTAGGGCCTATTTCTGCAATTCTTGAACCTGATTTGCAGGTTCTTTGGCTATTCAGCCCAGCTCTAACCCAGGTAATATCCTTCTATGCAATGAGGACATTGCAAATTTTAGGCATGGGGGGGTGTACTTGGGGATATACATAGCATAATTGCATACATTTGTAAATATATAAAAAAAAAGAGAAAAAAAAAAAGGGTTTTGAACTTAACTGGCTAGATCTTGCAGTCTTAAGCAAATCAGAACTCTACGGTAGACTAAGTTAATTCTAGGGTCAAACTTTAGAAGCTAAATGAGCTACTAGCGTTAGACCTTTAGGGTCCTTTGTGGACTTAAAAACTTATGTAGGAGTTAAGTTGCGGACCATTCCTCAAGAGGTTGAGGAAGGGAAGCTAGGGTTTGAGTTAGAAGGTGGGGTAGTACCTGGAGTCTTATTCTACCTTTTGGTTTACAGGTCCTTGTAACCCAGGCATCCAAATTTCACACACTTGGTCTGGTAATCAACTTAATTTCTGTCTTTCTGAAAAGAGATTTGGTTCTCTTAGTTTTGACTTAAGAGAGGCTTGAAAACACATTTTGATTGGAAGAGTTCCCGCCGCAGGAGAGGTGGAGTATATACTCACCTTGAGGATGCGATGATAACATATTACCTCCTCGGCACTTGTCTCTTAGAATATCCATCCTACTGGGGGCATGTAAGTGCATTGCGCGGTTCAGGTACCATGGGAGGCCCTATCTCGAAGTGCTGATTGCCATAGGCCTGAATTCGCTTAAGAAATCCATGGACGATACTATCTCGAAGTGTCGATTGCCAGGAGTTCTTGGGGTCGTTATGGGCGGTGCTATCTCGAAGCATCGAAAGCCAGGCACCCTTCGAGGTATGGTAATGGGGACAATGAATCCGACACAGACCGTGTTGATAGCTGATCTGATGTTAGACTTAGAAGAATCAAACAAAAAAAAAAAGTATATATATATATATAAAAAAAAACCTTTAACTCAAATAACTCAGACCAATACACAGGCACGGATGCTTTAATCTCAAGGATCAATAAACTTTAGGGTAGAGTCAGAAATCAGGGAAACTTGTGCCTGCAACTTGTCTTTAGCCAACCTAGTCTGTAACTTAGCAACTACTTAGGAACCTTTGGTCTAGAGCCTGAACTTAATATGCTTCTGAAGGAAGACTAAGTGAGTTAACTAGTCTACTTAGAGTGCTAGGTTTCGCTTAATTTTGCTAGGGACTAGCAAAAGCTAGGCATGGGGGTATTTGATTAGCCTATAGTTGTGGGCTATTTAAGTATTTAAGTGCCTACACATTAGGTTAATTCTAACATTTATTTAGTATAAATTAGGATGTAAATAGATTAATTCATAGTTTTAATTTAATTACATAATCCATGCATTGCATTCATACTTTAAGTACATTTAGAATTAGTTTAGAATGGCATTTATCTAATTAGATAACCAATTAGGTATATTGTTCTTATTAACATAAAAGTTGAGGGTCTGTATATGAATGGCCCTAATATTTTAACATTATTTTATTTTCTTCTTGCAAGAACGGCTAGCTGCGCTCCAACGACGAACGGCTGGTGCAGTGAAGAACCCATTCAAGTGGGAGCGGATGTGATGGATCTGGTCGGGTGGATGATTTCAAATGTGTGCAGGTCACTACAAAAGGAGGGAGGCAGCCGAGCTCGGAAGGCCTCCGCCACCGACCCACCACTGTGCAGAGAGAACCTCTCTTCCACTCCACACTGCCGGCCTCTACTGTGGCGACGAGCCTCCATCACCGTGGGCGTGTGGTGTGACAGGCCACACTGCCATCGGGAGCTCGCCGCATCACCGTGAGCACCTTAGCGTGCATTCCTCCTCGCCGTCATCGCCGACCACCATCACCGAGCTACTGATTCAGCCACCCTCTCAGTAACTTAAGACGCCTGGGGAATTTCCCAGACGTCTGAAGTTACCCGCTCACTTCACCGCACATGCCTGAAGTCGCCTGCAGACCCCTTCCCGCACCTGCAGAACCTTCAGCGCACCCACGTCCGTCAACCTTCAGCTCAAACGCGCCTCAACTCTCCAACAGCCACGCCTCCGCCTGCGCCTGCAGACCACCGCAGCCATCTTCCATGCGCCTGCAGACCACCACAACGCTTCCACGCGCCTGCAGACCAACGCCTCACCACAACTGCAGACACCTTCACCCGCGCGCCCGCCACCAACAGCAGCCACCCGCGCATAGCTGCAGTCCAACCACTCATGCCCTCCTCAACCGCGCCCATCTCCACGCACTCACCGGCTGCAGCGCTCTCCACTCGCCTGCAAACCCGCGCAACCATTCTCCCGCACCTGCAGATCAGCACACAGCTGCAGAACGCCAACCTCTCTTCCCCGCGCCTGCAGCATCCTCCACCCGTGCTTGCAGAAGCGCCCGCAGCTTGCGCGCACACGCCAGCCGCCCGCAGCGCCCTCCGCCCACGCACAACAGCCTGCGAGCCCTCATCAGCTGCAACCGCACCCGCTCAACCGCCTGCAGCCGCCACCAGCAGCACCTCCGCCGGAGCTCGTCCAGCCACCTCCGGCCGCCGCGCGACTCGCCGCCACCACCGATTCGAAGCTCTTGGTCCAAGGGACCTCCTCCGAGCTTCCCGCACCCGGCCATCCGCTCCTCGTCGCGCAAGACAAAGGGGAAAAATTCCCCTGTTTTGCTACAGTAAACCATCAATTAGAAATTACATTTTCTGCCATTGCCACTTTTTAATGATATTTTATTGATTCTGCATTGCGGAAAATATCCTCTAGTTTCTCATAATTGCCATTTCAGCATTGTTTCTTGCTTAAACCTTAATCTAAAGGCAATCTTGGCTTGATTCTTGTCCAAACTAACTACGAACGAACGTTTTTAATTGGGGCGAATTTTAATACGTCATTGCCTCCCTGTGGATACGACCCGCTCCTCTGCGAGTGGTTATTTCTTGTTAAATATTGACTAGTCGATTTTTCCACCACATTGAACTACAAATGACTTTAAAAGCGAAAGATCGACCAGTCGTAATGATGGCTGAGGTATTTTTCGCTCTTGGCGGTATATTTGAAATTCGCACTAGATACGGCAGGATTTGATTTTTTCGAAATGTACGCCCTATAAGGGGGAACCACCCTCCATGGGGGTTATATATACGGGTGGTTGGTCATAGTTAATGACCCACCTACCTCGGAGAACACCGTGAGCGGTATTTACTCTCGACAGAGTGCTACAAGAAAGCATCCTTCATCGAAGCACCATTATCTCGAGGTTTCTTAAAGGAAGAATCATCATGTCGAGATTTGCTAATAAGGATAAGTCCATTGCTTCCTCTTCTGGGGTCTCTGCTGAGACTAGGGATTTGTATAGTTTTTCATCGAACTTTCATAGTCAATCCATGATTTTATCTTTTTTGGAGGAATACGGACTCAGTGGAGTACGGTTTCACGCTTGTGAGACCCAAACCCGTCTGTGTTCGAATGGGACGAAAGACATGTTTATCATTTGTAGATACAAAATAGAGCACGGCCTATGGGTACCTTTAAACCCTTTTTTGTCCTTCCTTTCCTTTTACAATCTCGCCCCTTCGCAGCTCAGCCTTAATTGCTGGTTCATTTTGTTCCACCTGCTTTTTGGGATAATGCCCCTAAAAGTGAAGAAGGGCAAGCCTCCGTCAGGCACTTAGACGCTGTACAGTAGACAGACTGGATATCAGATAGTGGATCTCCCTGATAGTTTAAAGGAACAAGACCATCATTTATTTTTTCTTTCTAATATCGAAGACCTCGAAGTCCCCGATACTTGGCAAGGTCCACCTGAGAGAGACCAACCATCCTGACCCAAGGAGCTTGACCCTTCTGCGCAGGCAGACACCGAAAAAATAATTAAGTTTGCTCCATTTTTTGGTTCTTTTGGCTGCAGCTTTCAAGCAATTCACTCACTCGGCTAGTCATGCCCAAGCGTCGAGGCAGTAGCTTGGCTCGCCGTGGGTCGTGGCAATGCAAGCAGAGGCCAGTGGAGCAGGGGGAGGGGAGTCGGCCTGCTTACCAGAAGGGGTTGAAGCGGAATGAGGAGCCCTTTGAAGAGGTCTCAAAGGAGTCGAAGGTCCCCTTGAGGCATGCCAAGAAGGGTCCTCGTGTGGAGTTTCGACAGGAAGAGTCAGCAACATCCTCTCTGCAGAGTCGTAACGAGGCTGAGGGGGAAGGTATGCCTTCTGCCCCCTTGGAGCCGTCCGGGCCGCCTAAGGTGATTACTCTGAGCGACTCTCCTCCGAAGGCAACCCTAGAGGTGATTTGTGAGAGGGGAAATATTGGCTTCCCAATTTCGTCGATTGCTCCTGGAGCGTTCGCCCTGTTGACGCAAGAGGCGACTGCCATTAGTAATGTTTTTGGTAGTCGTACTACCTGTGAAGCTCTACAGGTGCAAGGGTTTTGGTGGATCCCCTTTGTCAAGGGGGCTCAAGGATAATCAGCCAAACAGTCAGGTCCATTGCTGGATCTGTACTGGAGGGTGCCCCTAGTGGTTTTACATCCGGACGAGCAATGTCGGTTCAGCTGGGGGCATCAAGCGATGCCCTCGGTATGCAACAGCATGTGTTAAGGCACCTGAATGATGCCCTATCTTGGGCCACCTCTGGGCCTAGGGGAATGAATTTTAACCACATTTTCTTTTACTACATGCGCATGGTAAGCTCTTGGGGCCTATCTTTCATTAATTGACTTTTTCTTGGCCAAAGCTCTTTATGTTCTAACGCACCCGTAGGTTACAGGTTGAGATGCTTGGGTCCTCATTTATTTCACGTGACGACGCTCATCTAGGCCTCCCTAGCTCGGCCAGTCTTGCTGAACAGGGGACCTGGCCACCCAGTGGGCTATCACAACCAAGGCGAAGCATCAACAGTTGCTTCACCAAGTGCCGAAGGCCGTTGCCGCCCGAGAGTAGGCGGAAACGGCAATAGAGGAGGTCGAGTGGAAGCTCCATTTCCAGTAGCAGACGACTAGCAATCTGGGTCGGCTAGAGGAGGAGCTGAAGAAGGCTCGTTCTGCACTAAGGAGGGCCTCCTGTGCTGGCGAGGGGCTGGAGGAAAGCCTCATCAGAGCGCACGATGCTCATCTAGAGGCTCTGGGGGGCTTGTCCGAGCACCTCTCGACCGCCTGCACCAACATCCTTTCTTTGAAGGGGGAGGTGCATGTGCTCAGGGCTAAATACTCCTCGTCCGTGGAGGGGTATGAGAGGGCTCTTATGGAAGAGCGTGTCCACATGAGTGCCTTGATTGATAGATTTGCTTATATGCAAGCAAGTCTGGAGAAGGCAGAGGTCACTACGAAAGACTTAAGGGCCAATCTCAGCAATGCCCAGTAGCTTGCGGAGGAGAGGGGCCAAAGGGTGGTTGTTTACGACGCTGAATCAGTATTTAAAAGTGTTGCGTTGTAGTGCAACCAAAAAAGCGTTCAAAATAAATACAATTTTATTACTCTAATTTGAAGTTCGAGGTCGAACACAAGAAGCAAATAGAATTCACTCACTAATATCAATAATAAATGCAAATTGAATGCATAATACTACTCAAAATCTAATTAGGAATGTAAAGCATGAGTATATGAAGAATAAAAAGAATTATAGCTAAAAATAATGGAATTGATTTCTCTCTCTTGATTCTTCTTCTTCTTCCTTTGGCTTCTTCTTCCTTCTCTTCTTTCTCTATCGTTAGCTCCTTCTTCTCTGGCTCTTTTCCTTCCTTTGCCTTTTCTCTAGCTTTCTTCCTTCTTCTCTTTCTTTGACTTCAGCCTTTACCTCTTCAGCTTCTTCCTTCTTCTCTATCTTCTCCTTCCTTCTTTCTCTTCCTTCTTTCTGTCTTTAGCCTTCCCATCCTTAGCTTCTTCCTCCTTCTTTCTTTGCCTGACCTCCTCTTCTTTCTTCTTTCTCTTCCTTGGCTTCTTCCTTCTTCTCTGGCCCTTCTCCTTCCTTCTTTCTTCTTCGCTGCCTGACCTCTTCTTCTTCTCTAAATTTGGCTAAGTGTGGAGCGAAGCTTTCCAAGGCAAAACCCCCCTTCCCCTGCGTAGTGTTCCTCTCTTTTCTCTTTTCTCTATTTCAGGTTCGCTCTCCCAAAGCCACAATCTGTTCGAGTAATCGGACCTAACGGAGACCCGAGTCCAGACTCAACAGTGTGGGTGGTGAGCGAGGAGTGAGTCGATCGGGTAAACGGGTCGTGGCTAGGTCCTCGTGGTTAGTGCCGCGGATGAGGCCGTGAGAAAAGGGGAGAGGGACCTCACCCCGTGATTTGGAGGCGACAAGGTATGGCACAAAATCCTTTTATGCACACATAGGTGTCTTTCCTTTTCCGAGGTGGGACTAAATGTCCCACCTGTAGTTTCGCCCTACCAGGAGGGGGTGACGTAATAATTGCGGAAATAAATAATAAACAATCTCACTAAATAACAATCACACAAAGTACACAAAGATTTTTACGTGGAAACCCAAACCGGGTGAAAACCACCACCTAACCCTCTCGAGTTAGGATTTTCCGATCAACCAAGTTGATCAAAATCCACTAAGCGAATCACTTTAAACGAGGGTGATTCAACCTTAAATACAACCACGCTACAAGTACAAGGGTAGCGTTCCTCAACCCCTTCTCTTCACGAGAAAGATTTTGTCCCTCGAAGGAGACGGGAATTCGCAAAGCGAATATCCAACCAAATAACAAAGATAAAATAAACAAGTAATCCTATAGAGCCAACAAAGTAATTTTTATCCTAAGCTTCTATAGGAATTAGGATGCTTCCCTTTGAAAGGAGTGCGTCGACGACGCGGATGCGTGAGCCACGCGACGGCGCAACGTCGCTCTCGTGAACAACGGCGGGAGAGCGGGTGCGCAACAGCTTGATGCTCTCAAGATGAAGAATTAGAGCTTAGAGAGCAAGAGAGACACAAAATGGTTTGAAAGTGTATTGCAAGGTGTGTCTTGTGTTTCTTAGATGTGTGTTTGTGTTGCAAAGGTTCCCCTCTATTTATAGAGGCCTTAGGAAGGCTTTGGAAGGCTTAGAAAATCTTCCATAGCCGTTGGGTACAAAGCCCAAGTGAATCAGTCCGAAATCAGGAACAATCATTGTTCTGACAGGCTTATCAGACGTCTAATTATGGCATCAAACGTCTGGAAGACCACTTTAAGACGTCTGATTTAAAGGTCAGACGTCTGATTTTGGGCGGGGCTCTTCCTGACTTGGATCAGATCTAAACAGGGTTCTTGTGCAAGTCCATCAGACGACATATAGGACGTCTAACACTATGTCTGGACATCTGGAAACCTACTTTTTCGAGGGAATGGATTTGCAACGGCTACAAAATCTCTGAGAAGAGATTTTCGGGTCAGTCGAGACAAAACGGTCAATTATCAGACGTCTGGAAAGGCCTAAGGATGTTTGATAAGGCTCTAATGGTCATATCCTTGAGTGTTTGTTAAGCCAGCTAACGATCCACTAATTGGACATCTGGCAAAGTCATCAGACGTCTCCTAAGACGTCTGGTCTAAGGTCTGGACGTCTGATTTTATCAGACAGAACTACTTAAGTCCAGCCTAAATGTTATCAGACGTCTGAATCAACAGTCAGACGTCTTAAAACACTTTATCAGACGTCTTAAAATACTTTATCAGACGTCTGATTTGGGAATTAGACGTCTGGAAGTGCTGTTTAAACCCTATATTGGTTTTTTAAGTTCTCTACAGAAAACCTAAGTATCCTAGGGTTGTGCAGGTGTTCCTATGACTACTGTTAGGGTACTTTGAGGCTCTTTAACAGAAATCTAAGTAACAAAAATAAAGAGCAACAAAAGAAATGAAAAATACAATGAGTACAAGAAAAGGAAATCTATCCTATTCTTCATCTCCTTCCTTCTTCAATATATCGCTCCTCGCGAATCTCTTCTGCTCTCCATCAAGCTCCTCCAATCCGTCCTGGATGCGAGCTCGAATTCCGTCTAAACACGTCTACATTTGCAATTGACCTGAAATCTAAGACTCCATGTGCAAATGTTAAATAACACGTGTTTTGTTATCATCAAAATAAATGATCATGGTGCTCTAGCACCAACACCACCTCCCTTGTGCACCGCAGCAGCAGATGCATAGCTCAATTGACGAAGCTGGAAGGGCTTTTGACTCCAATTGGGAACCTGAGCGCATTCGTGCCTCAAGTCTGCACCGCCAAGGACTCTTGCTTGGAGTAGCAACACCTGGAGTGCAGCAAGCGAGTTTCAAGCTCCTTCGTCCATGGCGGCTAATGTGCCTGAACCTGAAAACATGAGAACAACCTTGCGGCCATGTCAAATCACTCAGGGAGCTTCGCCAGACCACGGCGAGTGTGCTGCTGTGGTTGGCGTGGTGTGGGGATGACTGTGGTGGTGTGTCTAGGGTTCCCTGTGGGCGTATGTGTGGGTGTATTCGGGGGTGCTTTTGGGTGGTCGACGGAGTGAATGGAGTGGGGGTAAATGATCAGTGAGTCGTTGTGGAGGTTGTAGGGTGGTTGGCGAGGTGGATGGAGGTGCGAAGCAACGAGAGCACCTCGCCCGAGGGATCGTCGGAGGTGGAGAAGGTGATGGTGATCAGTGGCATCGAGGGTTGTTTAGGGAAATAGAGAGAGGGAAAAAGAGTGCAAAGGGAGAGGGAATCTAATAAACCTAATCTAAGGACGAAGGGAAAGGGAATCCCACGCCGGTATGGTCACCGGACGTGGGGAAGATGAATACCTCCGTAGGTGAGGCGGCGGCAAAGATGGGGCAGAGGCGACGTCGGCTTGTGTTGCGCGACGCAAAGGATTAAGAGGAAGACAACCCAGCCACTGGTATCATGGTTGGGCGACGCGAGAGTGAGGGAGGAGCCGCCGGAGCTTGTGGAGGGTTGCGGCCGTCGAGGAGAGAAGAATGTGGGGGATTCCAGCCCAATTTCAAGCTGAGGGAATGCTGTTGAATCAGGGGCTTCTTAAATAAGTCTCTAGAGAAGGATTTGTGCTTGGAAGCCAAGCTTCCAAGCAAGGTATGGTCGCTGAAGTTGGAATCTCCAAAAGACCCAAATCTCTCATGCGTTCGCATGAGAGATTGGATAGGAATTAGGGCTCATCAATGGGTTTAGATTGGAAGGGATTACTCAAAGAATCTCTCTTCCAATTTTGGGAGGGATTCTCTGAGCAATCAAGGAGAATCCTCCTTTCAAAGCTCGTCGGAGTAGAATTCCTCCTCTATAATGGCGGAGGAACCTAATTGCGAGAACAATGAAGAAGCTAGGGGACTTTTGAAAAGGTTTTTGAAAGATAGGGGTTCAAATGTAATCAGGTTGGACTTATTTGCAAAGTGGGTCAAGATGAGTTCCCCTTAGGTCCAAATTTTGGTACAAACCTAATTTGGACCTAAGGAATCCAATGGTGAACTTGATTTTGGGTTTGACCATGTTTGATTAGACAATTTATGCAAAAACCTAATTTAGGGCAAATATCTGTTTGAGACCCCATTCTAGGTCAAGATGGGTTCCAATGGTTAAATTAAAGGTTTTAAACCCTAGAGAATATTTGTCTATGATTTTTAAGGGTTTAAGTGAATTTTATCCTAACCAGAACCTTGGTTAATCAAGTGGATCTATTTTAGGATTTCAAGAAGTCATTTAATTTCCAGAACTCACACGAACCCTTTTCTGTCTGATTCAAGCCACTTATTATCTTGTTAAGATCATTTGACCTGTGTTTAGCCCTTGAAAAAACCTGTTGTTGTACTGCAATGATAAAATTACGGTTTTACCCCTTGTTTCTTACTTTTCTCTCAGAAAGGTTATTTAATGAATTATGACCTCCAGTTGGGTATGTAGGAGCTTTTATTCTCTTCATTGGGTCAAAATGAGCTAGTTAGGGCTCATGATGATGTTCCCATCAATGGTGGAGTTGGAAGAGGCTGAGGAGCCAGAGTTGGATGCCGAGACGGTCATGGCATTTCACACCTCCAACTGATATATGGCGGCGACACGGGAGGAAGTCTCGAGGAGATCAGGAAGCAAACGTTAGCTGTCGTGCAGGCCCTCTTTACGAAGAAGCATGCCTCTGTTGAATAGTTACGCGACTGGTCTATCGACCAGTTGATGTTGGACTATGACTGTTTGAAAGCGACCGATCTTATTATCGACGATAAACCCATAGAGCCACCCTCAAACCAGCTAGTTATCGAGGATGAGGTAGACTAGTCAGAGGCCACTGATCCGCCTACAAGGGCGACCAGCCCACTCTGCCTCGCCCATGCCCAGGGGTGACATCTTTGAGCCATGGGTGAAGAGTTTCCTTTTTCCTCTTTCTTCTTTTTTTTAAAAAAAAAAAAGGAAATGTAATGGGAAACCCTCCTTTTTGAATAAAGGAAGAAAATCTCTATTTTTATTGCTTGTCAGTATTTATACATAGTACATTCGTAAGTTGCTCGCTTGTCAGGTGCAGGGGATGTCTTTGCCACCTAAGTTCGTAATTCGTAGAAGTCTCTCGGACTGTCTTTATGAATCTTATAAGGCCCTTGCCATGTGGGTTTAACTTCCCACCTGACTGGTATGGCATGGAGACTTCGCACTTGCATAGGACTAGGTCCCCTTGAGAGAATGTCCATTTACAAACGTGCTTATTGTAGGAGGCAGCGGTAACTTCTTTATGTTTGAGCACTGCCTCTGATGCCTTATCCCTCAACTCATCCAAAAGATCTAAGGATAGGCAAACTTGATTATCATTGGTGTAAAGGTCATAGAGTTGTGTCCTGTAGGTGGGGAGAACTATTTCGATAGGCAGCCGGGCTTCCAAGCCGTATACCAGGCTAAATGGTGTATGGCCCGTGGAAGTCCTCTAGCAAGTTCGGTAGCCCCAAAGAACATCTAGCAGCTCGTCCGCCCATCTCCCTTTGGCTGAATCCAGCCGGCGTTTAAGCACTGAGATGATGGTGCAATTGGTAACTTCGACTTGTCCGTTCGCCTGGGGATGACCCACTGACGTGAAGCACAAATGGATGTCCCAACTGGTGCAAAATTCTTCAATTTTTTTGCAGGCGAACTAGCTATTATCCATGACAATGTAATGGGGTATCCCATACCAAGCTATAATGCTCTTGCAGATGAGAGATATAACTCTACCAACTATAGAGCTGGCCATGGCCTTAGCTTTGACCCACATAGAAAAGTAATCGACACCCACCAGTATAAACCACTTCTGGGCTGGGGTTGGCGAGAAAGGGCCAATGAAGTCCATGCCCCATTTTGCAAAAGGGATGGACGACATAACAGGTACTAACTTTTCAAGCGGTAAGTGGTGTAAGGTAGCGAACCTCTAGCACTTATTGTTTGTCTCTCTGAATCAAAGTTTAAAATTGATACGTTGCAGTATAGCCGATAAACCACGAAAATAAATAAAATTTATACTCGAATGGAAATCTGAGGTCAAATACAGGGAGTAAGTGTTGCATTCACACACTAATCTTAATCAAAATATAAATGAGCACAATAATTAAGCCAAGAATGGTATTCTAGGAAGAATAATTACTCAATAATTAATGATCAATGTATAACATGAGTTGGATATAGCAAAAAGAATAGAAATAATCTAAAAAGTGGTGATTTAAATCACCTTTTAGATCCACATTTAAGCATGTACCTTAACCATAATACTTAAATTATTGAATAGTAATTCAAATAATGCCACAATGTCTAGATGCTACAGTGCAAAAACACTATTCATCTTATTCATCTCTTCTCTTCCTTCTTCCTTCTTTTTCCTTCCTTCTTCAACATGCACAGGCCCTCTCTATTTCTTCTCAAGCCTTCTCCTCTCTTCATGCACAAGGGCTACACACCCTTCGAATTTTGGCTAAGTGTCACACAAGGACACTTCTTGAGAGAGCAAAAACCCCCCTCCCTACTCTCTCTCTCTCTCTCTTAAATAGCCTAGTAATCGGATTACGTGCACCCAAGTCCAAGGCTACCGGCGTGGGTAGTAGCTAAGGAGTGCTTAGGATAGGTAATCAGGTCGGATTGAGTGAGCGTGAGTGGGTGAGTGGGGACCTCACCCCTGGTGTCTCGAGGCAGACAACCGATAGCAGAAAATCAACTTACGGGCTACCACGTGCCTCTCCGCACCCGATGTGGGACTAAAAGTCCCCTCCTCTCGTGCACCTGCAGGTGAAGCTTCATCCGATTGATGCACCAGCAGGTAGTGATTCCTTCATTTGACTGCTTGGAGCTACTCCACGTGACCTGGGAACTGAATCAAGTGCTATTAGTGCCATAGGAGCTTGAACGTGGTCAGAGATGGAAGTGGCAGCGATGGAGAACGCGAGACTTGAAAAAGCAAAATACGGCCTCTTGGCCACATTAAAATGTCTCAAGAGATTTGCCAAGTGATGGCGAAGATGGTTGTTGAGTTTTCATGGCGTGGGTGTGTGAGTGCTGGCTAAACGGAGTCGGGTATGAAGGTCGGAGGAGGGGTTGTTCGGTAGAGGACTTGGGTGGCCAACAGCCCCAAAAATGTTAGGGCTTTTGGTCGTGAGGTGATGGCGGAGCTTTTGGAGGTGGAGCGGATGTGTTTAGTGGTCTGTGGTGGTGGCGAGGGCTCGCCGGAGCCCTTGCCAGAGTTGGAGAAGACAAAGGGGGAGAGTGTGAACGGCGGTCAAATTGAGGTGTTTAAGGAGCGGAAAAGGGAGTAGAGGAGAAGAGGGAGCGTTAAGACCTAACTAAGGGACGAAGAGGATGGAGATCCATGCCCGCTTTGATTGGCCGACGCTGAAGGGGACGAACTCTCCGGTGAGGTGAATGGTGGCGAGGAAAGGGGAAGATGGCACCTGCTGTGACCAGCGAGGCGCGGAGGAAGATGGGGAAGGTCGCTGCACTTCCAATTTGGCCTTGGAGGCATGGAGGAGGGAGGTCGAGAAGGTCCGTCGGAGCGTAGGTCGGAAGAGACCGGAGATAGAGATTTGAAGAGGTTTTTGACCCAAAACCTAGCTAAGGAGGTGAGGTTTTCGTCGTAAGTCCATTTATTAGCCAAGGGGAGGGGTTTCAAGCTTAGAAACCAAGCTTGTAACCCCACGTTTTTCACGCAAATAGGACATTTGAACCTTCAAATGGTTCGCATGAGGAATTTGGGTCGAGTTAGAATTCATGAAAGGTCTCATCTGAAAGGGAATTCCTCAAGAAATCTCCCTTTTAAATTTGGGAGTGTTTGATTGAGAATCGAGCGAGCAATCATCGCTCAAAACTCAACGGTGAAGGTCTAACACTTCAAAATTGGTGTGAGGACCTTTTTACAAAGAACAATAATAAAGTTAGGGATCCATTTGCAATTATTTCAAAAGTTAGGGGCATATGTGTGAGAGAAAAGAGTCAGACAAGACTGAAATGCAAACTAGGTCAAAATTATCTCCGATTGGGCCCTAATTTTGGTACAAAACTAATTTGGACCCAAAGAATTTGATGGTGAAGTTAGATTTAGGTTTTTACCAAGTTTTCCTGGGTAAATTATGCAGAAATCCAAATTATGGCAATTATCTGTCTGAGACTCTATTTTAGGTCAAACTCGGCTTTTATGGTCAAATCAAGGGTGTCAAACCTTAAATAATATTTTTCTATGATTTTTAGATGGTTTAGGTAAATTTTATCCTGACCAGAACCTCAGTGAATTAAGTAAGTCTATTTTTAGAGTTTCAGATGTCATTTAATTCTCGTAATGTGTGAAAATTCGTTTCTATCCGCACAGACCCTCTTGTTAGACTTTAATGAATATTGGACCTTTAGTAAATCCCTGAGAAAACCCGTGGTTTTTCTGCATTCATGATATGATGGTAAAATTACAGTTTTAACTCTAGTTTCATGTTAAACTCTCAAAAAGGATGTACAGTGAATTACGATCCTTTGACGATTATGTAGGAGCATTAATTAATGGAATATAACTAATTAAAGCTAAATATGGCTAATGATGACGTTATCATCATACCATCATGCTTAGCTTTTGCTAGTCCCTCAACAAAATTCCCATGGAATTAACTCAAATTCTAGATCATGCCTTGATGTTCAAAGTCTTGATTCTTTCTTCTTTTTAGAAATTAGGTCAGAATGCCAATAGTAGGCTTAGAGGTAATCAAGTACCAATCAAGATCCAAACCTGACCAATTTTAGCCTCAATCTGCCACGAAGGATTTTAAAGCCAATAGAAACTAACCTAAGGTTCATTAGACCCAGCGGTTAAAGCACCTGTGCTTGTAACATGGTTAGTCCATGTTCAGTTTGCAGAGTGTTTTTGTAAGAGAGAGGGATAGAATAATATTTTTCATTTTTGATGAACTTTCTCTCTCTTTTTCTTGATAATTCTAGCTTCGAATTGGCTCAAAAACACGATCTGTATCGGATTCCTTGTTCCCACCATCAATCCTCGCAAGGTCCCTCGCAATTGATGCTTCAAGATAGCACCGCCCATGGCAAACCCCAGAACCCTGGCTTTCGACACTTCGGGATAGTGCCGCCCATAGCGTTCTGTAGCTAAATTCAAACCCTAACGATCGAGATTTCGGGATAATCCTGCCCATGGCACCTGAACAAGCACAAGGTGCTTACGTGCCCCCGGTAGGATATTTAGATATCATAGGAGACAAGCATCGAGAAGACGGTCTGTTATTGCGCATCTTCAAGGGAAATTTCCCACCTCTCCGCGTCAGGAACTCATCCAAATCAATTAATGTTGATAAGCTGCTCCTAATCTAAGTAGCTTTTTCAGAACAAAATTAAATGCTTTTACGTGGTTTTGATATTAAGCGCACTGAACCAGACTGTGTGTGGATTAGGGTGCTTAGATTACCAAGACCCACAAACCAAAGGTCAGTTAACGAGGTCAAATACTCCCTAAGCCTTACACCTAATACGTAAGCTTCGCATTTTCTTAAACCTCTTGAGGACTATCCAGATCTTAACAGATACGTGAATTTTTAAGCCTAAAACAAGTCCAAGAGGCCTAAGATCAGCACTCATACTAATCTTTTTGTCTCTTTGTTATTCTATGACATAATTTTTTTTCTTTTGATTTGGTCCAGAACTTAAGTAGATTCCATAATATTTTACTAATGATTATCACCTTTTTGTTTCAAATTGTACTCCTTTTTGACATTTAAATCACCTCCTCTCTTCCTCTTCAAGAATGATATGCAAAATTTCCTCTCAAAATTTCCTCCCCTTTCTCCAATTTTTTGTGTTTTCAATTTTTTTTTTTGGAATATGTAATTTTTTTGTGAGAACCCCTAAGAAACTCAAGTTTTTTGTGTGTTTGCACTTTAACACCCCCCCATGCCTAAGTTTTGCAATGTCCTCATTGTAAAGTGGAGGGTATGGTATCAGCTTAGGTTCAAGGATTAGAACAGGGTCAAAAGGGTAGGTGAATGGGTCGGGATGATTGTTGCGGACGATTTCAAGCTCTGGTAAAGGTACTAAAGGTGCAGTCGACTACTCTAAAACTGAACTCAGAGTGAAGTAGACGTGAAGCTCAAAAGGATAATCAGAAGGATCTCAAGTTTTTGAAATGACGAGTTGCCTCTCGTTAAGCGTTAAATTCAATGCCTTCAACCAAGCAGAAAGTGGTCAAATCAATGGAGTTTTGTAGAACAAGCACCTTGATCAATAGCCTGGTTGGTCTAACCAAGTGCTTGTTTAGATCGACAAATTGATAATGCAGCCCAAACCCAATCAGTCTAGTGGGTTGATGGATGTGGATCAAGAGATATGGTGCCCACCAGATACTTTGTGACTCAAAGGAATGTGGAAATGAAAATCCAGGGTTTGGCTGATTCGATTCAGCCTGGTCAGAGTAGGGATCCTCAAATGCAAAATAGTCTATAGAGGATGTACGAACCCTACAAGAGTGATCAGAGAAGGATGGGATGTGATTAGTAGTCTATTCAAAGTCCGAAATTCGATTAAAAGATGAAGGAGAATCATATGCGATCGGATCATCGAGAGGAGAATCAGAATAGAAATTGATTCCAGTTGCGGGTCAGGGGTGGGATCGAATTCGAGAAGGTTTTGTATGTGTAGAAGAGGTGGCTTCAAAGAGAACTATGTGTGAGGGCTCCTCTAGAAAAGGTTCAAAGGTAGGTGTATCTAGAGAGTCCTTGTAGAGCCCATCAAAATCAAATGTAAAGGCCTGAAGAGTGTTTATAGGATCATGAAAATTGGAGTCAAGAAAAGATTCAAACTCTGGATTGCATACACTCTCGACACTTGTAGTTTCTAAATCCTATAGATCACAAAGGAATGATTCCAAGTCAATGGAACTCGATTTGAATTGATGATCTCGGGATTAGGGACCTCAGAATCAAAGTTGAAGAATGGATCATAGATACTGAGGTCGTAGATTGGCTCATAGTCGTCAAGAAACAAAGGCTCTCCGAAATCAGAGTAAGATTCGAAATCGTCGGAAAACTTACGAAGATTGTGTTCTGAACCTAATTCCAGATCGGATGGTCCACCACAGAGTGAATCGAGATGTGGAGAAGCAGCAACCTGACTTGGATCTAACCTAAACTCAGAATCCAAACTCAAAAAGGTGTCCCTGTTAGGCATGGGCTCGGGTTCTTGGCATCTAGGAGAGACCCAATTGAATCTCAACTCTTCCAACTCCTCGGTTTCTGTATCGTAAATTGTTACAACCCAAATCCGACCCCTCTGGGAACCCAGAAATAGCTCGCCTCGACAATCCCCAAGACCCAGTCATCCAATGAGAGGCTATCCCAAGCGTATGAGACAAACCACAAACCACGCAATCAAGTAGCTAAGCAATTTAAATAAAGCCAACAGCGGAAATATAAATTAGATTCCAGAATGATACCATGCCATGGGCAGAAAACATAGTCACTAACCATCACAACTAAGGCAAAAAGGCATAACAATAATAGTTCACAACATAAAACAGAAGTACTCACTAACGACATAAAGTAGCGGAAATGGAAAGGAAACAAGTAGAACTATGGCTGGGCTTGACTGGGCCCAGCACTCTCTGTAGCCGGTGGTGCTGGCTGCTCAACTCCCTAACCTGTACACGGTTATATATGATGGTGGTTAGTTAACGCTGAGTAGAGTGTTATATTTAAAACACTTATAGCATTTAAAGACAGTAAAGAATAGTAGTTTTATGCATGCATTTATCCAATTATCCAATCATACGGTTAATTTAACTACCAGTGTTCATGAGTCAATTTTTCTAACAAGGATCCACAATGTCTCTTAATCTTCCTGTTCCCTAAGGGAACGATCTTAATTACAGTTTTTCCAGCGATGCATGATGTACACGTGGCACTCTCCTGGCTGGGAGAGCACCACGTGGTAGTCCTACACCTGGTCTACCACCTCGAGGTCACGATCATGACGTAGCGGTGACTACAGCATGCACGATAAGCACACGGGTAGCTATCCCATACTAGCATGAGGTCAGTCATTTCCGCTAGCGGGCACGCCTAAACATACAACACAGAATAAAATAGAGCAGGGGTCTCGCCCCTCAACAGTCTGCGTACTCTCTCCCGACTATCCCGGTTTGCTTAGTGGGCCTCAACAGGAGTTAGTGTAGGGGGACAAGTCCTAACCCCAGGCCCCATCGGGCAGCTAGCTCCCCCCTACACAAAAGGAACAGTAGCTCTCCTCGATACCGCGTACACGAGGGCTAGCTCACTTCCATACTAAGGGATAGTTGCTCTCCTCGGTACCCTGTAAACGAGGGCCAGCTTACGTCCCTTACTAAGTCCGGACAATCGCCCGTAGGCAACATGTTCCATCATTCCACAAATTTCTCACATCTCAGTTTCAATTTCCTTTCAAATTCCCTATAGGGTTCATGCATAGATTTCCTTATTTTCGTAGCATCCAAATATCTCTATTCATGTCATGATTAATTAAACACATAGCAAGTAGCTCATGATTTCACAATCCGGCAATTATCTCAACAATCAATTATACAGGATACAACATGTATTTCAGTTCAAGTCAAGGTTCAATAATCATAAATAGGCAGCTCATGATTTACCACATTCAGGAAACATCACAACAGATTAAGCATTCAAATAATGTATATTCCTCTATCTCAGCCCTAGAGTTCATTTCACATCATAAGGGTTCAATCAATAGTTCTAATGTAACATGCACTTCAATTATATAATTCACAGGACATAGTAAAATCACTCTACAAGGGTAACCGGGAGATGTGGGGGGTACAAACGGCTGACCTCGCAGCCTCCACAGGACCCGTGCACACCACGAATGGATGACCTATTTAACACGAACGGTCAACCCACACATTACTAGCATCTTACATGACAGGAATGCGCTCAAAACAATTAGAACAAAGCTCCATCACATTGGAAAATCCGACAGAAAGCCAACGGTACTTCGTTTGCGAAAAACCAACCTCATTTGGGCCATGAACGAGCCCAAACACACTTCCCAGTTCACCTAAACCAGACCAAGAAGCTGGTCCAGCTGGACCGGCTGCCTGATACTGCTAGACCAGCCGTCTGATACCTGGAATATTCTAAACAAGCTGATATTAGACATCTGGAATAACTTCCAGACGTCTTAAACGACACCAGAATGCTCACCTTGCATTCTGCGCTGAAATCAGACGTCTGGAACCCCTCACGGTCGTCTGGGGTACTTCCAGACATCTGGCAGTGCATTCAGACGTCTAGGACAAGTATCAGTCGTCTGAAGAGACGTCCAGATGTTCTAAAGTGTTTGGGGAGCCGCGCCTACGCATCTTCCCAACAACCTTGCATGCGCACAATGACGTACAGTCACTCGCAGACAACACGTACGAAATATACAAGAGGACAGGATCTTACCATTTGAACCTGCTTTATCGGACATCTACCGGTACCTCTGAATGTCCGATCAGACGTACGTTGAGAGATACAGATGTCTAATCTACGGAGAAAATTTCTCCCAGAGCCCTGGCGAGCCTTCCTCTCCTCGCGAAAAATGCCCACGCCCTATGCAGCGCACACACACCAAGGCGCTCAGTCTTACGTCTACTGGGCAGAGGAGAGTACACTGAAAATCACGCACAAGTCTCAAACAGGGCGTTACCTCAGATTTTACGCGATATCAAACATCTGGTGACAGCTCCAGACGTCCGACCAAACGTCTGTTAGACTCCCCAAACATCTGGTTCTGTGGAAAAATGACTCCGCAGAACCGTTCGCAAGCATTTTCTCATCGCGAAAGTACTGCACCCCCCGGCACCAATAGCTGCAACAGCGACACCGCCCTCTCTCGACCTCTGGGACTCCCTTTCCTGCCGCTTGTAGAGTAATGAAAGGAGGAGGGTGGGCGTCGCTTGAAGAGAGAAATGGGAGAGGGTAGGTGTCTCGAGAATCGAGGCAAATGGGGTTTAAATAGAGAGGGGGGTTTAAGGTTTAGGGGTGTACAGGAGTGTGGGTGGGGTCAAGGCATTTTGCAAGAAATGCCCCACAATGGCCTCTTTTATCCGTCGAACCCCCAAAACAAGGAATCCAAGGGGCTACAAATTGTAGAAACCCCCCCTAAATTTCATAAAATGGCCCCACAACCCTTGGGATGGGTCATTTCATAAACTGGTGTGATTTCCGACAAATCGATCTCTATCTCGGAGGAGTCTAGAAAGGTGTGGTCATCAAATATAGGCCCAAAATCGTAGTTCAACTCGAAAATCTGAGTCTCGTCACATGAGGCCTCATAATTATCCAAAATAGGCTCGAATCCAGATTCTAGGTTTAAGGTAGGGTTCGAATCACTAAAATCTAGGCTAGGCTCTATTGGGTTGTTAGAATCATCCTCGAAATTTACCTTAATAGGATAAGTCTTGGGATTTACATTCTCGAGGAGTTCTGTTTTAAGCTTATCATTACAGGTGTCTAGGAATTTAAAGTTAGGTGAACCAGGTTCTCGTACCTCTAGGGCTAGCTCGAATTCGAGAACACCTACAATTGGATCCTCCCAACCCATCTCAAGATCAGGCATATCAGTCTGCATATAAGTTGGATCATATTCCATCTAGGTTGGGGATCCACAACAACCTTGGTTCTCAAATCCGAGATTTGGGAAATCAGATTGATCCTCAATCTTATTCCAAGATGTTTCGCTAAATGCTTGGGGAATATACGGGTATTTTTTATCGATAATCTATTTCAACAATTTTATCATCTCTTTCCGTTTCTCAAGACCATGTTGGTGTCTTTCCCAAAGTACATGATTTGTCATACATTGGAGGTATTCAAAGTTATGCAATTATTCCAACTCAATATATCATGTCATGAGAGTATCCCGAGTTGACCCATTTGTTATTTGTGTCAATATTAACTGAGCACAACTTGCAATAAAGGTTGTTGTTTCTAGGATATTAACCTGAATCATGCTGACTGGATTCGAGGTTTTGTCATCAACTCCATAATATTTCAGGGCATCCTCAATCATTCTATCTCTCATGAACATTCGGGATTCAGGTTTCTTAAATGGTCTTCCTAAATTGCCAAGCTACATCTTCAAATCAGGTGGTGAAATCAACATGTAGAATCAAACTCAGGTTAGATTAAAATTGATTAGATCTAAAAGAGATTCCCAAGAAGATCTAGTAAGGTTTCTTAGGTTAAAAACCTAATGACCTTCCTATGTATGTGCTCTAGTGAAAAGATAAGGGACTAGATGTTATTTGGACCCAATTAAGGCACCCAAAGATTTTTTGATGACTAAGGCATTTTCGAGGTGGATGATACCTCTGAATCAGAAATCCACACACCCGAGAAATACCTGGGCAGCTAGGAAGGGAAAGCCCTACAAAAACCCCTACACGGTAGAGCATCCCCATGGGTTACAAGGTTTCCCCCACCCGACCTTCCTTGTTACTACAGTTCCAAGTAGACTGGAATGTACGGACTTAAGACCTTAAGTCTACTAATTTTAGCCTAATTTACACCTTGGATTTCACTTGATTAGAAGTTAATTTGACTTGTGACATAAATTGGAAGTTGGTTGGCCCATAATGTAAACCAACTTCACCTGACCTACCCTAAAGATGATAGAATAAAATCTAGGTCAAGACCTAGAAATCACCCTGAATGACTCTCAATTTATTAGGTCCAATATTTTAGGGTTCAAGTGATTTTAGAGCCTGATTTTTAGGGATTTCCTGATTAGGTATTTTCAAACAGGGGCTTGGGTAGCACATAAATGCGAGAGGGTTTATTTCCTTTTATGCAGGAAAATGTGAACTAGCACTTCAAACCCTACTGTTGAAACCCTAATTGGCTCTATTTCAAGTCCAATTTAATCTCACACTGTTCACCTAGGGCTTCAAGCAAACAGTGTGTTAGCCCAGGGTGATTTTAGAAATTAAGCGTAGTTCCTAATAGGTACAGGTAATTTGGGTAGGGAATTTTAGACAGAATTGCTTCAAACTTCAATCAGATATGAAAATTTTTCGTAAATTAGGAAACTTGCCTTTTTAAATGATGATTTACTATAAAAATAAAGCAAATGATCCCTAATTGATTATTTCTCCTTTTTATCTTCCCACGATTAGGAGGTTAGGGAAGAAGAGAGATTACGTGCCCTGGAGTGGTTGAATTGCGTGGAAGATCTCCTCGAGAAGTACCTCGCAAAATCACAAGAAATTAAATAGAGCAAGTTAGTTCTCAAATATAATCAGATAAAGTAAAGAATAGCGGCGAATTGCACTTTGCTCCCAGGCAACGGCACCAAAATGTTAGAGCAAAATCGTCGATGTTTAAGAAATGTATTGTAGTATAGGACAAATGCGCTCAAACAAATAGATTTTATAACTTGAATATAAGTCCGAAGTCGAACACAGAGAGCAAGTGTTGCATTCACGCACAAAATCTCAATCAAAATATAAATGAGCACAATAATTTAGCCAAAAATGATATTCTAGGAAGAACAATTACTCAATAATTAATCATCAATATATAACATGAGTTTGATATTGCAAAAAGAATAGAAATAATCTAAAAAGTATTAATTTAAATCACCTTGTAGATCCACATTTAAGCATGCAGCTTAATGATAGTAGTTAAATTATTGAATAGTAATTCAAATAATGCCACAGTGTCTAGATGCTACTCTGCAGAGGCACTATTCATCTTCTTCATCTCTTCTCTTCCTTCTTTCTTCTTGTTCCTTCCTTCTTCAACATGCACAGGCCCTCTCTCTTTCTTCTCAAGCCTTCTCCTCTCTTCATGCACAAGGGCTAAACACCCTTCAAATTTTGGCTAAGTGTCACACAGGGACACTTCTTCAAAGAGCAAAAATCCCCCTCCCCCGTGCTCTCTCTCTCTCTCTCTTTCCCTCTTCTCCTCTTTCTTTCTCAAATAGCCAGGTAATCGGATTACGCGCACCCAGGTCTAGGGCTACCGGCATGGGTAGTAGCTGAGGAGTGCTTAGGATAGGTAATAGGGTCGAGTCGAGTGAGCGTGAGTGAGTGAGCGAGGACCTCACCTCTGGTGTCTCGGGGCAAACAGCCAATAGCAGAAAATCAACTTATGGGCTACCGCGTGCCTCTCCACTCCCGATGTGGGACTAAAAGTTTCCTCCTCTCGTGTGCCTGCAGGTGAAGCTTCATCCGATTGAAGTAGCATCAAGGGGTGATTCCTTCAATAGACCGCCTGGAGACCTGCCTGGAACTACTCCGTGCGACCTGGGTGAATCAGGTGCTATTGGTGCCGCAAGAGCTTGAATGTGGTCGGAGATGGAAGTGGCGAAGACGAAGAACGACAAGACCTAAAAAAGCAAAATACATCCTCTCGGCCACGTTAAAACGTCTCAAGAGATTTGCCGAGTGATGGCAAAGATGGTTGTGGAGTTTTCATGGCGTGGGTGTGTGAGTGGTGGCTGGATGAAGTCGGATGTGAAGGTTGGAGGAGGGGTTGTTCGGCAGAGGTCTTGGGTGACCAATAGCCCCAAATATGTTAGAGCTTTTGGTCGCGAGGTGATGGCGAAGCTTTTGGAGGTGGAGCGAACGTGTTTGGTGGTCTGTGGTGGTGGCGTGGGCTCGCCAGAGCCCTTACCGGAGTTGGAGAAGACGGAGGGGGAGAGTGTGAACGGCGGTCAAATTGAGGTGTTTAAGGAGCGGAAAAGGGAGTAGAGGAGAAGAGGGAGCGTTAGGACCTAACTAAGGGACGAAGAGGAAGGAGATCTGTGCCTGCTTTGATTGGCCGATGCCGAAGGGGACGAACTCTCCGGTGAGGCAAACGGCAGCGAAGAAAGGGGAAGATGGCACCTGCTGTGATCGGCGAGGTGCAGAGGAAGATGGGGAAGTCGCTGCGCTTCCAATTTGGCCGTTGGAGGTGTAGAGGAGGGAGGTCGAGAAGGTCCGCCGGAGCGTAGGTCGAAGGAGGCTGGAGATAGAGATTTGAAGAGGTTTTTGACCCAAAACCTAGCTAAGGAGGTGAGGTTTTCGTCATAGGTCCATTTATAGGCCATGGGGAGGGGTTTCAAGCTTGGAAACCAAGCCTGTAACCCCACATTTTTCATGCAAATAGGACATTTGAACCTTCAAAAGGTTCGCATGAGGAATTGGGGCTGAGTTAGGATTCATAGAAGGTCTCATTTGGAAGGGAATTCCTCAAGGAATCTTCCTTTCAATTTTGGGAGTGTTTGATTGAGAATGGAGCGAGAAATCCTCGTTGGAAACTCGATGATGAAGGTATGACCTTCCAAAAATGATGCAAGGACCTTTTTGCAAATAACGATGATAAAGTTAGGGACCTGTCAAAAAGTTAGGGGCATATGTGTGAAAGAAAAAAGTCAAACAAGGCTGAAATGTAAACTAAGTCAAGATGATCTCCGATTGGATCCAAATTTTGATACAAACCTAATTTAGATACAAAGAATCTGATGGTGAAGTTGTATTTAGGTTTTGAATAATTTTGACTGGGTAAATTACGCAGAAACCCAAATTAGAGCAACTGTCTGTCTTAGACTCTATTTTAGGTCAAAATGGGCTCTGATGATCAAATCAAGGGTGTCAAACCCTAGAGAATATTTTTATATGATTTTTATAGGATTTAGGTAAATTTTATTCTGACCAGAACCTCAGTGAATTAAGCAGGTCTATTTTTAGGGTTTCAGAATTAAATTTCTTGTAACACATGAAAACCCATTTCTGTCTGCATGGACCCTCTTGTTAGACTTTAATACATATTTGACCTTTAGTAAACCCCTGATAAAATCCATGGTTGTTCTGCATTCATGATATGATGGTAAAATTGTAGTTTTAACCCTGGTTTCATGTTAAACTCTCAGAAAGGATGTGCAGTGAATTACGGTCCTTTGGCGATTATGTAAAAGCATTTATTAGTGGAATATGACTAATTAAAGCTATATATGGCTAATGATGATGGTATCATCACTTATCACACTTGTGCATAAAGTTCTTGTCGTGTTGCTTCATTTGGGCTAGAAGTACCCTGCTTGGAATAGTCGGGCTAGGAGTGCCTTATACCCTTCGTGATTTCCGCACACGCTTCTGTGGCCTTCTTAGAGGGCTTAGATCGCTTCTTCTTGAGTTAGGCAGCGTAGTAACAGGGTGGAATATCCCTACTTGTATAGCTGCCCTTCTATCAAGGTGGATGATGAGAGCCTCATCATGAACCCTAACTAGCACTATTTTATCTAAATAAGTGTGAAGAAGCCCCTACAAAACCTAAAAATAAGCTTAACTAAGAGAATTCTGAATTAAAGAATAAGACAAATCATAAGGGGTAAAGCTGCAATTTTACCAATGCAGTACGCAAACAGGGTAATTAAGGGTCTAAATATAGGTCAAATAAGCTTAATAAGGAGGGAAGTGGGATAATCTAATCTGAAAAGGGTTATAGCAACTTTTAGGAATTAAATGACATTCTATACCCTAAAACAAACCTACCTTAATTCACGAGGTTTGAGGCAGGATAAAAATCAAATAAACCATCTAAAATTCATGGAAAAATATTCCCTAGGGTTTAGAACCTTCAATTTGTCCTTTACAACCTATTTTGACCTGAAATGAGAACCATGCCCAATTTATGACCTAATTTGGATTTTTACGAAAATTGATCGATCAAACATGGTCAAACCTAAAATCAAATTTCACCATTAAAATCCTTAGGTTCAAATTAGGCTGGTATAAAAATTTGGGCCTAAGAAAAGATCATCTTGACTGACTTTACAAATTTGTCCTCTTGAATTACTTTTTGACCCTTATCTTTTGAAACCCTTACACATTACCCCCTATCTTTCTCGTCGTTCTTTGCAGAACGGTCCTCCCTGCCATTCTGAGCAGCGCCATACCTCCGGCGACCTTGCGCGGAAGATGGCGCCGCGCAGGGCATGGCACCCATTCTCAGGAATGAACGGGAGGTTCCCTGCATCGTCCTCTGTCGCAGGGACCCTCCCCTGTGTCCTACAACTGCTCATGCCTCTCGTGCGAACGCACAACAGGCATGGGTCTCCTTCTCCGGCATGCTCTGCACGTCATTCCCTGGGGCCGCTCTCCTCGCCAACACCTTTATAAGGAGCGGCAGGGGCTAACGTCCATGGCAAGATAGTTCTGGCCAAGAAACTCCCCCTCCTTCATCTCCTCTCTCTCTGGTCAGACTGCCCAAGCTTCTGACGAACTCTCCTCCTCCACCTCGTCGCTCTGTTGCCATACCTGCAGCAGAGCCCACTCTGCCCCATCTTCCCACGCCATGCCGCACCAACTAGCGTCCTCAGATCTCCTCCTCGTCGCCGATAACCCCCTCCTGGGAACCTTCATCCCCAGCGCCAGCAGGTATGCACCGAGGGCCACCTCCCTCCCTCTTCGTCAATTAGGCAGGTAGAAACCTTCCCTTCTCTCTCCCTGTTATTTCCCCCGTCTTAATTTACCATTTTAACCCACCGACCACCACTGTCCATCACCAACTTCCCCATCTCTGGCCGCTCTCCGGTGAGGCGTTCTCGCCACTCCACGCCTCCATCCGCCTCGCCAGCTACCCATTAAGCTCCGCGACACCTCACTGACACCGAATCCTCCCTCCATTCACTTCCTAGCACCTCCAGACCACCCCCCGAACACACCCACTCTCACGTACGCAGTGTGCCCTAGGCGCACGGCCACAGGCACGCTCGCGTCTCGTCGACCCCCACACCGCCTTCGCTGTCCTCTGGAGAAGCTCCCTACGTTGTCTGATGTGGCCGTGAGGCTGTCTTCGTGATTTCAGGTCTCAGCCTCCTCGCCGCCATTGACAGCAGGTTGGAGCTGCTTTGCGGGCAGCTCCAGACTTCTTTGGCCCCAGGCGCAGGCCCCAGGCAGCGCGGGGCACTTCCGCAGAGACACCCAGGTTCTCAATTGGGGTCGCGAGCCTTCGCTGCTGCCCCAATTGCAGAAAGCCTTCTCCTGCGAGCACCCGAGATCGGAGGTGGGACTTTAGTCCCACCTCGTAAGTGTGTGGCCTTACGCCCACACTTAAATTGTTTTTGTGATATGAGTCGATTGCCTCCGATACACACGGGGTGAGGTTCCTTACCTATCACCGCCCTCGTCCGTGAGCTCACCACACGGATCAGGCGCGATCCAACCCGACACTCCTGTGCACTCCTCGCACACCACCCACGCCGGTGTGCCTGGACCCGGGCACGTGACCCGACCCGATTACCCGACTCTGGGAGAGCTTTCCAAAGAGAGATCCAGAGAGAGAGAGACGCAGGGAAGGGGTAGGGTAGGTTCTGCTCTAATGTGTGTGTGTGCGCGTAGGAAGGAAGAAAGGAGAAGAGGAGAGGCGACCGGGACTTAGCCGTGCAGAAGAAGAAAGGAAGAAAAGAAGTTGAAGGAAAAGAAGAGAAGTCGCACTGTAGCAATAGCGCAGTTAAGACGTCTGAGCGCTGAATCAGACGTCGGAGGGTCAGCAGCCAGAGCAGAGAAGAACCGCAGCTGCTGAAGAATAAGAAAGAAGAAGGCAGGTTGAAGAAGAAGAAAGAAGACGCAGAGAAGAAGAAGAAGAAGATAAGAAGAAGAGAAAGAAAGAAGAGGAAGGGCCAGAGTAGAAGAAAAGAAGGAAAAAGAAGAAGAAAGGAGAGAAGAAAATCAGAGAGGAAGAAAGGAGAAAGACTTAGCAGCTGAAGAAAAAAGAGAAGGCAAAAGCCTCTGCAATCGCAAGGAAGAAGAAGACCCAAAAGAAAAAAAAAGAAAGAAAAGAGAAAGATTGACCACAGAAGCAGAGAAGAAGAAAAGAAGAAAGAAGAGAGTCTGCTGAAGAAAGAGAAGAAGCCAATCACCCCTTCTTTCTCTCTCTCTCTCTCTTAATTTTTTGTAAAACCTTATATATATTGTGAACTTATAGGCTTCTAGAATTTTGGCTTACTCCCTGAGTTCAACCTCGGGAAACTCTTCATTCCGAGTAATCAATTGTATTAGACTGGTAACCATTTTGTTATATACCACAACGACTATAATAACTATAAAAATGAACAAAGCGACAGCGTACCAGTGTACCTTAAGGATTTGAGGCGAAAGGCCTTAGGCTGAGGTTCCCTCGGGGGTAGCTCGCTAGAATTCAGATAAGTAATGATAGGCATCATCCAAGAGATGAACTGCTCTATCGTGAACATTTTAGGAGCGAGGACAGTTGGTTCTTTCGGGTCTGAAGGCAAATGTCCTCTACTTGTCCCTGAGGGATGGCAACAGCGAGTCTGGCCAATGTGTCTACCAAGGGGTTGTCCGCTCAGGACACGTGCCTGATCAAGACGGTCTTAAAATCTACCAGCTCCTCTCTGTCCTTGTTAGCATACAAGATCATGTTTGGACCCCAAGCTTGGTAATAGTCGTTTATTTGGCTGGCGACTAGCTAAGAGTCCATGTAATCCTCTAGCAAGGTGACTCCTATGGATTTGGCTACCCGTATGCCTGCTATCATGGCATTGTACTCTGCATGGTTATTGGCCGTAGAGAAGTCCAATTTTATAGTGTAGTTATGAGTAACGCCGTCTAGAGTGGTTAGAGCTATCCCAACCCCAGACCCGGCTGTCATAGACGAGCCGTCGACATATAGCCGCAAGGGGAGTGTGAGGGATGCATCGGGGTCTGTGGATTCAGCCACAAAATTCTCCAGGACCTATCCTTTGATTGCTTTCCTTGGCTGATATTTTACGTCAAATTCTGCCAACTCCATAGCCCATTTGATCTGTCATGCAGAAGTCATGAGCTTCTATAGCATTCGTCGTAGGGGGTAGTTTAACAAAACCATTATAGTTTGGGCTTGAAAGTATGGGACCTTACAGCTTTCTAGCTACAGTGACCAGAGCTAGCCCCAACTTCTCAATGATCATATACTTTGCTTCCGCATCTTGATAGGTTTTGCTAACAAAGTACACAGGTTACTAAGTTTCCCCCCGGTCGCCGACTAGGACGGCACTAACGACGAAGACAAACACGGCTATATATAGGGAAAGAACTTCCCCTGGTTGGGGGGCTGTTAGAACAGGGGCCTTCGGAGTACGTCTTTGACCTCCTCTAAGTCCTTCTGACGGTGAGGGGTCCAGTGGGCAGCATTATAGCCTTTTCCCATCTTTATGCACTTGAAGAAGGGGAGATATTTGTTGGAAGACCAAGACAAGAATCATCCTAACAAGGTGATCTTGCCGACCAGGTGATCTTGTAGACCAATGACTGCATCTCTTTCAAGGTTCCTGGCTATTGAAAGTCTACAATTGCCTGGATCTTGTTCGGGTTGGCTTCAATTCCCTGAGTAGAGACCAAGAACTCTAAAAACTTGCCGGCTGAGACCCCAACGGTACACTTGTTGGGGTTCAGGTGGAGGTGGGTGTTCCTTAGAATATGGAACACCTCCGCCAAATATTCTAGGTGTTGAGGGAAATTAGATCCCTTCACAAGCATATTGTCAATGTACACCTCAAATGATTTTTCTATTATTCTTGAGAAAACCACATTTACAAGGCATTGATAGGCTGCCCCAGCATTTTTCAAGCCAAAGGGCGTGACTCTATATTGAAACAGGCCCCTAGCGATGATGGAGGTGTGAGGCTTGTCTGCTAGAGCAAGGTTGATTTGGTGGTACTCGCTGTAGGCATCCAAGAAAGACATGTGGGATTGTCCACTACAGGAGTCTACCAGGCAATCCACCCTTGGTAGGGGAAACTCGTTTTTCGAACAAGCTTCATTCAGGTTGGTGAAGTCGACGTACATGCACCATTGACCATTGGCTTTCTTCACCATCACTATGTTCGAAAGCCATGCCGAGTACAGGGATTCTTCAATGAGTCCTGCTTCCAAGAGCTTTTGGACTTCAGCTTCGGCCGCCTGCCATTGCTCGGTCGACCTATGCCTGTGCCCTTGCTTGACTGTGCGGGTGCCCACCTGAATGTTCAAATGATGCTGAATCAGAGATGGGTCTACTCCAGGCAGGTCATTGGCGGACCAAGCAAAAATGTCTGCGTCGGCCTGGAGCAGAAGCAGCAACTCCTATATCTCAGAGGGCGCAAGGTCCACTCCAACCTGGACGAGCTTGGCAACGTTGTTAGGATACATTTGTATAGCCATGGTTGAAGAGCCTGGCTGTAGTCCCAAAGTCACCTGCAGATCTGCTGAGATTATTTCCTACTAGATCACCTAGAGTTCATTTCTTTTCTTCCCCCATTTCCATGACTTGAGGGGCTTTGCTCCAAGGACCGCTCTAGCTCGATTCTGAGGAGCTCATGCCCGGTCGACTGATCCCCGTGCATTATTCCTACTCCGTGTGGAGACTGTAAAAGAATAAATTGGAAGTATGATGAAGAGATCAGTCAGAAGGCATGGGTGGTGGGGCAACCGAGGATGCCGTCGAATGCTGCTATTAATCCGACCACTACAAACGTGGCCATCTGGTTGAGATGCCTCTCCTTGTCACAGACGAACAAGAGGAGGCTGAGCTCTCCTTTTGGCATCACCTTGTGGTTGAGGAATGCTGCAACTAGGTGAACTGAAGGGGAGAGATGCTCTTCCATGAAACCCAGGTGGCGTAGGGTTTTAAGGAAGAGGATGTCCACAGCACTACCTTCGTCAACGAGGAATCGAGGTTGTTGTCGCCCTGCTAGTAGGAGCATTACCAACAATAGATCAATGTGCTCCATCGGACTTGGGAGGGAGGCAAACAGTAGGGAGGCCACCTGCTTGACGAGACCTATCTCGCCCCACTGGAGAGTGGGGAAAGCACTATGAGTCGCCTGCTTGGGAGGGCTGGATTGCTAACTTGGAGCGACGTTGACTCCGAAGATTACTTCGACCTCCGCTCTCGTGAGGGGCGGGTGGTGAATATGTTGAGGCAATCTAGGCATAGCCGTCAGGATCCGACGGTGGTATTTAGTCGAGGGGAGAAGGGGGATACCTCCTACTCGAGGCGACCACGACGTCACTGCGCTCCGGACCTTCAATGAATACCATGTTGATCCCACGGAAATGCTAAAGCTTTTCCTTGTGGTAATCTTCTAAGCCCTCCGTGGGCCCTTTGCCCTTACCCTGGCCCTCACTCTGTCTGACGAAATAGGCCAGATTTTCGTGACAAATATGAGATTCAATTTGGTCCTGCAGGACTTGGCAGTCCTTAGTGGCGTGCCCCTGAGCCTTATGGTATTTGCAATAGGATCCGGAGTTGGCCTTCTTCTTCATTAGCTTAGGCGGGGGTAGTAGGCCATTATCCATAGGCCATACCTCCGCCAGTACATCCGCCTGATTCATGGCTAGGGGAGTGTACTCTTCAAAGTAATCCCACCTAGGTTGACAGGGTCCACTGTTTTGGCCTTTGCCTAGCCAATCATTCCTCCGCTTTTAGAAGCTAGCCTTGCACTTGTTGAAGCGGTTGCCCCCATGAAAGGAAACTAGAGCGGATTCAACCAGAGCCCGCTTCTCTCAGATCGAGCTGGCATTGTCTTCGGACCCCTCCACCAGCCGGCTGCGGGAGCAAAAAGAGTCATCCTGCTCCACGAGCCTTGTAGCTCTGTGCTAGAGCTTCGCCATATCTCTAAGAGGGAACTCGTCAATGTCATACCAAAACCTCTGAGTCAGGAGTCCTGACTTGAAGTATTGCATGGCGATGGCATCATGAGGCCTTTTACATTTAAAGCACTGGACCTTAAACTGGTCTAGGTACGACCAGAAAGATTCATTCTTCCACTGTCGAACCTCCGATAGCCTTTCGAGGTTGTCTATAACCCTCTGCTGCCTAGCAAACTATTGGCAGAACTTGTCCGCCAACTCCTGAAAGCATGTGATCTGTCCGGCCGGCAATTCGTTGAACCACTCATACGCCATGCCAAACAAATAGGATGGGAATACACGACAAAGTACTCCGTCGGGGCAGCCGTTCACCAACATCATCCTGTAGTAACTCCCGACGAAGCTGTTGGGATTCGTCATCCTGTCGTACAGGGCCATGACAGGCTGCTTGAGTCTGTCAGGCAGGGGGACTGTCATGACCTCCTCAGTGAAGGGGTAAGTGGTGACGTAGGCCCGAAGGTGTATGCCCCACATTGCCCTAGTGACCTAGCGGACGATCTCAAGGATCAAACCTCCTTTACCGATCATCGAGGGTTGAGCCCTTGAGATTTCTTCCAACGATGGTGGGTGAGGAACTTTTGGCGAGTCAAGAAGAGCTTCCCCTTTCTGGCTACTATGCTCTCGCTTTAGCTCGTCGAGCTGTTTGCGTAGATGGGCATTCTCATCCTCTACGATGCGACGCCACCTCTATTGCTCGTCTTCAAGGCTTGACTGGTGGGGCTCCCCCTGTTGGGGTTTGTCGAACTCCCAAATCTGTCAAATCTCCAAGAGTTTCTCTGTGACTAAAATTTCTTCAACCCTAAGAGCCGTTAGCTTAACCTAATACTTCTCCTCTCTCACCTATAGCTCCGAGAGGAGGTCATGTTCATGGTCCTTCGGCCGCTGGCCATGGACTCCCTACTTCTCCTTGCTTGGCTCAACCGGCTGAGGGTGTCTCTTGGACACCGAAACACTGGATTCAACCTAAGCCGACGCTTTCTCGGGGCCACCGTGGGAGGAGTTGCGAGTCGTTGGAGCCATTGGGAGGACTTCGAGAGCCAGGAAACATTATCAACTAATAATCATTCCCACAGACAATGTCAATTGATCGAAACTCCAATAATCGAAGGGTTCGACTCAACAACTCAAACGATCAGACCTCCTATGTGAGTGGAGGGTCTGACCTAAGGGTTCAAGCAATCACACGAGAGGCAAAGAGTTTGATGATCTAGTTCCACCACAAGAGGTGTACATCTAGGGGGAGGAGGATGCTCCTAAGTATGCACTAGTAAGAAACAGAATTACAATCTCTCTTTTTCTCTCGAGTTGCCAAGGAGTAGGCCTCGAGGGTTTTTCTCTGCTATTTATAGAGCTAGAATTGGTCTTTTTGCAAGATCTTCTGACTGGATACGCCTGTATGCCTGCTGACAAAGTACGTATGTTGTCAGATTATTAATTGTGGTGGCCATGTCACCATTTATTGGAGACATGACCATGTTGTACTTTTTCCGCCATCTCTTTTAGCAAGTAGGGCCCTCTGGATCCGGTCGTATCTGTGCTTTTCTGGATATAGGAAGGCTGGATTTCTAGACTTACCTGTATCCGAGTCTTTTCGAATGTAGGTAATGCCAGATTTTCGGACCCGCCTGTACATAAGACCTTTTTTGGATGTAGGTGGGTCGGATCCCTGTATCCTCCGTATCCAAGTCTTTCTGGGTCGACTCCTTTTCTGATCTTTCGCGGAATTTTGAATCCAAAGATATTTTTTATCCCTCGTCACGCATCGAAAATATACATTGATACAAAAATTCATGTGGAAGTTCACATGCCTCCGATGCACTATATTAAATTACATTGATAATATTTAATTATAAAATAAATTACACCAATAATATTTGAGTATGAATCAAGTGGGATCGATGATGTTTAAATTTTGAAACAAATTACACCAGTGTTGTTTCCATTTTAAATCAAATATCGATGCAATATAATCAAAATACCAATGATGTTCGGTTTTTTAAGGATGCATAAATTTTTATGTGAGCTTTTTCGTTAAAAAGCCATGGTCCTCTTCCAAAGTTACGCGGCTAGATCGGCTTAACCTGCTTCATGATAGAACCCACATTCTAGTGCTGAGACGTCCTAATCAAAATTTAAGGCAAAAACATTCCTCCCCTCCCCTCTTCCCACCTTCCTCTTCACGAATATGAAGAAGCAAGCATATTTAGGTATTCACACTTACTACAACGTCGAAAAAGGATACCATCTGGAGAGATTCCAAGTGTGCGTCCATTGGCCACACCAAAATCCCACGAAATCCAAACAGATATAGCAATTAAACATACCGCACGTAGACGCCATCTACATACCCCAGATCTGGACTCCATTAATCATCGAACCAAAATAGGCACCAAAGATAGGAGGCCAGAGGTCAAATCAAGCTCTCGTTATCAGCACGCAACATTTATTCTATGAGGATACATACATGATTGTTACACCAAAGCACAAAGCGACGTATCAGTCACAAGGTACATCACACATGTGTTTCCATCTCCAAGCTCCAACAATTCTTTGCAATGGGATCCATGTGTTAAAGGGATACGCTTACCTTCTGCAACGGTATACGCTTTGGCATCCCCGGTTTACATACGGCCTATTCCTTGGCTGTCTGTAGACCGGGCTGTCCGCCTTCAAGGCGCGGCGGGAGATGTAAATGGATCGTAGGATCCTCCTGTTACTCCCCGAATCCATGAGCCACTCGTCCTCCTCGACGCATTCCTCGAGGGTGCCATCGCATGCTCGCCCGGCGGCCGCGACGCCGAACAACAAGGCAAGGAGAAAGGTGAGCTTCAGGAGGGATCCAGGGGAGATCTCCCCTCCCAACCCATCAAAACCTCCACTTCCCATCTCTTTCCCCTCTATGTCTGTGGGCATCTGAGTGTCAGTGACAAATTGAATATAAGCTGGCTGGCTGTGGATCCAAAGTTGGGATGGAATGTGGGTATTAAATGTTGGCAATCATGGTGTGTGTGCCTCCGTGTCGGTATTCGCTGCTCAAAGATCTGTCTAACCTCTTTTTTTTTTTTTTTTCCTTTCCTTTGATCCATTGTATACGTCTGCAAAGGAAGATAGTAAACTTCTCTCCTACAAAAGGAGAAAATGTCCCGTAAAAATATGAAAATGTATAATATAAAGCACAAGATATGAAATAAAGGAAAAAGAAAAAGAAATGTGTCATAAGAATGGGAATGGAATAACCTCTCAAAAGAGGGTGATCCAACGCTTGTAGAGATGATAAGACGCCAACGAAACGAGTCTCGCAAATTACACTCGAAGGAGTCTCGAGTTAATCGTATAAATCGACTAAAAGATTGAAAAATAATAGGAAACTCGGTCGTAATAATATGGGGTCACACGTTACCCACAATAACACATTACCTTAAAAAAAAAGAAAAAGAAAGGAACCTCTCCGACAACACACAAGCAATCACAAATTCAGTTGCTGTGACACACAACCTGCATAAAACAAGGACAATCAACAACATGCAACCCGACCATGGCACACAACGTCGATCGACTCCTCGCCGATGCACTCGTCGGTGCACACCAGTTGCCACCCGCAAATGCCGCCGACGCACACCGCCGATGAAGCAACCACGGCAGAGCTGCACCTTGCCAGATCAACGTCGCATCGACGCAACCGTCTCGCACGCCGTTGTTGAAGCGCCTCGCTGGAGTTGTGTAAAGACCCGAGGCATCAAAACCACTTTAAGATGTCTGGGAGTTGGTCCAGACGTCTGGAAATTAATTTTTGCATGCGTACAAAAGCGAATCTGCACGCGTGCCGCGCGTAGACTGAAACCGCCGCCCTCTTTTTTTTTTCTCTCCCCTCGCCGACCTGCAGACGCCTTCCCCCATGCCTACAAATACCCCTCTCCCCTCTCCCTCGTTCACCCCATCCACCCGTCTCCTCCTTCAGCGTGAGAGCGAGAGCGAAAGTGAGGGCAGCAACTGCTGCCGGGTGCAGTGCAGAGAGGAAAGGTGCAGCGAGAGGGAAGAAGAGAGAGAGCGTGCGAGAAGGAGAGAGAGAGCTCGCCGGAGCAGCTCGAAGCTGGCCGACGTGCGCGCGGAGGAGCGTTGTGCTGGGGAGGGTTCCCCGATGCTGCTGCAACTCGGGCAGCGGACGGACGAGCACGGCACGGCCGCGCGCAACGGGAAGAAGACGAAAGAGCTTCTGATTCTGGGATTTTTCCCAGAATCAGACGTCTGGACCTACATCCAGACGACGTGGGAGACGTCTGTAAGAAGCTCCAGACGGCTGATAGGTACGTATTTTCCTCCTCTACTTCTTTTTGCGGATACAGCCATACAGGCCGTTCCGCCGAAGTTTTGCTGCGTGCTGTATTGAGAGAGTGTTTGCATACGCGTGCAAGTTTCACTTCGGGAAGGCATGGGACACGCCCTCCCACGCCGCCCAGACGTCTAGGCAAGTTACCAGACGGCGGAGAGCGTCTCCAGATGTCCGGAGAGGTGGTCAGACGTCTGGAATTGGGTCCAGACGGTTCAGCAGGACCTCTGGACGTCTGAGGAACAGCGCAGAATAAGGTATGACCTAGACCCCTTTTTAAGACGTCTGGAAGATGTTCCATACATCTGATTTGACTCTGAATTATCGTTTTTGACCCGTTTAGGGTCCGTTTGAGGTCTGATTTCCGCGTTTAAGATTTCATTCTTTTCAGAATAAGTTCATCTACTTGTTTGCAATACTTTATCCTATTCTCAGCGGTTCCTTATGATCGATCCTTGTGTTAGGACCTCGTTCTATTGTGGACTTGGGGGTTGCAGAGGCACGTGGGCCTGCCGATCACGCCCCCATTACTCCCGATTTCGCGGGTAGAGTGGCTTCCCTTAGTTAATTACAAACATTAATGCATATCTGAATTAAATGATAGATCCTAAGGTATGGCATGAATCCTAGGACCTGAAAACTAGATTGAATGATAGATCCTAGGGTATGACATGAATCCTAGGACCTGAAAACTAGATTGAATGATAGATCCTAGGATATGGCATGAATCCTAGGACCTGAAAACTAGATTGAATGATAGATCCTAGGATGTGACATGAATCCTAGGAACAGAGACACTGAAACGAATGTCTTGAATGCCTCAATTGCAGTCTCGGATAAGTAGATAGAATAATCATAATTACCTGTAATTGGATAACAGCTGCCTGTGAAATGTAGAGTACCGTTACTCGTAACTGCTACATGTAATTTCTGTTGTTTGGAAACTAAATTCGAGCTGCTTGTATATAAATTGGACAAGAAAGATGAAATGTTGGAAACACGTGCTATATGCAAATAAAACTGAAATGATGAAACCTACTATGACATAGCCTGAGAAAACATGAGCACTAACCCTACGGGGAATTAGGAATAGAGCTCCTAGAAATAAATGGAATGGAACTGGAAAAGTAAACGGGAAAGTGTGTTGTCTCTTGGGTACGTGGTACCAAAGAGAGCACATATTACCTTTTAGTGTAGAGGGGAGCTTGCCACCCTCAGGTCGAGACCGGAGTGAGTTTGGCCACTTTGCACCGACTTTCTGGCCCTCGCATACACCGTACCGGGAAGAGCTGCTAGTGTAGGGAGAGAGCTAGCCACCCCACGGGGCCCGGGGTTCAGCTAACCGTCCTACACCAACTTGTTAGGCCCACTGAGCAAACCAGGGTAGTCAGGCAAGGGTGTGCGGACTGTGGAGGGGCAAGACCCCTGTTTGGTTACTGTGGAGGGGCTGGACCCCTATTACTGAGAGGGCTCTGCCCTATACTTGTTCCGTGCTGTGCTTTGGGCGCACCCATTAACGGAAACGACTGACCGCGTGTCAGTGCGGGGTAGCTACCCCTGCGTTTATCGCACGTGCCGTAGTCACCGTTACGTCTGTCAGCGACCTTAGGGTGGTTGACTGAGGATAGGATCACCACAAGGGACTCTCCCGGCCAGGAGAGCACCATGTGCTACTTCTACTTTTCGGAAAAGACTGCAATCAAGATCGTTCCCACGAAGAACATTCGAGATCAAGAGAAAGACCAGAGAAATAAACCAAGAAAGAGTAAATAGAGAAATAAAGAAAGAAATTAAAAACAACAGCTACTTGTCCACCTTTACTGTTTTTTTTAGCTAGCTGGTTACCACTCTACTCAGCGTTTCGCTGAAGTATCGTACTTACCACCTTTTTCAGGACCAGGTGTTGAGCAGCCAGAGCATACGGCTGCAAAGGATGCTGGGCTTAGTAGAGTCCAGTAGTTGTACTTTATTGTACCCGTTTTCTGTAGTAGTAAGTATTTTGTTACACTCCTGTACTCTTTTATTGTAAACTTCATATTCTGTACCTGTTTTAATTTCTCTACTGTTGTGGTGGTGTGTACTGTAGTAGTTCTTTTCTTTACTGCTGTACTTTTGTTAGTGTTAGTTACTTACATGGTGAATATAGTTTATTTTACTGTTTTTTGGTTACCTTCTCGTTGAATGACTGGGTCTTGGGATCAGTCGAGTCGGTCCGATTCTCGTGTCTCGTAGGGATTCGGGAATCGGGTCGTAACAAGTTGTGCCTCGCCGATGCCACCGTCTCACACGACTGCCATGGAAGCACCATGCCGGAGCTGCACCTCACCGAAGCCACCATATCGCACGGCCACTACACACGACGAACGGTCGTGCATGTCGCCCATAGTGAAAAAGGAGGGGTTCTGAGGAAGGGGGAGGTCATCGAGGAGGAAGAGGGGCTCCTATCAACCTCTACAGATCTGTCTAACCTTAAGATAACATCGCAAAAGAGAATTTTTTTGGGATACCCTCTTGGACGTACGCTTGGCCCCACCCCCCTCTACCAACAAGTGGGCTACCCACTTGTTGGTAGAGGAGAGCTAGGTGAGGTTCGATGTCTACTTCAATATACAAAGTAATGTACGAAAATTATCACTTTTCGATAAAGTACATGAGGTGTACAGGAATTTTTGCTTGGATGATCATGGAAAATTTTAATTTTTTGCACTTAAATTTCTATTGTATATATCCTATTACATAGAAAAAGTTTTAACGTATATAACTTTATACACATATATCATATCAGCAACGTGTCATGAGCTACTCCTATCACATCCTGTACTATATCCTCTCCCTACGTAAACATACTACATCAACTATGACATGTAGACATTACATAAATATCATATCAAAATGATATGACATGTTAAATGCTATATCATATTCCATATAAGAAGCGTACAAAATTATATATATTTTAATATACCTATATCACTACGTTGTTACATATTCTGTTCCATATTCACAAATCGCACTTACTATGTGCATGTTCGTGCACGTATCGATGTAAAGGCGCGTTCTTTTCACCTATAGGTATTTAGCTAGATAATACATGTGAACGGTAATGATTTAGGCTTAAATTTAAATCTAAATAATGAAAATTAACTTTAAGAACTTATTAAACAAAGATTCAATGAATATGAAGTAATAACTCAAAATATTTAAATTTAAATTAAGTCATCGGATAGAAATTTATGATCTTTTATATATATTCTATCACTTATTTTCATGTGTTTTAAATGTGAAACTATTTTTTTAGGGAGTTAACAAACTTGTATCAGCCCACGAGAGACTATTGGAGATCAAGTATGATGGAAACCCGTG
This sequence comes from Thalassia testudinum, assembly GCA_037157565.1. Taxonomy (NCBI): domain Eukaryota; kingdom Viridiplantae; phylum Streptophyta; class Magnoliopsida; order Alismatales; family Hydrocharitaceae; genus Thalassia; species Thalassia testudinum. The sequence goes on from JAZHRO010000036.1 coordinate 191,875,144, forward strand.
CACATTCAAACTTACATGATGTTGGAATTACACTATGTATAAATACAAATTATGCAATATTATGGTATTTATATGAATGTAATTGATCATGTGATTCAATTACACGCAACAGGAGTAAGATTATGTAAAATATAAACTTTAACGTGTGCAGTAACGAAGAAGCTATGCAACAACAATCTGAAATAAAATCTTAAGCAAACATGAGTTAGTCCCTGGGAAGGTTAGATCACTTGAAACCTCAAGAAGAAAAAGTAGGTGGGAAGAGTTGGGAAGAAGAAATGGTATTAATTAGTTAGAAATTAAGATATGAATTGGCTGCAAAGGTGTCCTTTACCTTCTTTTGTTTTACAGCACAGCTGGCTTTTAAAAAAGGGACATTTCCATAAGGTCATCAATGCATTCAAACTTGTCGTGATCGTTTGTTTTTCATGCCAAAGAGAATCTACCGAATCGGCCCAAATCTGGAGAGTGAGAATTTCCCTTCTGTTAACAAGAGGGATGCGCCGGTAAAATCATGTTTCATCATCTGACAGGGTATCTCAGTTGGTGATAACTATTTGACTGTGGCAGGGAAAATTCAAGTTCAAACCTCAGGCCTACGTTTCTCGGAGGTTGGTATCGCATGACCATCTATTTTAAGGGATTCTTGGTCATTAGAAAGAAAAATATCCCGTAACTCCTTCCGAATCATTTCAAATAACGAGGGTTAAAGGCCTCGTTTGCGGAGGGGAATAACCGCTGTTTATCTCTCCGCCTTTGTACCGCATGTAATTTCTCCAAACATGCTCCTCTATTTTTATATAAATAAAAAAACATCAATTAATTTACTTATCATCTCAAAGTTAAATATATCTTTTCTAATCTTATCCTCTATTCTAACCTTCATATGGATCATATCCAAATAAACATCCTCCTTTCACATTACATGTGAACCCACATTCCTAACCGATGTCCAGAAAACATAAATAGAGGTTAACCTTCATTCTCAAATAATTTCTTTATTGCAAAAAAGTTAATCGGAGTTAACTAACTCTAAGGGTTAGTTTAGATTGAGGTATAAATTTCATTGGATAATTTTTTTTATAATTGAGTTATCCTTTATTTTTATTTAAAAGTTATAAATGTTATCCTACTGGATTAACTTATGATTATTTAAAAAATTTCTAAATTAACCTATGAAAATATATAAGATAACCTAAAAAAAAAAATTATCCAATATCAACTCTAGAATAACTTATTCCAAATTAAACCCTCTTAATCAAATCAAAACATCATTCATACAGGAAAAAAAATAACTTCTATTTTAATAAATCATTTCTCTCGTCAAACTAGGCCTGAATGAACGGGAGGGTGCATAGTCGGAAGCCATGGCCGCCCATAGTTTTTCCTTCTAAAGATGTGAGATGGCTATGCCGGTATGACTTCCACGCATCTCAAGTTGGAACGACTTTAGTTAGACAGGTTGGAAACGTCCTTTGTTATTTCCCCACTGCATTAAAGCGTACCCAACAAGTGATTCCATGGACCTTTGAGAGGAACCACTTGGCACACGTCTCTCTTGGTTGTACTGCACATTTTGGTGGTTGGCTTGTGGTACATTGGCGACGAAAACTGCGGAAAGGAAACATGTGGATGCACTAATTCAGAAAGCAAATTCGATACGGATAAATGAGAAAGAATTTGTCATCTCCGTATACTTTTATACTGTGTTTGGGAGGAGATGATGTTATTTTGAGATACAATTGAAGTGAAATAAGTATAAGATGGTATTTTATTGATGGAATTATAATGATTGATGAGATTACTAATGATTGATATGTTAATTTTGTGAAAGAAAAAGAAGAAATTAGTAAGAGAGAATAAAAAGTTCATGAATTTTAATATGGTGGACTGTAATTATTAAATAATATTTTAAAATTATAAATGAAGAAAAAGAATATGAATGAATTTCGAAATCCATATAAACATATTTCTTTCTTTATGATACCTCGTATCTTATGTACTTTACCCCTAAATCCATTCTTATCCCAACCAATAGCCCTTATTTCATCTACTATTGCTGTGGTAAACATAGCCTTAACTCATGCAAGGATGAAAATTTGAACTTCACGTTCTCATGCCAAAATAAGGAGTTTTCACCTCCCACCAGCAAAGATGCTCTTCAATGGGCAAGAACACCGGCTTCACCCCTCCACGTGCCATCACGTTGAATAAGAAAGCAAGTTGATTCATGGGATGAGAAAGTCCCCTTACCAAATAATTTAAGTGTATCAAACAAAACCTAGCTGAAACCTACCATGCATGCGTACCACATTGTAAGGATGTTACTCAAAAGGGTTTATATATATATATATATATATATATATATATATACCCATGTAAAACTATTCCATTATAGTAATGCACCCTACTACGTTAAACTTAAAAGGAATATGTCTAAAGAAATAAAAAAATTTTATATTCTTCCCCTTAAACATTTTCTATATTTTCCAAACTATCCTCCTCCTCCTTCCTCCTCCTCCTCCACCTTCCCCGGCAACGTCCTTTACCTTGTATGTGTCTTCCTCCTCCACGAGTGCATCACCTACCGGTGCACCCTCGACGCGTCCCTCGACTCCCTCCTCTCCGAACGACCCGACCTCAATCACCTCCTTCTCTTTCTCCACCGCTTCTCCCGCCACCTCCTCTCCACCCCTCAAGCTCCTTCCACCTCCACCTCCTGCCACGCCGACAGCGTCACCTCCAAGGCCCACCTCAACGACCTTGCCCAGTCACACATCCAAAACACTCTCTCCCTCCTTGATGCCATCGTCAACTGCTCCCAATGCCTTGACTTCGTCCACAAGGCCCTTGACCTCAACGACCTCTCTCCCCTACCGCCGAATCCATCCACTCCTTCCTCCACATCGACTTCAGATTCTCTTCCAACAACGAGCAGTTCAACCTCAAGCATCGAGTTGAGTCCCTCGCCCGCTGCGGCCTTGTCGACATTGTCGATAGCCGGGACCACCCCGTCACCCTCTCCCTCACCCAGATCCCCTCCTCCCCTGGCCTCTAGGTCTACGTCTTCTACCTCCGTAAGGTCATCGCCCTTTGCTCCTGCCTTGAGTTCGACCACCTCGCCAAGTTCGACGATGACCACCTCCGTGGCATCCCCACCCTGAAGGATCCAAACTTCGTCGCCTGCCTCACGAGCCTGTCCAAGGACATTGACCTCACCGTTGAGAACGACGAGGTCCTCCGCTTCGACTAGGATGCCATATTCTACACCATCTGCGAGCTCCAGGGACACTCAAGTGCTCAAGCACTACATAGACCACCGCAAGCTATCCATAAAGGTGGAGGAGGATAAAGGAAGGAAGGAAGGAGAAGGACGCTTCAGGAAATATAAAAAAAATTGAAGGAGGTAAATATCAAACTTTTTATTTTATTTAAACATATTCTGTTAAATTTAACACAGTAGAGATATGGAATCATAATGGAGTAACTTACATGAATACATACGTAAATATAAAATATATAAGAATATATACGTCTTTTTTAATATATAAATATATATAAAATCCCCACCGAGAAAGATTGACACTTTTGAGTAAAGTTACCCCCTTACTCGAAAATGTCGGTGCCATTGCTTGGTCCTTGTAGCTTGCTTCTTAAAGGAGACTGCTACCAACTAATTTTCACGTGCTATTTATTATCCTTGGTCCTTGCTCACCTCCGCTTGATGTTGGATAGAAGGTCAGCATGCCACCCAAATTTTTTTTTGAAATTAACAACCATTAATTAGTAGTTAATGATACTCACCTAGTGATTTTGCCTGTGCTCCTCACCTATAGCAGCTCTGGTCTTTCGATGCTGCCGCCCTCCTGGAGCCCCCTAGAGAAACATGGCAAGTGGTATATGAATCGAAAAAAATGGTTCTAAGTATACAAATATATATTGTAATGTATTTTACAATATATTATTTTTACTTATATTTTTACTTTAAAAATTAATTAATTAAAAATTAAAATATATCGATTGAATGTTAAAATTATTAAAATATATCAATTGAAAATAAAAATATATTAATGTATTTTAATTTTCAATCGATACATATTTAGAATAATTTTTGATAATTAAAAAATAAAATACACTCATTAAAAATAAAAAAATATATCTAATAAAAAATAATTTTTTACTTACAAATTAATTTTTCACTTATGAAATTAATTTCCAATAAAAAAAATTAAAATACATCAATTAAAATTACTTTCTTTCATTCGTGAAAAATATGTTGCAAAACGTACATTTCTTTAATTTTATATCAAAAAGAAACTTCAAGATAACATAACCAAATGCAATAGTTTGCCAACCCTCATCCAACACACTGCACGGGGATTTTGGGGCCCTAAAAATGAAAAAGAGTGAAAAAAAAAAAAGAAAATTTAAAAGACTCTAAGACAAATTAAACTGAAAAAAAAGGACTTTAGTTCAACGTTAAAAATAAAATAAAAAGAAGAAAATGTATCTCTCAAAATGTATTGGAAAAGAATATCAAAGGAAATAATGGATGCAAAGCACATTTCGACGAAATTCAAGTAAAAAAATTACTTATGGGTTGTAAAAGTGAAGTGAGGTAAAAATGGGTTGATGTTATGGATAAAATATAGCACATTGTAATGGCCAGAAGCACACCATACCCAGCACATTGCACATTAAAAACTTTTAAAAATATAGCACATTTATGCCAAAATATAACATATTGTATCCGTAACCTACGAAAATATCTTTTTCGTTAACGTCAAGAAGATGCAAACTTGATCTCGGGAGATGAAACGCCTGAAAATTTTCTGGAAAAAAAAAAAAGTTGCAATTTATCTTTTTTAGAAGTTCCAGAGCGAAACAGCAATATATTTCTCATTCGAAATTGCATGCAACATCCCTCGCACAATTTCGATAGATAAATGTAATTTCTAGCAAAGGTATGTACGTTGCGGTCTATAAACCTCAATATGCACCTAAATCGGTTTATTATGAGCATCCTCCAAGATGACGCTTTTTTTTTATATTAATTTTGAACACTTGCTTTCTGCATCCGCTACACAGGTGAAGTCTTGCTAAGGCCACTCTCATTGATCACGGCGCATCTCCCCATATGCATTTCCACGATGCTGAAATTACAATTCAGGTGGATGCGGCTTTCAAAAATGATATTGCAAATCTGGCAATTGTTGCTCTCCTCCCCTGGCAATCTCCCCTTCGCTACGTTGGCTTTATCAGCTACTACAGTTGATGCCTCTGAAGCCGAATGCCTTGCCATCAAGCAGGAGTTCAAAATGGCCTCTCTTTATGATTGCTACAGGATTTCGGTCATAAGTGACTGCCAGACTATCGTGTGCATGATCCAGGGTGACACCGCCCCCTTTGGGCAAATCAGAGCATTGATTTTGGACTGTCAGCGCACTCTCCAGAATCGTCACTCCCTCACTGTCTTCTATGTCAGCAGACTTTCTATTTCTTGTGCTCATTCCCTAGCTATTGAATGCTCTTGGTAGGGAATTTATGGAGAGTGGAGTGATCTTGATGTTCTTCCTTCCCTGACACATGTCTTCTCTCAGCATCAACGAAGTTTTTCCTTTCAAAAAGAAAACCCAGTCCATCACATCATTTCCAAAGTTGGAAATAATAGCTAGCAAGTTAACACTTATAGGTTGAGGTTGTCATTCGGGTTGATGCAACCTTCTTAGATTCAGCTGGAGTCACATGCAGCTATCGCGTGCCCCATTCTAGAAGGTTCTATTTTTGAAACCTTTTCAAAGAAAATTGATGCAAGCACTCTGAAGGGTGCAGAACTTCATGTCCTATTTGGTTATAGACGGATTCATTAAATATGTAGCAATTATAACTACTACAATAAATAAATATTGTAAAAATTTAATTTTCACCTATCACATTAATTTATCATCATCGATTGCATCTACCTCTCACAATAATATATATCCTTGCTAATTCACTCATACCCATCACATCTACCTCCCATTAACCCACTTCAAATATAAATAAAAATAAAAAATGATAATAACATATCGACTCAATTATTATATTCACACTCATTAAACATCCTCTTACCCATCCACTTATTTATCCTTAAGATTTCATAAACTTTACCCAATCTTAAAATTTAAACATCTACCAAACAGGATCTTAAGACATTGCTAAAGGGTTAGACACATGTAATACCTATGGATGCTATTGATCAATTGCAATCCTAGTACAACAATAATATGCTAGAGACGATCCATAGGAAGCAAAACCCAATATCTGTGATTGTTGGAAGCTACCGCAGAGCGTGGCTAACATTCAGCTAGTTTATGTGCCTAGATCCATGGTCAAATTGGCTCATGTTATGGCATTGAGTTGTGAACCTCCATGGGCTTGAGGATCATTAATGAACTTCCCTCCTCCCCTCGAGAACTATGTAATCCATCTTTACCAAATCGTTTACCTTGACCTTTACTCCGCAAAAAACCAAATAAGATCTCCAAGAAAACTACCGACCACCCTTTAGGCTTAGTTTACTTGGGGGTCTGTTTGCTTGACTACTTAAACTCCCCATCTGCTAACCTGGGTTTAACAACTCTAACATGGATTTGTCTAACACCAATTTCAATCGGTATTAGTCAAATCCGTGTTAAAATCGTACACTACTCACACCTTTAACACCCCTCATGTTTCATATTCCTAACACTACTGTCAAATAAACATCACAACGATTAACATTACAATTTAATACTAATTCTAGTAAATACAAATTGATGTTAACACCACTTTGCAAGTAAACATAATTACAGGTTAACATCAATTTCACACTTGTTAACACCACTTTCCTAACCCCCCAAATAAACCATATGTTATTAACATATAGTAGGGACTTAAAGCACAACCTTTACAAGCCTATTAAAACTGAGATGCTTGATATAGACCAAAATGTTACAATTTGTGTGTAATGATATCCGTAGAGAACTCTTGAAATATATACACCCAAAATCACAATTGTCAATGTGACGACCCAGGTCACGCTAAGCGACGAAACCCGAGTTGCCGTATGCTAACAACTAGCACAAATCGCCTACAAGATTACAGTCATCCAACACATAATCATAAAATATAAATATAGCCAAACAAACTAATCATATTGCATTAAGTAAATGAACAGAAATTTAGTACTAACCAAAGGATTTACCGCAAACTATAAGCATATAAGCTCAAAGAGATGCACAATGGAAATCACCTTGCGAACTGTCACAATATACCTAAGTATGAAACTTAAAAATACGTCAGTAAAAACTGAGTAAAGTAGAACAACTAGACAGGCAGCAATAATAACAAAAGTGCAGGAAAAGAACACTATATCAAAAGTTTGTCGTCTACAGTTTATTTCTTATCCAATTCCGTTTATGTAATTTGCCCATACTCTAAGAGCTCCTCTAACTCATACTTTATATATGAAAAACTTTTAAAAGTACGCGATTCATTTCCTAGCTAGCTTGCTAGGAAGGAGACCAATATACTAACCCCTCTCAATCTGTCAATCGACGTCTCGTGCACAATATAATCTCGTGTAACTTCCTACGGCGTAAGACCAGCATAAGCCACCCTCCTGACCAAGAAGACGACTTATAAACATCAAGTCATCACTCTCCATCACCCTAGGGTCATTGCGAAAAGGGGTGACAACTATGTCGTGTAGCGTGAACACATATAAGCACTATGTACGTTGAACCACAGACAACCAATGACCCACCCACCAGCCAAGAAGAACCACTCCAAACCTCGAGCCATGCATCTCGCCATCCCAGTTGGCCGCTAAGGCTAACCAAAGAGTCGTAAGGAGGCCAGCAACTCTCTAAACCAGCCCCTTAAACCGATCAAAAAGACCAAAGCTAGAGCCAAAATTCAACGAGTAGCGGGGCTAAAACCAATTATCTATTCTGTAAACCTTGACTAAATAGTCGTATTTAGTTATTACATCCATTCCTGACAACTATATCTTTTATTTTCATTAAATCCAATGCTATTTAATAATTCCACATCCTTAAGCCCAGGATGAACAAGTATCAACCTTCAATGTTATCAGTTTATAGATAATTTCCAATTTATGATGGTAATTCCATACTATTTACCAATTAACAAACACGACGTAACCAGTTTCACGGAAATCAGAGTCCTTTTCATGCATGTGACGATAGAGGTACATGTAATCATTAACTCTTAATTATTTTCACATAAATCCGTTTATTTCTTATTAAAGTGCCCATAAATCGAAAAAACTCCAGAGGGGTTTCAAACTCAGCAAAAAGGAGGACCATACACCAACTAAGGCAGTATACGCGAAAAATCGCACAAGATAGGTCACAAATACACGAAAACCAGGTAGAATTGAGAGAAGGGTAGAATACACTTCCTAACATCACCGAAGGGTCATGGTGACTTTGAACTATGCACACAGAACCTGGGGACAGTCTCTATGCCCACCTCGAAACATGTGCACGCATTGGGGCAAGACCTAATTCACACGGATCAAAAATAGGGTTGAAAACACCTAATCACGTTTCTGATTTTTTTACTAAAAAATGGAAATAAATTATACCAATGTGTAGTATGCGTCGATACGATTCCAACGATACCATATTTGTCGAATTCCAAAGTTAGGAAAGCCTTAAACTGCTCAAAACAACGCGAGGGGGTCCTGAACTAAATGGTTCAGTCAGACCGATCAACCGGTCCACATGCACCCGCCCGTGATTCGTCCTCACATGCACACTTGGACTGCGCCTACCTGTGCCCGTAGCCGTCCAATCAGTCATGCGTCGGCAATCCAACGCTCACTGTGCTCCCGCTTAGCGATAATGCTTGCGCGCATGCGAACTCACTCGCCATGCATCACCTCCTCATGCTGCGCTGACGCCACGTGTTAGGCTCTCAACACGCGCCGCCACTGCTGCCGGGATAATTGTGGTGGGAAGCTTGAATTTTTGAAATTACAAACAAGTCCCAATGAATTTCAATTAGGATTTCTAATTGAAATCCTAATCCGTTTTCTCTCTTTTCTCTTGGGATTTGGAGGTTGTAACAACTAATGACGATCCCAATATGAAAGGGGTCTTTTACAGACCAAAAATTCAGTTGTGATAGGATTAGTGAGTGTTACGACCTGATCCCAGATCCCTACAGGATCCGAAACCGGCCCGCCTCGACTAATCCCAAGACCTAGTCGTCCAATGAGAAATAACCAAAAGTAGGAAATAAATTACAACCACACATGCAATGTAACTAAGCAAAAAATAAACAAGAGAGAGTAAAAGAAACAGAATGAAAAGGTCTATCAAAGTTACAGGCCATCACAACTACGACAGAGAAAAGTACAGCTGAAAGTACTGAACAGTATTACATAGAACAAAAATACTCACTACAACAATAGGAGTAAAGGAAAAATAGTAAGAACGCAGCTAAGGCTGGGCTCGACTGGGCCCAACTCCCTCTGCAGCCGGTGGTGTAAGCTGCTCAACTCCCTGACCTGAGCAAGGTTATAAAATTTTCGGAATCAGCGAATGCTGAGTAGAGTGGTAATTTAGCCATTTACATGTAATTAAGACAAGCAATTAATTTATGCAATTAAACAACTATCCATTTTCGTTTAGTTCAACCAAGTGCTTCTAATTTGTTGTTCTTTTATCCACTTAGAAAACATTTCTTGATCTGGCTTGTTCCTCACAGGAACGATCTTGATTGCAGTCTTTTCCATGGTGTAGGAGGTACACGTGGTGCTCTCCTGGCCGGGAGAGTCCCCCGTGGTAATCCCACACCCAGTCAACCACCCCGAGGTCACGGTCACAACGTAGCAGTGACTACGGCACGCATGATAAACGCACGGGTAGCTATCTTGCACTAGCACGCGGTCAGTCATTTCCGCTAGTAAGTACGCCTAAAGGTACAACACGGAACAGTACAGAGCCTTGCCCTCTCAGAATAGAACAGAATAGGGGTCTCGCCCTCCACAGTCCACGTACCCTCGTTCGACTATCCCGGTTTGCCCAGTGGGTCTAACAAGAGTCGGTGTAGGGTGGCTAGTCCTAATCCTAGGCCCCTTGGGGTGGCTAGCTCCCTCCCTACACTAAATATCTCACCTCGGTACCACGTACACGAGGGCCAAACTGAGCCGGTGTAGAGTGTCTAGGCCTAACCTCGGGACTCATCCCAACGGGCGACTAGTACCCCTCTACATTAAAGGGACAGTGGCTCTCCTTGGTACCATATACACAAGGGTCAGTTCACTTCCCATCTACAGGAGTCCTCCTAATTCCCCGTAGGGTTCATGCTGATATTTCTTTCGTTTCATATTCCAGACTTTCATATTTCTCTATTCATGTTTCCAGTTCCATTTTTAAAACAGGCAGCTTGTGATTTTCCAACTGATAAGACATCACATAAATAACCAGTACATTTACTAGCATTTAAAGTTTTTACAAACATCTCAAGTAAGCAGTATAGCTAAACCATCTATGTCTACCCTAGGGTTCGTTCTCATCCTAGGGTTCTACATGTTTCTCAAGTATACAATATAGCTCAACCATCTGCTTCTACCCTAGGGTTCATTCTCATCCTAGGATTCTACATGTTTCTCAAGTATACAGTATAGCTCAACCATCTGTTTCTACCCTAGGGTTCATTCTCATCCTACGATTCATTTAAGTTATTCTAAACATACAGTTCATTTATTTAAATCATAATATTAATATAAACCAATCTACCGATAAATACGGGAGGAATGGGGGCTCAGATCGCAAATCCTGTCGCCTATGCAGCTCCCACGTACTCGACAAGATGGAGACCTATACAATTGACCAACCACATCAAACGAGTCCAAAACTGTATACAAGTGACACTAACTCGTAGAGAAACTCAAGCGAAAAACAACAGTACTTCGTTTGAGGAAATCCGATTTTGTTTGGGCCCTAAACGAGCCAAAACACTCATACTGTCCAAAATCAGACGTCTAGGTCTAGTCCCAGATGTCTTAAAAGACGTCAGCACTTACCCTGGGTTCCCTGTAGCTACCTCAGACGTCTGAACCCTTTCGCGATAGTCTGAGGTGAGTTCCAGATGTCGGACCCTCCTTCTGGTCGTCTAGAGGTACGGCCAGATGTCTGGTGATGTGTCCAGACGTCCGGAAGCACCTCGAAGGGCACACCCCGCGCTTTTCCAATGCCCTACTCCCCGCGTACGTCCGTGCAGGCCATTAGAAAAGGTCGGACAAACCCTACGGTGAGGCCTGCATGGCTGTAACCGCACAAAAGCACGTACCTTAGCACTTCTCGTGCTTTCAAACGACCAGCTTTAGCTTCAGACGTCCTTCTGCTACTCTAGATGTCTGGGAGATGATCTAGACGTCTGATATTGGAAAATATCCAGTACGCAGAACCTCTACGAGCTTCTCCATACGAAACCCTCCGTGCTGCCCACAGGAGCTGCAGTAGTGCCTTTAGCGGCTACAGGAGGCCAAGGCGCCTGCTCGCAAGCTCCTCCTCCTTGCCCGCACCCTCGACTCCTCTCGCACGAGCTCCTCCGAGCTCCTGCAGCTCCCTCGCGAGCTCCTCCTCCTCTCGAGCTCTCCTCTCCTCCTCCACATCCCGTCTCTCTCTCTCTCAGCTCCCTCTCCCCGCGCCGCACTGGAAGGGAGGAAGGAAGGATGGAGGTGGATGAAGGTGGTGGTGGCTGGTGGAGAGTGGCGTGGGTGAGGGGGGGTTTAAATAGAAGAGATTTAGGGTTTAGGGTGAGGAGAGAGAGGTAAGTGCGCGTGCAGCGCGTGCACGGAAAAGAACAGCAAGTCCGATTCTTCTACTTTTAGAAGTCTGACCCTCCATCCAGACGTCTAAAAAGACGTCTAATGGCTCATCCAGATGTCTTAAACGACCCAAAAGGGCCACGGGTCAATTCAGTGAGGTGAAATACCCAAAATACACTTAGGATTGGATCCACCTTACGTTTAGGTCATTTTCTACTTATTTTGGTCATAACTTGAGCTATACACCTCAGATTTGCATGAAACAAGCATCTTCGAAAAGCTTGCGATGAGAGGAATCCTACGGTACCATACATGGCACCTTTTGGGTAATGTTTGACTCAAGGTTGGCTCGAGATACTTATTTTTTGGTAATTTAAGAAGGTATTGTCACCAGCACCGAACTACAATCGGGTTTCCGGGTTCAAATTAACCCGGACAACCTTGAAATGACTCAAAACCTTGATTTTGGGACGTTACAGTCAATAGTGCCAAAAATGAAGAACAATAAAATGTAGAAAAGTGGCATAATGCGGCACTGAATAGGGATTAAATCAAACTTCATCATTACATTTAGATTTGCTAAAAAGAAAGATAAACAAACTCTTCCCCATACAAAGGGGAAAGGTTAACTTGTTTAAGCTACCATAGCTGTAATAATCTTTAATAGAAACCAGGGCAAGTATAAATGATATGTAATGCAATTTCTAGCTTGCCCATGTAGTAGGACAGGGACCCTACATGTTCTTGTGCATAGCTTACATGAATGCATGTTACCTTGGTGATCGGGGCCCTTAGCAAAAAGGGGATCTGAATCAACAATAATCACAAGCAATCACACAGAGAAAAGACATAAGAGTTTGGTAACCCAGTTCCAACAAAAGAGGTGTACGTCTGGGGGAGGGCGATGCTCCCGAATTTCCACTACGATTGTGGGTAGTACAATGTCTCTCGTTTTCTCTCTCAAGTTGCGTGAAGAGAGCCCTAGAGGGTCTCTCTTCCTTGTATATAGTACAAAATCTAACATTTAATCTTCGTAGTGAACCTCGTGGATTTCCCAGGACGTCTGTTACTTAGCTAAAAGTAGCATTGGTAACGCCACCGTTAACGCCGACGTGGATGTTGTTGCCACCTCTTCAACTCCGATCAATCAGGTTCCTTGGTGGGTTAGACTTACCTGGATACTTCTACATGGTGGCAAATCTGGATCCATTTGGGTATTGGCTGGTCGGGTAGACCTAAATCCATCTGTTCGTTAGGTATCTGGGCAGCCAAATCCTTTTTGGGCTTTATGCGAAGTTTTAAGTCAGAGGGCACTTCTTGCCCTCATCATATGCCCCCACTCTCTAGTTAGCAAATGTTACTGAGTAGTCAAGGTGTTAAAACTTCACATATAGATAATGCCCCCAAATGATTTCCCGGCTATCTTTCAAGCGGGTTGAGCATTTGTCATGAGACGTACGTTTTAATTTTAGGTGGGTAGGGAACATAGGCGTGTTCCGCCTGGGTTCCTGTCGTCCTTAAGAGGTCAACATATGATGAAGGGAACGTAGGCGTATCGCCGCCTGGGTTCCTGCCGACCTTAAGATGCCAACATCCCAGGTAGAAATGTGTCGTATGCATCACCTTCTGTGAGTGGTAGTCAATCACTGCGGAAATTGATTGTATTTTTATGTGATAGGACTGGCATTAATTGCTATCATGATGAGGCATATTTGCCTCAAATGTCATACTTGACAGCGATGTGATAGCTATTACTGCGGCGAAATGATACACGTAAGAACAGTTAATGCCCGAAATGATGACCAAGGTCATTTCAGCTTTGGCGGGATCTTTTGAAATTCGCACCATACCGTGAGATTTCATTTTTCAAAATCCGCACCTCTCAGTGGGAGGACTCCCCCTTAGGGTTATAAATAGTGAGATAGGGCAAAGTTAACGCCCCACCTATCGCTTTTACTACAGTGGATCACCTTGCGAGCTTACCTCCACTCCTCCAATGAGCCAATGGAGGTTTCGTACATCAAAAATGCCATGTTCGGAGGAGTAGCGGAGGCCTAGACATGTCGAGACTTGCGAGCAAGGGTAAGTTTGCCTCTTCCTCGTCTGGAATCTCGCTTGAGACGAAGGAATTGTACAACTTTTCTTCTGATTTTCGTAGCCGATCCACCATTAGCAAGTTTCTGGAGGGGTATGGACTCGGTGGAGTCCATTTTCATGCATGCGGGTCCATGACCTACCTGTGCTCCGATGAAACAAAGGAGATGTTCATAATCTGTAGATATGCCATAGAACACAGCTTGCGAGTGCCTTTAAATCTCTTTTTAGTTTCCTTCCTTTCCTATTATTGCCTTGTGTTAAGACCCACGACATCAAACGTTTTTAAGACGTCTAGGAGTTGGTCCAGACGTTTGGTCAGACGTCTGGATGCCTTCCCAGACGTCTGGAATTTAATTTTTGCGGCGTACAATTGCGAGTCTACGTGCGTGCGCGCGCAGACTGCACCCGCCAACTTGTAAGCGTCTCCTTCTCTTTTCTCTCTCTCCCCGACGCCTTCAAATATCCTCTTCCCCCGTTCCCTCTCCCTCACCACCACTCCACCGTCTCCTCCTTCTCCAGTGTTGGCGTGAGAGTGAGAGAGCGAGGGCAGCAGCTGCTGCCAGGCGCGCGCGGGGAGGAGGAGGTGCAGCGAGAGGGAGAAGAGGCGGAGCGCGTGAGGAAGAGAGAGCGAACTCGCCAGAGCTGCCCAGGGTTGACCGACGAGTGCGCAGCGGGAGCGTGGTGCTGGGGGAAGTTATCCCGGTGCTGCTGCAGCTCAGGCAGCAGGCGGACGCGGCGCGGTGCGGCCGTGCGCAACAGGCGGAAGGCAAGGAGGTCCTAATTCTGGGAAAATTTCCCAAAATCAGACGTCTGTACCTACGTCCAGACGGCGAGGGGGACGTCTGGAGTGAGATCCAGACGTCTGAAAGGTACGATATTCTCGTCCTTCTCTTTCTTGCGAACGCAGCCATGCAGGCCGTTCCGCCGAAAGTTCTGAGACGTGTCGCGTTGAGAGTGGCTGCATACGCATGTAGGTTTCGTTCGAGAAGGCGCGAGGACATGCCCTCCCACATAGATCGGACGTCTAGGCAAGTCACCAGACAGCGGAGAGCGTCTCCAGACGTCCGAAGTGATCGACGGACATCTGGAACTAGGCCCAAACGCTTCAGCGGGATCCTGGATGTCTGAAGAACAACGCAGAAATATGGTATGATCTGAACCATCTTTTAAGACGTCTGGAAGGTGTTCCAGACGTCTGATTTGGGGCAGAATTGTCATTTTTGACCCGTTTAGGGTCCGTTCGAAGTCCGATTTCCGCGTTTAAGATTTCATTCTTCTCAGATTTAGTTCCTCTACTTGTTTAAAATAATTTTATCCTATTCTGAGTGGTTATTTGTGATTGATCCTTATGTTAGGACCTCGTCCCGTTGCGGCTCTAGGGGTTGCGGAGGCACGCAGACCTACCAATTACGCCCCCACTACTTTCGGTCTTGCGGGTAGAGTGGCTCCCCTTGGATATTACCAACATTAATGCACCTTTGACATAAATAATAGATTCTAGGGTATGACATGAATCCTAGGGTCTTAAAACTAGATTGAATGATAGATCCTAGGAAATGGCATGAATCCTAAGACTTGAAAACTAAATTGAATGATAGATCCTAGGGTATGGCATGAATCCTAGGACTTGAAAACTAGATTGAATGATAGATCCTAGGGTATGGCATGAATCCTAAAACTGAAAAATTAGATTGAATGATAGATCCTGAGGTGTGGCATGAATCCTAAGAACAGAAACACTGAAACGAATGTCGTGAATACATGAATTGCAGTCTTCGAAAAGTAGATAAAATAATGATAATTGCCTGAAATTGGGTAACAGCTACTTGTATATGAATGGATATCAACTGTTGGGAACATGAGCTATATGAAAATAAAGCTGAAATGATGAAACCTAAATTGGCTTGGTTAAAGGAATATGAGCATGAATCATACAGGGAATTAGGAGTAGAGCTCCTGAAAGGTAAATGGAATGGAATTGGGCAAGTGAGCTGGCCCTTGAGTATGGAGTACCAAGGAGAGAGACTGTCCCCCCTGTTTAGTGCAGAGCGGAGCTAGCTGCCCCAGGGACCCAGGGTTAGGTCTGGCCACTTTGTACCGACTTTTGGCCCTAGCGTACACAGTACTGGGGAGAGTTACTAGTGTAGGGAGAGCGCTAGCCACCCCATGAGCCCCGGGGTTCTGCTAGCCGTCCTACACCAACTTGTTAAGCCCACTGGGCAAACCAGGGTCGTCAGGCGAGGGTGCGCGGACTGTGGAGGGGCAAGACCCCTGTTTGGTTACTGTGGAGGGGCTCGACCCCTGTTACTGAGAAGGGCTCTGCCCTATACTGGTTCCGTGCTGTGCTTTGGGCGCACCCGTTAACGGAAACGACTGACCGCGTGCCAGTGTGAGATAGCTACCTGTGCATTTATCGCGCGTGCCGTAGTCATCATTACGCCTGTCAGCGACCTTGGGGTGGTTGACTGAGGGTAGGACAACCACGGGGGACTCTCCTAGCCAGGAGAACACCACGTGCTACTTCTACTTTTCGGAAAATACTGCAATCAAGATCGTTCCCATGAGGAACATTCGAGATCAAGAGAAAGACCTGAGCAATAAACCAAGAAAGAGTAAAATAAAGAAAGAAATTAAAACAACAGCTACTTGTTTACCTTTACTATTTTCTTAGCTAGCTAGTTGCCACTCTACTCAGCATTTCGCAAACGTGTCACCTTTGTCACCTTTTCAGGACCAGGTGTTGAGCAGCCAGAGCCTGCGGCTGCGGAGGGTGCTGGGCCTAATTGAGCCCAGTAGTTCCACTTGCGTTGTACTTGCTGTACCATTTTTCTGATGTAGTGAGTATATTTCGTTACACTTGTACTCTTTTATTATAAGCATCGTATTTCTATACCTATTTAAATTCTCTACTGTTGTGGTGGTGTGTACTGTAGTAGTTCTTTTCTTTACTACTGTACTTTTGTTACTCTTAGTTACATGCATGATGAATGTGATTTATTTTACTCTCCTTTTGGTTACTTTCTCGTTGGACGACAGGGTCTTGGGATTAGTCTAGTCGGTCCGATTCTCGTGTCTCGTAGGAATTCGGGAATCGGGTCGTAACAAGATGGTATCAGAGCAAGGTCCCGAGAAGTGAACCAACTGGGTGGAAAATAAACAATTCACGTGCCTGTAACTAGAGTAGCCACCACAACGTATCTTTTGACATCTGTTTTTAGACTTCTTCGTTAGATATCGATTCATATTAACGTCTTTTCTGTTCCGTTTTCGCGTCTCCTTACAGGAGATGCCTCGATGAGGAGGTAGCGAGGAGGGCCGCGGACGCGGTCGAGGATGAGGTCGGAGGGGCAGGCGCGTTGAGGTCGACGCCTCAGTGGACCAGCCACTGCTCCCGAGCATCCAGGCCCAGGACCTCGCCTAGCTGATACAAGACATCGTCCGAGAGGAGCTCCACCCGCCGCCACGAGCGCCTCTCCCTGGGGCTATGGAGGGGGAGTCCTCTGTGGGACCACGCGACGGACATGGCGCTGGGCGCGGGGGAGGGGATGGACCTCCACCGGCCCCACCTTCCTCCGGCACTTCCGAGCGCGAGGCTTCTTTACCTGGAGGCGCACCAGCATCTCCACTTCAGCGCCACTTTGAGCTTTTCGAACAGTTTCGGAAGCTGAAACCCCCCTCCTTCAAAGGGGATGAGGACTCGATTGAGGCGGAGGATTGGCTCGAGCAAATCGAGAAGGTTTTTGACACCCTTCGCCCCCCTGTGGAGTGCCGTGTGGCCTTTGCCACGTACCAGCTGGAGAGCGCGGCACACAAGTGGTGGAGGGCGGTCAGGGGACAGGAGAGGGACGAGCCAACTTGGGACCGTTTCGTCACCCTCTTCTGCGAGCAGTAGTTTCCCCAGATGTGGCAGGACCAGAGGAGGCAGGAGTTCCACACTCTCCTCCAGGGAACGATGACTGTGAGCGCATACCGTATGTGTTTCCTGGAGCTGTCTCGTTTCGTAGCGACAGCCGTGGCTACTGAGGAGGAGTGCCTTTAGAGGTTCACCGAGGGGCTCCGGCCTACGATTCGGGGGTATGTTAAACCCCTAAAGCTGCCTACGTTCTCGAGGGTGGTAGAGGCAGCTATGACGTAAGAAGAGACCAACCCGTCCGCACGCGACACTGACAGCGAGCGGAAGAGGCCCTATCAGCCAGACTTCTCACAGGGCCGACGAGGGAGGAGACACATGGCACCCTCAGGAGAACCATCACGTTTTGTGGGGCCATCAGTGGCCTTTGGGGGCCCCCGATAGGGGCCAGCTGCTAGCACCGGACCCCCGCCCAGCCGTCAACAGGGACCCACTGAGGGCGGGAGTCGACTCCCCTTTTGCAACCAGTGTGGCCAGCCAGGCCACATCAGGGGGGACTGCCCATCTAGGGCAGGAGGACAGCAGATGCTTCCCGCGCCGAGCAATGGAGGGTGAGTAGGAGGCCGCGATTTCCAGGCGTGAGGAGGAGGATAGCAGTCACAGGGAGGGTACCAGCCAGCAGCTACCCGTCCGACGCAGAGTGTGGCTGCTTCGTCCGCACCTAGGGCTGAGGGGCATATCAACACCCTGAAACACAGGGATGCCAGAGCTTCGGGATCAGTGGTGGCAGGTATGGTTTCAGTTTCCGGCAAACTTGTTTACATGCTTTTCGATTTCGGCGCTACACACTCGTTTGTCGCTGCCAGTTTTGCGGTTAGTTTGGGGCAGGACTGTATGTTGTTGGAGGATCCGTTCATGATCAAAGGTCCGAGTGGTCAGCTGTTTGTAGCTGAGGAGGTGTACACAGGTTGCGAGGTCAGTGTTGGGGGACACAGCCTTCCCGCTGACCTAATTATGATACAGATGGAGGACTTTGGCGTAATTCTGGGGATGGACTGGCTGTCCGCTTACCACGCCATGGTGGACTGCTTTGAGAGGAAGATCGTCTTCTCCATACCGGAGTTGCCTTCTTTCGAGTTCCACAGGCTGCCAGTGGACGGAGGCTTCAAGTGCATTTTTGCACTTCGGGCGACGAGACTTTTGAGCCAAGGGTGTGATTGCTTCCTAGCTTGTGTGGTGGCAGAGCCTAGCCCTGTGGCAGACTTCCAGAGTATCCCGGCGGTCAGAGAGTACCCCGACGTGTTCCCAGATGAGTTGCCAGGACTACCACCCGAGCGTGAGATCGAGTTTGAGATCTCACTGATACCGGGGACCAGCCCCATCTCCACAGCACCGTACAGGATGGCACCACTTGAGCTATGAGAGCTCAAGTCTCAGTTGCAGGATCTTTTGGAGAAGGGCTTTGTGAGGCCCAGTGCGTCTCCCTGGGGAGCCCCGATTTTGTTCGTAAAGAAGAAGGATGGTACCCTATGCTTTTGTGTGGACTACAGACAGTTGAATAGGGTCACCATCAAGAACAGGTATCCGCTGCCGAGGATTGATGACTTGTTTGACCAGCTGCGAGGTGCCACGGTATTCTCCAAGATCGACTTAAGGTCTGGATACCACCAACTGAGGATCAAGGAGGCAGACGTCTCCGAGACAGCTTTCCTCACCTGGTACGAACACTACGAGTTTCTGGTCATGCCATTTGGGTTGACCAATGCCCCCGCTGCATTCATGGATTTGATGAACCGGGTGTTTAGACCGTACTTGGACCAATTCGTGGTGGTATTCACTGATGATGTGCTCATCTATTCTCGGGATCAAGCGCAGCATGGACAACACTTGCGGATGGTTTTGGACACACTGAGACGACGTAGGCTGTACGCCAAATACAGCAAGTGCGAGTTCTGGTTGAGAGATGTGACCTTCCTGGGTCATGTGATCTCCGGGGATGGCTTGGCTGTGGACCTAGCCAAGGTCGAGGCAGTGCTCAGGTGGGAGAGACCGCGTACTGTTATGGAGATCCGCAGTTTCTTGGGACTGGCAGGCTACTACAGCCGGTTTATCAGGGGCTTCTCGCAGATTGCACGTCCTATGACACAGCTGACCCAGAAGGATGTGCCCTTTACTTGGATAGACGCCTGTGAGGCGTGTTTTCAGGAGCTGAAGGAGAGACTGACTTCGGCTCCCATGCTCACCATCCCAGACAGTAGTGGCGGGTTCGTTGTGTACACGGACGCTTCCTTGCAGGGATTAGAGGGGTGCTCATGCAGAGGGGTCACGTTGTCGCTTACGCTTCGCAGCAACTGAAGCCCCATGAGCATAGCTACCCTACCCACGACCTAGAGCTGGCAGCTATCGTCTTCGCGCTGAAGACTTGAAGGCACTACTTGTACGGTGAGACCTTTGAGATTTTCACAGATCACAAGAGCCTCGGATACCTGTTTGATCAAAAGGATCTCAACATAAGATAGAGACATTGGTTGGAGCTCCTGAAGGACTATGACTGCAGCATTTCCTACCACCTGGGAAAGGCCAACGTGGTGGCTGACGCCTTGAGCTGGAAGGCGCCTGCCCACTTGGCCAGTTTACAGGCGTAGAGTTGGAGCCTCATGGAAGAGATGGGCAGTTGGCGGCCCCTAGAGTTACTGGGGCACTGTGGGGCAATGACTGTGACACGACAGACGAGACCAGAGCTAATAGACTGCATCATCACAGGGTAGATGGCCGACCTGTACTTACAGTCATTGCGTGACAGAGTGCTGTTAGGAGACCCTAGAGACTTCTCTTTTACAGACCAGGTACTGCGCATGAGGGGACGCTTGTGCGTTCCTAGAGACGAGGAGCTGTTGAGAGAGCTCCTGACTAAGGCACACGGTTCCAGATTCACCATACATCCCAAAAACACAAAGATGTACCATGATTTGAGACGTGACTTTTGGTGGAGGGGGATGAAGCGGGATGTGGGTGAATTCGTACAACAGTGTTTAGTGTGCCAGCAAGTGAAGGCTGAGCATCAGAGGCCTGCAGGGCCGTTACAGCCACTTCCAGTGCCAGAGTGGAAGTGGGAGAGCATCACCATGGACTTGGTGGTGGGATTTCCTGTTACCCAGCGAGGACACGACGCAGTCTGGGTAATCGTTGACAGATTGACGAAGACGGCACGTTTCTTGCCGATCCAAGTCACCTTGGGACCAGCACAGTTGGCAGAGAGGTATATCCGCGACGTGGTACATCTACACGGAGTTCCGCGGGAGATCGTATCCGATCGGGATATCCGTTTTACGTCCCAGTTTTGGGCTGAGTTTCAGCAGGCCTTGGGGACACGGTTGAGGTTCAGTACAGCTTACCACCCCCAGACAGACGGACAGTCTGAGCGCACGATACAGACACTTGAGGACCTTTTGCGTGTGTGTATACTGGACTGGAGGGGCTCTTGGGAGGAGCACTTGCCCCTGGCGAAGTTCGCAAATAATAGAGTTATCACTCGAGCATCGGCATGGCACCCTATGAGGCTCTGTACGGACGGAGGTGTATGGCACCCTTGAGTTGGGTTGAGGTGGGAACCAAGTGGGAGGTTGGCCCCAGGCTGATCCGGTAGAGTCAGGAGATGATCGAGCAGATTCACAGGTGACTCCGCACTGTCAAGAGCAAACAGAAGAGCTATGCAGATTGGAAACGTAGAGAGGTACAGTTTGAGGTTGGGGGCCATGTCTTCCTTCGCGTTTCGCCCATGAAGGGCCTGCAGCGGTTTGGGGTAAGAGGGAAGCTCGCGCCAAGATTCGTGGGAACCTTTGAGGTCCTGGAGCGGGTTGGACCCGTTGCTTACAGGCTTGCCCTTCCTCCCCAGCTTTCTGGTGTGCACGACGTGTTCCACGTGTCCAACCTTAGGAGGTACGTCGCCGATCCCAGCCACGTCCTGAGCCATGAGAGCGTCGAGGTGGGTGACGACCTGACCTACCCTGAGAGGCCAGTGCAGATTCTTGACAGAGCCATCCGAAGTCTGAGACGAAAGCAAGTACCCCTGGTGAAGGTTTTGTGGAGGAGCCAGCGGTACAAAGAGGCTATCTAGGAGCCTAAGGCAGCTATGCGGGAGCGGTACCCGAAACTCTTTGAGGGTACGTCTTTTCAGATCGGCTTCGGTCCTCTTTGAGTTTGTTATGCGTATATCATTTTTTTTTCCACACTCTAGTTTGCGCAAGTTTCGGGGATGAAACTTCCTTTAAGTTTGTTATGTTGTTAAGACCCACGACATCAAACGTTTTTAAAACATCTGGGAGTTGGTCCAGATGTCTGGTCAGACGTCTGGAATTTAATTTTTGCGGCGTACGATTGCGAGTTTGCACGCATGCGCACGCAGACTGCGCCCGCCGACCTGCAGGCATATCCTTCTCTTTTCTCTCTCTCCCCGACGCCTTCAAATATCCTCTTCCCCCCTTCCCTCTCCCTCACCACCACTCCACCGTCTCCTCCTTCTCCAGTGTTGGCGTGAGAGTGAGAGAGAGAGGGTAGCAACTGCTGCCAGGTGCACGTAGGGAGGAGGAGGTGCAGCGAGAGGGAGAAGAGGCGGAGTGCATGAGGAAGAGAGAGCGAACTCACCGGAGTTGCCCAGGGCCAGCCGACGGGAGCGCAGCGGGAGCGTGGTGCTGGGGGAAGTTAACCCGGTGCTGCTGCAGCTCAGGCAGCAGGCAGACGCGGCGTGGCACAACCATGCGTAGTAGGCGGAAGGTGAGGAGGTCCTGATTCTGGGAAAATTTCCTAGAATCAGACGTCTGGACCTATGTCCAGACAGCGCGGGGGACGTCTGGAGTGAGATCCAGACGTCTGAAAGGTACGATATTCTCATCCTTCTCTTTCTTGCGGATGCGGCTATGCAGGCAGTTCTACCGAAAGTTCTGAGACGTGTCGCGTTGAGAGTGGCTGCGTACGCGTGTAGGTTTCATTCAGGAAGGCGCGAGGACACGCCCTCCCACACAGATCGGACATATGGGCAAGTCACCAGACGGCGGAGAGCATCTCCAGACATCCGGAGTGATCGACGGACGTCTGGAACTAGGTCCAGACGGTTCAACGGGATCTTGGATGTCTGGAGAACAGCGCAGAAATAAGGTATGATCTGAACCATCTTTTAAGACGTCTGGAAGGTGTTCCAGACATCTGATTTGGGGCAAAATTGTCATTTTTGACCCGTTTAGGGTCCGTTCGAAGTCTGATTTCCACGTTTAAGATTTTATTCTTCTCAGATTTAGTTCCTCTACTTGTTTAAAATAGTTTTATTCTGTTCTGAGTGGTTCCTTGTGATTGATCCTTGTATTAGGACCTCGTCCCGTTGCAGCTCTAGGGGTTGCGGAGGCACGCGGACCTGCCGATTACGCCCCCACTACTTCAGGTCTTGCAGGTAGAGTGGCTCCCCTTGGATATTACCAACATTAATGCACCTTTGAGATAAATAATAGATTCTAGGGTATGGCATGAATCCTAGAGTCTGAAAACTAGATTGAATGATAGATCTTAGGATATGGCATGAATCCTAAAACTTGAAAACTAGATTGAATGATAGATCCTAGGGTATGGCATGAATCCTAGAACTTGAAAACTAGATTGAATGATAGATCCTAGGGTATGGCATGAATCCTAGGATTGAAAAACTAGATTGAATGATAGATCCTCGGGTGTGGCATGAATCCTACGAACAGAAACACTGAAACGAATGTCGTGAATACATGAATTGCAGTCTTGGAAAAGTGGATAAAATAATGATAATTGCCTAAAATTGGATAACAGCTACTTGTATATGAATGGATATCAACTGTTGGGAACATGGGCTATATGAAAATAAAGCTGAAATGATGAAACCTAAATTGGCTTGGTTAAAGGAATATGAGCATGAACCCTACGAGGAATTAGGAGTAGAGCTCCTGAAAGGTAAATGGAATGGAATTGGGAAAGTTAGCTGGCCCTTGAGTACGGAGTACCAAGGAGAGCGACTGTCCCCCTTATTTAGTGCAGAGTGGAGCTAGCCTCCCCAGGGACCCGGGGTTAGGTCTGGCCACTTTTTACCAACTTTTGGCCCTCGCGTACATAGTACCGGGGAGAGCTACTAGTGTAGGGAGAGCGCTAGCCACCCCACGGGCCCCAGGGTTCTGCAAGCCGTCCTACACCGACTTTTTAGGCCCACTGGCCAAACCAGGGTAGTCAGGCGAGGGTATGCGGACTGTGGAGGGGCAAGACCCCTGTTTGGTTACTGTGGAGGGGCTCGACCCTTGTTACTGAGAAGGGCTCTGCCCTATACTGGTTCCGTGCTGTGCTTTGGGCGCACCCGTTAAAGGAAACGACTGACCGCGTGCCAGTGTGGGGTAGCTATTCGTGCGTTTATCGCGCATGCCGTAGTCACCGTTACACCTGTCAGCGACCTTGGAGTGGTTGACTGAGGGTAGGACCACCACGAGGGACTCTCCCGGCCAAGAGAGCACCACGTGCTACTTCTACTTTTCGGAAATGACTGCAATCAAGATCGTTCCCACGAGGAACATTCGCGATCAAGAGAAAGACCTGAGCAATAAACCAAGAAAGAGTAAAATAAAGAAAGAAATTAAAACAATAGCTACTTGTTTACCTTTACTGTTTTCTTAGCTAGCTGGTTGCCATTCTACTCAGCATTTCGCTGACGTGTCACCTTTTCAGGACCAGGTGTTTTGCAGCCAGAGCCTGCGGCTGCAGAGGGTGCTAGGCCTAGTTGAGCCCAGTAGTTCCACTTGTGTTGTACTTGCTATATCATTTTTCTGATGTAGTGCGTATATTCTATTACACTTGTACTCTTTTATTGTAAGCATCGTATTTCTGTACCTGTTTAAATTCTCTACTGTTGTGGTGGTGTGTACTGTAGTAGTTCTTTTCTTTACTGCTATACTTTTGTTACTATTAATTACATGCATGATGAATGTGGTTTATTTTACTGTCCTTTTGGTTACTTTCTCGTTAGACGACTGGGTCTTGGGATTAGTCGAGTCGGTCTGATTCTCGTATCTCGTAGAGATTCGAGAATCAGGTCGTAACAACTTGCCCCTTCGCAACTTAGCCTTAATTGCTGTTTTGTTCTCAATGCCTTTACTGTTATTTGTTTTCATCTGGGGATTGTTCCTCGACTGGGCATATTCTGCCTGACTTTTGGGCTCATGCCCTTTAAAGTGAAAAGGTGCAGGCCCTCCTCTAATACCTACACCTTGTACAGCTAGCACACAGTTAAGACCCACGACATCAAACGTCTTTTAAGACGTCTGGGAATTGGTCCAGACGTCTGGGAGTTGGTTCAGACGTCTGGTAAGACGTCTGGACGCCTTCCCAGACGTCTGGAAATTAATTTTTGCGGCGTACGATTGCGAGTCTGTGCGCATGCGCGCGCAGACTGACCCGTCGCCCTCTTTCCTTCTCTCTCTTCCATCCCCATCCTGCAGGCGCCATCTTTTTCTTCCTCTCTCTCTCCCCACAGCGCCTTCAAATATATCCCCCTCTCCTCTCCCTCACCACCACTCCACCGTCTCCTCCCTCTTCTTCCAGCGACAGCGTGAGAGTGAGAGGGCGAGGACAGCAGCTGCTGCAAGTCTGCGCAGGGAGGAGGAGGTGCAGTGAGAGGGAGAAGAGGCGGAGCACGTAAGGAAGAGAGGGCGAGCTCGCCGAAGCAACTAGGACCGGCCGACGGGCGCGCAGTTGGAGCGCGGTACTGCGGAAGTTGCCCCGGTGCTGCTGCAACTCAGGTAGCAGGCGATCGCGGCGCGGCACGACCGTGCGCAGCAGTCAGAGGGCGGGGAGGTCCTGATTCTGGGAAATTTTCCCAGAATCAGACATCTGGACCTACGTCCAGATGGCACGGGGGACGTTTGGAGTGAGACCCAGACATATGAAAGGTACAATATTTCTTTTCTTCTTCCTTTCGCGTGTACGGCCACGCAGGCCGTTCCCCCGAAGGATTCTGCCTCTTTGTCGTGTTGAGGTCGGTTGCGTAAGTGTGCAGGTTTCGTTCGAGAAGGCACAAGGGCACGCCCTCCCACACAGATCGGACGTTTGGGCACAGCACCAGATGGCGGAGAGAGTCTCCAGACGTCTAGAGTGACAGCCGGACGTCTGGAACTAAGTCCAGACGGTTCAGTGGGATCCTGGATGTCTGAAGAACCGCGCAGAAGCAAGGTATGATCTGAACCATCGTTTAAGACATCTGGAAGGTATTCCAGACGTCTGATTTAGGGCAGGGTTGTCATTTTTGACCCGTTTAGGGTCCATTCGAAGTCCGTTTTCCGCGTTTAAAATTTCGTTCTTCTCAGAATTAGTTCCTCTACTTGTTTAAAGTACTTGTATCCTATTCTGAGTAGTTCCTTGTGTTGATCCTTGTGATAGGACCTCGTTCTGTTGTGGATCTGGGGGTTGCAGAGGCACATGGACCTGCCAATCACGCCCCCAGTACTCCCGATTTTGCGAGTAGAGTGGCTCCCTTTAATCATTTATCAACATTTATGCACTTGTGAGATAATTAATAGAATCTAAGGTATGGCATGAACCCTAGGACCGGAAAACTAGATTGAATGATAGGTCCTAGGGTATGGCATGAATCCTAAGACTGGAAAACTAGATTGAATGATAGATCCTAGGGTATGGCATGAATCCTAGGACTGGAAAACTAGATTGAATGATAGATCCTAGGGTGTGGCATAAATCCTAGGAACAGAAACACCGAAACGAATGTCGTGAATATATGAATTGCAATCTTGGAAAAGTAGAAAGAAAAATGATAATTGCCTATAAGTGGATAACAGTTGCTTGTTTATGAATGGATATTAACTGTTGAGAACATGGGCTATATGAAATTAAAGTTAAAATGATGAAACCTAAATTGGCTTAGTTAAAGAAATATGAGCATGAATGCTACGGGGAATTAGGAGTAGAGCTCCTGAGAGGTGAATGGAATGGAATTGGGGAAGTGAGCTGGCCCTTGAGTACGGAGTACCAAGGAGAGCGACTGTCCCCATGTTTAGTGCAGAGCGGAGCTAGCCGCCCCAGGGACCCGGGGTTAAGTCTGGCCACTTTGTACCAACTTTTGGCCCTCGCGTACACAGTACCGGGGAGAGCTATTAGTGTAGGGAGAGCACTAGCCACCCCACGGGCCCCGGGGTTCTGCTAGCCTTCCTACACCGACTTGTTAGGCCCATTGGGCAAACCAGGGTAGTCAGGCGAGGGTGCGTGGACTATGGAGGGGCAAGACCCCTGTTTGGCTACTGTGGAGGGGCTGGACCCCTATTACTGAAAGGGCTCTACCCTATACTGGTTCCGTGCTATGCTTTGGGGAGCACCCGTTAACAGAAACGACTGACCGCGTGCCAGTGCGGGGTAGCTACCCGTGCGTTTATCGCGCATGCCGTAGTCACCGTTACACCTGTCAGTGACCTTGGGGTGGTTGACTGAGGGTAGGACCACCACGGGGGACTCTCCCGGCCAAGAGAGCACGACGTGCTACTTCTACTTTTCGGAAAAGACTGCAATCAAGATCATTCCCACGAGGAACATTCGAGATCAAGAGAAAGATCTGAGGAATAATTCAAGAATGAGTAAATAGAAAATAAAGAAAGAAATTAAAAGTAACAGTTACTTGTCCACCTTACTATTTTTCTTAGCTAGTTGATTGCCACTCTACTCAGCGTTTCGCTGACGTGTCACCTTTGTCACCTTTTCAGGACCAGGTGTTGAGCAGCCAGAGCCTGTGGCTGCAGAGGGTGCTGGGCTTAGTAGAGCCCAGTAGTTTTACTTGTGTTGTACCTACTGTACCGTTTCTTCTGTTGTAATGAGTATTTTCGGTTACAATTGTACTCTTTTAATTGTAAGCATCATGTTATGTACCTGTTTAAATCTCTACTGTTGTAGTGGTATGTACTGTAGTAGTTCTTTTCTTTACTGCTGTACTTTTGTTACTGTCAGTAACATGCATGATGAATGTAGTTTATTTTACTGCTCTTTTGGTTACTTTCTCGTTGGACAACTGGGTCTTGGGATCAGTCGAGTCGGTCCTATTCTCGTGTCTCGTAGGGATTCGGGAATCGGGTCATAACACACACCAAGTACCAGGTAGTTGACCTCCCCGCTAGCTTGAAGGGGCAAGACCGTCATTTTTTCTTTCTCCATAATATTGAGGCCCTAGTAGTCCCTTACACATGGCAAGGCCTGCCTAATAGAGATTTGCTGCCTAAAGCTGAGGAACTGGACTCGACTATGCAAGCAAATGCAGACAAGGTAATGAAATTTGGACCGATTGCCCACTCGGAGCTCAAGCAGGAAGATGTTCTAGCAACATTGTTGTAGGTCACAGATTCCTATCCCATGCCATGTAAGTTGGGGGGGGGGGGGGGGGGGTAATAGCTTTATAGAGCTTATTTCCTCCGCCCTTTGCTTAACTCCTCTGTTTTTTATTCCAGCTTTTGGGCAGTTCGTCCGCCTGGATACCCCCAGGCAGCGAGCCAGCGATTCCACACACGGTAGGTCCCAACGTGGGGAGGATAGGCCTTTAAAGCGGGATGAGGGGAGTAGATCTTCCCACTTCAAGGAGGCGAAAAAAAGGAGGTGGCTAGTGGCGAAGAGGAGGCAGAGGTCCCCCTTAAGCACCTGAGGAAGAAGTACGCTACGACTCCTCCCACGGGAGAGTAAGCAGCGCTCGTTGCCCCAAGCCCCGGTAGGGACGAGACGGCGAATGCCCCAGTGGATCCATCTCGCCCTACCTGAGGTAATCATTCTGGGCGACTTCCCGCTTGAGACCCCTGTCAAGGTGGCTGAGAAGGGGAGTGCCAGTTTTACTGTTTCTCTAACCGGTTCCACAGGAGCCTTCACGAAGTTGGCGTAGGAAACGGTGGCCACCGGAGGTTTTTTAGATGGCAGCCTGTTCGAGCAACCGTACTGCAGGCAAAGCTCGATGAGGGTGAGACTGCTGGTGGACCCCTCTAGTTAGGGGTGTAATGGGATGATAGGTCAGATAGTCAAGTCCGTAAAGGGATTCGTATTGGAGGGGGCCCTAAAGGCCCCATACCCAGCCAAGTGGCATCGGCTCAGGCGGGCTCTTCAAGCAGCGCCTCGAATCTGGAGAGGCAAGTGCTCCGACATCTGCAGGATGCCATATTTAGGGCTACCTCTTATCAGGGAGGGATGAACTTCAACTATGTGCTCTTCTACTGTTTACGCGTGGTAAGTTTTTTCTCATTCTATCTTTGATTCCTACTTCTGTAAGAGACTAAGTCTCACATCTCCATCTGTGCTCCTTGACAGGTTGAGACTCTTGGTACCTTTTTTTTCCTTGCTGGCAATTTGAGGTCTGACATCGTCGAAACCTACGTCCCCACTGAGGTGGCTGATATGGCTGCAAAATGGGTCGTAATCGTGAAGGCGGAGCAGAGGAACTACATTTGCCTAGCCGAGGAGGTTACTGCCGCCCGCAAGAGAGAGGAGAAAGCCACTGAGGAGGCTACAAGGAAGCTCCTCTTGCAGCAACAGGTGATCATTCAAGTAACCCAGCTGCAAGAAGAGCTGAAGAAGGCCTGCCTAGGCCTCAAGAAGACTGGGTAGTTGGCCGAGAAGCTTAAGGAGAGTCTCATCAACATTCACAAGAGGGATGTTGTGAAGCTGCGAGACTTATTCGAGCACCTGCAGACTTCCTGTAGCAGCATACTCTGGCTGAAAAAGGAAGTGCAAGTGCTTAAAGTTGTCCATCCCTCTGTCATGCAGGGGTACGAAGAGACTTTTAAAGAGGAGCACCTTCATCTGAGTACAACTATTGATGGGCTTGCCAATCTCAAGGTAAGTCACAGGAAGGCTTAAGGCAACTGTGGAAAGCCTAAGAGCCAACCTCGCCCAAGCCCAGCAGCTTGTGGAGGACAGGGGCAAGAAGGTGGTGGAGCTAAAGAGTACTGCCCAGCCAGAGCTTGATCCCGAGACGGTGATGGCGTCCTTCGCCTCTGATCCGTCTATGGAAGAGAGTTGGGACCTGGTCTTAAAAGAGATCGGCAAGTATACCCTAGCGGTCGTGCAATCCTTGCTGAAGGGCAAAAATACAACTGTGGAGGAGTTGTGCAACTGGTCTATGGACCAGTTCATGTCTGAGTTCGATCGTAAAAAAGCTGAGGGTCTTATTGTGCACAAGGCTCCTATATTGTAGCCTAAGGATCAGTCGGGAGGCCCGACTCTTGAAGAGGAGGAGGACAAGTTGAGTCCATCAAGAGACACGAAGCCACCAACTCATCCAACCAGCCCGACCTACACAGTCTCTTCGTCCCCTTTGACTCCTCGGGTTGATCTTCCCAAGGATTTCGAGTGAAACCGTCTGGCACACTTTTTTGTGTTGTCGATTTTCCCCCTTTTTCATCTTTTTCTTTTTTTTACAGGCCATTTGATGGGAATGGTCTTTGCGAGATGTAACAAACAGCACAATGATGAAATGAAAGGAAAAGTTTCTATCTTTATTGGCTTCTCTCTCTCTCTCTCTTTTTATACATGGTATAATCATAAATTGCTCGCATGCCAAGTTCGAGGAATTGGCTTCTACATAGGGTCTGCAACTCGTAGAAGTCACCTGGACTATCTTTACGAATTTTATAAGGCCCCTCCCACAGGGCATCCAACTTTCTGCTCGAGTGGCTTGGCATGGAGACTTTGCTTTTCCGTAGGACGAGATCTCCTTCAGAGAACTTCCGATTGCGAACTCGCCTAGTGTAGGCGCTGTTGTCGCTTCTTTGTATTTCAGTGCTGCCTTTGACGCTTTCTCCCTTAGCTCATCCACGAGGTCCAAGGCCAGGCGAACTTGATCATCGTTAGTGGTGGGGTCATATAATTGCATATGGTACGTGGTAAGGATTGTCTTTATAGGTAGCTGGGCTTCCATGCCATACACGAGACTGAAGGGTGTATGACCTGTAGAAGTTCTTTGGCAATTCCTGTAGCCCCATAATACGTCTGGCAGCTCATCCGCCCATCTTCCCTTAGCGAAATCTAGCCGGTGTTTTAGTGTTAAAATGATAGTGCGGTTGGTTACTTCCACCTGGCTGTTTGCTTAAGGGTGCCCCACGGACGTAAAACATAGGTGGATGTCCTATCTTATGCAAAATATATCGAACTTTTTGCAGGAAAATCAGGTATCATTGCCTATGACAATGTGCTAAGGTATTTCATATCGGGTTATAATGTTCTTTTGGACGAATGACACGACTCTGTCAGTTGTCGGGTTAGCCATGGACTCAGCTTCAACCTACTTGGAGAAGTAATTCACTGCCATTGGTATGAAATGCTTTTAAGCTGGGGCTGGCAGAAAATCTCAAATGAAATCCATGCCCCATTTTGCAAAGGAGATGGGTGACATAATAGGCATCAACTTTCCAGGCGACAAGTGGTGTAGAGTGGCAAAGCACTAGCACTTATCAAACTTGCGCACGAACTCCTTGTAGTGCTACTTCATCTGGGGCCAGAAGTACTCTGCCTGGAACAACGGAGACAAGAGTGACTTGTACCCTTCGTGGTTTCCGCATATGCCTCCATGGCCTTCTTGGAGATCTTGTGTCGCCTCCTCTTTTGTAAGGCAGCACAACAAGGGGGTGAAATACCCTCGCTTGTACAGTTGCCCCTCTATTAGGGTTACCTAGAGGCCTTCAGGCGAAATGCCTTGGGCCATGGTTCCCTCGGGGGTAGCTCACTAGTGTTCAAGTAGGTGATGATTGGTATCATCCACAATGTAGACTATTCTATCGTGAACGTCTTGGGAGTGAGTACTGTTGGCTCCTTCAAGTTTTGAAGACATATATCTTCTTCTTGCTAGAGTGGGATTGCCGAGGCTAAGAGAGACAAAGCATTCTCCAGAGGGTTGTTGGATCAGGGTACCCGACTGACTAAGACGATCTTAAAGTCCGACAGCTCCTCTTTGACCTTGTCGGCATACAAGATCATATTTGGATCCCTGGCTTAGTATTCGCCATTGATTTGGTTGGCAACTAACTGAGAATCCATGTAAATCTCCTGTGAGGAGACACCCCTTGATTTTGCTACCCAGATGCCAACTAACATGGCCTCGTACTCCGCAACATTGTTGGATGCTGGGAAGATAAGTTTAATGTCATACTTATGAGTAACGCTATCTGGGGTGATCAAGGCTATGCTGAATCCAGACCCAGCTGTCATAAACCCACGGCAGGGTGAGGGAGGCGTCAGGGTCCATGAATTCTACTACAAAGTCCACCAGGACTTGCTCTTTAATCGATCTCCTCAATTGGTATTGGATGTCAAATTCTCCTAACTCCATAGCCCATTTAATCTACCATGCAGACCCAGTGGGTTTATGCAACATTTAACATAGAGGGTAGTCGGACAAGACTACTATTGAATGGGCTTGGAAGTACGGGCATAGCGTTCTAGCGGTCGTTACCAAGGTTAACCCGAGTTTCTCAATGACGGTATACTTAGCTTCCACGCCTTAATAGGTCTTACTGATGAAGTATACTAGTCGTTGCGCACGTTCTTGCTCACTAACTAAGATAGTGCTAACGGCGGACATGGATGCCGCCAAGTATAGAAATAGAGATTCCCCCACTTGAGGAGTCGTCAGTATAGGGGGCTTTTGAGGGCTTCCTTGACTTCCTCTAAAGACTTATGGCAATGAGGAGTCCAATAGGGAGTGGTACAGCCTTTGCCCTTTTTTATACATTCAAAGAAGGGGAGACATTTATCAGAAGATTGAGACAAGAATCAGCCTAGAGAGGTAATTTTGCTGACTAATGATTGTATCCCTTTCAGAGTACTCGGTGGTTCCAACGCCATGATTGCCTGAATCTTGTCGATCTTAGCTTCTATTCCTCTATTAGAAACCAAGAATCTTAGGAATTTTCCTGCTGATATGCCAAAAACACACTTCTCAGAGTTCAGACGGAGGTGGGTGTTCCTTAAGAAATGAAACACCTCTGCTAAATATTCTAAATGTTGCAGGAAGTCCGATCCCTTAACCAACATATAATCAATGTCCATCTCAAATGATTTTCCTATTAAATGGAGAAAAAACATGTTTACAAGGCGCTGAATGAGGTATGAGGTTTGTCTGCTGGAGCAAGGCTGATTTGATGGTACCCACTGTAAGCATCCATAAAGGACATATGGGATTGACCGCTACAGGAATCCACTAAAGCATTGACCCTCAGTAAGAGGAACTCATCCTTTGGGCAAGTTTCATTCAGGTTGGTGAAGTCTACGTACATCTACCACTTGTCGTTGGCCTTCTTCACCATAACCACGTTGGACAGCCACATAGGGTACAAGGATTCTTCAATGAAGCCGGCTTCTAGGAGCTTTTGAACTTCTGCTTCAGCTGCTTGTCACTATTCGGCTAACTCGTGCCTGTGCGCCTGTTTAAC
Organism: Thalassia testudinum; assembly: GCA_037157565.1. NCBI lineage: Eukaryota > Viridiplantae > Streptophyta > Magnoliopsida > Alismatales > Hydrocharitaceae > Thalassia > Thalassia testudinum. The sequence goes on from JAZHRO010000036.1 coordinate 191,908,379, forward strand.
GGCCTAGGCACCCACTTAGATGTTGAGGTGGTGCTGAATCAGGGACGAGTCCACCCCTAGCAAGTCATTGGCAAACCATGCAAACACATCTGCGTTAGCCCTTAGCAGAAGTAGCAACTCCTGAACTTCAGAGGGATTAGGGTCCACCCCAACCTTGACGAGCTTAATAGCGTCGTCAGGGTACAGCTGTATGGCCATGGATGAAGAGCTTGGCTGAAGCTTTGAATTTGCCGGCGGATCAGCCGAATTTATTTCTTGCTTAATCGCCTAGACTTGGTTTCTCTTCTTCCCCTACTTTTGTGGCTTGGGAGGTCTTGGCTCCATAAACTGCTCCAACTCGATCCTTAGTAGCTCGCCATGCACTATCCCCACCCGTAGAGGGGTTTGGAAGAGCATGAACTAAAAGTAAGAAGAGTGGATCAAGCGGCAAGCATGGGTCGTTGGATGGTCGATGATGACGTCAAACGCTACCGTCAACCCGGCCACTATGAATATTCTCATCCTATTCAAGTGCTTGTTCCCATCGTAGACAGATAAGGGCAAATTGATCTCTTCTTTCGGCATTACCTTATGATTGTCAAACCCAACAATCGGGTGAGTCAATGGCGAGAGGTGTTTTTCTTTGAATTTCCAAAATACGATGTCCACTACATTGTCTTCATCAATCAGGAGCCTAAGCTAGAGTTGTCCTATCAACAGGAGAGTCACTAGGAGCAAGTTAATGTGCTCAAATGGATTAGGTAAGGAGGCAAATAGTTTGGAAGCCATCAGTTTAACGATATGTACCTCTCTCACCCCACTAAAGGATGAGAAACATATTATAGAACGTCCACCCGAGAGGAGTAGCATGTTGGCTTAGGGGCAATTCCGAAGGTGACCTCAACCTTCGTTGGAAGGGGGGAGAGGATACAATCCGGTGGTAAAGGTGTGGGATTTGCTGGGGTTAAAAAAAAAGTTACGTAGGTGGGTTTGGGTTGGGAATTAGATGGAGTTCGGTGGGGATTTTTGTTGGGCTGGAAAAGGCGGTGAGGGAGTACGGGAGGAAGATTAGGTGGAAACGTGGGATGGGATAAATAGGAATTGGTGTTGGGATTTTCTTGGAGGTACATGGGACTTACTACGTAGGGCGGTCGGTGGATGGAGATGTGGGAGGGATAAGTCGGTGGGAATTTGCATGGGAAGGAGAGAAGTTCTGTGGGCTACGGAAGTGGGTATGTATGTGTTCAGGTGGTCTTAAAATAAGTTTTTTAGATAAGTTAAATATAAGATCTAATTGGATGCAGGTTTGAAAAAATGATTCAACCCTTTTATATATTTAAGTTTAAAATAATTTCTGCTGGTTTTACGTTTTAATTAGATTTATACTTAACACCTATATATATATATATATATATATATATATATATATATATATATATATAAACAATGATATCAAGGTATCAAATACTGCTAGAAGAAATATACTACATAAAAATCTATAAAAAACTATTATTTACGAAATGATGCAGAATGACTAATCTAACCTAATCCCATGCAATTATATCTAAATCACCCTCAAATTAACATAAGTTAGGCATGAATTATATAATAAAATATAAACTCATTAGGTAGCTCGCCATAAAGCTGTTAGAGTCCGTCATCCCGTCATATTGGATCATGATGGGCTGCTTAAACTTCTCCGACAGGGGCCGTCATTACCTTCTCTGTGAACGGGTAGATGGTGAATGATAAACGTCAGTTTATCATCATTCTTATGCATTAAAACAAACATACCTCTTAGGATTTTGCTCCGCAAATGAATTTTTGGGCTGCATTTAGGCATTAATTAGGTTAGGCATGCATTGCACTTTTTATTGTCTTTTTAATGTGTTTTTGTGAGTGTTAAGAATATACATATTGCCAGATCCCTAGAACCCTAGTACTTAGGAAGGCAACTGGTAAAGGAGAAGCTCTCACCAGCTGGAGCTCAACTTGATCCAACTCACCATAGCTGGAATTCAGCTCACCTGAACTAGAGTTAGCTCATCTCAGCTCCATTCAGCTCATCTCAGCTGAATGGCAAGTTAAGAGAGCTCATCTTAGCTCACCCTAGCTCAGGTCAGCTCAGATCCAGCTCAACTTAGCTAAGCCTAGCTCATCTCAGCTCCCATTAGTTCATAGGGAGCTCTAGCTAACTCAGCTGAGTTGATTGCAGTTCACCCCAACTCAGGTCTAGCTACATCCAGCTCCACTCAACTCCAGCCAGCTGAAGATGACTTCATTTCAACTCAGGAAACTAAAGTCCAACTCCCAGGGACTCAGCTTAGCTCAACTCAATTGAGCTAAGCTACTTTAGCTGCCTCAACCAGCTTGATTGTCCCTGGGAGCACCAGACCCAGCTCACCTCAGCTTATTATGGTAGAAGCCAGCTTACTTTAGCTTGGCTTAGTAGCTAGCAAAGAACTAGCAAGCTAAGCCAGCTAAAGTAGCTCCATACCACCCTCTTTAGCAGCTGCCAATTCCAGTTCAAGCTCCAAACTTCTCCTCCTCAGCTCCTCTCTTCAAACCCTAGCTCCCATTGCCTACTCCTCACTCCATTATTAGCTAAGCTAGCTTAGCTCAACTTAGCTTAGCTAGAATCCAGCTCCCTTGGCCATCCACCATCCTAAAGTCCAACCTAACTACCTCAACCTCAAGCCCACCTAAGCTACACCTAAGCTCCACCTAGTCCACTCTAAGTTGGCACCAACCTTAGCCATCTCTTCACCCCTCACCTCCCACCAAAAGGTGCCTAGAGTTGGTGTCAAAACCTAACCCTTACCACCTCCCATTTTGGCGCCAACCATACCTCCCATATCCACCATACACCTAACCCTACATCCACATCTAGCCACCCACATACCCCCTTTCTAGAACCATAAGATGGCGCCACCTAATAGCCTTCTAGAAGGCCCATTTTGGCGCCAACTCTAAGGGACACCAAAGCCATAATCACCCCCCCTTGTGCCCCCTCATTTGGCGCCACTTATTCCTAGCCATAGGATTCCCAACTACCTCCCAAATCATATCCTAGCCATCCATTTCAAGAGCCACCTCTACCCCCCATTAAACCCTATAATACCCTACCATATCACCACATAATTCCCATCCTCCATTAGCTTTAATTCTACCATATACCCACCATAATTCAAGGCCAAGGAAGAAGAAGAGAAGAAGATTAAGGAGGCATCCTACCCACCCCCTTGGTGCCTTCTTCCCCTTTTTCTTCTCCCTTGTGTCACGCCAATGAGGAGGAGCACTCCCCCACTAGGAGGACGGCCAGGCAAGGAGGAGAAAGGGTGGTGCACGCCCACCCTTGAAGGAGATCATTTAAGGTGGTAGCTTCCACCTTGGAGGACATCATTTGGAGGAGCATCTCAAGGAAGGAGAAGAAGGAGTTGTCTTTTCAAGTCAATGAGTTACTTGGCTTGGTGCAAGAAGCCCTCTTCTTCACCATTTGTATCTAGAGGATTTGTGTTTTATTTATTGTATTTTCAAGTAGAGTAGAAGCATTCCTCTATAGGTTTTGTGCAAACAAGTTTCATTAAATCAAGTTGCCTTCTCTTAATTTTTGTTGCATAATTTTTTACAAGTTTTGCCTAGCATTTGTTTCACTCCCTCTCCCTAATTACTCTAGGCCTCCACGTGCCTAGGGTAAGCTTGGGGAGAGGCTCTACCTATCACCTTAGGGTTAGCTTTATTAAAATAGGTATTAGTTGTTTTCCCGCTATCAGCAAAACTTGCATGTTCCCGTTATTTCAAAACCTATAAAAATCATATATATAAAACACCAAAAAGAAAGTTGAGTTCAATTTCCAAGCAAGAGACATAATTGTGCAAACATTTGACCTCCTTGGACGACCCTAGATACTCCCCTATCTAGGTTTATAAATTTAAGAGTTGATTTATTTTGCACGTTACAATGATGTAGTTTACAAACCGCGTAAAATTCGTGATCAGTGAAGTAGGCACGCGGCACATACCCATCATCTCCCAGGTGACTTAGCGGGCGATCTCGGGTATCAAGCCTCCTCCGCTGGTAGCCATGGGGTGAGCCTCGAACTGCTCCCCCGACAAAGTCGAGCAGAGAGCTTTAAGTGGGCTGGGAGGAACTTCCCCTTTCTGGCTACTAAGCTCGCGTTTTAACTTCTTGAGATGTTCACGCAGGTGGGTGTCTCCTCTTCTACCACACAACTCCATTTCATTTGGTCATCTTCAGGACTTGAAACTCTGGGGCTCCTCTGGCTAGAAATTGCCCAACTCATTGATCCGCCTGATCTCAAGGAGTTTATTCGCGACCGACTGCTGCTCGGCCTTCAACGCTGCCAGCCTAGCCTCGTACTCTTCCTCCCTCGCTTACATCTCAAGAAGGGGATCCCACTGAGAGACCTCAAGTTGCTAGCTAGGTTGGGTCAACTTCTCACTATTGGGTTCGGTGTGCCGAAGGCGTCCCTTGGACACACCTCCACCTTCTCAGGATTTCCGCAAGAGGAATTACGAGTCGTGGGAGCTATTGTTGGGATTTGAAGTAAGGAAACGATATCGAATGATAGTCGCTTCTCATAGACAGCGCCAATTGATTGAGGCCCTTGGCAAAAAGGTGATTCGAATCAACAATAATCACAAGCGATCACACAAAGAAAATACACAAGAGTTTGGTAACCCAGTTTCACCCAAAAGGGTGTATGTCTGGGAGTAGGGCAATGCTCTCGAATTTTCATTAGGATTGTAAGTAGTACAATGTCTCTTATTTTCTCTCTCAGGTTGCATGAAGAGAGCCCTTGAGGGCCTCTCTTCCTTATTTATAGTACAAAATCTAACATTTAATCTTCGTAACGGTTCTCGCGGTTTCCTCGGCACATTCGTTACTTAGCTAAAAATAGCGTTGGTAACGTCACCGTTAGTGCCGACATGAATGTTTTTGCCGCCTCTTCAACTCCAATCAACTAAGTTCCTTGGTAGATCGAACTCACATGGATTCGCCTGGAGGATGGTGGGTCCAGATCTATCTGGGTATAGGCAGGTCAAGTAGACCCAGATCTGTCTGTTTGTTAGGTATCTGGGCAACCAGATCCTTTTTGGGCTTCGTGCGAAGTTTTAAATCCGAAAGTACTTTTTACCCTCATCACTTGAAAAGCTCATGGATTCCATAATTTCTCCAATGTGGCTTAATTGTGTCATGCTAGTTTCACTGTGCCTTTCACATGCTTCTAATTCTAGTGGATTTTGAACACATTGCATTTTCATGGTCTTTCTCAAACTTTGAAATATAGCTACTACTTCCCTCGTCATAAGCCTTTCTCCTCCATGTTCCCTTAAGCAAGCCCCTGCACTTAGCCACTACTTCGAGCTCTTTCATCCTCTCCTCTTGTTTTGATTGAAGCCTCTACAATATGGACGACTTGATTTTCTTCCATGGTTGCAATAAGTTTTGGAATCATATATTTTTCCTCTAGACTTCTTGCTATTGAAACTAGTTTCTCTCTTGTTAGCAACTCCACAAGGATCACACCCAAGTTGTACACATCACTCTCTTTTGTTTTACACCACATGAGATGGTATTATGGATGCAAATATCCAAAGGTTCCTTGAACAACTGTGGTGACATGGGATTGATCGATTATAAGGGAGTTTGAGGGTCCTAAATCGGACACTTTAACGTTTAATCTTTCATCTAATAGAATGTTGGATGACTTCAAATCCCTATGTGAGATAAATTTAATTAGAATCAGCAAATGTAGATAAGTGACAACTGTAACAATTTCCATAGCGATCATCCCAAGACAAGGGTGTGGTTTGATTCCAAACATGGAGATGATAAGAGAGTGTACCATTAGAGATGAATTCCTACACTAGGATTAAAACCTCAATCTCCAACCAGCAACCAAGAAACTTTACCACGTTCCTATGATGTATAAGAGAAAGAATTGCAATTTCGTTAATGTATTGGGCAATTTGCCTCTCAATTCCCCCATCCTTTTGCGGCTTTCTTTGCTTTAATTTTTCAATAGCAACCACACGACTATCAAATAACAAGCCTTTGTAGACAACTCCTTGTCCACCGCTACCGAGAATTTGTGATGTGTCGAAATTATTAGTGGCATTTTCCATTTCTTTAAGAGAAAAAGTGTGCACGTTGAGATCTCCATCTACATTATCCAAGTTAAGCTAAAAGTAAATGTGTATGCTTACGAAAGAGAGTTTGTCTAAGCTTCTTAGCCTTTTTCTTTTTGGAAGTTTTTGTAACATAAACCACTTCCTTCGAGGACTAACAAAAAGCCTAATCCTCCACAAGCACTTGGTATGATGCCGGACAAGAATGGTAGTTCTTGTTAGAAGATAATAGGAGATATTGTATATGAGGGAGGAAAACTGATTATAATTTGTAATTTGGAAGATTAGAATCTTCTTATCTTCCCATAAATCATTCAGTGCGCTACGTACATACTTATCATCATTCTTTTTTGCTTTTTCACCATTTTAGTGGGCATGGATATGATGATCAAATAACTAAACGCACGTAACAGTATGGTCATCTTGCATGGCCACTGGCCAAGACAACTTCAATTATGAGTGCTACTCTCATTCACTCTCAAAGTTACTGTCCTTCTCCTAGTCACTATTTTATTTGCATATCTCAAATAATTTTCTTAGTCAAGTAAGACTATGATTTCGTAGTAGAATATTATATTTCATTCCGAGACATGGGATTGAAGTTTAGTAGTTGTAGTTTAGTGTTGATATCATCTTTAATTCTTTGGGAAGAATCCTACTTTCAGCATTCCCATCCCACGGAAGATCCTACTCTAGGAATCCTGATCATTAGTGGAGGAATGAGACAAAGGTAAGGGTGTGCTCCCTTTTTTTATAGGAAAGGCCTTCTTTGAGATGAAAATGCTTGTGTCAAATATTTCGCTATCTATAAAATAAATTATCCTAAATTTTTTTTACAATTTTTATATAAATGTATCAAAAAATGTTGATATTGTGTACGCGTCATCATAAATTTTTGCATTTATACAAATTTCACTGTAAAGTTGATGATTACCTATGCACGTAATTGCATTTTTTTGAAGATTATAAAGAGGCAAAAACAATCATTTATTGATATTTTTTTTTTAACAACAGGTAATCATCTCGACGAAATTTACTTCACGGTAAAGATAATCAACTGCACCGTGACATTTGTATAAATATAAATATTAAGATGACAATTATGTAACATTAAAGATTTTTCATGACATTTATGTAAAATCCCTTTGTCCTTTTATGATCACTCATCATTTCATGTGCAACCTTGTGCTAATGGGTTGTTCTTTTTACATCTATTTGTTACTACTTTAATGATAGTTTTCACATAAATGTTACTATAAAGTTTCTAAATTATATGCTTACCATAGTGATTGTGTATTCTTGATGTATACATAAGTACCACCAGAAAGTAACTTTATTTATGCAATTCATTTTTTGTTATTAATTAATAACATTATTGGATATCCATTTTGGACTCAAAAGTAGCAAGCATTCATTCTCGCACCTCAAAATATGTCTTTTTTTTCCCTTCTTTCCTTCTGTCTCTCCCTCCTCCCTTGATTAGCTTCATCCATTCTCGTGGGTGGCAACGTAAAAGTGTGTAGAATGTTGTTAGTAGAAATGCAAGACTTTGCAAATGATACGTAACCTGGCCAACATTAATTACTGAGATACATATCCTCTTGAAGAACCCACATTCACGAATAGTTCCAGGTTTCCTTTAGGCATTCGTAGGTTGCCATTTAGGACATTGTAACTATATTTTGCATGATTTCTTTGCCATCAATTGGTGAAATGATAGAAACGACACATGCAACGGAGAGGAGGTTTTGAGCGATGAGAAAGTTAACAATTTAGTTCAAAAGGTAGGGGATGTTCAAGGTTAGGCACCACTACAATGGGGCCTTCGCGTTGCTATGTGTCCCTTAATGGTATGAATTAAAGACCTCCCATTTCCAACCTTAGATCTTTTACTCCCCTCTTCTCCCCGATTGTCTAAATGCCAATTAACGACTTAAGGGGAGTGGAACAAGACAACCTCCAAAAACAAACGATCAAAATACTAAAGAAATGGGAAAAGGAATGAATGAAATGGATGCATTCGACTTGCAAGCTCACACCTGTAAGTGAAGCAACCTGATATTGGGCTATTTAAACCCCCTAAAAATCCCTCTCTCATTCCTCAACTAGATTTTTAGATGCAACTTGAGTTTCTCAAAAGAAAGATAAAAAAGAACAGTAATCAGTCCAATTTTACATATTTGTAAAATATTAATTAATTTAATGGAGAGATGCAACATAAACATCGGCCCATGGGTCAACCGGGCCTGTTTTCGTTCATGTTAGGCTGGTGGGCTTCCGCTGAATATTTCTACTTGTAGATTGGTTCGGATTGGGCTTGGAACAGGTTTTTTTTATTTACTTTGAAGTCAGCCCAATCAGACGGCTTGGCCTCACCAGCAACTAGAACAGATCCAATATTAAATATCGTTAATTAATATCCGTTAAAGAAAATGGTCACGGTATCCACCCTCCTCCTCCTCCAGCCCCTCCTCTCCACTCCTTTTCCCCCCACAGTCCCTCCCCTCCACCCACCCACAACGGAGCCCTTCCCCAACGTTAACCCTCTCCTTCCCCACCAACCCCCCCAAAAATAAGGAGACCCCACCCAAAAGCCCAAACAAGAACAAAGAGGGACCAGCGGAGATTCCCCCCGCTAACTCTCTCTGGTCTCCCCCTCCTCTCCTTCCACAATGGACCGCCTCCGCCCGCTCCCCGCCCTCGCGGCGGTCCTCCTCCTCCTCCTCCTCCTCCTCCTGGTCCTCCCCGACGCGGCCCTCGCAAAGCTCTCCAAGTCCTACTACAACGAGTCCTGCCCCCGCCTCGAGGAGATCATCCAGCAGACCGTCGTGAACAAGCAGATCATCTCCCCCACCACCGCCGCCGGCGCCCTCCGCCTCTTCTTCCACGACTGCTTCGTCAACGGGTGCGACGGCTCCATCCTCATCACCTCCAACCCCTTCAACAAGGCCGAGCGTGACGCCGACATCAACCTCTCCCTCCCAGGTAGCTCAAGACCCATGCAAACGATCAGATACGAATACCAGCCATCGAATATATATATATATAAAAGGATGCACACGAAAGGCACGTTACTATACCCTAATAATTAAAATGGCGTTGATACGACATTTTATTAGGGTATGCAGACGTAAGACATTGACCGTACGTGCATGCATAGATGTGTTAAGGGTATACAGACATAAGACATTGAATGTTTCTTTAGCCATACGGACAAAACAAATTAATCACTCGATAATTAAGGGATGCTATTGAAACTCAAGAATCTTTTTATATGGAATATTGAAATGTTCTTGAGCATGAGAATGAAATGATCCGTTTGTGGGGGAGAGCGGTATTGAGTTTACACCAATGACTTTGGCAATGGAGATCCGTTTCTTCAATTTTCTTGAGGGGTTCTCAATTATTGAAAAAAAAAAGAATGAATGATCCATTACTGGTTGCACTCCAAAGGAGATCCTAATAAAATTGTACTGATGTAAATGTGTACGTGATTTAATGCGTGAGATTTTTATGATTTGTAAAAATAAATATAAAGTATATGGTAAATGCATGAATCGTGAGACACATCTTCAGTCGTACGCACAGAACAAATTAAATAGCTGATAGGGTTTGAAATCTTAAGGGATCGATGCTATCTAATTAAAGTCATATATAAGCATATATGATACTTAGATGGTTAACCGATATCTACGTATCTTCTTGAGGAACATGCATGAGTATTGGATGATGATATCCAAGGTGTGGTTGTTGCACCGGTTTCCAGGGGATGCCTTCGACGTGGTGGTGCGAGCGAAGTCCGCGCTGGAGGTGGCGTGCCCGGGCGTGGTGTCGTGCGCGGACATCCTCGCCCTCGCCACGCGCGACCTGCTGACGATGCTCGGGGGCCCGTTCTTAGACGTGAAGCTCGGGAGGAAGGACTCGCTGGTGTCGAGGGCGGAGGAGGCGGAGGAGGAACTCCCTACCGCAACGACGCCCATGACGGAGATGATCACGAGGTTCGAGAAGAGGGGCTTCACCGTGCAGGAGATGGTGGCGCTCACCGGCGCCCACACGGTGGGCTTCTCCCACTGCAAGGAGTTCGCCCACAGGTTGTACGGCAACGGCTCCAAGACCGCCGGCGTCGACCCTACGTTGCACCCCAGGTGTGTCACTCCATGCAAAATATACGTTATAATATGAGAATGGGAAATGTGCCTGGCATTACCTTCTTAAAAAAAAACAAAAGAAAATTTGCACGGTCTTGCATCTCTCTCTCTCTCTCTCTCTCTTTCATGACCCAAATTCCACTCACCAATCCACCTACTAATGTGAGGATAGAGATCTGAATCTAAGTTTTTCTGGTCAAAGTGAGGAGCCCGCACCATTCAATAATGCCCTCGTGGGCTTCTTCTTGCATAAGCAGTGTTTGATAAGAAAAATAGATTTATAGAATAAGTAAAAAAATGATATAATAAAATAGTGAAATAGTAACTTTTGACATCTAGGAGTTTTTAAAAAGTTAAAATTATTTTTTAAGAAGGGATAACATAAATTTATGTCGGATTAAATTCTATTAACTTTAATGCAAATAAACGATAAATTAAATGATGAATGGACACATGTTTAATTGTATATTAACCTACCTATCAAACATCACCTAGGTGTTCATACATGGACCTCATGTGTATAGGCATCTTATGTGTATAACTGTATAAATTATTGCAAAACCACAAATGGACCTTGCCACTCAAAAATCAACCTGAGACATAAATGCCACACACCAGAACAAACATGGAATTTGCAATTATTTGGTGGATCTTGTCAAAGAATAGGTATCCTTTTCCTCCCTCATGTATTAGTATTCAGACTAATATTGTTTCTACATTTTCATCACGTCGATTTAGCGACGCGTTGACGAAGTGTGACGTTTGAGAAGTTCATGTCTAAATCTCAGTGACGAGATTCTCCTTTTTCTTTTTGGTTATTTAAAATGAAAAGACTGATGAGATGGCCAACTCTAATTCTGGCGTAAATAGCCTATATACACTTTGAGCTCTCGGATTGGTCGAGGTATAAGTGTGAAATTGATCTATATAAATACATGAAAAAGGACATGGCACCTTTATTAGACTTGAAAGACGTTGCATTATTGAACTAAATTCGTGTCTTGAGTGCAAAATAAAGATCATTCTTTTGCGTCGTGTCTCGCAAAACAACAAATTGCCAAGTAATAAGCAGAAAAGTGCCTTAAAAATGCTAGAAACCAGCAAAAAAAGTAGACCGTCCATAGGGTTTAGATTGGGGCGAGACTAGCCAATCTTAATCTGATTCTTCACCGTTGTATGCCGATGTGTCAGTATTATGTTCCACCCTAACGAACATGTTAATATGTCCGTTGCTTTTTATTCGATCCGGAAGCGATAGGAATCGGGTCGATGCTACGAAACAAAGTCGTCGAGGGTTTATCAGATTTGGTAGTTCTCTCATTTAATTCGCATGACTTTTTTTACATGATACATCCAACTGCCTCTTATAAGATGCATGCATGTATGATTGAGTACTACTAAAACAATGGTTAAAATCAGTAAACAGATACTGACAACAACATTATTGTTAATCCCTTCAATGATTTCGACTAGCACTGATTTTGTCAAAAAGTGACTAGAAAGCTACTAATTCCCAAATACGGCATATAGGAACCGAATCTTCTGGTTCCAATACATGGTCAATATTATTATAAGATCACTTACCAAGTTTATGATTAATCCGCAATAAGATCCGATGAATCATGACCTCAAATATGTTTGACCCCCACAATTGTCTTTCTCGATATCATTTCCATTCATCTATGTGGTTATGAATTAGGCCAGAGCTTTTACGTATATGTACGTACAAACATACGCTCATACGTGAATGTAGCCCTGCAGGGATAGGTTGGGGCAGTCGTCGCACCTAACTTTTTGCTTTCTTTTAAGATTTATATGCCAAAACCTTTAAAATTAGTCGATTATTTCATGCTTTGCAACTACCACCACCCCGACTTCACCCCCGTTACGTACATGCACGCATGCAAATCTTCTTATGCATGCTACGCAAGTAGTAATTAGGCAGATTATCGATTGCCTTTACTTGATAATTTAGGTTCGCCCACGGGTTGAAGAAGGCATGCGAGAACTACAAGAAGCGACCGGCGGTCGCGGCGTTCAACGACATCATCACGCCGAACAAGTTCGACAACATGTACTACCAGAACCTCCCCAGGGGCCTAGGGCTGCTTGCCTCCGACGTCGCGCTTCTAACCGATGAGAGGACACGCCCGTACGTGCAGCGCTACGCCGCGAACCAAACCGCCTTCTTCGACGACTTCGTTCGCGCGATGGAGAAGCTCAGCATCCATGGGATCAAGTCCGGCGAGGAGGGCGAGGTGAGGCGGCGCTGCGACGGGTTCAACTCGCTCAGCACCTAGGTGGGCGGCCGGATCGATCCGGGACCGCCCGGTGGCCCGTTTGTACGTACGTGTTCTTGTACCGATGCCGTACGTCATTTGATTGGGATACGGATCTTTTTGAACGTGTAGTTTTGAGTTCATGTGATGCCGCGAAAATATGCGTGTGGTATGTGACACCAAAATAAAGTATAAAAGATAGAAATGATGCAAATATTACTATACATGAAAACCAGTTTTGACGCAATCATCACCCATTCTCAGCCTATCCAGTTCGATTGGTCATGATCACCTTCTCCGTATAAATTCAACAAATAATAATTATTCATCATGTTAACAATAATTATGTCAAGGATTATCCGGGATATATAACATTAAAAGAGAAATATTACTTTAGGATTTACCTTTTTAATCCTTTTTTTTTTTTTGCTTTTAGAAACGCGAGAGTCTATCTCCATGGCTCGTGAGTTAGTACATCAAAAAGAAAAAGAAACAAAAGCATCGCAACACTAAAAAACCTTCATCCAGCAGCTCGTAAATTATAGAATAACATACGACAATTAAATTTTATCAAGGTGAAAATAATCCAAAATTCTACAAGGAAGCTCCAACAGAGATGTAAAAGATCGCCGGTCGCCATATCCGAGGTCCGCGACTTCATTTGCCAAAAGGTTCACCGACGGATACACATATGAGAGCAAATGAATCCCTTCAAGCCTGCCATGCAATCTGTACCTTACCAGTCCACTAGTAATACAGTAGCATAGACTCCACTTCAACATGTAGAGAAGTAATTCTAGACAAAGAAACCTAGATAAATATTTCTCCAAGGATTCTGAGTTACCATTCTAAAGAAAATTCTCGATTTATGTTATAAGTTAAGTTACTTTTTATCAAGAATATAAGTTAATGATAATTCCTTGGAAAGAACTTTAAACCAAGGATAAAAGCATGAATTCTTAACTTATATATCCCTTAACTTACGAGACTTTTTCTTTCAATGAACCAAGTATGTATGTAGTTGGAAACTTATATTTAATTTGAATGATTGGTATAGAAGAAAAAATGCTAAAGTTAAACAAGGCCTAACTCTCATCGTTGCATTCTCTCGTTCCTGATCTATATGATTCCTCCTCATGGTGGCTATTTTTAAGATTTGAGGCAAAAAAAAAGGATGACCATTGAAATCAATCAAGAAATATCACAAGCTTAAAGGCATCGGATAATTCCTAATCGCTACCATTGGAAACACTCCCAGATGAGAGAACAAGTGCTTCACTTTGACAAGTCGTAAATATCCAAGTGCAATAGTGACGGGGGTCCAATTTGAAAAGAAAAAAAAAAAGTTAAGTTCATTTAATTAATCATAACAGCTAAATTGCAACAAAATGGGCTGGCTCGGATATAATTCAGTACGCATTGGTTCGAGGAAAACTATGGATCTCACAGAAAAAGATGTTTATTTTAGTTATGATATTTGTAATCATAAAAGTGGGAGCAAAAAAATAAAAAGTCATTCGGTATTTAAATTTCTAGTACTTGAAGATAGTAAATCAGGCGACATCGAAAAATTCTCATGACGCTTTTAATAGTTACCTGGATTTTCAAACTTATTATAACAATTAAGGGAACACGTCAGCAATTTTTAAGTAAAATACAATGGAATCTCAAAACACTAACAGGCTGCAAAAAACGACGACCAATCTTCAATTGGATACTCTAATCTCACGTAAAAAAACATTGACTTGTACTTTACATAGGAGTTTAATATTTCACGTTGTCAATGTATGAAAATTTCTGCAACTAAAATCCTCACTCATCCATCAATTAATTGATATGAATACCTCATTTTTCCTTGGATCATTTGCTAACTTCATCCGGATCTCTTAACTAAGATGTTTCATAAGCTAAGATGCCAATCAGACTTGACTCATATCAAATTACAGATAAGATTTTCCTTAGGTAAATCCTGTCTGTGATTTTAAGATTTGGCCTTATTAGGTGTATTAAAACTGTCGATCAAAAGTAAAATACTTTGGTAGAGCCTGGTGAATGAATAATTGCCGGTCTAACAATCTTTTAATTTATTTATAAGCAACGATTGATAATAATATTTAAGATAAAATAAAGTCCTAGATATTAATATATAGGACGAAAAATAATTATACATTTCATAAAAAATGTGATATTGACAATCTTATGAGGTATTTTCGGAGAAAAATCATACTTATTGGTAAGAATTAAGCTTGGAGTTGGGTCGTATTGACTTACCCTCATTTGCCATATCGAACCTAACTTCCGAACTCAACTCAGCCCATGTAATTTACAATTGGATCAGGCTTGATTTATTTGCTAATAGATCCGACCCCAAAATAGAAGTTCAAACTTATTATTTGTTAATGAGCTTCCCTGTTAGCTTACTTATAAACTCCATTAAGTTCAAAGGTTAAGTATAAGCACAAGAGTTCATTTAATTTGTGGGGGTAATTGAATTAAACTTTTAGATCATATACTTTAACCATTTAAATTGAATTCATATACTATTAACCTGTGCTTAACATCATCCATATAAATGACATGCTTTCTTCTTTAGAAATTATTTATCTAGTTTATTATTTTAAAAATTTAGGAGGATGAAGCCATAGATATCTGGTACCATTGAGAAATATGTAAAAGCCATGGCTCATGGTTGACTAGAATGATCATATTTCACAATCACAAACGTACATGTACTAGCAAACATATTTTAAGATAACTCAATCAATTTAAAATAACCATCATTTATATCTTGCAATTACTAAGGTTCGGTCCAGTAAATTTGTTAAGTTCTACAACCATCATAACCTTTGACCAGATCAACCAGAGCCCTCATATAATAGCACCATCATTTACGGTGGTATACAAATAATAGTAAAGAAATATAAAGGCGAACAACAAATTAACTTCAAACGTAGATATTCAAACTACCACTTAGCAGAACCAAATGCATAGAAATCATATGCGAAGCATAGTACTTACCTATTAAGCAACAGACGACCAACTTCGTTGTGGACCTCCCGCACCTCCTGCAACAACAACACCTCAGATCTCAACCCATGCCTCCGAGCTTCACAAAACACATCACAATATCATCACCACATTAAACAAAGAACTTCAAAGAATTACTAAGAAGCAAGTACAAAATTGGGATAACACTAGGTACCCTCTCTCTGTTGAGCTTCCTCTTCCTCTTCCTCTTCAATGACCAATAGAAGCATAACCCACACCACAACTTCCAACACCTATGGTACCCATTTATAGGTACAATCATCACTCACTCTCCTCTTCATTCTACGCCATGAACAAGGACTGATGCAACCACATGATGACAATGCAGGGCTAACAAGCCTCAGTGCCAACTTCTCAATGAGATAAGGCGATGCCAGACAACAGCAAAAGCCCCTTATATCAACCACAGAGACGACCAAAGCATCAAAAGACAATGTCAATGACCACAAGGTAAAGGTGTGCACCCAACGACCACCACATCACATTTAACATAAGAGGAGGGCCTTGGCATTAATGGATTGAACCGATTAACAAAGCAAGCTTAGGTACAGACAAAGGAAAAGTTCCATTCATGAGTGGTGATACAGCAAGAAACCAAAGCTGCAAACCCTGCTTACGCGTGCAGCACACCTAAATCAATGCTATCTGACCCCAACCACAAAGCAACATAATGAAATCGAAATACCCTTTCAATCGACATTGATCGAGATTAAGAAGAAAATGAGATTAAGAAAAGGTGTCTACAGTCAATCCACTTATCTCTTTCATGTTGAGTCATCAATAGGCAAAGAAGCACATGCGGATGATCGTCGATGAGGCCACGTCGACTAAACAACGAAGAGGATGATTCCTCACCGAGACCTGCATGCTCCAATCACCTCTTCTCAACGGATGGAGGTGCCGATCAAAGGGTTATGTCACAACCCAACCCAGACTCACATGGGAACCAGGACAGACCATGTCCTCATCCAAAGACCCAGTCGTCAATCAAGTAACAAACATAAAGACAACAACATCTACCACGCATTCACCATAGCAGGGAATAAAGGACTGAAAAATAGTAGATAAAGCCATGTTCCAGCATCAGTGTAGAGAGGAATAAAACAATATTCACGCCATAGCCATCACAATAGCTATGATAAAAGCAAGTGCAGAAATAACAGTTCTAAAGATAAGTACTCACTACCATAGGAAATAACATAATCGAGAGTAAAACTACAGTTGGACGTGGCTAGGTCCAGCTCCCTCTACAACTGGTGGAACTAACTACTCACTCCCCTTACCTGGGCACAGTAAACTAGGCATCAACAAAAAGCTAAGTAGAATAGCAAGACAGTAAACAACAGTAAAAAAGATGAACAATAAAAGACTAAGTGAACAAGTATTCCATATTTTCCTTCCAAAATACTACGTGAATCATTTCCATTTTCTTATTAGGTTTCCTAATCACTAATTTACTCATTTGGTGTCTTCCCCGCAATTTGCTCTAAGACCAGATCACCATTCCTTTTTACCCATCTGTCCCCTATAGGGACAATCTTGTCGGGGTATCCCCGAGATGTAGGGCGTACACGTGGCACTCTCTTGGCCTAGAAAACACTACGTGCCTGTCCTACACCTAGTCAACCACCTCGGGGTCATTGTCGCGGCATAACAATGACTATGGCGCATGTGATAAACACACGAGAGGCTACCCCGCACTGGCACGTACTTAGTCGTTTCCGCTAATGGGTACGCACTAAACAAAACTGAACTGAACTGAACTAAACAAGGGTCACACCCCTCAAAAGCTCTGCGTACCCTCACCTGACTATCCCGGTTGGCCTCACATGGGCCCAACAGGAGTCGGTTCAAGAAAGTCATTCCTTCCCCAAGTCCCTACCTGGGCATCTCTCCCTACACAACGAGACAGTCAGCTCTCATCGGTACGTGTGTACTCGATGGCCAACTCACGCCCACATTCGAACTGGTCACACGACCAGTTACGACCCCACAGTCGCAATTTTACCCATTCAATACCTTGTATCCGAGTGCCTATCCACTTAACAGTTTTGGTTGCCCTAGGGTTCAAACGGACCCCTAATTGGTGGCTAACGGCTCGAGTGGCATTACTCCCAACGTTTCGCACGTTACAAGCAATGTCACTAGTTTTCCTTAGCATTCATGAGATCTCCCTACTCATGGCTAATTTTGTTAATCGTCAATGAACTACGTCCCAAACTCACAAGAAACATCTAAGATTCTCCTTAGGGCTCATAATTATTCCTAATCCTGTTTCTAACCATAATAGGCAATTTAATTAGCCGATGATGATACATCTGTGTGGCGCTTCAACCAACTATGAGTTGTGCTCTATGAGGCAAAACTGGGGAAACACACCTTAAAAGATAGCAACACCGATGACTACAACTAAAGTTGAGAGGGACAACAACGGCAACTTACATTAGCACATAAGACAAGGGGAGAACCACTCTGCCTAGATTTTCTAGGAGGAAAGGGGGTAGGGTCAGTCCGCCCGATGCTTCGATAAGTGCTGCGTGGGTCTTGACCAATATTGAGTCACTCTCAGGTGGTATACCTAGATGATCCATGGTTTCAAGGGGAGTCAAAAAGACTGTAGTGACTCTTTCAGTACATAAAACGTGCCCTAACAATATCAACATTAATATCAAAACATAGGGATTTTATTAACTTTCTAACGGTACCTTTCTTACACAACTTGGAGCTCGAAAGGCCCCTGAACCGGTTGAAATAGTCCTTCTGCTTCCGCGAATCGGTCTAGGCTAACCAGCTCACACAGACCGATCCTACCCCTTCCCCGCATGAATCCCACCCCCCACCCTCGCGCATGTTGGTGCTAGAGCACCACGATCATTTGTTTTGATGATAACAAAACACGTGTCATTTAACATTTGCACTTGGAATATTAGATTTCAGGTCAATTGCAAATGGAGACGTGATTAGACAGAATTCGAGCTCGCATCCAGGACAGATTGGAGGAGCTTGATGGAGAATAGAGGAGATTCGCGAGGAGCGATGGCTTGAAGAAGGAAGGAGATGAAGAATAGGATAGATTTCCTTCTCTTATACTCTTTGTATTTTTCGTTTCTTTTGTTGCTCTTTATTTTTGTTACTTAGATTCATGTTAAAGAGCCTCAAAGTACCCTAACAGTAGTCCTAGGAACACCGGCACAACCCTAGGATACTTAGGTTTTCTGTAGAAAACTTAGAAAACCAATATAGGGTTCAAACAGCTTCTTCAGACGTCTAATTTCAAAATCAGACAACTGATAATATGTTTTAAGACATCTGACTTTTGATTCAGACGTTTGATAACATTTAGGCTGGACTTGTTAGTTCTGTCTGATGAAATCAGACGTCCAGACCTTAGACCAGACGTTTTAGAAGACGTCTGATGACTTTGCTAGATGTCCAATTAGTTGACCGTTGGCTAGCTTAACAAACACTCAAGGATATGACCGTTAGAGCCTTATCAGACGTTCTTAGGCCTTTCCAGACGTCTGATAAATGACCGTTTTGCCTCGGCTGACCCAAAATCTCTTTCTAGAGATTTTCTAGCCGTTGCACTCTCTTGGAAATCCATTCCCACGAAAAAGTAGGTTTTCAGACGTGTAGACATAGTGCCAGACGTCCTATATGTCGTCTGATGGACTTGCACTAGAACCCTGTTTAGATCTGTTTCAAGTCAGGAAGAAACCCGCCTAAAATCAGACGTCTGACTTTGTTCCCAGACGTCTTAAACTGATCTTCCAGACGTCTGATGCTAGGATCAGACGTCTAATAAACCTATCAGTGCAATCATTGTTCCTGATTTCAGCCTGATTCTCTTGGACTCTGCTCCCAACGGCTATAGAAGCTTTCCTAAGCCTTCCTAAGGCCTCTATAAATAGAGGGGAGCCTTTACATACCAAGACACACCCAAGAAACATACTTTCTACTCCTTTGTGTCCTAGAAGAAAAGCTCTTGCTCTCCAAGTTCAAGTTCTTCATCTTTAAAGCATTAAGCCTTAGCGCACCCGCTCACCCGCCATAGTTCACGGGAGCAACGTTGCGCCGTCGCGTGGCTCACGCACCCACGTCATCAATTCGACGCACTCCTTGCAAAGGGGAGTTTCCTAATTCCTATAGAAGCTAGGTTTAAATCTTTGTTGGCTCTATAGGACCATATTTATTATTTTACTTTGTTCTTTGGTTGGATATTCGCTTTGCGAATTCCCGTCTCCTTCGTGGGACAAAATCCTTCTCGTGAAGAGAAGGGGTTGAGGAACGCTACCATCGCACTTGTAGCGTGGTTGTAATTGAGGTTGAATCACCCTCATTTAAAGTGATTCGTTTAGTGGATTTGATCGACTAGGTTGATCGGAAAATCCTAACTCGAGAGGGTTAGGTGGTGGTTTTCACCCGGTTTGGGTTTCCACCTAAAAATAATTGTGTACCTTGTGCGATTGTTTTTTGTGAGATTGTTTACATTTTATTTCCGCAATTTATTACATCACCCCCTCCTGGTAGGGCCTCCGTTTTCCTACAGCGCACCCTTCCTCTTCACGCAGCTCATGCCCCTCTCGCACTCCATGCACTCTACAACCACGTGCGCCGCACCTCCCTCACTCCGACGCCTTCTGTGGCCTCACACGTCATGCATGCCTTGCGCAGGTCACCCTCGTAGCCTTGCCTCATAATGCGTGTGCGTGTGCATGCGCGTGCGAGAGAAACGAGAGGTGCAAAAAGCACACGCCCTCACCCCCTCCCTCTCTTGGTCTCCCTCACTTCTCTCTGTTTTCTCCCTCACTCTCACAAGCATGAGACAGCAATAACTGAAGGGCACGTCACCTGAGGTATGAGGAGAGCGGCTACACAAGAACAAGGGGTGCGCTGCGCAAGGGAAGGGTGGAGTGTGGGTGCAGGTTTTGAGGGTAGGGATTTTTAAAGGACTTTTAGGGTTTTAGGAGGGTGGGGTAGGGAAAAATTAGGATTTTTATCCTACAGGTGATTTCTTTGCGTGGAACGCCCCGACCATCAACTTAAGGAAGTGGAAATTGTTCTCAACACCCCTACAACTTAGAAAAAAATTTTCCTTGGGAACATAGGGCACACCAAGGGCACACAAAAATTACAGAAACCCCCTTGGAGTCTAGAAAACTACAAAATGACCCTCAGGTGTTCGTTCAACTGCGTGAAAAATTACGAGAACCCCCCCACCAGTGGAAACGACTTTTCACCAAATAAAAAATCACTTTCCAAAGTGAAAAATCACTTCCCATAGGTGAAAAATCGTGTTTCAAGTAAAAAATCATTTTCTACAGGTGAAAAGGCAAAACACACCGATGTATTTTCATTTTCAACCAGTGTGAAATGACCCTCTCCAAGGGCCACTTGGGTAGTTTCCTAAATTTTAGGGGCTTAATACAATTTTAAACCCCCCCTCTCCCCCAAATCTTGCTTTGTAGACTTCGTGGAAGAACACTTTCGTGGGAGACCTAATCCACAATTTTTCCCACCTAAAACCCTACCCAACCCTACCATAAAACCCTACGCAACCCCAACTTCCCCCCACATACCCACCTTGGGCGACGTGCCCTAATCTATCCCCCTTCTCTTCCACCTCCAGCGTGAGAGAGAGAGAGAGAGAGAGCTCATGAGTGGGAGAGGAGCTCGTGAGGGGAGGAGAGCCGGCGGCGCACAGGCACAAGGGCAGGGTTGCAGTTGCAGGTAGCGCAGCGACGCACGAATGCAAGGGCGAGGCTGCAGCGGCGGGCTGCACGGTGGCAGCACGAGGCTGGGCAGCACTACGAGGTGTCGCTGCGCGAGGGTGGAACTACAACACCTCGCTGTGAAGCCAGCGAGGTATGGTGGAGCTCTGGTTGCGGTGGACTCCGAGGACGTTGCACAAGACCGAGGTCCTTGGGCACGAGGTTGAGGTCACGCTGCAGGCAGCCCTGCATAGGAGGGGAGCAGGTCTGCTACTTGAGAGTGGAGAAGATACCCGTTTCAGACGTCTAGGTGGGGTGATGGACGTTCGGAGTGGGTCCAGGACAATTGGGACATTCGTCGGACGTCTGAAGAGAAGAGTTGGGGCCTCGCATTGTTTAAGACATTTGAGAAGTGTCTCAGGTGTCTGATTCAAGCATCTGGTGCTCCCTGAGATAGGCAGACGGTCGGTTCAATCTAGTTGAATCGACCTGGGCTGGTTTAAGCGAACCAAGGAAGGTTTTTAGGTCAATTTAGGGCTTAAACGAGGTCAGAATTGTGCAACCAAGGTATCGTTGGAAAGCTCTTGAATTTTCCTACAATTTAGAGCCATTTCTACACTATTTTGAACTACTTTTGTGTACTAAAATATTGGTCAACGTGTTTGATGCCCCATTTGGCCATTAAATTAGTGTAGGCCCCAAGTAAGTGGTACGTATGGGACCTGCAGAGACGTCGGGATCCGCCGCTTGTGCCTCCATATCTCCCGTACCCCTAGGTAGAGTGATCTTGTACTTTTTCTTCATTGGTTCGGTTAAGTGAATGTAAAAATTAGAGATTTCCGTTTGAAACCTAAGTTACGAAACACAAGTTTGAAGTCATTTATGCCCCATCTAGTTATGGAAATTGATGACTCCCACCCTAGTCTTATGGGATTGGTATTAAGTTAACAACTTAATCTAGGGTTGTTTGCTAAATGTGTATGATATCACAGAGCTTGCTCGATATGAAATAAACCCTAAGAATGAGAATGATGCATGTTTATGTTCAATACATGGACCTTGTTTGATATAACCTAAACATGAATTATGCTTGTTTTCTCTTAATGGATGGAACTATCATTGAATGAACTGGGTAACAGCAATAGTTAAGACGTATTTGAACACTAAGGTATACTAGAAGAATAAATTACCCGTTATGGTACGAACTTGGATAATGATGAAATAACTCGTCTACCGTGTGTTACGACTGATGCTTGGACTCCAGTTTGGGGGCGAGCTGGTCCTCATGTGCGTACGTACCGAGGAGAGCTATTCACCTCTTATACAGGGAGAGAGCTAGCATTTCCTTGGGTTGAGACCTAGGGTAGGAATGACCTCCCTACACCAACTCATATTAGACCTACGAGGCCAACCAGGATAGTCGGGCAAGGGTATGCAAACTAGTGAGAGGCTCAACCCCTGTTCTGTTCTGTGTTGTGCAACTTAAAGCATACTCGTTAGCGAAAATGACTGACCGCGTGCCAATGTGGGATAGTTTCCTGTGCGTTTATTGCGCGTACCGTAGTCACCACTACGTCGCGACCATGACCCGAGGGTGGTAGATCGGGTGTAAGACAAATGCAGAGTGTTCTCTCGACCAAGAGAGTATCACATCACGTTCTGCATCACAGGGAAAATTGCAGCAAGATCATTCTATTAGGGAACATATGAACCAAGAGATAAGGAGACCCTTTGTTAGAATATTCGAAACACTAAATGGAAACAAAATATGAACTGGTGTGAAACATTTACAATTACCTAAAATGTTTACTGTTTTTAATTTCAATTGCACTAGTTAATTTTGCACTTGCCACTCTACTCAGCTTTTGCTGACAACTGCCACTTATGTTTAAGTCAGGAGGGCGAGCAACCAGTACCACCGGCTGCGGAGGATGTTGGACCTAGTCAAGTCCATCCTTAATCCAATTTCAGTTTCCGTTGTAGTTGGATTTTACTACTGCTATAGTGAGTACTCTTGTTTT
This sequence comes from Thalassia testudinum, assembly GCA_037157565.1. Taxonomy (NCBI): domain Eukaryota; kingdom Viridiplantae; phylum Streptophyta; class Magnoliopsida; order Alismatales; family Hydrocharitaceae; genus Thalassia; species Thalassia testudinum. Next base: position 191,931,718 of record JAZHRO010000036.1, read on the forward strand.
AAACTATTCGTTATGTTTCTGTCCTTCGCTTTGGTTGTGATGGCTATGCAGAAAATTTTGCCATTCTTTTGAGATATTGTTTACAGTCTACTTTTCAGTTTTCTACTTTCATTTAAATTTTAGCTATATTACATGTGTGGATTGCTTGCTTTGGTGATGGTATTTCTCGTTGTACAATTGGATCTTGAGTTAGTCGAGGCGTCCCGACCCTGGAATCCACGTAGAGTCAGGTTCGGGTCGTAACACGGTGTGTTTTTGTTTGCTTGATTTTTAATCAGTTGATTCTTGACCGCACGTTTCAAAATGCGCTGCAACATGCATTTCTATACTCGCATCCAAAGAGATAGACATGTCAGCTGAATTGATGCTATGGATGGACAATATTAATTCATGAAATACACGTGCTAAGGAACAAGGAAACAAAGGCGATGAAGACCACACGAAAGAAAGTAATGTAAGGTTGGTAAGTATGTACCTTTGCAATCATCCATCCACTAGGTAGGTATTTCCTTCAAGGGGAATCGATTGCAGACGCTTAGGTGTTGTACGCACCTTTGGACACCTCCACCCATTATGGGTGCTGCGTGCTAACACCGATGCTGCGGAAGCAACATCCGACTACATGTCCCCCCTTCGGGTAAGGGGAGGGGCATCTGTTTTTGCTTTAAAAACGACATTCATTTACCTCTTTTTCTTCCTTCAAAGCCTGTAGTTCTAGGTAACCTTGTTAACATTGTTTCTGCAAAACCACAAGGAAAAGTATTTGACGCCACTAGGGATGGAAGATTGGCAGTAGCCGATAGCAACGGAGCAAGCAACCTCGTCGGGGTCGAAGTTGCTAGTGTTACTGCAAACATATGCACAACCTATCACGATCTCTCTTTCTGTGCCGCTTTCAAATTCGAGGTGTGCGATGGTGGCGCAGCCGATCATCATGAATTTGTTAAGATCCGAGTAGGTAAATGGCAAGTCTTTCAAATTTATAATTCTAGATTTGCAAACAAGCTTATCCTCTATCTCGTTGTAGCGGGAGATGGAGATGGGAAGCAAAAGGATAATCTCACCGTGTATGGCTGATACCTCCAACACCTTGTGATTTTTCCATAATGGCTTTGGGACGAGATTGCTCAAGGTATCACTGTTGTGGTCAAAAAAATATCATTAAACATCTATTATGAAGGTCGATCATTTAGGCTACATTAGGCAGTGGGTTAAGTGATGAGTTACCCCAAACCAGACACCATTATAGTCACAAATTGAATTGGGTAGCTGATGGGTAAGACTTCTAAGGTCCGGTATAAAATTAGCCCAACATCAATTATAAAATAAATGAGCTACAATTCACATTTCGCTGACTAGAAAGCATCACCAATACATTTATAACATCCAATGCACTATTTATCTCCCTATCAAGAAAAACAACAAAACCAAACCAATATCAATAACCTATGATCCTAAATTTTCCCACTTGTAATTTGGTTATCGGTACGCATTTAAATTACACAACCCCACCAAGAGGTCACTCACGGTTAGCCTCTGGGGAATCTAACCAAGAAATGTTTTCATACCATTAGCAAGTTAAGGTCACATGAGCATCCACTTTTAGGCTCTGGGCATTAGTACCAATGGAAGGAATCAGAAGCCTTTGAATAAATGCAAACATTAACTTTTTAAACACAAATTGAGATGAAAAGCAGCAGACCTGTAAGATTCAGCAAGCAATGGGTCTGTCGTATGTCGGTGGCAGCGAGGGACAATTCTCGTTCATGTTCACATATGGTTCGATCGTATTGTACTGCGGCAACTCCATGTGGTACTCACCAAGTATCTGGCAGAATGGAAGGTCCTCATCGCCATCATTGCACCAGCTCGGTAGGCGAGTTCTGTTGTTCTCGAAGATCTTCAGCATGTAGGCATCCCGGATCTACGAGGAAGGATTCCACAGAACTAAGATGATCTAAACGACCTGACTGTGTAGCTGATGCAAAAACTCTGTCCCTGAATTAACTTCCAAATCTTCCCATCACTAAGTCAGTAACCCTCGAAAAGTAAACTATCTTCCTCCACTTAAATATAGGCCATAAAGGGCAATAACAAAACTGCCTATTACCATTAAAGTTCGATGGCTAAAATGAAAAAATAACAGTAAAATTGCCCATTACTATGAAATAAAAACCAACCATGCATATGAACAGTCAAGAGGGACTGTGGTTCTACTTCTGAGATCTTTCGAGGTTAACTCTACTCTACTAAACCAATTGGGCATTGCTGTGTATGCCCGATTGGGAGGGAGTTTGTCTATACACCAATTGGGCATTATGCTGCCAGGCTTAGTAAGAAGAAATTTGAGGTAAAAAAAATGCGATAAGAAGGTTGTGTTCCATTAGATGCTTCAAGAAGATAAATACAGAGCGAGTGTATAATGATTAGCATGACCAAAAGAACCTGTTTGAAAATTATGAGGTGATCTGATAATTTTACATTCTCCATCAACTAAAAGTTCCTAAAAAACTCAAGGTTGAAACGAAAAATTGTATGTCAAGAAATCAAAATGGAGTGGCGATGTAGTTGGAGTTGCTTAGGTTTCAACTACGTGCAAAAATCTAAACTACTGATTTCACTTTAGACCATAGTTTGGAGGTGTGGGACCTTGAGGAAGAATTTTTCCCATAGGTGCTGCTCCTGATTGTGGGTTTTTTACTGCTCTAGTACTTTTTTTTTTTTTTTTAAAGTATTCTGTTCTAGTATGTTACTAACTTTGAAATGTATGTTGCTCTAGTACATCGCTAACTGATCAGGTCTTTTACATCTTCTTGCTGTCCATCTATGGGTTCAATTACACTGATTCCATAAAAGTCTTGGTATTACGTTGGGACATTTGGCTACAAAGGAATGTGACAGGTTTTAGAGGACAACATCTTTACTTTATTGATTGTATTTCCTCTTTTGCTAATTTTTGCGAAATTATTTTATAATTTGGTCGCATTTTCTTGGCCCCATAATTAATTATAATTTGGCTGAATTTTCTGTACCACTCTTTTACTTTTCGAAAAAATAAAAAATTACGCTGATTCCATGGGTAGAAGATGGTATCATGTAAGGAAGAAGAAGAGCCCACATGGAGTTATCACGAGCTTGAATTAAAAAAGGCACAACAGGTCCATTCTCTTAGGTGTTTTTTTTAGTAAGGGGAATTATTAGAATAAATAAAAATTACAAGTAGTAAGAATGGAGGGATTAAGGAATTTTATTTTGCCTTAGTGTTTAGTTGGATTTATTATCTTATCAAAGGAATTACAGAGTTTTACTCCACTTGAGATGTTTTGGTAAAATAAATTAGTAGAATAAGGAGAAAATTAATTCAAAAGAATGAGTAAGAGGAATTAACGGGTAGAATTAGATAATTCTAAAAGGGGTTGGAGGATTTACTGAAATCCAGAATTACGTCCTTAATTTTGGAATTACATGTGCCAAAGGCAATTTCTCAATCCAACCCAGGAAGTTTGGGAATATTTGACCTGGCTTCTAAGTTCCGTATTATCCTCATAATTATGTATGGTCCCATTTCTCCAGAAAGTTTCAGAAAGTCCTCAGAGTTAAATTCAGAAGTTATATTTCAGAAGTTTGAGATTTATGGACCAGGCCAAATGTCTGGTTATTTTTTCAAAACACAGTCCAAAAAATCACTTAGTATTAAATTAGTCCCATAGATCTTAGAAGTTTAGTGCGGAAGTTTCTCACTTTGAGCATCCATTCCGGACCCTTATTTGGAAACGTCAATTCCGATATTTTTAAAGTTGGGAAAAAGAAAGAGAATTCCGCTTATTGCAGATAAGTCCAGAAATTTCTCATGTCTTAAAAGTAACTCAAATATTCTCGAAATTGCACATTTCTCTAAACATTCTTCAGCATTTATTCCAGATTTGCAAAACAGTTAAGAGATCAACGAGTGCCTTTGCCCCTTTAAAAGTAGCCAAGATTCTATCTTACGTGTATTTTTTGAAAAGGTCTATCTTACATATATTAGCATTGGTATTAGGTTTACGGTCAAGTTTGGAACTTGAATACGAGTGAGGGCTTATATAAAAATCATTGAACCACAATGTTCTCTTAAGAAGAATCTATGAATCATTTAACTCCCTAGATTGCTTCTCGCATGGTTCTTCCGTTGGAGTTTTCCTTGTGGTATCCCAGTATTCTTTGTAATTATGATGCTACACATTTTTGTATCATCCAACAGTAGGATTTTATGAATGTGTACTACAGGCCCCAACTTAGATATGTGAATCTTCTCCAGGAAATACTGAAAACATGAAAACCTGCAAAATTTAACACAATAGAGTCTCCATGAAGGCTTCAAAGTAAACACACTTACAGTGAACTCTGTGACCTGAATGGAGCTGGAAATAGGATCGAAAATCCCTGCTTCCTTATACATCTCAAGAATAAAGGAAACACAAGTTGTTGATTTTCCATCACTGTATATCCAATCATCTTGTTCAGGGATAGTAAGCAACTGGTCAAATGCCAATCCCTGTCGTTCAGTCTCGATAAGTACGCCATGAAGGTCGAGACCCTAAAACATGATCAAGTGTTCAAACAAACTGTAATGAGTGGAAATGAAACCGTATAACAAGATCAAACTTGTATCTCAAACATGGAAATTCAAAGAAGTGAAACTTGTTTAAGAATGAAACGTGATAAAAGATAAGCGGCAAGACAAAGAGGGCCAAACATATAGACGTGTCAAAGTTTTTGGGAGTAGACTTCATTAAATGAAAAGAGATAAATCATTCCCTCTTTATATAGAGAAGGGATTACAATAGTAATCCTAATTTAGAAACAAACACATAACAAATCAAATCCCAACAAATAGAAAGATATGAAAGCAAAACAACTTTTGCCTAACTTGACTAACCTAAAATAACTCTTTCCTACTTCTCTAAAACTCCCCCCTAAGTTGGAGTGTACAACACCCAACTTGCAGGAGGTATAGCAAAACTAGGACCCCCCCATTATGTAGACATTTGGAGGAGCAGGCAACAAGGTAGACTATAGTAGAAGTAGTAATCACAATAGAGAGGCAATAGTAGTAGCAATATTACATGTTGCAGCAAAATAACAACTGTAGGTGACAGTAGTAAGGTTGTACTAGTAGTTGCAACCAAGCAGAGGGAAATGTTCCCAAACAGGTAGTAGTAGAAGTGGGAGAGCCTTGCTCAAAGTCTCCACCGGTCATCACCATCATCATGATGGGTAATAGTAGGATCGGATACTCCAAGTATAGTAATATGATCAAAAGAACTGGTAGCAGTAGTGTTGACCACAAGACTTGTGGCAACAGCAACAGTAAAGGAGGGCTCGCTCCTCAGTAGAGATCGTAGACACACCAATTCCCATGGAAAAAAAATTCCAATTTTCAATCCACGAAAGGTGCAAGCAATGCGAATCGACAGCAACAGAGGGTTCTGAACATAGCATCAGGCCACTTGGATCCCAAGTCCAGTGTGTTGAACTCACAGCCTAGGCCCTATGGGGGGCCTACCCAAACCCATTTCGGGGCACGCTCAACCGCAAGTCCAATTGGAGCTCTAAGTCCCTGATTTCACCTAGGGACAGTTGGATCGAAGCCACAAGGAAGAGCAGCATGAACGCTACAACAAGACGAGTGCGAGGCACCATAGTCTTAGCCTCAATAGTAGCAGAAGATGACCCGAAAGATGACATTATGATCCGTAAAGTTGATCACGCGACCATAACACATACTAGTGCGCACAAAGGCAAGTCGTGGACACAAGAGGTGTGCAACAGCATGCAGTGGCATATAAGGTGCAAAGCAAGCCAGTACATAATGCGCACAGAGATCATGCAAGCACGTCTGCGAGCGACATGTGTAGCGCAGTAGAGCAACACACAATGCACGCATCGGGCGAGCGCACTTACACACAAGCAATGCATGGCATAGCAACACAAGGTGTATGCAAAACGTAGGAACTAATGCACAATGGTGCAGTAGGCAAGACCAGCAGGCATGCATATGCACGTTGCAATCAAGAGAGGTGTGTGTGGTGCGTGCATGAAGGAGCATAGAGCACACATTAGCATGCACGAGGAGAGGAGGCACATGGAGAAGGCTCCACACGTAGGAGAGAGAGGTAGGGCCAGCAGTGGTCAAATTCCCTGGGACAGCTCTCGCTCTGATACCATGTGAAAGAATAATGAAATTCTTGTTCTTGACCAAAAATGAAATTAACCCCACTTTATATAGAGGTGATAACGATGATAATCCTAATCTAACCCTAATTTGGAAACAAACTCACAACAAATCAAATCCTAATTAAATCAAATCCCAACAAAATAGAAAGAGATAAAAGCAAAACAACTTTTGCCTAACTTGACTAACCTAAAATAACTCTTTCCTAATTCTCTAACAAGATGGTTCATATGGGCAAAAACCTATACCATTACACAACAGAAGCAGCTGAATAGGTTATGTTAGGGCTGTCAAAAAAGCTCGAGCTCAATGGGCTTAGCTCGAGCTCGACTTAAGCTTGACTCGATTTGTTAACAAGCCAAGCCTGAGCCCAAGTTTAAGCTTGATAAGGGCTTGGACTCCATGAGAAAGTAAATATGCTTAAATATTATATATAGTATAGGTTCTTTATGTTAAAAATTATTAATAAAAACTCAAGGTGTAATTTTTCCAAAACCTCATCTTCATCCCTTCCTTCCCCATTGTTCCCTAACAACAATACCCATTGAAAAACTTTTAATTGATCATCAATGATGTGGATGATGATTTTCTAGATCTTTTTGATTTTATTTTACATCAAATTATTTTTATATGGTTTTTAGGTTTCTAAAGCTATAATATTTGTACTCATGGTGATTTTATTAAACCCAATCGAGTGTCAAAAGAGTTTGAGCTCATTAAGGGTAGAGCTTGATAACGGGCTCAATAAGGGCTTAAGCCCAATAGAGCTCAAGCCCAAGTCAACATGCTCAAGCCTTATCGAGCCCAAGCTCAAGCTCGATTGTTGTTATTGAGCCCGAGTCCAAGCGTAAGCCAAACCGGGCTCGACTCATCAGGCTCGATAGACAGCCCCTTGTTCTGTCATTTCTTTCCAAGGCCCTATACAGGCCCAAATGCTGTCTCACTCTGTCTAAGTGATGTGGAACTAAAACACAATAGCATGTGAATGTTTAAACAGTATCTGCCACACAAAGCAGATACCAGGTTACTTGACACAGTGCGTTTGATGTTATTGTAACTGAATAAACTCCAACCAAAAAATGCTGAAAGCAACCCACTTTGTGGCATTACTGAATGCATGAACACATTGAGTGACAAATAAAATGATGGATAGCCATAAACCTTCTCATCGATCCTATATCAAACTACTCAAATTAACACATCATAATCTATATATGCTAAGTCTAGAATCTAAAGTAGTGAAGGCATGCCTCAGTGCCAAGGCGTTTGTTAAGTGCTTCATTCCACATGTTAGCTGCATATGATGGCTGCAACCTGGTCCACATGGACATCACTGACATGACCTGAAAGTTTCCAGTTCTGTAACATCATTAGAGCTGTAAATTCTTCCACATCCTGAGAAACAAACATTATCACATTCCCCTTCAACAAGGGGAGGAGGAAAAAAAAACATAAAGAGATTCATGATAAGTCTTCGATGATCTCACACGGCAGTTGTCTATTCCACAAAATTGTTACCAGATATCAGGAAGGCTCAAGATTCATTTGGCCGCCTTCTCAGGCAACAGACGCAACCTTAAGGCAGAAAGGGTAGAACCGGCAAGTTTTCCCTTTCACTAACCAGAGTACACCTCCATGTTAACAATCCATGGTCCCCATTGAAGAAATCAGTTGTTTATAATTTACCATATATTTTACAAAGAAAATTTTAGACAATCAGGCATAAAAATTCTTGACAGTGGATTTACCACATACATACCCAAAGTCAGTCAAATTTTAACCCTAGGTAACGTAGATACCAAAAATAATAAGCTCAATTTCAGACTTCGTTCCTTTCACAAGAAACCAAAACTTGAAATATTTGGGGCCACAAATCACATTCTTACTTTTAGAAACTAGCTTATAGGGACGCATATGTAGCAGCAGACTGTTATGAAGAAATGCAACCTACAATAGCTCAATATAATGATCTAACATATATAGCAGCACACTGTTTAGGGTATTCTCCAAAGAGCACTATAATGATCTAACATCCACCTCTTGTTGACTACATGAAAATCTTCACTGGATCAGTCCAGCATCCAACCAATCATTATCTCATATCAAACAATAAGCAAGCAAGAACTCAGTATCGAAACAAGCAACATATATTCACTGCCTCCACTTATGCATGAAGCATCCAGCTCCTGATGATTGTATTCATATTTCTATTTCGACTAATTCCAGGTCTATCTAAAACTCAAGGTTTCAAGTTCTTAGAAGTTGGAAGGAATTCACTCTGCTTAAACCAATAATAATCTAAGAAAGCCCACAAATTTTAAATTCTATCAATTTTGTATATCTAGCATGCGCATCACTAGATTTGAGCAATTATTTCCCTAATATGGATTATCAAGTGAATACATAAGCTAGAGATTGAATAGACAAGAGTTATCCCTTTCAAGAGACAACTGGAAATTTTAAGTTTTTATGGCATCTTAGTACTTTCCAGTTGACCTAAATTTTCAAGTTGTCTCATTCATCAGTCTTCTGCTCCAGATGTTTCTCAAAGGTGTCAATTGGAAGCATCCTAGACACATGCTTGAAACTCCTTAATTTTATCACCTTCCATCATGTTTGTCTAGCTGTTTTCCTTATTTCTCCTCTCAGAATCACAATACAATCTGGCAACAGATTAGCAGCAAGCATAAGAAGCAGAATAGTACCTTTGAGTAATAATAATAATAATAATAATAATAATAATAATAATAATAATAATAATAATAATAATAATAGTAAAACAAGCAGCATAATAGTGTCATCAACCAGGCTTTCAGGAAAATGCTATTGGTTATTACCGGATGATAGAACTTTCAGTACTGCGTTTCCCAAGGGAAAGAAGTCATGTGTGACGACACATTGCGGGGCCCTTCACAACCAAACGTGTCACAAACGGGTTTATCAGACCATTGTGGATACTAACCCCATAGGTCTACTAAATAATTTGCTCTGCTTTTTAATCTTTTGACTAGGTGGCAATAAGGGATCTACTAAACTCTCCAATAATGTAGCATTCATCTACTCATGGAAAAACGCATATATGACCGCTCAAAAAAATGAATCTGTGGCATTATACAGGTGGCAGCATTTCTATGAGATGCACAGATAGATCCTATATTTTTTTGAATGGAAAACATATTAAAATCCAAAATCATAGAATTTAGTTGCGATTCCAATGCACAGATATTTAAACTTGAATAAGGATGTAGACTTACGAAGTTGGCATCTAAAGGAGGTGGATAATTATCAGCTACGGTGTCAATCCAACTGAATATCATGTTGTGGTAGCCATATGGCTTTCCTGACATACTCCTGGCATACGCCCATGCTGCAGTTGAATTAAATTTTGCACGCATGCCTGGATGCATTGGGAGCAAGGCTATATGAGGATTGGAATCATCCTTAAGTGCTAGCGCCCACCATTCTTCCCAAGGAATTACAACAACGATTTCCTCACCCTGTGTCCACTTGTTGTGTTAGCTATCAGTTGCAGATGTACATGAAGTAAACATCAATTTCAAAGTAGGGAATACTTGGGGAAGCCCATCCCACTCCTTATCCTACACATGATCAAATGATACAATCAGTCATATTGATCACTAGTCTATGATTGATCTCATTCCACCGCTTCTTTGCTCAGATAGCACTTATAAAGAAAGGAATCCAAACTTCAACTAGGTCTTGGAAAAAGAAACATCTTAATTAATTGTAAGATTCAGGCTTAAGTAGATTCTTAGCAACAACCCAAAATACCTAAGTTAACCTCACCTTCCATATGGCAGCTGGGGCTCACTCTCAACTAAAATGCTAGCAAAGTGGATTAAACTTTGGATCATTACATAACTTCGGTAGCTATTAATATCTGTGGGAATGAATTTAAAAGAGCTGATTTAAACCTGATAATGAGGAATAATAGTCTTTCTTTAACTTCGGTAGCTATTAATAATAGACTTGTGGGAATCAATTTAAAATAGCTGCTTAAAACCTGACATTGAGGAATAATATTGTCTTTCTAACACCACTAGTGACAAAAAATTTTGGAAGCTAACCTGAGAAATCATTAAGCATGATTGATCTGTTAAAATTGTGAGTATTAAACAAGACAGATTCGTTTGGCAACAGCGAGTTCAGGTAGCTCAGAACTCCTAATGAAGGAAAAATGCTTGATTTCGGTTTTGATTCTGGTTTTGGATTTGATTTTAAATTTTTTACAACCTCATAAGAACAGATTGCTACATGAAATTGCATGTGGGCAGCATACAACTTCTTTTTTCCTTTAAATCTAATAAATCGCACTACAAAAGATTAGCACACATCTTCGACATAGTTTTCTTTTCAGAAAAATATATTTGACATGGTTCTTTTTCGAACAACAAATAGTATAGAAGGAACCCCTTTTGCTTTTCCAAATTCTATGATACATCCATGCTTTACCTTTTCACTTTCATGCCCAGATTCAGCAACCCAAAGGTTATTCATATCATCCTTCAAACAAACAGCTGTATGCCCAGCAAAGGAACCAGTGACCCACTTTTCCAATGTCTCAAAGCCACCCCACCGACCTCGGATCCTTGAGACAGCTAAAAAATCACCAGAATGAACATCTTCAACATTAATAACTGCCTGCCAGGGTCGTGCTCGCTTTTCAAATTTCGCTCCCATGTGCTTCTGTAAGAAAGCTATGTTGGCATTTTGACCCCATAATGTATTTGAGAATAGAGGGAGGACATCCATCAAAGATAGCAAGGTTCCTAGCATCCCAGATTGCATGAGAAATATGGACATTCCATGTTGTTTCACCTAATTCAGCAAAATAAAATATATCAACATCCTATCAAAAAATATGGCAATGAATGAGAAACAAAGAAGACGAAAGACGGACATAGTCCCTTTCAGCACATTCCTCCCATGACCTTAGTTCCAGAGTGTGTTCTCGTGCAGTGAAAAAGTAATCCCACATAATCCTGTATGGTGTTGCAATCACGTAAAGATCCACACAGGCCCAACTATGAGCTGCATCAGTCTAACAAGGGCCACAGTAAGAAGCTGCAATAAGAATAAAATATAGGCACAGTTCCTGCTGTGCAATCACAATGATATTGGCAATCTCAGCAGTCCACAGATTAGATGAAAGATTTAAAAAAAAAAAGAAGAGTTAATCATTTACAACCAAATCTCCCAATATGAAAGCACATTCATATGGCAATTAACTGAAGCACCAGGACATCTTAAATTCAAGATCATATTGAAGTTAGGTAAAGAATAACAAGACAGACATAGGATATTTGAGGAAGCCTTGTACCAGAAAACATGAAATTTAGCAGCAAAAGCAATCGCTGTATCAAAATATATCAGCCAAAATGAATTATTTCCCCTCAATTGTGTGTGATAAATTTAAGCACGATCAGCAAAAATCCAATATTTTGTACAGTATCACTAACCATAAGACCTTGTCATAAGGTATATATTGAAATCGTCGAGTTTCACTTATTGACAGCTAAAAACACATGGAAAACTCTTTTTCTCGTCTTGCAAGATACAATATTCAGTTTTGGAAATAAATTTGCAATAAACTCTTGATCCATGAGGTTCAGCCAGAGTGGAAATCTCAATGGGACTTTATTTTGCCATGGAATTTATATGTGCCTCCATCCTAGATAGTAATCATAATCTTAAGAAGTCAATCGCATTCAAAATCGCTGGGAATAAATACTATGAATTTTGCATATAACCTCCTCATAAATCACTCTTCATCACAGGAGAATGAAGATTCGTCAATGTCTTGTTAAACCTAAATCAGTTGGAACTTGAAAGCAACCAACTTCCCAATACCAACTTCATAATTTTTGAATGAGCAAAGTTAGGAAACACCTAAAGCCCATAAGTTTAACGTGATAAAGCAGATGCAGAAAGCAACCAACAGCAACAACAATCAAACTTTTGATCACATTGAGTGCATCTAACAACATAGATCCTTTGCCTCCATTCAGATTACTATTACAGGTCATTCTAGGATTTAAATCCAAAAATTACCAGTATCATACATGATAATTTCCTTCCACACTTCTTTGGTCATCCCCTACCCCCTTTCTCGAACTCAACATGCCACCTTCTGACTGGCGCATCAAAGAACCTCCTCACTAGACATTTGTACCACCTCAAACGAGTCTGTCCCAGCTTACATTACATAAGTGCCAAACCAACCTTTTCTTTGATAAACCTCATTCCTGATCTCCTCCCACATTACATGATTAAACATTTACCTGAACATCTTTGCTTATGCAACAAGTATCCTTTAGACATGTCTAAAATCAATAGCATGACACTCAACTCCATATAATACAACAGATCCTACTGCTAGTTGCAATACCTAGTTTTAACTTTCAAAGGAATCTCATTGTTTCATAAAACACTCAAGCATAATTTGGTTACTAGGATAGCCTTGAAAAAACATGGGTTGTGCTTGTTTGGTTTGTAGGACAGGTCAACCCTGGTTAGAGGAACTTAACCAGGATAAGCGTATCCCACATGTTAAGTCATCCCTCCCTATTCCACACAACATAGGATAACCCATCGGGTTGGGTTATCCCTCTACCCACCAAATAGTCACATAGGTTAATCCACCAAGATAATTCTTCTGCATTCCAAACAAAAATGCAAGATAACCCAAGTGCAAAAACAAAAAAGTTATCCCTCAAAATCCATCCTTGTTACCAAAATAGACCCTAGAAGCCTATCTCCACTTCAGCCAGCCTACACTGGTTCTATCTCTAGCATCCCTATCAATTCCTCCATCATGTTATCACAAAACCACCAACAAAAGCAACAAAATTGTGGCTTCTTCGTGCATAACTTACACAAATTGTGACCTTAAACTTGATCCCTAAATCCCCACTTCCCAGACTAACCAAAACCAACATTTGCTTACCAAATTGCATCCACCACCGACACCATATTCCCCACAACTAGACTTAGCCGATTGGCTAGGCTGTCTTAGGAAATAAGCCATCAAAACCGATCACCTATAATCTGAGCTTGGGTTTTATCCTTTTGGCCCAGCCCAATCTATGGTTAATTAAATCCTAAAAAGACCCCTACCTCATTTTCCAATTCCAAGAATTCCTCTTCAACTTGACCTTCAAAATAAAAGCAATGAGATACTACCCAACTTATCTTATTTGTAGTGGTGCAATTACATTTATGGAATATGATGCAAACCTAATAGGAGAAAATATTGGTAAGACCCTTATACTACTATTGGGGGAACGAGCTTGTCAATTTGAATCTTGCTAGTGCTGAATTTACCCGAAGGCTATGGAGTTGGGACAATTGCGATCTCCTGGTGACTACCTTGCGAGAGGGAATCTCGTCATCAAAAAAAATATTGGAAATTAGTCAATGGATCAACGGCCACAGCCAACAACAACGCGCGCATTCCTTGAGTACCAAACACCAAAGCAATCTCACGAAGGGCGCCAACTTTCGCGCACCTTGAGGTGGAGGATGCCCTCGTCGAGGCCCCGGTCGCCGCCGGAGAGCTCCAGCCACGCCTCGTTCTCGAGAAAGCAGGCTCCTTTCCACCGAGCCGAGCCGCCGCCTGGTGCGACCGATCCCACAAATGCCGGGAGGAGGTCGACGGCGCTGTGGAGGGCGTTGAGCACCGGCCACGACACCTGTCGTGGGAGCGCCGGCAGCAGGTCCCCCTCCCTGAAGGGCACCTTGAGGGCGACCGCCGGGGGTCCTACGGCTAGGAGGAGAAGGCAAAGGAAGGTGAGGGAGGGGAGAAAGGGAGGACCCATATGGAATTGGAGCTTCTTCGAGAGCTCCTCCTCCTCCTCCTCCGGTTCCTTCTCCTCTTCCTCGGAGTTGGGTGGAGTGGTGGTGATCGTCTGAGGGAGAGGTGAGATCTTTGGGTCGTCGTGAGAATTGCCGGGAAGGGTATAGGTCGCTATCGGTGGAAGACTGAGAAAATTTGGAAGGGTTGGTGTGTGCATGCACGTGGACATCGGAGGTCTAACAACCCCATGCACATGCGTCGTCGTTAAGGTGGTGTTTGGTGGTCGGATTAAATGAGTTATCCTATGTTTATTGATCATTTAATTTACTTTTTATTTGCATAAGAGAAGTTAATCTGTTGTAAATTTAATTTACCTCCTAGGTTTAACTTATTTAAATATTTAAAATATTAAAATCTACTTATTCCATTATTCATTCATTCTTATTTTTCTACTTATTCAACAAATATATTCAATTTATCATCACCTAGACAACTTTTGCATAAGAGTAATGAATTTTTCAGGAAAAAATTAAAGTAGCATCTCATACCTAAAGATCGTAGTTGTTCGTCTTGTTGAAATTGTAGATAAAAATGGATGTAACACTCGCCGATTCCCACTTCAATGGTAAGTGGGATGTGAGAGTGTATGTCATTTTTTTCGTATGAAAAAATTTTCCTTTATATAAAAATCCATGTCTCCTATCTAAAAAAGTTGCACAAAATCCACATTGTACACAACTTCAAGACAAATTAAAGTAGAGCATTTGTGAATGTTTAAGATCAAATAATCAGTATCCACTTAACAACTCTCCCAAACACGACCTTATCCTACGTGACTTTTATTTTTCATTCATCTATCTTTAATCATCACTACACTACCATATTAAGGTCATATATTTTTTTTACTTCATATTCATTTGAATGTGTTCGATTGTGATTTAAGTCAAAAAATAAGGAAGTTTTCTTAACAATCGAAGGGTAGCTTAACATTTAGTTGTAGGAGAAGATAATGGATTGTAATAAATTTTGTAGAAGAAATTTAATTCTAGATGTTACTTTCTTGTACATAATATTTTACAAAATATAACAAAAGTTAAGGTCAGAAAGTTACACTTAAAGGATACCCTGTTCCAATATAAATTTGTGTTATTTTTTTATCCAGGAAAATAAATCACCTTCTTTTTTTTTAAGTGAGATGTCCCGTAAATATATTTCAATAAATATATTATGTTGAAGTGAATATATTTTAATATATATTAATATTAATGTTAATGTAACGTATTAAAATTATTTGATCAAAATTTTAATTAAAAAATTATAATTCAACACTGTTAACAAATTAGTATAATATAAGATTAAAATTAAAAAATATTTTGACTCCCACCTTATTTAAAAAAGATGGCTCACAGCCAATATTTGATGCACAAAACATATATATACATAAGCAACACAATTTCAAACAGATAAAATCCGCACCACACAATTTCAAACACCCACACGCACGCACGCACGCGCGTCGCCTCTTTTCTTAGATTTTGTATGGCTTTGGGCGCCTCAGAGGACAACGTTATCCTTCGCCTCCGCCTGAGCTCCCTCTCCTCTCCCGCGACAACATGGAGAGGCTTCTCCCCGTCGCCTCCTCCGCCCCCACGAGGCCCCCCGCGAGGATCCCCTCCGCCGGTAATCCCACCACTTTCGATCCCCACACTCGTCCAATAGTTCTCGATTTCCTCCTCAACCAATCGGTTTCTTATTCGCCATCAAAGTCGTACGTTTCGAGCAAAATTAGGGTTTCAGTAGTTCACCCATGAGCGCGAAGATGTGGTTACAAGAGTTCGGAATCAGTGTCCGTAGATGTCCAAGTTCAAGTGAGGTGTACGAATGTGGGGATTGTCCTCATAGTTGTAATTGGCCAATGTGGGGTTGGTGACGAGTGTTTGTTAGATGAGTAGCTTTTTAGGCATCGAATTAAGCAACAAAGGCCGTGCTTTCTGAAAGGTGGCCACTTGGCCACTCCTAATTATTTGTTGGTTTGTATACTGGATGACGGTTGTTGAGTAGATTTGGGCATTTGTTAGGGCCTGAGAGGAACTAGCTCTAGAAGCTTGTTTGAGTTCGGGGTCAAGTGGACCCAAAGGAATGGATCCAAAATTCTTGAGCCCGAGGTTAATAATGCTGGGAGTTTGTGTTACCCTGTTGGCCCATTTCGGATTGGGCTAAACCTTCAGTGTTATGGTTCTGAGTCTTTGGATGACATGCAACTTGTTGACATCAAACACTAGGATGGCAATCGTCTAGATATTTTTTTTTTTTTTTTTTCCGGTGGGGGGGTGGGCAGAAGGCTTGTGTGGTGAAGTTGAATTTTTCTGGAGAATTGTTTTCTTTGTTGTGTTTACTGCCTTTCTGCAGTATATAGCCTTTCTTTGGATGAGTAAGAGATGAGTTGAAGGAAGAAGGAATACGTGAACTATTTCCATCTTTTGCCATTTGGTTGGATTATTGATGGAAGAAGGATAAGATGCAGTTGTTCTAAAATTGGTATTTTATGATGTACTATGTTTAAAGCCTTCCTGAATATCTGTGGATAGAGCTTCTCCTATTAATATGTATACTGGAGATATAGGTTGCAAGCAAGTTATTCTACTTGAAATTACTCTGTGGTGTGGTAGTCACTTCAGATGGGTTGGACTAAGTTAATGAGGATCAGTAGTCATGTTAAACTGCCAATTACATTAAATTGGGGGAATAAGTTGATAATATGCCAATGTGCCTCCATGCCAAAATTTAGATAATTGGGGAGTTCTTAAGTTTTGGAATAGCTTAAGCCAAACATGGGATCAACCCTCCTATTCTGGTAGCTGGTAGCACTAGTTTCATGGGTTTTAGCACATGCTTGTGTTTAAAAGTCTTGCTTATTATTTTGGATCATACTTTACTGGTTGTCTCTTTTCTCTTATGAAAATTTCATGGGATTGAATCGATGAATCTAAAGTTTTACACCCGAGTTTGTGGCTTGGTTATATGAGATGGGTATGGGTCACTGGAGTGGTGTTCTTTCGATGCTGGTTTGCAGTGACTATCTTTGGACTTTTATTTGCTCTTATTTGACCTATTCTTGGTCGAATTGTATTGTTCAACTTATAGTGCACCCATTTCCTGGGGTTGAACTATTTTAAGGATTAAAAAGTACATAATCTGTAATGTTTGGATTGGATGCGTGCTAGTTCTACTCTAACCTGTGTATGTCCTGGTTGATACCTTTCCTTTATTGAACATTTTCTATCCTCACTTCATCATTGTTACATGGTTGCAGGTCATGCATTTATTACAGGCAAGGATTTTATTTTTACAAGAGGAAATGCAATTCAAGTTCTATCAACTGCCCCAAACAAAAGGAAAATATCACGTGCAGCTTCATTCACTAAAGTGAACGCCTCAGGTTTGGTTTCTCTTGCATCATTGATCGAGATTAAACTTTAAATTTTTTGTTGTGAATATAACCTGCGATCCTCTCTCTCTTTTGGTTGAAGCAGCTTCAGTGCAGCCAAAGACCCAGGAAACTATTGAGGAATCATCTAAGGCTTGTACCATTACTGGGGATGAAATACGTAAATGTTTCCTTAACTTTTATGCTTCACGAGGTCACAAGATACTTCCAAGTGCTTCTCTTGTTCCTGAGGATCCTACCGTCTTGCTGACAATTGCAGGGATGCTACAATTCAAGCCTGTATTTCTTGGAAATGTAAGCCAATATGGTAAATGATATTAATCTGCCATTTTTTTCTCATTGATTAAAGCTATGCCACCACAAATTCCCAACAGCCAAGCCAAGCAGACATTATCTACCATTTATTTTAAAAAATAAGAAGATAGCCAGACATTTATTATGCAGTTGGGTTTAGCCTTTGCACTTTACAGTGGCTGATTGTATTAGTTAATTGTTAGGAGTTTAAACAATTTGAGATGAAGTAGGTTTTATTTATATGCCAATTTTATATCTGGTTTGTAACTCTCACTCATATTATCTGTCGCATACTCCTCTTTGCTACTAAATATTTTAGGGGCTTTTGCATGGAGGCCCCTTGAATCTATATACAATTACACAATTGCCAATACAAACTTCACAATGGCATGTATGCCCCTATCAAGTCACTTGGTTAATCAACATGCCACTAGAGTTTAAAATATCTCAAAACAACAACCAATGGAAAATGTCAAAAGTGGTTTCTTTTGCCCCTGCAAGTTAGTTTTTACAATTCTTTTCATGAGAAGTTATGCAAGACATAAGCCCCTACTGCCTTATGGATACTCCCAGCTTCTTGCCGTGTGCTTCTTCATCTTGTCCAACCTTCGTATCCATCAGTTGCATGATTGCATCAACACTTTTGTTATGCCTAGTCCATTATTTGATCACATTCTATTGTGTTGTGGGGGTAAGAGGAATTGGGGTAGGTAGAGGAGGTAGAGTGAGGAGGGCTAAAGGAGGTGGAACAAGGAGCGTGCTGTTGAAGAGGATGGACGTAGGAGGAGAGGAGGGGTAATGGAGGAGTTGAGCTAGGGAGAGGGAAGGAGCTATGATGAATGGGCGTAGAGATGGTAAAACAGAGAGAAAGGAGATAAGAGGAGGAGTGCTAGAGGTGTGAAGTAGGATGGACAAGGTGGAGGGGTGGGCATGTGGTAGGAGACATATGGGGGAAAGGAGCATCGCTAGTGGGTGGTTGGAGATGGGGAGGAGAGGTGAGAGGAGGTAAGGAGAACTAGTGGAGGGAAGAAGGTGTGGAGAGGTGGAAGAGGAGTTGTAGGTGGTTGGGGAAGAAGGGGAGGGGAAGAGGAGTAGTGTCAAGTCGTGGGGATGGGGTTGGGGTGGTAGGGGAGTGCTCTTTTTTATTTGAAGGAATCTCAACTCTTGGATAAGCTTTATGGCTAGAGCACATCTTAAGGCTAACACAATGTTTTAACTCAATATAGTGAAGGGAGCATGTGTGCATGGTAGAGCAACTTTGTAAAGGCATTTATGTATGTTGAGTGGTGTAAAAGTAAAACACTTGTAAATGGGTATATGGATCTTGGGTGCGGGTTCATGTATCCCATCCTCCTGTAAATTGTGTAACACATTACCCTACCTCTTCAAGTTGTCATAGTGAAGTGAAAAGCAAACTTCTAGTTGCTAGTGGGCACTAGAGTCCTTGTGGAGCTTGTGCTCCTGTGGTTTTTCTCATGACGGGTTTTCCATGTAATATCATGTTTCTTCTGTGTTTGTGTTTCATCCAACAATGTAATTGTGGTGTTTACAAGGGTATGCATATTCTGCAAAAGATTCAAGGATTATCTATATAATGAGCCCAAGATTTTAATAAAACCTTTGTTTACATGTGAGGACATTGGAGAGCTAGAATTCTGACTTGATAGATCCAACTTTCACGGGCCTTTTAAAACACTAATATTCTCTCTTTACATGTATTTAGGATTTATAGTTGCTACTGGAGGTTGGGGTTCTATCTGCCTATATTTGTGAATGAAAGGGGCCCTTAAACATTCTAATTGAATTTTCTTAAATTTCAGTGGTCAAGGGGACTGAGTTGAGGCCTCTGTTCTGCAGCCTATTCTGATATTTCATTTATTTCCTTCTTATGAACTTTAAGTTACCAATGACAGCAATCTTATAGATATTTATATTTATTGCAAACTGGAAGCAAGGGGGATTTTTCCTTTTTAGGAAACAAGGGTGAATTTTCTTATAACCATTTTGGCAAATTCCTTGAATGGTAAGTGGTTCATGGAGGTGACATGCTAACCATGGGAGAAGAGAAGAGAACCCAAGGGGTGCGTGTCTGCACATAAATGCAGGAAGGCACTTGCAACCATGTACGTTTGTGCACACCCACACTCTCATCCAGATTCGCCTCATGAATAGTGTGGGTTCATCACAACTGTAACTCCACTCTAACAAGGCAAGAAAGGAATCATGTGTTTGTTGTTCAAAGCTATTTAAATATACAATCATGCTTCATCTGGGAGTCAAAGACATGAATGGACATTGATATGGAAGAAGATCCTATGATAGAAAGCTTTGTTTGGTTACTTTCTTCTGAGGAACTACATTGCTTATATTTGTTACTGTCAGAGATCACCAAAAGTTTCAGATACCGGCAAATATCATTATACATCCGATTTGGGCAAAAGTAGCCCTTCTAATTTCCTCATGTTTCTTGCAGCGGGGAAGGCAGGGATATCATTGGGCATAGAAAGTAAGATGGTTGGACCTGCATTTTCATGTTCCTAGACAAGCAAAAACGTGGAACATGGAAATGAGGGGAATATTTCCTTTTTCAATGAATCTGTATTCCTTTGTTTTTAATCATAGAGATAGTTATTACTTTCTATGTTGGTGATAAGTCATTATCTATAGAGAACTTGATGCCAACCAACTATTGGTTGACAACAAGACTTCATGGAGCCTTTAATTTTATCCGGATATATATGGTGATGTTGGAGAGGCTCAACAGAGTTTGACATCATATATCCAGTGGCATAGTACAAGCATAAATTCGTTGGTTTAGCAGTGTTTCCTTTCTAAACTTCTGTTGTTTCAATATGTTTCTCATTTTGCATAATGCATATTAATAGAGACTTTGTGCAGAATAGCCAAGTCGAATGGTTGTTGAAATTGGAATAAGGTTTTGCTGATTCTATCTTCGTACCAGACTTATTGTTACTTTCCTCTTCATCATACAGGCACCAAGGCAGGTCCCTCGTGCGACAACTTCTCAACGATGCATACGGACAAATGATGTGGAGAATGTAGGTCGGACAACTAGACATCAAACCTTTTTTGAGATGCTTGGGAACTTCAGCTTTGGTGATTATTTCAAAAGAGAAGCAATAAAATGGGCTTGGGAGCTCACAACCAAGGAGTATGCATAATATTTTATTGCTGATGGGCCATGAGCTTTAGATTGGTAAATCTAGTGCTGATTGGTATCACATGGCTTGAATTTTTTTTTTTTTTGAGCAGTGGCTTGAAAATATTTATGTTGCCATAGATATTTTGTTGCAATATCTCTGTTTGATCTGCTGCTACAAAATAGTTTATATACAAGTAAATATAAGTGATAGCATCTCTTAAGCATAATATATTAATATTTAAGCAATCTGACCAAATTTTATTTTTTACATTCTGAACGTTTTGCGCTGAAGCAATTGTGCTAGTAGTTTCATCATTATCATTATTGTAGATCTTAGGTCCTTTTGGGATTTAGGTTGATTTTATTGCATGCAACAGGAAATGGATTCTCTCGGATCTCATCAACTTTTACTTGTATCACAACCTTTTGGACAATGAGAGTAACATACAAACGCAGAAACATTCAGTGGCAGATAGGTTCACTCCAAATTCTGAACTTAGGAATTCCCATTTCCCGAGATTTCCAATATATTGCTTAGAAATTCTTTGTTCTTTTTTAAAGTGTCACAGCTTGCCTATGCCTAGCTATCTTAGCTAAATAAACGACATGTCACACTTAGGTGGTTGATCAGACTAGCCATAGACCTCTGCAAAAAGTCCCTTCAAGGGTATCATTTATATTTTTTTGAAAAGGTAAAGGGTGGCTGTCTAGGTAATGACCACCTGCTGGGTCTCATTTATATTTCCTCGAATATGCTCACTGTGAGCAGCGTTAAATCAACACGTGAAAGTAAATTCATTGATGTACTTGTCTTAAGGCAGTACAATCAAGGATGCCGATTCTAGGCAGATTTGGTTGAGGCTACCATAGATGCTTTTGTCCTTGTTATAACAATGCTAAGAATTTGTATTCACATTGATCTTGCTAAACAGAATCCCATTTAATCTACCTTGCTTGGTGTGATTTATTCATTCTTACAAGCTTACACTCTTGCTTAACTGAAGTCCATTTATTTACCTACCAAACTCAAATCGGGCTTTCAAGAAATCGAACTTACATAGGGCAGAAATTTTTGATAGTCCTACTACCATGCAATGCCTGTGACTTCTGCCAAGTGCATAAATTCCATCTTCTTTGTGTGTGTGATTATTGAATCCTGCTAGGTTTTTAGCTTTGGCACCCATTCTTTCTCCATAAAACATTTTTTATGGTCTTATAAGTGATTTGGATGTCCAAGGCTGTACAAATAGGTCTATGCAGCTGATTAATCATATGCGGTTGGGGACTGAATCGCATATCAATATTCGGGCTTATAATCGAGTGCACCGATTAATTGGCCGATTATCTAATTAATCAATTGATTAATTATCCGATCAAATATTGGGAGTTGATTGTGTCTTGATTGGCATGCCGAAGAGAAAAAGAACTCCACCCAACTTCTCCATCCCCCTCCCCTTACATTCAAATCCTAATGAAACCCTAAACCTACCCCCATCTCTCCGATTCTCCTTAATCCTCCATCACCACCGCCCTAGCTCCCTGTTGCCTATCTAGTCTCCTTGAGAGAATATGCATGTCAAAAAAATAATACTAATACATATGTGTACATTTTCAATTTGCATGCGTGCGTGTGTGCATGCGTGTGTGTGTGTACTAAACTGATTAATTTCCGATTAATCACCCGCATACTGTATACTCCTTAGTCGGTGACCTCACTGACTGAATATCGATTACTAATTTTTGCAACCTTGGATGTCCTTTTCACAAAAAAAGGTGTTTTAGGTGTTTAATTGACAATTACCACTGTTGTACTTGGGATTGTGGTTATCTCAGCTGCCATGGTGTGGTGGATTGTGTTAGCCCATGCTTGGTAGTTGGTACCATCTCCTATGTTTGTTTAATTGCATATATACCTGGTTGCTCTCTGACATGCGTAGACTATCCTATCTGATTATGTCCCAAGCTGTGGAGACTGGATTTCCTATGTTATTAAGTCCAAAACCAAAAAACAATATGTTTTCCTAATATTAAAAACCAAAAACAAACCAAAAAAAGGTTGAAAATTTGGTGACTTCTCAGAAAAAAAAAAAACTGAAAGTTGGATGTAGATGCAATATTTTTTCTAAAAATGAACAGTGCCTTATGGAGCCCACCTCCAATGCAGATGGGTTCCAATTGCTGAGGGGTGGGCCATCCATGGGTGTTATGGGGGAGAGAGAGATAGTGTCGTCCACAATGTGGGAGAGAGAGGAAGGGGGAGAAAGGGAGATCTCAAAGGGAAAAAAGCAATTGAGGATGGGGTTCTCTTTCCTCCCCTCCCTTCTCCTGTCCTCTCTTTCTGGATTGAAGACTTTTATATCTTTTGGCGTAATCATTTTCAATTATCATTTTATTTTGTGATTTTTATTCTTGAGAACTGAGTTCAACTACCTATGTGATTTTTTTTAGATGGAAAAGGATGATCCCCCCAGATCAGTGGTCATCTATTGCCTGTACAAATTGTTGGACTAATCTTCATAGTCCAACTGGTAGTGAATGGAAGAGTTCGCTTTGACCTGTTTTTATTCCACTTCCAGGTTGTAGTATTTATTGTGATATTAATTGGTTGTCTAAGCGTGCTCTGCATTTGATGGATATTTAAGAATGTGATTCTGGAAAGAATGGGTGATCTGAAAGTAGATATTTATGTGATTCTATTATGATTTAGAATGTAGATCATTGTGGGGCAATCCAAATTTGAGAAACCGGATTGGCTGTGAACATGTCTTTTTTTTTCGAAAAGCGGCTGTGAACATGTCTTGAGAAAGCCAAATCATGGTTATGATAAGAATCCTGAAATTAAATAATTTAATCGATGTGCTTGTCACAAGAAAATTAAACATGGTTCATAATAATCTAATAGACTGAATCATTCCTGGTTACAAAGGAATATTGGCTAGAACCTGTGATGTAACTTGAGTACGATGTACATGAGCATTTAATCAAAGTTCCTAGATATCAGGAGCTCAGAATCTTGGATATCAATTTTAATTTGCAAGGGCTTTCAAACTAAAGGATCACTTCCTCAAGGTTACTCTTGCCAGGTTGGAATCCAATTAAGCATTTGTGGTGACGACCTTTTGGCATTACTAGCCTGCGCTATTTGCTTACATAAGGAATGTGCCATTGTAGGAGGATTTCAAAACTCTCCACAACTTCCAATTCTACTAGGCAAGTCATGCACTACATGTGTAGGAGTGATGACTCTTCGAGGATCTTGGTAGATGAGTCTGTTATGGCCAAAGGCAGGCTCATCTCCCCAGAATTCTTTTGCAGTATGTCATAATGAAAGCATGTTGAGCAACCATGCCGATGCAAGTTGAATCTCATATGCTCCAACTTGAGGTGTTGATAATTATGTATTTGGCATGTGAGATGTTGGATGTCACACTTATGAGCTGGTGATCTCACTTGTTATAAGGATTTGTGCGAGGGTGAGGCTTTATTTGGATAGAAAAATGGTGACTACTCAGTATGAGTAGTTGGCCAATTTTATGCTTGTTAGAGTATTGGTTAAAGAGTCTTAATTTAGCTAGGCTAGTCTATTTATTAAGTGAAAGAGTCATGAGTCCTATTTTATTCATGTTTTCTATTTCCAAGTTCTAGTTAAGGAGTAATTTTTCCTAACCCTACTCTCTATATAAAGAGGGTTAAAGTTCTCTATTTCAATTCGAGGCATTATTCTATTCTCAACATGAGATTAAAGTAGGGATCATCATAGGGAAAGAAATGTTAACCCTCAACTCCACCTTTGGTGTTCCTCGAGGAAAGCGTTTTGAGGCATAGGGTTTGACATACTTGAAGAAAGAAGGTTGTAATAAACCCATCTCAAGAAAGAGAACTGCAATTCAATGGGCTAGGATAGGCTGATCGAGTCAGAACCTGGGTGTCAAGGAAAGAGAAACCCTGGATTGAACCAAACGTAGGGGGGTAATTTTATACCTTCATATAGGATTGATTAGCATCCAGGAAATTTCCATTAAGTTGGGTCCCCGGGTGGGTTGTTCAGAAAGGGGCAATAGGTGTCCCTTGTTATCAGTTTCCCGCAAGGGAGTGGTCCTCAGGCCAGGGAAGTAGTTCATAGCGGAAGACCATAAGTAGTTCCTTATTCCAATCCATTGATTGGATTTGGTATAAATGTCAAAAAAACAAAGATGATCCATCGGTCTTGACCAACATGAATGGATATCCTTTTTTGTGAAACAAAAATGTGATTTTTCATCGCTCTTTTTCATTTTTTATTTCAATTCGAATGGATTGATCGGTTGCACCTGCAAGAATAGGAATGACTCGCTATTCATTTGATTTCTGGTCAATAATTAGATTATGCCAGAAAGATGGCCGAGTGGTTGAAGGTATAGCATTGGAATTGCCATGTATGTAGGCTTTTGACCGAGGGTTCGAATTCCTCTGTTTTTGTTTATGTACCCTCATCCATCTAATTCGCCAACGTGACTAACCACAATGTATCAAATCTAATAACAATGGATACCATTATTCTGATTCCAACAGTCAAGCCTTGACTTGATAGAGATTCTTAATTCCTAATTCGTGCAGTATGTCAAATACAAGAATCGAAAAGGCTGAAAATGCAAACCTGACCTCCGACCCATTTTTAATACGTGACAAAATGTGGACCAAGGCCCTTCACTTCCATCTATTTACTTCGACGAAAAAAAAGGGGGCAAAATTGCATGAGCAATAGGTCCAACATGTAAAGGGTCCTCCATGACTAACAATTTCCTTGCCAAGCTACATGAAAGAAAATATATGAGTGTCATATCGCTTGTTCGCCCAGTCAATCAATCAATCTGAAGAACTCCACTGTCCTACGGAGTTCAGGAGTCGATCATCTCCCACTCGAACGGACCTTGTTGAATTCTCACCCTACTAGTTGGGAAGCGAGCCTACCCTTAAGCCATAGGGATGAGGGGGCAAGATCTGCACAATCCCCACAAGCGGGCTTCCTTGCTCGTCTTCGCTTCGCTCTGTCTCGCTTCTTCAGAAAGAGAATTGTCTTTTTCCTTTCCTGACTTATTGGACTTCGTGACCCAGCAATGGACAGAGCATACCATCGACGGAAAGGAAGAAAGTTATAGAGCTCAAATGTGAACAACCTCTTTGAAAGAACCTACGAATGTGCAATGGAATCCTGATTATATGCCCCACAATAGAGAGAGTGCCCATTGTCACTACTGTCGCCCCTCCCCACGTGCTCACAACCTCTTTGCACGTGCTCTCCACTACGTGCAGTAGTTATTCCACGTAAGTCTATATGTATTGCTTGTACCTCCGCACACACATCACACACGCGCTGCCTACCCTCGTGCATGACATTGTGCACTGCTATTGGTTTGCTTGCATGTGACACCACATGCTACTGTTGCTTTGCCCCGTGCAACATCATGCGCCACAGCCTTGCCCTTATGTGCGACAACGTGTACACCATCCTACCTTCGCATGTGCTGCCATGCACACTAATTGCCCTTGTGTGCGCCTTTACGTGCGTTGCTCTTGCCCTTGCACGCATCCCATGCGCGCTACTGCCATTCACGTGTGCATCTGCCTACGACGCATCCGCACGAGCACAGGTGTTGCCTCCCTGTGGATCAACATGTCAATGTCTACATCACTTCACATGCATACAAGCATGTAGACTGCCCTTTGATACAAGAACGATCCATACGGCGAGGGGATAGATTGAAAATTGGATATTTTTTTCAATAGAAACTAAGTACTCTATTGAGGAGCAAGCCCTCTTCCTTGACTGCTGCTATTACTACAAGGGTCATTGTTGCCCTTGTCCCTACTGACCTTATTGATCAGGGTACTAGACCTTTTGATCCATTGATTGGCTTCTTTAATAGAGTTGATGATAGGTGGAGGATTTTGAGTGAGACTAATACTCTAACAATGATAATTGTAACATCCTCAAACAATAGTCCCACATGGGAACTCGTGAAAATGGGTTGTAGATTATAAAAGATTGACAATCGGTACTTGTCAATTTGGACCTAAGGGTATTGGACCTTCTGATCCATTGATTGGCTTCTTTGATAAAGTTGATGATAGGTGGAGGATTTAAGCGAGACCAATACTCTAACAATGATAATTGTAGCATCCTCAAAAAATAGTCCAACATGGGAAACTCATGAAAATGGGTTGTAGATTATTAAAGATTAACAATTGGTACTTGACAATTTGGACCTTCATTTTGGTCGGTTGCCTTGATCTATTAGGCCCATATTTAACAAGTTATCACGGTCATTTTATTTTCAATTTGGCTCAAATTTGGGCTTGGCCATTCTAGATGGTATCAAAGCCATGAACTAGTCAGAAACATGGGAGCTAAGTGATGTGCAAGGCTAAGTATTATACCACAAAAGTAATGGTGAGAGCCACATTTAGAGGTTGTACAAGCCACCTCTAGAATCCTATATCACTTGGTAATTAATTGATTGACCAATTGTATGAACCTTGAGGCCTCGTTTGGTAGAGGTTTAAAGGAAGGTTTTATCCTATGTGTTAAGGGTAAAATGAACAGTACATGAATAGTGTAAAAGTTTTATTCCTCACCTATCACATTTACCATCACATCTACCTCTCACCAATCATTTCTACCTCCACTAACTCACTCTTACCCATCACATCCACCTATCACATTTATCCTACTAACCCACTCTCAATACAAATAAAAATAAAAATCAATAATAACATATCAACTCAACTATCACATCGACACCTATTAACCCTCTGCTTACCCATCCACTTATCCTTCCCTAAGACTTCATAAACTTTACCTAATCTTAAACTTTAAACCTCTACTAAACAGGACCTGAGAATGTCAACATTTAAGGTAAGGGAGGTTGCAACAACCCGAAAAGAGTCTCATGGAAATGCATGAAATTAGTTGTGGACTATAAAGGATTGAGAATTACTACTTGACAAATTGGCTTAGCATTTCAGTGGTTGCCTTGGGTCCATTAGTTCTACATACAATAAGTTATCAAGGCTAGTCTCTCTCAATTAAGCTTGCGTTTAGGCCTGAGTTGTTACAATAACTGATGTCAACTACAAGGTGCCTGACATTACAAGAACTCCTCCAATGAGGAATTGCAGCCCCACGTAGCAATGGATAACATTCTCCCTGTAAGGTCCCAAACCTCCAAAGATAACCCCATTCCTTTCCAACCAAATCGCTCAAAAGATGGATAAGACCTTAGCTGTTTCACCTTTGATCTGAACTGGATCATTCCTCAAAATGCAATCCACTCCGTACCTTGTGAGCAAAACTTCCGCCGAAAATAAATGTGACAGTTTCCCAACAGCAAGCCACAGAAAAAAACATGTAGAGTCTGCAGCGCATCCATTTAGGGTGGAAATCCTTCGTGATAGCTGTCCCTCAATGCAGCAGCCAGGAGAAAACATGGATTTCAAGGCGCAGTTAGCAGCCCAAATCAATCTGCAATCCCACTTCCAGGACAGGTTCACACCCGGCAATGATCCAGTCAATCTTCTGTAGGCATCCTGTACAGATAAGCCCCCCTGGTCCCAAAAGAAATCATTAATGTCTTCCAGGTTAAATCTGAGGGACTCCAAATACGTGGGTTATATACCTTTGGAAATGTATCCTTGTATTTCCCTGGAAGAATGGAAGGAAGCATCAGACCTTGGAGTTTTGTGGATTAGATTGCCTCTGTCTCTTGGGCCACATGAAATATAGTTCTTTTAGACTCCATGTTTTCGATTCTCTTATTTTAGTTTTCCATAATACGGATCAAGGGAACTTATTTGCCCATTTTCATTATTTATGATATATCAATAATTTACATGGTTGTTTTAAGCCAGGTATGGTGTTGATGTGGCAGCTTTTTCTGTGATTTTTTATTGAGACCTTTGGATATGTTGTGATTCGACCTTATAGCCTCCTGTTTTTTGCAGGTATGGTTTACCACCAGAAAATCTGTGGGTTAGTATTTTTGAAGAAGATGATGAGGCCTTCTCCATATGGCATAATGAGGTACATGATTTTCTGGGTGGTTATTGTTTAAATTTAGCCCTATAATGGACTTGAACTATGAAATTGGCTTGGCAATAGTCAATAGTTGCTAAACCAAGTGCAATGTAGATGTTAGTAATCTTTTGGAATATTGGAGCTTACCAAGGTTCAGAATGCCGATTTCGACGTCATACCAATGAAATTCTAAGTGTGCATTTTGTGGGCATGTTGTGGAAATGCCTATTTTTTGATGGGCATGCCAATGAGCATGCCGAGGATACGCCATGGAAATACCGAGGGCATGTCAACCATGCCTATGGCATGCCGATGATATCCCTGCATTTTGACACCTTTACCATGTCGGCATGGGATTTCCCAAAAAAGGTCATACCGACGGCATTTAAATCACCGGAGCTTACAAGTCAAGATCAATTGGCAGTGAATTACATGGCTAATGTATCTTTTTTTCAGTTGCATAGTAGGTCTTTGTGGGACTTCCCCCTTAATGTGTCCTTTCAAGTGTAACCTCCATTGGGTGTTAATAAATCAAATGGGTCATGTAAAAGTTGGATGTTGGATCCTTAGACCTATATTGCTCTCATATCGAGTGAGAGATTCTAATTCAAAACCATTAAAGGGAAACTATCTATTAGCTGATTTTCGATTCCAACTGGTAGAGTATGTTATGTTTAAGGTTATTTTCGTTAATTGTTATTTTTTTCTAGGTCTTCCTTGTACTTTACCCATATTCTCTCTTTATATAGAGGGTTAGGGTTTCTTTTGAGAAATTAAGAGTCTTAACATATTCTTTTCTCTTCTGATATGGTATCAGAGCAGGATGGGTCTTAGGCTCTTTATGCCCTGATACCTTCCCATCAAAACCCTAAGGAAGGGGAGAATATCTTGTCCTCTCTCTTTCTTGTTTTTTGCCTTCTCTACACAGTAGTAGCGCCATCGTTGTTGCCCTTAGGTAGAATGGAAACAGATATCTCGATATATCATCGATATATCAACAATATATTCGTAAGTCATATCGACATCATGGGAATATCTATTTTATAGGATATCGACGATATCTGACCCATATCAATGGGTCTTGATCGATATCCCTAAATATTGGGGGATATTGATGTGGTTGATAGAGATTTCATAAAAACATCTTTCGAGCAATGAAAGAGATGTCACAACATATCTACGATATGTTATCGATACATCGATATTACCAACAATACGTATGTTGACATTGCCAAAATATCTTTTTTCCAGGATGTTAGGAGAAATATTGCCCATGTTGATATGTGTCGACGATATATCGTTGAAACTAAAGAACATATGTGCCATTTTTCCTAAATATTTCTAATCTCTGATGACATCGGACAATACCTCTGCAGTTGCTCTATAGTCTCCTCTTTCTCTGCTTTCTTCCTTTCCTCTACTCTCCTTCGTTCTCTGTTGCTAGCCACTGTAAGCCTTCACCGATTCGTTCGCCTCGATTATTAGGTGATTTGGAGTCCTTGTTCATCTCTCAACAAGGTAATCACCTTAATTTTACCATTTTTTGCATCATTAGGCCTAAATCACCTCTATTTAACCTTAGTTACTATTCATATCGAGGTTAAATCTTGTGTTATACTTGATTATTGCATAAATTGATGTGATCTACACATATTAAGGCAAGATCCGTAATTAATCCCCAATTTGGTGATTTGTGGTCAAAATCACTACAGTTTATCACATTTTTATTATATTTTCATTAAAAAATTATAATTTTCGTCTTTTAGGCATTTCTTTGTGCATGTATTACTTATTAAAATGTTAATTTTCATTAAATTTGTGACATTTTACGTCATTTTGGATCTTTTTGAGCAATTTCCTAAAATTCATCGATATCAGCAATATATCCCGAACTTGTCGATACGACATTAATATCGATATTTAAAACCTTGTTAGGTAGCAACCCTGTCATCGTTGACTTCAAGTAGTCACTGCCAGCATAGTCATCGTTGCCCCCAAGCAAGAATACAGTCGGCCTTATTACTGCCCATAGCAACGTCGTTGTAGCACCAAGCAATGCCACCAAGGATTAGCGGTGCTGGTTCGTTGGGTCTCTAAGGGCTGATTGGTGGTCCTTGAGGCCTCTTCCTACATCCTCCTGATGTGACTCAAGATGCACTCACATCCTCTTGTTTCTAATTTTATGATATTGGTTGTAGTCTTGATGATGAATTCTTTTCTATTAACTCCTTTTGACTCCAAATGGCAGCGTCTGGACCCTCTATTTCTCTTGAAGTCAAACCTATGGCTTCCTCTACATTGATAATAATTCAAGGCACCTCTATGAAGCTTGATGGTGTCCAAAACTACCTTCTTTGATATCAGGCGTTCAAGATTTGTGTAGGTGGATAGAAGCTCTATATTTTGACTAAGAGACCTTCTGAAGCTCAGCCGTTAGATTTTAAAAGATGGGAACAAGACAATTATCTAGTGATGAATTGGATGATGAATAGTATCGAGCTTCAAATTGCAGCCAATTTATTATATAAGAAGATTGCCTAGGAGATATGGGATATCCTGGTGAAGAAATTTTTTCAAAAGTCCAACCATGCCCTCCTTACAGATATATACTGTCGGATTTGGTCCACTTCTCAAGGGGAGCGCTCTCTAGTTGATTACTATACTTAAATGGAAGCCTTATTTGAGGAGTTGAATGTATTTCAACCCTCATGTTGTGATACACAGATCGGCCAACAATAAGTGCGGCAGGTCTATAGATTCCTAGATGGCCTAAGTTTTAGATATCAGCTTGCTCGTGATCAAATTCTTGTTATAGAGGATATTCTTGATTTGGAGTCGATCTATGAAAGGCTTTAGAAGATCTCCCCAAATGTGAGCACGATGACATCGGTTCTTGCATAGTTTGTAACCCCTCCTATTGAGACATCTGCCTTTGCTATTCATGGTGGGCGTAGGGGGCTTGAAGCAAGTCATGGATGGGGTAGAGGCCATGGGCATACTTATAAGCCCTACCTTCATTACGAACGGACCGATCACCTATCAGACTGATGTTGGGCCAAGTTTAGACAATGAAGTCGTGCCAACTGTGTTGTGACTTGGGAATTCTCTTGGTGGGCCTCCATCTCTCTCCTCAAATGATTATTCTCATTTGCTACAACCACTGCAACAGGCCACTCCTGTAAACATACCACTTGCTTCCACTTCCTTTGTAGACTCTACAGGTTCTACAACTAATCTGGCTATGACATCTTCCACCTCTTAGGTGGTTGACTCTGGTGCATCAAATCACTTTACTAGTAAGAAGTATGCTTGTACATCAATACGGTGCTCCTCTAGTATTACCATTGTCAAATTGACGAATGGGTCATATTTGCTTGATACTGCTATTGGAGACGTTCAGTTTACTCCTGCATTACAGTTGTTAGATGATGTGTCGGTACCTTTGCCTTTTATGTAGGTTGAAGTCCTTGAGGAGAGCCTATCTGACTCTTCTTCCTCATCTACATCTCATCCGGATGTTCCTCTACTGCAACAACTAGAAGATTTGCTTATTGCTCTGAGAAAGGTTGTAAGAAGTTATACTCTCCCTCCTATCACAATATATTATTGTTGATCATCCTATGCTTGCTTTGATAAATTTTTCTATAGCTTTGCCTACCATGGTAGTTTCCAAGAATTATCATGAAGTTATGCATGATCCTGGTTGGAGAATGGCTATGGATGATGAGGTGACTGCCCTTACTACAAGGGTCACCTAGGAATTAACAAATTTGCTTATTGGGGTGACTGTAGTTGATTGCAAATGGGCTTATATAGTGAAGTACAGACTGGATGGCATTGTTGAGCGCTTGAAAGCAAGGCTGGTAGCGAAGGGTTAGACCTAGACTTATGGAGTTGATTATTTCGATACTTTCTCTCTTGTTGCTTGTCTTAATTTTGTTCAAGTGATTTTATCTATGGCAGTAAATAAACAGTGGTTGTTATATCAGCTTGATGTCAAGAATATTTTTTTATATGGTGACTTACAAGTGGGAGTCTATATGGATTGACCACTAGGTTATGTGGTTGAGGGGAAGGTGGTCTGTCATTTGAGAAAGGCTATATATGGCCTGAAACAGAGCCCAAAAGCATGGTTTGAGAGGCTTAATGAGGAAATTCAGAAGATTGTTTTTCCTGATATCTACCTCTAATCGTTATATTTTTCAGAGGTGCAAGAAGTTAGGAGTTGTGATTTTGACAGTTTATGTTGATGACATGATGTTTGTTGGTGATGATGTTATAGGGAATTAGGAAACTAAGGATTTCTTACATACTACCTTTCTTACAAATGATTTGGGCACTCTGAGATATTTTCTAAGCATTGAAGTTGCAAGAAACTCTCATGGCATAGTTCTTTCACAAAGGAGATGTCATGGAACTCCTTAAAGAGAGTGGTCAGCTTGGGGTCAAGCCTTCTTTTATTCCGGCTAAGTCACAAGAGTGACTAAAAGAGGAAGATCCATTGTTTGAAGACAAGAAGTACAAAAGCATTGTAAGCAAGTTACTATATGTTACTATTACTAGACCAAATGTTAGCTTTGCAGTCATCAAAGCAAGTTGGTTCATGGAAGATCCTCTTTACAGTCATTGGCATGTAGTCCACCTTATCCTAAAGTACCTTAAAGGGACTCCTGGAAAGGGTCTTTATATAAAGAAGAATGGGCAGGTAGACCTGCACTTGTATTTTGATGCAAGCTATGCAAGATCTCTCTACAGGAAATCCACCACTGGATATGCTACCTTCCTTGGTGGTAATCTTGTTATTTGGAGGAGCAAGAAGCAGATTGTGGTTGCTTGATCTAGTGCAAAGGCTGAGTA
Source organism: Thalassia testudinum (assembly GCA_037157565.1). Lineage (NCBI taxonomy): Eukaryota > Viridiplantae > Streptophyta > Magnoliopsida > Alismatales > Hydrocharitaceae > Thalassia > Thalassia testudinum. The sequence continues at coordinate 191,965,563 of JAZHRO010000036.1, forward strand.
CCGTGCCATGGCTAATACGACGTGTGAGGTCATGTAGTTGGTACATTTCTTTGTTGATCTGGGGGTCTAGGTTTGTCTTCTTGTGCCTATGTTTTGTGACAATAGCTCAGCTAACTTAATAGCCTCCAATCCTATTTTCCATAAGCACACCAAGCATAGAAGTGGATTGCCATTTCGTTAGAGGCATGGTTACTACAAGGAAGATTAGCTCCCCTACTACTACCTCTAAGGTGTAGGTTGCTAACATTTTTACAAAGGCATTCTCGCAAAAGTGTCATGATTATTTATGTAACAAGTTGGCCATGCTTGATATATATGCTCCAGCTTGAGGATATGTTTAGAGGTATTTTCGTTAATTGTTATTTTCTTGTGGGCCTTCCTTGTACTTTACCCGTAGCTTCTCTCTATATAAAGAAGGTAAGGGTTTCCTTTGAAAAATTAAGATATTCTTTTCTCTTCCAACACCAACATTTGTTCATTTAGTAGCTTTCAAAAAGCATTTGTCCATGTATGAGTATTCCCTTATAATGGCAAGTGTTTTGATCCCCCAAAAAAAAATGTATTTGGATAATAAATGATGTTAGAAATGCACTCAAAAGAGATGCAAATCCTTCACATATTTTTACACATCTAAGAGAACCTATGGCGATGGTCAGAATTCGTCGTTTTCTACCTGAATTATAAATTATATGCAGGCAGATCCATCCTTAACTGTGATAGGACATGAACTTGATCTTTCTTGATGTGCTTGCTATATTAGGTGGGTGTTCCAAAGGAACGGATAAAGAGGATGGGTGAGGAAGATAATTTCTGGAGTAGTGGACCAACAGGGCCATGTGGTCCATGTTCAGAAATCTATTATGATTTCCACCCTGAGAAAGGATCAAAGGATGTTGTATGTGATCTTCCTACCTTTCTGTTTCAAAAGATATTCTCAATTACTCATTTTCCTCAATATGACAGGGTTTGTAAAATTCTAATGTTTAATAAATCAAGCTTGCAGGATCTAGGGGATGATGGCAGGTTTATAGAGTTCTACAATCTGGTCTTCATGGAGTACAACAAGAAAGATGATGGATCTCTTGAACCTTTAAAACAAAAGAATATAGATACTGGAATGGGCCTTGAGCGTATGGCACGAATACTTCAAAAGGTAGATATTGACTTTTTTTTCTTCAATTCGTACTTGAATTTCTTTGGCTATTGTGTTAACATTATCTATCCTATTGTACCTTTTTCTGTTGATTTGGAGTAAAATACATGGCCTGATAAGAACTCAAAGAGGGAATCATGTCATCTTTTGGCTTCACTGGCCTATTGGCAATGCTTGTTCAGTCTATAGTTTAAAAATCTTAAGATGCTCATGTGGGATATCTAAGTTACAGATATTTAGATAAAGGTTTTAAGAAAAGACAGAAAGTAGGAAGATGATGAATATCACTCTAATCATTGTCCATTATTAGAGTGTTAAGAATCAGACTTTTGTGTAGTAATTCTTGTATACATTTTTCTTTTGGAAGAGGATCTTTATACATTTGTGCATTAATGCTTGTATTTCTTCCACCTTTGTAGTCTCGTTTTAATTTCACCTTTGGGCCTTCTACATATTTGGAATTGCACTAATTATTATCTCTTCCTTGCCGTGGCCCAACATCCATAAATACTAAATGGCTAAGAAAGCTATTCTTTGTTTGATATGGTGCAGATTTTGTAACATTTCTTATAGTTCGATAGACCCCCGTCTCACCCATTTCACGCCTTTGATATGTTTCACAGGTTCCAAACAACTATGAAACTGACTTGATTTACCCTATCATAGAGGGGGCTTGCAAATTGGCCAATATTTCATATTTTGAAGCTGATGATGTTACCAAAACTAACCTGAAGGTGAAAGACAAAAACTCATTCCTTTATTATGATATTCCATGCCTTTTATTATTTGATGTTTGACATTTTCTTCTATCTTCTGTTTCAGATTGTTGGGGACCATATGCGTGCAGTAGCTTACTTGATATCTGATGGAGTTGTTCCATCTAATATTGGAAGAGGTTATGTGGTCCGAAGACTTATACGAAGGGTTGTTCGTATTGGCAGGTTACTAGGTATGAAGGGTAACTTTGAGGACACTTTCCTTCCAGAGCTTGCGCAGGCAGTACTAGAGTTAAGCTCCAATCTTGATCCTGATGTTAAAGGAAGGAAGGTTCGTATCATTGAGGAGCTCAAAAGAGAAGAGATACGATTTGTGCAGACCTTGGAGAGAGGAGAAAAACTACTAGAGGAGATGCTGATTGCAGCTTTATCTGATTATCAAAAAAATGGAGGCGTGGGTAAACCTTGCCTATCTGGGAAGGACGTGTTCCTTTTGTACGATACCTATGGGTTCCCTTGGGAGATAACAGCTGAGGTTGCCCTAGAGAAAGGTGTTTCTGTTGACATGGAAGGTTTTGAGTCTGAAATGGAAAATCAAAGGCGTCAGTCTCAGGCTGCTCATAATGTTGTTAAACTTTCAATAGGAACTGAAGCTGAACTGGCAGAACAGACCGCCGATACTGAATTTGTAGGTTATGAGAGTCTGTCTACCAATTCAGTAATAAAAAAAATGCTAGTAAATGGAGATTCAGTAGCACAAGCTTCAGTTGGAGATGATGTTGAAATTTTGCTTGATAGAACACCCTTTTATGCTGAATCAGGAGGACAAATTGGGGATCATGGCTTTTTGTATGCATTAGAAACTGAAAGTGATTGGAGGGCTGTTATCGAAATCAAAGATGTAAAGAAAACCCTTGGGAACATTTTTGTTCACAAAGGAATTGTCAAAGAGGGAATCATCAAGGTTGGTGGGGAAGTTGATGCTGAAGTAGATGTGAACTTGCGGCAACGAGCTCAGGTATGGGATGCATCTTATATCTTTTCTATTTGGATGATATCTTCTGTGTCTAAATAGAAATTATTTTTAATATTCTAATATGTCTTACCTAATTTAGGAGCCTTCCAACGGTTTCTACTTGATTGCTTCTTGCCAGATCCCAACATCATATGTGATGTCTTCTTCATTTTGGGGGTTGCTTTCTTTCCTTTTTTTTTTAAAAAAAGGAAAAAGGAGGCTTAACAAGGGTTGCTAACCCCATGGATTCATTTATTAAAAGAGCTAGTCATACCAAGTAGTCACATAAAAAGGAAAATGGTACAACACCCCATCAACACTAGCCCTCTCCCAGCTAAAGCCGGCCCCATAGCATTCCAGCTACATGCACCAAAGAAGTATCTATGGTTTGCTTTCTCATTTTATGTCTACAAAAATTCTGTGTCAAAAATGTCATGGTCAACCATCTATTTAACCAACATGTGGGTACAACTTAAAGAATCCCAATTCTCTCGTCTTGCCTTCTTCAAGTATTATTCAGTATCATAGCATGCGGGGCAGATTGACAGCTGCCGCTTGGAGCTTTTGTGTTCAGAAGAATAACACCATCTTTAGGGAAGGCAAGGGTATAGGAGGAAATGTTGTTGTGGATGCCATTTCCCTTTCTGATTTTTGGACCTAATTTTTGTAATGCTCTATTTTCTCATGAAGGAACAAAGGTTTAAGTTGGATGGCTACTGAACTCCAGTAGCCCTCCTTTTACTTTTCAAAAAAAAAAGTATCCAGTATCCGATGCTGAAGTTTGCACTGGAGATGGCATGTCAATATTAAGGATCGTAACTCCAGACTCTCTCCCAGTTGTATCTGTGAACACATATTCATGTTTAGAAAGTTATGCTATTCTTATTTTCTTATTGGGTGTGACTGTAATTTACCCAAGTCTCTTCTATATAAAAGAGATTAGGGTTTCTCTTTGATGGTTAATGAAAACTCTTTTCCCTTCACGGAATCATATACAATACTTGGTCTTTAATGATGGCGTATATGAAAGTTTAATATATCAATATTGAAGTCTTCTAATGAAGTGATTTTTTTTTCTCGTTTAATTACCCTTCTAAATATATTATTGTTACTGCAAGAAGAAGAGTTTTATAATTTATGTTATTGGATCGAATTGTACAGTTAGTGGTTACATGTCTTATTTACTCAAGATTTTGCACCTTTCAGGTCCACCATACTGCCACTCATCTGCTACAATCTGCACTTAAAATCGTCATCGGGTCTGAAACATCACAAGCTGGTTCCTTGGTGGCCTTTGATCGTCTACGATTTGATTTTAATTTCCACCGCCCTCTCTTAGAGAATGAACTGGAGAAAATTGAAGCATTGATTAATGGTTGGATTGGGGATGCAGCCTCTCTTGAAACAAAAGTGATGCCTCTCTCTGATGCTAAAAAAGCTGGTGCAATTGCAATGTTTGGTGAAAAGTATGGGGAAGAGGTAAATAATTGCTCATCAGAATTAGATCATGGTTTACTAAATGATCAATTATGAAGGTCTTCGTTCTTGAGTGAGAGGATCAGACCCTTTTTTTCTTAATGTAATTTCTTGGTAGAATTTATACAATACAGATGTGGATATAAAAAAAAAAATTAAAGGAACTTTTTTTTTTCTTAGCAAGTTACCAATAGCCTCATCTAGTTCGAAAAATAGAGCCAATGACTACCTTGGCTCCATATGGAAAGATTTGCAAGATTCACAATTTATGCTGCACTACCACATGAGGGACTGTAGTCAATGATGTCATCATTCAATTTGGAAACCACTATTAAGCTAAAATAGTAACAAGTGATAAATCTGTATTAGTTTGTTAAGGCAATATTTGCTTGTATCTTTATGGACATTCGAGTGATGCACGTTACTTGTAGCATTTAACTCTAAGTAGGATCCTATTCAAGTAATTGCATTTGGGAGTTGAATTTAGTAATTTGCCTTGCTTACATCCGTTTTTTTTATGGGCAGGTAAGGGTTATTGAGGTTCCTGGTGTTTCAATGGAACTTTGTGGTGGGACGCATGTCAGCTGTACTTCTGAAATTCGTGGCTTTAAGATAATCTCAGAGGAGGCTATTGCTTCTGGTATTAGACGTATAGAAGCTGTGGCTGGCGAGGCCTTTATTGAATATGTTAATGGCCGAGACAACCATATGAAAAGTCTTTGTTCCTTGCTTAAAGTATGAATTCTACATCTACATCTCCTAATTTCATTGATTTTTATTATTATTTACGTTACTGTATAATTACCCAACATCTGGATGGAAGGGATGGGAAGAGAGGAAGACGAGGGAAAGTAAAGGAAGAGGGGAGGGAAGTAGATAAATAAAATTTAGTTTGGATAATTTGTCTTTGAATATTCAAATGATGGGAGTAAAATTGGAACAATGTATTGTAATTGCACCTGTATCTCCTTTGCCATTTTTCCAATATGTCTCTAGAACTGTCCACAAACAGGGTGAAGCTATTATTTCAATCAGAACAAAAGATACTTCAGTTTCCCTCCTGAACCCTCCAATTCGGTAGGGAGAGAGACTGTTTCCTCTCGTTTTTGAGCTTTTGCATTCCCTCCCTAGTCCCTATCCTTTCCTTTCTTTCAATACAAACAACCTTTTTACATTCTCCATCCCCTCCTTTTCAAGTCCATCAATCCATCTGTTTTTCATAAATACTAGAGTTGTAAAATGGGCATCAAACTGATCTAAACACTACAGTGCCCATAACTTCTTACAATACATAAAATTTCTTGAACAAATATAGCATTAGAAAAGAATGCTTGGCAATGGAATTGAGCCTCAGATCAACACACTAGTAAAACCCTTTCACTCATTTTCAGGCATGATTTGCTTCTATTATCCAAATGATATGACCAATTTGCTTCTTTTTCATCTCTATAAAGGTAAAAGCCGACGAAGTGACAGGTCGTGTTGAAAGCATGATGGAGGAGCTACGATCAACTAGAGGTGAATTATCCCGTTTGCGAACAAAATTAGCAATACAAAAAGCAGGTGTCCTTGCAGACAAGGCACTTTCAGTAGGGACAACGGGAGTGAGGTAGTCATCTAATTGGTCTTCTTCCCATATACTTTTAATATGGATTTAAAATTTCATAAATAACGTCATTTTGTCCAGGTTGATTGTCGAAAACATGGATGACACAGATGCTGATTCATTGAAAAATGCAGCTGAGTTTCTTGTTAATTCAGTGCAAGACCCCGTAGCGGCGATTTTGGGCTCTTGCCCTGGGGAAGGCAAGGTTAGCCTCGTGGCTGCATTCAGTCCTGGAGTCCTCGACCTAGGACTACATGCAGGTAAATTTGTAGGAGGTATAGCGAAAGTTTGCGGTGGGGGCGGTGGTGGGAGACCTAATTTTGCTCAGGCTGGTGGAAAGAAACCAGAAAATCTAGCTGTTGCCATGGAAAAAGCTCGGGAAGAACTTGTTGCAGTTCTAACTGAGAAATCAGGGTGAAGCAGCCGGTAACACGCATCATTAGGAGCAATTATAATTTGGCTTTGTATCGTAGTAGTGCTAAAGGAAAGTGTATTTTTTGGTGATTATCATCCCAGAATAGTGTATTATGTTGTGTATTAGTCAATAAACGATCATCTTGGTGATCCTATTGAGTTCAATTTAATAGAAGCCCCCTTCTTGCAATCACGTCAACTAGCCTAAAACAAAGTCATGGCCTCAATTTGCATGGCTGGACCTGGATGACCTGTTAGCTCGGAGCAAAGAAACCAGTGGAACAAAGACAGCCTATTTCAGTTATGTGCTCAATCGAGTTCGATCTCGACCAGCAGAGCAGATTTGGTCTGGTTCCGTCAATCTTTAGTTCCAGAACTTCTAAATCTAGGAGAGGCATCTGCAAGAATGTCGACATTAATTAAGAACTAAAGCTTAGATATAAAGCATCCAGGGCATCAATTCCTTTGCTATGCATGGAGAAGATGAATGCCATCGTTAATTACTACATGAAATCCAGAAAATTCGCCTGTGGCTAAAAATTACTTTGTAGTCATGGCATTTGCATGGGATCTTTTCCAAATTGTTATGGCCATAAATCGTAATGACGTGCAACCATAATTTTTGGGCCATAAACTGCAACAACGTGCAATTTTAAGCTTCGAGAAGGATTTCCATTCCATGGCAAACTACGTTATTGAGGTTTCTGGGATATCCCAATCAACTGAGCAACCTTGTCGACCCTTCGTGGTTGAGTTGTGTATTCCAATTATAGTCATTTTTGAGTTAGCGGTGGGATATGCAGGAGGAGATATTAGGGTTTCTTACTTCCCCAAGAAAGGGATTTTGATGGTGGGGCTTGGGCCCCCATTCCTTGATTATCCTCATTTCTCGCCATACCCTTTCTCACTTGGGAGGAATCTGCCTCGCCCTCATTTGTGTCCTCGCTCACGTTGGCTAAAGTCATCTCTCTTTGGTCGCCAAGCTTGGGCACTCTCTTCCTTGTCAGCCTTCTACATGAGTTGGATCTATGAATGACCACCACACAATTTTTTTCCCTTCTCTCTTTTTAATTCTTTGGCAAGTGTCCTTTGGGACCATATGCCTAAATCTAAACCTTTCCATGACTAAGTAGGCATATCATATTTCGTAATCTGCCATGTGGAGCTTTGACTTGATTTTGGGTTTGCAAGTGATGTTGCTTTTATTATTGATGAGGGAGAAGAAGACAAGCCCAAGATAATGGGTCCATGGAAGGAAAAGAGACATGGAGTCCAAAAAGAGAAGCCCAACCAACGGCAATAGGATTAACTAGGTCTGTCAGCAACAACAATCGAGATTAGCCAAGCCATTATTGAGAGAATTGGCACGTATACCAGGTAGATCGATCCAAAAGAAATATTGACTGACTAAAGATGTATTGCCTGGAGGGATTGCTGCCCCAAGTGGTGGCTCAGACGATACAAACTAGGCTGGGTCAACTGGGATGGTGAAGCAACGCAAATAGAGGAGATGCCCTCGAGAAGCAAGTCAAATAATTATACTTATCTAAAAAGAGTAATTACATATAATTATTATACCCCTAAACACCCTATAAATGAAGTCTCATGTACATTCTCAAAGGATCATTGAACCCAACAAATAATATTATATTGAGAGTGCATACTTAAGGGCTAGGTCTCCTCCTAAGATATACACACTGAATAAGTGAAGCTAGGTCACTAATTTGCTTATCTTTTATGTGATTGTGTGCTTACTTCAGTGACTATTTGATATAATGCCTCTCCAATTGGATCGATTTGTTTTGCATTTTAGTCTTGTACTCTAGCCACCATAGGCAAGTTTTTGTTCACTTTCACTGCAGTCTAGATACGCCCCACCCAAATGACCGTGCCTAAAGGGATCAGGCCGTAAGAGAATTGTGAAGTGATGCTGTCACAAGGGAATCGAATGAGCACGCGACCTGGAGATGCCAACGAAGACATCTAGACGTATATAGCTCACGCATCTCTGAATAAAAAACAGCACCGGTTTTAGAATCAAACCTGAACATAAACCACACAAACCACCACAAACAACAAACCGACCGTGGCAACAAAAGACACGAAACAACCTAAAACAAGAACAAATAAAAAACACAAGAACCAAAAATAGTCGGATGGCTGAACAAAAGGCGGGGTGGATCTCAAGCCAAAATCGATGTAAGGTGACTCCCTCCCTACTCTTACACAGCAAACTTGAGAAGGCCAAACATGTGATGCTGGTGGCAAACCACTGGACCATCACAGTGAAGGCCCTCCTACAGGAGCTGGCATCAAGAAGACCCGAGAGTCGGAGAACGGCAAGGTCAAGTTGCCTCCCAACACCAAGCACCCCCACGATGACGGTGGCAAATTAACCGATGCAAGTCCCAAAATAGAGAAACTTTTTAAGCTGTGGTTGGTAGAGAAATAATGTTATAACTAGATAGAATAAAAGTGGAATAAAGATAGAAGTTATTTAATTTGTAGGATTATAACGATGGATATATATTGATTTTGTGAAATATAAGAAAGAGTGTGGATTTTGATGGGGGGGATAGATTTTAATTATTATATAATATTTTTTAAATTATATGTGAAAAAAAATATTAATAAATTTTTATGTGATGAAAATATATATATATATATAAAATAAATTTCTTGAAACGCATATGTTTGAGGAGGAAAGGATGATATTTTGGCTGCATAACCACCCCCGATCTCAAACGTGATTTCTACCATGCAGAAGCTATCACCCTTCAGCTGCCGATGGAACCCTTTTTTTTTCTTGTGTTGCTTAGTTAGTTTCAGCTTGGCCGAATGAATGGAAGCTTCAAAAACCGAAAAAATGAATTGCGTACTATTACTTTTTATCAAAAAAAAAGAGGTCCAGTCGTTTTGAGGTAGAATTTTGAGTGGAAGTTATTCCAACTCAAAAAGGTGGAATAAGTTATTCACTCATGCGATGCCATCCTCGTTCATTCCTTCCATTTAGAAGCCATTTCTGTCCTCACGCCACTGAGTCACGTACACAACGAGGTGCCTTGCGTTGAAAAGGTCTGAGCCTGTGTTTGGTTGACGGATTAAACATTTAACATATCATTTAACCCATCTTTTAGTTAAGTCGAATTAAATGAAATAAAATTATACCATCTTTCCTATGAAATAATTTTAAACTATCAAGATATCTAAATAAATTAACTCATTTATTTTACTATTTATTTTACTAAATAATATTTATTCCACGAATTTATTCATCTTAAGAAAAGACCTGAAAATTTCTGTTGAACGAAAAATTCAAGCAAAAACAATTTAGGCACCAAAGCCCATGCGACTACAACTATCATGTGTAACCCCTCTCCCATGCTAAAACTAAAACATCAAAGTAGAAAACATCAGATATAAGAAATCCATCCCTCCAAGACTATACTATACTTTCATGAATACCGATCCCTCTATGACTAAAATATATTAAAATCTCAGTTACTGTAAAAAAAAAAAAAAAAAGGTTAGAAATCAGAGCAAAGTACAGAAATGAAATCCATATATTTTTCCAAAAATACCAGCTTATACAATCAACATTGGCCACCACATTAACATTCTCATAAAAAATAAAATATTCAACATTGGCTGCCAGAATACATGTTAGACACACCAATATCAAAACATCCATATGACAATGCAAGCAGATGAAAGTCTGCTTCTTGAGCTACACTTTCTTTTTTTTTTTTTTTTTTTCTTGCTTGTTGTGTGACTTATTTATAAAGATCTTAAAGATAACTGATGCCCACTGCCCCAGCAGCCCAATGTAGCTGGGGCACATTAACCTGAACTTTGTTGAATATGGGTTTAGTTTGGCTCGGTGAAGAACCTGTTGATGGATGGCATGATCTCAGGGGCTCGGTTGCGCACGAATTTCCTGAGGCTGTGTTCTGTGTATCTTTCGCCCTCAGCAAAGTTCTCTAGAATTCCAGCAGTCCTGCCTTTCTTGTTCACCCTGACCAAAGCAAACAAAAAAGCATCAATGGAAGTGATCATCTAAACATTTACAGGATCAATTTTGGAGTCTATACATGACAATTTCCAAAAGATATGCACCATTATGTGATAGAAAATTGTGTCAAAAGCAAGTAAGCCTAAAAGTTAAGCAGCCACAGGCAGGTATTTGATAATATTGCCAAAGCAGTCATCAACCCTCACTAATTGTACCAACATACAAATAGTGTCAAAGCAGTCAACCCTCAGTAATTGTACCAAAATACAACAAAAACATACCCACCATCCATTCAGACCTACTTTCAGTCATTTCTAAACTTAAACTAAAATAATTGAAAACAAAAAAAAAAAAAAAGTGAACTTTCTGATAATAACAATATTCCAATAAATATCTATTACTTTCCAATAGATTACACAGATTAACAGGCATCTGAAAAATTCTCAGAGCAAATGGACCACCCTTTTCTGAAGACATGAAAAAAGGAAAAAGAATGAATGAATGAAAATTTGACTTCTTAATCCAACCCCACCAATTGCACCAAAATAATTGCAAAAATGAACATACCACCAACCTTCCCCACCAAGACATCATCTAACAATTTCCAGTGGACTACCCAGATTATCAATCAAATCTTGCTAGAAAACGCCCAAAGAGGCATCTTAAACAAAGTTGACCCATGACATAAAAAGCATGCAAATCAGCCAACCTAACCTCCAATTTCCAAGAGCGAATCTTCCAATCACATATCAAATGCATGAACAAATTATACTACGGCAAACAAAACACACCAAAGCTGAAAGCAACAGAAGAAGAACCCAGAACGGCAACAAAACTAAACATTCCTGACAAGAACAGTGCTTGAAATAAACATGCAACCGCAGATCCACGGTAAAAAAAAACTACCTCACTTCCGGGTTGATCATCATGTGGCGCGCCATGGAGAACCCGCAGATCCCCACCGCGGCTCCCACCGCCGCAAACAGAGGATAAACCTACCAAAAAAACCCACAGATCCACAATCAAAAACCATCAACCCACGAAGAAAGCCACAAACTTATATCACGAGATCCACAGAACAACAACACAAGGCACGTAAAGGTCGCTCTTTTACGGCACATCTGTAAGCCAACAAGCGATTGAAACCCTGAAGTCGACCGCTTGGACAAGAGCAAGGACGAGAATCTTCGCAAGATGAGAGATTTGAAGGAAAGGAGTTGGAATTAAGGGGAAAGACGGCTCCTTTACGGTACCTCCAGCCTCAGCCACCTCGAAGACGCCATGGAAGATGGAGGAGGGGAGGCGGAGAAGACGGTGGAGAGGTTGGTGGGGGTAGTGAATGGCGATGGAAGACAGTGGAGCACAGGGAGGAGTGGGGGCAGAAGGTGTTAGATATAGTTATAGATGAGCACTACCTCTCACCTAAATTATTGGGTCTATAGTTTTGTATGATGTCTTCTTCTTCCTTTGGTTTGGAGAAAAGGGTATTTTGCATTTGCACCCTTGCGAAGAATGGTGGGCTGCTTGTAGTCTGATGTTGTTGTTGTATTTCAAATACAACCTTGTTGCATGGTGTGATCTAACGTTGATCTTCTTGCGAGTTAGCACCCTTGAGTGTTGGTGATTACGTAGAACTTTTGGAGTACGCGTCTTTTCTTTGTCGTTAAGGGCCCTTCCATGATATTTTCCTTGGGTGGGAAATGGAATGCAGGACTCGCAATGAGTTACCTTGTCGACTTCCTTGCTTGTTTGCTTGTTTTTTTTCTTTTCATGGTTTCGAGTAAACGATACTAATCGAATCTATGTTAGTAGGCTTCTTTCCTTGTACGACTTGATTGCTAGTTTGTTAGAAAGGGTTAGCTGATGATCTTCCAACAAATTTGATTTTGTGAAAGAAAGTCTCATAGAATGTCTTTTACTATTTTCTTTTAATTAAACTAAGCACCTCCATCTAGCTTAAATGTAGCAAGTTGTTGGTCCATCATGCTTCTATTCATTCATCATATTTTGAGTCCTTTATGGAAGAGTGCAATTGAATCGACTTAGATGCCCACTCTACCAATATGATGTGTGACGAGTGAACTTAAGACCTAATGAAATGTGTTTGTGGAAAGGAGTTTTAAGGAAAGCAATGTATGGATGGATTCTTGATCGTGCTCGTTAGGCGTTTGCATGAATTTCGAAGCTAAAGAGATAGAGAGTCAACATATTGATTACACATTATATAAATCTGACCCATTTTTATTTTCGATACCTCCTAGGTTGTCTCTATTGAAAGCCATCCCAGTTGCTTCAATGCTTTCAACCTTTTATACTTGTGTGCTTCATCTTAAATTGGGATGGTATAATTTTGATTCACTTCAACATCTTGGTGGCAACAAAGAAGATAGAGTGTCCATAAATAAGGATACACTTCAAAAAAAATTCACACACACGATTCAACGTGTGAGCTTGAAATCCCAAGGGTTTTAACATGATTTCCTCTCTCACCATTGTTTTCTCTATCTTCTAACTTTCCCATTGTGTTTTATCGCGCTAAGTCAGTGTTTAAAAAATGTTATGTTGTAGTTTAGTCGAAATAGTGTTCAAACAAATATAATTTTTATTACTTGAATAAGTTCCGAAGTCGAACACAGGGAGCTATATGGGATTTAGAAATCTATATCACAATTCAAACTTAAAAGAGATCAGTAGCAATGTGTAAAAATATGGGAGTAAAATGGTGATTTGAATCATCAAATACTCCTACAATATCACTAAGGAACTCAATGTATATGTATGAAATAAGAACTAGGTTTTGTTGTCTGATTTGTGCTGCTTCTTCTTCTTCTTTTCTTCTTCTCTTTCTCTGCTCTCTTCTTCTTCAGCTATTTCTTTAGCTATAGCTTCTTCTCCTTCTTCTTCTTTCTTTAGCTCTACTTAGGCTTCCTCTTCTTCTTTCTCTGCTTTGCCTTCAGCTCTCTTTCTTCTTTGGCACTTTAGTGCAGACCTTCACCTCTTCTTCTTTCTCTTCTCTGACTCTTCCTTTCTTCTTCTTTCTCTGCGATCCTTCTCTTCCTCTCTTCTTCTTCTTTGGCTTTCCTTTTCAAAATTCGGCTAAGTGTCAGTCGAAGGTCCCTGTAGCAAAACCCTCCCCCTACCCGTGCAACTCTCATCTCTTTCTCTCTCTTAGGATCCGCTCTCCCAGAGCCACAGCTAGTCAGGTAATCGGATCAGGTGCGTACCTAGGTCCAGGCTCACCGACGTGCGGTGGTGAGCGAGGAGTGCAGGTCGGGTCGAGTCAGGCCAGGTCCGCGGGGGCGCGTCGCAGATGAGGCCGGGTGAGCGGGTGAGAGGGACCTCACTCCGTGGATTTGAGGTGAACATCTACTATCACTTTTTCAAATTATGCGAGCATGCGGCTTCAACAGCTTCCGATGTGGGACTATCCGTGCACCCCTTCTTCTCACGTCTGCACCAAGGATCTCCTTTGCAATTGCCTCAGCGACTGAGGCTCACGTCTTCAATTGAGGATCTGGGACCATGCACGAGGCTCTTTTGCACAACCTAGAATAAAGACCTGGGACAGCAGCACCTGGGGCAAGCTTCAAGCAAGCTCGAAGCTTGCTCGCCAATGGCGAATAAGGTCGTACACCTAAAATCAGTAAAACGGCCTCTCAGCCACGTCAGAGCACTCAGAGAGCGTTGCCGGAGCACGGCGAACGTGATGGGGGTGGTGGCATGGCGTGATAGTGGATGTGAGTGCGTGGCTAGGTCAAACTGTGTGCATGTGAGTGGGTGTGTTCGGGGATGCGTGTGAGTGAGTGGAGCGGCAAATGAATAGAGGGGAAATGATCAGGGATGTGTGGCGAAGGTTTTGCGATGGTCGACGAGGGTTTTGGTGGGTTGTGGAGGTGGGATGACCTCGCCGGAGGAGGTGGCCGGAGATGGAGGAGATGGAGGTGCGAAGGGTTGCCAGTGGTCGATTTTGGAAGATAAAGAGAAGGGAAGAAAGTAGAGGGGATAAGGGACTTAGCTAGGAGGTCGATGGACGAATTGGGGCAGTGATGGCATTGGGTTTAGTGTGGCCGACGTTGAAGACGAAGGTAGCTCCAATGAGGTAGAAATGGCGAGGACGAAGGAGGAAGTGGCGCCTGCTGGTACGGCGAGACGCGGACGGAGGCGAGGGAGAGGAATCCGCTGCAAGTATGGTGGACGGACGATGAGAAAGAGCAGAGGGGATCATCGGACGTTGAGGAGCCTTCAGCCGTGAGAGGGAGAGATGAATTAAAGGGATTCATGGCTGAATTCGAGCGTAGAGAATTCAAAAGGATCTGGGCTTCTTTAAATAAGGATCTGAGGGGTGGTTAGGGCTTAGGAAGCAAGCTTCCCAAGCTTAAAAGGTTGCTGGATTTGGGAGTTTTCAAGAGACCCAAATCTCTCATGCATTCGCATGAGAGATTGGGAGGGAATCAGAGTACATGGATGGGTTCATACTGGAGAGAATTTCTCAGAGAATCTTCCTTCCAATTTTGGAAGAGATTCTCCAAGCAATCAAGGAGAATTCTCCTGTAAAAGGTCGTCGAAGTAGGTTTCCTCCATGATAATGGAGGAGGGACCTAATTGTGAAGACAAAGAAGAAGTTAGGGGGCTATTCGCAAGGGTTTTTTAAAGTTAGGGGTGTAAATGTAATCAGACAAGACCTTTTTGTAAACTAGGTCAAGACAAGTTCTTCTTAGATCCAAATTTTGGTATAAACCTAATTTGGACCTAAGGAATCTAATGGTAAAGTTGGATTTTAGTTTTGACTACGTTTAACAAGGTAATTTATGTAAAAACCTAAATTAGGGCAAATATCTGTCTGAGACTCCATTTTAAGTCAAGATGGGTTCTGATGGCCAAATTGAAGGTACTAAACCCTAGAGAATATTTTTTTATGATTTTTAGAACGCTTAAGTGAATTTTATCCTGATCAGAATCTTGGTTAATTAAGTGGGTCTGTTTTTATGATTTCAAAAGTCATTTAATTTTTAAAACGTACGTAAATCCTTTTGTATCTAATCTAACCCACTTGTTATCTTATTAAAATCATTTGACCTTTGTTCAACCCTTGAAAAATCCCGTGATTATACTATATTCAAGATAAATTGGTAAAATTATAATTTTACCCTTAATTTCTTACAATAAATTATAACTTTCAGTTAGTTATGTAAAAATATTTATTAACTTTAATGAATCAAAATAAATTAATTAACACTCGTGTTGATATTCCTATCACATGATCAGATAAAATTATGATTAACAAATTTTGGACTCCAAAATACTTGCATAGTCACCCCAATTCCTTATAAAGCATCACTTCATTTAAAAAATAGTCAAATCGAATCTGTTTAAGTTCCAAACAAAAATCAAGATCTTTTGGTTCGGTTTGCTAAAATTCCCACCCAAATATTTGGGAACCCACGTGGCAATAATGACCTGTTGAAATATTTATAAATGGCATCCACGTCAATATTTTAATTGTTCTTTCCAATAATTTTGACAGGCATGCATTTATGTCTTCCCGATGCTATACCAGTGACATGTTTGTCCTTTTCCACTGGGCGATGTGAGCCACATATTTGGAATCTTTCCCAGGAATATTCCAACATTGTGGCTTAGAAGGAAGGGTGTGAAGGTCGAGGATGCATGAGTCATCGACGGCACTCTCTTCTATTTTTTTACGGACGATCGCCAAACATCGATTTGTATATTAAAGTTTTCTTTCGACTTTCGAGTAATGGTTACAATCCCTGTCTTTTATCCCTTTTCAAGTTCTCGTACGAAATAGAGGGAATTGCCATCGGAATCCACGGTGATCGAGTCTTTTTTAAGAATAGAGAATTCGATACAAGGGTAATTACATTAAAAAAAAATAGAGATCGATGATTCAATTTTATGTTAATCGGTGTGATTCTAGAAAGTATATAAGATTCTTAGAATTTAATATTTATTTTTGTGAATATAAAATATAAGAAAGTTTTTCCTTTTCATTTTTTTCAAATTACGTAACTTATTTCAATCGAGCAACATTAGTTTATATAGATTACGTGACCTTTAAATATAGAGATTGTGGTTAATTAAATAGATGATCGTGGATTTGAATCTATGATCCCACGATCTCCTTCAATAATAAAGGTGTACTCCTGAAATAACCATCACATCAATCTATCTCTCGTGTAGTCGGAGTGAGTTGGTCTACCGGGTAATCGAGTGAAGATCCACCTTTGAGTAGTTGAATCTAACCGAGCTATCGAAGCAGGCAGGTGAAGATCCACCTTCGGGTAGCCGAACTAAGCCAGGCTACCAAGCAGGCAAGTTGTCGAACTGGATCCATATAGGCATCCTGAAATGGACTTATTTCCTTTAATGGGCCTTATTGGTAAGGCCTAGGTGAGAGGATTTTTCTTCTCTCACTAATTGCTTGCACTCTCTCGACTCAACAACGAAGATAGTAGCAAAATAAGTTCGTTAAATGGAAATAAGCTCGTGCATATGATGCCCCCAGTGATTGGTTGGCTATATATTAGGCAGCTCAATCAGCTTAGAAAAGGGCAAGGGGAAATAATGTTTGCAATCGCAAGCAATTGAAGCGTCGATTATTATTCGTTATGGTAGGTAGGTAGCCATGCATCAGGAAAAGATGGGCATCTCGCCTCCCATGTCAAGGGAAATTAGGCATATCACCGCCTACATTCTTTGACAGATGTCAAGACTGCCGTCCTAGGACAAAATTCCGTACGATATAAGGTATACTATTGCGGGTGATGGCCAATCATCGCAAAAGAATTTTTGTTGTTTAGGAATGAAAAGACAATCATTAATTGTCGTTATAATGAGAGGCCTCAACGCAATAATCGGAACAGATTATGCGATGTTATAGAGAGGCGTATCTTGGGGCAATGTTTCGCCCACAAAGGCATTAACTTCTTGTCATGATGGCAAGAATAAAAAATTTCAAATGTCGTGCTAGGCGAGGCTATGAATATGGGTGAGGAGGAAGGGGGTCAGTAAATGCCCTCGCACCCTCACAACAAAAACTCGAGTTGCTCCAGAGAAAGCTATCGGTTGAAAGAATAGTGAGTTTCTGAGACTCAGAGATGAGGTGCTTCACCGGAAGAAGCAATGCTCTAGGAAGATGTTGGGGATTGCTAGAAAAGGTAAGTCCACTTTGTTCTCATCTCGATTGTCAGGTGAAACTTTATCATTGTACACCTATAGTTCTGACTTTCGTACCCAGTTGGCTATAAAAGATTTTTTGAGAGAACACGAACTTAAAGAAGTCTGATTTCATGCAACCAGCCAAACACCTGCCTTTATTCACCTAACAAGGATGATTTCTTTATAATTTGTAAATATGCTATAGAGCATGAGCTATGGGTGTCGTTAAACCCTTTTATCATCTCCTACCTTACATATTACAAACCTGCCTCCTATCAGTTGAGCCTAAACTGTTGGTCGGTCTTAAATGCCTTTACTGTTATATACCCTTACTATCCGGTACCTATACCCTTTACGGTCGAAGGACCAAGTATAAAACAATGGACCTGCCAGACAACCTAAAAGGGCAAGACCATCATTTCCTTTTTATCCATAATGGGGAGAGGTTAGAGGTCCCCAGTACCTGATAGCACCTACCAGAGAGAGACCTTCCACTAGCCTTGCACGAGCTTGATCCTAATGCTCAGGCGGACACAGAGAAAATAATAGACTTTGGGGCAATTGCTTGAGTCGACTTAATGCTTCCTGCCATCTAGAAGGTGCTTTTGTGGGTGGTAGATTTGAACCCCACACTAAGTAAGTTAAGGGTATGAGCATTTAGTCATTCAATATTTAAGAATGATTAAATGACTAAATTCTTTTTGATGTCAGCCTTCAAGAAATTCTCCTAACCTGACCCACCAAAGAAATAGAGTCAAGTGACAAGTATTTGCTCTTGTGGTGATGGCTGCCAAGGGAAGGTAGAAGAGACACCAAGGTAGGGCGAGTGAAAGGAGCGTGCCTCCACATCCTTGAGAGGAAAAGAGGAAAGAGGCAGTTCAAGGATCCAGTGCTTGGAAAGGGGGTCCACTTAAGAGACAAAGGAGAGGACCTGCCCCTCCTCAATCTTGAAGTGGGGAAGAGGAGCTGGACATCATGCTTGCAAAGGAGGGATGCAATCTCCTTCAATTTCCCCAGGTCATTTAGACCCCAGCTATTCAAGCAGCCAGTGACATAAGGCGAACATGATCCTCAATGCATGTCGCAAGGGAACATATGTGACCCATTTCATCATTGCAGCCTTCCACGTTCATGACCCTTTAAAGTCGTGAGGGGGTTCGTTGGCTCATCAGGCCTCTACTTTGGTTCTTTCTCACGAAAAGAAGCTATTGCACTCTTGTTACGAACGCGTGCCCTAGACGTATTTTAAGACGTCTGGGAGGTGACCCAGACGTCGGACCAGACGTCTGGGATCGTTTCCAGACGTCTGTAAAACAGTTTTTTTTCGCACGAAGGATTCGTCTGCGAGCCTGTGCGCGCAGACCCACGATTCCCCTCTCTCTCTCTCTCTTTCCCTCTCTCTCTCTGCGGCTGCAGACCTACCGCGCTCTCTCTCCCTCCTCCTCGCGCGGCCTTAAAAGGCCACGCCTCCCCTCCCGTCTCCACCGTCTCCTCCTTCTTCTCCTTCAGCCAGTGAGCGTGAGCGCGAGGACGGCAGCGGCGGCCGCAGTGAGCGCGGAGGAGGTGCGGCGTGCGAGAGCAGAGCTCTGCCGTGAGGGCGAGCTCGCCGGAGCGGCTTGGCCGGCCGGCGGAGTGCGCAGGGGGCGCGGAGCGACGCGGAGAGGGACCTGCTGCGGTCTGAGCAGCAGACGCGCAAGGTACGACGCGGGCGGCGTCGCGAGCGGAGGCCGAGTAGCGGCCTGATTCTGGAAAAATTTCCAGAATCAGACATCTGGGTTTATAGTCAGACGGCGAGGGAGACGTCTGGAAGCTCATACAGACGTCTGAAAGGTGAGTATTCTGCCTTCTTCTTCCTTCCTGTCGACTGACCGTACTGAGGGAGGCAGTTGGCTGTGCGCAGGTTCGCCGATTCGCCATCCTTTGCGAATCAGACGTCTGGAAGTTGTACCAGACGACGGGAGTGACCTACAGACGTCCTGGGTGACCATCGGACGTCTGGGAGCTAGGACAGACGTCCCCCGCAGACTTCTGGACATCTGGGAAACCACGCTAAACAGGTAATTCTCTGATCCACTGTTTAAGACGTCTGGAAGAAGTTCCAGACGTCTGATTTTGCACAGTATCGTCTTTTTCGACCCGTTTAGGGCCCGTTCGGGCTCCGTTTTCCGCGATTCGAGTTGCGCTCTTTTCAGAATTAATTCCTCTACCCGTCTACAGTAGTTATACACTACTTTGAGACACTCCTTGTGTTTGATCCTTGTGATAGGACCTCGTTCCGTTGCAGTCTTGGGAGTCGCAGAGGCACGCGGGATTCCCGATCACGCCCCCATTACTCCCGTTGTACCTGGTAGAGTGGCTTAAGTTATTAAAATCTGTTAAAGTATGGAACCTTAGCTAGAATCTAGGACATTGCATGAATCCTAGAATGAGAAATGTATGGAATGATAGCTCATAGGTGTTGCATGAATCCTAGGGCTGGAAAATTAGATTGTATGATAGATCCTAGGATATGGCATGAATCCTAGGATGGAAAACTAGCAGAATGTATAATACTGTCGTCTTGGAAAAAATGAAAAGGAATATAAAGTTGCCTGTAAATTGAATTAACAGCTGCCTGTTATGAATAAAGAAACGTGGGTGAGAACATGGATTGTAAGAATGTGAAACTGGAAAGTGAAACCTGGATGTTTGAGTTAAAAGGATGGAACCCTACGGGGAATTAGGAGTGGAACTCCTGGAAAGAAAAAGGAATGGAACTGAGATGTTGTTCGTACTGTCTCTTGGGTACGCAGTACCAAGGGAAGTACCTGTACCTGTTTAGTGCAGAGTGGGGCCAGCCACCCCAGGGACCCGAGGTTAGGATTGGCCGCTCTGTACCGACTTGCTGGCCCTCGTGTACGTAATACCGAGGAGAGCTACTAGTGTTAGGAGAGTACTAGCTACCCCACGGGCCCCGGGGTTCTGCTATCCTCCTTCACCGACTTGTTAGGCCCACTAGGGCAAACCAGGGTAGTCAGGCGAGGGTGCGCGGACTGTGGAGGGGCAAGGCCCCGGTTTGGTTACTGTGGAGGGGTTGGACCCCTGTTACTGAGAGGGCTCTGCCCTGGTTCCGTGCTATGCTTTGGGCGCACCCGTTAATGGAAACGACTGACCGCGTGCCAGTGCGGGCTAGCTACCTGTGCGTTTATCGCGCGTGCCGTAGTCACCGTTACGTCTGTCAGTGACCTTGGGGTGGTTGACTGAGGGTAGGATCACCACGGGGGACTCTCCCGGCCAGGAGAGCACCACGTGCTACTTCTACTTTTGGAAAAGACTGCAATCAAGATCGTTCCCACGAGGACATTCGAGATCAAGTAAAGGATCCGAGAAATAAATGAAATAGTGAGAAAATTGAAAGATGTGAATAAAGGAAGTAATAGAATATAACAGCTACTGTACACTCTACTGTTGTCTTTAGTTAGTTTGCCACTCTACTCAGCGTTTTGCTGACGTGTTACACTCGTTACCTTTTTCAGGACCAGGTGTTGAGCAGCCAGGGTCAGCAGCTGCAGAGGACGCTGGGCCGAGTAGGGTCCAGTAGAGTTTACCACAGTCTTTTGTACCTCTTTTGTTTATGTTATAGTGAGTACTTTTGTTTCCGCTGTACTTTCTTTACCTGCAGTTCGTGTTATATGATAAATGTTGTTCTACTGTTGTGGCGGTACCTACTGTAGTAGTTTCTTTCCTTACTGCTGTACTTTCTTACTGTTAGTTATATTCATGCTGAATGTGGTTTATTTTACTGTCTTTTGGTTACTTCCTCGTTGGACGACTAGGTCTTGGGATTAGTCGAGTCGGTCCGGTTCTCGTGTCTCGTAGGGACTCGGGAACCGGGTCGTTACAAGATGGTATCAGAGCAAGGTCGTCCCGAGAAGTGAATCAACTGACTGGAAAATAACCAATTCACATGTTTATAGCTAGAGTAGCCACCACAACATATCTCTTGACATGAGCTCTTAGAAGTTTTGTTAGGTACCGTCTGTTTTGACGTTTTCGTGTTGTTTCGCGTCTCCTTGCAGGAGATGCCTCGCCGCGGGACTGGCGAGACTGGCCGCGGGCGCGGCCGAGGACGAGGTCGGCGAGGTGGACGTGCTGTCGTTGACGTCTCGGTGGACCAGCCACCACTCCCTGGCATCCAGGCCCAGGACCTCGCCAGACTGATTCGAGATATTGTACGAGGGAGGGGATGGGCCCCTGCCGCCCCCACCTTCCTCTGACACTTCTGTACACGAGGCACCTTCGCCTGGAGGTGCATCAGCACCTCCCCTACAGCGCCACTTCGAGTTTTTCGGACAGTTCCGGAAGCTGAAGCCCCCCTCCTTCAAGGGGGATGAGGACCCGACCGAGGCAGAGGACTGGCTTGAGCAGCTGGAGAAGATCTTCGACACCCTTCGCCCCCCAGTGGAGTGCCGCGTGGCCATTGCCACGTACCAGCTGGAGAGTGCGGCACACCGGTGGAGGAGGGCGGTCCGGGGACAGGAGAGGGACGAGCCGACGTGGGACCAGTTCGTCACCCTCTTCTGCGAGCAGTACTTTCCCCAGACACGGCAGGACCAGAGGAGGCGGGAGTTCCACACTCTCCGCCAAGGGACGATGACTGTGAGCGCGTACCGCACGCATTTCTTAGAGCTGTCCTGCTTTGCAGCGACAGCGGTAGCCACTGAGGAGGAGCGCCTTTGGTGGTTCACCGAGGGGCTCCGGCCTGCGATCCGGGGGTATGTCAAACCCCTGAAGCTGCCTACGTTTTCGAGGGTGGTAGAGGCAGCTATGACTTACGAGGAGACCAACCCGTCCGCGCGAGAGACCGACAGCAGGCAGAAGAGGCCCTTTCAGCCAGACTTCTCACAGGGCCGGCGAGAACGGAGACACGTGGCGTCCGCAGGAGAGCCGTCATGTTGTGCAGGGCCATCAGTGGCCTTTGGGGGCCCTCAACAGGGGCCAGTCGCCAGCACCGGACCCCCGCCTAGCCGACAGCAGAGACTCACTGAGGGCGGGAGTCGGGTTCCCCTCTGCTACCTGTGTGGCCAGCCGGGCCACGTCAGGAGGGACTGCCCATCTAGGGCAGGAGGTCAGCAGATACTTCCCGTGCAGAGCACTGGAGGGCGCGCAGGAGGCCGCGGTTCCCAGGCACGAGGAGGAGGACAGCAGTCGCGAGGAGGGTACCGGCCAGCACCTACCCGTCCGACGCAGAGTGTGGCTGCTTCGTCCGCACCTAGAGCTGAGGGGCGTATCAACGCCCTAACACACAGGGACGCCAGAGCTTCGGGATCAGTGGTAGCAGGTATGGTTTCAGTTTCCGGCAGACTCGTTTACACGCTTTTCGATTCCGGCGCTACACACTCGTTTGTCGCAGCCAGTTTCGCAGTTAGTTTGGACCAGGATTATACACTGTTAGAAAATCCGTTCATAATCAGAGGTCCGAGTGGTCAGCTGTTTGTAGCTGAGGAGGTGTACACGGATTGCGAGGTCAGCGTTGGAGGACATAGCCTGCCAGCTGACCTGATTATGATCCAGATGGAGGACTTTGGTGTGATTTTGGGGATGGATTGGCTGTCCGCTTACCACGCCTTGGTAGACTGTTTTGAGAGGAAGATTGTCTTCTCCATTCCGGAGTTGCCTTCTTTCGAGTTTCACGGACAACCAGTGGACGGAGGTTTCAGGTGCATTTCGGCACTTCGGGCGGCGAGACTTTTGAGCCAGGGGTGTGAGGGCTTCCTAGCCTGTGTGGTGGCAGAGCCCAACCCTGTGGCAGACTTCCAGAGCATCCCGGTGGTCAGAGAATACCCCGACGTGTTTCCAGATGAGTTACCAGGACTACCGCCCGAGCGTGAGATCGAGTTTGAGATCTCACTAATACCAGGGACCAGCCCCATCTCCACCACACCATACAAAATGGCACCGCTTGAGCTGCGAGAGCTCAAGTCCCAGTTGCAGGACCTTTTGGAGAAAGGTTTCGTGAGGCCCAGTGCGTCTCCCTGGGGAGCCCCGGTACTGTTTTTGAAGAAGAAGGATGGGACCCTACGCCTTTGTGTGGACTACCGACAGCTGAATAGGGCCACCATCAGGAACAGATATCCGCTGCCGAGGATTGACGATTTGTTTGACCAGTTGCGGGGTGCCACGGTGTTTTCCAAGATAGACTTGAGGTCTGGATACCACCAGTTGAGGATCAGGGAGACCGACGTCTCCAAGACAGCTTTCCGCACCCGGTATGGACACTACGAGTTTTTGGTCATGCCGTTTGGGCTGACCAATGCCCCCGCTGCTTTCATGGACCTGATGAACAGGGTGTTTAGACCATACTTGGATCAGTTCGTGGTGGTTTTCATAGATGATGTACTCATCTATTCTAGAGATCGGACGCAGCACGAACAGCACTTGCGGATGGTTCTGGACACTCTGAGACGACGCAGGCTGTACGCCAAATACAGCAAGTGCGAGTTCTCGTTGAGGGAGGTGACCTTCTTGGGTCATGTGATCTCTGGTGACGGCCTGGCGGTGGACCCCGCCAAGGTCGAGGCAGTGCTCAGGTGGGAGAGACCGCGTTCAGTCACTGAGATTCGCAGTTTCATGAGACTGGCAGGTTACTACAGACGGTTCATCAGAGGATTTTCACAGATTGCGCGTCCTATGACACAGTTGACCCGGAAGGATGTGCCTTTCGCTTGGACAGACGCCTGTGAGGCGTGTTTTCTGGAGCTGAAGGAGAGGTTGACCTCGGCTCCCGTGCTCACCATCCCTGACAGTAGTGGCGGGTTCGTTGTGTACACGGACGCTTCCTTGCAGGGGTTAGGAGGTGTGCTCATGCAGAGGGGTCATGTTGTCGCTTACGCTTCGCGGCAACTGAAGCCCCATGAGCATACCTACCCTACCCATGACCTAGAGTTGGCAGCTGTTGTCTTCGCGCTGAAGACCTGGAGGCACTACTTATACGGTGAGACCTTCGAGATTTTTACAGATCACAAGAGCCTCAGATATCTTTTTGACCAGAAGGAGCTCAACATGAGACAGAGACGTTGGTTGGAGCTCCTGAAGGACTACGATTGCAGCATCTCCTACCACCCGGGAAAGGCCAATGTGGTGGCTGACGCCTTGAGCCGTAAGGCGCCCGCACGCTTGGCCAGTCTACAGTTACAGAGTTGGAGCCTTTTGGAGGAGGTGGGCAGTTGGCGACCTCTAGAGTTATGAGGATACTGTGGGGCAGTGACGGTGACACGACAGACCAGGCCAGAGCTGATAGACCGCATCATCACGGGACAGATGGCCGATCCGTACTTACAGTCTTTGCGCGACAGAGTACTATCAGGGGACCCAGGGGACTTCTCTTTCACAGACCAGGTGTTACGCTTGAGGGGACGGTTGTGCGTTCCCAGAGACGAGGAGCTGTTGAGAGAGCTCCTGACTGAGGCACACGGTTCCAGATTCACCATACATCCCGGAAACACAAAAATGTACCATGACTTGAGATGCGAGTTTTGGTGGAGAGGGATGAAGCGGGATGTGGGTGAGTTCGTGCAGCAGTGCTTAGTGTGCCAGCAGGTGAAAGCCGAGCATCAGAGGCCTGCAGGGCCGCTTCAGCCGCTTCCAGTGCCAGAGTGGAAGTGGGAGAGCATCACCATGGACTTGGTGGTGGGCTTACCTGTTACCCAGCGGGGACACGACGCAGTCTGGGTAATAATGGATAGATTGACGAAGACGGCGCGATTCTTGCCGATCCAAGTCACTTTGGGACCAGCACAGTTGGCAGAAAGGTATATTCGTGATGTAGTGAGACTACACGGAGTTCCGCGGGAGATTGTATCCGACCGGGATACCCGCTTTACGTCCCAGTTTTGGGCTGAGTTTCAGCAGGCCTTGGGGACGAGGTTGAGGTTTAGCACGGCTTACCACCCCCAGACGGACGGACAGTCTGAGCACACGATACAGACACTTGAGGACCTTTTGCGTGCCTGTGTACTGGACTGGAGGGGCTCTTGGGAGGAGCACCTGCCCCTGGCGGAGTTTGCATACAACAACAGTTATCACTCGAGAATCGGCATGGCTCCCTACGAGGCTCTGTACGGACGGAAGTGTACGGCACCCTTGAGTTGGGTTGAGGTGGGGACCAAGTGGGAGGTTGGCCCCAGGTTGATCCGGCAGAGTCAGGAGGTAGTTGAGCAGATCCACAGACGACTCCGCACTGTCAGGAGCAGACAGAAGAGCTACGCGGATCGCAGATGCAGAGAGGTGCAGTTCGAGGTTGGGGACCACGTCTTCCTTCGTGTTTCGCCCATGAAGGGCTTACAGCGGTTTGGGGTGAGAGGGAAGCTCGCACCGAGGTTCGTGAGGCCCTTTGAGGTCCTGGAGCGGGTTGGACCCGTTGCTTACAGACTTGCCCTACCCCCGCAGCTTTCTGGTGTGCACGACGTGTTCCACATGTCCAACCTCAGGAAGTACGTTGCCGATTCTAGTCACGTACTGAACCACGAGAGCGTCGAGGTGAGCGACGACCTGACCTACCTCGAGCGGCCAGTGCAGATCCTAGACCGAGCTGTCCGCCGGTTGAGACGAAAGCAAGTACCCCTGGTAAAGGTTTTGTGGAGGAGCCAGCGGTACGAGGAGGCTACCTGGGAGCCTGAGGCGGCAATGCGGGAGCGGTACCCGAAGCTTTTCGCGGGTACGTCCTTTCGGACCGACTTCGGTCCTCTTTGGGTTTGTTATGGTTATTCGGACGTCTTTTCCCGCACCCTAGTTGGCGCAAGTTTCGAGGACGAAACTTCCTTTGAGTTTGTTATATTGTTACGAACGCGTGCCCCAGACGTATTTTAAGACGTCTGGGAGGTGACCCAGACGTCGAACCAGACGTCTGGGATCAAATCCAGACGTCTGACAAGACGTCTGGGATCGTTTCTAGACGTCTGTAAAACAGTTTTTTTTCGCACGAAGGATTCGTCTACGCGCCTGTGCGCGCAGACCCGCGATTCCCCTCTCTCTCTCTCTTTTTCCCTCTCTCTCTGCGGCTGCAGACCTGCCGCGCTCTCTCTCCCTCCTCCTCGCGCGGCCTTAAAAGGCCACGCCTCCCCTCCCGTCTCCACCGTCTCCTCCTTCTTCTCCTTCAGCCAGTGAGTGTGAGCGCGAGCGCGAGGACGGTAGCGGCGGCCGCAGTGAGCGCGGAGGAGGTGCGGCGTGCGAGAGCAGAGCTCTGTCGTGAGGGCGAGCTCACCGGAGCGGCTTGGCCGGCCGACGGAGGGCGTAGGGGGCGCGGAGCGACGCGGAGAGGGACCTGCTGCGGTCTGAGCAGCAGACGCGCAAGGTACTACGCGGGCGACGTCGCGAGCGGAGGCCGAGTAGCGGCCTGATTCTGGAAAAATTTCCAGAATCAGATGTCTGGGTTTATAGTCAGACGACGAGGGAGACGTCTGGAAGCTCATACAGACGTCTGAAAGGTGAGTATTCCGCCTTCTTCTTCCTTCCTGTCGACTGACCGTACTGAGGGAGGCAGTTGGCTGTGCGCAGGTTCGCCGATTCGCCATCCTTTGCGAATCAGACGTCTGGAAGTTGTACCAGACGGCGGGAGTGACCTACAGACGTCCTGGGTGACCATCGGACGTCTGGGAGCTAGGACAGACGTCCCTGCAGACTTCTGGACGTCTGGGAAACCACGCTGAACAGGTAATTCTCTGATCCACTGTTTAAGACGTCTGGAAGAAGTTCCAGACGTCTGATTTTGCACAGTATCGTATTTTTCGACCCGTTTAGGGCCCGTTCGGGCTCCGTTTTCCGCGATTCGAGTTGCGCTCTTTTGAGAATTAATTCCTCTACCCGTCTACAGTAGCTATACACTGCTTTGAGACACTCCTTGTGTTTGATCCTTGTGATAGGACCTCGTTCCGTTGCAATCTTGGGAGTCGCAGAGGCACGTGGGATTCCCGATCACGCCCCCATTACTCCCGTTGTACCTGGTAGAGTGGCTTAAGTTATTAAAATCTGTTAAAGTATGGAACCTTAGCTAGAATCTAGGACATTGCATGAATCCTAGAATGAGAAATGTATGGAATGATAGCTCATAGGTGTTGCATGAATCCTAGGGCTGGAAAATTAGATTGTATGATAGATCCTAGGATATGGCATGAATCCTAGGATGGAAAACTAGCAGAATGTATAATACTGCCGTCTTGGAAAAAATGAAAAGGAATATAAAGTTGCCTGTAAATTGAATTAACAGCTGCCTGTTATGAATAAAGAAACGTGGGTGAGAACATGGATTGTAAGAATGTGAAACTGGAAAGTGAAACCTGGATGTTTGAGTTAAAAGGATGGAACCCTACGGGGAATTAGGAGTGGAACTCCTGGAAAGAAAAAGGAATGGAACTGAGATGTTGTTCGTACTGTCTCTTGGGTACGCAGTACCAAGGGAAGTACCTGTACCTGTTTAGTGCAGAGTGGGGCCAGCCACCCCAGGGACCCGGGGTTAGGATTGGCCGCTCTGTACCGACTTGCGGCCCTCGTGTACGTAATACCAAGGAGAGCTACTAGTGTTAGGAGAGTACTAGCTACCCCACGGGCCCCGGGGTTCTGCTATCCTCCTTCACCGACTTGTTAGGCCCACTAGGGCAAACCAGGGTAGTCAGGCGAGGGTGCGCGGACTGTGGAGGGGCAAGGCCCCGGTTTGGTTACTGTGGAGGGGTTGGACCCCTGTTACTGAGAGGGCTCTGCCCTGGTTCCGTGCTGTGCTTTGGGCGCACCCGTTAACGGAAACGACTGACCGCGTGCCAGTGCGGGCTAGCTACCTGTGCGTTTATCGCGCGTGCCGTAGTCACCGTTACGTCTGTCAGTGACCTTGGGGGGGTTGACTGAGGGTAGGATCACCACGGGGGACTCTCTCGGCCAGGAGAGCACCACGTGCTACTTCTACTTTTGGAAAAGACTGCAATCAAGATCGTTCCCACGAGGACATTCGAGATCAAGTAAAGGATCTGAGAAATAAATGAAATAGTGAGAAAATTGAAAGATGTGAATAAAGGAAGTAATAGAATATAACAGCTACTGTACACTCTACTGTTGTCTTTAGTTAGTTTGCCACTCTACTCAGCGTTTTGCTGACGTGTTACACTCGTTACCTTTTTCAGGACCAGGTGTTGAGCAGCCAAGGTCAGCGGCTGCAGAGGACGCTGGGCCGAGTAGGGTCCAGTAAAGTTTACCACAGTCTTTTGTACCTCTTTTGTTTCTGTTATAGTGAGTAGTTTTGTTTCCACTGTACTTTTTTTACCTGCAGTTCGTGTTATATGATAAATGTTGTTCTACTGTTGTTGTGGTACCTATTGCAGCAGTTTCTTTCCTTACTGCTGTACTTTCTTACTGTTAGTTATATTCATGCTGAATGTGGTTTATTTTACTGTCTTTTGGTTACTTCCTCGTTGGACGACTAGGTCTTGGGATTAGTCGAGTCGGTCCGGTTCTCGTGTCTCGTAGGGACTCGGGAACCGGGTCGTTACAACTCTTCAATGCAAATCTAGGACATGCCAAAATATCATAGTCAAACACCAAGCAATCCTTGTAATGTGGCGGAGCCCAATCATAACAGTATGCCACTTCAAAGGGGAGCTCTAAGATCGCATCAACTTGGATGCAAACATGTACATGATTCAAGAAGGGATGAACCAATGTGCATCAGTGCCTCCAAAATGGAACCTCTATCGCATTTACAAGCTTACTAATAGCTTTCTTAAGTTGGAGGTCGAGATCAAGATCTAGGAAATGTATCTAAAGCAGTGCTTTCCGCAATTCCACTCTTGTGAGGGGGCGTGTCCGACGACCATCTTATGACTACCAATCATGTGCCTTGGAAGGACCGTGAGCCTCTTTCAAGGGTGCTTAAGCAATCATCCTTATTAAAGAGCTCAACAAGAAAAATGCTATTCTCACAAAAATGGAGAAATCACTAGTTGGCAGCCTACGCTTTATTAAGAGGTCTTTTAACTTATGCTTTGGTAGCCCTTTATATAATTGCTACCAATAGAGTAAAAAATAACCAAAGCTTGATAAAAATTTAAATATTTAACCAACACACCACATCCCTATTCTCATCCTCATTATCTTCGCTGATATCATCGTCATCATCATTTCCACCCGTCACCCACCACCATTGCTTTCGGCATAATCAAGTGGAAAAAAAATAAAAAATAATCAATAATCCTCGATAATCAACTCCACAAAACTCTTCAAGATTTCCCTAAAAAACTCCACCTCATGAAAAAAAGAAAAATCAAAAAACAAAAGAAGAAAGCGACATAATATCAACACCCTTTTTAAGCCCATAAACAAAAGAAAATAACTTTTAAAATTACTCTCAAACTTCACAAATTAAGGGATTAGAAAAAAGAAAAGAAAAGAAAACAAATAGACCCCAAGTTTTCATTTAAACCAATCTATAAAAAGGCACAAAGAAAAGAACAGCCCTTATAATTTTGTTACCATTTTCAGTAATGCATGTTATTGTAAAATAAACTTTTAAAGAGCCACATGTTCCTACCACCTTCATTCTCCTCCTATCGTCCGCATCCTCAGCTTTTGCTTTCTCCCGTCCAAAGCAAACCATTAATGTGTGAAGTAGTTGATGAAAGTATTTAATTACTCTAATTTCGTTGCTACACTTTTATCTTCATTAGCATATACCTTCATCATCGCCAAACTTGGCTACTATTTGTTAGCATGTAAATAGATATTAATTTCTTGCTCCTAATTTATTTGAAATTACATAGAATCAAATAAAAACATGATGAATTGCTACCTATTAGCATGTAAATATATCCAAATGAGAGAATAAATAAATGACCGAATTCTTCAATTAGTAAGCAAGCAACAAATAGATCCAATCAAATATAACTTTTTTGATATATTAGTCAAGTAAACCTCATACATTTTATCAGTCAAAACCAATACATTCAAGAGAGAATTGGTATTGATACCTCATAAGAAAGAGGTGCACCTTCTCTTTTTGCTAGTGCCTTAACCTAATTTTCAATTTAAAAAAAGAAAAAAAAGGAAAAAAGTCTTCGCCTTTCACCTTTAGCACCCCCTCCATCAATGCCTTGTCCATCACCTCCACCAAGAATGCACAAAACGCACGTGTGATCTTAGAGTCAATATCTGTCGCAAAGCGGAGCCTCCCATCAAGCTTCATAGGGATAGAAGGGGAGGGATGATGTGGGAGAGAGAGAGGTCAAAGGCAGAGACTTGATCACACGAGAGAGTGGAGAGGAGGCATTGCGAGGTTGGCGGCAGAAGGGGGTAGGGGTTGTGGGTGGGATTTTCCTAATGGGTGAGGAGGGTGGAGGGCGAGGGTGAAGCGATCTTCGGGGGAGGAGAAGAGGTAGAGGTAGAGGAAGGAGGTGCAGAGGTGAAGGTGGGAGAGGAGAATGGAGGAGGTTGGGATTGCGGTGGAGGTTCAGAGAATGTGAGAGGTGAAGTTGAGATTGTGTGGGAGGAGAGGAGAGGGTAAGGGAGTGGAGTACAAATACCGTAATGTAAACGCACATTGTGCACAATGGAATAAGGCACAATATCTTCAATATTTATATCAAATGTCATTAGATCCCACAATAAGGCAGTGCACATCTTGCAATAAGGTAACATACGAGAACTTTGTTGTGGGAACATTTTTTCTATAATGTCGTGAATAATGTTGTCTTCACGGCTGTTTAATTAGATTAAGACACTTTAATCACTATATAACATGTGTTATTTAATAAAAGATAAAAATCAAATGTCTCTTAGACATTAGAATAAGGCTTATACTGAGATAAAATAGCGTAGAGATAAGTGGTAGGGTGTTTCATTGAGTATATGAATAATTTGTTGGATAAAATGATTGGTGGTATGATGTTATGTTAGTGGGTTTCTATTTAATAAGTTAAAGTGAGAGTTCATATTGAAGGTTCCCCTACTAGGAGGGGTGACGTAATAATATGCGGAAATAAAAATATAAAGCAATCTCACAAAAATCAATCGCACAATGTACACAGGTATTTTTAGGTGGAAACCCAAACCGGGTGAAAACCACCACCTAACCCTCTCGAGTTAGGATTTTCCGATCAACCAAGTTGATCAAAATCCACTAAACCGAATCACTTAAAACGAGGGTGATTCAACCTCAATACAACCACGCTACAAGTACGAGGGTAGCGTTCCTCAACCCCTTCTCTCCACGAGAAGGATTTTGTCCCACGAAGGAGACGGGAATTAGCAAAGCGAATACCCAACCAAAATACAAAGATAAAATAAAACAACAGTCCTATAGAGCCAACAAAATTAAACTTAGCTTCTATAGGAAATAGGAAACTCCCCTTTGCAAGGAGTGCGTCGACGATGACGCGGTGCGTGTGCCACGCGATGGCGCTACGTCGCTCTCGTTATCAACGCCAGGAGAGCGGGTGCGCAACGGTTGAATGCTCTCAAGAAAATGGAGCTTGAGCTTGGAGAGCAAGAGAGTCTTTTCTTTAGACACAAAAGGTTTGAAAGTGTATTGCAAGGTGTGTGTCTTAGTGTGTATATGTCTCTCTAGGTGTGTATGTCTTCTCTATTTGTGTTACAAAGGTTCCCCTCTATTTATAGAGGCCTTAGGAAGGCTTTGGAAGGCTTGGAAAAGCTTCCATAGCCGTTGGGTGCAAAGCCCAAGAGAATCAGGCCGAAATCAGGACAATGATTACATTTGACAGGGTCATCAGACGTCTAACTCTGGCATCAGACGTCTGGAAGGCCACTTTAAGACGTCTGATTTCAAGGTCAGACGTCTGATTTCAAGGTCAGACGTCTGATTCTATGCGGGTTTCTCCCTGACTTGAATCAGATCTATACAGGGTTTTTGTGCAAGTCCATCAGACGACATACAGGACGTCTGGCACTATGTCTGGACGTCTGGAAACCTACTTTTACTGTGGGAATTGATTTCCAAACGTTGCAACGGCTAAAAAATCTCTGAGAAGAGATTTTGGGTCAGCCGAGGCAAAACGGTCATTTATCAGACGTCTGTAAAGTCCTATGGACGTCTGATAAGACTCTAACGGTCATAATCTTGAGTATTTTCTAAGCCAGCCAACGGTCCACTAATTGGACGTCTGGCAAAGTCATCAGACGTCTCCTAAGACGTCTGGTATAAGGTCTGGACGTCTGATTTCATCAGACAGAACTAACTGTCCAGCCTAACAGTTATCAGACGTCTGAAACAACAGTCAGACGTCTTAAAATTCTTTATCAGACGTCTGATTTGGGAATTAGACGTCTGTAAATGCTGTTTGAGCCCTATATTGGTTTTCTAAGTATTCTACAGAAAACCTAAGTATCCTAGGGTTGTGCAGGTGTTCCTAGGACTACTTTTAGGGTACTTTGAGGCTCTTTAACATAATGTTCTAAGGAATCAAAAAGAGCAAGAAAATAAATACAAGAGATACATGAAAGGATAAAAAAGAATCTATCCTATTCTTCTTGTCTTCCATCTCCAATCTTTCGCTCCACGCGAACCTCCTGTGTTTTCCGTCAAGCTCCTCCAATCCGTCCTGGATGCGAGCTTGAACTCCGTCTAAACATGTCCACATTTGCAATTGACCTGAAATCTAGGACTCAAATTGCAAATGTTAAATAACACGTGTTTTGTTATCATCAAAACAAATGATCATGGTGCGCTAGCACCAACAATCTCCCCATTTTTGATGATGACAAAATCGTAAATAATAATGCATAAAATTCTCCCCCTTTTTGACATTATCAAAAAGGTTTAATTGATTTTACATTTCTTATAACTCCCCCTTAAAACATGCTCTTCTATGAATTTATTTTAACAAAGGTGATATTCTCCCCCTTTTTGTAACAATGCGATAGCTATTATTTTTCTCCCCCTTTCTAAAGGAAATTTAGCTACCTTATATCTCCCCCTTAAAAATTGACAATTAGCTCATCCTTTTTTAACTCCCCCTATCTAAATGCTTATGATAAAAAGATAGGGTAAAAGGTTTTACCTCACCTACCATGGCCAATAAAATGGCCCGAATGGTGGTGGTGGATGCCACATCGGATGGGGCTCCCATCCGTAGCTTGGAGGCCCGGGCATCGGCGCCGGTCTCCAATCTGGTGGTCGACGTACGGCGGGTCCGTCGTTTGTTCGCCGTCTCGTCGGTCTTCTTGTTCTCCTCCTTGGTCTACTCCTTGGTTCCCCCAACTTGAGTTGACCAGCTTTTAGTTTGTAGGTCCAGTCCTTTGTGTTGTAGTTATCCCTGAACCCTATAAAACAAGATTCCAAATTTTTCTTCGGTATCCAAGTGAGCTTGGATCCGGATCTGTTAGCGGGTCTCCTTGATGGAGATCCTTTCTCAACCTTAGGGCTATAAAAATCATCTACTTTATTGATTAGTTTGTTAGAGTTTTCCCTAAGACATGCAATTTCTTTTTCTATAATGTTCATTTTAGTCTTTAAATCTGAAATTTCTAATTTTAGACTAACATTTTCCTCAATCAATTTATTATTTTCATTGATGAGGTTATGATTATCTAGTAATAGGTTATCATCCTTAGGACTAGCTTCTATGTCCTTAAGTTATTTTTCTAACCTATCATTTTCATTTTTAAGAAAACTAAGGTTCTTCTTAATACTTTTATTTTCTATCCTAAGTGATTTACTAATCTCAAAGAGTTCATTAAAAGCTTCTTGAAGATCGAGATTTACCTCGTTGTCTGAGTCGCTTTCGCTTTCGCTGTCGCTTCCTCTGGCCATGAAGCCGAAGCAAGCGGTTTCTTCTTCTATTGTCTTTTCTTCTTCTTCCTCCGAGCTAGAATCGTCCCAAGTGGCTTGGAACGCCTTCTTCTTAGATTTCTTCTCCTTTTCCTTCTTTTTCTCCTTTTTGAGAAGAGGGCATTCTGGTCGCAGATGCCCTTTCCCGTTGCAGTGGTAGCAACATCTCGGGCTTTCCTTCTTCTCCTTTTTCTTTTTCTTTAATTCCCTACAAAACTTGGAAAAATTTTTAAGTAAAATTCTAAAGTCTTCGTCGTCGGAACTTACCTCGCTATCCGACGCGGTTCTGAAGGCGAGAGTCTTCTTTGGTTTAGGCTCCGGTGTATCCTTCTTCTTCTGCTTCAACTTAGTCTCGTAGGCCATCAGATTGCCTAGGAGATCTTCCATGTTGAGTTCCTCCATTTCGTTCACCTCCTCGATGGCGGTGACTTTCTGTTCCCACTCCGGTCCAAGGGAACGAAGAAGCTTCCCTTGAAGCTCCCCCTTGATGAAAGCCTTTCCTAAAGCTTTCAAGTTATTTACAATGAGAGTGAACCTAGTGTTCATCTCACTTAAAGACTCGTTAGATTTCATTGAAAAAGATTCAAATTCTTGAGAAAGTAAATTAATTTTTGAGGTTTTTACCTTAGAGGTACCTTCATGAGTTACCTCGAGTGTGTGCCAAATCTCGTATGCGGTGGCGCACTGCGAGATTCTGTTGAATTCTTCCGAGCTGAGCGCGCAGTAAAGGGTGTTCATGGTCTTTGCGTTTAAAGAGAGCTCACGGATTTGTTGCTGCGAGTAGCCTCCCGCGGGTTTTTCTGGGATGTCGAAAGGCATCTCGCATCTGGCCCAGACCGTGAAGTCGGTGGCTTGAAGCCAGGTCTTCATCCGCAACTTCCAGTAGGGGTAGTTGCTCCCGTCGAAGAACGGCGGACGGGTTGTGGACTGCCCCTCGGAGATCCTGATTGCTGATGTGCTTCCCTCCATTTGATCTTTTGCCGGGTTGTTACGCCGAAACAGCAAGACCTGCTCTGATACCAATTGAAGGTTCCCCTACTAGGAGGGGTGACGTAATAATATGCGGAAATAAAAATATAAAGCAATCTCACAAAAATCAATCGCACAATGTACACAGGTATTTTTAGGTGGAAACCCAAACCGGGTGAAAACCACCACCTAACCCTCTCGAGTTAGGATTTTCCGATCAACCAAGTTGATCAAAATCCACTAAACTGAATCACTTAAAACGAGGGTGATTCAACCTCAATACAACCACATTACAAGTACGATGGTAGCGTTCCTCAACCCCTTCTCTCCACGAGAAGGATTTTGTCCCACGAAGGAGACGGGAATTCGCAAAGCGAATACCCAACCAAAATACAAAGATAAAATAAAACAACAGTCCTATAGAGCCAACAAAATTAAACCTAGCTTCTATAGGAAATAGGAAACTCCCCTTTGCAAGGAGTGCATCGACGATGACGCGGTGCGTGTGCCACGCGATGGCGCTACGTCGCTCTCGTTATCAACGCCGGGAGAGCGGGTGCGCAACGGTTGAATGCTCTCAAGAAAATGGAGCTTGAGCTTGGAGAGCAAGAGAGTCTTTTCTTTAGACACAAAAGGTTTGAAAGTGTATTGCAAGGTGTGTGTCTTAGTGTGTATGTCTTCTCTATTTGTGTTACAAAGGTTCCCCTCTATTTATAGAGGCCTTAGGAAGGTTTTGGAAGGCTTGGAAAAGCTTCCATAGCCGTTGGGTGAAAAGCCCAAGAGAATCAGGCCGAAATCAAGACAATGATTACATTTGACAGGGTCATCAGACGTCTAACTCTGGCATCAGACGTCTGGAAGGCCAGTTTAAGACGTCTGATTTCAAGGTCAGACGTCTGATTCTATGCGGGTTTCTCCCTGACTTGAATCAGATCTATACAGGGTTTTTGTGCAAGTCCATCAGACGACATACAGGACGTCTGGCACTATGTCTGGACGTCTGGAAACCTACTTTTACTGTGGGAATTGATTTCC
Organism: Thalassia testudinum; assembly: GCA_037157565.1. Classification (NCBI taxonomy): domain Eukaryota; kingdom Viridiplantae; phylum Streptophyta; class Magnoliopsida; order Alismatales; family Hydrocharitaceae; genus Thalassia; species Thalassia testudinum. The sequence continues at coordinate 192,001,939 of JAZHRO010000036.1, forward strand.
AAACGTTGCAACGGCTAGAAAATCTCTGAGAAGAGATTTTGGGTCAGCCGAGGCAAAACGGTCATTTATCAGACGTCTGTAAAGTCCTATGGACGTCTGATAAGACTCTAACGGTCATAATCTTGAGTGTTTTCTAAGCCAGCCAACGGTCCACTAATTGGACGTCTGGCAAAGTCATCAGACGTCTCCTAAGACGTCTGGTATAAGGTCTGGACGTCTGATTTCATCAGACAGAACTAACTGTCCAGCCTAACAGTTATCAGACGTCTGAAACAACAGTCAGACGTCTTAAAATTCTTTATCAGACGTCTGATTTGGGAATTAGACATCTGTAAATGCTGTTTGAGCCCTATATTGGTTTTCTAAGTATTCTACAGAAAACCTAAGTATCCTAGGGTTGTGCAGGTGTTCCTAGGACTACTTTTAGGGTACTTTGAGGCTCTTTAACATAATGTTCTAAGGAATCAAAAAGAGCAAGAAAATAAATACAAGAGATACATGAAAGGATAAAAAAGAATCTATCCTATTCTTCTTGTCTTCCATCTCCAATCTTTCGCTCCACGCGAACCTCCTGTGTTTTCCGTCAAGCTCCTCCAATCCGTCCTGGATGCGAGCTTGAACTCCGTCTAAACACGTCCACATTTGCAATTGACCTGAAATCTAGGACTCAAATTGCAAATGTTAAATAACACGTGTTTTGTTATCATCAAAACAAATGATCGTGGTGCGCTAGCACCAACAGTTATGTTAGTGGGTTTCTATTTAATAAGTTAAAGTGAGAGTTAATATTTTTTTGATATAATGTATAGTTATTGTGTGGTAGTGTGTGTTGAAATGACATATATGTTTAATTATAAATAAATGAAAGTTTATGTTGTTTTATATAATAAGTATGATTTATATTATGTGGCATAATGGAAAATAATGCTTATTGTATATATATTTTATAATCTTTTGTAGAAATAAGGAAATTATATTACACCGTAATGATTTTTTTTGATTAAATATTTAATTAACTAGGTTAAATGTGATTGCATTTAAGGATACACACTTTCTCATATCATAATTTATTTTTCCTCTACTCCAAATAAAAGATGAATGCATGCAATGAAAATATTTTTCGTTATCCATCAAATACCTTTATATTGTTTTAGTAATTAATAATGAAAGTCTGAGTACAATATATCAGATCTTACAACTTCCGATTTTTCCCTCGTTTAACTCTTTTGGCAACCATCCCTAACTATGCGATGATGAAAAAAGTTCGGTAGTTATATGCACATTTTGTTATATTATTTTCATATATAATTTCCGTTGATCGTTGAGTTAATTAAATTTGAAGTTATTAAGTAAATACATAATCATGTAATTAAATAACAAGCATACGTAATTAATAAATTATCGAACTTTGTATATAGAATTTATTTATTTATAAAATTTATTATTACCCTGACATCGATATTGGAAATACTTGACCACCGTACCATTTTAAGGTGAGTCATACTTAAGATTCAGATGTATGAGCGGGAGCATATGAGCAGGGAAATTGTAGTAGTAACATAAAAATGAAGAGCAACGTCGAGAAACTACTCATCACAAACACGCTTCCGTGACGAAGGTAAGGAGATGAGAGGGGAGTTGCAATGCTCTTGTAGTTTAAAACAAGACCTTTAGTTCTTGAGTACTCAATGAGAGGCAGGTTGCCACGATAAATAGAAGGAGATAGAGGGGTCAATGGAGGGGAGGAGTCCATGGAACCACCAATTGCTTTCAAGCTTCGAGAATCAAGTCATGTAAAGCACAGTTGATCGATTCTGTTTGATGCACATTTGAAATAAAAATGCGTCAACAGTCTTTCAGAAACTAGGGCTTAGAAGAACACTGAGCTACTAATAAAAGCGAACATAAGGATAATGGTGCACTGATTGAATAATATATGATCGAAGCATTCTTATACTCACAAATCTCCAACGCATGGAGATTGAAGAAGCAATTTTCGATAGAGGAAAGGGAGGTGACAAAGGAGAAAATCAAAACGAGGTGCATATATTGATAAGAGATGTCAAGTGCTCTCCACGTAGGTAATTCGTGTGCCATCAACTTATTAATCCTGACACACTTATTAGATAAGCCAATTGTTGCATCCCACTATCTCTTGTAAATTCATATCTTTTTTGCACTTATTTCTCTTTGTACAATGCATTAAACCTACTATAGTGATATTATCTCTTAATTAATTTGACAAAGAAACGTAACTTTAATGAAACAATCTAAAAAAATTAAGTAATGATTAATCAAAGTTTAAACCTAAAATTTTTTTCAAACATTTCATTCTAGTTATTTATTTACACAACACATGTGTTTTCGAACAATACTTTTGATATCTAAAGATATGTGCCGTTTTTTTTTTTTGAAGAGAAAATTTGAAAATTGACTTGAACTTAATTTTTTATTTTTCAAATAAAATTATAGAAAAGTAAGTTTTATCTTCGCCATCCCCATTTAACCATCTCGGGTCTTACTAATCGGATCCTCACATCCCCTCCCTGCATTTCCTTCCACCCGCGCAATGGACGAGGCGAAGGCCGCCGCGTACTACGACGAGCTCACCCGCAAGGGCAGCGGCGCCGCCCGTTTCAAGCAAGGCCTCGGGTTTACCTCCTCCTCCAACGACCCCGCCAAGCCCGGCGAGGCCCGCCCCTCCCCCTCGGCCTCTTTCTACTCCTCCTTCGTCCGCGCCTCCACCAACCCTAGCGAGCCCTCCGAACACGACAGGCGCTCCCGGCTCGACTCCGTCCGTGACAAACTCCGCAAGAAGGACCGCTCGCCTTCACCCGACCGCTCCCGGAGACACAGCGACAGGTCGCGGCGGGAGAGGGGTAGGGAGAGGAGGAGAAGTAGGAGTAGGAGCAGATCGAGGAGTAGGGAGAGGGAGAGGAGGAGGAAGAGGAGGAGTAGGAGTAGGGAGAGGGACCGGAGGGGTTCGCGTGGTAGTGGGCGGCGGAGCCGGAGCCCGAGGAGGGGGAGGGAGGAGAGGAGGGATGGAGGAAAGAGTGGGAAGGGATCGGTTCTGGATTACGCGCGGCTCATCGAGGGGTACTCCGAGATGGTTTGTTCCTTCTTCCTTCTCAGTAGGAAACTTTTCTGCATGGAAAAATTATTGCTTGTGAAAGAATGGTGATATGTTGTTGGATTTTCATTCGGTTTGCATTCGAACGCGAGGTATCCCGCTTTCATTGAGTTTTCTGCTACAATGTGCAAGGGTTAAGTGAGAGGTGTATCCAGTGTTCTTCGATTTCCAACGAACATAAATCGAACTAGAATACGAATCTCGCGTCTCTACTGATGATAGAACAGCTCGCGTATCACATCCAACTTGCAATGTATCCCACCATTTGACCAAACAATAACAGAAAGAACCTGACATCAGGTATAATTAAATAGACTATAACTCCCAATTCGCTGCCTTCGTCACGTCAATTCACCTACCACATCGAGCCAATTACTTGCTATGTTGAATGTTTGAACATCTTCTTTCGCATCAACATTTATTTCCAATCCAGTATTGAACTTAACCCGCAACTTGAAGCAGCCTTGCTGTTCTTTTGTTGTTCATTCTATCCGATTGGCTGATTGTGATCTGAATTCATTTCTTGTTCCTCGTTTTGAGGGAGTGGTGTTTGTACTGAATTTGGGATTCATTTTCAATTATGATTCTCTAATTGATGAGTTGAAGGCTTTGCCATAATGGGACTTCGAAGTGGTTTGTTATTCTGAGAATGAGAATGAGGGTATTGCTTGGGTGAAATATGTCTAGAGTGGTTGAGTTTAGAAATTGACTGGGAATAATAGCTGAGAAGGGAAATGAACCCTTTCTAGGTGAAAGTTCTGAATTAGGATGAGAAATGAAATAATACCAAGCTGTAATGTACTTGTTTCTTGGGATGACAAGGGAACTGGATCCTTAATTTTCATGCCATTTTGAATGAACAGAAAATCACATAGTTACCTTTCAAAGCAAGAATAGCACGTAGTTACTTTACTAAAGAGAAGTTACCTGAGGCTCTTTTCTTGTCCGTATGACAGAACTGAAATGCCATTGTATGAGGATCTTGTTACTCCCAATTTCAAATTGTGGGGTTTTGTAGTCTGTGTGCTTACTTTCAATATGATCTTTTGTTGACGGAAGGATTGGCTCTAATCATATATTTGATGAATACTTACACAATTGTTGGAATCATAATGGTAATACTTTCTTTTGCCTCAATTTGTAACAGTCACCAGCTGAAAGAGTTAAAGCGAAGATGAAGCTTCAGCTAAAGGAAACTGGTACGCTCTTTTTTTTTTTTTTTTGCTTAATGAGCATTACCGGTAGGCAAAAATATGTAATTACTTGGACTGAGTTATATTTGAATGTGCACCTTGTATATTTGCTAAATTATATCACCAGTTCCCATGTTTGGCCTAACTAACCTGGAATTATATCTTTTTGGGTTCCCAGAGTAATTTTGATTCTTGAAAGTGGAACTGGTCTATTACGTTAACTTTCTTTCTTTTGAAAAATCATTCTATTGACTTATTCATTCCTTTTCATGGAAATGATCATTACCTCATCACCTAAATTCTCTATCAAGCCAAAGATTAAGTTTAGAATAATATAAATGTACCCTATCAACAAAAACCCTAAATTTGCTCCTTCTCTCACCAATGACCAACCGACCTAACCAAATATGAAAAGGAAGAAAAAACTGCTTATTCCTTTTTTTTTTTTTTCTGATTTTTATATCTTATAAGTCATACCTTTCAAAAAAGGAAACTAATAAGTTATAAATACCTTCCACAACTCAAGTGCCTCTCTCTCTCTCTCTCTCTCTCTCTCTCTCTCTCTCCTTTTATTTTTTTGCCAGCATTTCCAGTATTAAATCAACTTGTTAGATGTAGAGTCTAAAACTAAAAGATGGAGTTAGAAGTCTTTTCAAGTGCAAGTGTATTACATGCAGAATTTTTGAAGAGGTGAAATCGCTTCTTGGAGACAATGACTGATTATGGGTAAGGGGAAACCTTGCTAAAGCTGTGATAGTGCTGATTGTCAGCTTTGTTTGACATGGGTGCATACCGTTATGGAGATCTCTCTCTTTCCTTTGAAAGTGAGCCTCCTTTAAGAATGGATGTGAAAAAAATAATGGCTGGATAATAAACAAATGCTTACTGTAGAGAAATTTGAGGGGAAAATATTTCTTGTTATTCATAAAAGAAGAGGCCCTAGCCCTCTTTATATAGAGAGAGGCAAGGGCAAACAGTGAAATCCAATTAAACACTTACTAAAAATAGTAAAGGCTAAACATGAAGATAGAATACCTAATTTTATTTCCTAACACTCTCCCACAAGTTGAGATGCGAGAGATGGCGAAGACTTAAATCCTTAAAGTAGTGAAGATTCACTCTCACTGACATGGTAGTTCGCTCTTCATGTCTTTAACCCTGAGTGCCCCTTTTTGTACGCCTTTACAGAGTTAGTCAATGCTCGGTTTCTCTTGAGGTACGTGAGAGTGCTGCTCGAACCTTGACATCTTAAAGTGGCTCCCGTCTTTAATTTTTTTGTCTTCAACTCAACATTAAAGGATTCAAACAATAAAAATCAAAACTTGAAATTCTAAGGAGTTACACATAAATGCCTCAAAAGAACAAGACTCAACTTAACCTAAGACCAGATCAACAACGCAAATAACCCCCCCTTTTTTTTTATCAAAATCAGATAAAGAGAGAGGGGGGATCCCGCTTTTCTTCTTTCTGTCGGTGCCATAGCACCATGGGGAGAGAGGACCTTTCGTCGTCGTTGTCAAACTTGTTAGCGACTCTTCAATGAGGGAGAAGAGGGGCTGGTCATAGAGCTTCCAGCCATGGCAGTTGGTGACGAGTTCCCCCTCTCGATCCAATTTTGGACCGAGATCGCAAGAGCGTGGGTGTCCATGTGGGTGAACCCCACATAGGACACGACAGTCTTGGCGCTCTCCACGTCGCTATCATCGAAGAGGAGCGATGGGGAAGAAGGGTCGACGTTGATGCTGATAGTGGTGGAGACGTGAGGCGGAGAGGAGTGCAGTGAGGGACGCATCCGCTACTAGCGGCAGTGGAAATATGTGGTGGATCTCCGGTGTCATGCCGTGTGCATGGAGAGGGAGCACCGGGAGAGGAGCGATGGGGGAGGATCTTGATGTTGATGGTGCGGCCGATGTACCCACGGTGGGACTCATAGTCGAGCGCAAGCATGTGGCTACAGCAGGAGATGAAGTGGTGGGCATAGTCGAAGGTGTGGAACTCGACAAGGTTGTAGTTGAGGAGCGTGCAGAGGATCTCCTCGCGGACGGGCATCGTGCGTCAGTGATGTGAGTGAGAAGAGAAAAAGAAGAGAGGAAAGGAGAAGAGGAGAGAGCCTTTACGGTGGTTCGTCGGAGGCTGGTGGTGCCGCCGGAGGGCCTCCCCCCCTGAGGGTTTCTTCTTCTCTTTTTCTTCTTTCCCACGAGATCAAATCTACTCTGATACCATGTAGAGAATTTTGAGGGGGAAATATTTCTTGTTATTCATAAAAGGAGAGGTCCAAACCCTCTTTATATAGAGAGAGGCAAGTGCAATCATAGAAACCCAATTAAATACTTACTAAAAAGAGCAAAGGTTAAATATGAAGATAGAATCCGTAATTTTATTTCCTAACACTTACAATGCAAACGGACTTTTCCTCCATAAAAAAATGGAAGAAAATGCAAACAAACTTAAATAATCCAATGGTTGAGTAATTGGACTTCAGTCTAAAAGGCCACCTTCAAATCAGACCACCCTCATTAAAAATGTCGTTGATGAAATCCTAATAGAAAATGCGTTATAAAGTGCAAGCACCAGCTTTAAATCACTTGATTATCCAATTAAACATCAAGTAATTTTTGCGGATTTATTTATATTGGTAACAATTGTTTCAAGAGTTAAGAAGGAAATTTAGGTAGGCTCATATAGTCCCCATAGGAATGTGGTTTTAGTAGTTCCACTGGCATATCTCCTTTCAAAGAAAAAAAATCCATGAGAATATTGCTAGGATTCGGCATGTTAAATTCTCCTTTAGATCTTTTCCTTCATTTCCCCCATTTTTGTAGAATAAACGGTGCATGATGGGTATTTTTTGAAAAGGAGGTGCAGGATGAGTATTTGGAAATGACTATTGATCCAGTCATTAAATTTAGCCTAGAAATCCTCCTATTTCACCATCTGATTATTTAGGATGAAGTAAGGGTGCACAACCCATAGTTGAGAAAATTGGTCAACCTTTTTATCAAGGTTAACTAAGATATTTTTGAATTATTTTACAGCAAAAATTCTCTTCGTTCTCAATTTGTGGTGGTAATACTTATCTCTCTATTCTCACTTCTCCTTTTGGAGAACAATGGGTCAGCAGCAGTTGCTTTTTCTATTTTTCATTGATTACCAACAAAATGACCCATTTGGGCAAGCTATCAAAGAGGAGGTTAGGTCTATTTCAACTGAATAAAGGTACAGTTCTTTGCATGTAATTCTTCTGGTTAGTGAACTGGTGTTGGTTATGGTAGTTTGCTTTCTTTTCAATTGATTTTCTTGCCATTCTTTCCTAGCTAAAAAGGATGTCACGAAGGGCTCGAATTCCAAATGGGAACGCTTTGATTTTGACAAGGATGCTCCACTTGACGATGAAGAAATTGATGGTAGATAATCTTACTGTTCTTTATTTTTTTCCCCCAAAATCAGCTTTTCCTTTTTTATTCATGACTCCATGCATTCAGCATTTGATGATTCATTTATCGTCCAATTTTGTGTTGTACACGTCTACCATCCTCAATGAAAATCTTGCAGATCACAACATCATAGTTTCTTTTATTTTACTGTCTCTAATTGTTATTTAACTGGTTCATTGCACCACTTAAATGAAAAAATTGTCTCAATTTAAATATTTCCCAACTACAAGCCTGGCTAAGGCTTGGAAAAAGACTAAATCTGTTCTCAACAATTATGTCCAAGAGGTTTTTACCCTATTAGTCTTGATTGGGAGTTTTTTAAATGAAACCAATGCCTTGTAATGCTTGATACATAAGACCAACTTCAAGCAACTTCTGGTGATTTACAGTCAAGTACTTGGTAATGACATATGAAACTATAAGCATATATTAGCACCTTAAGCAGCTTTGCAGTTAATATGGTTCATAAGAATGGATAAGCCTTGGACTAGCGATAGGGGCAATCCTTGACAAGTTGCACAGATTGAGTTGTCAAAATATTCTTGTAGGACAAAGTAATTTCAGCTCTTGACTGGTTGAGCTTTATTTTGGAAACTTTGTTGCTATATCTAAGTGTGCTGCAGCTGAACATTATAAACCATTTCTTTTCAAAAAAAACATTATAAACCATTTCTTGTTCATAGGATCAAGAACCAGGTCTGGCAATGTTGTAAATGTAAGACATTCACTATGAAGGCTGTAGGAACTTTTAAGTTGTTTACTAGTTCATGCTCCTAGAAAACTAAAAGATAGCTTCCTGCTGCTTTAGACCATCTTTTCCCATGTTGGCTGTCTCTATCATGCATCACTAATTATATAAATCCAAAAGTCAATTGTTGTTTAAGCTTCACGCCTGTGGAAACAAGCATTCAAAGGTATTGCAGGGGATTCTGACAAAAACTTGAAAATGCAGGATTGTGTGAAATTCAAGATATCCTTTAGCATCAACTAACTGCTTTCTAGGTCACTTCCAGATGAGAGTGAAATATATAAATTGCATGTGATGCAGCGTTAATGTAACATCCTGGAAATTTGGAGAAATCATCGTAGAAAGTTTTTCTTGAGCTCATATAATGTGCAAATGTTGCGTGCTAATATTGCAAAGGAAAGCTTGCATGCTGGATAGCTGACCTTGCACTCTTTCAGAGACTGTTTACCCCTGTTTTCCTCCCTTTATTTAAATGCAGTTTAAAATTTTCCACCTTACTAATCTCTCTTCATCTTGCATTTAGATATCACCAAATTTTGAACTCTAATTGAGACTCGAGCATTGATGATTCCTTTTTTCTATGCATGTGCAGTGGCAGAAGATGATGCCTCGCTGGTTAAGGATATAGGACAAACCTTCCGTTACACTGCCATGCAGGTATGTGCAGATAGGGATATATAAGAACTTCAACATGAAAAGGTGCTGCCGAAAATGCCATACTCCTTTTCCAATTTCAACAAAAATGGTAGAGGAGAAAGATGAGAACAGCATTTCATTTTTAGTTTATAGAAAGTGTGGAGAAGGGGGGAAAGTCTTTTTTCTCTGAGAAGAGAATAGAAAGAATTTGTGTACAAAATCTATTTCTCTGACAGGCAAAACGTGAGGATGAGATAAAAGCAGCTCACGATCAGGCTATGTTTGGGGCTCCCGCTGGTCCGCTGTCCCAGCCTGAGGAACCTGCTGATGACAATGATAAAAGAGAGTCTAATGAAGATCTTGTCAAAAGTAGCACATTAATCAGTGACAATCTGGTATGTATTAGTTTGACTGGCTCAAATTTTCTGCACAATACAAAAACCAAAAAAAGTACAAAATATACATGTGATATGCTCATTATCTGACGTTGTCCAACTCACTTTGTTTTGCAGGTATCTGCCATGCAACAAGGTTCCTGGAGAGACAGGGTTCGCAGATCAAAGGAAGCATTGTAGGGCTGACTTTATTTTCGATCTTTTCAAGTAATATCATCAGGTATGCTGCTCTGCAAGATGACAAGAGCATGGCATGTTGGTTGTATCCCAAGAATCCTGTTCTTAATTGTTGAGCATGAGTATGATGGGCAGAGGGAAATTGGGGTGACGGACATAAATGAGGGACAATGTTGTATCAACTTGTATCGAATCAGAATACGACGAATTGTGATTCTTGCAGGTCATGGTGATTTTCTGGCTGCAAGCATCGCAAGTGTAATCGGAGGAGGGCAGTGCCATCTTGATTTATACATGAGATGTTACCGTTGTATTATGCCAAAAATGTAAAAAGGCCCTTGCTTGCTTTGGTTTTGACAATGTTCTTTCCTGAAACTACAAATTACCAGCCTGGCTATTGAATTCTAGATGTGTTTTGGTCACGCAGTTTCTGCTGCTCGAGGGGAATGATGCTTATTTTAGAGGAACATTAGTTCTCTCACACAGGTTCACTACTAAATCCTTTGCGATGTTTCTATCTTGTGTTTTGCCTTTTATCTGTGGATGAGCAGCTGAGTCAGAGCGTCAATCTACTTTTGTCTATGCAATGTGCATCAGGATAGGCCAGGGAATGATGCAATAGCTTTGAAACTTTCCTCATTTTTTTCCTGGTGAGGAGTTTGGGCATTGGATTTGGATCCAATGGCATTGGGTGCTCAAGTTTATGAATGAAGTGCAAAAGACAATCTCTCTTTCTTGTCTGCAGTCTCTTTCTGGTAAACATGATTTTCTTTTTTAAGAGAGTAAAAGGATAGTTTTATTTACTGGGAAAAGGTATTCCATTTTGTAACACTCAGGACTAATTTATTTGAAATGTTATAAAAACCCTAGCTTAAAAAATTGCACGGGATGTTAATCTTCTTTTTTGTGTGTACTTTGTAAAAGGGGTTAACATGTATTCTTATTTAATTAAAATAGGTGGCAACCTATTATTAAGAAGAAGAAAGGTAAAAAAGGGATGGCTAACACCAGTGTAAATTTGAATTTTGCAAAATCTGTGTTTCCTTTCCGAAACACAGGATTTGGAAGGTGACGTTAGCCTATGAAGTAAAAGAAGGATAATCTTTGTTTACTAAATTTAACCTTTCAAGTAAATTAACTTTCAAAGTAAGGTGCTTGTCTCTATTGCACTAGAGTCTGTTTTGTATTTTGGGTTAATGAGTTGTATTAGGGGGAGTTTGTGAATTTATATAACAATGTAGGTGGGTAGATATGATTTACAAGAGGTGTCACTCGTATTTTTACTGGCAGCATGTCAAACTTCTCTGTTACATCTAACAATTAGTTAATCTACTTTTCAATGAAACCAAAACAACAAAGACAATTCTCTTCCTATTTAAATTGCAACAATTAATCTATCACATGAAATTTAGTTCAACTATTACAACTCAGACCTGTCAAATACTTAACTTAGCATTCTTTTAAGGAAATAGCTATTATTAAATACTAACCTTCATCCAAATGTAGCATAAGCAAGCTGAACTGATTCTTTACAATCACAAGTTTATGCAAAATGGATAAATATTGAGGCGTAGTTTACTTGGGGGTAAATCTCTCAAAAGAGATGTTAACCTACATTTACCTGACTACTTAATATCAAATTTACTAGTTTGGATTTATCCATTTTAATATGGATTTGTCTAAGATCAGTTTCAATTGGTATTAGTTAAATCTGTGTTAAAATTATATATCACTTATATCTTTAACATCTTTTATTTTTTATATATTTAACACTACTATCAATTAAATATTACAAAGATTAATATCATAATTTAATATCAATTTAAATAAATATAAATTAATATTAACACCATTCCGTAAGTAAATATGATTATAGATTAACATTAATTTTACATTTTTTTACATCAATTTCCTAATCCTTTAAATAAATTAACACCGGTGGTTTCATACTATAAGATTCAATAATGACCTTTTAAAACTGTTATCGCATAATAATGGCATGCTGTACGATGGGCACAAGAGTGTCTCGGGAGCAACAGCAACATCAATCCAAGATATGATTCGTCTCTTGTGAACAAAAAGGTTAAATTTCAACCCAGATCTTTTTATCGAGTCCAAGTGCTTTGCCACCATCTAGTGGGTTAATCTGACTGCATTATTTCTTGTCTTCCGAGCATATAGCTCGTGTTCCGTAGATGAGTAACGACATATAGAAGCTTGTAGTCTTCGTATATTGCATCTCAATCAAGTAGAACGGATTGCTGCTATTTATCACACTGGATTATGTCAAAATGCTTTAACCACGTAGATTTCTTTGTAGTGCCCACATTGGATGCGTGCACATGTTGAGGAGCATATAAACATTTCGTTTAGGGGTTTTTATATTTATATTTTTCATATTTTAGGGGTTTTGAATGTTATGTACATGTTTTTATATTTTTTGCTATTGTAGAAATATCTTTCATTTCTCTTTGTTAACATGAATGACCATGAGATAATAGCCATTAGTTTAAATTATAACCCCTATTAATTAAGGGGTATTCATGTTAACAGAGAGAATATGTGAGGGATATTTCTGTAATAATAAAAAATATCCTAAACTATATAAAAAGGAATTTTTTTGCTAACACTTACTTGTTTTTTTATTATTGGAGGGGATCTCATCCTTTATTTAAAGGATTATTGTTTTATTCAACTTGTATATTTCACTTTTTGAAAATTCTATACATTACATTTATTTCATGTCACCTTAATAAAATATATAAGTGACTTGAAATGTGTAATGCATCAAATCCACCGATAACAGGGTTTATATAGATCTTGAGAAGGGAGAAAGGTGCAACTCGCCTTGACGAAGGTCGATTCAAAGCAACAGATGATTGAACCACACTTAATAAAATTTATTATGTGAACAATATAATTAACAAGAATACGTTGGCACATCAAACAAGAGATGCAGACCACTTTCGTAGAGGAGTAATGGAGGAGATAAAGCATACCTTTGCAGAAGAACATGACCCTCTCCAGTAGCAAAAGGCTAGTGGGAGGAGTAAAGAGAATAGAAGAGTGGGCCCTTCCACTGTGAATCCATCGCCAACGACGCTGTTCAAGGGATCAGGGGAGAGGATGGAGAGCTTTCGTGTGGCCCCAGTGAGCTTTTGCATGGGGAGAGGGAATCCAAGGGAGAGCTTTTGTACGGGGAAAGAGCGAATCCAACGTTGTCCCTATGGCATGAAGGATTCGAAAGAAGGTGGAGAGGGGCAAAGATTGGGGATGGTGTCACGGATGGGGAGATGGGGTTTGGGTGTGAGAGAGGTACGTGATTAATGCGAGTTTTGTTAACATTCTTTGGTATCAATGTCAACAAAATTGATGTTTAGATCCTAAAACTTAAACTATGGCCATATATGTTAATTTCTCATGTAAATAGGATTTAACCATTGAAAAGAGGAGTTAACTTGAGAAGTAAATTAATCCTTAAATTTTAAATATTTATCAAACAATATATATATATATATATATATATATATATATATATATATATATATATATATATATAATTGTGAGAGGAAAGGGAGGGAGTAGAAACATGAGAGGAGAGAGGGGCAAAGTTGGAATTGCATCCGCGAGGGTAGTAAGTGAAAACGTGGAAATACATGGGGAGGAAATGTGTACGTGTGTCGTAGTATGCCTCAGCATATATATATATATATATATAGGATTGCTACTTTTTCCCTAAACAAAAGTTCCTTCTACAAGAACGATTATCTTTTTCTTACGCACCTTTTCTTGCAAATTACCCCGAACCTCAATACATATTTTATTTATTTATTTATCTTTGAATATTGTTTAAATCCACATTGGCGAAGCCCCAATTGGGAAATTTCCCATTTCCGGTGCCCTCCACCGTCAACCCAAAGCCTCAAGGCCCTCAACCCAAGACGCCACCTCCAGCATGTCCACACTCATTGGCACGCACACCATCCCCGTGTCATTACCCACAACAACCTTTCCACACCTCCCCATCACCCTAATCCCAATCTCGCCACCACCACCCCAATGATCCCCACCACCTCTCCTTCCCCCGAGCTCGGGGAGGAGCCCCCCTCCCCCTCCAGGCCTAGGGCTCCCCGCTCCCCCCGCCGTGGTGCCCCCGCGCGCCCCCACGCGCCCCCCTTCCCCTCGAGGCTCGGGAGGGATCCCCCTCGGAGGTCACCGTGGAGGACTCGGAAGGCCGCCGCGGCCGCCGCCGCCGGTGGCCTCGTCGTGCTCTGCGTCAACGCCTGGATGTTCCTCGCCCTCCAGCGAGATCTCCCTATGGCAGTCATCGAGGTGGCGCAGGCGAACCGGAGCCTCCGGTCGTCTTCGCCTCCGCCTCCGCCCACCACGGTAATGGCCCCGCGGGGCGTTTACAGTTCGTTATTTGCACTCTCACCAATGCGTTTTGATGCTTAGTTAGTGATGATGGGTAAAAAATGTCATCGGTTTCAAAATTCCGCAGTAAGCCCAAGAATGAATCTGGCTATCCGAATGCGGGGAAAACAGGCTTGACCCGACCCACCTTTACTCAGACGGATCCGGATTCGCCCACACTAAGGCGATCCAATTAGCCTGAGGGCAGAAGGGCAGTGGAAAAGTCCACGACGCCTACGTCGACGGCAACGTTAGCGTTATCACCATCAATAGTCTGTCAAAGGACGTGCCCTGACAACAGACATGTTCTGACAAAAGATCCTACAGCGAGATCCTCGCTCAACATTATAAATAGCAAAGAGAGGCCTTTGAGGCTTTTCTTCAGGCAATTCGAGAGAGAGAGACTTTGAGAAATTGTAATTTCGCTACTTCTAGTGGATTCACGGAAGTGCTATCCTCCTCCCAGACGTACACTTCTTGCGGTGAAACTGGATCATCAATCTCATTGTTTCCTTTGTGATTCCTTGTCCTCGATTTGTTAAGTCGGATCCTCTGATTACTTAAGAGGTTCAATCAATTGACGTCGTCTGTAGGAAACTATTATCATTCGATAACGTTTCCTCTCCTTAAATATTTTTTGATGGCTCCTACAACTTGCAACTCCTTTCACGGCCACCCCGAGAAAGCCCAAGTGAAGTCTAGCGTTTCGATGTCTAAGTAACACTCTTAGCGCGCTGACCCCAGTAAGGGGAAATCGGTTCAACCCGGTCGGCTGCTCGAGGCCCCTAAGCAAGACCCTATCCTCGAGATGCAAGTGCGAGAGTATGAGGCCCAGCTGACGACTCTGAAGGTGGAACAGCAAACGATCGTAGGCAAACTCCACAAGATCAAACAGATCTGAAAGTTTGTCAAGCCTTAATTGGAGGAGCCCCAAAATTCGAGCCCAGAGACGAGCAATTAAAATGACGTCGCATAGTGGAAGAGAATGCCCGCATGCGTGAACAACTTGAAAAACTAAAATGCGAGCTTTCGAGCCAGTGTGTGGAAGCTCCTCCTAGCCCACCAAAAGCTCAGCGCCTACCTTTTTCAGTGGAGCAGTCAGGGGCTCAACCCTTGTCCATTAGCGGCGGAGGCTCCATACTTGTAATCGTCCGTCAGGTCACCCGAGCAATGAGGGGTATACGCCTACGCGCGTACGTCACCACCTACCCGTTCACTGAGGAGGTGATGACGAACCCCTACCTGAGAAGTTCAAGCAGCTTGTCATGGTCCCTTATGATGAGACAGGGATCCCAACAGCTTCGTCGAAAGCTACCGCTAGATGATGTTGATGCACGGCTGGCCGGACGGAGTACTTTGCTGAGTATTCTCATCATACCTATTCGGCATGACCCATGAATGGTTCAACAAACTACCAGCTGGATAGATTGCCTGCTTTCAAGAACTCGCGGACAAGTTCTGCCAGTACTTTGCTGGGCAACAAAGGGTTAGAGATAATCTTGAAAGGTCGTCGGAATTAGACAGTGGAAGACTGAGTATTTTCGATCCTACCTGGATCGGTTTAAGGCTCAATACTTCAAGTGCAAGAGGCCTCACGATACCATAGCCATCTAGTACTTCAAGTTAGGCCTTCTGACTCAAAGTTTCTGGTATGACATCGACCATTTCCTACTTAAAGACATGGCGAAGCTATGGGACAGGGACATGAGGTTCGCGGTGTAGGATGACTCCTTTCGCTCCCACACTCGGCTGGTCGAAGGATGTGGCAACGACGCCACCCCCATAGGAGAAAGAAGGACCTCAGGAAAACTTGCTCCGACATCCATCGGCAGAAGTGGCTGCTTCCATAAGAGAAAGGCCACCTTCCATGGGAAAATGAGTAAACAGCTCACCAAGGGTTGCAACTATGGACCCTGCCAGTCAAGGCGGGAGTTCTTTGAAGAATACACTCCCCTGGCCATGAACCAAGTGGACTTGTTGGCAGAGGTTTGGTCTACAGACAAGGATCTGCTCCCCTTGCCTAAACCCATGAAGAAGAAGACCGACTCCGGACCTTATTGCAAGTACTACAAGGTTCGGAGTCACGCCATTGAAGACTGACGAGACCCACGCGACCAGATCAAGTTTGAGATCCGACATGATAACTTAGCCCATTTCGTCAAGCAAAATGAGGACCAAGATAAGGGAAAGAGACCCATGGAGGGTTCGGAGGACTAACACAGAGAAAAACTCCAACAGCTCCAGGGATTAACATGGTCTCCATCATAGACCAGGAGCTAGACAGGTCGACAGCCCACCGGCTTAAACAAGCAGTGCCACCTTGGCTCCCCTCGGCAGAGTATCACTACCAAGTCTTGGTGGCAATACCCACGTTACCCTAAGGCACTCACCTCTCGCTGGGTGAACCCACTGGCACAGAGGTCGAGGTGATCTTCGAGGTCAACGTTGCCCCAAACTAGCAGACCACTCCTTCTGAGTCGGCACTTTCGCGTGCTTTCCCCCACTCAGTGAGATGAGAGGACTACGGTCAAGCAATCGGCGTCTAGCTTGCTTGCCTCTTTGGCTGATCCAGCAGAGCACACAGACCCGCTTCTAGTGATACTCCTTCTGGCAGGGCAATTGCAGCCCAGGCTTTCGGTGGATGAAGGCAGCGTCGTCGACGTCCTGTTCGCGGAAACGCTACACAAGCTAGGCTTCAAAGAGGAGTGTCTCTCTCCATCGACTCACCTGGTCATAGGGTTTGGCAATCACGAGGTGATGCCGAAGGGAGAGATTAGCCTTCTCCTATCTGTTTGCGATGAGGATAAGCACCTCAACCAGACGACCATGTTCATAGTAGCCAGGTTGGTGGCGGCGTTTGATGGTATCATCGGCCACCCAATGACCCACGCATTTTGCTTGATCCCCTCCTCGTACTTTTAATTTGTACTTTTCTAATCCCCTCGCAGGATAGGATAAATACATGGGGATCAAACAGCTAGGTGCGAGCTCTTAAGGATCGAACTAGAACGATCCATGGAGCCAAGACCCCCTAAGTCACAGAAATGGGGGAAGAGAAACCAAGTACAGCTGATCCAGCATGAAGTAAATTCGACAGATTCGCCAGCGACTTTGGGACTGCAACCAAGCTCTTCAGCCATGGCCTTGCAACCTTATTTTGACGACGTTGCCAAGCTCGTCTAGGTTATAGCAAACCTTGATCCTTCCGAGGTTCAGGAGCTGTTACTTCTACTCTGGACCAACGTTGATGTCTTCGCTTGGTCCGGTAATGACCTATCGAGGGTTGACCTATCCTTGATCCAGCACCATTTGAATATTTAGGCGGGCACCCGAACGGTCAAATAGGCGCACCGACATAAGTCAGCCGAATAATGACAAGCAGCCGAGGCTGAAGTCCAAAAGCTCCTTAAAGCTGGATTCATCGAAGAGTTCTTGTATCCAGCTTGGCTCTCGAACATGATAATGATGAAGAAAGCCAACAGCAAATGGTGCATGTGCATGGACTTAACTATCCTCAACAAAGTCTGCTCGAAGGACGAGATTCCCTTACCAAGGCTGGACGCTCTAGTGGACTCCTGCAGCGGGTAATCCCATATGTCCTTCTTGGACGCCTAGTGGATACCAGTAGATCAGCCTTGCTCCGACAGATAGACCTCACACATCCTTTATTACTGATAGGGGTCTGTTTCAAAATAGAGTTATGCCTTTCGGCTTGAAAAAATGCTGGAGCAACTTACCAGCATCTTGTAAACATGATTTTCTCCAAAATAATAGGAAAATCATTTGAAGTGTACATAAACGATATACTTGTAAAGGGATCTAATTTCCCTGAACACTTTGACTACTTGGCAGAAGTGGTCCAACTACTAAGGAACACATGCCTCCGCCTAAATCCCGATAAATGTGTATTCAGGGTTTCAACTAGCAAATTCTTGAGGTTCTTGGTCTCCAATAGGGGAATAGAAGTCAACCTTGACAAGATCTAGGCGATCATAGACCTGCAACCACCAACCACGCTGAGGGGAATGCAATCATTAGTTGGCAAAATCACCTCTTTAGGTCGTTCTTGTCTTGATCTTTTGACAAGTGCCTTCCCTTCTTCAAGCGTATTAAGAAGGGCAAATGCTATACTCCCGCCCACTAGACTCCTCACTGTCAAAAGGCCTTAAAGGACGTCAAAAGAGCACTCTAAAGTCCCCCCATACTGATGGCTCCTAAGCCTGGGGAGCTCTTATACCTGGTAGCATCCATGTCCACCGTCAGCGTTGTCTTAGTCGGCGAACAAGAAGGGGCGTAGCGACCTGTGTACTTCATTAGTAAAACTTATCAAGGTGCAGAGGTTAAGTACACGGTCATCGGGAAACTTGGGTTAGCTTTAGTCATTGCAGCTAGAAAGCTATGCCCTTACTTCCAAGCCCACACCATAGTGGTTCTGTTAAACTACCCCATGTGGCTAATGCTACACAAGTTCACGGTCAGCTCGACAGATCAAATGGGCTATGGAGCTGGCGCAGTTTGATGTCCAATACCAGCCGAGGAGATCCACTAAGGGACAAGTCTTGGTAGATTTCGTAACATAATTCACGACCCAGATGCCTCCCTTATAGTCCCTTGGCAGTTGTACGTTGACGACTCATCCATGATAGCCGGGTTTAGGGCCAGTATAGCCTTAACGGCCCCAGACGGCGTTACTCATAAGTACGCCATTAAGCTGGTCTTTCCTGCATCCAACAACCGGGTGGAGTATGAGACCATGCTAGTAGGTATTCGAGTGGCCAAATTAAAAGGCATCACTTCGTTGGAAATTTACACAAACTCCCAGTTGGTCGCCAATTAAATAAATGGCCAAACCAAGCTCGTGATCTAAGCATGATTTTTTATGCTGGCAAGGTCAAGGAGCTAGCGGATTTCAAAGCCATCTTGATTAGGTAGGTTCCTAAAGCCGGCAACCCCCTGGCGGACGCACTCGCCAAATTAACTGCTACAATCCCCCCAGAACAAGAAGACATCTATCTTCAGACTTTGAAGGAGCCAACTATACTCACTTCCAAGACGTTCCCGATAGAGTAGTTTATCTTCTAGATGACGCCTATCATTACTTATTTGGACTCTGGTGAGCTGCCCTCAAGGGAACCAAGGCTCAAGGTATTTCCGCCTAAAGGCCTTAAGGTACATTTTGATAGATGGGCAACTATACAAGCGGGGGGTATTCCACCCCCTGTTGAGCTGCCTGACAAGGAAGTGACGCAGGCCCTTCAAGAAGCCTACGAAGGTATGTGCAAAGATCCAGAAGGATACAAGGCACTGTTAGCTCGGTTATTCTAGGCGAGGTATTTTTGGCCCCACATGAAGCAATAGTGTGAAGACTTCATGCGCAGGTGTGATAAGTGCTAGCGGTTTGCTACCCTACACCACTTGCCGCCTGGAAAGCTGGTGTCTACAATGTCACACATTCCCTTCGCAAAATGGGGGATGGATTTCATTGGACCTTTTCTGCCAGTCCTGGCTCAAAAGCGGTTCATACTGGTTGCAGTTGACTACTTTTTCAAGTGGGTCGAAGCTGAGGCTATGGCTAGTTCAATAGCTGACAGTTATTTTCTTCGTCTGCAAAAACATCATATCTCGATTTAAGATACCTCAGTACATGGTCACAGATAATGGTACCCAGTTCGCCTGCAAAAAATTCGAAGAATTTTACACCAGCTGAGATATCTGCTTATGCTTTACGTCTGTAAGACATCCTCAAGCGAACGGATATGCGGAGGTAACCAATTGCACTATCATCTTAGTGCTTAAACGTTGGCTACATTCAGCCAAAGGGAGATGGGCGGATGAGCTGCCAGACGTGCTGTGAGGCGACAAGACATGCTAGAGGACTTTCACAGGCTACACATCATTTAGCCTGGTGTACGGCATGGAAGCCTGGCTGCCGATTGAGATTGTTCTCCCCACCTATCGAACAAAACTCTATATCCTGGCACCAATGATGACCAAATCTGCCTAGCCCTAGACCTCGTGGAGGAGCTAAGGGATGAAACTTCAGAAGCATTGCTTAAGTATAAGGAAGCGATTGTGGCTGCTTACAACAGGCGGGTCCGCAAAATAGCATTCTCTGAAGAAGCCTTAGTCTTGTGGAAGTGTGAAATCTCTATGCCAAGTAAATCAAGCGGAAAATTAGATGCCCCTTGGGAAGGGCCTTACAAAGTTTGCAAGAACAATCTAGATGACTTTTACAAATTGCAAACCCTAGGCGGCAAGACAATCCCTCGTACTTGACATGTAAGTAATTTATGCTTATATCATGTATGAAAAGAAAACACAGTGAAAATAAAAGCTTTTCTTTCATTGAAAATATTGTCTATTACATCCCCTGTAACCATCGTTCCCTGCTGCAAAAAAAAAGGGAAAACATAATAGGATCACTTTGAAGACTCGGTGACTTCACTCCCAGTCTTTAAAGATGTCCGCTCCAAGCGTTGTAGGCGGCGACGAGATGGTATGAGGAGAACTACTCGGCCGGATAGGTAGTTTTGCAGCTTCTGACGGACCCAGCTTAGGCGCCTCCTCTTTAGGAGTTGGGCTTCTCGGTTGTTCCACGGACCTTGGCTGGTTCTTAAGTGACCCCATAGGAAGCCTTGTTTACAATATGACCGTTAGCTTTCTGATGGTCATACTCAGACAAAAATTGGTCTATAGACCAGCTACACAACTCGACCGAGGTGTGCTTGCCCCCAAAAAGGGCTTGTACCGCGCCAGGGTATGCTTCATGATCTCCCTTGAGATGGCCTCCTAGTTGTCTTCCATTGATGGGTCAGAAGCAACGAACCCCATCACCGTCTTAGGATCAAGCTCCGGCTGGGCAGCATGCTCCAACTCGAGCATCGCTTTGCCCCTGTCCTCTGCGAGCTGCTGGGCCTTGGCGAAGTCGGCCCTCAGTGCCTCCTCACTTGTCAACACCTTGGCAAGTTTGTCAATGATCGTGCCCAAGCGAAGGCGCTCTTCTCGAAGGGCTGCCTTGTATCCCTCCATGACCAAAGAGCGTTCGGCCTTTAGCACCTGCACCTCCTCCTTCAGTAAAAGGATGTTGGTGCTGGAGGCCTGCAAGCGTTCGAATAAGTCTCGTAGAGCCATGATTTCAGTCTTGTGCGCTCTGATAAGACTCCTCCATCTTCCCGCCAAGGTTGGCAACCTCCCTCAAACCTTGGCGGGCATGGCCTAGCTCCTCTTACAGTCGGACTACTTTACAAGTTGCTTGTTGTTGCGAGCGAAGCTTTCGGAGAGTGTCCTCCATGGCTTTCTCCGCTCTCTCGGGCGGTAGTGGCCTCCCCAAGGAGGTGGACAAAATTTTGCTGCTCCGCCTTGGTCGTCGTAGCCCACTGCACGGCCATGTCAACCGCCTCTGTAAAACCGCTAGGCCCAGCAACGTTCGCAGGAACGCTACCATGCAGGACAAAAGTAGTCTCGAGGGCCTGCACCTGTTCAAAACCACACACAAGCGTGAGAAAACAATTCCTCTCCAAAATATAAGGTACGAATAAAAAGAGAGGAGGGGAACTCACTGCTTAGAGGCAAAAATAGAACACGTGCTTCATATCCATGCCTCCTGGTCGGGAGGCAGCCCAAAACATGGCATCCTCCAAATGTCGGATCACCAACCTTTCCAGGCTGAGGTTGCTGCCCGACCCACCCGCTTGGGTCAGAGCACCCGATCGGGTTCGGGGCCTCCCCGACCACCCTCTAGAATGGATCCCTTGATAGATCCGATCGTCTGCCCAATCGTCGTAGGACCTCCCCAGTCGGAAGGATCCACTAGCAACCTTGCCCTGGTTGAGCTTTGCCTGAAGTGCGGCTGTGCGAAGATTCTCCCACTGAGGAAGCCATCGGTGACGGCCACCTCCTATGCTAATTAGGAGAAGGCCCTGATTGAACCAGACGGGACGCTGAAGGCATTGGCTCCCCCCGTCTAAGCTATCTCCGTCAGGGCAGGAGGCAGGGAGTCAAGCACTATAAACTCTTCCGACGGGCCAGAAGGGGCAGACGACTCCACCGGGGCTTCCTTCGCCTCAGCCCTGCTCGAGCTTTCAGGAGCGAACGCTGCCGATTGCACACCAGCGGAACCCCTCTTTGGGTGCTTAAGGGGGCACTCCGCCTTCTCTTTGCTTCCCTCCCCCTCCTTCCTCTTGGGCTCTTTGGAGCGAGAGGATTGGCTCCCCTCGCCTTGCTCCACCGGTCTTTCCTCTCAACGATGGGATCCGTGGTGAGAGGAACCGTTGCCTTGCCACTTGGGGGTGTCCGGCCGAGCAAACTGACCAAAGACTGCAAAGAAAGAAGGAAAAAGTCAATCCATTAAGTAGTGAGCAAGGGGGTTATGCGTTCTAAAGCTATCACCTCCCTCCTACTTACATGGCATGGGATAGGAATCTGCAACCCACGATAAAGCCGCCCAGACGTCTTCTCACTTTAGTTCCGAGCGGGCAATTGGCCCAAACTTAATAATCCTATCGGCGTCCTCCTAAGTAGCCGAATCAAGTTCCTCAGTCCTAGGCGGCAGGTCCTTATCAAACAAACCTTGCCAAGTATAAGGGATGCTATGGTCCCCATGATGGAAAACAAAGAAAAAATGTCGATCTTGCCCCTTCAAACTGTTGGGTAGATTAATTATCCGATACTTGGTATGTTGACTGTACAAGGTATGGGTATCAAACGAGGGCTTGCCCCTCTTAACTTTAAGGAGCATGGGCTCAAAAAGTAGGCGGAACAGACTCAGGTGGGGGACAATCCTCAAATGGAAGAAGATAGCGGTAAAAGCACTCAAAGCAGGTCAGTAATTAAGGCTAAGCTGCGAAGGGGCCAGGCGGTAATAACAAAGGAAAGAATACAAAAAATGATTCAAAAGTATCCGAAGGCCATATTCTATGGCATATTTACAAATAATAAACGAGTCCTTAAACTCGTTAGAGCATAGCTGGGTCTACAACCCACAGGGTTGAAATGGAACCCCATCAAGACTGTATTCTCCCAAAAGTGCCTTGAAGGTAGAACGATTGTGGAAGTCAGAAGGGAAGGTGCATAGATCCCTCGTCTCAGGCGAGACGCCAGACAAGGATGAGACAGACTTACCCTTGCCAGCAAGTCTAGACATGACCGCGTCACTCATAGGAAAGACGAGCTTTAAAGAACATCACTTCCTCACGCCTTAATCGAAGAGAGGGATAGCACCAGTGTCACAGAGCGCTTAGAAGTTTTCAACAGAGTAGGTAGGGCATTAACTATGCCCACACCCCCTATTTATAACCTCCATAGCAGGCGGTTCCCCCACTGGCGAGGCACAAATTTCGACAACAAAATCCGGTGAGAGGCGCCTGTTAAGGCCGACATTAAGACAAGCGGACGTGCCTGAAAGCCGTCTCTTAAGGCCAACAGTAAGATAGGCGGACATGCTTAAAAGCTACCTCCTAAGGTCGGTAGGAACTGGGGCATACTCTCACGTTCCCACATTGCAAAGCCACCCCCTAAGGACGGCAGAATCGCCCATAGTACAAATATATCCCTTAAGGCCAAATAAAGTTACAACCTCCGTTTCATGACAAATGCTCTTCCTGCTTTAATCAAAAAAGTTGGGAAGTTATTTGGAGGCATCGTCTACTACAGAGTTTTTACTACTTCAACTACTCTCTCAGTAGCATTCGCTAGTTAGAGAGTATGGGGCATATGATGAGGGGCAAAAAATGCACTCGGATTCAAAACTCCGCAGTAAGTCCGAGAACGAATCTGACTACCCGAATGCGGGATAAATAGGCCAAGCCTGACCCACCTATGCCCAAGCGGATTTGGATCCGCCTACACTAAGGCAATCCAGTTAGCCCAAGGACGGAAGGGCAGTGGAAAAGTCCACGACGCTCACGTCGACGGTAACGTTGGAGTTACCACCATCAATAGTCTGACAAAGGACGTGCCCTGACAACGTACATGTCCTGACAGAAGATTCTATAGCGAGATCCTTGCTCAACATTATAAATAGTAAAGAGAGACCTTTGAGGCTTCTCTTCAAGCAATCCGAGAGACTCTGAGAGATTGTAATGCCGTAATGCCACTACTTCTACTGAATTCACGAGAGTTCTACCTTCCCTTCAGACGTACATCCTTTGCGGTAGAACTGGATCATCAATCTCTTTGTTTTCCTTGCGATTGCTTGTTCTCAATTCGTTGAGTTGGACCCTCCGATTGCTTAGGAGGTTTGAACAGATAGTTAGCTAATTAGTTAGTTAGTTGTTTTCAGAAGAATTAATTGGTTGGCTAATTTATGAGTTTACGGGTGCGTTGCAATTCCTTTTATAAAAAGCTTGTGGACTCGTGAAGGATGCGGCTGAAGTTCTTGTGTTCTGGTTAATGTGGTAAATGCGGGAAGTGGGGCCCAAGCGTACCATCTCCATGGCAATCTAGTGTTATGATGGCATTTCTCACATATAAAATTGTTTTAGTAAACCCTGGATGATGTTTGGAAGGAGGAAAGTTGTTGGCTGTGTTTATGATGGAGGCTTGTTAGGATGCAAGATAGGTAAGAATGGATTTTGTTCTAGTGGGTGAACAATTCTGTGGTGGCTACTTCCTCTCTTGTCCGTTTTCTCTAGAAGGAGCATAGCATGCATCTGCATGTGTGTGGGCACGAGACTTCAATGAGCGGTTTCCTGTGCACTTTCCTATCTGGATGTTTGTAGCATTCGTTCAGTGGAACAAAAGAAAGTGGTGGGAGTATTGACTGACGTAGGTCTATTGACTGTAGCCTTATTTGTCCTCTTTGTATGTCTATCTCCTTCTCGTATTAATGAATTAATGAAATTTAAGGTTCAGGTTGAGTTTAGGAGTTAGTTCCAGGGGTAGAAGCACTAGACTAGGAGTTACAATTGGAGGGTCATTTGCGTGTCTAGTTGAAACGTATGCTTGATTGCATCTATGTTGCTTAATATCTCTCAAAAAAAAAGAAAACTATCTTGCTTAATAGATTGTGAGCTAGTAGATCTTGATTGGATTTCTTTACAACTTGAACTGGACTTAAGCTTCTTCCATTCACAATTTCAAGGGACAAAAAGAAAAGAAAAGAAGATCAACCTTCTGATGCCAGCTCCAACATGTTTTTTGAAAAGTAGCTAACTTCTATCTTGCTAAAGCACATCATGACTTGTATCTCTTCTATCCGATAGCCTTCAAGGACTTGGTTCTACCCATACAAAAGGCCTTGATTCTGTGTCCTAACATCACATGTCGGTAAATGACTCACCATTATGGATACTCAAGATATTGTACTTGGAGAAGTAGATAATCCCTCGCAATGATCAGGACCTATGAAAGGGGGCTGACTTAAAGTCCTTCAGTTCATACCCAGTTGAATGAGAAGTCTGCCCACTTTGTTGAACTAACAAGAAAGACCTAGTTTATTCTTAGGCTAGCAGGTTTTCCTTGCATTGATGCCTTTTTCCAGGCTGTTCCCCTGACCTTTGAGGTTTGATATGGCATCTTCTAGGGCCAGACTACCCAATAAACATTCTACCCTTCCCAAACCCAATCTACACAATCTCCTGACTTTTATTTTTTCTATTAGAAAAAGATATTGATTTTGGGAATTGAGTTGCTAGATTATTTTCCGGTCATCTGTCCATTGGTTGTAATTTTTTTTTTTTGAAATAACTTCCATTAAAAAAGGGAAGCCTCAATACTAGAGATGCAAGGAAAGAGAGAAACACCTAACTATTATAGAGGAAAGAAAAATGCCCTGTATAACGGGGGAACGTCAAAACACAAAACAAGACATGAAACAAAGGAAAAAGAAAAAGAAACGTCTCAAGATTGGGAACCAGACGATCTCTCTAAGGAGAACGACTCCACGCTCGTTGAACAGCAAGATACCAAATGAATCGGCCCCTGACGCACGTCAAGAATTTCCTTTGGTTGTAATTTGCTTTCCTTTCATTCCCATGTCCTCCATTATGAGATTGGAGGAACTCTAAAAATTCTTGGAGTTTGTGCGGTATGAGATTTACTTTTGTTGAGATTTTTACTTCATACTGGTGCAGAAAAATATGCCTAGATAGGATTGTATGCTTAATTACCCAATGCCATAGAGGGTCACACTCCAATATTTGTTTCTAACACTTCTAGTTAATACGGGCTTTTTTTTAAACGTGCCCTTAAGTCATGCTCATCTAAAGATGTTCTTGGAAATTGCTTCCCTGTATTATGAGCAGATGTGGAAGTCCTCTTTTGCCCTTTTCAGATGGTAGTAATGTATGTGTCCTTAATATATATTCTGAAGTTTAGGAAGGTTAGGGAAATGGATTTACTGTAACCTAAATGAAAATGGTAAAGTTCAATATGGATAACTATATAATATAAGGAATTGTCTTGCGATTTATCGTTGAGGAGTTATTGTTCATTTTGGCTTGGTTTTCTTGGTGAAATTTGTCAGAAGAAGACTGGGAAAAGGAGAACCCAAGCTTCATTCTTGAATGCAAGACTTTTGGCTTTGGCGGCTCATGCTTTGGCCGAGGTTTGCTTTCAGTTTGCTTTTTATCTATATACACATATTTTTATGCAGGTAAATACAATATTTAGCCTGTTTTTCCTTGCCTCTTAATGTCAACATCATATTAAGGGTGAGAAAAAAGCTGAGCCCCCAGAAATATGGAGGGAGCCTCTGGAGGCTGCTTCTTCATGGGTGCCTTGTGCCAATAAGCGCAAGCCCAGAACTTTTGGTATTGCTTTCAGTCTTTTTTTTTCTTATTTGGAAGGATTGATTTAAGAATTTTGCATTATTAGTCATTATGGTACAGTTAAAGCCTTCCCGTGCTATTTTCTTGTTTCCTGTGCTGTAGGTAGAAGTTACGGGTACATCCTCGTAAGTGCAAATGGTGGCATTAATCAACAACGAGTAGCTGTAAGTCTTCTGGAATTTTTTGCTATTTCTGAACTTCTATGAGATATTTCTATAATAATATTTTCAGACATTATTTTGTGGACCTTTTTGTTTAGTGTTTCAGATCTCTTTTATCTGAGTTCTTGTGGGATCAATAGAAATTAGTTGAAGTAATTCTGTTAAGGTGGCCTATAGTATGCTACTAAATGAAATAGCTACTATAAACTGTCTCAGCTGGCCTTCAACTTCCACATTCCATTATCATTTTTAGATTCGTTTCACCAAGTAGATTTGTCAAAAACCAGCAATTTATAAAAGAAGAAAAGTCCTGCAATGGTTCCAAAATCACGAGGAGAACTCACTGTTCTTTAAAATCAGACTATTCAAACATCACTTCCAGGGGGTCATAGTGGCAGCATACTGACGGTTTGGGTCTTTTTTTTTTTTTTTTTGAAGAGGCGTTTTGGGTCATTTTTATCCATACAACTTGGCATCACCTCCAAATCCATTTGGATAGTGGATACTGGTATGGGTTACAGTCGAAATCTGCCATTTTGGGGCAAATACCGCAGTATGAAGAACCATGCTCCCCACACATGCACACACAAAAAAAAAAAAAAACAACCGCCACAAAACAAAACCCACCCATCCCATGCCTGATATTTGTTTTGATATATGCACCAAATATTCTGTTATGAAGTATTGATGTGGAAATTGCATTGCCGTTACAGATATGCAATGCTGTTGCTGTTGCTCGATTACTAAATGCAAGTTTGGTTACCCCAAACTTTCAGTATAACAGTGTATGGCAAGATAGAAGGTAAGCTTCGTTTGCCTTAGTAGGTGATTTGTCTTTTTTTTTGTGAAAGGTATGCTTTTTATTTTTTTCAAGTACTACATCACTTAGTTGCATTACAGTAGCAGTTGAGGCTCTCTGGAAGTTTTGCCTCATCATTTGCTTTTTCAAGGCTTCCTTCCTTAATAAATATCATCATGCAGTGTGACAAATTTGTTTGCAAAGATAATTTTTTTTCATCGTCCTTGTCAATTTGGAGGAGACTTTTGAAGATCCCAAATATGAAGCTAGAGTTGGCTGGTGTTTTATTCTTCAATCATTTTTTGTTTGGGGAGAGTTTGGTATGGTCTAATCAGGGGATTATCTTATGTTTATATACATGTGAATGTACATAAATATGTAAACTGAACTCCAAATTAAGGAAGCCAACCTATATTATCTAAAATTGAAGTAGTTTAATCGAGGATTGACTTAAAGGGATTACTGTCAAGGTCCTGATATATGCTCAACTATATAATTTGCAATAGCATCAATTAAAATCAATGTGTGAATACCCTTTTTTGAATAAATAAAATGGGACGGCTACTGCTAGCCCATTGTAGCTTTCCTTTTACCATTAGAAAAAAAAATCAATGTGTGAATCCTGAAAAAATCCAAGCATAGGAACATAGATACCAAACAATATATACATGCAGAAACCACAACTAACATATCATCTGCAGGCACTGATCTGTTCTTTGGCAGGGAAAAAAATTCAGGAAGAAGCAACTATTAGATGGAATGATAAAAGCAAGGACACGGGGCTGGCAGCCACAGTTGATAGGTGTTGGGGAGATGGCCATGCATGGAGGTGGGCCGCTTGGGTGCGGGGTCTGGTTGAGAGATGGTGGCACGGCGAAGTAGAGAGGCAGAGAAACTGTGATGGCAATGGAGGAGAGGAGTTAGGGTGGTGGGGATATTGATGAAGGTTGAAGGGGAAATTCTGGTGGGGGATGGGGGGTTGGGAGAGCCTTTTATGGAAGGGGTACACAAGAAATGAAAGGAAGACAAAGTCCTAGGCTACTACAAGAAGGGGGAAAATGATAGTGACAACCTACTTTCCTAACCAGATTTTCCTAAACACCAAATAAAATAAAATTAAATATTTAAAACTGACGTAAAGTCCCCAAAATAAAATAACGAAGGCAAAATTTTGGCGGGCCCTTGAAAAATTACATAAATTAAGGTTAATTCACATTGGAAGGAAGGAGATGAGTAAGAGGGAGGGTGAGCCTGTGCGAGGGGAGGAGGGTCCTCGGGATCTCGAGACTGGGCTAGAGAGTAGCCACGGCGATGAATGGAAGGTGGTTGCACGGAGGAGGTTGGAAGTTTTGAACTTTGGGGAGTAGAGGAATGGTGATGATTCTGGTGATTGTGGTCAGGGTAGTGGTGTGGGACGCTGCTTCAAATGTTTGGAGCATGGTCGTTGGGCGAGGGAGTGCTACGAGCCTCTGAGATGTTGGAGGTGTAGGGGCTCTAGGCACTAGAATGTGAGATGCAACTGGAGTTTTGAGAGAAGGGCCAGTTGTCTCCCGCCGCCATTGCTGCAGGTGGTGCTCCTTGCTGAAGTGGATGCACCATGGTCTGAAGGTGTGGCTGCTCTTCACGTGGCGGTCGGTGAAGGGCTTCTTAGGGTGGTGTTCGATGGGTGGCTGTGGTTGTCTATGGTGGAGGATATGCTGTGCAACCATGTTGCGGGGGGTGAAGTGAGGGTCCTCCCCTTTGGCGAGGGAAAGTTCCTTGTCCTTGTACTCTCCTTGTTGGAAAGGGACCGCCTTTTTTTCAAAGAGTTTCGTGCGCAGGTTGAGTCTTTGAGGTGGCAGAGACCCTATGTCCATGATAGGGCGTCAAGGGAGCAACCATCAGAGAGGCGGTCGATAGTGTTGGCAATAGGTGTGCCGTGGTGGCTTCAGACAATGGAGGTTGTCAAGGCGATTGTCTCGCCCTTTGCGCGTCTCCGTGGATGTAGGGGATCTAGGGTCTCCGCAGGATCGCTTGAAGCAATCGTGGAGGTGAAGGTAGGGGTGTCTGTGCTGGAGAAGGTGATCCTTTGCCATGGTGGCTTCTCGTGGGTCATATCTTGTACCCCCACGAGTGTTCCTTAGATGTCAAAGGGGACCACGTTCACTGAGGTGGTCAATGGTGCTGTTGGTGTGACGATGCAGGGTGGTGGTGCGGTGGCGGCGCGGTGGGGGCGTTGCCTCGTTGTGCTAGGGTTTGGCGCTCAATCCAGAAGGTGAAGGGTCCGCATGCTAACGTGGACTAGGGGCCCGAGATTAAGGCATAGACCATAGTGTGTGGCGCATTGAATGTGGGTTTGATGGCGACCATTTCGGAGGAGATGTGCCAAGGAGCGGAAAGGTCAGAGGGATGCACGATCTGATGGGGGCGACCATTCTGATGGCATTTTAATGGAGGGGGCTCCAACCAGATCGAATCCTCCTCGGTTCTGTGTTCCTCGAACTCAAGGCACATGGGGAATGCCTTCCGGGATGCTAACAAGTTGGGCAAACTTTGGAGGCTTCAAACCTGGCCCCCTTCGACTCGGAGTGCTTGGTGACCTATCCAAAGGTTGAGAAGACCCCCACCCCACTCGAGTGCACTAAGATGATGGCTACGCTTAAGGTCGCAATGGAGATGGCAGTTGTCGACGACGAGGGATTGGCTGAAGTTTCTCCCGACCCGAGGGCAGAGGGCGCTGAGGAGTTCGCAGTTGCCATGGTCAAGCGGATCCGGGTTACTGTTGCCGACCCATTGCTAGAGGTGGAAGACTCGTGCAAGGCGACTCGGATGCGATCCACCTTGTCGTATGGCACCCGTGCAAGGTCCGTGGAGATCAGGGTGTTTGTTATAACCTGAGATGGAGCTATCAAGGCGCCACTCGTGGTGGTGGCCATACTTGGGAGATCGTTGACGGCCGAAGCAGAACGGATGAGGCGACGCAGCAGCCCCCTCCTTCACCACTTGTGGAAGGGATGCTGCTGTGCAGTAGATGGCTGTGGCAGCCAGGTTTCGCCGAGTTGTGAAGGGGGCCACCATGGTTACCCAATGACAAGTTTATTTTCATGGAACATCAAAGGTCTGAACGACTCGTCCAAGAGGGCGTTGTTGGGGGGTTATATTTGTTAGTGGTGAGTTGACATCATTCTCCTGCATGAGGCAAAACTAACGGCCTATGATGGGAGGTTTTGGAAGGAGATTGGGGGCTCCTGGATGGAGTGGTTCCACGCCCTCAATGCGATGGGTTGCTTCGGTGGTTAGATTCTGGGTTGGCATGAGGATGTCTTCACTTGGGAGGATGCTTTCACGGGAAGCCATGTTGTCTCTGCTAGTCTAGTGAGGAGGTCGGACGGGTTTAAGGTGACGCTAATAGGAGTGTTTGGCCTACTAGAGTCTCAAGTGAGAGATGTGTTGTGGGAGGAGCTTGCATCAGTCGCTGCGGAGTGCCATGGGACACCGTGGTTGATTGGAGGCGACTTCAACATTACTTTACAGCTTGATGGTAGGCCTGATGGACACGGGAGGCAGGACTCCGGCTCGGAACAGTGTGGGGTTCGTGGATCTTCATGGTTTGATTGTTTGGTCCCTAGATCTTGTGCATACACTTGGCAGAGTTCCGGTGGACAGAAGTCCAAGATAGACATATTCCTATCCAATGTGGAGATGGCAGAGGTGTTTCCCTTAATCGATTTCTTGCCGATGGATATGCCTTTTTCCGACCACACACCTTTGATGTGGAGGTCGACTGAAGGGTCTTTCTTCGGCATGTATTTTAAGTTTGAAAGATCTTGGTTTATGGAGGCTGACTTTAGTGACTGAGTGAAGAAAAAGTGGTCTTTGAAGGTGGAGGGTTCGACGTCGTTCAAATTGTCGAAGAAGCTGGCTGGTTTGTGGGACTACTTAAAGGGGTACAGGAAGGAGCTTAGGGAGACAAGACTCAGGAGGAAATTTGAGGCGTTGGTTGAGTTTACCAAGCTTGACAGGCAAGAGGATAATGGTGCGTTGACCACCGAGGACAAGGAGTGTAGGGAGAGACACACCTAGATTGTGCAGGAGGAAGATAGGAAGGCAAAGGTGGAATGGAAGACGAGATTAGAAGTGGCTGAAAGAAGGGGACTCCAACGCTAGATTTTTCAACCAGGTGGCGTCAGCCAGGAGAATGAGGAAATGTATTAACAGGTTGCTGGTTGGAGGGACAGCCTTTTCAGGTAGGGAGGATGTAGGGAGAACTGCGATAGACTTTTTCAGGGATTTTATGAGGATGTGTAGGAAAGGCTTGTGTAGGTGGTTGGGTGAAGATGTGCGGTGTATCTTTGCAGAGCAAGCAGAGTCCCTTACGATCGGCTTCTTGGAGGATGAGGTGAGAGAAGTGATTTGGGGCCTTAATGTAGATGGATGTCTGGATCTGGATGGGTTTTTGGTCTTCTTCTACAGGGAGTTCTGGCCACTAGTGAAGGAGGATGTGATGCAGGTTACGGAGGAATTTATGGTAGGGAACAGGGGTTTCGATAGGTTGAATAAGTTCTATCTTTTCCTACTTCCTAAGAAGGATGGTGCAGAGGCCATTGTGGATTTTCGGCCGATCGCCTTGTTCGATGCTTCATATCTTATTGTGGCAAAAGTCCTCGCCAATAGGCTCCTTGAGTTGCTTGGTGATATCATTTTGTTGGTGCAAACAACTTTCATTCCTGGGAGGGGCATTTCGGATGGCTTTGTGGTGGCTACAAAAGCTCTGGCTGCTTGGAGGAGAATGAAGAAGACAACATTTCTATGGAAGGTGGATTTTAGCAAGGCCTATGATTCCATTTAGTGGGATTTCTTGTGGGCCTCTTTGATCAGGAGAAACTTTCCTCAGGTTTGGATTGATTGGATGAAGAGATCCGTCACAACTACGTCATTTTCGGTGTTGGTGAATGGGAACCCTGTAGGAGGATGGGTGCAACCCAGGAGGGGGGTTAGGCAGGATGCCCGCTTGCTCTAATGTTGTTCATCTTGGACGTTGATGCCCTAGCTAGAACAACCGCTAGGTCGTGCTCGAGGGGGATGTTCAGGGGTTTCTCAATGGGTGCAAGCGGGGAGATTCCACTATTGCAGTCTGTGGATAATACTTTGTTCTTGGTGGAAGGGTCGTTTGTGGATGCAGGTAGACTTTGCATACTTCTGGAGTTGTTTGGTGAGGCATCAGGGTTACGAATTAATTACAAGAACTCCAATTTTGTTCCTTTTCATATGACAGTTGGGGAGCGTGGAGGCCTCCAGTGCTGCACTCAGGACTGGCATGGGAGCCCTGCCATTATCCTACCTCAGCCTCCCTTTGACGGATAGATGCCTTTGCCTGCAAGACTGGTTACTACTATTGCAAAGGATGGAGAAGTGGTTGTCGGGATGGTCATCTCGTCTACTGTTGAGGGTGGGAAGGGTGAGAGGCAATTCTGTCCTCCATGTCGGCTTACTTCATGTTTGTGTTTAGGGTCCCCCGTCAAGTAGAGAAGAAGATTACCAGCTTTATGCGAGATGTTTTCTGGTCAAACCTTGGATCGGTAGGGAAGGGGACGAGGTTGATGTCCTGGGAGGAGGTGTGCAAACCGGTGCAAGAAGGTGGTCTAGGGGTTAGAGGTGTAGAAGCGATCAACGTCAGTCTTCTCACGAAGTGGATTTCTAGGCTGGTGGGGCAGGAGCAGGGTCTTCTTGGTGATACTTTCAGCAATGCTATGGTTCCCTCCTCTCTTAAAGGGGGCCCTCGAGTCCCTTACTCTTAGTGCGTTGCACTTCATGTGGGGGTTGGCGACGGTGGTGCCGAAGGTGTAGGATTTCTTCTCATTGTACGTGGGGGATGGGGACACTTTCAGGTTCTGGATGGATAACTAGTAAGGTGGTGGTCATCTCTATGACAGATACCCGCGACTTTTCTCACGAGCTATGAGCAAGGAGGCAACAGTGGGGAGCTGTTGGGATGGTACACGGTGTCCCACCTTTGAGGGGGTGTTGTTTGATCAGAGGTGTGCGGACTTCTAGCTTTTGTTGGGGGATTTGGAGGGGTGGGAGCCAGAAGGTGGTCGGGATGCTTTTTGCTGGGACGAGGGGGACTTCTCTATTGCTAAGGCTTTTCACAGAATTAGTTCGCCCTCATAGACGGTGGATGTTGACTTCCTGAGGGACTGCAGGTTACTTTGGCTGACGGAGTGCCCTTTGAAGGTTAGAATCTTTGCTTGGCTTCTTAGGAGGGGCAGGATCCATACCAAGGTATGGAGGGCAAAGTGGGCAACAATGGATGACCTTAGTTGTCCCCTATGTAAAGGGGTGAACGAGGACGTTCAACATCTTTTCTTCTTTTGCCCCTTTGTGACGTAGGTTTGGAGAATGATGGGGATTGACTGGATTGTGGTTGTCGGCTTTGAGGGGTTTTGCTACTCTTCCAGGAGAGGTAATACCGGCATAGGTGGTACCATCTTTAGGTCGAGGAAGGAGAGGGCAAAGGTACTAGCGGTGCTGTAGGGAGTTTGGTTAGGAAGGAATGTGGTTGTTTTTAGAAGAGATGTAGCGTATGTTGAAAATGTTGTCTACTCTATTTCCGCCCAGCTGGTGTTTTGGGAGGCTGCCTTGTAACTTTGGCAATGGCCTTATAATGTTTTATTTTGATTAATGAATATGGATGGTTATCACACAGATAACCACCATTCACACCTTTTCAAAAAAAAAATTACATAAATTGGTTCACCCATTTATGGCTGGCATCGGCTCTCCTGCTATCTGAAAAACTTGCGGGCTATCTGAAAAACTTACTCCCGCAAGTTTGGCGTTAATTGGGGCCTAGTTGAGGAGGAGACTTCAAGTTTAACACCTCAAGATGTTGACGTATCATCATCATCATCATCATCTTCTCTTTAGGAATGGTGCCTGCTCGAGGAAACTATCTATTCATTATAGTGATTGGCATTGGTACGAGGGGAATGGCACTCCAATTCTCTAAGCAAATCAACTTCGTCTTCAACTTCTAGTGTAAGTGAAATTATTAAGTTTCTGCACGATGAGTCATGGAGGCATGCCCGAACGTTCGGATCTACTGTGATTGTTGGAGTGGAAACCAGTGCCTAGGTCAGGAATCCCAGATCTTGGATCACCTTGGAATGTATAAGATTGTCTAGACTAGAAATGATATTTGATGACGTTGATTGGAGTGGTGGTGATTAGTGTGGAAAACCCAAATCCCAAATATATAGAAGACAGGGTGGCACTGATGGTTGCCAATGAAAGCTGCGACAATGGTTGTTGACGATAATTTCCAATGAAAAACATACGAGGAGAGCTATAAGGAACCGTCCCCATGGTGATATCCAAGGTGGTTGTAGTGGAGTTGGGATCCCTAAACTCCATATCACCTCCTCATCTGTTTAAACTTTAATTGTCAGAACTGTTGACAATCTCATTTTTCAATGATAATGGCAAAGAGTTAGGACTTGAAATAATTATAGATTCTATGACATCATTGTCCTCTTGATTGGATTTTCTTCCTCATCATTCCACACCTCCATTAATGTTTCGTTGGAAGTCTCAGGATTATCTAATTTGGCCATGATAGGCACATGAATTTCTCAATGAAAATAGTCTTTAATAATTGAACCTTCTCCAAGATTGGAATGTCTTCATTGGAATTTGGCGACTTAGTTGGTGGACTCTTTCAAACTGGATAGACCAGAGATCTTCAAACATTATAATCGGAAGGAAGAAGAGACCTTCAGGTGCCTCATCCAGATTGATGGCCTCAGATTTTGAGAAGTCATTGTTATTCTTGCTTTCTACTTGATCTTTAGGTGTTGTTGGGGAAGATTGACATGATTGAGAAGATAAATGTTGGTGTACTTTTAGCTTATCTTGTTCCGTCTTATTGTCGTCTTATTATGTGGCATGTACTTGTAGCCCTTTGGTCTCTCTCTATATAAAGAGACCTAGGGTTTCTAATAAACTTGAACTCTTTCAGCCAACTTGGTATCAGAGCATCGGTCCTAGACCATGGCTCTAGGTATCCCACCCCTCAAGGCCTTCGAAACCCCAAACACCCAAATCCCGTTCTCTCTCCTCCTTCCTTGGCGGCGGCAGCACTCTCCGACGACCCTCTGGCCACACATGAGTGCCTTGCAACAGCGCTGACGCGGTGCCAGGACTCCTGAGCCGTCGCGTGACCCCAAACGCTCCACGCAGCAGCCCTAGCATCTAAAGGCGGCGTTGCTCCAACCTGACTTGACCTCACGACGGGGCTGCGGTGGTGTGGAAGCCCCTCTATCATCGACCAGTGCATTAGTGAGGCCCTAGTGGCTTGAGGCGCCGACTCTGCGACCCGTTCTAGTCCTTGCGACGGGGCTGAGGCAGAGGTCAATAGACCCAGCGACGGCGCAGCAGACCTAGCGGCGCTCTGGTAAGGGTCAGCAGGCCTAGCGGCGCTCCGGCGAGCATCAGCAGACCCAACGGTGGCGCTCGCAGCTCCTTACAGGCGCTGCTGCCGGCGTTGTAAGTCCTTGCAGTTGCGGCGGTGACCTGTAGCACGCCTTAGCAACATCTCCCTACTCCTGTTGGTGTCACAACAGCTATCTCAGGCCGCGACCGGTGGAGATCAGTCGCTAGAAGGGGCCTAGATTTGTTCATGGCCTCCTTGGGTGTTCTCCTTGTACCCAAGTGAGGCCACTACTTGTCCAAGGAAAGCCTCCTAGCAACTACGTTGATTTGAACTACTGCATTGTTGGATTATTGATGATCTCTTGGTCCTAGACACTTGAGTGAGGCTTTCGGATTGAGGAGATGGCTTTAGATGATCAGTCCAAGGTGTCTTCGAGCTCTACTTCGGACATCGGGGTACTTAAAACCCGTTCTTTGGTCCAGTTGTCAACTTGGACGAGACCAACTACCCACGGTGGTCCCAGACCTTTCTTATGACCGTCAAAGGTCATAAAAAGAGCCATATACTTACCGATCCAGAGCCTAAGAATAAGACTGGCATAAATGCCAACTGGGATAGTGATAATGCCATGGTTTGTGCGTGGCTAATGTAGACAGTTATTCCCAGAATAGGAGATGAGATCATGTATTATACTACAGCAAAGGAGATGTGGGAGTCCTTGCGTGATACTTATTCACATGTCAAGAACTTCGTACGTGTTTTTCAAGTCTTTTACGATCTCTTCTACCTACGTCAAGAGGGGCGTACGCTGTCACAATATTACTCTCATGAAGGGTATGCTGGAAAGGCACTACTCCTACTTGCCAGGATGTGTCTGCAAGTCCTGGAGGAGTTTCAGGAGACAGTTGGCTATCTCTCTTTTCTTGGTTGGTCTTGGACCTGAATATGTTGTAGCCAGAGATCAGATTCTTACTGCTCCGGATCTTCCTAGCCTGGAGGAGGCATATAGCAGGCTCAGCAGAGTTACAGTGCATTCTCCTACTGCTGATTCTACTGCTCAGTTGTCCGCACTGGCTGCGATCCCTGGACGTGGCAGGGGTACTTATCCTGCACGTGGTCATGGACGTGGACGCTCCTCTAGTACGTGGAATAAAATACCATGTACTTACTGTGGCAGACTTGGTCACTCTAAGGTTACATGTTGGCAGAAGTCCCAGATTCAGCTCTTACTACCCCTGATGTTAGCTCCTTGAGTACCGAGATTGAAGCTCTGCGGTAGCAGATTGCTCTTTTGACTCAGGCTTCCCCTTCTCAGCCACCTAACACGGCAGCTATTGTTACATCTTCGGAGGTTCCTGCGATTAGTATGTCCTCTCTTTCGTCTTCTGGTGAGTGGTTTATTGACTCTGGTGCATCCAAGTACCTTTGTGGTGACAGAGGATCTTTCTCCCACCTTGCACCTGTTACACCTGCCAGGACAGTACAGGTGGCTAATGGGAGACACTCGCCACTTGTTGGCAAGGGAGATATGTCTTTATCTCCTACCTTGAGGCTTGCAGATGTTTACTATGTGCCTGATTTTCCATTGAGTTTATTATCTATTAGCAGTATCACCAGATATTTGAATTGCCGAGCTATTTTTGATGCGTCATCTTATGTTTTGCAGGACAAATTCACTGGGAAGACGATTGGTGGAGGGCGTGAGGAACATGGGGTGTACCGTCTGAGCCATACTGTTTTTGCTACTTCTGCTACTCAGGGTCTTGCTTCTGCTGGATCTCCTCTCCAGTGGCACCACCGCCTTGGCCATTTACCCATTCATCGCCTCAGACGTGTTCTTCCACATATCCCCTCCACTACTACTCTCACCTGTGATGCTTGTCAACTTGGCAAGCACGACAGGGCTAGTTTTTCCAGTTCTTCCTCTGTTTCATCTGTTGCTGCATTTGACTTGGTTCATATGGATGTGTGGGGTCCCAGTCGTACTACTGATCGACTTGGGAATAAATATTATCTTATTTTAGTTGATGATTTTTCTCGTGTCACTTGGATGTTTCTTTTAAAGAATAAGTCTGATGTTGGGCAACTTATTGAAAGTTTTGTTAAGGAAATAAAAAACCAGCATTCATGTTTGGTGAAGTATTTTCGTTCGGATAATACTTTGGAGTTTTGTACTACCCACTTGCGCATTTTTTTTTTCTAGTTGTGGCATTATTCATGAAACTACCTGTCCTCATACCTCTCAGCAAAATGGTGTTGCTGAGAGGAAACATTGGCATATTCTTGATGTTGCCTGCACCTTATTGATTCATCACTCAGTCCTGTCTCTTTACTGGGGTGACGCTGTTTTGACTGCATGTTTTTTGATAAATCGGATGCCCAATGTTGCGTTACATGAACGAATTCCTCTTCAGGTCATGTATCCTGATCGCCTTCTGTTTCACGTCACCCCTCGGACTTTTGGCTGCATTGCCTTTGTCCATTTGTTGGGACCAGGTCGAGATAAACTTGCACCGAGAGCAGTTAAATGCGTTTTTCTAGGGTATACTCACACACAAAAGGGGTATCGTTATTTTGATCCGCTTACCTCTCGACATTTTGTTTCTGCGGATGTTACCTTTCATGAGGCTGTACCTTTTTTTCTCTATGACGGCTGCTGAAATGCCTCCTGAGGGTGATATGGCACCTATGCCGTATACACCTATTCGCTTTGGGAGCTTCCCTGAGATCCCTGTCCTGCTACATCACCACTACCACCTGCTACGCCTCCCTTTCCTCGCCTGACCGAACCACTTCGGACATATGTTCGCCCTCATACTACCTATCAGGGACCCCTACCCTCGCCTTCACTATCGGCTTCTCAAGTGAGTCCTTTAGACACTGACGTATCTTTGCCATGTGATGGTCACAGGGACAGGACGTATGATGTGCCAGGAGATGATATTGATATTCCGATAGCCATTCGGAAACAACCAGGGACTTGCACCACTTATTCTATGGCAGGGGCACTTGCTATTGACAGTTTATCTCCTAGATTTGCTGGATTTACACAGGCCTTAGCTACTACGCTGATTCCAGCCACTCACTGTGAGGCCATGCTTGATCCAAAATGGCGGGCAGCCATGGAGGATGAGATGGTCGCTCTTCGAGGTCGTGGGACTTGGGAGCTAACCCCACTTCCTGCTGGTGCTGCCGTTGTTGGTTGTCAGGGGGTGTTTACTGTGAAGTTTAACCCTGATGGTGGTGTTGCTCGGTACAAAGCCCGTCTCGTGGCAAAGGGGTTCACCCAGACCTATAGGGTTGACTTCTTTGACACATTCTCACCCGTCGCCAGGCTTCCCACGGTTCGGGTCTTGATTGCCGTGGCAGTTCAGTTGGATTGGCCTTTGTATCAGCTAGATGTCAAGAATGCCTTCCTTTATTGTGATCTTCATGAGGAAGTCTACATACAGCAGCCACCTGACTTTGAGAGACAGGGGGAGTGTGTATGCCGGTTACGGAAGGTTATATATGACCCAAAACAGAGTCTCAAAACTTGGTTTCAAAGATTGTCACAAGTTGTTGAGGTAGCTGGCTTCAGAAGGTCAACGGTTGATTTTTTCATTCTTTATCAGGAGGACTTCGCGAGGTACTGTGATACTCTTGGTTTATGTTGATTTGATTATCACAGGGAATGATGAGCAGGGCATTACTGAGGTCAAGTGCCTCCTTACGAAGTAGTTTGTTATGAAGGACTTGGGGGGCCTACGGTACTTCCTTAGAATTGAGGTTGCTCGCAGTAAGAAGGGTGTGGTCTTGTCACAGAGGAGGTATGCTTTAGATATTCTGCAGGAGGTTGGTATGCTTGGGGCCAAGGAGGCCAATATTCCTATGGACCCCAAGATGCTACTGTACGATGAGGATGCATAGGTGGTGGACAGTAGAGAGTATAAACAGCTTGTGGGCAAGCTATTGTATCTCACTATCACAAGGCCAGATATCTCCTTTGCAGTTGGAAGACCGAGTCAATTTATGGCCAAGCCAGCACGTCAGCATTGGGATGCAGTATTGATGGTACTTAGATATATTAAGAAGGCTCCTGGGAAAGGTCTTTTCTTTTCCAAGGGATCTTCTATGACCTTGGTTAGATACTCAGATGCAGATTATGCGGGATGTCATGTGGATCGCAAATCTACTACTGGGTTCTACACCTTCTTAGCAGGGAACCTGATCACATGGAGAAGCAAGAAACAGGGTACTGTTGCGAGGTCCAGTGCTAAGTCTTGAGTACAGAGTTATGGCTCAGACAACTGCTGAGATGATGTGGATCAGATCCTTGCTTGTTGATTTACAGGTGCAATTTTCTAGTCCCATGGAGATGAGGTGTGATAATAGAGCAGGTACCTTCATTGCTAATAACCCTTCTTTTCATGAGAGGACGAAGCATGTTAAGGTTGACTATCACTATATCAGGGATATTATTCAGAAGGAACTGCTATACAACACCTCTGTTGCATCTGAGGAGCAGACGGCAGATATTTTCACCAAACCCTTGGCCAGATCTTCATTTGACACCTGTATGTCTAAGCTGAGTATAATTGATATCTATGCTTCAGCTTGAGGGAGAGTGTTGGTGTGCTTTTAACTTATCTTGTTCCGTCTTATTATCGTCTTATTGTGTGGCATATACTTTTAGCCTTCTGGTCTCTCTCTATATAAAGAGACCTAGGATTTCTAATAAACTTGAACTCTTTCAGCCAACTATAAAAGCCTCTTGCCATGATTATTCTTTCCTAAGCTTTTAACTCTTACTGAACTAACTCCAATGCCTCTTTCACTTGTGAAAGGTCTTGCCGAAACTTAGCAGCCTCTATCTTAGATCTTTGCCCTTCTTTCCTTATGATGAACATGCTCCCTTCTGTTGTCACCATCTTTATAATCACGACAACTATCCCTCATACACTTCTCTTTATAGTAAGAGCATGCTCAATCAAAGCAACAATGCCTTTCCTCATAATAACAACCTGTCAAACCATACAAGAGGTTTGTTTTCTTCCCATGATAGTGGACCTTTCAATCGTAAATATGATGCAAGCTTGTGCTTGCATACCAATTGATGGAGCAGGAAGCCAGAATGAGGATAAAGATGTAAACTGAACCCCAGATTAAGGAAGTCCACCTGTATTATCTCAAATTGAATATGTTAACAGAGGCCCGACGTTAAGGAGGTAATTGTCAAGGATCAAATTCAGAACTGAATAATTCCTGATTTCAAAAAAAAAAACACACATGGTAATTGACCAGCCCAAAGTATCAACTAAAACCAATATGTGAATCCCAGAAAATCCAAGCTTAGGGACATAGGCTCCCAAAACAATGTGAATATACAGAGACCAATGCACTTAAAATATCATCTGCAGGCACTAATCTGTTCTTTGCAGCGGGGAAAAAACAATTTCAGGTCGAAGCACCAATTTGGATGGAAGGGAAGAAACTGGACACAAGGCTGGTGGCTGTGTTTACGAGGAGTCGAGAGGGTGATGTCCAATGAAGTAATCAGCCTGGGAGCAGTGGTTGGTTGTGAGTTGGCGGCATGGTGAAATAGAGGGGTGGAGGAGCTGTGGTGGCGGCAGCAGAGAGGAGTTGGTGAAGGTGGGTTGCGTGCATGCGTGCATGCTAACACTGGGTTTGCCTACATGAGTGCCCCACAAAATTTGCGAAGTAGCGAGGGGGTGGGGGGTTAACCTTCGATGCGGTAAGAGGTTGACACAGAAATACTCTCACTGGCTTATTGCAGGACTGGAATGTAAGATATCTTAATGCCAGTATACCAAGATAAAATATAATTTATGTTGAAGATCGTTGTTAAGATCTTTTTCAAAAAAAAGATCGTTGTTAAGATAATGAACTTTCACAATGCATGGTTCTCTCTCTCTCTCTCTCTCTCACTCAGACACACACACACACACAAGTGTCCAAAAAGCAAGGTTCTTAATGTTGATTTCCATAATTTTAGAAATGTCAATTTTGGAGGCATGCTAGAGGCACGCCGAGGAAACAATAGAATTTTGACATTGAATTTAGTTGACTTTGACAAGGCATTTTAGAGGCACATAGAAGACATGTGAGTAAAATTTTATCAGTATGATTATAATTGTATTAAATTTTTATAACTATCAAAACTTGATAAATATTTAAAAGCAAAATGCTAGAATCTAGCAATGTAATTGTGCAAAACATATAGATTTAACAATTGTAGATTCGGAAATCCTTAAATGAAGTGATCTTAGTATTAATTTACCATAAAGCCCATGGATCTACAAATGTAATCTTTATATCCCATAATAGAATCAATCGATCTAGAGATTACAGGTTAGATTTATGTAAGGTACAAGAAATAATTTGTATTTGGCTTTGGAAAAGCTAAAATACCTCTATGGGGGGAGGAAACTCTTGCAAGAACTCTTCTTTGCTCCAATGAACTTGCAACAACAGTGATCCATAAAAATAATGTTGATCTTAAAGTATGAAAGGGTGTACAAATTGCATGTAACCTCCCTGTGTATGGAATCGCCAATAAACTATCAAAATGTGGCAAAATATCATTGACACTCCTACGTAAGGTTGTCAAAAAACTTAGGCTCAATAGGTTCAACTTGGGTTTGACTCGATTGGTTGACGAATTGAGCTTGAGCTCAAGTTTGAGCTCGATAAGCTTATTGAGTCGAGTTGGAGCTGAGTTGGGCTTAGCTCGATAAGGGTATAAATTTGTTAATATTTATGTATCATATATGCATGTACTTAATTTTAAAGGATAAGAATATGATAGCAAGGGTGCAATTTTCCCAAATCCTTACCCCCTCAACTCCCATTGTCGTGCAAACCCATCTAAACCCTACTTTCCCTTTCCTGCACCAACTCCACCAGATCCCTTCCTCTACTCCAAGTTCCAACTCCGACCATGCATCTCCTTCCGAGGTCGACTAGTCGTGGCTTGCGCAATGCACCTAGCCAACCTCCTTGTACATGGTGTACCTACCCTGTGCGACTGCCTCCTTACTTGTCGCCTTCCGTGTGGTTGTGTGTAGCATACCCTGGTTCCCTCCCATTTATCGACTGTAGGAGACACCTCTCTAGACTCCAACAGCTGTGTCCATGTATTCCTTTAGTGTCAATGATTTGTTTTGGTGTTCTATCGATTTAGGTTGGTTAATGTTTAGTACCCACCCAAACTTTGCAAGCAAAACTAGGCTCGAGCCCATTCCCAAACTGGAGTCGTCTCAGTCAAGCCTTATCAAACTTGAGATAGAGCTTGAGCCTGGGCTCTGCTTGGGTCGGGCTTGGCTTGTTAGGCTTAATAGACAAGCCTACTACATTTCGACACTACATATTTGTCAAAGTGCTCCCCATCGGAAAGAGACCAGTTCGTTAACATGCCATTGCGTCGGAATGTAGAACATTGCCGAAGTAAAGAGGTAAGTTTGGAGGGGAGATAGAGTATATTTTTTCAAAATGGAAAAGAAATTACATGCGATGTGACCAAGAAGGAAAAAGGAGATAAAGCTTCGCCTACAACATTTTCATGCCAAGCCCTTTCTCAATGGAAAATAACCCCATTTTTTTGTAGCGAAATTAACCAGAAAGCAACACCAGCCTTAGTTCAGGCCAAAGAATCCGCCTGAGTGCTGCTATGAAAAGTCGCCTGAAACTCCTCCAAAGAGTCCACATATACCCTAAGGATAGAGAGGTGTCCCAACTGATTTGGCAAAACCACAAGTAAAGAATAGAAATGCATTGTCGTCCTCCATTGCACCACAAAGATCACATCTAGTGTTGGCATCCTGGACCCATATCCTCTTCCTAGCCCTTGTCACTAATCATGCTCGAAGAAGCTCTTGAAGGGGATCTTCATCTTCCATGAGGCAGAGTAGTCTAAAACCATTTAAGAGGGACAACCCTCCACATCACCACAAGGAATGTTGTAAGCCTTCTTGACAGAGATGGATACCCTGTCCCATTCCAGGGAGTGCAAGAAGCTGGATTTGGACAAAGGTCCCTAACCAAAGTAAGTAAGAGCTCCAAATCACTCACTCTCCTCAGAAAGGCACTCTTCAACTATCGGCAACCAAGCCTCTACACCTGCAGGCCCATCCCAGGTACTCACCACCTAGCCCTTATCAAGAGCTAGGGCATACAATCTAAGGTCCTAACTCTATCAGAACTCCTTTTCCAATCCAATCATCATCCCAAAACCTGGAGGTAGATCTGTCTCCCAGCACAGGATGAAAAAGATGCATGACCTGTTGCAAAACAGACATTAGACCTCTTCAAAAAGCAGATGCCCTACTGGTAGCTACCAGTTTCTTGGATCTATTCAAGTATGAATTGTAGGCATCCACCAAAAGACGATGCCACATCTCATCCTGATTGCTAAAAAGCTTTACCATCCACTTGTTAAGCAAAGC
Organism: Thalassia testudinum; assembly: GCA_037157565.1. Taxonomy (NCBI): domain Eukaryota; kingdom Viridiplantae; phylum Streptophyta; class Magnoliopsida; order Alismatales; family Hydrocharitaceae; genus Thalassia; species Thalassia testudinum. The sequence goes on from JAZHRO010000036.1 coordinate 192,046,646, forward strand.
ATCACTAGACATATAAGGTTGAGCACCTATAGTCATCCCAGCTTTAGTGGCCTACAAATATCATCTCAAGCAACCAAATGAAGGGAGCGACCCACCTGTTCCTTATCCTTCTAAAAGAACCTTTTTCTGATCATATCAATCTTCTTTAGGACCCTCTTTGTTGGGTTGACAAACTGACAAATGGAAAACCGAACTTGTGGATAAACCGACTTCAATATCACCGATATTTGAAACAAGGACTGAAAGATATAGGCTTAATGATGTAGATGGAGCTTGGCAAAATGATATGGTATAGTTCTTGTAGTGACTGTAAGCTGTGTTATTGTTCACATGCCTGAAGTTTTTTTGGTACTTCAGCTTGGCTATTCTCCTTCAAAGCGGGTGTTCCTCCTGCTTCATTTCCAAGTTTTGTATCTGATTATTATCTTTATGGAAGGTCCATTGGACATGCTTTCAACAAATTTTAGTTTTTTACTATGCCTCCCGATATTTTATGAAAAATGGTTCAGCTTCAGGTCTAATTAATGCAACCTCCTTTAACAAAGTTCTATCCTGTTTTAGGTTTGTTCTTGCGTATTTTGTGGTTATTGGCTTTCCTTTATTTGTAGGGAAAAATAATTATCTCATGTTGTGTATTTTCTTAGCCAGTTTGGTGATATATACAAAGAAGAATACTTCATCAACTACTTAAAAGATGATGTACAGATTGTGAAAGAGCTTCCTGTGAGACTGCAATCTCTAGACCTTGAAGCCATTGGTAGCATTGTAAGCATCTGCCCATACCCAAAAGCAACCATACTAACTAAAGATTGTGCTATGTATTCCGTATATTTTATCAATAACTCAATGTTACATCTTTCAGCTGACAGATTCTGAAGTGATGAAAGAGGCGAAGCTGAGTTTTTTTGTGAAAAAGGTTCTTCCTATCCTACTCAAGAACGAAGTTGTCCATTTTGTGGGGTTTGGAAACCGCCTAGCATTTGACCCGATACCAACTGAGTTGCAGGTAGTTTAGATTGATCAGCAAGAAATCTGCCCAGGCATCTCTTTTCTGATAAATATTTTTTTTGGAAGGATTATATATATATATATATATATATATATATATATATATATATATATATATATATATATTGTAAAGACCAATGGAAGCTGATAAACAATAATAGATTTCCTAGCTCCTTTGTGCGGGAGTGTTGGTCCGCTTAGAGCTTCACACCTATTCGACGTGACTCAGAGCACTCCTAGCAGAGCGTACATTTCCCACTTGCTGACATGGGTTCTATTGGGAGGGCTTTCACTCTTATTTGATGCATTTGGATGGAGCACAATGGTGCTGTTTTCATAGGGGAGCATTTCTCTATTGAGAGCGGTAGCCATTTGTATTCTTATCTTTATAACATTCGGAGTTTTAGTCTCCCCTCTTAATGAATTTTCGGGGGTTAACATTCTTTGTTAAGCCCTCTTTCACTTTTTTAAAAAAAAAATTCCAGACTTAGATATTTGAAAGAGTGATTCCTTTCGTTGATGTTGTTTGTGCCCAGAAAGAAAATGGAATTCCATTTTGCATTAGTTGGATAAGTTACCATGGTCAGGAACTTTTGTTCTGGTGTTTGTATGAATCAGATTTATTTTTCAATGTTAGAAGTACTACCTGTTTGTTACTCTAAGCATCCATAATATAACTCATTTTTGTATTCTTCCTTTTATGTGTTCTCATCTATTTTTTTTATTTCTAATAGATGGATCTTTTCTAGAGACTTCGATGCAGATGTAACTTTCATGCTCTGCAATTTGTTGAAAAAATACGGGAAACTGGTGCTCTGCTTGTGCAAAGAATGCGCCGGCATCTGCTGCCATCGGGACCTTTGGAGCAAAACTTAATTGGGTTGCCAGAAGCAACAAATGCAAGCAGAAAGAAAGATGATCGTGCCAAAGCTTCTAGATATTTAGCTGTCCATCTGAGATTTGAAATTGATATGGCTGCATATTCTCTCTGTTATTTTGGTGGTGGCAAAGAAGAGGAAGATGAATTAGAAGCATTTCGCAAACTTCATTTTCCAGTATTAACAATGTTAGAGAATACTGGCAAGTATGTTCAGCCTTGTAATGGAACTTAACTTAGTGTTGGTTAAGAAAGTGGCTGTACATACCCTGCATTTCTAGTATAGGATCTGTTTGTTGTACCATAAAAACCATCTATGACTTGATTTGTTACTGGTTACTGCTGCATGAGATATCTGACATCAATAGATAAACTCAGAATTGTTGTCCTGTAATGCTTGTTGATACCTGTATGATATATCACACTTGGAGGCATGCATATCTCTTAAAACAATTTTAGGAGATCTTTTCTTTTTTATCTAGGAAAATAATTATCATAGAAAACCATCCTCTTTAGATGTAACATTTTGATGGGTGTTTGCATCAATAAAAGAGCATAACCATTTAAATATGCACATAAAAAGGACATGCTGAAGGATCACCCATCTATGGGAGCATCTTTAGGTGAACCTTTCTTGTTGAAATGACCCTGCAATGACTTTGTTGGGACTCTTAATTGCTGTATTTTGCAGGGTGCCTTCTGCTGCTGAACTGAGATCTGAAGGTCAATGCCCTCTCACTCCTGAAGAAGCTGTTCTTATGCTTGCTGCTCTGGGTTTCAGACGTAGAACTCGAATTTATCTAGCTGGCGCTAATATTTATGGAGAAAAGTCAAGATTGGCCATCTTACGAAATTTGTATCCCAATGTAGTTACCAAGGAGAAACTTCTTTCTGCATCAGAGATCCAACCCTTTGTCAATTACTCTTCCCAGGTAACTAAATGTTCAAATACGTTAGCTAGCTGGAGGTGGTATTCTAGGTATAGATATTGTATGATAATGCATCTATGCCCCCATTTATTTGAATCTATAGTGTTTACAACATGATAAGGTTTGATATATATTGCCATCATTGGAGTGGTAGATTGGTTAGCCATCTGCTCTGGGATCAAATCTGAAAAGCTATCTTGTTATCCATGTTATGGAGGTGTATTACCAGTTTTGGTGTTCATATGTCCACTGCATTACCTTGGGATTGTACATAAAAATGACGAAAAGCATAATGATTAGTGGCATGTGCTCATGATCTTTTTGGCTTGGCTCACCAGATTTTTGTTTATGACATCTGCTCTTAGTACTCCAGTTTTATCTGTTTAAGAGTAATATCTCTAAGCAAATATGTGGTGTCAATTCTATAGCCCTATTCGAGGACCTAGCAAGGTTTTAAACAGTGTCTCTATTTTCCACTGCAAGAATGCTAAGGATCCACTGTCTTTTATAGTTTTCTTTCAGGAAACTGTTTTCAATCAAAATTTTGCAAATGTAACTAGCCTTGCTTTACAATTCATACAACTGCAGTGGTACAGCTTAATGCATCTGTTGCACTAAGCATAAATGCTGACAATTCCAGTCAATGACTGGCAGACCTTTGGATGCTTTGGCACTTGAGGAACTCCAATTCCTCCATGCTTCGGACTGAAAGTGACAATTTTCTTGAATTTGCAGTTGGCGGCATTGGACTTTATAGCATGCGCAGCTGCAAATGTATTTTCCATGACGGACTCAGGTAGTCAGTTCTCAGCGCTGGTTTCGGGTTACAGAATGTATTATGGTGGGGGAAGGTTCCCCACTATAAGGCCAAATAAGCGACGTTTGGCTAGTATTTTCGCAAAGAACAATACCATAGAGTGGAGGATGTTCGAGAGAAGAGTAAGAAAGGCCATAAGACAGACTAAGAAGGTTCTTGTGAGACCAATGGCCAGAAGCATCTATCGACATCCGAGGTGTTCGGCATGTATGTGCAAATTCTGATTCATAGGTACATGGTGGACATTGGAGCTTAACATTTGGTTGGGTGTGTGGTGGTGGGATTTTTACATTACATTTGGGGTTCTGGGTTGGTGGATTTCTGTGTGTATGATGTTGTTGGGGAGGGTTTTGTAGTGTCATTCTTTGTATAATATCCCAAGTTATAATTTACCCAAACATATGCAGTAAGCAATGCATCTCCAATCATTTGTCAATTGCTTGAAGAGCTTTGTGATATGCATTCCTGAAGTTTCTTCTGAGTGTGCATTGGAAAGTTGGATGCCTATATAAATATATATGGTACCAAGGTACAACATGGTTAACTCGCCATTCGGTGATGAGGGGGATATGTCTTCCCGTAAGAATCCAATGTCTTGGTGCAGTCCTTGTAAACTGTTTGGCATTCTACCAGCACAACGTCAGTATAATTTTCTCAAAAGCTCAAAATTATAAAGCAGTTTTTACACGAATCTATTTCATATTTGATGCAGTGAATCATATGAGTCAATGTAAATGGCTTGGTGATTGATTGATTGGTATTTAAATTCAAAATGTCAGGATCAAATCTCATGTTGAAAAAGATGTAAACCTGGAGGTGTTTGAGGTTGAATTTGATTGTGGGTTAGATTGAAGCCGGATGCATTTCGAGAAGTGTTAAAAAAAATCGAAGATGTTTGGTCGGGTGCTTTGAATGAGGAATGAGTTAGATGCGTTGGGCGAGTGTATGTGATTTAAGTAGAGAATTAAGAGTTGTAGTTCATTGGTTTTATATTTGACATGATTTTTTTAAAAAATTATTGTTTGATTGGATAGCAGAATAAGTGGTAGATCAAATGTGGGTAGTTGATGATTTGCAAATAAGGATGTATGATGATATTATTATTATTATTATTATTTTAAGTTGGGGTGCATTGAAAGACACAAAGATCGGATAAATCTCACTTTACCCCTGAATACTGCAATAAAGAACCCACGAAAGAGCGGGATGACGCTCAAGCGTAAAGAGCAGAGCAAGTGGTAGAAATTTCCTTCGTTTCTTGCGTTATAAATTCGAATGTAAGTAAAAATTTTACAGGGTATGGGGTTGCAGTCTTTATAATAAAACGTCAATGATGCTAATCCTAATAAGCCTCTTCGCCCTCAAATTTTTTATCACATTTCCATGTCCATCTCTCGAGAGTCTAGATTTTGTAGCAGTACTTGACTACGGTACGTGGTATGTTTGTCTGCATTCCCGTTGACCAGGATATTCATGCAGCAGTGTATTGAACATGGAATCTAAGATTGTCATTGGTCTAATTGTAATTTCCAATTAAGATGTAATGAAACTTGTTATTATGTTTGATCCAACCCTTTACAAACAATTCCCGTTAGTTATTTCTTTCACGGCGACATTACCGTTCGCTGAGGTCAACTCCATTTCATTGAACATCAAATGCGAAGTAAAGGGTTTGTTTACCTCTCAAAAAAGGGAAAAAAAAAAGCAAGGAAAAGGGAGGAGTACGAAATTCTTTTCAGAATAATACCCGTTTCTTATCTCGATTCTTCACGCATTATACCCTTATCATTTAACTAAAATCTTTCCTTAAATGATCTTCCCAGCAAAAAAATGAAGGTAAAATTAACTAACATTATCTAAATAAAGAACAAGATCACGCTGTTGATTCAATTCAATCTAAAGAGAATGAGAGATTAAACGCAATGCTACCATTTCGGATGGCCAAGCTACAACCTCTCACCAACATCTCCCACTACCCTCAACCATTCACCCCAAAATAAGCTTCCCAAAATAGGTCAAACCATCTCAACCACACACACACACACACACACACCCCAAATTGCCTATATATATTCTTCCTATTGCCCTTTGTCTTTCATCAGCACCTCATACACAAGTACTACATTTCGAAGGTGAAGGAAGCGATGGCTACCTCCAAGAAGCTTCTCCTGGTCCTTGCCCTTGTCCTGGTGCTTGTGTCGATCGCAATGGCCACCGGCAACGGCTGCTACACCGATTGCTTCCACCGGTGCTCCAACGGTGACAATGGACCTACTTGCACCAAAATGTGCATGAAGGCATGCTTCCCCAAGGGCATCGACATCCCCGAAGATCTCAAAACCAATGTCTAGACCTGTAACCAAGAGTTAATTTTGTGTATGAATTACCACGGAGATGAGATCTCAATTTTCTTATGAATAAGAATATATTGTGACTCCAAGGAGTTGGTTGTATTTTTATTTGCCTCTTTTCTCTTAATGTCATTACCCTCCTTCTAATGTATGGATGTAAGTGCTTATGTTGGATTAATGAATCAAGAAAATATTAAGTAAGATGATCGTAGAGAAGAAATTGAATGATGTAGTTCTGCTAATCTGTATCCACTCTCAAGCTCTCTTAACAAACCGTCTCTATTGGTAAATGCAAAACTCTAATGCGAAAAACACATAAATTCCATGGAAGGAATGTTAATCGTCCTCGACAAGACCCATATTGTGCAGTCTTAATTGAAAGAGAAGACATGACAAGAGGAACAAAATGGGAACTTTGTGGCAACTATGGAGTACAAGAAAAACTCATATCAATTTTGTATTACGTTTTTTTAATTTAAATTATATTTAGATTTTTATTTCTTATATATTTTGACAATAATTTTGTAGCCTATCCAAATTCTCAAACAAAGGCATATTTAATTGATCTAAAATTTTATTTTCCAACCTAAAGCAAATCACTTCCATTCTTCGACCTAACCAAAGTGATTTTGCACTACTTTAGTTAATTGGTTAAATCACATATGATCCTTCTTGTATCTTCCAATGGCAAATGCAACTACAAACATAAGTATTGTTAGAATATATTCATCCTATGTACCAATATCGATTTTGTCATGCATATATCATACGATGGAAATTTCTTGTACATATACACAAAAATATGTTCACAAATGCTATACATAAACATTTTTCATCGTCTCGTTCCATCAATATACCTTTGCATTAACACAGAAAGATGATCAATCTTGCTGGTATGGATATGGTGCTTCCTATGGTTTCCATATATATATCTATATCTATATCAAAATAACACGATGAAACAATAGGTGTCAATGGCACATGCTCCTCTCTTGTCGTTGACAAATCATATAAATATATAATCAACCTTTATGGTCATTGTGTTTTTTTATTTTTTTTGTTGATGATTCAAAATCTTATTTAGGTAAATTAAAGAGGAATCGATCATCTCTTATGCACCAATCCTTCAAATAATGCAAGAATGAAAACTCGACCTTTACAGCCATTGTTCTCATGTTGTCATTATAGAGGACTTTGTCTCCACTAAAAAATTTACCGTTGTATTTTCAAGTTATATCAATATAGTTTGAAACATATCCTCTCTCCAACAAATTTAAGAAGAATTAAATGCAGTATCACTTTATCTAAATTATTTATATATTGAGATTTCTTTCATTGAGAAGTGTTTAAAAAAATTTTTGAAATGATTTGTGTTATTTATTTGTTATATAAATATGCATCTCTTAATTATGTGATATTGAATAGAGTTAGTTTTTAAAACAGATAGCATGCTATAGAAACAATTTCGTCTAGCATCAGAAAGCAATTATAGTTTGAAATGTTTTAGAGAAAATGTATCCCAGAGACAAGGTAGGTTGAGTTTTACCATAATTCACTTAAATCTAAAAATAAATGTCTTAATTTTGTTGTCAACTTTTTCATTTATGTGCTAATTTAGATTGAAATAATTCCCAAATGGAGAATGGCACAAGATTCAAGGAGAAAATAAATGAAGAGGGGACATTTCAAGTCAAACTCTGGCTATGATGGTACGAAACATATTATAAACATAAGTTGGTGTATGGTCAAATTTTTTACATGAGTATAAATTGATATTTCATTAAATTTTTCATTTGTGAAAGATAAGGGGCGCCGTTCACAATGAAGCTTGTTACAAAAATCACTGATCTACCATTTGATGGTCAAGAACTTGACTTGAGGGTAAACAAAGGTGGACTAAAGCACCCATTTTGTCTCAAGTTCTTCTCACCAAGGACTCCAAATGTAACTAAAGCAAGGAATGCTTCCCTTAAACTATAGGCTATTGGGCATAATGCAAGGTCAATGACCAAGTCAAGCTACTGATACTATTATAGTGTGCAAATTTTCTCCCTGTACATGATATATACCCAAAGTTTTTCAAGTATGTCAGTGATCTTAATCAATTGGGCAATAACACATGGGCAATTGTAGTCTACCAGGTCCTTAGGGATGGCTTAATACAAAGACACATGTATTGTGACACACTTAACTATATTGTGACAAGAATTGAACTCTACTATAACATAAAATAGGTTATAAATGCACATTAGTTGCTACTACTTGACCGAAGCTACTTAGAATGGTGATCCAAGAAATGTCCATCTCCTCCCATCAAAAATATCCTTGATAGTCAAGTAGATGCAAGAGGGCATTTACAAGGAGACTACATAGAACACTTTTAGGCTCCAAACATGTGACATTGCTGTCCTTTCATTGCACACAAAGAAACATCGGAGCCTCTTAGCCATCTAATGGAATGGAAATTGGGCATAAGGATATTGAATAATCCTTGGACCATTAGAGCTCTAGTTGTACAAATCTCATAAGCTTGAGAGGACAATAAAGGAATGATCAGACTGAAATGGCAAAAAGAGCACTAGATCATATGACTAGGGCCGAATCCTCAAACTTAAACCATCGAACCATTTGAATAAGTTTTTCCTACTCTTACATATAAAGAGGGAGAGGTCTATCAAAAAAAGGTGTTAGTTGGGATTATACTTATTATATTAATTTTAATTTTATTTAGTGAAATTCATTTGTAATCGAAAGACATTATGGAGAATGAGTACATATAATCAATGTTTACTTAGTACATTTGAATTATTAGATCTCTTCTCTCTAGACATACACCTTTTCAAAGTGAAATTTAGACAATTACCTTTGTATGTATGTGATTTTCATTCTCTCCTCTCTCTTAACATTGATCCTTTCTTCAAATAACCAACTTAGTATGTCTCTCTTTAGGGCATGCTATTAACCACATAGTTGGAAATTAAATATCACTTAAACATTACAATTAGAATTGGTTATGTTATTGTCAACATAATCTTTATAATTTAATAGTGAACTTCCATCTCATATACGTAAATGGATAATGGCCTTAAAACTTAAAAAGATAACAAGGAAGTGGATGTAATCCTATGGCATGCATCCGGTGAGTGAACTTTTACGATTATAACCTTAGAGTTCCTTCTTGATCCTAGGTGGGTGGAAGAGACAGGTGGAAGACAGAGTTCATATAATTGTCTTAGGATGAGACTTTCAAAAAGTACAATGTATAATGGATTTGAACTTGATTTATTATTAGACTAGAATATAATAAGTTCAACTCAATCATACCTAATTGATTATTAGAGTTGAGTTTAAAAAATACACCTAATCTCTCATGTCAAATTAATTTGGATGGCTCAAAAATACTTAAGTGTATTTTGGAAGAAAAAAAATCTAAAAGAATCCTAAAAAATTAACAAAATTAATTTAATTATATATAGACTTGCCGAGATAAATTCGTATGAATAAGATAACCTTCACTTACACTATTAAGGTGGAACCCCAGCGGAAACCAAGCATAGACAAAAAAAAAAAAAATTCTGATGAGCATATATATATATATATATGTGACTTGGATTCCAATCGTCTCCAACAGGCACAAGAAGCCTCTTCCCCCTTCTTTCATACCTCCTTTGGTAGGGAGATCGACCGATCTCTCTAGAGATGAGCTCCGGTGGTGGCGGCGACTCGAAGAAGAAGGCCCCCGCCGGCGGCATACGCACCCTCGCCGACCTCAACCGCCGCTCCGGCGCCGGTGGTTCCGGCTCCGGCAACGACGACTCCGACGACCACCAGGACTACTACACCGGCGGCGAGAAGAGGTTCCCGTCGTTCCTTACATCGTTTTCTCTGCTCCCACTAACCCTAGAAAACGAGCTGCTGTCATATCCTCCCTTCGGATCTCGATGCTAATTAGGGTTTCAAGGGCCTTTGGTTTCGGAAAGTGGGGATCTTGTGCATGTTGGAGTTGTCGATTGGGTGTCTCCGGTGCTTCTGTTGCTCCAAGATGAGATTTTTATGGATTTGTCGGCTTGCAGTATGATTTTCGGCACCCCTGTTACAGAAAGTTGACGTTTTGGTTGGGTTTGGATCGATTTAAGCCACGTAGGAATCTGTGCTGTTTTGGTTCCTCTTGTATAGCAGTAAAAACCGGTTTTTTCTTTGAGTTTAATTTGCGATATGGTCGGGGGAATTCGCCTCCCCAGCTTCGAGTTTTGTAGGAACTCCAAGATCTGTGATTGCTAAGGATTGAACGAAAATTTTAGTTGCACTAGTTCAGAATTTTCATTGTGAGAGCATTGTTGCGTGCAGCATGTTAATTTGTTAGAAGGTAAAAGGTTGGTTCAACTATAACAAGTGAATGATTCCTTGCGTGCAGTGGAATGGTTGTGAGGGATCCTTCCAAAGGAAACCATGACGTCGATGCGATATTTGAGCAAGCAAGGCAGGTGGGTGCCACGGAGGGGCCTGTCGATAATCCTCCTCCATCGTCGAGTAGCAGGAGCTTTATGGGAATCGGTAGGCTGCTTTCCGGTGGAGTTGCACCTGCTTCTTCCCACCCTGAACCGCCTGCACCTGTTGTTCACAATATTACTTTCTGGAATGACGGTTTCACTGTTGATGATGGCCCCTTGAGAAGATTCAATGACTCACAGAATGCATCCTTCCTGGAGGTAATTGGTCATATCCTTGGTTGGAGGTGTATAGTTTGCATAAGTTGCTTAAGAAAAATCTATGCAGTCTTCATATGCAGTTAGGATAAGATACAGAAATTTTTAGTTCCTTTCCACATTTGATTATTTGTGTTTTTCGTTCTAGTTGATCTGCTGCAGTTCTTGCATGATATGATTCCAGGTTTATTGTCAATCCCAAACAACAACAACGATAACAAAGTCAACCCTTTTTCACAATCACATATATTCTGAGTTACTTTGGGACTTGTCTCTGATTTTATTTTGGGACTATTACAAGATGTTGCTATGAAACATTTCATATTACATACATGCTCCTAGATTTATCATATTTATACATATGCCTTATAAAGTTGCTTGTTTTCATTTATATCCCCTATGAGTGGAAGCTGATAAATTAAGCGTAGATGAGCTAACTTTCACAAAGGATGGAGTTAATTACAATATCGATGGCCATCTAGAGATTGACAACGAATAAAGGGTTGCCACTAAAATCTTTTGAAATTATTTAAACGACATTCAATTCACTATATTTACAGATATACCATTGAAAAAGTAGTGTCATTTTCGTATTTACCACTCTGTCAGGCATAGCTGTTAAACTTAACGGTTTTTTGATAAAAATGTAATAAAAAATTATTTTTTAGTCCTCAATTTATTTTTTAGTCAAAATTTTTTTTGTCGTCAAATTTTATTTTTAGAACTTTCACCCCCTCCCCTCGCCAGTTCACCTCCCTTTCTCCTCACCTCCGACCACCTCCTCCACCCCCACTCTCCAACCTCCAACCACCTCCTCCGCCCCCTCTCTAACCACCACCTCCTCTCAACTACCTCCTCTTTTCTTGAACATAACTAAGGGAGTAGAAACTTGTGCCCGCCCCCTTGTGAGAAGGGAGAAAATACATAGGGGTCTTTATGTGGGTTGGACAATGCGTGAAAACTATGGGAAGACCCTTTAGAGTTTAGGGAATTCTTTGAAACTATGAGACACTATAAAACATGCGTAGAAATTGCGAAATAACCCCCAGATATTTAGAGGTCTACCATGTGACCCCTCCGTGTGAAAGAGGGAGGGAAGAGGTGGTCAGAGGTGAGGAGGAAGGGAGGTGAACTGGCGAGGGGAGGGGGGAGGGAGGGGATGAAAATTAAAAAAATAAAATTTGATGACAAAAAAAAATTGAGGACTAAAAAATAAATTTTGAGGACTAAAAATAATTTTTATTACATTTTAGTCCAAAATCTTAAGTTTGACAATTTTGACTGACGGAGTGGTAAATATGTAAACGGCGCTACTTTTTCAATGGCATATCTGTAAATATAGTGAATTGAATGACATTTAAGTAATTTCAAAAGATTTAAGTAGCATTAGCGTAAAAAATCCTAAAATAATAAAAATGAGGATTTGTCAATGAGATCTATACATCACAAGAGCTTGAAGTCATGATGAATTTGTAGTTAAAGGCAATGGAAGGCAAAATTTTGATTCATTTGAATGTTAGGATAAGCCAGAGGAGAAGATGTATTTTGTATTGATCTTTTCTATAAAAAAATGGCAAGTTTCCAATTGGTGCTTAATTCTTGGAGCATTGATTTGAAGATTATCATCCTTGCAGGGTTACATGTATGGATATAAAAAAATAAAAAATGGATGTCTATGTACTAGATGGGCATCTATGTTAAACGTCTAATTTATTTTTTATTGGTGCTACGTTAACTTAAATTTCTTTAATTTCAATTTTATGTTGTTGCATATCCATCTTAGCATCTTCATTTCTCCACAAACATCACATGCTTATGATTGACAATCCAACATTTAGATCTCTATAGCATAGCAAGTTTACTATTGATCAATATTACTCACCCTAACTTTAAAAGAATCTCATTATCGTATAATGCACATGAAGCTTTTCTCTAGTTTGATCAACAGACATTGAATTTGCTTGTGATATCTCTATTAGTTCCTTCATCTTGTTGAAGAATCGAACCTAGGATTTAAAAACCTCTTTTCTTGAAATGGAATGTTTTTCATTTCTCATCTCTAGCCCATTTATATGTCCCTAAACATAGAACTTACAATTCATATTTTCAATCTTGTTAATTGAAAGCCCTCATATTCAAGTGCTTCTTTTAAATCTTCAGATCATTATTTACTCTAGCTCTTATCTTGTTCACAAGCCAATGTCATATGCAAAAAGTGTGTACCAGAGTACCTCATCTTGGATGTGTGTCATCTATTCATTCATTACCAAAATGAAGATGTCACAACTTGAAATCAAGTCTTGGTATGGATCAATGTTATCAAGGCATCTCATCAACCTAGTTTGAGTCCTCACACAAGCTACAACTCCATCATGCATATGCTTTATGTGGTTAATATAAAAAATACACAGTTCTTGCTTCTCTAAAAGTCTCAACTATATATCCATTGAAATAGAATCATAGGCCTTCTTCATATCTGTAAGGATCATATGTAGACTTTCTTCGTGGCTCTAAATATTTCCATCGAAGGCATTGAAAGATATATTACTTCAATCATAAACCTACTAGCCATGAAACCAAACTAATTTACTAATCTCAACTTCCACTCACTATCTCCAAAAGCTTCATTATATGACTTGTCTACTAATACTTTTATAGTTTCAACAGCTCTTTTTTTTGGGTTTTGAAGAGAACAATTCTACATCTTGTAAATTTTGTGAGAATATCACAATACTCTCTCTATTCTTCATCATTCTATCACTCCTCTAAATGACATTAAATAATTTCCTAAGGTTTCTTCTGATAATGTTTTGCTTGTGTATATTTGCTTCTTTAGAGATTGCACGTTCAGATATGTTTGAGACATTTTTATTTGTTTCCATTGCGATGAGATTCCTGTTCCTTTTTAGGTGTACCTAGAGATTTTTTTCCTCATATAATCAATGCTTTTGCCTCTTAGAATAATAATAGTGATGATAATGATAATTAACAAAGATGATGACGATGATGTTGTTGTCAAATAATAACTACAATAATGATAAAATGAATATTTGGGTACAGGGATTTTTCTACTTCTATAATGCAGCTGTAATTGTCTTAGGTAAAAACAAATATGGGACTGCACAGAAATCGATCTTTATTCAGTGAAGTGGAAATTACTGTTTCATCAGCATTCTCCCAAGAAGTTGACTTCTCACAATAGAAGAATTATGTGCATAATGGGCATGTTGCCAATCATCCATGTAATTGGTAGTCTAAAAGAAAATTGTGACATCATTAAAAAGTTGAACTTTTAGGGAGACAGAAGTAATGTCTAGATGTACATTTGCAATGGGTGGGAGTTTCGTGGGAAGCTCCTACTAAATTAAGTAAAGCTAAGAGGGGAATAGGTGGACTTTGGAATTGGAAGCTGAAATAGGGCTACACCATGGTGATTTTTAGTAGACTTTGGAGTTTACCCGTGTGCATTCAATAGCTTATGCAATGGTTCTTGATTTTACCTTTGCTATAGGGATCTGCAAGCAAGGCCATTCTTTCCTGCTTATCTTGGAAGAAAGGAGGGAAAGACAATTGTGAAGTATTGTATCATTCTCCTCTTCTAGAGTAGGTGCACGTACCCAATATGGTTCTATGACCGTGCAAGATCTATGCTTTTATTACAGTAGCACACCTACAGTCAATTGTACCTGCACTTGCATGAGTGCAAGGGTGCTTCTTAGATTGGGGTGACATCCACAGTCTATTTTCTTCGGAACAATTAAATAGCATTTTTACCTTTCTCATTGTAGAGAATTTTGGGGGGAATAACCCTCTTTATATAAAGAGAGGCAAGAGCATACATGGTAATCTATCTAGGATCTAAAAATAATAAATGACTAATTAAATATTTAATTTGATTTATTTTCTAACACTCCCCCGCAAGTCAAGACGGGAGAGACGGCGAAGATTGGGATCCTTAAGGTAGTGAAGCTCAACTCTTGTCAACATGGTAATCCCCTCTTCGTGTCTTCAATTATGGGTGTCGCTGCTTATACGCCCTCACAGAACTGATCAATGCTTGGTTTCTCTTGAGATGCCTGAGAGTACTACATGAATACTTGAAGCGGCTCCTGTCTTCAACTCTTGTGTCTTTCACTCAACATATAAGGACCCAACTGAGACAACTCAAAACCTTGAGAGGTTATAGACAAATACAACAATAGAAGACTAAACTTTAAAGAATACAAAAAAAAGACTCAATCATAAAATAACCCTAAATATTTTTTTAAAAGCAACACCAAAGACCATAGGAGGGTTTTCATCCTCTTCTTTCATTCTTCTTTGCCAGCCCTCACTGTTGGGCGTGAAACGGCAGTAGCAACACCAACGCTGCAGCAAACATGGAAGAGAGGAGAGGAGCCACCATTGACTCCCCCCATTTTTTTTTGTTTTCTCTGTGGGCGGCGGCAAGCAATAGAGGAGGTCCACGGCGACCTCCAGCAGGTTGGAGGAGGACGAGACCACCTTAGTCCGATGGCTCGACCTCCAAGGGGTCGAGAGAAAGGCTCAAACTCTCGATCAAACAAGGTATGAGGGGTCAAAACAGAGATTCAGATCTCTATCCTCAAGGGCGGTGCTCTAGTCGATTAGGCTTGTCAGCAGCACATGGCTCATCAGAGAACCACCACGGTGGTTGGTCTAGTCACTAGGTCTCTGACGATAACCCCAGCGGTGGTTCCTCACTGAACAGTGGCCAGAGGCAGTGTCAGTGGTGTTTTTCCCTCCAACGATGAGAGGACCAACAATAGCAGTAGTGAAAATGGAGAGGAACAAGAGAAGAGAGATTTGGGAGAGGAAAGAGCCTCTTCGGTGGCTCGCCGAAGGCTGGCGGCATCGTCGGAGGGCCTCCCCCCCTAGGTTTTCTTCTTCTAGACCTTAGACCATCAAAATCAATGGCTCCGATATCATGTAGAAAATTTTGATGGGATAAATGATTCCTATTATTAAAAAGAGAGGCCTAGCCCTCTTTATATAAAGAAAGGCAAGGGCATACATGATAATCTACCTTAGACCTAAAAATAGTAAATGACCAATCAAATATAATTTGATTTATTTCCTAATACTCATATTTTCAAGAAATAGTTATACATTTCTATATACCCGTTTGCTCCTTATTGTTTCCACATTATTGTCATATATGATATTGCTCTATGCAACTAATTTGGCCATTCTACGGAATAAGGAGTTGCATTTTATACTTCAAATGTGCATTTTAAGATTTAAGAACCATTTTAGATATGTTTGTATGTGAAAGCAATACTCCTCCTAAGGCGTATGATGAAAATTGCTATGAAGGATTTGCATATGGTCTTTATTGGTTTAGAGAAGATCTGTCATTATGTTCAAAGAGATTTCTTATAGAAAATTTTGGAGAAGAAACGTACTAGTTTTATATATTAACCTCATAAAGGATATGTATTTTGGAGCTACAACTTGTATAAGCCTGTAAAGATTGAAGATGGATTGACAGATTACTTTAATATCACCATTGTTTTGCATCAAGGATTAGCTTTAAGCCCTTACCTCTTTATCTTGCTCATAGATGAGTTGATAAAGCACATCCAAGTTGATATGCCATGGTGTATGTTTTTGTTAATGACATTGTATTGGTTGATGAAACAAAAGATAGAGCAAACAAAAAACTTGAACTTTGGAGAGAAGCCTTGGAAGCTAAAAACTTACGCCTAACCAGGATAAAGACTAAGTATATGGAATATAAGTTTGGTGGTAGAGGGAGCAATGAATGTATGGATGTAAAAATTGAAGAAGAGTACATTCTGAAGAAAAGCGTTTTTAAATACTTGGGATTCATTTTTCAACAAAATGATGAAATTGATGATGTTACATAGTGTTAATGCAAAGTGGTTAAAATGGAGATGAGCATCTAGTTTCTTTGTGATAAGAGGATTTCTTTGAAAGTCAAAAGAAAGTACACCATACAATTGTAAGACTTGCCATGCCATATAGTTCTGAATGTTGGGCCGTCAATTATAAATATATGCAAAAAATGTCTGTGACAGAAATGATGTTAAGATAAATTTGTAGATCTATAAGTATTGTATTTCAAATGAGATTATCTGAGAAATGGTTGGGTTGACATTGATTGAGGATAAAATGAGAGAGACATGTCTAAGGTAGTTTGGATATTTGGAAAGAAAATCGCAAAATATCCCAGTTAGGAGATGCGAGGAATTAGACCTTGGAGGTTGAATTTGATAGGAGGGGGAGAGGAGAATCAAAGAAATGTCGAAAAGAAACTATTAAATATGAATTCAATTACTTCTATTTAAGTCCATAAATGACTCAAAATAGATTTGAGTGAAAGTTAACCACACTTAGTGTGAGAGAGACTTCTTGTTGTTGTTGTTGGAGGCTTTGGAATGTGACTTGGAGATTTTTTGATTAATTGTTATTCCTTTTTTTTAATAAAGGTTAGTTGCTACATCTAAAAAGGATCACTGACAAAAACAACGGTTTAGTTGAATAAAATAAATCAAGCAGAAGTAAAAAATATTAAGTATAAATAATAACAGCACTTGGGTTTATGCGGAAACTTCACTCACGAAGAGCGGGGAGAAAACCACAAGAGAAGTGCCCTGATAGGGCTCAGATCTCTATTGTATCTTCTCAAATGAATAGGTGGGGATACATGCCTATTTATAGGCCACCATACACATAACAAAGTTCCACTACACTATGTCGGATTAAATACCACTACACAATTCTCTCAACACTCCCCCTTAAACTGGAGCATGAAATGTTCAACTTGTTACACAAAGAAATCCACTTTATACAACAGAACACAACTCTCTAGATCGGTTCTTATTTTTAGGTGGGAACACAAGCTAGAGCTGCTGAAGGAATTGTTGTAGCTGGCTCTGACAATAAGCCTCTCCTCTGGAGATCAAGTACCGGTGGCTTTCCATTCAGTATCCCTGAAATGGGGTCTTTCTCTAAAGACCTTGAAACTGGATCTCCCTCTCTAGAGTCCACAAAATTGAATCTCTCACATAAAAACCTGAGATGGGCCCTTCCTTTGAGTACCTCGAAACTGGACCTCCCTTTCTAGAGACCTCGAAACTGGATTTCTCTCTCTAGAGACTTTGAAACTCTAGACCTCCCAGAGTTATGGTTTCTCATATGGAGTTCAGAAACAAAAGAGACTCCCAAATGGGGGATGACTACAATAAGCTTCCATGCTCCCCCTTTCTCCCATACTCGTATGAGAAAAGAAAATAACAACGAGAAGAAGATAAAATAAAACTAGAGAAGAGCCTCTCCCCCTCTTCTCGTAAACATAATAACCATTATTGTTTTATTTTTTTTTCATTTTCCTCCTATTTTGTTGTCCCTTTCTTTTCTTCTACTATCTCTCCCTATGTCTCCATTTTTTTCTCCTCCTTTTTTTTCGTTCTCTTTTTTTTCTTTCCCCTTTTTCCTTCATCTTTTTTTTTTGTCATATCTTTATTTGTACGAAACCTACCACAAAGATAACCTAATAAAGAGATAAGAAAGACCTC
The DNA here is from genome assembly GCA_037157565.1 of Thalassia testudinum. Lineage (NCBI taxonomy): Eukaryota > Viridiplantae > Streptophyta > Magnoliopsida > Alismatales > Hydrocharitaceae > Thalassia > Thalassia testudinum. The sequence continues at coordinate 192,064,893 of JAZHRO010000036.1, forward strand.
CAAATAAGCCATCTCCATTGCTGCCTATTGCTCTCACAACCAAAGGCGAGATCTTCGTCGAGATCTTCGCCTCCATTGCATGAGCCACCAAGTCTGATTGCGCGAAAACTCTGTCGCGCTCTTTGTCGAAATCCACTCCCTCTAACAGCAGCACTTGATCAACGCCTCTTAACCACACACACTACCTCCTCTTCCTCTTGTGGAATCCCCCTACGAAGTTCTGGAGGTGCTTCTCGTCGAAGCTGACGGAGAGGGCATCAACGCTCACGTGGAAGTAGAGGCTGGAGATTTGCATTGGCACTGCCCATGGGCTGCGTTACCTCCACACCACCCAGCCAAAGGCGATCATCCACCACGATGTCAAGTCTGCCAACATCCTCCTAGACGATGCCCTCCGCGTGAAGGTCTCCGACTTTGGCCTCTCCAAGACCAACCCCGAGCTCACGTCAGCACGACCATCAAGGGCAGCTTCGGGTATCTGGATCCTGAGTACTTTAGGAGGCAGTAGCTCGCCAAGAAGTCCGACGTGTACTCCTTCGTTGTCGTGGTCCTCGAGGTCCTCTGCGTGAGCCCCATGATCGACCCCTCGCTACCGTCGAGGGAGAGGTATTGGACTCCAGGGAGAGGAATGGGTACCTCGTGGTAGGGAGCATCCTCCCCCTTAGGTCCATCCTTGAGGGTGCTGTTGTCTGCAACGTCGAGCCATGGTCTCCACCAGTGACATCTCCGATGTGCGATTTGGTCACGGTGTGATCAGATTTGGAGAGTCTGGCATCACTGCATGCGGCGACGGATGTTGCTGCTTGGGGTCCTCCACAAGATCCTCCACGAGGTCCTCGATCTCCAATGAATCAAAAGATTGGAACTTCAAAACTAATCCATTTTGTTTCACCACCATTATTGAAAAAAAAACTGCTGCCGATTCTAGTTTCTGTGAATCAATTATCTTATAGAACTCAGATTTTAATTTCCACATGAATGATCTCTATCATCGAAGGGAAATTCCTTTCAAATAAATCATAAAAGGGCAATTAGAGTTGGTTACTCTCCCGCATGCCTGTATGTATATGTCATCTCCAATGGAGCTACTTGAATTGCTATCTTTCTATTGAGGCTTCGTCTTCTTGCATAGCACATTATTGTAAAAGTCGATAGTCGGTATTCAATCAGTCAAGATTGATGCACGTGGAGCGTGAAGGCTCCCTTGGCATGTGGAAAAATAGCCCAACAGGAGCTATCCATGTGAAGATCAGGGAGAGAGATGGAGCAACAGCAGTCGACCTTGATGGTCGTCAGCTTATGATGTGGTCGGTGCAGTGGTGGTTGGCTGGTGATGTTGAGAGAGAGGAGAGGAGTTTGAGAGGTTGGAAGAATTGTTTCTATTAACTCATGAAACTTACAGTAGGAAGGCTCTCCTTTCATAGAGAAGATATATCCGATAAATCAAGAAACAAATCTTATCTCTAAATAAGGAAGAACGGATCACCAAACTAATTCCTAAAATAACTTTTCCTAAAACCAACTTAACAAATAAACAACTTGCAAATTAAACAAATGACCAAACTTTGTCCCTAAGACTCAAAACCAACGGCCCTATGGGTCCACTTGCTACTACCACGTGGCACTGTCACGTGGCCTGGCTGGTTGCCACGTGACAGGTCCACATGGCCCGTTATTCCCAACACTCCCCTTCAAGTTGAGGTTGGGAGGACGATAACTTGATCTTCAACTTGTAAGGTTAGATGCCCACCACTCTTCTTTTTCGAGTTTTATGGTCTTCACTGTGCTTTGGAAGAAGCAACGATGTAGCTTCTTGCGACCTCCAAAGTCATTGTGTTTGTGACAACCTCAATAGTCATTGTGATGGCTGCCATGGTCATCTTCTCAAGATCGATAGACGTGAGAGTAACCACACATGTGGTGCTAGTAGCCCCACGTGGTGGTCCCTGCACCTTGTCTAGACCTTTAGGAAAGGAACTTCTTAAATCAACCACGGGTCTTTCCGTAATCTAGAAAGTCATTGCTTCTTTTGGCAACCTCGAAAGCCGTTGTGTAGATTGTGGTGTCCTCTTCTTGGAGCGCGATCAACTGATGTGTGACCTCATACATAATATTTAACATCTTTTCTTCGAGAAAATCTCCTCTTTTAAAGGAGCAAAAAATTGGATATAAAGTATTAATTGAAAAAACATGAGGATCGCAAATCGAATAACTTGGTAGGTCTCCTTTACTCTCTTCTCGACTTCGAACTCTACCCTCTTTGATGACAACGTGGCATAGTGGTGGTGTCCATCATCTTCTATGATCATCCTCCTTCGCGCAAGGCGTCAAATTTGTCGAGGAAGATTTGTCGATGATAGAAAGCACACGTGTGTGGTTACAAACACGCACACACCAAAAGAGCCTAGATTGTTGGCTTTGATATGTCAAGATTGGTGCACATGGAGCATGGAAGCTCCCTTGGCATGTGAAAAAACACCCCAATAGGGGTTGTCCACGTGGAGATCAGGGAGAGAGATAGAGCAACAACAACCGACCTTGATGGTGGTCGGCCTATGATGTGGCAAGTGAAGGTGGTAGTTGGTCGGTGTTGTTGAGAGAGAGAGAGAGAGAGAGAGAGAGAGAGAGAGAGTAGAGGAGTTTGAGAGGTTAGAAGAATTGTTTCTATTAACTCAAGAAACTTACAATAGGAAGGCTCTCCTTTTTATAGAGAGGACATCTCACAAATTAAGAAATAAATCTTATATCTAAATAAGAAAGTACAAAGCACCAAACTAATTCCTAAAAAATTTTTCCTAAAACAAATAAACTACTTGTAAATTAAGCAAATGAAGACTAAAAACCGGTGGCCCTATGGGTCCACCTGCTGCTGCCACGTGGTAGGTGCACGTGGCCCATTATTCCCAACAATATATATATATATATATATATATATATATATATATATATATATATATATAAACGAGTAAAATATGCCATTACATAAAACTAACCATTTTCAAGTTCAAAATTATGAAAATAAGCTACAAATTATAAATCCAACGAAACAAAAGCACAAGTTTGAAGTGCTGAAGCAGTAGAGCAAAAGAATAAAATCATAAGTCAACTCTCTATGAAAAATCAGGCATATAGTTGGTCGAGTAGATCGACTACTCGGCTAAGCAGTGAAGCCTGCCAACTATGTGCCTGAGTATGAGTTGTTCAGCCAGTTAGGGGACCAACTAGGAGTAGTCAATCGATTTTTACAACAGAGGCACCAATTTAACCTGATTAGTTGAATCCACCATCAACTGCTTGATGACTTCCAGTTTATCTGTGGCATGGTTGTAGAATGGTTCCTGGAATAGGTTCAGACACCATCTGTAGCATCTTATGCTAATTGAGCTCTTCTCCAGGTGCGCATGACGGCTAGGTCTAAGAACAGCGGGGTAAAACAGAGCAGTAGGGTGGACATAGAAGTAGAGGAGGATATCTATTTTAGGAAGAGAACATGTGAAACGTGAGGGATCTTGTCAATACCCTCCCAATGCTCTAACGTTTTATATGCTTAGATGACTTCTTGGTTGGATTCTATCTCTATGGAGCAAATAATAATTCCCATTGCTCTAACTCTTTATATACTTAGGTGGCTTCTAGGTTGGATTCTATCTCTATCGAGCAAACAATAATTACACAGCAAAAGCAAACGGACTTAACAGACAGAATGACCTAACCAAACTTTTGAATAAATTCCCTAACAGAATTCTTATTACAAGTTGATCTATCACTGTGTCCTAAGATCAATGAACACTAGTTGGTCTGAACCTTAAACATCAATAGGTTATTGAGACACATGGAGAATCTAAGTCTCATCTCTTGCATAAGGACAATCAAGGATCAAGTGCACCTCTTCATCAATTGTTACATGGGTTCTTTCTTTGAATTTCATAATGGAAAGGCATTTATACATTTATAAGAGTTCCCGTTTTTGGTATTTTGTGAAAAAACATGGAGAAACTACATAAGGAAGAATTTTCACTGCAACTTTGTATGCCTAGACCATATGGTAATTGCCACATCCATTGTAAATCATTGTTGTTAGATTCTGAAAGTATGGATCACAGTCTTTCTGATAATTTGAGCCACCTATGGAAATTCCAATTATCAGATATTCTTGCTAATAAAGAAGTCACATACTGTCGGTATCTGTCCAACCCTTCCATGATTATTAAATTTTTTGTGGTGATCTTATCCTCATCTGTACCCTTCTGGATTTGTCTGAAAGGATATTCAAATGTCATGTTCGAGTGCTTTTTCGGAAAAAAAAAAAAAAAGTGTTATGTTCAAGTGAACTGCATTTCTCACTTGCTTTCAATATAAACTTTTTATTGAGCAGAGTATCAAGAAGTCTGAGTGTCCCAAGGAGCTCGAGCCATCTGATAGGAGGACTGCAGTTCATGTTAGCCTTTCAAGGAGGGAGGAGAATTTTCCTGTGGGTTTTAACAAATGATTTATAATTTTCAACCCATATGCCCCCTTTCAGGTGTTTTGATGTTGTTTTCGTGGTTGTTTCCGTGCAGGAACCCGTGAAGCACCTCGTCCCATTTCAGGGTGCAGGAAGGACACTCGGAGGTGGATCTTCTGATAGTCAGGAATCTTCTTCCGGTCCTTCTGCAAGTGCAGCTGCAGACAATAATGTATCTTCCTCTGTGGGCCTTTCTGTTGATCCGTCGCTACCATCAACCTCAATTCAGATTAGGTTGGCTGATGGGACTCGTATGGTTGCACATTTTAATAAGCATCACACAGTTGCGGATATATGCTCATTCATCGATGCATCAAGGCCTGGGGCAACAAGGAACTATCACCTGCAGACTGGTTTCCCTCCCAAGCAACTCGTCGATCTGTCACAGACAATAGAGGAAGCTGGTCTTTCTAATTCTGTCCTGATCCAGAAACTATAATGCCTTCTGGTAAAGCAGGTATTTTCTTTTGCAATGCATATGAGACTGTTACACTGAAATGTGAGCATGATTGAAAGACATCCGTTCCTATAAAAGAGATATTGAGAGACACCAGTCCGCTTTCCCTTTCTTTTCATCTGGATGAGTCTGGTGTGCTCCCTTCGCAACGTGATGTGCATGAAACTTGCAGTGTCCTTGGTCGTGTTTCATGGATGATTGTTAAGAGCAATGGGTTACTTTTTTCTTTCCAATAAGCACTTATTTGTTGTGTTGGTGGAAACGTGGATGTTTTTCAGGAAACGTCAAAATTATAATTTTGAACTTTATATTTACTTCGTTTGTATTGTTTTTGCCTTACGATGAACTCAGAAATCATGTGCGTTTTGGAAATACATTGAACTGGGATATGTAATCAATCTTCGCTGACTCTTGAGTGGAAAAGCATATCCACATTTGGTAAGGCTCCATGAATGTTGATGGGCAGGTTCTTGTGATTCACCTCTTTGAGGTTATCTACTTCCCTTTTTGTGCAAATCAAGCACGAAACTTTTGGAGCTTACATGGTAGTACCTTTTGACCATGAAATTGTTGTCATTTGGCTTAATCTTGGAATGGATTTTCTCTATGGTTCAATGCAACTTTCCATTTCCCTTGTTTCATGTGTAGCAGATTTTTTTCCCCTGGGACTTAGACATGCGGGATTACAGGGTTGTATGTTAGAGGCATTTTAATACTATTGAGCCTCAAGATTTGGAACTATCTTACTCGACTTGAATCATTCTTCTATGATAACCGGTTGTATGGGATCTTTTTTGATCAATCACTTTTATTTTTGTCCAACTTGCTTCCCTTTTACTTAGCAATTGGCATGTCCCCATTCATAGATTCAAGATTCTCATCCATGGATTGAAAGACCTGAGTGATCAAGTCCACTGTCGGTTGTTTGAACTTATACGTGTTCGAATGTTATTATTAGGACCGTTTCTTAGTCATTGGTCGCATAATGTTGAATCTTCCAATGGTAGGTCATGTGGTTAGCCCAGTCTCATAAGATCTGGGAAAGAAAGCAAAGCTGCCTCCACAAACAATCTCAACTCATTCTATCTTATGAGTGCCCTTGAAAGTATATTCCATCTTTACTGCAACGATTGAGACGAAATGCATTCACGAACTCAGCTATGGAGATCCAGAACAATCACAGGAAGTTAGTTTGCAGCTGGAGAGAACTCTTCTTTGTCCAGTACCTTTCATGAAATCGCTAGTGGAGCATGAGGATTTATTGGTCTTGCAAAGTTTGATGCATTTGATTAATGGAGGGAACATAACATGTATATACACATATACAAAGCCCTTACTTTTAAAAACTTAAAAGCTCTCATCAAGATTAGGGAAATTAGGTATAGAAAGAGCAAAACTACTTCCCAAGATTAGGGATTGATTGTGACGTCGACGTATGCGTGAATAGGTGAGTTTGTAAACTGCAATCTCTTTTTAATCATTGATAAATTCATTCCATCTCATTTATTGACGAAATTTTGTGGTGGAAATTCGCGTGGTTGTGACCTTATATTCAGCTATTTTAAACAAGGAAAATCACCGACTTTCTTTACATGATTTTGAGTTTTCATGCTAAGCTCAACAAGACTCATGAGTTTTTTTTTTTTTTTCCCTTTTTCTAAACGTTAAGCATTTCTCCAGATGGTTTTTGTGCATATGTTTTATGTTTAAAATGACTTGTGACATCCCCTTTGATAGGAATTTCTATCCGGAGAAGTGATTACTCGATTGGTGAAAAGATTCAGATTTCGGAACCCTACAGAACCTGCATGATAAGAAAAATTCCCAAATTTTATTTTATTACCTTTCTTCCGAAAAGAAAAGAAATCCTCAGGTTTGCAACCAAGTACGCACCTTGACCTGTGCATAACCCCAAACAAACCAGACACCCGCAACAAACTCATTCTGCGCAACATACTAATATTTGTTTACGGTGAGGGATAATTTAACTTCTATTTACATTATAAATCTGTGTTATCTCAACATATGTTAAAGTAGCAGTTGTGGTAACTTGTAAGTTAATTCTTATTTTATCTCTCCACTCTTGCATCCTCTTATATGTGATTTTTCTCAACATATCCTTTCATTCTAATATAAACAAAAAAAAATATCAACTAATTTACTTATCATCCTAAAAATAGACATATATTTTTCAACTTTATCTTCCATCTTAACCTCGATATTCAAATAAACACCCTCCTTTCAGCCATATTAATAGAAGGATGCAAGTCCTAATCCACTTGATGGTAATCTAAGAGAGACATCTGTCCCAATCTATACCATTCTCCCAAAAGATGAAAGCTCTAGGCCACCAAGAGGTTAATGGAAAGGCAATGTGTCTTAATTGGCTACTATAAAGGCCATGGGATGAAAATCCCTCTTTTTGAGCAATACCACCTATTTCCCTCCTCTCCATCCCTATACATCTCCGGTTGCTGCCTATTTCTCCTATCTGAGACATGACTACCTCTACCTACCTCCATCCGTAGCTTGGCTTGTCCCATCTTCTAATCTCAATAACCATTCTCCTCCCCTCCTCATTTCCTTTGCTCCTTCTCCACCCTTTGTTCCAACGTCCTCTACTTCACCACTTCTCCTCCAATAACTTCTTTACCAGAGTAGAGCTTATCACTTAAACCCATGTATCCTCTTCAAGAGGGAACTTCTTCTTCGTCCAAACCTTCTATTCCTCTTCCTCCTTTGTCCCACTCTTTTTGGATCTCCCTTCCTGCCATCACCAATCTCTCCCCATGAAGCATGATGACTATGTTAAGCAAATGTGATGGCACTGACCAATATACAACTGTTAAGGAGGAGAGAAGGAAGAAGAAAGGTGTTGTTTATAATACAAAATAAGGCGAAAGATTCAAGTTTCTACCAATTTTATTCCAAAGTGGTTTCTATTTTTTTTGGTAGAAGTCAACTCGAGAGAACTTATCATTAACTACACAACTTTGTAGGGTTGTCGAGGCATATAGTAACGATTTCAGGAGAAATTATGTAATATCTAATGTTCTTAGGGGCTAATTTCAAAGAGTCTTTTTTAGAAATTATTATTTGATAACCTAGATCTTGCAATTTTCTAATTGTTCGATTTTTTTTTTTTTTGAAATATGGTGAATATGATAATCCTAGGATCTGAAACTTAGCTCCAATACCACTTATGTGGGGCCTTGCTTACCCGAGCTTGTCATGTCCTTGCTATCATTCATTAACAAGTAGAAGATTGTAAGATCTACAACGTCATTATAATAGTACAAGCAAGAACCAACGAAGATGTCTCAAACCTCAATGCCTCTTCATATTCTACCTTGATCTGCTTTACCTTGTTAGGTACTAAAAGACCCACTACACCTGGATGGGATGGTTTAGTCAATAACCATCCTATAATCAAAGGCAACTTGGATTGGTTCAAGCACTCATTGGGATGGAAGAGGGATGGGGGATCCAAGATTAGGAGAGGGGAAGGGAAATTCGAAGACCTCTCTACTCCACATTGGGGACAATTTCATTTCGCAAATGGCACGACCGTAAAAAAGAAAGAGTTTTGCATGATTTTTTAATAATGGTGTGATAATTGAGTTGGTGCTGACAAATGTTGTTTTTACTAATAGATTCAAGGTGTAGAATAACAATTAGTTTGCATGTAGAATAACTAGAAGCTAGATTCAAGGTGTCAGAGGCTAATAGCCAAGGTACGTAAGGAAAGGGCATTGATACAAATGAAGAAAAATTGCATCTAACAGAATACTACCGATAGTAGACCCAATCTACCCTAATATAGCCTTACTCATCAAGTCCCTTGTATTCCATCTTCCAACTAATGCATCAAGAGGCACCAACCTCTGCCTAGATACAGCACCAAAGTAGACATGAACTCGGTGATCAATTTCTTGTATTCATTGTGTGATTAACATTGCAAACCTTACAACCTTGTCGGAATCGACCTAGGTTGGGATTGAAATTATTGGTGGATCACATTGAATAGAGTTGGACACCCAAGCTTCGTCACACACAGTATTGTGCACCGCAATTTAAGTCAGATTGAAGCGATGCTAGGATCGGTGTTGTTATGTCAAAACACAAAATCTGATTCAGTCCTTACCCAAGTAGCCTCATTTGTGAAAAGTAACCTGCAAGCCTCTTGCTTTTACTTCTTCTGTGGTCTACCGAGCCTCTGCTCTTGAAAAGTAGCCTCTATGTTGCACCCTTCATTCATAGCATGATCGGTGCAACACTTGCGCTACTCACTCGTTACCGTCAAACACTCGATGTTATATCCAAACTTCCATGCATGTAACGTGATTTTCTGAACCCATGATTTTCAGGCTCATGATTTTTCGAGCTCATGGTTAGCTTAGCCCGTGGTTTTTCGACCTATAATTTTTCCAATCCCTAGTGTTTTTCAGCAATGGCCTACCGACCTGTGGCTTTCTCAACCCATCGTTTTACTGGCTCATAGAAGCAACTCATGCTTTCCTTCAAAAAAAAGAAAAAATAGAAGCTACTCAAACCGTAAATCTGGCAAATAATACCGTTTCCAACTTTTATGCCATCCACCACTTGATGCTTACATCCAAGAGATTGAGAGGAAGAAAGGAGACAAAAAGAAGCAAAACACGCATGAGTTCGCCTTGGGAAGAGAGATGTGCTAGATGGGTTGCAACATGACGCGAAGAACTAAAATAGCAGAGTTTCATCTCTCTTTCGCAACATCTCTCAGGTTTTTAAAATGGGAATTGATCATGTGACCAGGGCTGATGAGCGGAGATGTAAAGAACAGCTCAACATTTGATGTATTGCAGGATTCAACCCTAACCTCTTTAGCCTAAAATCCCTTCTTGGATTCCCTATTTTTTTATCAGCAACAAAGCTCTTTAAATGGCCACACTAAAACGGTTCAGGCACAAATGGGCAACGAAAGCCCATCCATGAACAAAACCTTGCATTAGAAACCCGCAAAATACAAAACAAAAAAGTTCACAGGATCTACATTGCACTCAAATAGCACGTCCTGGTTTTTATTTGTTCCTCATAGACACTAGAGCACCACCATGGTCAATTGGTTTCACTAACCCAAAATAGAAGGGGAACCAAAAGAGAAAGCACGCCTCAGCTAAGTTTAAGCTTGAGCTCCAAGTTCCAGGAGGAGGGTGTGGTTGACTGCATCAGCTCCAGGTCCCTTGAATTGGATGGGGCCTGCATGAAGATCGAGACGTTAGACAGCATAAATGGCAAACCACACATAACCTGCCATTGATTATCATGTTTGGTTATAAAGAAGCAACGCAAAAGTTGGGCTTTAGGGCTAAGTCTGGTTGCAGGGATAGTTATCCGCTGTTATGTTTCAGTGAAAACCCTTTTTGACTATCACGTTTGGTTATAAAGAAGCAATGCGAAGGCTAAGCTTTAAGGCTACCCTGATTGCTGGGATAGTCATCTGCTCTTATGTTTCAGTGATATCCCAGTTCTATGTTTGGTTACAAGAGGGATAGCCCTGTTTAGAATTATGATTCTCAGAACTCAGGAATTGTAATCGTCTGAATATCCCTCAAGCCACTTGGATAAAGCACCCAGACAGGGTTATCCTAGTGTATTAAAAAGATAACCCTCAAGCTAAGAACAGCTTACACGCAAAAGATGGGTAAAACACTTGCCTGGGCTGACGTATCTGTTGTTATATGCCCAGTCGTCACGCATAGATGCGTACTTCGAGTAAGGTGCACCTGAAAGTTTGGCAGATAAAAGGGGCAGGATCAGCAGAGAGAAATGCCGAAGATGAATTTTGTCGTCTAAAGCAAAGACTACAAGCAATTATTGAAACAAAGATCAAGGGATCTGCATAAAAGATTGCAATAGACGAAGTACCTTGAAGTTCCACCATGGCCTTCTTGATCACTGGCTTGAACTTACCTGTATGGTACAACAATAGATGCAAGTTTCAGGCAAGTATTTGCCACCCATTCAAAAATAAATAATCGAGTATCTATTTGAGACATGAGAAAGATTCATATATTTTCCCAAGATAAACATACCATGCCTCCTCTCAACATCCATCATTGAGGTCAAGGCGGTTCCACCAACAGTCCATTGCTCAACAGGGGAAGCCAAATTGCCAACCTAAAAGAAACCAATAGAAACAATGAGATCCACTTGCTGTGATAAAATGACACCAAGGCTGCAACTTGCAAGCAAATGGTGTTTCCTCTGATAAAACCATGTTATTATACGGTACACAAGAGATCAAATGCCACGAGACAGCACCGATTTTCCAAACAGGGGGGTAACATGGCATGGGGAGTGTTTCTACACAATGCCTTGCTGTCAGCAAACGCATCCCCAACCCACAGATATCAATACAATTCCATTAAAATGTACATCCATGAAAGGGTTTCTTTTTTTTTTTTTTTATAGAAGGTAAATATTGTGGGTGTGGGATTTGATCCCAGGAATAAGATACTACTGGGGTCTCTATTCTTGAGCCAACCTCTTGGTGGGGTCCATAAAATAGTTTTATCTTGATACTTCTGGACCACTTGGCTTAATTGCAAATAAAGCATAAAAAGCTATGTTCTTTTGAATTCAAATGGTAAGTAGATTTACAAAGCAGGTTTCAACACCATAGAGCATGTGGGAGATGCATTACCGATGCAATCAAGCCAGTTTTCCCAGCTTGGAGAAGAGCAGCTGCTGCAAATCCCAAAGCATAGCAGTAAGAGGAATCAAAGTTAGTTGGCAAGCCACACCTTCCCTCGTAGCTGTGTGAAGCACAAGAAATTAAGTAACCCACAATGAATTTCATACAACTTTCTCAGTGCTGATATTTTTAAAAATGGGAGAGCACTTGCGAAACAATTACCCAAAGAAGTGGGACTGTCCCTTGAACTGGCCCTTATACTTCCCTCCCTGCTTCCTCTTTTCCAATTCAGTCTCGACCATGGAAATGAGCATTTTCTCTGTCTCAATCTTGGCCACCTAAGGTAAAAAAGGAACAAATATCATAAGCAAAAGCATCAAAATACCAAAAGTAAGCATAGCCAAGATGGTAAGATTGCAGAAACCTGGACATTTCCATGGGGGTCTCTCTCCAGTAGAAGCTGCTCCTGTATTCCTTGTGGCAAGAGCTCAAAAAGCGCCTTGGACTCTGCCTTCAACTTCTGCTTCCAGGCTCCAGCTTCATCAACTGTGCCATGAGCCAGAATCTCGTTCAGTTCTGCAATGAGTTTTTGAACCTAAGAGGAGCCAACCATGAACATTAGATTCAGATGAATTAACATATGCAAAGTAGAATCATCATAAGTCCACCATCTGTATCATTAAAAGATGGGTGTGAACCTCAGGGATGAAATCTATCAAGCCTTCTGGGATGAGAATAACACCATAGTTGTAGCCACTTTCGGCACGCTTGCAGATAACATCTGTGATGTGGTCTGTGACATTCTTAAGAGTTAGCTTTTTAGCAGCCACCTGCAAAGAAGGCAAAACCATGCCAGGAATACTGAACACGTGTACAGAACATTTCAGTAATAACTGAAAATAACCCCAGCTTCTTATGTCAGAAAAAGTGACCAGGTTCACCCAAGTCAGACTAGATTAACCTTTTTTCCCCATGAGTCGAAATACTACCTCTTCTCCAATGAGGGTGATGTTCGGGTGAGTTTGCAAGGCACACTCCAGTGTGATGTGAGAGGCTGCACGTCCCATGAGCCTTACAACTGCAGGCATAATTTTTAATAGACATTAGGAGATTTGACAACTTTCTTTTTTCCGAGATTTGTCAGAGCAGTGAACTTACAGTGGTAGTATTTCCCTGTTGACCGGGCATCGATCATAACATTTCCAATCATTTCAGAGTAAATCTGCACCAACATAAGGTGACATTCATAACTCACAATTTATATGATGTTGGGCAGAGACAAATATTTTGTTTGAAACATAATGGTAAAAATTCCAAACTCTACTCATCAGAACAAGCTAGAATAACCACTAATCTCAAGGGGTCATCCCATTGGGTAAAAAAAATGCAAGATAGGTAAATGATAGATTAGATCTGTGATATGGCATCCAAAATCTAATCTTTTATCAATATGCGAAGGAGGAAAATCATGTTTCTACTTTTTTGAAAATACTTTTGGCATGAAAATGTCAAAAAGAAACATCTAATGGTCCTACTGTATCCAAGATCCTGAAATCCGCATTACATAAGTAAACAAATAAATGAGCTACTAGAAGCTTCTAATGTGATTCCTACAAGCATCTTGACAAACCAAAAAATATCTGCTTAAAAAATTGAAAGTAACTCAGCAAAGAATATGCCTTTAGATGGATATCTAACCTTGCAAGCTGTATCAAACCCAAAACTTGTGGGGACCTCCTTGCATTTCAAGTCACCATCAATCGTTTTCGGGCATCCAATAACCTTAGTTTTCATATTCTTTTGCCTGTTTTTAGAAGACATCATGTTAAGAAGATTATGATACCAAACCAAGCATTTAACCATGTTCAGCCTACTCAAACACCGACTAATTTGGACACATGGATTTTAGCAGCCAATTTTTTTCTGTAAAATCTCAGGGAATATCCTAGCTAAAAAATATCCTAGCTAATTTATCTCAAATGTAAAATATCAATTCATTCTCACTTGAAGTTTTCAGCAAGAAGGCATGCATTTGTATTGGAATCATCCCCACCAATCACAACAAGCCCATCCAAATCAAGCTTTTTGGCAGTTTCTTCGGCTTGCTTAAACTGCAGTCAATGAAAATAAGGTGGGTCAACAATGAAAGAAACAATGCAGCAGGAAAGTTATGTCCAGTCTGTTGCCCAGAAAAAGTAGAAACCTGCTCCGGAGTCTCAATCTTGTCTCTTCCACTGCGGATCATGTCAAATCCTCCCTGTTCAATTAAAAAAAGAGTCCTTTAAAAAATGACATAGAAAAATACTCTTAATGGCAGACGAGCACCAGCCATTAAGATCCAAGATGAACCTATTGTGTATATGGAGCCTTTCTCAGAAAAGGGAGTTATTGTAAAACATGTTCTAGGCCTTTCAGTGTATATGAAGAAAACAACACATGCATATACTTAACTAGGTTAACTAGACAGATTCTAAAGAAATGTTGTTATAAGATAATGCCCATAAACAAAATAAAAGCCTGCACAGGTGAGAAATATCCAACAAAACGAGACAAAATGCTTTAACATACAGTTTAGAGAAAGTATAAAGTTAGAACCTAGTGAAACACCTGCCAAACTATAGTAAAAGATGGAGGAAGATATGAAACACCGATGGAGCACCTGGTTTCTGTAAGGGTATACAAATTCTGGGGTAAGTTCAACATATTTGCACTTCATGATCCCAGCTGGACCCCCCTTGAATCCGTAAACAGTGCAGCCAGGGGCCTTGTCCTGCAAATAATCTTCACAATATTCCCAAAAGAAAATATCAGAAGGATGTCAGAAAATGCCAATTAAGAACCAAACTAAGGTACTCCAGAGATCAACAAATATGTGGTTCAGGAGACAAGACAGATACCGAAAATGCCACAGATCACATTGTGCCCGCCAGGTGCCTGTCCTCCAGAGAGAACAACGCCAACTTTGAGCTTCCCAGGCAAGCCAGATGGAGGAGCACCAGCAGGTACAAGGGATGCTGAAGGTTGTCCAAACAACAACGGGAACAATTTTTTGATTTCCTCTGCAAAGTTCCCAAACAAAACGTTCAATCTTCTGTCACCAAGTGGCCAACAAAGCCCAGAGACATGAACCCAATCCACACTATAATAACAGCTTCTGGTTAGCATATAATCGACCAACAACTTCTAAAGTCTTTATCCCTCAAACAAAGAACAACTTTACATTGAAATTTCAACATGTCTAGTGTTTCTCTAGCCTGAAAAATGTTCTTTCTTCTATATGATACATCATAAGTAAAGAATTTTAATGATCATATACATAATGTAGCAGAAATCATCCAAAATATAACCTCCAGAAGCAGTTCATATAATTGAAAAGGTAGAATATAACATCAAAATCAAAATCAAAAGGCTTTAGATGATGATTGATTTATCTCTAAGTAAGAAAAGGACGAAAGGAACATGCAAATCCCAGTCAAAGCATGTCCTTGTCACTTCTAGATTTACAAAGGTGACCACGAAATGTAGATAACCTTCCTAAAAAATCAGAGATAATTGTTTACTATAGCAGGATAATATGTTTTCTTCTTCCTTAGGTCAAAAAAAAAAAAAAGATTAACAGATCCAGAATTCTACCCTTCCATAAGTCGACTAAAAAAATATGCCTCAAATCACCACAAACATGAAATCCTCAACAGGAAACAATACCCATGCATGAAAAGAAAAGCCACCACAATATGTTATTGTTACGCACACCATTAAACCAAAATATCTAACTCCACTGTAAATTCTGGAACCCTGACGATCACCACTTAATACGCATCAGTGATCCTCCAGGAAAATCCGTATTCCCAAGCGCACACATATCACAAACTCCCCTTCATCACCAACGCCACCACCCAAAAACACACTGCCACCACCATTAAACAAAATGAAGGACGAGCCTCTTCAAGAAAACATATATCAAATCATCAATTTTTCAGTTCCATGGATCAAAATGTACCAGATCCAATGGGCACTCCAGCAACTCCCCAAAAAACCCACTTTTCCAGGCAAAAACCACCAACACCTACTCAAGACAGGACTTCTAAAACATAACAACCACAATCCCTGGGACTTACCAGTGCCTGCTTTCATTTTAATTCACATTCACAAAAAAAATCATATTCCTCCCAACACAACCAAGCACACTCATGGAAGATCCCTCAAAATCCCACCTTTCCAAACAAATCACACCACTCCCCATCCCAAAAACATCATCAAAACTCGACTTTGGCACCAAACACCAAATCCAACCAACCAGAATCCCCAGACACAAATCCAGACTCCACATTTCCGCATCCATTCACCCCCAAGACCCACCTTTCGAACAAAGCACACCATCCAAACCATCACTTACAATGATCCCAAGGCAAATACACCATCTTTCGCACAAAAACCCACCATGAACACCATCACTTACATGGATCCCCAGCCAACACCACCTTTCGCCCAAGCACACGAGCCATACCATTACCCACGGAGATCTCCACCCAAATCCACCACCATTCGCACAAAATAAACGATTTTAACCCGTCAAACACAGGGAACCCCCGGAAAAAAAACACCACCTTTCGCACAGAACAAACGATCCAAACCCATCAAATACAGGGAATCCCATCTAAAGACATCACCTTTCCCGCAAAACACACGATCCAAACCAACCAAACACGGATCCCCAGCCAAAGACACCGCCTTTCTCACAAAACACACGATCCAGACGCCACCTCTCCCGGCAAGAAGACAGAGAACAAGGGTGAGCACCACGATGAACTCACCGGGATGGCCGGCGGCGGAGCTGGGGCCGCCGTCGACGACCTTGAAGGGGGCCTTGAGGACGGAGGGGAGGGAGGAGGAGTGGTCGAGGCGGTCAACCTGGAGCTCACTGTAGATGGAGGTCATGCGCCCGGCGGCGGCGCCGTTGGCCGCGGGGAGTACGCCGCCATTGGAGAGGAGCGAAGCCATCGGAGGTGAAGGAGGAGATCGGGAGTTAGCAGTCGGCGGTGGCGTGTTGTGGGTTCGACGGGGACGAGCGAGAAGGGGGAGTGGAGAGGTTTATATAAACGAGGACGGGAGACGAGACTGTGTGCGGCGCACGATTAGTAGAGAGAGAGAGAGAGAGAGAGAGAGAGAGAGAGAGAGGGTGAGGTTGAGGCGTGCGCGCCAGCGAGATGGGAGACGCGCGTCACCTGTGGGGAGTGACGCGATCGGTGCGTTGGATTGGGTTTTTTTTTGGGTTAAATATCTCTATGCCCCTGTAATCGTTATTAAAGACATTTATAGCCCCACATGTTCAATATTTACAAATGTAACCTTCAAAAATACCCCGATTGACTTCTTTGCATGCCCTCACGAATAATGTGAAGTTAAATAATAAAGACTTTTCTACGTACACCCTTTCATTTCTCTCCTCTCCCCATTGGTGATCTTCGCTTCTCCTTCTCCTCCTCCTCCAGTGACCTTCTCTTTCCCCCTTCCAACCTCTTCCGATCACTCGTTATCCCTCACTACGAATAGGTGGTGCACAAGACTTCCCTTCCAACTTGTTCGATGAGAGTTCGAATGTCATCGAGGTCGACCATGGGGCCTGACCCAAGTCTCGTAGCAGTAACCGAAGCCTCCCTACACCAACATCGGACCCCTCCAATGATCTCCCTCCCCCGCAACTCTCTATCGTCTCCTTTACCATGGGATAGCGCAACCCAAGACTTGTATCCTCATTGCAATGTCACATAGGGAGTCCCCTACCACTGTTGTAATGCTCCTCAACCTCTCATCCCGCCCGACCCTCATCAGTTGCGGTAAGCACTCTACATACCCCTCGTGGACCGTCCCTACCATCATGATTGATGACCTGCTGTCAACCCACAGGGAAAGGCAGGAACATGAGCCTGTGTTCTTCGCTGTTGTTAAGGATCTCCTTTGAACCCATTGATATCGAGAGCAAGAAAAGCCTAGCTTCTCTGTTGCCAGCATAGCGGTGTTCTTAAGGGTCATCAGACCATCAATCTTGAGTCCATCAAGCTCGTCCTATGCTCAGGAACCAAGGCCCCAAGCCTTAGTAGCCATGCGCTTAGCTTGAGCATGGTGTGGTTCCACCTGAGAGGTTTTGAAGGTGGGAAGGAGTTGTGGGGAGGAAGGTGATGAGAACCTCATCATGAACCCTAACTAGCACATTTTGACCTAATAAATTGAACAAAAGCTCCTACAAAACCTAAGGGAAAGCCTAAATCAGGGAATTGCAAATCTGAGAATAAAACAATACACAAGGGGTAAAACTGTAATTTTACCATTGTAGTGCATGAACAGGATTTCTAAGGGTCTATACACAGGTCAAATGGACTTAATAAGAGAAAAAGTGGGATGATTTGATCAGAAAAGGGTTATAACAAAATCTGGGAATTAAATGACATTCTATAATCATAAAACAAACCTACTTTAATTCACAAAGCTTTAGGCAAGATAAAAATCAATTAAACCCTTTAAAATTCATGAAAAAATATTCCCTAAGGTTTAGAACCTTCAATTTGGCCATTGGAACGTATCTTGACCTAGATTGAGAACCATACCCAATTTTTGACCTAATTTAGGTTTTTATGCAAAATATCCAGTCAAAAATGATCAAACCTAAAATTCAACCTCACCATTGGATTCCTTAGGTCCAAATTAGGTTTATAGAAAAATTGGGACCTAAGGAAAAGTCGCCTTGACCCACTTTACAAAACGGTCCTCAACAATTACTTTTTTACCCTTAGCTTTTTGGACTCTTGTAGATGGCCCCCTAGCTTTCCTATGATTTTCTTCAAACAAGTCCCTCTACCACCCGCCTACGCAGGACATACCTCCGGTGACTTTGCGCAGAGGATGACGCCGCACAGCCTGAGGATCCGGCCCCAGATTTGAAAGGGAGACTCCTTGCGTTGTCCCCTACAGCATGGGTTGGCTCCCATTCCCTGTGGGCCATTATAACTCTCGTGCGAACGCTCGAGAGGTATAGGTCTTTTTCCGGCCATACCTCCGGCGAGGTATCTCCATCTCCTCCTTGCGACTCTCTCTCTCTACCAATACCTATTTAAGGAACGGCAACCCCTGCCGCTTCCTTCAAGCTTGATTTGGCCGAAGAAATTCCTCAATTTTCGTCTCCTTCTCCTCTGGCCATTCGCCCACAGGCTCCGGCGACCCTCCTCCTCCTCTCTCGTTGCCCTGCCACCATACCAGTGGCAGAGTTACCTCCACCGTCGTCCACAGCGCCTTGCCGTACCAGCAGGCGCCCTCCAGCCCCTCTTCCTCGTCGCCGACTCTTCCCCTGGGTATCTTCGTCTCCGGCATCGGTAGATACGCGCCGACCGCCTCCTCCCTCCTTTCATCTGTTAAGTAGGTGACAACTCTTCTCCTCTCTCCCCTTTTCATTTCTCCTCTTTAATTTTGCACTTTCGACCTTTCTACACCACTGTCCACCGCCACCTTCTCCACCTCCGACAGACCACCGACGAGGCGCAGTCACCGCGTCACACCTCCACACGCCTCGCCAGTCACCCCACGAGCTCCGCCACAATCCACTGATCACCTTCCGCACATTCACTAATCGCCAGCACCGCCCCACACTTCCATCGACCTAACCCACCTCCACGGCCACAGAGCGACCTAGGCACGCACGCCTACGCCGCCCACGGCCAGCCAACCCCCACCTCACCTTCGTCGTGATACGGCGAAGGTCTCCTATTGTAACGACCCGATTCCCGAATCCCTACGAGACACAAGAATCGGACCGACTCAACTAATCCCAAGACCCAGTCGTCCAACGAGAAAGTAACCAAAAAAGCAGTAAAATAAACCACATTCACCATGTATATAACTAGCAGTAACAAAATACAGCAGTAAAGGAAAGAAACACTACAGTATACACCACCACAACAGTAGAGAAATAAACATGTACATAACAGGAAGCTTACAATAAATAGAGTACAGGGAGTAACAGAAAACTACTCACTACAGCGGAAAGAAAAGTACAGAAGGTACTACAGGTAACTCTACTGGGCTCTACTAGGCCCAGCGCCCTCTGCAGCCGTTGACTATGGCTGCTCAACACCTGATCCTGAAAAGGTAACAAGGGTGACACGTCACCGAAACGCTGAGTAGAGTGGCAACTAAAAGCTAGAAGAAATAGTAGAGTGGACAGTAGTTGTTATGTTTTTACTTTCTTTATTTATATCTTTCCATTTATTTACTGTTGATTTATTTCTCAGATCCTTCTCTTGATCTTAAATGTTCCTCGTGGGAACGATCTTGATTGCAGTCTTTTCCGAAAAGTAGAAGTAACACGTAGTGCTCTCCTAGCCGGGAGAGTCCCCCGTGGTGGTCCTACCTTCAGTCAACCACCCCAAGGTCGCTGACAGACGTAACGGTGACTACGGCACGAGCGATAGATACATGGGTAGCTATCCCGCACTGGCACGCAGTCAATAGTTTCCGTTAACAGGTGTGCCCAAAGCACAGCACGGAACCACTATAGGGCAGAGCCCTCTCAGTAACAGGGGTCTAGCTCCTCCACAGTAACCAAACAGGGGTCTTGCCCCTCCACAGTCCGCACACCCTCGCCTGACTACCCTGGTTTGCCCAGTGGGCCTAACAAGTCGGTGTAGGAGAGCTAGCAGAACCCCGGGGCCCGTGGGGTAGCTAGTGCTCTCCCTACACTAGTAGCTCTCCTCGGTACTGTGTATACGAGGGCCAAAAGTCGATACAAAGTGGCCAGACCTAACCCCAGGTCCCTGGGACGGCTAGCTCCGCTCTGCACTAAATAGGGGGACAGTCGCTCTCCTTGGTACTCCATATTCAAAGGCCAGCTCACCTCCCCAATTCTATTCCATTCCCTTTCCAGGAGTTCTACTCATCATTCCCCGTAGGGTTCAAGCTCTTTTAACTCAACCAATTCAAGTTTCACCATTCCAGCTTTATGTCCATACAATTCATGTTCTCAATCGCGATTATCCATTTATAACAGGCAGCTGTTGACCAATTTACAGGCAGTTATCATTTCCTTTCCACTTTTCCAAGACTGCAATGTTTATATAATCAACTAGTTTTCCAGTCCTAAGATTCATGCCGTACCATAAGATCTATCATTCAATCTAGTTTTCCAGTCCTAGGATTCATGCAATACCCTAGGATCTATCATTCAATCTAATTTCTCAGTCCTAGGGTTCATGCAATGCCTTAGACTCTATTAGTTGTTTCATAATTGTACAATTTTTGTTAAATAAATTAAAGGGCCACTCTACCCGCAAAATCGGGAGTACTGGGGGCGTAGTCGGCAATCCCGCGCGCCTCCGCAACCCCCAGAGCCGCAACGGAACGGGGTCCTAACACAAGGATCAACACAAGGAGTTTCTCAAAATAGTATACAATTGCTGTAAACAGGTAGATGAAATAAATCCTGAAAGAACGAAACTTGAAACATGGAAAACGGACTCCGAATGGACCCTAAACGGGCCAAAAATGACGAGTCTGTCCAAAATCAGACATCTGAAACTTATTCCAGACGTCTTAAAATGTCGATCAGGCAATACCTCGGTCTATGCAGTCCTTCAGACGTCCAGAAGTCCGCTGGATCGTCTAGTCTTGGTTTCCAAACGTCCGATTATCACCCCGGACGTCTGGAGATCCTCTCCGTCATCTGGTACTGTGGCTAGACGTCTGATCCGTGTGGGATGGCCTACCCTCGCGCCCTCCCGAACAAAACCTGTGCACACACACAACCGCTCTCATCACGAAGAGGCGCAGAGAACGCGGCGGACGGCTGCATGGCCGTACACGCGTAAAAAAAGGAAAAGATAGGAAATTATTGTACCTGTCAGACGTCTGGACCGTCCTCCAGACGTCTTCAGCGTCGTCTGAACGTAAGTCCAGACGTTTGATTCTGGGAAATTTTCCCAGAATCAGAACCATGTTCGCTCTCCGCCCGCGACGCATGGCCGCGCCGTGTCTGCCTGCTGCTGAGCTGCAGCAGCCCCTCCGCGACAACCCACACCCGCTGCTCCTCCGCCGGCCGGCTCTAGCTGCCCCGGCAAGCTCGCACCCTCGCGGTCGAGCTTCTTCCTTCCTCTCGCAACTCTCCTTCCCGCACGCTTGCTGCAGCTGCTGCTGTCGCAGTTGCTCGCTCACGCTCTCGCTCGCTAGCAAGGAGAAGGAGAAGATGAAGGCGAATGGAGTGAGGGTGAGGGAGAGGGGAGCATTTTATAAGGCAGCTGTAGGGAGAGAGAGAGGGAAATACGGAGCCTGCAGGGAGAGAAAGCGAAGACGAAGGCGACGGGTTCAGTCCGCGTGTGCAGGAGCGCAGACGCGAACCCGTATGTCAAAAAAATTTATTACCAGACGTCTGGAAAGGGTTCCAGACGTCTGGGCCACTTCCTAGACATAAACTACGTCTGTTGCCCACGTTCATAGCACCTATGATCTGACAGGGCAGCGAGGCTGCATTCGTGCATCTCAGGTTCGCGCCTCCGCCGCCATTAGCGAAGGTGTGAAGGGCCTTGCTCGCTTGCTCATAGACGACCCACTCCAGGCAGGTGCATCCTAGGTGCACGAAATCCCTCTACGAGTCTTTCGCACCTGGCAATTAGGGCCTGCATCACCTACAGCTCCTCTGTTACGAACGCAGCTTCAAAACGTCTTTTAAGACGTCTGGGAGGTGACCCAGACGTCTGACTAGACGTCTGGAACCCCTTCCAGACGTCTGGGATTTGATTTCTGTGGCACGCGCAACCTTTTTCCCCTCTCTCCTCCGTAGGTGCAGCGCTGCCCCCCTCTCTCCCTCTCTCTCTCTCTCCCCGCATAGCCTTAAAAGGGCCCTCTCCCTCTCCCTCACTCTCATCTCCTCCGCTCCCTTCTTCTTCCAGCGAGTGCGAGCGCGAGCGAGCGGCGGCAACGGCAGCCACGGCGAGTTGCGGGAGGAGGTGTCGCGTGGGGGAGGAGACGTTTTGCCGTGAGGGCTCGAGCTTGCCGGGGCAGCGAGAGCCGGCCGGCGAGGGAGCAGCGGGCGCGGAGTGACGCGGGAGGGCTGCTGCAGCTCGAGCAGTAGGCGGCTGAGGGCGGCGCGGCCGTGCGTCACAAGCGGAGAGCGTGTCGAGCAATGATTCTGGAAGTTTTCCCAGAATCAGACGTCTGGGCTTCCAACCAGACGACGGGGAAGACGTCTGGAGGATTGTCCAGACGTCTGGAAAGTAAGTTATTTTTTCGTCCTTCATCCCTTTTCTGCGACCGTTGTGCTGTGAACGATGAGTGGGTACGTGCAGGATCTGAGATTCGCATCCAACTTGAATCAGACGTCTGGCTGTAGTGCCAGACGACTGGAAGGATTTCCAGACGTCCGGGGTGACCATCAGACGTCTGGGAACTAGGCCAGACGCCCCCGCAGGCTTCTGAACATCTGAGAGACTACACAGAACAAAGGTATCCTCTGAAGCATTTTTTAAGACGTCTGGAATAGGTTCCAGACGTCTGATTTTGGACTGTTTCCTCATTTTCGACCCATTTAGGGCCCGTTCGGAGTCCTTTTTCCGCGTTTCGAGTTGCATTCTTTTCGGAATAAGATCCTCTACCCGTTTCCAGTAATTATATACTGTTCTGAGAAGCTCCTTGTGTTTGATCCTTGTGATAGGACCCTGTTCCATTTCAGTCTTAGGAATTGTGGAGGCTCGCGGGATTTCCGACCATGCCCCTAGTACTTCCGCTGCAGCTGGTAGAGTGGCTTTAGAAATTATTAACATAATTTGTTACAATTATGGAACAATTAATAGAACCTAGGGCATTGCTTGAATCCTAGGAATGAGAAACCAGATTAAAAGATAGATCCTAGGGTATTGCATGAATCCTAGGGCTGGAAAACTAGATTGAATGATAGATCCTAGGGTACGGCATGAATCCTAGGACTGGAAAACTAGTGATATGAATATAGATATTGCAGTCTTGGAAAATGTGGAAAGGAAATATTTGCTGCCTGTAAATTGATTTAACAGCTACCTGTTATGAATAATTGAACAAGATTGAGAATATGGGTTGTATGAACGTAAAACTGAAAAAGGTGAAACCTGAATGTGCTGAGTTAAAAGAGTTGGAACCCTACGGGGAGTTAGGAGTAGAACTCCTGGAAAGAGAATGAAATGGAACTGAGAAGGAAAGATGTGGAGGTGCGTTGTCTCTTGGGTACGTAGTACCAGGGGAAGCACCTATCACCTGCTTAGTGCAGAGCGGAGCCAGCCGCCCCAGGGACCCAGGATTAGGTCTGGCCACTTTGTACCAACTTGTTGGCCCTCGTGTACATAATACCGAGGAGAGCTACTAGTGTAGGGCGAGTACTAGCTACCTCACGGGCCCCGGGGTTCTGCTAGCTCACCTACACCGACTTGTTAGGCCCACTGGGCAAACCAGGGTAGTCAGGCGAGGGTGCGCGGACTGTGGAGGGGCAAGGCCCCTGTTTGGTTGCTGTGGAGGGGTTGGACCCCTGTTACTGAGAGGGCTCTGCCCTATACTGGTTCCGTGCTGTGCTTTGGGCGCACCCGTTAACGGAAACGACTGACCGCGTGCCAGTGCGGGTTAGCTACCCGTGCGTTTACCGCGCGTGCCGTAGTCACCGTTACGTCTGTCAGTGACCTTGGGGTGGTTGACTGAGAGTAGGATCACCACAGGAGACTCCCGGCCAGGAGAGCACCACATGCTACTTCTACTGTTCGGAAAAGACTGCAATCAAGATCGTTCCCACGAGGAACATTCGAGATCAAGTGAAGGATCTGAGAAATAGATAAATTATGAAACAATGGAAAGACGTAAATGAAGGGAGAAAGAAAATAAAACAGTTACTGTACACTTTACTGCTTCTTTAGTTTAGCTGCCACTCTACTCAGCGTTTCACTGACATGTTACACTCGTTACTTTTCAGGACCAGGTGTTGAGCAACCAGGGTCAGCGGCTGCAGAGGACGCTGGGCCGAGTAGGGTCCAGTAGAGTTACCACTGTTCTTTTGTGCCCTTTTTGTTCCACTGTAGTGAGTAGTTTCTGTTACTCTCTATACTTTTCTTTACTCGTAGTTCTTGTTATGTTATAAATGTTGTTCTACTGTTGTGATGGTACATGTTGTAGTAGTTCCTTTTCTTACTGCTGTATTTTTGTTACTGCTAGTTATATTTCATGTTGAATGTGATTTATTTTACTGCTCTTTTGGTTACTTCCTCGTTGGACGAATAGGTCTTGGGATTAGTAGAGTCAGTCCGGTTCTCGTGTCTCGTAAGGACTCGGGAATCGGGTCGTTACAAGATGGTATCAGAGCAAGGTCGTCCTGAGAAGTGAATCAACTGACTGGAAAATAACCAATTCACATGTCTATAACTAGAGTAGCCACCACAACATATCTTTTGACATGAGCTCTTAGACGTTTCCGTTAGGTATCGTTTCGTATTGACGTGTTCCGTTTTGTTTCGCGTCTCCTTGCAGGAGATGCCTTGTCGCGGGACTGGTGAGGTAGGCCGCGGGCGCAGCCAAGGACGAGGTCGGCAAGGTGGGCGTGTCGTTGCCGACACCTCAGTGGACCAGCCACTACTCCTGGGAGTCCGGGCCCAGGACCTCGCCCGGTTGATACGGGACATTGTGCGAGCGGAGCTCCACCCACCGCCCCGAGCGTCTCCCCCTGGGGCTGCGGAGGGGGAGTCCTTTGTGGGACCACCCGACGGATGCGGCGCTGAACACGGGGGAGGGGATGGGCCGCCGCCGCCCCCACCTTCCTCCGACACTTCTGTGCACGAGGTACCTTTGCCTGGAGGTGCACCAGCATCCCCACTGCAGCGCCACTCCGAGCTCTTCGGACAGTTCCGGAAGCTGAAGCCCCCCTCCTTCAAGGGGGATGAGGACCCGACCGAGGCAGAGGACTGGCTCGAGCAGCTGGAGAAGATTTTCGACACCCTTCGCCCCCCGGTGGAGTGCCGCGTGGCCTTTGCCACGTACCAGCTGGAGAGTGCGGCACACAGGTGGTGGAGGGTGGTCAGGGGACAGGAGAGGGACGAGCCGACCTGGGATCGGTTCATCACCCTCTTCTGCGAGTAGTACTTTCCCCAGACGTGGCAGGACCAGAGGAGGCGGGAGTTCCACACTCTCCGCCAAGGGACGATGACCGTGAGCGCATACTGCACGCGTTTCCTGGAGCTGTCCCGCTTTGGAGCGACAGCGGTAGCCACTGAGGAGGAGCGCCTTTGGAGGTTCACCGAGGGGCTCCGGCCTGCGATTTGGGGGTATGTCAAACCCCTGAAGCTGCCTACGTTTTCGAGGGTGGTGGAGGCAACCATGACCTACGAGGAGACCAACCCGTCCGCGCGAGACATTGACGGCGGGCGGAAGAGGCCCTTTCAGCCAGACTTTTTAGAAGGCCGGCCAGAGAGGAGACACGTGGCGTCCGCAGGAGAGCCGTCACGTTTTGCAGGGCCATCCGTGGCCTTTGGAGGCCCTCGACAGAGGCCAGTCGCCAGCACCGGACCCCTACCCAGCCGACAGCAGGGACCCAGTGAGGGCAGGAATCGGGTTCCCCTCTGTTACCAGTGTGGCCAGCCGGGCCACATCAGAAGGGACTGCCCGTCTAGGGCAGGAGGTCAGCAGATACTTCCCGCGCAGAGCACTGGAGGGCGCACAGGAGGCTGCGGTTCCCAGGCGCGAGGAGGAGGACAGCAGTCACGAGGAGGGTACCGGCCAACACCTGCCCATCCGACTCAGAGTGTGGCTGCTTCGTCCGCACCTAGAGCTGAGGGGCGTATCAACGCCCTGACACACAGGGATGCCAAAGCTTCGGGCTCGGTGGTGGCAGGTATGGTTTCAGTTTCCGGCAGACTCGTTTACACACTTTTCGATTCTGGCGCTACGCACTCGTTTGTCGCAACCAGTTTCGCAGTTAGTTTGGGCCCGGATTATTTGCTGTTAGAGAATCCGTTCGTAATCAGAGGTCCGAGTGGTCAGCTGTTTGTAGCTGAGGAGGTGTACACGGATTGCGATGTCAGCGTTGGGGGACATAGCCTACCATCTGACTTGATTATGATATAGATGGAGGACTTTGGAGTAATTCTGGGGATGGACTGGCTATCCGCTTACCATGCTTTGATGGACTGTGTTTGAGAGGAAGATTGTCTTCTCCATGCCGGAGTTGCCTCCTTTCGAGTTTCACGGACAGCCAGTGGACGGAGGCTTCACGTGCATTTCGGCACTTCGGGCGACGAGACTTTTGGGCCAGGGGTGTGATGGCTTCCTAGCTTGTGTGGTGGCAGAGCCCAGCCCTGTGGCAGACTTCCAGAGCATCCCGGTGGTCAGAGGATACCCTGACGTGTTCCCAGACGAGTTACCAGCACTACCACCCGAGCGTGAGATCGAGTTTGAGATCTCACTAGTACCAGGGACCAGCCCCATCTCCACTGCGCCATACAGGATGGCACCGCTTGAGCTACGAGAGCTCAAGTCTCAGTTGTAGGACCTTTTGGAGAAGGGCTTCGTGAGGCCCAGTGCGTCTCCCTGGGGAGCCCCGATACTGTTTGTGAAGAAGAAGGATGGTACCCTACGCCTTTGTGTGGACTACCGACAGCTGAATAGGGTCACCATCAAGAACAAATATCCGCTGTCGAGGATCGACGACTTGTTTGACCAGTTGCGGGGTGCCACGGTATTCTCCAAGATCGACTTGAGGTCTGGATACCACCAGTTGAGGATCAGGGAGGCAAACGTCTCCAAGATAGCTTTCCGCACCCGGTACGGACACTACGAGTTTTTGGTCATGCCGTTTGGGCTGACCAATGCCCCCGCTGCTTTCATGGACCTGATGAACCGGGTGTTTAGACCGTACTTGGACAAGTTCGTGGTAGTATTCATTGATGATGTACTCATCTATTCTCGAGATCGGACACAGCACGGACAGCACTTGCGGATGGTTCTGGACACACTGAGACGACGTAGGCTGTACGCCAAATACAGCAAATGCGAGTTCTGGTTGAGGGAGGTGACCTTATTAGGCCATGTGACCTCTGGAGACGGCTTGGCGGTGGACCTAGCCAAGGTCGAGGCAGTGCTAAGGTGGGAGAGACTGCGTTCAGTCATTGAGATTCGCAATTTCCTGGGACTGGCAGGCTACTACAGATGATTCATCAGAGGTTTTTCACAGATCGTGCGTCCTATGACACAGTTGACCCGGAAGGACGTGCCCTTCACTTGGACGGACACCTGTGAGGCGTGTTTTCAGGAGCTGAAGGAGAGGTTTGTTGGTGCTAGAGCACCACGATCATTTATTTTGATGATAACAAAACACGTGTTATTTAACATTTACACTTAGAGTCTTATATTTCAGGTCAATTGCAAATGTAGACGTGATTAGACGGAATTCGAGCTCGCATCCAAGACGGATTGGAGGAGCTTGACGGAGAACAGAGAAGATTCGCGAGGAGCGATAGATTGAAGATGGAAGGACAAGAAGAATAAGACGTGATATCTCTTTCTTGTACTCTTGTCTTTATTTTTTCTTACTCTTTATTTCCTTAGAACATTATGTTAAAGAGCCTCAAAGTACCCTAACAGTAGTCCTAGGAACACCGGCACAACCCTAGGATACTTAGGTTTTCTGTAGAGAACTTAGAAAACTAATATAGGGTTCAAACAACACTTCCAGACATCTCATTCCCAAATCAGACGTCTGATAAAGTGTTTTAAAACGTCTGACTGTTGATTCAGACGTCTGATAACTTTTAGGCTGGACATAATTAGTTCTGTCTGATGAAATCAGACGTCCAGACCTTAGACCAGACGTCTTATGAGACGTCTGATGACTTTGCCAGAAGTCTAATTAGTGGACCGCTGGCTCTCTTAGAATACACTCAAGGATATGACCGTTAGAGCCTTATCAGACGTCCTTGAGCCATTCCAGACTTCTGATAATTGACTGTTTTGCCTCGAATGACCCGAAAATCTCTTCTCAGAGATTTTCTAGCCATTGCAAATCCATTCCCACGAAAAAGTAGGTTTCCAGACGTCCAGACATAGTGCCAGACGTCCTATATGTCGTCTAATGGACTTGCACTAGAACCCTGTTTAGATCTGATCCAAGTCAGGAAGAGACCCGCCCAAAATCAGACGTCTGCCTTATTTTCAGACGTCTTAAAGTGATCTTCCAGACGTCTGATGCTAGAATTAGACGTCTGATAACCCTGTCAGTGCAATGATTATTCCTGATTTCGAGTTGATTCACTTGGCCTTTGCACCCAACGGCTATGGAACCTTTCCTAAGCCTTCAAAAGCCTTCCTAAGGCCTCTATAAATAGAGGGGAACCTTTGTAACACAAAAACACACCTAAGGAACATACTTTCTATCATTTTGTGTCTCTCTTGCTCTCAAAGCTCAAGTTCTACATCTTGAGAGTATCAAGCCTTCGCGCACCCGCTCTCCCGCCGTAGTTCACGAGAGCGAAGTTGCGCCGTCGCGTGGCTCACGCATCCGCGTCGTCGACGCACTCCTTTCAAAGGGAAGCATCCTAATTCCTATAGAAGCTTAGGTTAAAAATTACTTTGTTGGCTCCAGAGGATTACTTGTTTATTTTATCTTTGTTATTTGGTTGGGTATTCGCTTTGCGAATTTTCGTCTCCTTCGAGGGACAAAATCCTTCTCGTGAAGAGAAGGGGTTGAGGAACGCTACCCTCGCACTTGTAGCGTGGTTGTATTTGAGGTTGAATCACCCTCGTTTAAAGTGATTCGCTTAGTGGATTTTGATCGACTTGGTTGATCAAAAAATCCTAACTCGAGAGGGTTAGGTGGTGATTTTCACCCGGTTTGGGTTTCCACCTAAAAGATACTTGTGTACTTGTGTGATTGTCTATTTTGTGAGATTGTTTATATTTATTTCCGCAATTATTACGTCACCCCCTCCTAGTAGGGAATTTCAAGGTTGACCTCGGTTCCCGTGCTCACCATCCCTGACAGTAGTTGCGGGTTCGTTGTGTACACGGACGCCTCCTTGCAGGGGTTAGGAGGTGTGCTCATGCAGAGGGGTCACGTTGTCGCTTACGCTTCGCGGCAACTGAAGCCCCATGAGCATACCTACCCTACCCACGACCTGGAGTTGGCAGCTGTCGTCTTTGCGTTGAAGACCTGGAGGCACTACTTGTACGGTGAGACCTTCGAGATTTTCACAAATCACAAGAGCCTTAGATATCTTTTTGATCAGAAGGAGCTCAACATGAGACAGAGACGTTGGTTGGAGCTCCTGAAGGACTACGACTTCAGCATTTCCTATCACCCGGGCAAGGCCAATGTGGTGGCTGACGCCTTGAGCCGGAAGGCCCCCGCACACTTGGCCAGTCTACTGTTACAGGGTTGGAGCCTCTTGGAAGAGGTGGGCAGTTGGCGACCCCTAGAGTTACGGGGGCACTGTGGGGCAGTGACTGTGACACGACAGACTAGGCCAGAACTGATAGACCGCATCATCACAGGACAGATGGCCGATCCGTACTTGCAGTCCTTGCACGACAGAGTACTGTCAGGAGACCCAGGGGACTTCTCTTTCACAGACCAGGTGCTACGCCTGAGGGGACGGTTGTGCGTTCCCAGGGACGAGGAGCTGTTGAGAGAGCTCCTGACTGAGGCACACGGTTCTAGATTCACCATACATCCCAGAAACACGAAGATGTACCACGACTTGAGACGCGAGTTTTGGTGGAGGGAGATGAAGCGGGATGTGGGTGAATTCGTGCAACAGTGCTTAGTGTGGCAGCAGGTGAAAGCCGAGCATCAGAGGCCTGCAGGGCCGCTACAGCCGCTTCCAGTGCCAGAGTGGAAGTGGGAGAGCATCACCATGGACTTGGTGGTGGGTTTACCTGTTACCCAGCGAGGGCACGACGCAGTCTGGGTAATTGTGGATAGACTGACGAAGACGGCACGATTCTTGCCGATCCGAGTCACGTTGGGACCAGAACAGTTGGCAAAGAGGTATATCCGCGATGTGGTACGACTACACGGAGTTCTGCGGGAGATCGTATCCGACCGGGATACCCGCTTTACGTCCCAGTTTTGGGCTGAGTTTCAGCAGGCCCTGGGGACGCGGTTGAGGTTTAGTACAGCTTACCACCCCTAGACGGACGGACAGTCGGAGCGCACGATACAGACACTTGAGGACCTTTTGCGTGCCTGTGTACTGGACTGGTGGGGCTCTTGGGAGGAGCACCTGCCCCTGGCGGAGTTTGCATACAACAACAGCTATCACTCGAGCATCGGCATGGCTCCCTACGAGGCTCTGTACAGAAGGAGGTGTACGGCACCCTTGAGTTGAGTTGAGGTGGGGACCAAGTGGGAGGTTGGCCCCAAGTTGATCCGGCAGAGTCAGGAGGTAGTCGAGCAGATCCACAGGCGACTCCGCACTATCAGAAGCAGACAGAAGAGCTACGCGGATCGAAGACGCAGAGAGGTGCAGTTTGAAGTTGGGGACCACGTCTTTCTTCATGTTTCGCCCATGAATGGCCTGCAGCGATTTGGGGTGAGAAGGAAGCTCGCGCCGAGGTTTCTGGGGCCCTTTGAGGTCCTGGAGCGGGTTGGACCCGTTGCTTACAGGCTTGCCCTCCCTCCCCCGCTTTCTAGTGTGCACGACGAGTTCCATGTGTCCAACCTCAGGAAGTACGTAGACGATCCCAGTCACGTACTGAGTCACGAGGGTGTCGAGGTGGGCGACGACCTGACCTACCCCGAGCGGCCAGTACAGATACTTGACCGAGCCGTCCGCAGTTTGAGACGAAAGCAAGTACCCCTGGTGAAGGTTTTGTTGAGGAGCCAGCGGTACGAGGAGGCTACCTGGGAGCCTGAGGCGGCAATGCGGGAGCGGTACCCGGAGCTCTTCGCGGGTACATCTTTCGGACCGGCTTCGGTCCTCTTTGAGTTTGTTATGTTTTTTATATATGACGTTTTTCCCGCACCCTAGTTAGCGCAAGTTTCGGGGACGAAACTTCCTTTGAGTTTGTTATATTGTTACGAACGCAGCTTCAAAACGTCTTTTAAGACGTCTGGGAGGTGGCCCAGACATCTGACCAGACGTTTGGGATTTGATTTCTGCGACACGCGCGATTTCGTCTGCGCGCCTACGCGCGCTGACCTGCGACGCCTTTTTCCCCTCTCTCCTCCGCAGGCGCAGCGCTGCCCCCCTCTCTCTCTCCCCACGCGGCTTTAAAAGGGCCCTCGCCCTCTCCCTCACTCTCATCTCCTCCGCTCCCTTCTTCTTCTTCCAGCGAGTGCGAGCGCGAGCGGCGGCAGCGGCAGCCGCGGCGAGTTGCGGGAGGAGGTGTCACACGAGGGAGGAGACGCTCGACCGTGAGGGCTCGAGCTTGCCGGGGCAGCGAGAGCCGGCCGGCGAGGGAGCAGCGGGCGCGGAGTGACGCAGGAGGGCTGCTGCAGCTCGAGCAGCAGGCGGCTGAGGCGCGGCGCGGCCGTGCGTCGCAGGCGGAGAGCGCGTCGAGCTCTGATTCTGGAAGTTTTTCCAGAAGCAGACATCTGTGCTTCCAACCAGACGACAGGGAAGACGTCTGGTGGACTGTCCAGACGTCTGGCAAGTAAGTTATTTTTCCATCCTTCGTCCTTTTTTTGCGACCGTTGTGCTGTGAACGATGAGTGGGTACGTGCAGGATCTGAGATTTGCATCCAACGTGAATCAGACGTCTGGCCGCAGTGCCAGACGACTGGAAGGACTTCCAGACGTCCGAGGTGACCATCGGACGTCTGGGAACTAGGCCATACGCCCCCGCAGGCTTCTGGACGTCTGAGAGACTACGCAGAACAAAGGTATCCTCTGAACCACATTTTAAGACGTCCGGAATAGGTTCCAGACGTCTGATTTTGGACTGTTTCATCGTTTTTGACCCGTTTAAGGCCCGTTCGGAGTCCGTTTTCCGCGTTTGGAGTTGCGTTCATTTCGGAATAAGATCCTCTACCCGTTTCCAGTAATTATATACTGTTCTGAGAAACTCCTTGTGTTTGATCCTTGTGATAGGACCCCGTTCCATTTCAGTCTTGGGAATTGCGGAGGCACGCGAGATTTCCGACCACGCCCCCAGTACTTCCGTTGTAACTGGTAGAGTGGCTTTAGAAATTATTAACATAATTTGTTACAATTATGGAATAATTAATAGAACCTAGGGCATTGCATGAATCCTAGGAATGAGAAACCAGATTGAATGATAGATCCTAGGGTATTGCATGAATCCTAGGGCTGGAAAACTAGATTGAATGATAGATCCTAGGGTACGGCATGAATCTTAGGACTGGAAAACTAGTGATATGAATATAGATATTGCAGTCTTGGAAAATATGGAAAGGAAATATTTGCTGCGTGTAAATTGATTTAACAGCTGCCTGTTATGAATAATTGAACATGATTGACAATATGGGTTGTATGAACGTAAAACTGAAAAAGGTGAAACCTGAATGTGCTGAGTTAAAAGTGTTGGAACCCTACGGGGAGTTAGGAGAAGAACTCCTGGAAAGAGAATGAAATGGAACTGAGAAGGAAAGATGTAGAGGTGAGTTGTCTCTTGGGTACGTAGTACCAGGGGAAGCACCTATTACCTGCTTAGTGCAGAGCGGAGCCAGCCGCCCCAGGGACCCGAGGTTAGGTCTGGCCACTTTGTACCGACTTGTTGGCCCTAGTGTACACAGTACCGAGGAGAGCTACTAGTGTAGGGTGAGTACTAGCTACCCCACGGCCCCCGAGGTTCTGCTAGCTCACCTACACCAACTTGTTAGGCCCACTGGGCAAACCAGGGTAGTCAGGCGAGGGTGCGCGGACTGTGCAGGGGCAACGCCCCTGTTTGGTTACTGTGGAGGGGTTGGACCCCTGTTACTGAGAGGGCTCTGCCCTATACTGGTTCCGTGCTGTGCTTTGGGCGCACCCATTAACGGAAACGACTGACCGCGTGCCAGTGCGGGTTAGCTACCCGTGCGTTTACCGCGCGTGCCGTAGTCACCGTTACGTCTGTCAGTGACCTTGGGGTGGTTGACTGAGAGTAGGATCACCACGGGAGACTCTCCCTGCTAGGAGAGCACCACGTGCTACTTCTACTGTTCGGAAAATACTGCAATCAAGATCGTTCCCACGAGGAACATTCGAGATCAAGTGAAGGATCTGAGAAATAGATAAATTATGAAACAATGGAAAGACGTAAATGAAGGGAGAAAGAAAATAAAACAGTTACTGTACACTTTACTGCTTCTTTAGTTTAGCTGCCACTCTACTCAGCGTTTTGCTGACGTGTTACACTCGTTACTTTTCAGGACCAGGTGTTGAGCAGCCAGGGTCAGCAGCTGCAGAGGACGCTGGGCCGAGTAGGGTCCAGTAGAGTTACCACTGTTCTTTTGTGCCCTTTTTGTTCCACCTTAGTGAGTAGTTTCTATTACTCTATACTTTTCTTTACTCGTAGTTCTTGTTATGTTATAAATGTTGTTCTACTGTTGTGGTGGTACATGCTGTAGTAGTTCCTTTTCTTACTGCTGTATTTTTGTTACTGCTAGTTATATTTCATGTTGAATGTGATTTATTTTACTGCTCTTTTGGTTACTTCCTCGTTGGACGAATAGGTCTTGGGATTAGTCGAGTCGGTCCGGTTCTCGTGTCTCGTAGGGACTCGGGAATCGGGTCGTTACATCCCCAATTGGACGGACCTTCCTCCTGCAAGCGCAAGCAAAAGCGGAAACTTTAGTGCGCGGGAACAGAAGCGAAAGCAAAGGAGGAGGAGCGGCGAGGACTTAGCCGCAGGGAGATAGCTGCGGTCAGAGAGAAAGGGAGAAGGATTTAGAGCGGTAGAGAAGCAAAGGAGGAAGATGACACTGTAGCCGCAGAGAGGCTGAGGTAGAAGGAGAAGGAAGAGAGAAGAAACCAGAAAGGCGCGCAGCAGAGAAGAAGTCCAGAGAAGAAAGAAGAAGAAGTCAGAAGAGAAGGCGTGCAGCAGAGATAGCAAAGAAGAAGAACCAGCAGCAGCAGCTAAAAAGAAAAGGAGAAGCACTATAGCAAGAGGCATTTAAGGCGTCTGACCCTTGGAGTCAGACGTCTGAAAAGAGAGAGAGAGAGGCAGACACAAGAAGAAAAGAAGAGACATTTTTATTTTCCTTTCTTCAATCTTTTTGTAAAATAATATATTGTAAATTGTGATTTTCAACGCTTCTAGAATCAAGTTTGCTCCATGAGTTTGACCTCGGAGATTTTCTGTATTTGAGTAATAAAATATAATCAAACCGGTCGATTTTACCACCGATCAGAAGGTCATTAGAGATTGGAGGAAGTCAAGAGAGGTAAGTGATCGACTTTCTATGACATGTTAATATATCACTTCACATTAAAATGCTGTTGTCGGGTTTTTGTCTCCGGCAACGATGCCAAAAAAATGTAATGTGAAGCGTTCGACTACGGTTTGTATAAAAATCATCGTCGTTGTTGTAGTATATGTCACAAATACAAACCGTTATCGCATCAATTTTATTTAATTACATAATTTTCTACTGGTTTATTCCAGGTCGTTGACTGGGAGTCAGTTATTGATATACATCACTCTCTAAGTCCAACATTATTCTTTAATTCCAAAAAGATCAATTTTATATACAATCATAAATGAATGAATTAATGAATAATTAATGAATGAAATAATAGCTTAATTATGTACAAAAGAATTAACTAAAATGATTGCAAATACCTAATGACAAACAAGCATCAAACATTACACTTATATACTATATACTATATATTTATAACTTATAACACTAATATTTACATATATATACAATAATAATTAATTCTATATATTATACTAACTTAACATACTAACATATACAGTAACATATATAATATATACAGCGATAGTTTAAAACATCGCTAAACCTTAGAAAGAACTATGTACAAAACGTATGGCAAAAATAAGATCTATGGCGACATTTATAGTGGCACTTTTCTATCTACAGTGATGGATTACTTCTGTCAATAAAGCTATAAGGTTATTTATATACATATATAGCTCAGACATTATTTATATTACGTATACTTAATATACTTATACTTATTATTTTCAGTATACACTTATATACACTATACACATATATATGTATACACTTCCTCTCTCACTCTTTCTTCTTCTTCTTTTACGGCTCTCTTTCTTTGTTAACACTTAACTCTTTTCTTATCTCTTTAATTCCTCTTCTTCCTTACATTCTCAACACTTAACCTTCTGAGTTTGTTCTCCTCTTCTTTTCTTTCCCTTAATCCCTCATTAAGCCTTACTTAGTTCAAAAATGGGTTTTAAGGTTGGTGGGTAGTCTTTTTGAGGGATACACAGCACCCTTAACAGGTGGGTTCAGACCTCTACTAAGGCCACCCTTGTTTGTTTAATTATCCTTTTAATCTCGATTTATGCTCAGAGCTGGGCTTAATCAAGCCCTCGCACAGTGCATGGCTTCCCGCCACACACCGCACACCATCATCGTATCTCAATGCCATATGCCATAACTAGACTCAGATCAAAGAAACAGGTAAGGGGTATGTGTTGTGCGCCAAGCGCATGACAACTAGTAAGGCTACTGCACAACTGAGTAAAATAGCACTCAAAGCGCTCGCATATAACCGATGTGGCGCTATCCAGCGCGCGTTTCAGCACTGGAATTCCGACGGGCTGTTTTGATTTTGTTATTTTAACCCTCGATTTGAGGATCATAATTTATTATAAATTAAAAATAATTTATGGGGAATTAAAGTATTTACATAGTACTACATAATTGTATAATTAATTTAGAAATTTAATTATATTTACTATATAAATAAATTCATTGAAGTCTGCAGTTTATACATACTGAATTTTGGGTTTTATTTCTTAATTACGTATAAATTAGTTAATGTGTGGTTTAATTGACCTTATACAGTATTAATATACATATTGAAGTATTTAATAAAGATTTTTATTGTATTTTACATATTTTATTTCAATTTTATTTACATTTAAATAGCTTATTTTGGACTGTTTTATACATAAATTAGATATAACTAATATAATACATTATAAATATAGTTAAATTAGCTTAATTTACTTAAAATGCATTAGTACAAATATACCGTATAAGTTAGTTTAGTTTTAACTTAAATTACTAATTTATTTTAATTTAATCTAATAGCTTAACTAGTAACTTAATAAATTAATTATTTATTCTGTATATGTAATTAAATTATAGTACAGGGTTCCTAATGTATATAATATACATATAAATACATATGTACAAGGTTATACTAAATATGTTTATTTACAGGGTTTATTAATTTATATAGAGTATAGTACATATAAGTTAATAAACATAATAGATAATTATATAAATAAGTTATATATAGTTTATCTTAAATATTTAAGTTACATTATATAATATATACATAAGTTTTATATATACATTATGTACATATTTTACATTATTTACATAGATAGCTTAGTATATAACTTATATTTGCATGTATATATATATTATACAAGGTGTTTCTAGGTATTTTGAGGATTTTTTCACTTTTTATGAATTTTGTATATTTTGTGGAGATAGGGGATGAGAAAGAAATAGATGAGAAGAGTAAACTGTTTTTGGTGTTTTTGTGTTAAGAGGTTTTTATTGAGTTTTAAGATAGACTGAACCGTTAACTGGTATGTTCTACCAAGCCGAGGGTTCAGAATGCCTTGAAACTTGGCAAGTATATAAAAATTTACCTAATCTTTACTAAGATAAGTTTATTTAATTTTTTTGGATTTTTTTTATAGTATTTTTCTTTATTTACAAGTTCAGCTCATTTTGGGGCCCTTTTAGTGTTTTCAAAAGAACCTAAGATTCTGAATCTAGTTCTAAAAGATAGAAAGGCAGTAGACTACCTCAAGTAAGCTCAACACATGAAATGGAAAAGATGCAAGCAGTTAAGCACGAAATTCAGTTTATATTTCCATTAATTTTAATTTTGGACAGTTGACTACAATTCATGGCTGACAAAGGAATTTGTAAACATGATTACAAGCAATTCAGATTGAATTTAACCCTAACAATATATGAAAGCTTGTTACAAAGTAAACTACTCATTACATCACAGGTCAGCCATTTAACATAATACACCTAAGCCTACTGTCAAGAAGTTTCAAACCAACATCAGTTGCAACAGAATAGTAACAAGAACAGCAGCAGTAGCCACTGAACAGCAGAAGCAACTCCAGACGTCTTAAGAAAAAATCCATGAGCTACTGTAGGGAATCCAGACATCAAAGAAGACATTTGCAGTAGGGCTGGACTTCTAATTCAGCAACCTATCTCTTGATTCAGTCATTCATATCCTAGATCAAACTTGAAAGAGTCTGAGCAGGAATACAAATTATTCTAATTAGGGAATAAGCTGCTGAAAAACAGTTGGAATGTAGCTGCTCTTGCAGCAAGTTAATATGATGGGATTCAAAACACAAAACAAAACGTATAGAGGAATCTAATCAGACTGAAAAATCACCTTGAAATCACTTGGGATGTTAAACTCTCTATCAGAAAATTCTCGGCAATAGTTTCTTTTCAAATAGGAAACAAAACTATTGACCTAACACCTTCTTAATGCCATAGACAGCATGAAGAAAGGTCCTAGATCAGTCCATTAAATTCAAACTGAATCCCAATTTCCTAAACCTTAAGGAATATTAACAATTCCTTAGGTGAACATTCAGAATTGGCAGAATTAAATCTGCACATAAATACAAAGGAGAGAGCCTCAAATCAACAAGGTTGATATTCCTTGGCTTTCTACACATTGAAAATCAAAACATCCCAATTCAAATCAAATTCGTGTACATACTCATCCATAAATCAAAGCCACACTCAAGGACATTAGAATCCTTGCATATACCTGATCAAAGCCATTAAAATCCTTAAACAACTCGATTAAATCCGATAAAGCTCAAAATTGAATACAAATCTCCGATTCGATCATTAAAACCATTTGCAAGCAAAATCAAGTCATATGAGTTTTTGAACAAGATTGGGGGGTCTTGTGAACCTATGAGATGAATGAGCGACCCCCAATGTGGATTACGATGCTAATTTTAAATCTGAGGTTAAAAACCTTCAGATCTGAAACTAGGTCTCATGAAGGGGTGATCTATGAATTTAATTGCGAGGAAACATAGAAACGAAAATGGAAACATGTAAGGGGAGAAAACAATGATCAATGAATGGGGGAATTCGTCTCCTCTGATCTGAAGTGATCAGAGGAGGTGAAAATGTGGGATCTAGGCTAAATCTACTCCTAACTTACTCTAACAGTCACGCACAGATTAGAACTAATCTAAATCTAATTTCTACTGCTAACTACTCTAAGTAATACTACAACTAATCTAGAAAGCATTAAACCTAGTCTAAATGGAAGAATGGGACCTGTTGAGAAGATCTACAGCTGGTGGCTGCAGCAACGAAGGAGGGAGGATCTCCAGTAGATTGAAAGGCTCTCTAGTGAAGCTCGAGTTGCCCTCAGGTGCTATGCGGTCCTTAGCGATGAGGAGAGTCGGATAAGATGAAGAATTCACAGCCGGTGGCCGTGAAAATGGGGAAATGTCGGGAGAAGAAAGTGGAGATGACGAAAGACCGCTAAGAGGTGTAAGAGGGAGCGATCCTTTACGCACGCAGCTGAGGAGTTCCTTAAGTAGCAGATCAGTGTGCAAGCACTCACCGCAATGGTGAGATTAATCGCAAAGGGCATGGGCGGTGAGGATGAGAAGAGAGAGGTGCACGCGCTGTCAAATCAAAAAGCGGTCGTAGGATGGGATCTGGGTAAATAAGTGACCACACGCGCCGAATCGCGCGAAGGTTCCAACAAAGGAGAGCCACAGATCAAGTGATCAAGAGAATGGATGGCAGGGATTGCGCGTGTTCCTCGCGTGAACAGTGTTCGCGTGGGAACTGCAGGCGGCTGAGAGTCCTTTGGTGAATTTGCAGGGTACACCTCTCTGCGAAGCGGTAGAAATATTGTAGGTAGGCCCATAAGTGGTTAAAAAGTATAACAAAATAGTCCTTTAGGGCTTAAAAAAAGGTCCCTGTGATCTACAAATAAGTCCCTAGAGGTTTTCTAATGAATGAAATGTAATGCACTAAGGACCTAAATGTAAATCTTTAATTTTAAGGCCTTAATGATGTCCAAATACACCCAAGTTTTTATATAAGCTTAATTGAACATTTAAGAAGTTAATTACACTTTTGATTTGAATTTTTGAGCTCATTTATATGTTCAATTTGCAATTGAATCACCATTTTACATTTATTAATAGAATATCTCATTTAATGACTTAATTATGCATTTTTAACACAGAATTGATGTTCTAGGTTTTTTTCTTTAATTCCCACACTTACCCTTTTTATGTGTTAATTTGATATTGTTTAACCTAATTTCTAACTTAACTTAGGCTATTTAGCTATGATGAGTCGCAACTCATCGGTAAGGAAGGTTGTCGAGGGAGGAAGGGTGGGGGAGATCATCGGAAGAGGAGAAGGGGACATGGAGAAGAGGGGGAAGAAGAGATGGAGAGGAGGTATAGGCATTAATTCTTAAGCACGAGAAGGGGCCAATTGAGGAGCACCATCTCTCAGCCATTTGGGTGAGCAGTTCAGCAATCCGATTCAAGTGAACCGAGTTGGACCAAGCAGTTCTGGACTCCTAGCATTTGTTTTGGCCGGTTAAGGGGTCATGCGAAAGTTACAGCAGCTGTAGCTGGGCTCCGATCGGCCGTATTGGCCGATCGAAGCCCCCCTCCCCATCCAAGGTTCTTCCA
Source organism: Thalassia testudinum (assembly GCA_037157565.1). Taxonomy (NCBI): domain Eukaryota; kingdom Viridiplantae; phylum Streptophyta; class Magnoliopsida; order Alismatales; family Hydrocharitaceae; genus Thalassia; species Thalassia testudinum. The sequence continues at coordinate 192,105,408 of JAZHRO010000036.1, forward strand.
TCTCTGTAACGACCCGATTCCCGAGTTCCTACGAGACACGAGAACCGGACCGACTCGACTAATCCCAAGACCTGGTCGTCCAACGAGGAAGTAACCAAAAGAGCAGTAAAATAAACCACATTCAGCATGAATATAACTAACAGTAAGAAAATACAGCAGTAAGGAAAGAAACCACTACAGTATGTACCACCACAACAGTAGAACAACATTCATAACATAATATGAACTGCAGGTAAAGAAAAGTACAGCGGAAACAAGAACTACTCACTACAGTGGAACCAAAAAGAGGTACAAGAGAACAGTGGTAACTCTACTGGACCCTACTCAGCCCAGCATCCTCTGCAGCCGCTGACCTTGGCTACTCAACACCTGGTCCTGAAAGGTAACGAGTGTAACACGTCAGCAAAACGCTGAGTAGAGTGGCAGCTAAACTAAAGAAACAGTAAAGTGTACAGTAGCTGTTTTAATTTTCTTTCTTCCTTTATTTACGTCTTTCTATTGTTTCACTATTATCTATTTCTTAGATCCTTCACTTGATCTCGAATGTTCCTCGTGGGAACGATCTTGATTGTAGTCTTTTCCGAACTGTAGAAGTAGCACGTGGTGCTCTCCTGGCCAGGAGAGTCCCCCGTGGTGATCCTACTCTCAGTCAACCACCCCAAGGTCACTGACAGACGTAACGGTGACTACGGCACGCGCGGTAAACGCACGGGTAGCTAACCCGCACTGGCACGTGGTCAGTCGGAAAAGTTAACGGCTGCGCCCAAAGCACAGCACGGAACCAGTACAGGGCAGAGCCCTCTCAGTAACAGGGGTCCAACCCCTCCACAGTAACCAAACAGGGGCCTTGCCCCTCCACAGTCCGCGCACCCTCGCCTGACTACCCTTGTTTGCCCCAGTGGGCCTAACAAGTCGGTGTAGGAGGCTAGCAGAACCCCGGGGCCTGTGGGGTAGCTAGTACCTCCCTACACTAGTAGCACTCCTCGGTACTACGTACACAAGGGCCAGTAAGTCGGTACAGAGTGGCCAGTCCTAACCCCGGGTCCCTGGGGCGGGTAGCTCCGCTCTGCACTAAACAGGGGGACAGTCGCTCTCCTTGGTACTCCGTACTCAAGGGCCAGCTCACTTCCCCAATTCTATTCCATTCACTTTCTAGGAGTTCTACTCCTAATTCCCCGTAGAGTTCCAGCTCTTTAACTCAGCGCATTCCGATTTCACCTTTCCAGTTTCACATTCATACATCCCATATTCTTACTCATGTTTATTTATTCATAATAGGTAGCTGTTTAAACAAATTTACAGGCACTATTATTTCTTTTCCACATTTTCAAGACTGCAGTGTTCACATATTCCACTAGTTTTCCCATCCTAGGATTCATGTCATACCCTAGGATCTATCATACAATCTAGTTTTCCAGCCCTAGGATTTATGCAACACCCTAGGATCTATCATTCAATCTCGTTTCTCATTCCTAGGATTCATGCAATGTCCTAGGTTCTATTTATGGTTTCATAATTTAGCAGATTATACTTAAAGCTACTCTACCGGTTACAACGGGCGAACTGGGGGCGTGGTCGGGAATCCCGCGTGTCTCGGCAACCCCCGAAACTGCAACGGAACGGGGTCCTATCACAAGGATCAAACACAAGGAATTTCTCAAAATAGTATATAGCTACTGTAGACAGGTAGAGGATTTAATTCCGAAAGGAACGCAACTCGAAACGCGGAAAACGGAACCCGAACAGGCCCTAAACGGGTCGAAAACGACGAAACAATGCAAAGTCAGACGTCTGGAATCAGGGGTTACCTTGCTTTGCGTGGTCTCTCAGACGTCCAGAAGCCTGCGGGGGCATCTGGCCTAGTTCCCAGACATCCGATGGTCACTCCGGACGTCTGTAAGTCTCTCCAATCGTCTGGCACTGCAGCCAGACGTCTGATTCGCGTTGGATGCGAATCTCATAACCTGTGCGTACCCATCTCTCTCTTAGTACGGTCAGTCGAAGAAAAGGAAGAAAACGGAAATAACTCACCTTTCAGACGTCGTGCCCGTCGTCTGGCTATCAGCCCAGATGTCTGATTCTGGAAAAGTTTCCAGAACCAGGGCGCAACTCGCCCTCCGCTCGCGACGCCCGGCTGCGCCACGTCTCGTCCGCCTGCTGCTCAAGCTGCAGCAGTCCTCCCGCGTCGATCCGCGCCCGCTGCGCCCCCGCCGGTCGGCTCCCGCTGCCCCGGCAGGCTCGAGCCCTCACGGCCGACGCCTCCTCCCCCGCGCAGCACCTCCTCCTGCACCCGCCGCGGCTGTCGCTGCCGCCGCTCACTCGCGCTCGCTCTCGCGCACCGACTGGAAGGAGAAGAGGAAGGGGGTGGAGGTGACGGGAGTGAGGGGGAGGGCGTGGCCTTTTAAGGCCGCGCGAGGAGGAGAGAGAGAGCGCGACAGAGGGCGCAGGAGGGAGAGGGAAAAAGAGAGAGGGAATTTTCGCAGGTCTGCGAGCTCAGGCACGCAGACGAATCGCACGTGCCAACAATAACCGATTCCCAGACGTCTGGAAGTGGTTCCAGACGTCTGGTCGGACGTCTGGGCCACTTCCCAGACGTCTTAAAAGATGTCTGAAGCATGCATTCGTTACAATCTCTCCCTCTGATCTACTCACTCCGATGTGCGAGCTACATCACCGACATGCACAGTCGATCATGGCCTGTGATGGTTGTGCATAATCGTGGAGGTCATGGAGGCGATGCAGAGGCGGTGAGCGGGGGTCATGGTTGTGGTGGCGACTGGTGACCGTGTTTTCTTGTCGTCAACGTGATTGGAAGACGCGACCATAGCAACTCACGATGGCTGCGTGCAAGGTGGCTCATGTTGGTGATTTGTATTTTTGGTGTGCATAGATCTTTCTTTTTCTTTTTTTTAGTGTAGTTTTGTTTTGCTTGGGGACCACGTGTGATCCCGTGCTTATCACGGCTAAGTTTTCCTGACACATGTCAGGTTCCGATTTATTTAGTAAACTTGTTAGCGCAGTCTTCGAGATTTTATCTTGTTGGTGCTTTATCGTTCTACAAGCGTGGGGTTAATCTTCTTCGGAAGATCTTCCGATTTTCAATCTCAAGATGATTTCTTTTTTCTTTCTCCTTTTTATCTTATTTTTTAGTTTTTGAGTTCTCCCATTTCGACGAAGCGTATTTTCCCCTCTGTGAGTGAGGATTTATTGTCTTTCCCTTCCCTTTTGAGATGCGTCTCTTGTATCGAGTGCTTTTCTTTTTAATGAAAATCCATCTTCTTCAAAAAAAAAAAAAAAAAGAGTGTGTGCTTTTCGTCATGATCCACATGCATTTTATTTGATCCATAAGTCATGGCATATGATTTAAAGTTAAAGTCTTTGTTTAACGTTATTAGAAGATCGGCTTAATCTATTGGCAACATGGGAAGACCAGTGAGAAGCATAAAAAATCATCAATAGAATCAAATGAAAGAAAAAAAGAAAAAAAATTAAAGTTTCGTAAATCAAGCTAGATACCATCGGATTATTTTTTGAGATTCAATTTGTTTGTGTCTGCCTTGATTAAGCATCCATGTTAACCTTTATATATTTGAAAGTCAAATCGTAAAGAAATGTAAAAAATAATGTAAAAAATGATATAAAGTAATGTGAATATGGGTTTCAATTAATAATTAATATTTTATATAAAAAATTAAAAGAATATAAAATTTATTACACGATAGATTCTATCACATTTAAAAAAATCATCACATCACTTTGAATTAAAATATACAGGTGATAAATAATTTTACACCTGTAATAAATTATTATATGTAATTTACACAGCTGCAAAATAATTTTACACCTATGTTAAATTATTCTAAGATATTTTTGTACCAGTACAATCTTATTTTACACTGATAAAAAATTATTCCAAAGGTGATCTAGTGATTGTGTATTAATACAAGTGGTTTTGGTATTTGTGTAAAGTGATTTTGATGTGTGGGTTTAGGATTTATTATTTAGAATTTAATATTTAGGTTTATAAAAAGTGGTTTCACCTATGAGAAGTGATTTTTCACTTTAAGGTTTAGGATTTAGGATTTAGGGAACCTAAATATTAAAGGCTAAACTCTAAGCCTTAAGATAAAAAATCACTTTTCAAGTGTAAAATCACTTGTCAGATGTGAAGAAACACTTGAAATTTAATTTTCAAAAATACAAAGTGGTTTCAAAGATGCATTGAGTGGTTTGCACTCATACAAAAATAGTTTATTGTTGATTTCAGCAGTAGTGGATCCTAGCTATCATGTGTGAGTAATTTTTTTACATAAAAAAAAGATACATCTGAGGACCACATTTACAACCCTATGCCTCACCTTTTACGTCAACTTTTAAATTTCTCAACATGTGTTTAATTTAAATTTATATACTTGTAATTTATTTAGTAGGATATTTTAGATTGAATAAATATCATATTTAGCATATCAAAACCCTTTCCATATTAATTAAGTGCTTAAATAGAGTATTTTCATTTGACTTCTATTTATGGGCTAGGTCAAATTCTAAGTGTCCATCACTGTGAATTTTAAAGCCTTATTTTCTCAAGCAGAGATACATATCATTAGCATAATGCTTGAGCATTTTTCAGTCATCAATGTGTAAACAACATTCAGGTCCAACTGGTAAGGAGAATAAGTTTGTAGAATAAATTAAATGAGTGAAATAAATAATGGAATGAGTGAGTTAATATGTTTGGATATTTTGACAGATTAAAGTTATTCTACAGAGTGGGTGGAATAACTTTACTCTAAATTAAGTCTACTTAACCTAACATAAATAAGATCTGGATTAAGTGACAGATTAAATATTTAACTCGTCAACCAAATACAACCTCAAAAAACACAAAATTTGTATCGACACTTAAGAAACAACTCAATGGAACTAAATCAACCTTCTTGCCCTCCAAAACATATTCTTTTTGGCTGTGCTCAAAAATAAATTCGAAGAAATACTGTGGCTACGTTTAAGAATGGGATAACTCCTATCTTGGAATAGGATAGGCTAAGTTGGTAAGGATGTTTGTTCGAGGGATGAGATAGTAGTGAAATAGAAATGATTGTAATGGTGGTGTGGTGTAATATTAGTTGATTTTTTGAATATTGTGCATGGATTGATGTAATATAATGAATGTCTTCTAATTGATATATTATATTTGTGTAATATATTTTAATATATATTGATATTAATGTAATATAATGAAATAATTTAAAAATAATATAACTTAATAGAAACTGATATTACTTTAATAAACAAAAATAAGTTAGATATCTTTGATCCAAAAATTTACGGAAGGAATATTTCTTTAACTTTGAAATTAACTGTAAATTATTCCGATGTGAAACAAACCCTAAAAAAATAGAGGAAATGCGCAGGGATCTACCTTTTACCAACACCAAAAATCTGGTTCAAGCATGACAATCTAAGCCAAATTGAAAGTCATGTGGAGGAAAATATCTAAAGCTGACCCAATGTCGGCAAATCTAAAATTTGCCTTTCCCTCCCCATGTGAGGCCACCGGGCATTTCTATATGATAACAGCATCAGATACTAAATGTTTCCTTGGTCCAAGAACTTACTCCATTTTATATCTTAGTTTCAATTCTCAGTCTTCCCCTTTTTTTTATTTTTTTTTTAGGTCAAAGGGTGATTCTCTGTCTTCTACTTGAAATAGAGAAAATTTCAACATGAGATTTTTTTTCTCTTAAAAATTACAATGATGGAACTGATTTTCAAGGAAAAGACCATAAAAGTTAAAAATTATGATAATGATATCCTAACATGATATCTTGCAATACCCTCAATTTTTCATTTTCTAACTGTTTCATCTTTGGGAACTGACACAAAATAGGTTATTTCTCTACAACAATAAGCTTAGAAGAGATGAAATTAAGCAGAGGAAAACAAATAAAATGTCAGGAATCTTAAGATCGACGCAAAAGGAAGCTTTGCAGAAGTGAAAATATATAAAAACTTAAAACAATGATGCATTCCGCGGAACCATATCGTACACGTTGATATTTAACCTGTGAATTTATTAAATAGATTTCATACACGTAAATTAATATAAATATTATGATAAAACCTGTCACCACTTAATCGGTCATTATTATTTGTGTGTTAAGAAATTACCGATAAATTTTTTGTTTTGGATAGAAATATACATGTGAATTTTATTTTAAATGAAAACACATAAGTGTTTTCTTATTTTAAATAAAAATATACATGTAATTTTTGATTCTGAATTAAAATACATCGTTGATATTTTATTTTTCTATCACTGTAATATCATTCTAAATTAAAATATATATTGATATAAAATAATTTTAAGATGGTGATAACTTTTCAAATAATTATGAATCTCACCGCATAACAATACCTATGTTATTACTCTGGTTACTTTTTTGAGAATATTTTAAATATATGGGTGCATTCCATCGATAAATCCTACCCAAGTGGTGGAATGTCCATGAGAGGGAAATACGTGACTGAACTGCTGCAGGACATCAGGAAAAGCGAATGCCTTCTTTCCAATATTTTTCGTAAATTGCAACGCATTCTTTGGCTTTAATTATCTTTTGAAATTGCCATTTCATCTACTTTGACCGGTACATTCCTAAAGCTTAGGTCTAACACTTCTGAAAGAATGGTCCCTATGTATGTGAGAATAAGAATAATGGCAGAAAAGCAAATTAGCCGAATTCAATTAATTTCTTTTCCATGAATCATGAACTTTGCAAAAATGTTGAGCATTCTTTTTTATACTTCGCTTGCAATTGTCAAGCATGATACGTTGCAGTAACCATACTTTGGAAGGTAACTTCATTGGTATCATGCCACTTGAGTAAATAAGATATTGCAAGCATGCATTGGTGAGATGTAGAGCCCAGGGATTAGCATAGATTATTAGCATGACAACTACATCGCCATTTAATAAGAAGAACTCCTCAAGTATCATGTTAAGTCACGGATATTGCATATAATTTTGTAGAACTTTGGCATCTATCTTTTCTTCTCAATGTAAACTTTTCAAATATAGAACTTAACAAAATTGCCCGCCAAGGCGAGCACCTGCAATCCTAGCCCCACCCCACATCAGTGGTGCTGGGGATGCAAGTTTGAATCCCTAGTTTATCTGGAGGCATCGCTGCAAGGGGTGCATCTCTCCCGATCTACTTGCAAGAGGTGAGTCATCAAAAAATTAAACAAAAGGGTGATGGAGGATTTAAGCCAATATTTGATAGCCGTCTAGTTCTTTTTTCTCTTTTGGAATCAAATGAGTTCAATTTTATATGACAAGTTATTGTGTTAAGTCATTGGTGCAATTAACCAGGGTTGGTTTCACCTTAAGTTCATGGGTCAAGGTTTAAGGTTTCACGAAAGAGATTGAGTCTCAACAATTAATGTTTAATAAACTTGGAGAATACGATGGTGAGGGGAGTTCGGAAGCTTGTAACTTTTACACTCTTATTAACAAAGAAATAACCTTAGTCTACCACGGCTTCTCCATATTTTTTAAAATTTAAAATATAACAAGACTTTGATCATTAAGATTTTATTTGATAAAAAGAATAAATTTGTGGAATAATTAAAGAAATAACAAAAAAAGTGAAATAAGCGATCTAATCCATTTAGATGTTAAAGGTGTTAAGTGACATGTTAAAGTTATTCTACAGAAAAGAGTAGAATAAATTTCAAACATGTTAAGCTCCAGACATGTTAACTCATTCCCATACATGTTAAGAAACGTTTTGAATATTTAACACGCGAAACAAACAAAACCCAAATGTAAGCGACATGGGTGGTTCCTCCCTAGTTTTTGAAAAGAACTATCGACATGGGCCTGCTTTACAATGAAAATAATATTATTATTGATAAAAAATATAATATATATTTAATTTAATTTATTAAATTATCTAATATGTGCATGGTTATTTTTATTTTAGTAATTAAAATAGTAGTCTATATTAAATAATAAGATAATAATATATGATCTATTCAATATATAAAGAAATAATTAAAAAAATACTACTAATTAAAAATTACCTAGATAAAGTCAATGAAAAATTAAAAGAAAAATAAATAACAAATAATGTCTCCTCACTCTTTCTCTTGGGGAACGAATTCTTTGGATTCCTCTCAAAGTTGTCAAACTAAGTAATGGTTTTACATCGAATACAATTTGAACTTCGACAAAAAAAAATAGCCTCATTGGGATTCTTTGTTCATGTAAATTTGACAAATGCTTTTATAAGCATGCTAGAACCATGCTAACACTAAATGTTAGTCTTCTACTTATATGATCTACATTCCATATATATCGTATGTTGTTATGTAATATAGTAGACGAATTTCTACCTACCTACCGTGAAGCGCAAAGGTCAAAATATCCCAAGTTGCAACGAAACCACAAATGTATTCCATTGTCTCAACAATAAATTTAGTATGATTTGAATTACGTGCAAGATGTAAATGTTGATGACGAGATTCTCCTTTTTCTTATATTGAGTCTCAATCTTTAGATGCACAATGGTTTGTTAAGCAACCTAATCTTGGTATAAGTTAGTCCATACGCCGTGAATGAAAGCTTATATGGTGAAGGGGCATAAATGTGGATAGAATAACTTTAGGACATTTATGTAAACATAAACTAGCTTGGGCTTGTCTGTCATGTTAAATGCTCCATGAACAAATATTTAAAGGCTAACCAACAATTTTTAGAGAATGTAAGGGTTAGTTTAAGTTTTGAAATATATTTTACGAGATAAAAATTTGTAGGTAGGGGTTTACATATAACTCTAAGTAATTCTGTGGAGTTGTTTTATGTGACGAGGAGATACGCTGGAGATGACACATAGAAATAGGAGATGAAAAGGAGGAAAAGTTGTTAAGAGATTACTTCATCCATTGATCGGTAGTTATATTAATTGAAATTTTTTTTAAGGTTTAATTATTTTGTGATACAATGGTGATTATTTACGAGGATACATCCAATCATAGAAATGAAGATATTAATAAAATTAGTAATAAATTTTGAAAAATACATTGATAAATAATTATCTGAATTAATATTTTAAAAATTGAATCGATCATTAAATTAATTAGGTGTTGGTTTAACTTTTTTAGTGATTCAACTGGTAATTTATATCAGTTGAACCGATGATGACGTGAACACGATATCAGCATGTGAAAAATTGAAAAAAAATTAACTGTAAGACCTTTAGATTAATTTGTATTGATTTAACTAAATGTAATCGATTTGAATTAGTGTTCAATAAAAAATTATTGAAGATATATAGTAAGAAAAGTTATTTTACCACTCTAATTGTACTAAAATTAACAAATTTTTACCACTATTAAAGAAAAATTAAAGGTATAATTGAAATTAAGAGTCTAATCTTGAAAAATATATAGGTCATTGAATCTTTGTTTAAAGTTCTAAAGTCATATTATTTTTCTTTTTTTTTGTTAATTTTTAACTCTTAAGAGAATGGTCAAACTGAATAATCGGTTTAACCAAATCGACCGATCCAATCCGATTTCAACCGATTTACACTGATTTTTACTTCTATGATCACCTAAACCAATAGATGCGACCGGTAAGGTACTGATAGGTTAAACTAGTCAGTTTAGTTCGATTTTTAAAACATTGGTTTCAACTACCTTTTCCCATCTCTTATTTGACGTAGAAATATATAAGAGTAGGGGTGTACACAGGTTTGGTTCAACCTAAACCCCACCCAACTAACGCAACCTGAATGAGTTGGGTTAAAATTTTTCCAGTCCAACCCAACCCAACCCGTAACCCGATATATATATATATATATATATATATATATATATATATATAAAGGAGTCAAACTTAAAATTTTCTTAATTACAACTCCCTCAACTACAAAAGCTCATCCACACCCAAACTTAATGTCCCAAATTTCCCCCACGTCCTGCTTCCAACTCTCCTATGTCCCAAGTTTAAAATTCTACCACTCTTGTCCCAAATTCTATCCATAGTCCAATTATTTCCATTTTTACCTAATTTATTTATTTATTTTAGAAAATAGAAGTTATACATGAGTTTAAAATATTTAATTATTAAATAGGAAAGATATGAAAAATATGTAAGAGATAAATATAAATTTTAAATCTTTTGATTAATCAACAACTCGACTCGACCCAACTTAATTTTTATGGATTAGGTTGAACCAAGTTCGATAGTGTAACATATTTGATTGAATTAGAAAAATCCTTATCATAAAATCACATGATTAATTTGAGTTTGAATCCCAACCTGACCCGTATACATCCCTAGATAAGAGTTTGTATGGGGATGAGACTAGCAAAAGGGGCAAAGGAGTCGTCGATGGTGGAGGGATACGGAGGGGATGGTCGAGGGATGGTAACTCGAGATACCCCATCCTAAGGGCATACTCGCGTTTAAGTAAACCCGAAATTGAAAAAAAACACGGATTCGCGTATCCCATTAAGGTAAACGGGGGATATCCCTCTTTTTCGAGATGTACATCCCATCACTTAAACGGGCCCAAACTTAATCGTAAAAACCATGGGCGATGCAATGACAGATCCCTTCATCTTTCGGCAGAAATATCTACGAGAAATTTATACAAAGATCTCCGAGCTTTGATTTAGATTTTACAATCGTCCGTAAACTTCAAAGTTACATCATTCCTGCTCTCACTCTAACTCGGGAAGTAAAGTGTTGTACAAACTAGAGTGTGCTTTCCATTGTTCTCAACTTCTCTCGGATGTATGTATGCGGTCGAGATCTTTAGAGTAAAAATCTCGAATCAACAAATAATTACAAAGAAATATACGCACGAGATTTGATGATCTAATTTCATCAGAAATAGGTATAATTCTGGGAGGAAGACAGTGCTTTCAATATACACTAATATTTATGTGTTACAAACTCTCTGTATCTCTCTCTGATTGCGTAAAAACTAAAAGCAAGTATAGTCCCAATATTTATAGATTGGGGTTCCCTCGACCGTGGGCCTCTTTTTCCATTCTCGCAATCTTGTGATTTTAATTGACAAGCTATCATGAGTTGATTCCGTACTTCGCGTGATCTCCTTCCAATAGCGGTTCCAAGCATGTAGGTTGGCAGTCTTCTAGAAAGACCCACTATTTCTGGGGTATGCAGATCTGAGTAAACGGATCCATCTTGGAGGACTGGATTTTCACGACTTGCCAAGCAATCGGATCCTCCATGCGGTCCGACTTGTGAGGTGATTTTTCTACCCTCATCAACATGTAAGAATCAAACTTTAAAAAATGTTGGCCCAAGCTTGAGTCAGCTTGAACCATGGGTCCAAGTTCATGGCCTAAGCCTAACTTTCAGCCTTACCTGAGTTACAACTTAACACAATTTTATCCATGTTCTTCTTTTCCAACATGTTAAGATTTCTAAAAATTTTAGGCTAAAAGAGGTTAAACATCACATGATTATAGCACATTCTATTGTCCAATAAGAAGATATGTTTATAGGTTAACGAAGATGTATACTTTGTTACCCAAATAAATACACCTTTTATGCCAGTAATAGGTAAATTAGTCCAGGTTGGGTAATAAAACTAAAATCTAATTTTGACCCATTAGAGAGCAAGCCATGCTGCAAATCAGGTCGGGTCAAGCTGATGCTTAATTTTGTGATATCAAATCCAACCAATTGGCAAGGTATGTTGTAATAAAATGACTAGCTAGGCTTACATGTATAAGTGAAAATGTACGGAGAACGAACAAAAGGCTTAAATTTTTTGAGATCCAATTTTTTTACAAAGATAGAAAGATTTCTCTCCAACTAAATCGAAAAACTCTTAGAAAATATTTTTTTCGGTCATATGATGTGATGAGTGAAGAAAATTATTTCTCTAAGTTCGTAAAAAAAAAAAGTTCTTTCAAAAGCTTAAGAAAAAACCTACAGAGGCTCAACTAAAAGAGGCTAAAAGTCCACTCTCAAGCGGATACCCACCTAAATAGGCAAATCATGGTTGTAATATTGTCTAATCGAATGACTTAGATGAATAGAAACATAACTCCAAAAATATCTGTCTAAAAACATAGGCAGACAAATAGACTCCTTAGTTAGCTAAAGTTTTGGTGGATAGACGAGACCCCTAATCGGCTAAAGGTCTGACGGATAGTTGGGTTACCAATTTTTTGTCTAATGTGTGATTGGTTGATTTTGTGAGTGGATCCTTTTTCTCTATTCTTGAACAAAGGGGGCCCAATGATGAAAAGCTCTAATCTCCGTGGAATCACTATGGACACCATCCCTTTTTAAAGGTAGAATAGAAAATTTTAATCCATTTACTCCTTTGAGGTTATTTATTTTCAAACTACTTATTGCATTGAATTATGATGGTTTTACTTTAGAGATCCATAGCTATAAACTAGAGTAATTTACATAAAAGTTACTAATTTCACTGTATGATTTCAATATGAATTTTGACATCTAAACATCATCCATAAGATCCCCAATCCTCCTAAGTTTACCAATAAAATCCCTCTTTACACCAATCTTCTTTTAGATCATGGAGGATTGGTAAGAGAGACGAGCTAAGATTTGAAGGTGGTTGAAGGATGGGAGACAGAAGGTTTCCGTAAGAAACAGGATGGGATTATCCAAAGGATTGAGTAAAGGAATAAGGTTATGTTAAGAGAAGATTTAATAGTATTTTTGTCCTAAAATTCTCAAAATTTGTCAACATACCATCAATCTTAATGGAATCTAGATGAAACCCTAATGAAAGGAATACATTGATAAAATTAGGAAGAATAGGAATGATATTACAATGTCCAAACATCAAGGATAACATCGAGACTATTTTGTGGGACTAATGACTTTATGTGAATAATCATATATACCGGATTGTCCTCGGCAAAGTGATAAAAGTCCTCATAAAAATAAATTCAAGAGGTTCGTAATCAAATCGATCGGATTCTAGTCTACCTGACCTAGTATGTTCTTAAAGACGAGGAGATACAGGTCAATCCCACTTCCTCGATGGTTACGCGAGTTCGCTCCACTACCATGGCAGCTACATTTACAACCATCCATTTTTGTACTCAATAAAAGGTCCCCACACATACATGGCAATGCCATGGGACCCTAAGAGAAAGAAAAAAAATTTACATTTTTTATTTTAATTCGATACATAATAGATACATTGAAGGTTATATTCACTTTTCAAATATACACCAATCAAAGGTAAAATTAAATTACCGATTCTCTATTTTCACGTGAATGCTGATTTATTTCTATTTTTTTTTAACTCTATGACATTTCCAGCATTCTACTAATTCTTCGATGACATTTTGATGACTTCTTCTGCGGCTCCCAAGGACCATCGAGCAGCCATTTTTCCAAAGATTCAATCCCACGTCCAAACATCCCATGGTAATCATGAAAGCGACCAAGATCCACTTTAATGCTTATCTTCAACTTGTGACATATAATATCACCCACAAGAGACGACGGGAATGATGACGACTTGAGAAGTGTTGGCATTCGTAAGATGGTATATGCGAATATGCATGCGTTATTTCCACCGGACAATTTGCTTTGTCTCTAATCAGTTCTTATTGCCCTTGGAATCTGTCATGGTCATATAAAGACTTAGATCTCCGATCATTTAAGGCAAGGAAGAGATCCTTTGTTGTTGGATATAAATAGTAGAACCCACGCAAGCACCCAAACACTGGAAGCAGATTTTTAGTGATGCAGGATGTAACAAAAATAATCGTACAATAAAATGTAATAAGGCAAATTATAAAAAGAGATATAGGATATATATAGTGGTTTCCTATCGTAGTTATTTCATTATCTAAATCTCTTAGCTAGTTTAGGATTTTTAATCCTAATTTTCCTCACCTCGAGGGAATCAAATCTACTAAATCGAGGTAATTGTCGGATTACTTTAACCTAATTACAAATGCGGATTTCCTCAACCCAAGCGACAAAGTTTAATACAAATTAACACTGATGTAAGAGAGATGAAATCTTATGACAAAAAACTTATAAGCTTGGACATGAGATCTAGCTTGATCACAAACTCATCTCAGTGAAAACTAAACAGTGGAGAAAGCACAGAGACGATGAGCTTTTCATCGAGAGAGAAATGAAGTAGAAACTCTCTTTTAAGTACAAATGATCTCTCTTATGTTTTTATGTGTGTAAACTAAGATTCCAAAGATTAATTTGTAGAGTTAGAATCATATGATTTCAAATATTAGTTGCTATAATTTAATATTTAACGTTAATGTATTTTAGATTTGACCCAACAATTAGTTGACATCAATTCGAGTGCCTCAGAGGTTTGAGTTTAAATAAAAGAGGCACCGACACTATCTTTGCAATATTGATACTAAACATGAGAACTCATATTCGTTACTATTGTATTTGGATTTTAAACAATTATTCCAAATATGTTACTAGTATGCATCGACGTTGAGTTTTAGCATCAATACTTGTTGGGTATCGATTTGGTTCTTTGTCAACAAGTGAAAACATCAAAATCTGTAACTCATATGTATTGATATCAAATTTTAATATCAATACTTGTAGTTATAACAAGTACCTTGATTATAAATTGATCCAATTAAATTATTAGTCTTCTTTCAAAAATGTCTTCAACTATGAGAAACAGCCTTTTGATCAAATTGCACTTTGAGATTTCTCGAATGATCGTAATGAAGTATCCTAATTTATCGTTAATTAATTTTACGATCTAATTTTAGCTACTAGTTGGAAGGCATACATTCTAAGGAATAACAAAAATAATGGTTCATTCTAGATGGTTCAATGAACAACTTGAGTTCTTAAAATAGACTTGAATCTGATCTTTCATCCCCATTACTACTTTCTCATCATCTTCCTTTGTTTATCTTTTTTTTTTTTTTTGTCATCTTCATCAAAATTTAAATTCCAAAACAATACTCAATTGCAACAGTTAATCCTCGATGATTTTATTAACACCAAAATCAGATGTGAAACATAGTTCCAACATTTTTTCCTTTCTGTTGCAATAGATTCGATAAGTTTTGCATCTTGACTTGCTTGACTCCAGTGGCAATACAGTAGGAAAGAGTTATGTCAGCATGTCATATTAACATTAGGAATTGTGTTGTGTATTC
The DNA here is from genome assembly GCA_037157565.1 of Thalassia testudinum. Lineage (NCBI taxonomy): Eukaryota > Viridiplantae > Streptophyta > Magnoliopsida > Alismatales > Hydrocharitaceae > Thalassia > Thalassia testudinum. The sequence goes on from JAZHRO010000036.1 coordinate 192,120,600, forward strand.
ATTGGAATCGTAGATACCCAAGCCAAATGGGTAGGCTTGGCCTTCTATTTCGAGGTACAGCTTAATAGTAAGTAGGTCCGATCCACACAATTGCAAATGTTCCAATTGAGCTTGGGCTTTGAAATTAATGGGTCCTTTAGTGGTATAGCAAAACGACTAGCCCGTCTTGGTCAAATGCCCAAGCCTACATTAGATGTCCATCATCTCCTCTTGCTGGACAACCGTTGGATTTGGCCAAAAGAAAAAATGATCATTTGGTAAAATAATCACTAGCTTCTATCACTATCGATGCATTAATAGTTTGGATACTTCCAAGTAAAATAATCTACGTAGGAAAAACTCTTCTTTGTTTCTGTGTTCGAGGGATATCGAAAATACGTAAAAGGATACCAATGTGGACATTAAGATTTTAAGTGGGGAGTTTGTAATATCCCAATCCTTAGCATCTATTGGAAATGAATTACTACTTGATTACTAACTTATGCCTTGGGATAATAATTCCTTCACTACATAGCGATGCTCCTTTCTAGCACTCTTCTCTTGCGGAAATGCGTAGAGTCTGTATGGGACCCAATCGGTCATCGGGGCTTGATCGGGGTCCCCCCTTCTCACTTCGGTGCTCCTTCCCGACCTCAGGAGCTTTCCTTCAACCTCAGTTTCGACATGCATGCTGACCTAAGCTGTCGCGATGGGGCCTCAACGAGGTGGCAGCGGTCGTCTCCTCCTTTGAGCGGTGCGTGCGGCGGACGACGGGGTCTTCCTCGATTCTGTCGTACTTTGCTGCGGCTCACGTGAGGCAAAGGTGCTTTGCTGAGCAGTGTGGGGGCGGTCTTCGGTGTGCGGCGAGTGGTGAACGTGCTTCGCTGCGTGGCTCCGCACAGCAAAGATGGTGGCTCCACGACAAGCAGCGAAGGTGCAGTCGGTCGGCCTTCGACTCCGTGGGTGCGGAGGGGCTTGGTAGCATTCGACGTGTTGCGTCTCGATGGCTCCGTGCTGTGGTTCCAGGTGTGCCTCGCTTTGCGTGCTCGTCGCGTGGTGTGGTGGCAACTTGTTCTTGTTTGATGTTGTTGGCGGCTCCTTTCATTTTCTTTCTCTTTAGTGTAGTTTTTTTACTTGGGATCGCTTGAGAATTTGGACTTATCATAGCCGAGTATCCTAACCTCGTCAGAAATCGACTTAGACCTGCTAGTCTAAATTCGATTTACTCATTGGTACGTTTATCTAGATTTGTCTCAATGGTGCTTTACCATATCTTTGAGCGTAGGGTTGACCTTCTTTGGGAGGTTGACCTGTTCCTGGTTTTGAGTTACATCTTTCTTTTTCTTTGTCCTTTATTTCTCAACTTTTTTTTGAGTTTTTATGTTCCCTCGTTTCTATGAGGTGTAACCTTCCCCTCGCTGAGGGTGTTAGGATTTCCTCTCTTCCTCCCTCTTAGGGGTGCATCTTCTTGTACCAGGTTCTTCCCTTTAATGAATATATTTCTCCTTCGTATAAAAGGAGAGGGTTCGAAAAACAAAAAAATCTTAAGCCTTGGGATATGGAGTTGAGTCCATTGTGTCCTAATTTCATGAGTTATCATGGATTTTTTTTTTTTTTATTTGGCTTAAGTCTAAACTTGAGTTGTTACCCATGATAAGGCTAAGTGCTTCAATTAAAAGTGATGACACTGTCACCTCCAAAACATGCAGGGGACACCTCTAAAGCCTAGTGTAGTTTTATATTTGATTGGTCACATAAATCCTATAATATGGAAGGTTGTACACTTTCAAGGTAACATAACATCGGAATCAAACTACTTAATAATCAAGCTTGTACACTTTCAAGTTAATATCACATCGGAATTGCTGCCTGATAATCTTAGTTTAACTACGTATAAGTCTATTTGGCCTAAACTAAATTATATAGTCACACTTTCTCTATTAGACTCAAGTTTAACCTGGATAATAATACTCATAGTTTATGACTCAACCTATTCCGATTGTATTGATTCATGAAATGCCACGTGTTTGGTCGATAGAAGGTTCTCTCGATAATACACTCAGGGCTAGTTTGTGAGATGATTTCTCTGACTTAGGTTTGTAAAATAGAAATATATCATAATAATCCTTATTTATGTTTGTATGAGAAAATGCTGTTGTTTACCTAAGCATGGTTACGTCAGCGTTTGGATGTCATCTTATCTCCCATCAAATTTGGGTTAAGCTAAGCTAGTGTTTAATGCCTAATAGAATGACACCCAAATTATAACCTTTAAGGTTAGTTTACTTAGAGTGTTAAGGAAGTGACGTTAAGAAATGTGAAATTAGTGTTAATATTCAATTGTGTTTACTTGTAGAGTGATGTTAACACTAATTTATATTTACTTGAATTGGTGTTAAGTTGGAGTGTTAACCCTTGTGGTGTTTAATTGTTAGTGGTGTTAAGAATTTGAATCAAAGACTGCGAGAGCACAACAAAATCATGGGACTTAAACACCGGTTTGCCTAACAACAGTAGCAACTGGTGTTAGACAAACCCGTGTTAAGAGCTCTTAACCCGTATTAACTAAAAGGGTGTTAACCCTTCAAGTAAACAATGGTTAACCCCTCAAGTAAACTAACCCTTAAGCCTAGTTTACGGAAGGGGTTACCTTGGGGGTCAAGTGAACTCTCGTTTGTCCTCTTAACTAATGTTATCCTAACACTAGATGGGGGGCTAGTTGGGCCAACTTGCGATCCCAACCCCCATTTTCTCTCTCCACTTCGCGATTCCTCCCTTCCCCAAAATGTTGAAGCTGCCCTTTGTTCTCCCACCATCTATTGCCCATCCTCTTCTCCGAAGAGGAACCTAAAGCACAGAGCCAACAGCTCCTCCGTTAAGCTTCTTCCAACCTCCACCTCGACCCCAAGTGTTGCCTGAGCATCCTCACCGACCACAGCAGCCACACGCGGCCACACTCAACGCATGCACAGCCAAACTTGGCACACATGCCACACCTTCGGTCATCCATCCTCTACCTCTGGCCACCAACTTCAGTCATCTTGACTAGCACCAAGATCATCGACGCAAAGCTTGAACTCCAGCCGACCGTCACCCATAGTCGCTCCGCCACGCGGTCCTCCCTCCCACGTGCACGAGCCTATGCAAGAAATCCCCTATTTTGGCTTGAATTAATATTTACGATGGCTGCCACTGCAAACTCTTCATTTTTTACATTTAATATTTGATTTATTGAGTAAATTGCAGTCGGGCCCCTTTAGTTCTTGCCAATTCTTCAGATTATCGAATTACATGTCTATCTCCCCCATTAATTAGCCTTACATACGTACACGTTAGCTTTGATCCCTTTGATGCAGTTTCATTTGTCTGTTTTGGCGTAGGGGGTAGGGGAGAAGAAGGATTGTGGACCTTGACATAGAAAAACATTTTGATCAATAGTTGGAAAATTTTCCCTTTAATTAAAGGGTAAGGCTAAGGCTGAATCTCTATTAGTCTATTTAAGTCAAAATAATGTCTCTACCAGTGAGGCCTCCAGCACCTTGCTTGTGCCCAGTGTGCTAGCCATGAAAACTCCCGTAGTTATCATCTATCTGTGTTTGTTTATAGCATGGAACTAGGGTTATGATCATATGTGACATACATTTATGAGAGATTAGTGATTACCTCCATCAATGCATGCCTTGACAACTTGGATTAAAAGTCTATCAAATGAATAGAATATTGGCTAGAAATTTCTTAAGCAGAAGTTTTGTACTACACTAATAAGAGCATTAAATTGTCAAAATGATATGTATTATGAAACATGAAAATTCGTATTATGTGTAGTATCTTAATGCCATCCAAATTGAAGACCCTAATGCTAAGCCCATCATGTTTATTGTGGAATTCTTCTTGTATTCATCACATCAGAACTTGTTTTACATGTTTAAGAATAATATTACTAAAAGTATTAAGAAGTTTAGCATCCATAAAGATTAATTTACTGTGAGTTAGAAAGAAGTGCAATTACATAGTAATAAAAATTAAACACAGAATATTAAACATTATTGCCTAATTCTTATGGTAACCACTTACTCTGTTGGTTAAACTTTACTGCCTAATCTTTAGCAATTGTAATTTTTTTGTATTGATCTAGATAAGTGAATTATCAATTTTTGAGCTTTGCTCTAAAGGAATCACGTGGGGTCATTGACTAATGCTAAGAAAATGTTCGATTGCACAATATAGGTTGATTGGCAAAAGAGGGGGAAAGAAAGAGGGATGGGATGATGATAGCAGTGGAATCCTTACATTAGAATATATAAGAATTTTCAAGGGAAATTGTAATTTATTTTGAGAATGACCCGATCAAAAATAATTTAATACTGAGTTGGGAGTTGAGGTCACAAGTATAGACATACTTTAGTATGTTTCAATTGCAACAAGTATAACTATTTCACTAGTACTTATGTCATTTTGCTCAATTTTAATGAATTTTATTTCCATGGCTAATTTCATATGTGTTTATGACAAATCCTAAAAATTTACTTTTTGTCTTTTTTTCTATTCTTTCTTACCAAGAATTATAAAATTAAAGTAATAATGCATAGTGCTGACTCATCAATTAATCCAACACTTGACACAATTTCATTCCCCCATTCAACCTTGCTCATTAACTTAATTTAATAAAAAAAAAAGCAACTAACTTACCTACCATTTGTGGGCAAACATATCTTTTTTCAACTTATTTCCCATTCTAACCCCATTCCCAAGTAAACACCTTCATTTCACATCACATGATAACCCTCATTCAATAAACACAAACAGAAGTTAACCCCTAATTGCAAGTAAACAGAAACATTGTTAACCCCCATTACAACTTTACTAATCCAAATTAAGTAACCCATACTATAAACTAAGCCTTAAGGTAAACAGGTTTAAGTATTCCACAAATGACTATAACAATTTCAAAATAAAATGTAGCTATCGTTTTCATTTTCTCTATTATTTCCCTCCCACCACAAACCCACTCTAGCTCTCTTGCCAACTGTATACTTCATGGGATACTCTATTTATGGAATGGCCTGCAAAGAAATATACTCCTTGAATCAAACTAATCGTGATTAGCTCATTAAGATGTCTACGTAATGATGGGTCATGGGCGGTTTTGATTGTTGCCATGGAATGAGATGGATTTACTTGATTCCTATGCCATTCTTGAATCTTGATGGCATACTAAATTGCCCATAATTAATATCTTAGTGGGTGGGTTAAATCGATAAGGATGACAAGAACATGACATATGTAGAATCCATTATAAGATTGTTAGCAGTAGCAACCACAATCATAACTACCTTTTTCCACATTAATTGGAACCAACTACGTGAATCTTTGCCTCTATTTAGATCATGACAAAGAACTTTCAAAGGTAAAGGAGACGATGCAGAAATTAGGGAATGGTTAAGCTGAGATGTGATCTTCGACTTCAGTGGTTTTGTGAGAACAAGATCAATTTAATAATTATATCTAACATGAGATATGCCTGCTCATCTTTTAAGGTCTAATTTACTTGAGAGATTAACCCTTTAAAAGGAAAGTTAACCTCCATTTATTTTGCTACTTAACCTGTCATCTAATAACTTGTGTTTGGGTACTGATAAGGAGAGAAAAATCATCTCATTAATCCGGCTGCGAGGGGGATCCGGTTGCCCGAGAAATAATGAAAACTTGACAACTTAGGGTGGACCCATTTATCCGAGTCCATATACCCGACATAATGGCGGGTTGTTTTAGTCTCGAAAACCACAAGCTAACAGGCTTATCGCCACCACCGAAAAAGAATCATGTAAAGTACGGCATTGACTTATGATCGCATATCGGTTACTACACAACATATTATTTTTAGCAAGAATCCTAAGATTGTGAGAATAGAAAAAAAGGCCCACAATCAAGGGAAGTCCATCTTATAAATACTAAGGGTAGACTAACTTTTATTTCTTTACGCAACGAGAGAGAGAGAGAGAAACAAAGAGTTTTACTACTTGAATACTAATGCAAATTGGAAGTATCATCTTCTCCTGAGACGTACACCTTTTCTCTGGTGGAACTCGGTCATCAAATCTTGTGCGTGTATTTCTCTGTGATTGTTTGTTGATTCAAGCTGATTTCTATTCTAAAGGCCTCAATCAAGTATTTCAACATATATTTGTCTAATATCGATTTCCTCCTGTGTTAACAAAATCCATGTTAAAGTTCTACACTACTCGCATCTTCGACATTGCTCGCATTTCATATTCCTAACATCACTACTAAGTAGCTGTCACAAAATTTAACATCATAACTTAACATTAATTTAAGTAAACGTAAATCCAAGTTAATGTAATTGTGAGTTAACTCCAATCTTATATTTTTAACATTACTTTTATAATCCTCTTAATAAACTAACCCTAAAAGTAAGGACCTCAAATGTCATTGACCATTTGACGTTATTTGAGTGTAACCCATCATCTTATGAGGACGTACATAACTAAGAATCCATACATGATGAAAATGATGGAGGACTGCATGAGGTCTTCGAATTAGCATTTATTCTTCAAGTATAGGACCTCTGTTGAGATCTACTTTGCGAAATCAGAAATTAATTTCCCAAATTAGGAAGAAACTAATCGTATCGAAAGAAGAACAGTCTCCTTGAAGTATGACAATGGATCTAAATTGCAAGGTCATACAAATCGGGCTTAATCTCTGGGCCACTAGCCCACTTGAGATTAGGATCCTGGTGGATCTTCAGGCCCAACTTATGTAGGCCCACTAACTAAAGCATCAGGGTCATTTGTCATTTATTTGGTTTATCATGTCTAAACTTTGAGTTTAAGTTTTAATGAGATCTTACTTGCTCACTCATTATTTTCCACAGGTTGATAGAGTGTTTAATGTTATATTGTAGCTTTCCTAAGCTTTAAAGATTTTACCTTTACATTGCAACTCTTTCTTACGGGCTAAAGGAATACGGAATGTCCAATTTCTCTCTCTCTCTCTCTATGGTACAGAAAAATAATTTGTGCACCATTTCAATATTTACTTGTGCTAAAAAAAATGGAGCTCGATCGAGTGTTCTTACCCCTTTTTGATGTATTATTATGCTTATCGATGTCATATTTCCGAAATCGTGCTAAAAAAGAAAAGAAAAGAAAGAAAGAACGAAAGAGGAAGAAGAAGAGAAGAAATCCAAGCATGCTATACCCGAGGGAGAAAAATTTATCTCATTGATCCAATAGAAAGAGACGTGCGATGGCTATCTAGCCCAAACAATGCTCCCTTAATTAAAGGGGAATTTACCCTAAGTAGGCAAATTACTCGCCTTTCTTGAATAATTGGATAGCCTACCTTTTCAAAATAGATGAATTGCTTGCCACCTAATCAGGTGATCCACTTGCAAAATTATAATCAGTTGGATTGCTTACCGTGAGGTGGATTGTTTGTCTTGCCTAAAGCAGACAAACTACTCTTGGACCCACCTAATCAGGTAGTTAACATCTTCTTCCAGGCAACTCCTACCTGTGGACTTTGGTGGATGGTGGTATGATGATTGATCGTGAGGAAGTGGTCCGATGTTAACGCTGCAATCTTCTCAGAGCAAAGCAGAGTCAACAAATCATGCACGAGATGTATGTAAAGTAGCATGCATGAGAAAGGTCATTATAGAGGACCACGACAAGCAAGAACGGAGAATGTAATCCTCTCTCTCTACTTAGTTGCAAACTTTAAAGGTTAGATCTCCTCCCCAAACGTATATCCTTTGAGGTGGAATTAGATTATCAATCTCCAGTATCTCTTTGTACTTGAGATTTTTTATTGAACCCATTCTCTATCCTAAACCCAGTAGAATTTACCTTGAGCTCTGATCAAGCTGAATCAAATGAAAGTAGTAAAAAAACACAATAATTTCATGATGTGGGTGATATACCTCCATCAACAACCGTCATAAGATTAAATGAAGCAAGTTATCAATGTGTTCAATATGAAACTCCAATGCAATTAGCAAAGGAGTTGGAAGGATCTATCTATTTAAGGCAATCAATGTTGAAGTGGGTCACATTCCTTCTCGTGGAGAAGAAAATCATTCTCATCATGGTGGGATCTTCATCTCCGTCCATGATGCACCACCACGATCCTTGCACATGTGAAAGATCATGCAAGAGCCAAGAGGGATAAGAAGAACAATGGCGCGAACTTTATGAAACTAAATGCCAAGTGTAGATCTCATGTCCATAGCTTGACACTACCATCATTGGCTTTATCATGTTAGACAAGTTAGAACACGGTGAAACTAATTAACACATCATTTTCATCCACTCACTTGTTTATTAGTATATTAGGATATGTTGAGAGCAACAAAACATTCGCATACATATATACACACATTGTAAGATGTAAATACATACAACATAGGCATGCATCTGTAAACATATGTGTATGTGTATAGATTATCCCTTTTCAGAGACATGGGAAATATATAATCAAATATTCTCTTTTCTTTCGGGGCAAATCCCCTATCTTATATACACATCTACCGATGCACACGCACGCGCGTGTGCGCACACACACATATATACCAATGTGTGCATTTCAAGCCACAATCGAGCCCAATCTAAAAATAAACAGGCCTTGGATTGAAGGCTTAAGCCATAAATTTTGGGCTTGGTTAGGTCAACCTTTTTGGATCAAGTTTCAAGTTGGATGCTTCACCTTAGGCTAGATCTATTATTCCTTCCATTCCAGCCATTGATTTATCACCCAAAATATTAGTCCTTCCTAAATCTTAAGACTCCTCATATGAGCCTTACTCTAAGATCTCATGTTGAGAAATAGAAAATCTTATTTATTGGACTTTAGTCTAATCTTCTTTGTAGAGACTCTTCCCTAACTGATCTATGGAAGATAGAACTTTCCTTTTATTAATCATTCTTGAACTAGCCAACACTTGTTGCACACAACCCCATTTCTAGCAATATGCTTTAGCTATATAGTCTCTCATCCTACTTGCAATATCTTTGATTATTCAACTATAAAATTCTTGAATCAACTATAATTGATCAAGATGAGATAACCAACAGGCTTCACTTCACTATTAGCTTACAAGTCCATCCATCATACATTCCCTTATTTCTTCTCCAATCATTGCCAAAAAATAGTTTAAATCATTGGCAAGCTGATTTTTGACCAACATCCTCCCCAATTCACCTATCACTTTATGTTTGGGCTACATCCTTATTGGATTTTAATTGATTATCTAGAGGGTCATCAACTCCATCAGCCGAATTTAGGTACCAAGGTCAAACCTATAATAAGCAAGGGTCTTAAAATGGGTTGTTGGGAAGTAGATGTGTGGAGTGATGCTATTAACCTAGTAAACCAAATATGTGGCGGAGAGTAACCAGTTGGAAGATTAATTACCTGTACTTCAATGCAAGCAGTTATTGAGTCAATATCCTTGCTATAGAATTATTAAGGTCAATAGCACCAAAGTTGATTGGGTATGTCGTATGACTCAACATTACATGAATGTCAATTTAAAGAGTGAATGGCCCTCCCCTCATATTCCCTCTAATCTTCTTGGTTACCTTCAATGAAATTAGGTTTTCCTTTCTAAATAAAAAAAATATATATAATAAGTAAGTGTCCATTGTAACTCTGAAATGTCACAAGTAAATTGTCCTCAAGATAAAAAGTATAAGTAATTAAAAATTCAATCTGACACAATGAGCATAATGATTTATAAAAGAAAATCTTTCGAGGAAAAATATCTGTCGAAACTTCTCCAATCTTAGATTTTGCCTCAACTAGTGTTAAAGTACTAACCACACTATTAACAAACAAGGATGGTGTACCTTAAGTGCAAAAATCCCTCCTTGAACACCCCCAAGAAAGACCTTGGGATCGAAAGAAGCCAAAGCATCACTTCGAGGCTCATAAAAGATGAAGCTTTCCCTTTATGAATCTTTGACAAATCAAGGTGACTTCTTGGATCTTCTAGCATAAGGGGAATACACCTACTCAATTAATTCTAGACAAAAGTACCCTTCATAACACGTAACTTACCAATGGATCTTAGGGTGTGGATACAAAAATGCAAAGGTTGACACATTCTGCAACACAAGGAGGTACAAACTATTTTTCACCGATGCAAAATCACTCTATAACTATGTTGCATCAATGTAAAATCACTTTTCACTAATGCAAAACCACCCAAAACCAATTTGCACCCCTATAATCATTTTGCATCGTTGTAAAATCACTTAGAATTATTTTGCATCGGTGTAAAATCATTTTGCACCGATGTACCACATCTGTACGTTGCAAAAAACGTCACATGATACATTTTTGTATATTTCCTCTAAATCTCATAATCATCGAGATATCTCAAGAAGAATGCTTTCCTATAAATAGCCTTAACAGCTATCATATGAAAGGCCTTGAAAACATCCATATAGGACACACATATATATGATAGTCATAAACACAAGAGAGTAAGATATTGAACTTGTTGGTCAATCTCCCAATCAAAGCTTGTAACCTTTGTTCTTCTAGTGATCGAAAGGTTAGCCCATAAAATCTATTTCTCGAACTTGGTGCTCAATTCATGAGTTTTAGGTTCTTACATACATGCTCAATTCATGTGAACTAATCTTCTTGAGAGCAAGTGTGGGAATGTTAATATTAAATTAGTCAATCTTAATATATCATATAGGTGAATTTTTTGATAATTTGTTTGTCTAATTTTTCAATTTCTCTGTTGCATAAACGTGAAGTTAAAATAATAATTTTACAACAATGATTTACCGTAAAAGGATCAAATGTATCTTTTGATTTTGAAAGCATGATTGCGCCGAAGGCCTTATCATAAATGTAACTTTTGAGATATCCTTTTATAAAACTAGGACATGTGAATCTTTTATTAGCTTTGCTTGCATAATTTTCAGTTTTTTCAAGTGGGAGGATGCTGACAGTTATGTTAAACGTATTAAGCAGGAGGATGCTTGTTGAAATATGTAATGGTAGGTTACATCTCAACGATAAATGAAGAGACTAAATATTTTTTCTAAATAACATAATTTTTGAAGTAACCATAAAAATTTATTACAACAAGAACATTTTTTACCACACTTAAGACATGAATTTTGTGATTTGCTTGAATATACCCTTCCTTATATTTTCGATGTCATAGTTAAAACTTTTGCATGATGTCATTTAAGGAGAGATAATTTGCAAATTAATTTCCTTATCAATGTAGTATTAAATGCTCAATAAAAAAATAAAATAATGAGTTTAATTAAAAAATTAAATTAATAAAGAAGTGAGCAAATATGATTTAATATCAAGCGAAAACGTAAAGAATCTTTCCTTCTCAGGGTATGTGTCCCTCGATCTCACTAAATTACAAGTTTGGTGGGTCCAATGTCGCTGCTCACCCTTTTTTTAAAAATGAAGATTTCAACATATGGATCAAATATCATTAATAATTTTTATATGTAAATTAAATATTACCTATAATTTTTAAAATATCATCAATTATTTTTATTTTTATACAAAATAGCAGTAGTAATTTTTAATTATAGATAAAAATTACTTATGATATTTTAATTTTTGATGGGTGATAGATTACATCGCATGTAATATAAGGGATCTGTGATATTTTATGTGATAATAATAAATATTATCGGTGGTATTTAAATTTATTATTACATTATGGGTAAATCTCACATGAATGGAAAAAAATATGCACGTGAGAAGAATACGTGACATGATCTTCATTTTAATGTTATAAAATACATTACCCTCGCGACGTTTTAAGATCAGTATGCATTAATGACCATCATGTATTGATATTAAAGAACCTTCGCAAAGTCAAAGAGCCTAATATGAAAGAAAGTTCTCCTACCAAATTTATCTTTAATAATGAAATCAGGAACTAAACAATTTCATCTTTGAAGTGGTTGGAGTAGTTTCTTTTACTTCCATCTTCTAGAAGAACGTAATAACAGTACACCTTGGAATAACTTTTTAGCATAAATAAATAGATTAGTGGAACGCAGTAGATGAAGTTAAACTTTAGAAATCAATTCTTTCTACCCTAGATTCTCAAGTGCTATATTTTATGGTACCGCATCATATAGAGGATTTGGACAAAATTCTTGAAGCTCAACCTATCTAAACTAGGCATGCAATACAAAGAAGTTAGGATCTTTTAAATATCACAATGAGAAATTGATGAATGAGGAAAAGAATTAGTTCAAAAGTAACGAATCTAACAAAGATCAAATAAAAAATAATAGACTTGTGAAAGAACGAGGACATTGAGCTCAGGCAGCCCACGACTTGCCTATCCCAAACAACCTGAGAGGGTTCAACCTAGATAACTGATAAGTCTACAATTTACATGCACAATTCATACCCAATATTACATGTTCCTACATTATCTTGTAATAATAAGCTAGAAGTTCTATCATTTAGTATCTTTACAGTTGAATTAATCTTCACATAAATTTTATCCATTGCAGGGAGCACTTGAATAAAAATCACATGATGAAGGGAAATAAATGAATAAATATTCTTATTTTACACCTAAACCACAATCCTTACAATTCACACCCCACCTTAGCTTTTAAGTTTGCATTATCCTATATTACAATAAACCTTGACCCTTGACACATTTGTCTTCAACAGATCTCATTTGGAACTCACAATTTGACTATAAAATTTCATTGCACAGAAGAACATTATATTTATCAATTTCCATATTATTTGACTTGCATGATTAATATTTTTTCTAAAATTTGAAACCATCAAAGTCAAAGTTATGGCTATTGGTACAAGGGCATCACGATCATTAATTTTGATGATAACAAAACACTTGTTATTTAACATTTGCATTGAGTTTAAGTTTTCAGGATAATTGCAATTGGTTACAAGTGTGAAGGAACTCAAGCTCACATCCATCATAGATTAGAGGAGCTTGATGGAAAAAGAGCTTCGCGTGGAGCGAGAGCTTGAAGACAAGAATAATATGATATATGTCTTGTTATCTTGTACTTCTTTCCTTTTTATTTGCTTAGATTATTTGTTAAAGAGCCTAAAGGTACTTTACAATAGTCCTAGGAACACTTACACTACCCTAGGATACTTACGCATCTTGTATAGAAGTTAGAAAACGAAAATAGAAATCAGACAGTATGATCAGACGTCCAATCTGGACATCAGACATCTGATCTTAGACTTTAAAACGTCTGACTGTTTGATTGGATGTCCAAAACAATTAGACCGGAAACCCACTCTCTGTCCGTCAGCTTCAGACGTCTTAAAAGACATCTTAGGACCTTGCCAGACGTTCAACTAGAGGACAGTTGGCTTGTCAGACAATCGTTGAGGATTAACCCTTAATATGATTTACATCTACTTTTAGATATCCGTAGAACATCCCAGACATCAGATAAATAGACGCTAGGCTCAATCTAACCAAAATCACTTTTATCAGATGATTATAGCCGTTTGAGCCTCGGGAAATCCATTCTCGCAGTGATTTTTGTTTCCAAACGTCCAGATGTATTGCCAGATGTTCAACCTGTCGTCTAACCAACTTATTCTAGAACATTATTTAGGTCTGGACAAAGCAGGAATGAAACTCGTCTAAAATTAGACACCGATTAGATTCCCATATGTCTTAAAACACCTCATTAGATGTCCATCTTGATCCAACCCTGTAACGACCCGGTTCCCGAGTCCCTACGAGACACGAGAACCGGACCGACTCGACTAATCCCAAGACCTAGTCGTCCAACGAGGAAGTAACCAAAAGACAGTAAAATAAACCACATTCAGCATGAATATAACTAACAGTAAGAAAGTACAGCAGTAAGGAAAGAAACTACTACAGTAGGTACCACCACAACAGTAAAACAGCATTTATCATATAACAAGAACTGCAGGTAAAGAAGGTACAGCGGAAACAAAAAACTACTCACTAGAACAGAAACAAAAGGGGTACAAAAAGGCTGTGGTAACTCTACTGGACCCTACTCGGCCCAGCGTCCTCTGCAGCCGCTGACCCTGGCTGCTCAACACCTGGTCCTGAAAAAGGTAACGAGTGTAACACATCAGCAAAACGCTGAGTAGAGTGGCAAACTAACTAAAGGCAACAGTACAGTGGCTTTAAGTATTAATAAAATCTGTTAAAGATGTGAATAAAGGAAGTAATAGAACATAACAGCTACTGTACACTCTACTGTTGCCTTTAGTTAGTTTGCCACTCTACTCAGCGTTTTGCTGACGTGTTACACTCGTTACCTTTTTCAGGACCAGGTGTTGAGTAGCCAGGGTCGGCGGCTGCAGAGGACGCTGGGCCGAGTAGGGTCCAGTAGAGTTACCACAGCCTTTTTGTACCCCTTTTGTTTCTGTTCTAGTGAGTAGTTTTTTGTTTCCGCTATACCTTCTTTACCTGCAGTTCTTGTTATATGATAAATGATGTTTTACTGTTGTGGTGGTACCTACTGTAGTAGTTTCTTTCTTTACTGCTGTACTTTCTTACTGTTAGTTATATTCATGCTGAATGTGGTTTATTTTACTGTCTTTTGGTTACTTCCTCGTTGGACGACTAAGTCTTGGGATTAGTCGAGTCGGTTCGGTTCTCGTGTCTCGTAGGGACTCGGGAACCGGGTCGTTACAAGATGGTATCAGAGCAAGGTCGTCCCGAGAAGTGAATCAACTGACTGGAAAATAACCAATTCACATGTTTATAGCTAGAGTAGCCACCACAACATATCTCTTGACATAAGCTCTTAGAAGTTTTGTTAGGTACCTTCTGTTTTGACGTTTCCGTTTCGTTTCGCGTCTCCTTGCAGGAGATGCCTCGTCGCGGGACTGGCGAGACTGGCCGCGGGCGCGGCCGAGGGTGAGGTGGCGAGGTGGACGTGCTGTCGTTGACGTCTCGGTGGACCAGCCACCACTCCCTGGCGTCCAAGCCCAGGACCTCGCCAGACTGATACGGGATATTGTACGAGAGGAGCTCCACCCACCGCCCCGAGCACCTCCTCCTGGGGTTGCAGAGGGGGAGTGCTCTGTGGGACCACGCGATAGACGCGGCGCTGGACACGAGGGAGGGGATGGGCCGCTGCCGCCCCCACCTTCCTCCGACACTTCTGTACACGAGGCACCTTCGCCTGGAGGTGCACCAGCACCTCCCCTACAGCGCCACTTCGAGCTTTTCGGACAGTTCCGGAAGCTGAAGCCCCCCTCCTTCAAGGGGGATGAGGACCCGACCGAGGCAGAGGACTGGCTTGAGCAGCTGGAGAAGATCTTTGACACCCTTCGCCCCCCGGTGGAGTGCCGCGTGGCCTTTGCCACGTACCAGCTGGAGAGTGCGGCACACCGGTGGTGGAGGGCGGTCCGGGGACAGGAGAGGGATGAGCCGACGTGGGACCAGTTCGTCACCCTCTTCTGCGAGCAGTACTTTCCCCAGACGTGGCAGGACCAGAGGAGGCGGGAGTTCCACACTCTCCGCCAAGGGACGATGACCGTGAGCGCGTACCGTACGCGTTTCTTGGAGTTGTCCCGCTTTGCAGCGACAGCGGTAGCCACTGAGGAGGAGCGCCTTTGGAGGTTCACCGAGGGGCTCCGGCCTGCGATCCGGGGGTATGTCAAACCCCTGAAGCTGCCGACGTTTTCGAGGGTGGTAGAGGCAGCTATGACTTACGAGGAGACCAACCCGTCCGCGCGAGAGACCGACGGCGGGCGGAAGAGGCCCTTTCAGCCAGACTTCTCACAGGGCCGGCGAGAACGGAGACACGTGACATCCGCAAGAGAGCTGTCACGCTATGCAGGGCCATCAGTGGCCTTTGGGGGCCCTCGACAGGGGCCAGTCGCCAGCACCGGACCCCGCCTAGCCGACAGCAGGGACTCACTGAGGGCGGGAGTCGGGTTCCCCTCTGCTACCAGTGTGGCCAGCCGGGCCACGACAGGAGGGACTGCCCATCTAGTGCAGGAGGTCAGCAGATACTTCCCGTGCAGAGCACTGGAGGGCGTGCAGGAGGCCGCGGTTCCCAGGCACGAGGAGGAGGACAGCAGTCGCGAGGAGGGTACCGGCCAGCACCTACCCGTCCGACGCAGAGTGTGGCTACTTCGTCCGCACCTAGAGCTGAGGGGCATATCAACGCCCTAACACACAGGGACGCCAGAGCATCGGGATCCGTGGTAGCAGGTATGGTTTCAGTTTCTGGCAGACTCGTTTACACACTTTTCGATTCCGGCGCTACGCACTCGTTTGTCGCAGCCAGTTTCGCAGTTAGTTTGGACCAGGATTATACACTGTTAGAGAATCCGTTCGTAATCAGAGGTCCGAGTGGTGAGCTGTTTGTAGCTGAGGAGGTGTACACGGGTTGCGGGGTCAGCATCGGGGGACATAGCCTGCCAGCTGACCTGATTATGATACAGATGGAGGACTTTGGAGTGATTCTGGGGATGGATTGGCTGTCCGCTTACCACGCCTTGGTAGACTGTTTTGAGAGGAAGATTGTCTTCTCCATTCCGGAGTTGCCTTCTTTCGAGTTTCACGGGCAGCCAGTGGACGGAGGTTTCAGGTGCATTTCGGCACTTCGGGCGGCGAGACTTTTGAGCCAGGGGTGTGAGGGCTTCCTAGCTTGTGTGGTGGCAGAGCACAGCCCCGTGGCAGACTTCCAGAGCATCCCGGTGGTCAGAGAGTACCCCGACGTGTTTCCAGACGAGTTACCAGGACTACCGCCCGAGCGTGAGATCGAGTGTGAGATCTCACTAGTACCAGGGACCAACCCCATCTCCACCGCGCCATACAGAATGGCACCGCTTGAGCTACGAGAGCTCAAGTCCCAGTTGCAGGACCTTTTGGAGAAAGGTTTCGTGAGGCCCAGTGCGTCTCCCTGGGGAGCCCCGGTACTGTTTGTGAAGAAGAAGGATGGGACCCTACACCTTTGTGTGGACTACCGACAGCTGAATAGGGTCACCATCAAGAACAGATATCCGCTGCCGAGGATCGACGATTTGTTTGACCAGTTGCGGGGTGCCACGGTGTTTTCCAAGATCGACTTGAGGTCTGGATACCACCAGTTGAGGATCAGGGAGACCGACGTCTCCAAGACAGCTTTCCGCACCCGGTACGGACACTACGAGTTTTTGGTCATGCCGTTTGGGCTGACCAATGCACCCGCTGCTTTCATAAACCTGATGAACCGGGTGTTTAGACCGTACTTGGACCAGTTTGTGGTGGTTTTCATAGATGATGTACTCATCTATTCTAGAGATCGGACGCAGCACGGACAACACTTGCGGATGGTTCTGGACACTCTGAGATGACGCAGGCTGTACGCCAAATACAGCAAGTGCGAGTTCTGGTTGAGGGAGGTGACCTTTTTGGGTCATGTGATCTCTGGAGACGGCCTGGCGGTGGACCCCGCCAAGGTCGAGGCAGTGCTCAGGTGGGAGAGACCGCGTTCAGTCACTGAGATTCGCAGTTTCCTGGGACTGGCAGGTTACTACAGACGGTTCATCAGAGGATTTTCACAGATTGCGCGTCCTATGACACAGTTGACCCGGAAGGACGTGCCTTTCGCTTGGACAGACGCCTGTGAGGCGTGTTTTCTGGAGCTGAAGGAGAGGTTGACCTCGGCTCCCGTGCTCACCATCCCTGACAGTAGTGGCGGGTTCGTTGTGTACACGGACGTTTCCTTGCAGGGGTTAGGAGGTGTGCTCATGCAGAGGGGTCACGTGGTCGCTTACGCTTCGCGGCAACTGAAGCCCCATGAGCATACCTACCCTACCCACGATCTAGAGTTGGCAGCTGTTGTCTTCGCGCTGAAGACATGGAGGCACTACTTGTACGGTGAGACCTTCGAGATTTTTACAGATCACAAGAGCCTCAGATATCTTTTTGACCAGAAGGAGCTCAACATGAGACAGAGACGTTGGTTGGAGCTCCTGAAGGACTACGACTGCAGCATCTCCTACCACCCGGGAAAGGCCAATGTGGTGGCTGACGCCTTGAGCCGTAAGGCGCCCGCACGCTTGGCCAGTCTACAGTTACAGAGTTGGAGCCTTTTGGAGGAGGTGGGCAGTTGGCGACCCCTGGAGTTACGGGGGCACTGTGGGGCAGTGACGGTGACACGACAGACCAGGCCAGAGCTGATAGACCGCATTATCACAGGATAGATGGCCGATCTGTACTTGCAGTCCTTGCGCGACAGAGTACTGTTGGGAGACCCAGGGGACTTTTTCACAGACCAGGTGCTGCGCCTGAGGGGACAGTTGTGCATTCCCAGAGACGAGGAGCTGTTGAGAGAGCTCCTGACTGAGGCACACGGTTCCAGGTTCACCATACATCCCGGAAACACGAAGATGTACCACGACTTGAGACGCGAGTTTTGGTGGAGGGGGATGAAGCGGGATGTGGGTGAATTCGTGCAGCAGTGCTTAGTGTGCCAGCAGGTGAAAGCCGAGCATCAGAGGCCTGCAGGGCCGCTTCAGCCGCTTCCAGTGCCAGAGTGGAAGTGGGAGAGCATCACCATGGACTTGGTGGTGGGCTTACCTGTTACCCAGCGAGGACACGACGCAGTCTAGGTAATAGTGGATAGATTGACGAAGACGGCACGATTCTTGCCGATCCGAGTCACTTTGGGACCAGCACAGTTGGTAGAGAGGTATATCCGTGATGTGGTGTGACTACACGGAGTTCCGCGGGAGATCGTATCCGACCGGGATACCCGCTTTACGTCCCAGTTTTGGGCTGAGTTTCAGCAGGCTTTGGGAACGAGGTTGAGGTTTAGCACGGCTTACCACCCCCAGACGGACGGACAGTCGGAACGCACGATACAGACACTTGAGGACCTTTTGCGTGCCTGTGTACTAGACTGGAGGGGCTCTTGGGAGGAGCACCTGCCCCTGGCGGAGTTTGCATACAACAACAGTTATCACTCGAGCATCGGCATGGCTCCCTACGAGGCTCTGTACGGACGGAAATGCACGGCACCCTTGAGTTGGGTTGAGGTGGGGACCAAGTGGGAGGTTGGCCCCAGGTTGATCCGGCAGAGTCAGGAGGTAGTCGAGCAGATCCACAGACGACTCCGCACTGTCAGGAGCAGACAGAAGAGCTACGCAGATCGCAGACGCAGAGAGGTGCAGTTCGAGGTTGGGGACCACGTCTTCCTTCGTGTTTCGCCCATGAAGGGCTTACAGCGGTTTGGGGTGAGAGGGAAGCTCGCGCTGAGGTTCGTGGGGCCCTTTGAGGTCCTGGAGCGGGTTGGACCCGTTGCTTACAGACTTGCCCTTCCCCCGCATCTTTCTGGTGTGCACGACGTGTTCCACGTGTCCAACCTCAGGAAGTACGTAGCCGATCCCAGCCACGTACTGAGTCACGAGAGCGTCGAGGTGAGCGACGACCTGACTTACCCCGAGCGGCCAGTGCAGATCCTAGACCGAGCCGTCCGCAGGTTGAGACGAAAGCAAGTACCCCTGGTAAAGGTTTTGTGGAGGAGCCAGGGGTACGAGGAGGCTACCTGGGAGCCTGAGGCGGCAATGCGGGAGCGGTACCCGGAGCTTTTCGCGGGTACGTCTTTTCGGACCGGCTTCGGTCCTCTTTGAGTTTGTTATGGTTATTTGGACATCTTTTTCCCGCACCCTAGTTGGAGCAAGTTTCGGGGACGAAACTTCCTTTGAGTTTGTTATATTGTAACGAACGCGTGCCCCAGACGCCTTTTAAGACGTCTGGGAGGTGGCCCAGACGTCGGACCAGACGTCTTGGATCACATCCAGACGTCTGACCAGACGTCCGGGATCGTTTACAGACGTCTGGAAAACAGTTATGTTCGCACGGGAGATTCGTCTGCGCGCCTGTGCGCGCAGACCTGCGATTCCTCTCTCTTTCTCTGCGGCTGCAGGCGCGCTGCGACCACCTTCTCTCTCCTCCTCGCGCGGCCTTAAAAGGGCGCGCCTCCCCTCCCGTCTCCACCGTCTCCTCCTTCTTCTCCTTCCTGAGCGCGAGGGCGAGCGAGCGCGAGGGCAGCAGCGGCAGCCGCAGTGAGTGCGGAGGAGGTGCGGCGTGCGAGGGCGGGGCTCTGCCGTGAGGGCGAGCTCGCCGGAGCGGCTTGGCCGGCCGGCGGAGGGCGCAGGGGGCGCGGAGTGGGACCTGCTGCGGGCTGAGCAGCAGACGCGCGAGGTGCGACGCGGGCGGCGTCGCGAGCGGAGGCCGAGCAGGGTTCTGATTCTGGAAAAATTTCCAGAATCAGACGTCTGGGTTGATAGCCAGACGGGAAGGTCGACGTCTGTAAGATCATACAGACGTCTGAAAGGTGAGTTTCCGCTTTCTTCTTCCTTCTTGTCGACTGACCGTACTGAGGGAGGGGGGTTGGCCGTGCGCAGGTTCGCTGATTCGCCATCCTTTGCGAATCAGACGTCTGTAAGTTGTACCAGACGGCGGGAGTGACTTACAGACGTCCGTGTGGACCATCAGACGTCTGGGGTATAGGACAGACGTCCCCGCAGACTTCTGGACGTCCGGGGAACCAAGCTGAACAGGTAATTCTCTGATCCACCGTTTAAGACGTCTGGAAGGAGTTCCAGACGTCTGATTTTGCACAGTATCGTCTTTCTCGACCCGTTTAGGGCCCGTTTGGGCTCCGTTTTCCGCGATTCGAGTTGCGTTCGTTTCAGAATTAATTCCTCTACCCGTCTACAGTAGCTATACACTGTTCTGAGACACTCCTTGTGTTTGATCCTTGTGATAGGACCTCGTTCGGTTGCAGTCTTGAGAGTCGCGGAGGCACGCGGGATTCCCGATCACGCCCCCATTACTCCCGTTGTACCTGGTAGAGTGGCTTTAAGTATTAATAAAATTTGTTAAAGTATGGAACCATAACTAGAACCTAGGGCATTGCATGAATCCTAGGAATGAGAAATATATGGAATGATAGCTCCTAGGTGTTGCATGAATCCTAGGGCCGGAAAACTAGATTGTATGATAGATCCTAGGATATGGCATGAATCCTAGGGTGGAAAAACTAGTGGAATGTATATTACTGTAGTCTTGGGAAAATGGAAAGGAATATATAAAGCTGCTTGTAAATTTAATTAACAGCTGCCTGTTATGAATAAAGAAACATGTTTGAGATCATGGATTTTGAGAACGTGAATCTCGAAAGTGAAACATATGATGTTCTGAGATAAAGAGCTGGAACCCTACGGGGAATTAGGAGTGGAACTCCTGGAAAGAAAAAGGAATGGAACTGAGATGTAGTTTGTACTGTCTCTTGGGTACGCAGTACCAAGGGAAGTACCTGTACCTGTTTAGTGCAGAGTGGGGCCAGCCGCCCCAGGGACCCGGGGTTAGGATTGGCCGCTCTGTACCGACTTGTTGGCCCTCGTGTACGTAGTACCGAGGAGAGCTACTAGTGTTAGGAGAGTACTAGCTACCCCACGGGCCCCGGGGTTCTGCTAGCCTCCTTCACCGACTTGTTAGGCCCATTAGGGCAAACCAGGGTAGTCAGGCGAGGGTGCGCGGACTGTGGAGGGGCAAGGCCCCGGTTTGGTTACTGTGGAGGGGTTGGACCCCTGTTACTGAGAGGGCTCTGCCCTGGTTCCGTGCTGTGCTTTGGGCGCACCCGTTAACGGAAACGACTGACCGCGTGCCAGTGCGGGCTAGCTACCTGTGCGTCTATCGCGCGTGCCGTAGTCACCGTTACGTCTGTCAGTGACCTTGGGGTGGTTGACTGAGGGTAGGATCACCACGGGGGACTCTCCCGGCCAGGAGAGCACCACGTGCTACTTCTACTTTTGGAAAAGACTGCAATCAAGATCGTTCCCACGAGGACATTCGAGATCAAGTAAAGGATCTGAGAAATAAATGAAATAGTGAGAAAAATTGAAAGATGTGAATAAAGGAAGTAATAGAACATAACAGCTACTGTACACTCTACTGTTGCCTTTAGTTAGTTTGCCACTCTACTCAGCGTTTTGCTGACGTGTTACACTCGTTACCTTTTTCAGGACCAGGTGTTGAGCTGCCAGGGTCGGCGGCTGCAGAGGACGCTGGGCCGAGTAGGGTCCAGTAGAGTTACCGCAGCCTTTTTGTACCCCTTTTGTTTCTGTTCTAGTGAGTAGTTTTTGTTTCAGCTGTACCTTCTTTACCTGCAGTTCTTGTTATATGATAAATGCTGTTTTACTGTTGTGGTGGTACCTACTGTAGTAGTTTCTTTCCTTACTGCTGTACTTTCTTACTGTTAGTTATATTCATGCTGAATGTGGTTTATTTTACTGTCTTTTGGTTACTTCCTCGTTGGACGACTAGGTCTTGGGATTAGTCGAGTCGGTCCGGTTCTCGTGTCTCGTAGGGACTCGGGAACCGGGTCGTTACAAACCCTGATCAGATCTTCCACCCTTCTAGATCAGACAACCGATCCCCAGATCAGACGATGGCCCAAACGTCTGACCTTAGAACCAAATGCCTAATAATCCTATCAGAATCATAAATGACTCTGATTTAGTCCTGATTTGCCTTGGATTTATTCCCAACCGCTATAGAAGCCTCCCAAGGCCTTTTAACCCTTCTTAGGGCCTTTATAAATAGAGGAGCACCCTTCTTAAGCTAGATACACCTAGAGAAATTACTTCCACTCATATTATGTCTTTGAAAGAGATGTTCCAAGTGCTAGAAGTGCCATTGCTCTCCCGTCTACACACGAGAGCACCGATTCGCTGTGCACTTCACTTCCATCTTAGGGAAGTATCCATTGCCTATAGTAGCTAAGCTTTAAGACTTTTTCTTTGAGGCTTTATAGGATATTGTAATCATTTTTTTCGAGTATTTGCCATCGCGAGACAAGATACTCGTAAAGAGGAGGAATTTTGAGGAACACTACCCTCATACATAGTAGCATGGTTGTATTGAGGTTGAGTCACTCTTGTTTAAGTGATTTGATTAGTGGATTTGATCTACTAAGCCGATCAGAAAATCCTAAGTAAGACTTAGGTGGTGGTTTTTACCTGGGTTTGGGTTTCCACTTAAAATCCCTTGTGTGCTTTGTGAGATTGTTCTTATGTGATTGTTATCTTATGTTACGAACGCGCGCTTTAGACGTCTTTTAAGACGTCTGGGAAGTGACCCAAACGTCTTACCAGACGTCTGGAACCACTTCTAGATGTCTGGAAATCGGCTATTTTTGGCACCAACGGTTTCGTCTGCGCGCCTGAGCGTGCAGACCTGCAAACGCTCTCTCTCTCTCTCTCTTTTTCCCTCTCTCCTGCGGTCGCAGACCACCCTGTCCCGCTCTCTCTCTCTCTCTCCTCCTCGCGCAGCCTTAAAAGGCCACGCCCTCCCCCTCACTCCCGTCACCTCCGCTCCCTCCCTCTTCTCCTTCCAATCGATGCGCGAGAGCGAGCGCGAGTGAGCGGCGGCGGCGACAACCGCGGCTGGTGCGGGAGGAGGTGCCGCGCGGGGGAGGAGGCGACGGCTGTGAGGGCTCGAGCCTGCCGGGGCAGCGGGAGCCGGTCGGCGGGGGCGCAGCAGACGCGGGGTGGCACGGCAGGCCTGCTGCAGCTCGAGCAGCAGGCGGAGCACTCGCAGCGTGGCCGTGCGTCGCGAGCGGAGGGCGAGTTGCGCCCTGGTTCTGGAAACTTTTCCAGAATCAGACGTCTGGGCTGATAGCCAGACAACGGGCATGACGTCTGAAAGGTGAGTTATTTCCGTCTTCTTCCTTTTCTTCGACTGACCGTACTAAGAGAGAGAGGAAATGGGTACACGCAGGTTCTGAGATTCGCATCCAACGCGAATCAGACGTCTGGCTGCAGTGCCAGACGACGGGAGCGACTTCCAGACGTCCTGGGTGACCATTGAACGTCTGGGAACTAGGCCAGACGCCCCCGCAAGCTTCTGGATGTCTGAGAGACCACGCAGAGCAAGCTAACCCCTGATCCACTTTTTAAGATGTCTGGAATAAGTCCCAGACGTCTGATTTTGCACTGTTTCGTCGTTTCGACCCGTTTAGGGCCCGTTCGGAGTCCGTTTTCCGCGTTTCGAGTTGCGTTCCTTTTGGAATTAAATCCTCTACCTGTCTACAGTAGCTGTATACTGTTTTGAGAAATTCCTTGTGTTTGATCCTTGTGATAGGACCCCATTCCGTTGCAGTCTCAGGGGTTACGGAGACACGCGGGATTCCCGACCACGCCCCCAGTTCGCCCGTTGTAACCGGTAGAGTGGCTTTAAGTATAATCTGTTAAATTATGAAACCATAAATAGAACCTAGGACATTGCATGAATCCTAGGAATGAGAAATAGATTGAATGGTAGATCCTAGGGTGTTGCTTGAATCCTAGGGCTGGAAAACTAGATTGTATGATAGATCCTAGGATATGGCATGAATCCTAGGACGGGAAAACTAGTGGAATGTATGAATACTGCAGTCTTGGAAAATGTGAAAAGGAAACAATAGCTGCCTGTGAATTGAATTAACAGCTGCCTGTTATGAATAAATGAACATGATTAAGAATATGGGATGTATGAACGTGAAACTGGAAAGGTGAAACCGGAATGCGCTGAGTTAAAGAGCTGAAACCCTACGGGGAATTAGGAGTAGAACTCCTGGAAAGTGAATGGAATAGAAATGGGGAAGTGAGCTGGCCCTTGAGTACGGAGTACCAAGGAGAGCGACTGTCCCCCTGTTTAGTGCAGAGCGGAGTCAGCCGCCCTAGGGATCCGGGGTTAGGACTGGCCACTCTGTACCGACTTGTTGGCCCTCGTGTACGTAGTACCGAGGAGAGCTACTAGTGTAGGGAGGTACTAGCTACCCCACGGGCCTCGGGGTTCTGCTAGCCTCCTACACTGACTTGTTAGGCCCACTGGGGCAAACCAGGGTAGTCAGGCGAGAGTGCGCGGACTGTGGAGGGGCAAGGCCCCTGTTTGGTTACTGTGGAGGGGTTGGACCCCTGTTACTGAGAAGGCTCTGCCCTGTACTAGTTCCGTGCTGTGCTTTGGGCGCACCCGTTAACGGAAACGGCTGACCGCGTGCCAGTGCGGGTTAGCTACCCGTGCGTTTATCGCGCGTGCCGTAGTCACCGTTATGTCTGTCAGTGACCTTAGGGTGGTTGACTGAGAGTAGGATCACCACGGGGGACTCTCCCGGCCAGGAGAGCACCACGTGCTACTTTTACTGTTCGAAAAAGACTGCAATCAAGATTGTTCCCACGAAGAACATTCGAGATCAAGTGAAGGATCTGAGAAATAGATAAATTGTGAAATAATAGAAAGACGTAAATCAAAGGAAGAAAGAAAATTAAAACAGCTACTGTACACTTTACTGTTTCTTTAGTTTAGCTGCCACTCTACTCAGCGTTTTGCTGACGTGTTACACTCGTCACCTTTCAGGACCAGGTGTTGAGCAGCCAGGGTCAGCGGCTGCAGAGGACGCTGGGCCGAGTAGGGTCCAGTAGAGTTACCACTGTTCTCTTGTACCTCTTTTTTTGGTTCCACTGTAGTGAGTAGTTCTTATTTCCGCTGTGCTTTTCTTTACTTGCAGTATCATATTATGTTACGAATGTTGTTCTACTGTTGTGGTGGTATATATTGTAGTGGTTTCTTTCCTTACTGCTGTATTTTCTTACTGTTAGTTATATTCATGCTGAATGTGATTTATTTTACTGCTCTTTTGGTTACTTCCTCGTTGGACGACCAGGTCTTGGGTTTAGTCGAGTCGGTCCGGTTCTCGTGTCTCCTAGGGACTCGGGAATCGGGTCGCTACAAGATGATATCAGAGCAAGGTCGTCCCGAGAAGTGAATCAACTGACTGGAAAATAACCAATTCACATGTCGATAACTAGAGTAGCCACCACAACATATCTTTTGACATGAGCTCTTAGACGTTTCCGTTCGGTATCGTTCCATAGTGACGTGTCCCGTTTTGTTTCGCGTCTCCTTGCAGGAGATGTCTTGTCGCGGGACCAATGAGGCGGGCCGCGGCCGCGGCCGAGGACGAGGTCGGCGAGGTGGACGTGCTGTTGTTGACGTCTCGGTGGACCAGCCACCACTCCCGGGCATCCAGGCCCAGGACCTCGCCCGGCTGATACGGGACATTGTACGAGAGGAGCTCCACCCACCGCCCCGAGCACCTCCTTCTGGGGCTGCAGAGGGGGAGTCCTCCGTGGGACCACACGACGGACGCGGCGCTGGACACGGGGGAGGGGATGGGCCGCCGCAGCCCCCCCTTCCTCCGACACTTCTGTGCACGAGGCACCGTTGCCTGGAGGTGCACCAGCATCCCCACTGCAGCGTCACTCCGAGCTCTTCGGGCAGTTCCGGAAGCTGAAGCCCCCCTCCTTCAAGGGGGATGAGGACCCGACCGAGGCAGAGGACTGGCTCGAGCAACTGGAGAAGATTTTCGACACCCTTCGCCCCCCAGTGGAGTGTCGTGTGGCCTTTGCCACGTACCAGCTGGAGAGTGCGGCACACAGGTGGTGGAGGGCGGTCCGGGGATAGGAGAGGGACGAGCCGACCTGGGATCGGTTCGTCGCCCTCTTCTGCGAGCAGTACTTTCCCCAGACGTGGTAGGACCAGAGGAGGCGGGAGTTCCACACTCTCCGCCAAGGGACGATGACCGTGAGCGCGTACCGCACGCGTTTCTTGGAGCTATCCCGCTTTGCAGCGACAGCGGTAACCACTGAGAAAGAGAGCCTTTGGAGGTTCACCGAGGGGCTCCGGCCTGCGATCCGGGGGTATATCAAACCCCTGAAGCTGCCTACGATATCGAGGGTGGTAGAGGCAGCTATGACTTATGAGGAGATCAACCCGTCTGCGCGAGACACTGACGGCGGGCGGAAGAGGCCCTTTCAGCCGGACTTTTCACAGGGTCGGCGAGAGAGGAGACACGTGGCGTCCGCAGGAGAGCCATCACGTTTTACAGGGCCATCAGTGGCCTTTGGGGGCCCTCGACAGGGGCCAGTCGCCAGCACCGGACCCCCGCCCAGTCGACAGCAGGGACCCACTGAGGACGGGAGTCGGGTTCCCCTCTGTTACCAGTGTGGCCAGCCGGGCCACATCAGGAGGGACTGCCCGTCTAGGGCAGGAGGTCAGCAGATACTTCCCGCATAGAGCACTGGAGGATGCTAGGAGGCCGCGGTTACCAAGCGCGGGGAGGAGGACAGCAGTCACGAGGAGGGTACCGGCCAGCACCTACCCGTCCGACGCAGAGTGTGGCTGCTTCGTCCGCACCTAGAGCTGAGGGGCGAATCAACGCCCTAACACACAGGGACGCCAGAGCTTCGGGATCGGTGGTAGCAGGTATGGTTTCAGTTTCCGGCAGACTCGTTTACACACTTTTCGATTCCGGCGCTACGCACTCGTTTGTCGCAGCTAGTTTCGCAATTAGTTTGGACCAGGATTATACACTGTTAGAGAATCCGTTCGTAATCAGAGGTCCGAGTGGTCAGTTGTTTGTAGCTGAGGAGGTTTACACGGATTGCGAGGTCAGCTTCGGGGGATATAGCCTGCCAGCTAACCTGATTATGATACAGATGGAGGACTTTGGTGTGATTCTGGGGATGGATTGGTTGTCCGCTTACCACGCCTTGGTGGACTGTTTTGAGAGGAAGATCGTCTTCTCCATTCCGGAGTTGCCTTCTTTCGAGTTTCACAGACAGCCAGTGGACGGAGGTTTCAGGTGCATTTCGACACTTCGGGCAGCGAGACTTTTGAGCCAGGGTTGTGAGGGCTTCCTAGCTTGTGTGGTGGCAGAGCCTAGCCCTGTGGCAGACTTCCAGGGCATCCCGGTGGTCGGAGAGTACCCTGACGTGTTTCCAGACGAGTTACCAGGGCTACCGCCCGAGCGTGAGATCGAGTTTAAGATCTCACTAGTACCAGGGACCAGCCCCATCTCCACCGCGCCATACAGGATGGCACCGCTTGAGCTGCGAGAGCTCAAGTCCCAGTTGCAGGACCTTTTGGAGAAAGGTTTCGTGAGACCCAGTGCGTCTCCCTGGGGAGCCCCGGTACTGTTTGTGAAGAAGAAGGATGGGACCTTACGCCTTTGTGTGGACTACCGACAGCTGAATAGGGTCACCATCAAGAACAGATATCCACTGCCGAGGATCGACGACTTGTTTGACCATTTGCGAGGTGCCACGGTGTTTTCCAAGATCGACTTGAGGTCTGGATACCACCAGTTGAGGATCAGGGAGACCGATGTCTCCAAGATAGCTTTCCGCACCCGGTACGGACACTACGAGTTTTTGGTCATGCCTTTTGGGCTAACCAATGCCCCCGCTGCTTTCATGGACCTGATGAACCGGGTGTTTAGACCTTACTTGGACCAGTTCGTGGTGGTTTTCATAGATGATGTACTCATCTATTCTAGAGATCAGACATAGCACGGACAGCACTTGCGGATGGTTCTGGACACTCTGAGACGACGTACAGCAAGTGCGAGTTCTGGTTGAGGGAGGTGACCTTCCTAGGTCATGTAATCTCTGGAGACGGCTTGGCGGTGGACCCAGCCAAGGTCGAGGCAGTGCTCAGGTGGGAGAGACCGCGTTCAGTCACTGAGATTCGTAGTTTCCTGGGACTGGCAGGCTACTACAGACGATTCATCAGAGGATTTTCACATATCGCACGTCCTATGACACAGTTGACCCGGAAGGACGTGCCCTTCGCTTGGACAGACGCCTGTGAGGCGTGTTTTCTGGAGCTAAAGGAGAGGTTGACCTCGGCTCCCGTGCTCACCATCCCAGACAGTAGTGGCGGGTTCGTTGTGTACACGGACGTTTCCTTGCAGGGGTTAGGAGGTGTGCTCATGCAGAGGGGTCACGTGGTCGCTTACGCTTCGCGGCAACTGAAGCCCCATGAGCATACCTACCCTACCCACGATCTAGAGTTGGCAGCTGTTGTCTTCGCGCTGAAGACATGGAGGCACTACTTGTACGGTGAGACCTTCGAGATTTTTACAGATCACAAGAGCCTCAGATATCTTTTTGACCAGAAGGAGCTCAACATGAGACAGAGACGTTGGTTGGAGCTCCTGAAGGACTACGACTGCAGCATCTCCTACCACCCGGGAAAGGCCAATGTGGTGGCTGACGCCTTGAGCCGTAAGGCGCCCGCACGCTTGGCCAGTCTACAGTTACAGAGTTGGAGCCTTTTGGAGGAGGTGGGCAGTTGGCGACCCCTGGAGTTACGGGGGCACTGTGGGGCAGTGACGGTGACACGACAGACCAGGCCAGAGCTGATAGACCGCATTATCACAGGATAGATGGCCGATCTGTACTTGCAGTCCTTGCGCGACAGAGTACTGTTGGGAGACCCAGGGGACTTCTCTTTCACAGACCAGGTGCTGCGCCTGAGGGGACAGTTGTGCATTCCCAGAGACGAGGAGCTGTTGAGAGAGCTCCTGACTGAGGCACACGGTTCCAGGTTCACCATACATCCCGGAAACACGAAGATGTACCACGACTTGAGACGCGAGTTTTGGTGGAGGGGGATGAAGCGGGATGTGGGTGAATTCGTACAGCAGTGCTTAGTGTGCCAGCAGGTGAAAGCCGAGCATCAAAGGCCTGCAGGGCCGCTACAGCCGCTTCCAGTGCCAGAGTGGAAGTGGGAGAGCATCACCATGGACTTGGTGGTGGGCTTACCTGTTACCCAGCGAGGACACGACGCAGTCTGGGTAATAGTGGATAGACTGACGAAGACGGCGCGATTCTTGCCGATCCGAGTCACTTTGGGACCAGCACAATTGGTAGAGAGGTATGCCCGCGACGTGGTACGACTACACAGAGTTCCGCGGGAGATCGTATCCGACCGGGATACCCGCTTTACGTCCCAGTTTTGGGCTGAGTTTCAGCAGGCCATGGGGATGCGGTTGAGGTTTAGTACAGCTTACCACCCCCAGAAGGACGGACAGTCTGAGCGCACGATACAGACACTTGAGGACCTTTTGCGTGCCTGTGTACTGGACTGGAGGGGCTCTTGGGAGGAGCACCTGCCCCTAGCGGAGTTTGCATACAACAACATCTATCACTCGAGCATCGGCATGGCTCCCTACGAGGCTCTATAAGGACGGAGGTGTACGGCACCCTTGAGTTGGGTTGAGGTGGGGACCAAGTGGGAGGTTGGCCCCAGGTTGATCCGGCAGAGTCAGGAAGTAGTCGAGCAGATCCACTGGCGACTCCGCACTATCAGGAGCAGACAGAAGAGCTACGCGGATCGGACGCAGAGAGGTGCAGTTTGAGGTTGGGGACCACGTCTTCCTTCGTGTTTCGCCCATGAAGGGCCTACAGCGGTTTGGGGTGAGAGGGAAGCTCGCGCTGAGGTTTGTGGGGCCCTTTGAGGTCCTGGAGCGGGTTGGACCCATTGCTTACAGGTTTGCCCTCCCCCCGCAACTTTCTGGTGTGCACGGCGTGTTCCATGTGTCCAACCTCAGGAAGTACGTAGCCGATCCCAGTCACGTACTGAGTCACGAGAGCGTCGAGGTAGGCGACGACCTGACCTCCCCCGAGCGGCCAGTGCAGATTCTAGACCGAGTCGTCCGCAGTTTGAGACGAAAGCAAGTACCCCTGGTAAAGGTTTTGTGGAGGAGCCAGCGGTACGAGGAGGCTACCTGGGAGCCTGAGGCGGCAATGCGGGAGCGGTACCCGGAGCACTTCGCAGGTACATCTTTTCGGACCGGCTTCGGTCCTCTTTGAGTTTGTTATGGTTATTTTGACGTCTTTTCCGCACCCTAGTTATCGCAAGTTTCGGGGATGAAACTTCCTTTGAGTTTGTTATATTGTTACGAATGTGCGCTTCATACGTCTTTTAAGACGTCTGGGAAGTGACCCAGACGTCTGGAACCACTTCTAGACGTCTGGAAATCGGTTATTTTTGGCACCAATGGTTTCGTCTGCGCGCCTGAGCGCGCAGACCTGCAAACGCTCTCTCTCTCTCTCTTTCCCTCTCTCCT
This sequence comes from Thalassia testudinum, assembly GCA_037157565.1. NCBI lineage: Eukaryota > Viridiplantae > Streptophyta > Magnoliopsida > Alismatales > Hydrocharitaceae > Thalassia > Thalassia testudinum. The sequence goes on from JAZHRO010000036.1 coordinate 192,151,547, forward strand.
GCGACCGCAAACCACCCTGTCCCGCTCTCTCTCTCTCTCCTCCTCTCGCTGCCTTAAAAGGCCACGCCCTCCCCCTCACTCCCGTCACCTCCGCCCCCTCCATCTTCTCCTTCCAGTCGGTGCGCGAGAGCGAGCGCGAGTGAGCGGCGGCGGCGATAGCCGCGGCGGGTGCGGGAGGAGGTGCTGCACGGGGGAGGAGGCGTCGGCCATGAGGGCTCGAGCCTGCCGGGGCAGCGGGAGCCGGCCGGCGAGGGCGCAACAGACGCGAGGTGGCGCGGGAGGCCTACTGCAACTCGAGCAGCAGGCGGAGCACTCGCAGCGCGGCCGTGCGTCGCGAGCGGAGGGCGAGTTGCGCCCTGGTTCTGGAAACTTTTCTAGAATCAGACGTCTGGGCTGATAGCCAGACGACGGGCACGACGTCTGAAAGGTGAGTTATTTCCGTTTTCTTCCTTTTCTTCGACTGACCGTACTAAGAGAGAGAGGAAATGGGTACACGCAGGTTTTGAGATTGCATCCAACGCGAATCAGACGTCTGGCCACAGTGCCAGACGACGGGAACAACTTCCAGACGTCCTGGGTGACCATCGGACGTCTGGGAACTAGGCCAGACGCCCCGCAGGCTTCTGGACGTCTGAGAGACCACGCAGAGCAAGGTAACCCCTGATCCACTTTTTAAGCCGTCTGGAATAAGCCCCAGACGTCTGATTTTGCACTGTTTCGTCGTTTCGACCCGTTTAGGGCCCGTTCGGAGTCCATTATCTGCATTTCGAGTTGCGTTCCTTTCGTAATTAAATCCTCTACCTGTCTACAGTAGCTGTATATTGTTTTGAGAAATTCCTTGTGTTTGATCCTTGTGATAGGACCCCATTCCGTTGCAGTCTCGGGGGTTGCGGAGACACGCGGGATTCCCGACCACTCCCCCAGTTCGCCCACGAGGAACATTCGAGATCAAGTGAAGGATCTGAGAAATAGATAAATTGTGAAACAATAGAAAGACGTAAATTAAAGGAAGAAAGAAAATTAAAACAGCTACTGTATACTTTACTGTTTCTTTAGTTTAGCTGCCACTCTACTCAGCGTTTTGCTGACGTGTTACACTCGTTACCTTTCAGGACCAGGTGTTGAGCAGCCAGGGTCAGCGGCTGCAGAGGACGCTGGGCCGAGTAGGGTCCAGTAAAGTTACTACCGTTCTCTTGTACCTCTTTTTTTGGTTCCACTGTAGTGAGTAGTTCTTGTTTCCGCTGTGCTTTTCTTTACTTGCAGTATTATATTATGTTATGAATGTTGTTCTACTGTTGTAGTGGTATATACTGTAGTGGTTTCTTTCCTTACTGCTGTATTTTCTTACTGTTAGTTATATTCATGCTGAATGTGGTTTATTTTACTGCTCTTTTGGTTACTTCCTCGTTGGACGACCAGGTCTTGGGTTTAGTCGAGTCGGTCCAGTTCTCGTGTCTCGTAGGGACTCGGGAATCGGGTCGTTACATCTTATTTTTGCATTATATTTCGTTTCACACAAATCTCAACCCCCTCCCCCTCCGTCAGAACCTACAATGGCAACATACTTCACAAGTCACACCACCAGCATGATTATCACTTAACCATATCCACACACAACCAAGAATAAGCAATTTAGAAGAGGGGGCCCTGTAGCCCCCTCTTCTTTTCCTCTCTACAAAGAAAAGGCGATCTGCTATAGTTAAGCCCCGATCGATGGTTTAGGGCTGATCGCCCACCCCCCCTAGATAACTGGATAATTGGGTAAATGGATCCACCACCCAGACCCACATGGCATGAACCGCGAGCAAGGGCGCGTGGACAAGTGCGTGTGAGCATGTGCAGTGGGGCGTGCGTACGGGGACCTCACCCCAGTGCATGGTGAGGCAAATAGCTACTGGCACAAAATCCTTTTGTATGTCTTCGTGTGCCTCTACATATTCGATGTGGGAATAAAGGCATAACTCCTTCTTCTTTATTTCCTCCGCAAGCCTCTTTGTCAAAACAAGGCTATGACTTGCTGCTTCCTTCGCAATTGGTCCTGTAGACACCTGTTGTGGTTGAGTCCGCTTCGATTGAGGGCAGCAGCATGTCAAGTGAAGGCTGGAGACAAGCGGACGTGGTTTGGGAAGACGAAGGCGGCGGTGGAGCTCCGGTGAAGGTACCTGCACAGAATATGGGCTATAAGCCGAAGTTAAAAAGCTCAGGGTGATCATCGGAGCACGGCGAGTGAACTGGCGGTCATGGATTGGTGATTTGAGGTGTACGATGGCCGGCCTGAGTGGGAGAGGGTGGTGGAGAAGTGCAGTGCTCGGCCGGACGTCTCAGAGCTTAATAACCACATTAGGTTAGAGCTTTTAACCGTGGGGTGGTGTGGAGTGTTTTGGATGTGGTGGCCGTTTGTTTGGGGGTGTGTGGTTTCGATGCGAGCTCGCCGGAGCTCGTGCCGATCGTGGGGAAGACGACAATGGTGCGAGCGGTGTGGTGTTTGAACCTAAGGTCTAAGTAGGGTGAAATTAAGAAGAGGAGAGAAAGAGATTGAGGCACTTATCTGTTCGAAGGAGCGAAGGATTGGTGCCGGCTGTGATTGGCCGGCATAGAGGAAGGAGGTGATTCCGGTGAAGGGAACAACGGCGAAGGTGAGTTGAATCAGACGAAGCTTTGGCTGGTGATCGTTGAAAGAAGCTTAGGGAGATGATGGCATGCCCAATTTTGTTGTTGGACGCACGAAAGAGGAGGGTTGAGAAGGCTTTCAAAGCTCGAGATGAAGGTGGCCGGAGGAGAGAAGAGGTTGTTCCTGGCCTTTTCTGAGCTAAGGAAAACGACTATGGCCAGAGGGTCCTTTATAGAGCTTCAGATCGAGCTCTAAATCAGGGAAAAAACTTGGAATTCTCGAGATTTCAAGGAAAAATATCCCCTGGAATCTTGAGCTCGCATGGGCTTGAGAGGTCTTTGTAGGGTCTCCTAGCTAGTCCAAACAATCGAGAAAGTTCTTGCGACCAATCCCTCCAATGTTGAAGGGATTTGGATCTGATTTGAGGGAGGAATCCTCCCTTGAATCTCAGTTGTAGTGCTGCGTTCACATCAATGGCGACAAGTATTAGTTTGAAGAAAATGATGAAAATTTAGGGGGGTAAATGCAAAGAATTTGAAAGTTAGGGGCCTGACTGAGAGAAATAAAGATTTAAAGGGTTGAATTGCAAACTAGGTCAAGATGGACTCTGATTGGGTCCAAATTTTGGCCTTAGCCTAATTTGAACCCAAGAAATCTGATGGTGAACTTGGATTTCAATTTTGACCATGTTTGATAAGGCAATTTGCATAGAATCCCAAATTAAGGTAAAATCCCATCTGAGACTCTGTTCAAGGTCAAAATAGGTCCTGATGGTCAAACCCAGGGTATCAAAACTCTTAGAATATTTTTATATGAATTTTAGAAGGTTTAGATGAGTTTTATCTTAACCAGAACCTCTTCAATTTAAGTGAGTATGAAATTAGGGTTTTGTATTCTGACTTGGTTCTCGAAATGCGTGAAACCCTATTTCTATCTATGTGAACCCATTCTTTGGACTTTAATGCTTATTTAACCTTCAATTAACCCCTGACAAATCCCATGGTTATTATGCATTTATGATGTGATGTTAAAACTGCAGATTTAGCCCTTTTTAATATTTTCTTTTCAAAATGGATTTGCATGGAATTACGATCCTCAGGTGATCATGTAGGAGCATTTATCTCTTGATTCTAATTAATTAAAGCTAGTTATAGCTAATGATGGTGTTACCATCAGCAGCGGCAGTCGACAGGTGTTTCGGAGGCACAAGCTCCTTGGTCCAGGTGTGATCAGATGGCTTCTCTAATCGATGATCAATTGGCGCTGGGGTGCCTCGACGTGGATCTTATCGACTGTGGGGCCTCATTAGTGAGCACAGCGACATGTGTTGAAGGTAGTGATGAGTGGATTTTACTGGTGGTCCAGTGCAATGCTCTGCTGGCGTGCATTCGGTCACCAACGTGTGCCCCGTACTGCGGCAGTGGTTGTTTGTTTTTGTTGTTGATGGTTGATCCTTTCTTTTTCTTGCCTTTTAGTTTAAGTTGCTTTTGTTGGGGACCACATGTGACCCCATATGTCTTCGGTCGAGTTTTCTGTCGATTTATTCGGCTAACTCGTTAGTGCGATCTTCGACATTTGTCTCATTAGCCCCTTGTCGCACCTACGAGAGTAAGGTCGCCCTCCTTCAGGAAGTTGTCCGAATCTCGTTCTTGCAACATGTTTCGTTTTATTTTTTCTTTATTTCTTATCTTGTTTGTTTTTGTGTTCTATGCTCCCCCGTTTAGACGGGGCATATTTCCCCATGGCAGGTGAAGCTTTTTCTATCTTCCTCCACGTCTGCATGTATCAAATTCTTCCTGTTAATGAAAATATTTTCCAAAAAAAAACATATCCACACACATCCAGGAAATATGTCATTTGTAATTTAAAACTATTATCTTCAACCCATCTCACGATTGCACGGCTCCTTCAATGCACGCAATTCACATCTCTTGCACAAGCAATTACTAACCTTGCGGATAAAAATATTTCCCATGCCCATTCAAATACGTCGAGCATTCAACTATCAACCATTAGTTGGTGTATGCTACAGACTCATTACGCCTTGTGGGATTGTGATGTATTCATTCCACCTATAGCTCATCAAGGTCTTATTTGGTAAGGGGAATAAGCACGTGGAATAAATAGAAAAATAGGGAAAGAGTGAAATAAATGGTGGAATAAGTGAGTGTTAACTGGCTTGTACAGAGGTTTTAAAAGTCGTCGTGTCATAGTATAGTTGATGGAGGCGTAATTGTTGACAGGCTATCGAGGAGTTTTAAGGAGTAATCGTCGTATCAAAGCCTCAATTGCTCGAAAATAATTAAATTTGTAGCTTAGAAACGAAAAAGAGTCCAAGGTCGATCACAGAAAGTAAATATGTAATTCACATATTAATCTTCATTCAGAATCAATGAACACAATTAATTGAGCATTAAAATACCTATTCAATGAATACAATTTGTCATATTGTAATTTAAATGAGAATGAAATAAAAAGAATAGAGAGAATCTAAAAAGTAGTGATTTAGATCACCAATTAGGTCATCTAATTAAGCATGCATCTCATATTCAAATAATCAAACAGCATCTCAATCAACTGAACTAATGTTCTTAAATCATTCAATAGTAACCATAATCAACTCGATCAGATGACAGGCATATAGCATCCAACGCCTTAAGTGTGAACACACCACAGTGCCTCACAGAAGGCCTTCTCCTTCAAGCCTTCTCTTTCTTCTTTAGAAGCTTTCCTTCACAGCACAAGGGAACCAACTTCCTTTAGTGGCTAAGTGTAAAGCCCTCTAGAGCAAAACCGTCCCCCCTCCTCCTCACAAACTCTCCTTTCTCTCTCTCTCAAACCTAGGCTTTATCGGGTATATGAGCATGCACAGTAACCGGGTAATTGGGCGTGAACAACGACTAGGCCTGTGAGCGTGTATCGCAGGCGAGGTGTGAGTAGTCGAGTAAGTGGGTAGGCGAGTGTGCGTGGGGACCCGACCCCCGTGTCTTGGGCGGAAAGATGATATCACAAATTTCTTATATGTGCATGCAGGTGCCCTTCGCTCTACAATGTGGCACTAAGGCACCGGCTCTTTCTCGTGTGCAGCAGTTGAAGTTGCTTCATCAAATTAGAGCTGCTGCTGTGGTTCTTCCGCGCAATTGAAACTCCAAGTAGCATCATGACCTGAGTCCGCATCACCTGGCCATGGAATTAGGTCGTGAGTTCGTCGGAGTACTGCAAGAAGGGGCGGAGATGATGGCGGTGACGGCGATCTCCGGTCAACACCTGAAACACACATATGGGCTCAAAAGCCCCAGTTAGATGGTGGTTCAAGAGAGTTGCCGTGACTCAAGGAGCGTGATGATGGTGGTCCTTTGGTGGATAGAGGTCGGGCGTGGCTGGACGGTGACAGAGAAGGTGAGCGAGGGAGGTTGAGTCCGGTGGGGCGATTTAGTGAGTTTTTGGTGGAATTAAGTGAGGGGTTTTGTGTGGATGGACGAGGCAGAGCTTTTGGAGGTGGAGCGGGTGCATTTGGTGCGATGTAGCGGCATGGCGAGCTTGTCGGAGCTACATCAGAGGTGAAGAAGATGACCGGGATGAGAGGTGAACGGCGGTTGAAATAAGAGAATAAGGGACTAATTCTAAACTAGAGGAAGAGAGGGAGAGAGAGAGACCTAATTTACCGATTGAAACCGGAAAGAGGGCATCGGCTGTGATTGGATGGCGCCATGGAAGAGAATGCCTCTGGTGGTGGAATGGCGAGGAAGAAGGGGGTCTAAAGGGCTTATGCTGGTGTCGCGAGAAGCGGAGGAAGGTAATGAAGACGTTCCTGTTGCCTATAGTATGTGGCAGCGGGCGAAGAATGAGGTTGGAGAGGGTCGCCGGAGCTGCAGTGGAGGTGGCCGAGAAGGGAATTTGGTGAAGATTTGCGACCAAAACCAACCTAAGGAGTTCGACTTTGCAATGGAGGTGCTTTTATAGGGCTTCAAGCAAGCTTCTAAGCTTGGAAACAAGCTTGAGAAGCTCGGATTTTCAGGGAAAGAGATCCCTGAAATCCATAAATTGCACAAGCTTCATGAGGGGATTTAGAGTCCAAAATTAGGTTTAGACGATTAAGAACTTCCTCAGGATCATCCCTTCCAATTTTGGAAGGGATTGGTCGAGCAATTAGGGAGGAATCCTTGATTGAAGCTTGGATCTTATGAGTTCTACCTGCCATGGCGGTAGGGACCCATTTGTGAAGAATATAAGGAACTTAGGAGGCTATTTGTAAAGATTTCAAAAACTAGGGGCTTAAGTGTGAGAAATATAGTTTAAATAGACTAAAATGCAAACTAGGTCAAGATGAACTCTAATTGGGTTTAAATTTTGATACAAACCTAATTTGGATCCAAGGAATCTGATGGTGAAGTCAGATTCACTTTTGATCAAGTTTGACTGAGTAATTTGCGTAGAAACCTAATTTAGGGTAGAATTTCATCTATAACACTTTTAAGGTCAAAATAGGTTCTAAAGGTCAAATCAAGGGTATCAAACCTCAAGGAATATTTTTCTATGAATTTTAGAGGGTTTAGATGAATTTTATCCTAACTAAAAATTCAGTAATTCAAGCGATCTGAAATTAGGGTTTTAGGTTATGAATCTGTTCTCGAAGAGCATGAAAACTCGTTTCTATTTGTGTGAACCCTCTTATTAGACTTTAATGCTCATTAGGCCTTTGATTAACCCCTGAAAAACCTTGTGATTATTTTGCATTCATAATATGCTGTTAAAACTTCAGAATTAACCCTGATTTAATGCACTATTGTTACGACCCAATTCCCGGATCCATACAGGACCCGAGACCAACTCGCCTTGACTAATCCCAAGACCTAGTCGTCCAACAAGAGATAATCAAAAGCAGGAAAATAAACCACATTCACACATGCAATATAACTAAGCAGAAGAAACGTATAAAGCAGTAAAGGAAATAAAACAGCCGTCTCAGTACATACCACAACAACAACAACAACAATGGAAAGCAGAAAGGAAATAGAAGTAGCAGAATAGTAACTAAGCGTCCATTACTTACTACAACAATAGAGAAAAAGAAAGTACTGAAGAAAGACTACGGCTGGACTCGACTGGGCCCAGCACCCTCTACAGCTGAGAACTCGGGCTGCTCAACTCTTGGTCCTGAATAGTGTTATGAAAAGATAGAGTCAGCGAATGCTGAGTAAAGTGGTGTTTATATTATCTAAGTACAAAACAATAAAAACAACAGATTTAATTCTCATTTCTATTTGTTACGAACGCACCCAAGACATTTTTTTAAGACGTCTGGGAGGTGTCCTAGACGTCTGGAACCACTTCCAGACGTCTGGGATCTATTTTCGGTGGCACGCGGGACTGCGTCTGCGCGCAGGCGCGCGCAGACCCGCAACCGTCTTCCTCTCTCTTTTTCCCTCTCTCCTCCTGCGACCGCAGGCGCAGCGCTGTCCGCTCTCTTTCTCTCCTCCTCGCGCTGCCTTAAAAGGGCCACGCCTCTCCCTCACTCCCGTCACCTCTGCCTCCTTCCTCTTCTCCTTCATCCAGTGTGCGAGACCGTACGCGAGAGCAAGCACGAGGGTGCAGCGGTGGCGACGACAGCCGCGGCAGGTGCGGGAGGAGGTGCTGCGCGGGGGAGGAAGCGTCGGCCGTGAGGGCTCGAGCCTGCCGGCAAGGGCGTAGCGGGCGCGGAGTGGCGCGGGAGGCCTGTTGCAGCTCGAGCAGCAGGCGGAGTACTCCCGGCGCGGCCGGGAGTCGCGAGCGGAGAGCGAGAGGCGCCCTGGTTCTGGAAACTTTTCTAGAATCAGACGTCTGGGCTGATATCCAGACGACGGGCACGACGTCTCGAAGACTGTCCAGACGTCTGAAAGGTGAGTTATTTCCGTCTTCTTCGTTTTCTTCGACTGACCGTACTGAGAGAGAGAGAGATGGGTACGCGCAGGTTCGGTGATTCGCCACCCAACGCGAATCAGACGTCTGGCTCCAGTGCTAGACGGCTGGAACGACTTCCAGACGTCTTGAGTGACCATCGGACGTCTGGGAACTAGGCCAGATGCCCCCGCAGACTTCTGGACGTCTGAGAGCCCACGTAGAGTGAGGTAATTCCCTAATCCACTTTTTAAGACGTCTGGAAGAAGTTCCAGACGTCTGATTTTACACTGTTTCGTCATTTTCGACCCGTTTCGGGCCCGTTCGGGCTTCGTTTTCCGCATTTCGAGTTGCGTTCTTTTCGGAATTACATCCTCTACCTGTCTATAGTAGCTGTATACTGTTTTGAGAAGTTCCTTGTGTTTGATCCTTGTGATAGGATCCCGTTCCGTTGCAGTCTCGGGGGTCGCGGAGGCACGCGGGATTCCCGACCACGCCCCCATTACTCCCGTTGTACCTGGTAGAGTGGCTTTAAGTATAATCTGTTAAATTATGAAACCATAAATAGAACCTAGGACATTGCATGAATCCTAGGAATGAGAAATATATTGAATGGTAGATTCCTAGGGTGTTGCATGAATCCTAGGGCTGGAAAACTAGATTGTATGATAGATCCTAGGATATGGCATGAATCCTAGGATGGGAAAACTAGTGGAATGTATGAATACTGCAGTCTTGGAAAATGTGGAAAGGAAATACTAGCTACCTGTGAATTGAATTAACAGCTGCCTGTTATGAATAAATAAACGTGATTGAGAATATGGATTGTAAGAACGTGAAACTGGAAAGTGAAACCTGGATGTTTGAAACGCTTGGTTCGGGATAACCGGGTTTTATTGTTATAACGTTGTAGTATAGCCAGTTATTACCAACATTTCAAATATATAAATTTTTTACTCGGAAAATAAAAGAGTTCCCGAGGTCGAACTCAGGGAGCAAGTTGTATTATAGAGATATACATGTTTCTTTTACAAAATAAAGAAAGAGAGAGGGAAAGAATTTGTTGTTCTCTTTGTTTTCTCCTCGTGATGTTCTTCTTTCTTTCTTTCTTCAGATCTCCTTCTTCTTCTTCCTTGGTTTCTGTCTTGGTCTCTCTTCTTCTTTTTCTGTAGTCTCTTCTGTGAAGGTTTCTTCTTGTTTCTCCTCCCTGCGGCTAAGTGTCAGCTTCTTCTTTTCTTTTTCAGCCAGGGACGTCACCCCTCCTTTCTTCTTTTCCCTTCAGGCCGTCGTCTGATTTCCAAATCAGACGACTTAACTACCTGTTGCTACAGTCAGCTTCCTTCTTCTTCCGCGGGTCTTCTTCTTCGCCTGTGCCTGCACACTTCAGAGTTTTTCGTCAGAGGCAAAACCTACTCTACCCTCCCCCCCCTCGTCTCTCTCTCTCTCTGAAACCACTCTTGGGAAAGCTCTCCCAGAGCTACCGGGTAACCGGGTTCGGGTCAGGCCCGGGTCCAGGCCCACCGGCGTGCGTGGTGGGCGAGGAGTGCAGGTCAGTCTTAAGTCGGGTCGGGTCGGGTCAGGTCCGCGGGGCGTGAGCGCGGACGAGACCGGGTAACCGGGCGGGTGAAGGGGACCTCACCCCGTGTGCTGAGGCAGTAAGCCTCCAGCACTTTTGCATCTTATGTCGCTGCGACTCTTCAGGCTTTTCCGAGGTGGGACTAAATGTCCCACCTCAATTGTGCGCCCGCAGCGGGGAAATCAGCAGGAGATTGCGGCGTCACGCGAAGCTTTCTGCCTTAGCTGCGAACCTGGTGTTTTGCCAAAACGCCTCGCAAGGCCTGGGAGTTGAATCTGGGCGTGGCGCTGAGCGTGGCGCGCCTGTAGCTGCAGGCGGAAGCAGTTCCTCCTGCGCGGCAATGGCGGCGGAGGTCGGGTGGCCTGTTCACAAGAAAACGGCCTCTCGGCCTAATCAGAAAGTGCCAGGAGCTTCGCCAGGGTGCGGCGAAGCTCGTGTGGGTGGTGGCGAGGCGCGGGGCGGCGTGCGAGGGCTGCCCTAGGTCGGACTGTGGGTCGGAGGATGGGTCTGTTCGGTGGGGTTGCAGAGGGTGATGTGGGGGAAGTGGCAGGGCGGAGGTTGATCAGGGTGAGGAGGCGGAGGTCCTGCGGTGGTCGGCGAGCCGTGTGGGTCGCTGAGGTGATGGGAGCGGCTCGCCGGAGGGTGGTCGGAGACGAAGGGGGTGAAGGTGGTCAGGGTCGGTCGAGGGCTTAATTGAATAAATTGAAAGCGGGGAAAGAAAAAGGAGAAGAAGGGGAGTAGCTCTAGCTTACTTGCAGGGACGAAGGGGGAGGAACAGGGCGACAGTCGTATCGACTGTCGCCGGAGAAGACGATGCTCAGGGAAAGGGGCGGCGGCGAGCAGAGAGCCGGAGAGGCGCCAGCTGGGTGCGGCGTGGCGCGGGAAGAGCAGGGGAGGAAGTCTCTGCTGCTGGTATTGCGGCAGAGCGAAGAGGTGGAGGGGGAGGAAACCGCCGGAGCTGGTGAGCGTCTGCCGGAGGAAGAAGAGAGGAAAGTTGGGGATTTTCTCCGTCAGATCCAGGCTGCCCCGGTCGGTGGAGCAACGGGGGGTATTTATAGGGATTAAACAGGGAGGAAGGCGGAGGGAGACGACGTGTCTCCCTCGCCGGAGGATGGTCGGAAACAAGAACCCATACCGTCCGTGCGTTCGCACGGCCGGTATGGTGGGTTACAACGACCAGGGGGGTGTCCCTGCGACGGCTGACGACGCAGGGCACCCCCGGTTTACTTGCCAGGTCCCCCACCTCACCCTGCGCGGCGCCATGCTCCGCGCAAGGTCGCCGGAGCATGGTGCTGGCAGGTTTTGCAGGGGGGACCTGATTGCAAAGAACGAAGGAGAGTTAGGGGCCAAAATGCGAGGGTTCAAAAGTTGAGGGCCAAAGAGTAAATATATGAGGACCAAATTGTAAAGTCGGTCAAGGAGGTTTCTTCTTAGGCTCAAGTTTTTATACATGACTAATTAGGACCTAAGGAATCTGATGGTGAATTTCATTTCCATATTAAACCTTGTTTGACCGGTCAATTTACGCAAAAACCCAAATTAAGTTATTAATTGGGCATGGTTCTCAATGTAGGTCAAAAAGGGTTCTGAAGGCCAAATTGAAGGTTCTAAACCCTGGAGATTATTTTTCTATGAATTTTAGAGGGTTTATTCTATTTTTACTTTGCCTCGAACCTTGTGAATTGAAGTGGGTTGTTTTAGGGTTACAGATTATCATTTAGTTTCTTGGAATTGCTGTAGCCCTTGCTAGATCATTTTATCCCACTCTTATTCTTATTAAGCTGCTTTGACCTATGTTTGGGCCCTGAATTACCCTGTATGCAGATTATACTGGTAAAATTGCATTTTTACCCCTTATGACTTATTTTCTTCTCAAACTCAGGATTCTCTGAGTTAAGCCTTTCCTTGAGATATGTAGGAGCTTTTATCCTTTGTATTAGGTCAAAATGAGCTAGTTATGGCTCATGATGAGGTTCTCATCAATGTTCTGAGTTAAAGAGCTGGAACCCTACGGGGAATTAGGAGTAGAACTCCTGGAAAGTGAATGGAATAGAATTGGGGAAGTGAGCTGGCCCTTGAGTACGGAGTACCAAGGAGAGCGACTGTCCCCCCCCGTTTAGTGCAGAGCGGAGCCAGCCACCCCAGGGACCCGGGGTTAGGACTGGCCACTCTGTACCGACTTGCTGGCCCTCGTGTACGTAGTACCGAGGAGAGCTACTAGTGTAGGGAGGTACTAGCTACCCCACGGGCCCCAGGGTTCTACTAGCCTCCCACACCGACTTGTTAAGCCCGCTGGGGCAAACCAGGGTAGTCAGGCGAGGGTGCGCGGACTGTGGAGGGGCAAGGCCCCTGTTTGGTTACTGTGGAGGGGTTGGAACCGTGTTACTGAGAGGGCTCTACCCTGTACTGGTTCCGTGCTGTGCTTTGGGCACACCCGTTAACGGAAACGACTGATTGCGTGCCAGTGCGGGTTAGCTACCCGTGCGTTTTCCGCGCGTGCCGTAGTCACCGTTACGTCTGTCAGTGACCTTGGGGTGGTTGACTGAGAGTAGGATCACCACGGGGGACTCTCCCGGCCAAGAGAGCACCACGTGCTACTTCTACTGTTCGGAAAAGACTGCAATCAAGATCGTTCCCATGAGGAACATTCGAGATCAAGTGAAGGATCTGAGAAATAGATAAATTGTGAAACAATAGAAAGACGTAAATAAAGGAAGAAAGAAAATTTAAAACAGCTACTGTACACTTTACTGTTTCTTTAGTTTAGCTGCCACTCTACTCAGCGTTTTGCTGACGTGTTACACTCCTTACCTTTCAGGACCAGGTGTTGAGCAGCCAGGGTCAGCGGCTGCAGGGGGCGCTGGGCCGAGTAGGGTCCAGTAGAGTTACCACTGTTCTCTTGTACCTCTTTTTGTTTCGTTATAATGAGTAGTTCTTGTTTCCGCTGTACTTTTCTTTACCTGCAGTTCATATTATGTTATGAATGTTGTTCTACTGTTGTGGTGGTATATACTGTAGTGGTTTCTTTCCTTACTGCTGTATTTCCTTACTGTTAGTTATATTCATGTTGAATGTGGTTTATTTTACTGCTCTTTTGGTTACTTCCTCGTTGGACGACTAGGTCTTGGGATTAGTCGAGTTGGTCCGGTTCTCGTGTCTCGTAGGGACTTGGGAATCGGGTCGTTACACTATTTATCCATTTTATATGTTCTCGTTTCACCCATTTCTCAAAGTATCCAGATATTTCTTGATCTTGCATGTTTCTCGTGGGAACGATCTTGATTGCAGTCTTTTCCGTAGAGTAGAAGGTACACGTGGTGTTCTCTTGGCCAGGAGAGTCCCCCGCGGTAGTCTTACACCCAGTCAACCACCCCGAGGTCATTGTCAAGACGTATCGGTGACTACGGCATGCGTGATAAGCGCACGGGTAGCTACCCCGCACTGACATGCGGTCAATCATTTCCGCTAGCGGGTACGCCCAAAGTACAGTACGGAACAGTATAGGGCCTTGCCCTCTCATAACGGGGGTCTCGCCCCTCAGAACCAAACAGGGGTCTCTCCCCTTCACAATCCGCACACCCTCATCTGATTACCCCGGTTTGCCCAGAGGGCCTAACAAGTCAGTGTAGGGTGGCTAGCTGAACCTCGGGTCTCGTGGGGTGGCTGGCTCCCTCCCTACACTAGTATCTCGCCTCGGTACCACGTACGCAAGGGCCAATAGGAGTAGGTGTAGAGTGGCCAATCCTAACCTTAGGTCTCAACCCAAAGGAGGCTAGCTCCGCTCTACACTAAAAGGGGACAGTTGCTCTCCTTGTTATCACATACTCAAGAGCCAGCATACTTCCCGTCTACATTCCAGGTTTCTGTCTATCCACAGGAGTTCTACTCCTAATTCCCCGTAGGGTTCATGCTCATGTTCACCTCATTTATCCAGATCTAGATCTCATCGTTTATAATTCATTTCTCATCCATATACAGGCAGCTCGTGTTTTCATAGCTCAATTCTCAATAACATGCAACTGGTGATTTCACAGGTAATTATTCATTAAATACAGACAACTCGTATTCTAACAGGCAACTCGTAATTATAATACAGGTATTTGCTAGCAATTTATCTTAATCACGCATGCAAGTAAACCATACAGTACAAACAGGCCCATTCATTTCTCTACCTTAGGGTTCATTCCACATCCTAGAGTTCCATTTGGCTATTTCAACTAAGCACATTCTTATTTAAATATTAATAACTGAATTAAACCACTCTACCAGGAAACACGGGAGTATGGGGGCTTGAACCGCAAACCCAGATGTCTCTGCGAGCCCCAAATGCGCAACAGGTTGAAACCCTATACCAGGGAATACATCACAAAAGGAGAATTCAGAAGTGTATAACAGACTCTAGTACGTAGAGGAACTCGAGAGGAAAGTGCAAGTATTTCGTTTGCGTAAAACGGACCCCAATCGGATCCTAAACAGGTCAAAAACATGCCTACTATTCAAAATCAGACGTCTGGAAATAATCCCAGACGTCTTAAAAGGTATCAGATCTTACCTTGTGTCTCCTGCGATATCCTCAAACGCCCAGACCTTCTCTGTGACCGTCTGAAGACAATTCCGGACATCTGACAATGTCTCCGGTCGTCTGGAAGCACCTCCGGACGTCTGGTGATGTGATCAGACGTCCAAAAGCACGTGAAAAAGCGTCACACGCGCCTTCCTAAGGACCTTTACCTGCGTACGAAAGTCACAGGTCCAAATCAGGTCGGATAGATCTCTGCCGTGAGCCCTACATGGCCGTAACCACGCAAAAGCATGTACCTCAGCACTGCACATGCTTTCAGACGTTCAACGCTAGACCTGGACGTCCTGCTGCCGACACGGACGTCTGGTTGATTCTCCAGACGTCTGATACTGGAAAAAAATCCCAGTATCAAAACCTCTCCCGCGATCTGTCTCCTTCGAGAGCTCACCTGCAGGAGCTTCTGCAGTCCCTCCCACGGATGTAGAGGGTCGGGGGGCTGCCTCCCTGAGCCCCTCCGAGTTTCGCCAAGCCTCCACCGAAGCTCCACCGACCTTGGTCCTCCTCCTCCCACGGTCTTCTCCTTCCTCCCTCTCGCTCTCCCTCGCTCGCCCTCCACTCGCCTCTCTCGTCCGCTCTCGCAACTACCGCACAGGAGATCTGAAGGTGGTGGTGGTTGGTGGTGTGAGGAGAGGAGGGGAAAGAGGGGTACAAATAAGAGGGGTGAAGGGTTTAGGGTTCGGGAGAAATGAGGGAGAGAGAGAGGAGGAGGAACGGCCTCTGCGTGCCGCCCGTGCGCAGAGAGCAAGGTGCATAATAATAGTTTAGGCGACGAGATCGTATTTTGAAAAGATATTCGCTGTAGTATATTTGAAATCACCGCAAAAATAATTATCAATTTTATTTCCCTAAATTCAAAACTTCCAAGGTCAAACTCAGGGAGAAAATTGGTATTCTAGAAACAGAAATCACAATTCTCAAAATATGATATTTAACATGGATATAAGTGAAAGTTCATGTATAAGAAAACTAAAAAGAGAATAGCAATGGAAGAGAAAATTGAATATTCTCTTGATGGCTTCTCCCTTCTTCTCTTTCTTGCTTTTCTTTCTCTTCTTGGTCGCACCCTTTTCCTTCTTTCTTTCTCTGTCTTTCCTTTCTCAGATGTCTGATTCTGTGAATCAGATGGCTTATCTGGCGATTGCTACAATGCTTCTTCTTTTCTTCTTCACTTGGCTTCTTCTTCTTCTTCTTTCTTCTGCTCCTGCTTCTCTCTACCTTTGCTTTCTCTCTTCCTTCTCTTCTTCTGCTTGGCCACTCCTTGGCTTCTTCTTCTTCTCTCTTTAGCTGCGCCTCCAAGTCCTTCTTCTTCTATGGCTCCTTCTTCCTTCTCTTCTTTTCTTTAGCCACACCTTCTCCTTCAGCTGCTCCTCTTCTTCTTCCTTACGCACACACACAGAGGAGCAAAACCTAGCCCCTACCGTCCCTGCGTCTCTCTCTCTATTTCGCTCTTAGGACTGCTCTCCCAAATCCTTCTCCGTTTATCAGGTCGGGATTGCGCGCCCGGGACTAGGCCCACCGACGCGGTGGTGGGCTAGGAGTGTACAGGTGAGTCGGGTATACGGGTCAGAATACCAGGTCCGCGGAGCATAGGGTGCGGATGAGGTGTGATGGAGAGTGGGACCTCACCTCGTGTCAGGAGGCGATAAGCCTTTCACACTTTTACAATTTATGCCACTCTTCCCACTCTAAACTTACCGAGGTGGGACTAAAAGTCCCACCCGCCTCGCGTGTGCCCGCAGGGGGTGTCGCGCTCAATTGCTGATGTTGCAGAGTTCTTGGACTCCAATTGCAGGGCGTGAGGGGTTTGAGAAGGGAGCCCGCGCACCTGGGACCCTGCTTCCTGAAGCCTGGGACAATAAGTGAAGCTCTAGAGCTTGCTCCGTCCTTCATCTATGGCGGCGAAGGCCCGAACCTGTTCACAAGAAAAATGGCCTCACGGCCTTGTCAAATCACACAGAAAGCTTCGCCGTGACACTGCGAAGGTGGCCCAGTGGTCGGTGTAGCGCAAGGTGGCCTGTGTGGGCATGCCTAGGGCTTACTGTGGCCGTGTAAGTGGGTGTGTTCGGGGGTACTTTTGGGGGCATTTCGCGATGAATGGGAACAAGGATTATGGTTAGTGAGGCGTGGCGGAGCTCGTGAGGTGGTTGGCGAGGTGGATGGAGGCGTGGAGCGACGGGAACACCTCGCCGGTGATCTGATCGGAGGTGGGAACAATGGCGGTGGTCAGTGGCAGTCGAGGGGTCGAAAGTGTGAATTAAAAGAGGGGAAATGAAGAGGAGGAAAGGAGGAACTTATCTAGGGTATTTGGAGAGAAGGGGGGATGCGGAGGGGCGAGCGGCGCGTGTTTACCGTCGCCGGAGACGAAGGCCCTGAGGTGAGGATGACGGCGACGAGGAAGGGGTCGGAGGGGCATGCGCTGGTACGATACGGCGTGGAGGAACACGACGGAGAGGACTCTGCCACTGGTATGGTGGCAGAGTGACAAAACGAGGGAGGGAGAGTCGTCAGAGCTTGTGGGTAGACGGCCGGAGATGAGGAAGACGAAATTCAAGGGATATCTCTGGCCAAATCAAGCTTGGAAGAAGCGGAGGGAAGAGTCGCGAGGAGGAGGCCAAAAGTCATCGCCGGAGGCATGGCCAGAGTGAAACCCATACCTTTCGAGCGTTCGCACGAGAGGTATGGGGCAATTCAGGACATGGGGAGTTGCTTATGCGGTAAGGGACTTCGCAGAAAGCTCTCCTTTCAAATCTGGGAGTCGCTCCTTGAGGATACGAGGAGAAAAACGCCTTGAAACCTCGCCGGAGGTATGGGTCCCTGCTGCAATGGCAGAGGGACCTGAATGAAGAAAGTGATGAAAAGTTGAGGGGATTTTTGCAAGGGTTTTCAAAAGTTAAGGGTCGAAATGTAATTGGATGGACCATTTTGCAAAGTAGGCCAAGATGACCTTCCCTTAGGTCCAAATTTTGGTACAAACCTAATTTGGACCTAAGGAATCCAATGGTAAAGTTGAATTTTAGGTTTGACCTCTTTTGACTGGATATTTTGCACAAAAATCTAAATTAGGTCAAATATTGAGCGTGGATCCTAATTTAGGTCAAACAGGTTCCAAAGGTCAAATTGAAGTTTCTAAACCCTAGGGGATATTTTTCCATGAATTTTAGAGGGTTTAGTTGATTTTTATCCGGCCTGGAACCTTGTGAATTTAAGTGGGTTTATTTTAGGGTTATAGAATGTCATTTAATTATTAAATTTCACAATAACCCTTTTCTGACTGAACCATTCTACTTTTTCTCTTATTAAGTCTAATTGACCTATATCTAGACCCTTAAAAATCCCGTTGATGCACTACAATGATAAAATTGCAGTTTTACCATTTGTTTCATGTTCTCATCCCAGATTAGTGATCCCTTGAATTAAGCCTTTCTCTTGGTTATCTAGGAGCTTTTATTCATTTTATTAGGTCAAAATATGCTAATTAGGGCTCATGATGAGGTTCTCATCAGTGTAGTATGAAAATTTCACTTTCAGACATCCGGGAACGGGTCCAGACATCTAAACAGACGTTTGACTGAAACTCTATACATCTTAAATGACTTAAAGTGTAAGAGGTCATTACAACTATTCTCAGAATGGATATGCAGGGAATTACGACTGTCAAGCGATTATGTAGGAGCTTTTGTCAATTAATCCTGACTAATCAAATCTATTTATGGCACATGATGATGTTATCATCAGTAATTAACATTTACAATTTATAATTCGAAAAATAGCATATTCCAAGGTCGTCTTTAGGTGTAAAAAGTACGCAAATACCACTATTGAGAATTTCATGCCCAAGAACTAGATTATATTAATTTGAATTTAGGTGTGATCTAATTCAGAAGAAGTCACTTAAATCCGTGAAATCAGGCGATGTGTGCTTAAAGAAATGCTTAAATGCTTAACTAGTTATTTAATGCTCAATAAAAAATTAATAATCAAATAGTAATCAAGTATTCAGATAAGAAGGCACAAATGAGCATTAATAGGGATATTGTACAAGATATGGCACTAAAAACTACTTAGCAACAAATCTTGAAGCCAATTCAAGTTAAATTACAAACCAATCCTTGAGTTTCTGCAATTAAGCCCAGTACGACCTTGCATTTAGGTCCTTACAAACTTATTCCATTTGCATAGAGGTCCCTGGACTTTTTCTTATCTTCTTCAACCCCTGCAAGCAAACAGGAGTAGGTGATCCTTCTTTGTCATCAAAGATCTCGCCGGAGATACGCTGAAATGGAGCTCCGGTCAGCATCTAACGTCGGTGAAGGGTAGAGGAGAGTCCGCGAGGCGTCGCTGATCATCCTCTCATGGAGACAAGGGATCCGACTCAACAAGTGATCGAACTCCCTAGAATGGGTGGTCCGATCAAAGAATAAAAGCAATCTCACAAATGACACAAGGGTTTATTACCCAGTTCTATCACAAGAGGTGTACGTCTAGGGGGAGGGTAGGATTTGAGTGTCCCCCCACCTCTTTATAGCGATGGGATGGAGATCCCAACGATATCTTCTGAGTGGATCGAGCTCGGGCTCCAAGCAAGATCTCCTGAGCCAATTGTGCTTCTAGCAGATCTTTTGAGCAGATACACGACCAGGTTATTATTGGCGGCTACATTGTCAGCATTTATTAGAGGCGCAGCCTTGCTATGCCCACGTTGAACCTCCAACGGATAGGGCTCTCCGGGCCTAGCTGTGCCCCGTTTGCTCATATGCAGGCAAGTTGGCCTGCTAAATCCGTCTGCGTAGGGGATTCTCTTGGATGTAGGCAGGTCAGATCTCTAAGCTCGCCTGTATCCAATCTTCATCCAATTGGATCCTTCCTTTTAGGCCTATCGTAGGGTTTCAGGTTCGAGGGCATTTTTTGTTCCTCATCAGTCACTGACTTAACAGCGGTGGCGCAGCAGTGTTTGTCAACGGCTTTGGTCGCCGATGACGGTGTTGGAGTTGGGCGGAGGAGGTGGGTTCCCAGTGAGTTCGAGCTCGGCGTGGAAAGCGTTGCGAAGGAGGTCCACCGAAGGTCCACTGAAGGTCGTTGAAGGTGGTGGTGGTGTTGGTTTTGTCGCAACAAGGCCGGAGGAAGCAGATCGATGCCAAAGACGATTGCAGCGGCGACTAAGGCTATTATGTCGTGAGGGAGCTCTTCAGGCTCAGACGAGCAACCAAGAAGCTTCACTGGACCTCTGTGGAGCTTTTGGTGGTGGTGATTAAGGGTGAGGAGTCTGAAGGTGGTGCGGCAAGCTCGATGAAGGTGATGGCTAACGGTGGTGTTCGATGGAGTGAGGGAGTGTTTGAAATCCCAAATTGATTTAGGGCTTTGACTTGTGGAGGAGTCACGAAGTTTCAAGGGTGGTCAGTGGTGCGTGAGGAGGTCTGGCATGGAGATTAGTCCTCGTTGGAGTTGGCGTCGGTGCATGGCCGGTGACGGAGAATTTGAGGAAGAGGGGGGAATTGTGGTGGTGTAAACCTACGTCTAAGGGGCTTAACCTACACTACGGAGGAGGAGGAAGAAAGGGGACTACCTAGGAGTGGATGGGGAGGCACAGAAACGACCGATTTTGGTTTGCCAGCCGCAAGGAAGACGGATGAGCAGAAGAAGACTGACGACAAGGAAGAGAACTTAGAGGTCCTACATTGGCAGGCGAGGACCCGGCAAAGGCGAGGAAGCTGATGGTGCTACTCTTCTGGTCGGAGCATGCACGTAAGAAGAGGTCAGAGAGAACCGCCAAGGCCAGAGGGGACAACGGTCGAGGCAGAGAAGGAGAGCAAAAAATTCAACCCAATCTCGACGATAAGAGGCGATGTGTGGTGGCAGAGGTTTGTAGCGCCTTGGCATGTGAGGATAGGGCCGACAACTGCGGAAATGGCTTCGTCGGAGTTGATAGCCGGAGGTTGCGGAGGTGGGACGTTAAAGGTGCTGGCAGCAGGGGCTATTTTGCAAGAAAATCAAAAGTTGAGGGGGGTGTTTGCAAGGAAACAAAGAAATAAGGGCCAAATTGCAAACTTCGCTAAGATGAAGTTCAAATGAGCCCAAAGTTTTATATTAACCTAACTTGGACATAAGGAAGTTGATGTTGACTTCAATTTTGGATTTCGATGACATTTGCATGGTCAATTGATGATTTCATCCAAAATGTATTGTAAAGCTCGCCTACATTCCTATTTTAGGTCGAAACGAGTTTTGATTGTCAAATTGACTATGCTAAACCTTATAAAATATTTTAATTGATTTTTAGAAGGTTTATATTATATTTATTTCATCAAAACTATTTTAATTGAAATGAGGTCGAAATTAACCATTTAGTTAAGGATTAGCACTCAATTTGAATGAAAATCCTAAATTACTCGGTGTCAACCCTCTTTTTGGAAATTTAAGCTCAATTGACCTTTGATTAATCATGGTTCACCCCTTATCATTTTGTATTTATAATTGTTCGTAAAAATTGTAGAATTAACCCTTATTTTTATCAATTCCTCTCTCTTCGGCCCTGATTGAGTTATACCCTTTTGATGTGTTAATTAGGCAAATTTAACCTTAGAACTTAGTCAAATTAGGTTAGAAATAATGGATGATGCCATCAGTGAGTTGACTAGTTTAGATGTTTTGACAGTGGGTTAAAGTTATTCCACAGAGAGGGCGGAATCACTTTACCGTAGGTTAAGTCCCACTTAACTCGGTGGAAATGGAGGCTAGGTTAAGCGACGGGTTAAATGCTTAACCTGGCGTAAACTCACTTAATCCAGCAACCAAACACCACCCAAAGGTTTTATTCCCTTTTAATAGTAATTTTTATTCCACGTTTGATTATTATCATAAATTTCCATTTGATTTCCCTCATTCAATATCATCTTTATTCCTTTGGTTTCCTTCTCCACCTCCTCACTCTATAAATAAGGCACCACACTTTCCCTTACTCTCCACCTAATCTCTCACCAATATACCAGCTATACACTTCTTCTAAAAACTAGGTCCACTCTTCTTATACCTCGGTCACCTTTCTTTACCTAGGCCATTCGTCTACTACACCATTGTCGACATCATCACCACCTTCAACGACAACCAGTCACACATCTTGATCCACACGATTGTCAATGTCACCTCACACCACCGCATCATCAACGACTCCGCCTCTACGCCACTTCCACAACTTCATGTAGCTTTGGAATCAAGGAAGGAAGACATAATTGTTGTGATGACGATTACGTGTGGTGCTCGTGGCTTCACCTAAGAGGTCATCGTCCATGAATTACACGTAGGTTGAGGCTCAAATCCATCTTTGTGAGGAATTATTTTTTTATCCTTTTTTTTGTCTTTGTGTAATTGAACTTGCAATTCAATCGTATTTCTTGTACTTGTTCAATTCGATAATAAATTAACTACACATCCTTGTAAAAAAAAAATGCATTCCCTTTTAGTTGCTAATTTGTATTTCAATTGATAGTTTAGGACTATATTAGAATTAGTTTTGCCACTTGTAGCCTCTTTATGGGTCGACTCATTCATCGCTAGCTCTATAGTTTCGATTTTCAATTTTTTTAAAAAAAATTACACTTGAACGATGAAGTGATTAGTAATTGCTAGAGGATCCAACTCAGATAATCACCAGAGGATCCAAACTGGATATCTACCAGAGAACTTAACCCAAGTTTCCACTAAAGCAAATGACTCGAAATCTTTGTGACTTAGACCAAAGTAGTTGTTACGACTCGAACCCTCACCTTAGCATGGACTCGAGATGATTTATCAATATTCACCTAAGATCTCAGTCGTATATCATAGAAACATAAAACATATATAATACATGCACAACAAGTAATAACACACAAATTGCTTAAAATAAGATGAAAGAAACTGGAATCAAAATAAATGCCTAGAGTTTCAAAAATAATCAGCCATAGCCATATCAACAAAAGGGAAATAAGGAGTACAAGTCCTAAGAAAAAAATACTAAATATAGATGAAAGGAAAGAACTAAACTACAACTACATAAGAAGGTCCCGCATACTAGCATGGTGTAAAGCTCAAACCGGTATTGTCTCCTCCTGTAGCCACATAACCTAGCTGCTACTCACCTAACTCATAGTATAGAGTCCTGTTAACGCGCTTCGATTGTGTTTTAAAATTGTGTGTCGTAGTATAGATGACCAAAGTGAATTAACATTTAAAATTTATAAAACATTTTAAAATCGTGCGGGTAGCTATGGGAGGCTTCTTGCCCGTTGAAGGTCAAAATATTCGTTTGGCTTCTCGGGAGAGGAAGGCTGATGACCAAGAAGTGGAGGGCTCGATGGGTGCCAGATGTAGACAAATCCTGTCCACTTTGTGGCCAAGCAGAGGAAGACATTGACCATCTTTTCTTTGCATGCTCGATGGTGACACAGATTTGGGAGTAGGTGGGGGATCGATGGTGGTCCCATGACTCTCATGTAGGTTTTTGGCGGTCATTCAGATATGGGAGAACCAACGGTGAGTGTCATGTATTTCGGTCCAGGAAGGAGTGGGCTAGACCAATGGCAGTCTTGTGGGCTATCGGGCTAGACATGAATGCTGTGGTTTTTAGGGGGCAACGCCCATATGTGGAGAACTTTGTTGAATCTATGATGTCTTTTATTTTGGGGTGGAGCTCTGCCTTGTGATATAATTTTTCTTTCTTGTTTTAATTAATGAATTCTTTGGTGGTATCTAAAGGATCACCACCCTTTGTTCAAAAAAAAAGTATTTAAAATTTATAATTCTCGAATTTTCATAATAATCTGAGGTCGTCTCTGAGAGCAATCTAATGTGCGACTATCACTATCTCATAAACTTCTTGAAATCTTGCAAGTTCACAATTGCATTTCTAATATTCCAATTAACAAGATAAAATCAAGTGCGAAGAAAATCGATCATTTAGTACTTAATTCAAGAAGATGATCAAGAATTTGTTTGATTAAACACCAAGACAATATTAACAATAATGTTCGAATAAATCATTGCACTCAATGCTCTAGAAAAATGTTACCAATAGTGTTTGATCAAATAATGTCAATTGACAATCTATTTTAAGCCAAAATGTAATTTCATCTCAATCATTTAATGCTTAAAATAGTCAATCATCAATGAACTGAATACTAAATAATCCATAGGAACATTGTTTGAACAAAATAATGTAATGAAGCCACGAGATATATTAAAAATAAAATTGAATCTTAAATCAATCCAATCTGACTTTTGAATCAGTCCCTATGAATAGATCTTACCTTACAATTTAGCCCCTGATAGCTTGCATAATGGTCCCTGCGAATTCTTTCTTTGCAGCCAGGTCACTGGCCTTCTCTTCTTCCTCATGCATGAAGCACCTGCAGGAAATGGGATGGCTCGTAGGCGGTAAGCTTCAAGGGCATGGCACTCCAGGCAGGGGTTCACAATGCTTAGATCGTGTTCTCGCGAAGCTTCTCGCTGAGTTTAGAAGCTTGAGGATGGCCAAAGGAGGATCGACATCGGCGACGAGGAAATCGGCGACGAGCGTGACGATCAGAGCTTAGAGGCATGGTGCTCTTAACCAAAGGGTTGGGAAGCTTCGCCTAGCCCCCCTGAAGGTGATGGTGGCGTTGGATTAGTGCGTCGAGGGTGGAGGACTGCCGGTGGAGTTGGGGAAGGTGGTGGCCAGCGTGGGTGTCCATTGGAGGTCATGGACGATCAATCCCTTCTATTGAGAGAGGGCTCTTGCTCCTCTCATCAAGGTGGTGCTTGTGGGGTGGTCGACGAAGCGAGAGGTGGCATTGAGCGGTGTGGCGTGTTCGCCGGATGTCCGCCGATGTGTGGCCGATTGTGAAGATGGAGAGGAGGATGTGGTGGTCGAATCCTAGATCTAAGAGTCCTAAGCTATTCTAGAAGAAGAGAGGGAGAAGAGAGGTTACCTAGGAGAGGATGAGGTGGACGGAGGATCTCTCCAGCATGGTGGCTGGATGCGTGGGAGGAGATGGCGAGGAGATTTGTAACCGAAGAAGGGGTTAAGGAATCGCGTCAGGTGATCGGGAACACGGCAAGGAAGTGAGTAAGGTAACCGTGCCCTAGTTTGACGGCAAGGCACGGTGAAGACAGAGATTGAAGAAGCTCCAAGGTTGGCGTTAATGGCGGTGCTTGAAGAGGAGGAAGGAGGGGGTTACGCTCGCCAAAACTTGACAAAAAGAAGCAGCGTGTGATGGTGGAGGTTTAAAGCTTGTTAGTGCCCTTGTGGGAATGACTTGCCGAGGTTGTGTGGCCGGCGAATGCAGAGGTGGAAGGTGGAGGCAGTGCTGTAAAGGGCATAAATGCAAGAAATACAAAAGTTAAGGGGGTATTTGTAAGGAAATTAGGAATTGAGGGTCAAATTGCAAAGTTGACTAAGATAAAGTCTAAATGAGCCTAAATTTTTATGGTAGCATAATTTGGACATAAAGAAGATGATGGTGACTTCAATTTTGGGCTTTGATATCGTTTACATGGTCAAAATTATGTTTAGACCTAAAATATACCAAATACCCGCCTACAATTCTGTTTTAGGTCGAAATGAGTTCCAATTATCAAATTGACTGTGCCAAATCTTATAAAATATTTTTAATTGCTTTTTACTTATATTATATTTATTTTCATCAGAACTATTTTAATTTAAGTGGGTTGAAAGTAGGATTTTTAATTAAGAAATGATATTCAGATTGACTGGAAATCTTAAATTATTCAATATTAACCTACTTTTAAGAAATTTAAGCTCAATTGACCTTTTATTAATCATGGTTCACCCTTAAACCATTCTGCATTTATAATTGTTCATGAAAATTGTAGAATTAACCCCTATTTCTTTTAATTCCTCTCTCTTCAGCCCTCATTGAGTTGTACCCTTTTAATATGTTAATTAGGTGAATTTAACTTTAGAACTTAGCTAATTTAAGTTAGTTATAGTTGATGATGGAGATACCATCAAGTTCAAATGTAAAGAGTCTACAAATGCTGAGTAGAGTAGCAAAATGGTAACAATGTGAACACTAGTAGAAAGCAAAGAAGCAAAAGACAGGTACTTTTAATGATATTATTGTCTTCATTTAATTAGTTATTATTCCATTACTTAAACATTTGTTCCTTTGCATATTCCGATCAATATTAACCCAAAATAAGTTCCTTGGAATGCATAAGGATATATCGTTGCGATATCCCAAGTAGCAAAATCGATACGAGTCATTATCTTTGTTAAGAGAGTGGCCCTAACCTGTCATACTGTTCAATTTCTTGCCCTAGGGTCTCAGCCTAGGCTCAATGGTGACCATAAGCTCATGTGTTACGTATGCGAGGTGCTACTTCGCATTGCCACACAATCAATCATTTCCACTACATGATATGAAAAGTGGTACCAAATCATCTCAAATCTATCATACATGTCCATTCACCTAGCCACTAGGTTTGCTAATCAATCTGCCACACACACACAAGGCTAAGGCCTTGACTTGTGAATTTGAGACTCTAGTTATTAGGACCATAGAGTCCTCGCAATTTCATTTACTCAAGCAATTGGATTTCTATATTTACTCATTCATTTCATTATAGGAATATATCACTTGTTTAAATAATCAACCTCAATGATTCAATCATTCAAGTAACCTCCATAACTTATTCTATATCTACATTCACCATAACTCAATTAGTAAGTAAAATCCATTACCCAACATTTTAAAAAATAAATGCTTAATTAAAAAACATTTGCTTTTCAAGATCTTACGCATCATTACTTGAATAATTGAGTAAGTAATACTAACTAATAACAACAATTGAAGGGCACTTCATCTCATTAATGATCAACCATAAATTTAGTTTATTAGCTTGCATGCAATAGCAAGGAAGTCCATCAATTTAATTTACAAGCATTGCTTATTCAATGATTAACTCCTTAATCACATTGAATTATTCAAATAAAGTAATATTCATGACTGATCAAGTACCTGGACACAAAAAAGCAAAATAGGACTTGGAGCTCTCATACTTGGCAAACAAATTACTAATACACACTCTTAACGATATAAGATCAAGATATTATTTTTTAAACACAACCCAACTGGAAAACGGTGGCGACAACTAGTTTTTGTTATAGCGTTGTAGTACAGGTAGTTATTGCCATCATTTACTAATATTTGTTACTCGAAAAATAAAGTTCTCCCGAGGTCGAACTCAGGGAGCAAGTCGTATTCTAGGGGTATAAATTCTTATTACAAACATAAAGAGAGAGAGAGAGAGAGATGGAAGTTTGGCTTCTTCTTCTTCTCTTCTTTCTCTTTGTCTTCTCTTCTCTCTGACTCTTCTTCTTCCCGCAGTCCTTCCTCTCTTCTTTTCTTTTTCTTTCTTTCTTCTTTCTGCCTCAGCTGCACGGCTTCTTCTTTCTTTTTCTTCCTTCTCTTCTCTCGCACCTTAGCCTTCTCCTCCTGCTTCTTCTTTTCTTCTTTCTCTTCTTGGTTGCCTTCAGGACGTCGTCTGATTTTCCCAATCAGACGACTTAACTGCTGATGCTACAGTGTCTTCCTCAGCTTCCTTCTTCTTCTGCTTTGTGTTCTCTTCTTCTTCTTCTTCTTTTTCTTCCGCAGTCCTTCTTCTTCTTCACATGTGCCTGCACACTTCACGGTTTACACGTCAGAGGGCAAAACCTACCCTACCCCCGCCCCCCCGCGTCTCTCTCTCTCTCAGAATTCGCTCTTTGGAAAGCTCTCCCAGAGCAACCGGGTACTCAGGTACGCGGGTCGCGCCCGGGTCCAGGCCCACCGGCGTGCGGTGGTAGGCAAGGAGTGCAGGTCGGGCTAAATGGGTCGGGCTAGGTCCGCGGGGCGTGAGCGCGGACGAGGCCGGGTAGTCGGGCGGGTGAGAGGGACCTCACCCCGTGATCAGGAGGCGAACAGCTTAGGGCACTTTTTGCCTTTAAGCACCCGCGTGCCTCTCAAGGTTTCCGAGGTGGGACTAAATGTCCCACCCCAATTGAGCGCCTGCAGCAGAGGAGGCAGCTGGCAATCGCGGCTTCACGTGAGGCCTTCTCCCCAGCTGCGAGCCTGGGACTCTTCGCGGAGATGCCACGCGCAGCCTGGGAGTCAGACCTGGGCGAAGCACACCTGGAGCTGTAGGTTGAAGGTGCTTCTTCAGCGCAGCAATGGCGACGGCGGTCGAGATACCTGTCCACAGAGGAATGGCCTCTCGGCCTAATCAAATACGCGGAGAACCTTCGCCATGGCACGGCGAAGGTGGTCGGAGGGTCTACAGGTCGCGGGGCGGAGCCTAAGGGCTGCGCTAGGTCGGACTGTGGCGCGGGAAATGGGTTTGTTCGGGGGGTTTGCAGGTGGCGAGTGGCGGGAAGTGGAAGGGCGGAGGTTGATCAGGGTGAGGAGGCGAAGGTTCTGTGCGAGTCGGCGAGCCGTGTGGGGTGCTGGAGTGACGGGAGCGGGTCGCCAGAGAGTGGCCGGAGGTGGAGAAGGTGAGGGCGATTAGGCGCGGTCGAGGGGTAATTAGATAAAATAGCAGGGGGAAAAGAGAGAGAGAAGGCAGGGAAGTAGTTCTAACCTAACTAAAGGGACGAAGGGGGCAAGGAGGCGGATGGCTGTACCTGCTGTTGCCGGAGAAGAAGGTGCCCAGTGGGGGAGGACGGCGGCGACGACGGGGCAGAGGCAGCGCGCGCTGGTATTGCGAGACGCGGAGGAAGATCAGGAAGGTGGCTCTGCTGCTGGTATTGCAGCAGAGCGACGAGGAGGAGGGAGGAAGAAGCCGCCGGAGCAAGGGGGCGTCTGTCGGAGTGGGAAGAGAGGAAGTGAGGGGGTATCTCCGTCAGATCCGAGCTGGGAAGAACAGCGGAGCGACGGGGGTATTTATAGGGGCAGAGCCAGAGAGGAGGGCGGAGGGAGACGATGTGTCTCCTTCGCCGGAGGATGCCGGAGGAAGGATACCCATACCGTCCGTGCGTTCGCACGGCCGGTATGGGTGGGTGCAGCGCTCAGGGGGGTGTCCCTGCGGTGGCTGACGACGCAGGGTACCCCCCATTGACTTGCCAGGGCCCCTCCCTCACCCTGCGCGGCGCCATGCTCCGCGCAATGTCGCCGGAGCATGGCGCTGCTCAGGTTTTGCAGGAGGGACCTAAATGCAAAGAACGAAGGAGAGTTAGGGGCCAAAATGTGAGGGTTCAAAGGTTGAGGGCCAAAAAGTAAATATATGAGGACCAAAGTGTAAAGTTGGTCAAGAAGGTTTCTTCTTAGGCCCAAGTTTTTATACATGACTAATAAGGACCTAAGGATTCTGATGGTGAATTTTATTTCTAGATTAAACCTTGTTTGACCGGTCAATTTACGTAAAAACCCAAATTAAGTTGTTAATTGGGCATGGTTCTCAATGTAGGTCAAAATGGGTTCCTAAGGCCAAATTGAAAGTCCTAAACCCTAGAGATTATTTTTCTATGAATTTTAGAGGATTTAGTTGATTTTTACCTTACCTCGAACCACTTGAATTGAAGTGAGTTTGTTTTTAAGGTTACCGGATGTCATTTAATTCCTTGGGATTGCTGTAGCCCTTATTGAGTCATCTCATCCCACTTTTCTTCTTATTAGGTTGTTTTGACCTATGTTTGGACCCTGAGTTACCCTATTTTCAGATCGGATTGGTGAAATTGCATTTTTACCCCTCAGTTTATGTTTTCATTGCAAACTCAGAATCTCTCTGAGCCAAGCCTTTCTAAGGTTATGTAGGAGCTTTTATTCTCTGTATTAGGTCAAAATGAGCTAGTTATGGCTCATGATGAGGTTCTCATCACCAACCATTCACAATGAAAGTGAGTCTGAGATATTCTACCTAAGCTCACTGTGGGGTTACGATGACTCCGGAAATTAGGGCAGAGGCACCCTTTATTTCCCATGTGCTTCGAGTCTCGTGTGCACTCTGAGAAGTTAATCCTAAGTTAAACATAACATGAGACAGAACCAATAGATGTTAAAAGATTTTTTTGTATTTTAACAGCAAGTACAAGGGCCATAAAAGAGTTTTATATCTTACAAGAACGTAGCTCATCCAAAGACGATCCCAACAATATATGGATCATCAAAATCCAAGTATGGGAAGGCCCTAAACCGCCCCACATAAGTGAAATTGATCCTCGATCGATCTAAGTGATTTGACTCAACCCAATCGACCATCGGACTACTACCACATGTCATGAGCGAATTGGGCCACCTATGCACTCAAGGATAATCAGCGTGGCTTGATCTGCACCACACCTTACAAATGCGACCAATGATGTGCATCGCAGTCCTCACATGCAGGCGAAGGTGCACTCCCACCTGTGCACTATACTCCCTGCCACATGACGGGGCTTGATTGGAGGAAGCATTGCTCGCCATGTGTCTGCAGTAGTGGGGTTTGTCACCTCATGCGATTGCAATGAAGAGAGATATAGAAAGGCTCTCTCTCGTTCTCTCTTCTATCTCTTCGTCTCTGGGAATCGAGTATCTAAGGAAGAAGATGACAGTTCACACTCCAAAATCCCCTTTTTATAAGTTCTAGGGATGCATACTATGTTTTGGAAAATAACAAAAAAGACTAAAATGCCCCTATTCGATACTCCTATGCTTGTAATCCTACTAAATGTGCTTCTTGCATAACTTGAACTACTAACTCGGATTTTTACGAAATAGGACTTGTTGGAAGGCTTTCGACAAGAGGAATTTAACGATATCATATATGGCATATTCCAAGCAAATTTTATCCGAGGGTTGATCAGAATTGACCAAAACATGTATTTTCTTATTTTTTGAGTTGCGCTGACTAGATTCACACCCAATAAGGGTCGATAGGTTTGTTTCAACATATAAAACTCCAAAATAGCTCTGAAATTTGAATTTAGGTCATTACAATAGTAAAACTCGACCAAATTGGTAGGTGGCTACGCAAACCTCCTAGCCAAGATACAATAGGTGATTAAGAAATTCGAGCGATGTAGGACTACCCAAAAGGCAAAGTGACGCTAAGGATTTCTTGAAAAGCGGAAGGGTCGTCATTGGGTGAAGAGCGAGGGAATGATTACCACCCCACCCACACCCCCTACCCCCAATTACTGTCTCTAAACACCCTATAAAAAGAGTAGAATGTTTATAATAAAATAGTAATTGAATCTTGAGCATTCTACCAATCGTAACACTTGACATAGTGAATATTTGAGAGTTAGATCTCTTCTCTAAAAGTACACGATTATAATGGAACTGGGTTACTAACTCCAACTCTCTTCCTTATTCGTGTGATTGTTCCATGTTTGATTATTATTTTGGATTAGGTCCTATGGACTTGATCAAGTTAGAACTTTTCATACCTTCAATATTTCTCAAAAGAATAAGATATGAGAGTTATTCTATTTAGTCTTTTCTAAGCAAAATTTTGATCATTAGAGAAAAATATAGTTAGAACAAGCAAAGATAAAGCACCAAAAGAATACGCAAGAGTTTTGTATCACTATTTGCTTGGCCAAATTCATCGATGAAAAAAAGAACAATTTAATTTTCCTAGAACTATAATTTCACTAGTAAAAGAGATAAGAAAAATAATAGCTAGACCAGATATGCTATGCTTCTAGATGAGAGGTGAAACCTAACCCTCGTCCTATGTCACACATCCAAGGCATGCACTTGTGGCTGTCTCCTTGGCCCAACAAAGACCTATCAACTCTTTTAAAGGCCAATGATTATCATGACTCGGCTCGTGTATCCATCCCTAAATAAAGGGTTGTGGGGCTACCCCAAAGCATTAAGCCCAAAATTAAAGGATGTTTATACAATCATTTGAACCATCCTTTCCTTCAATAAACAAAGCTAAACATGAAAGCATACATGTCACAATTAAGTAAGAAGTTAGCATCTGACACTATTTTTTCTAAAATATTAAGATTTGGCAAACACTATGACTTAGAATCATCTAGATACTTGTCCTTGGTCAAGGCTTCCATGGCCTTGATCCATGTCAAGGTCTCACATAGGACCATTAAAGAAAATGGTTTGTTGAAGACTAAGATGGTAGAACCTCATACCACCTTACACACATTTTTAACCACAATATGCATTAAAGATGCTTTAAGTGTATTGGTTATATTTGTTTGGAATAAATGGTTCGTCCTGTGACATCGCAAAAGTGTGAAAAACTTGGTCACTTAAACAATTTCGATTCTATGAATGGTCAATACTTGGAAATCAAATTAAACAACATAAACTAAAATCACATGCAAAGAACCAATTTTTTCCTATTTTCAGATCCTCATGAGTATCAAGAAATACCTCTTAGGGTAGTGTAGCATGACACCTTACATGCTACACAACATCTCACATGCTGCATGTTGGTTTAAATTCTCAACACAGTTAATTAAGTTATTTAGGCTTAATTAAATGCAAGAGAAAGTAACTTAGGTTAATTTTATTTGATGTCGGTTGTGTGGTATAGGGTCAAGCTAACCTAACATTTTAAATTTTAATTCATTTTTAACTGGTTGAGTCCAGGTTGTTCATTGGGAGGTATAACTTATCTTAATTCACCATTAAATCCTAAACATAAATTACTAATTACTTAATTAATTAGAATTTTAATTAGATTAGCTTAAGAATATGAATCTTGCACAAAGGATATTTACTTAAAAGCATGCAAAATTTCATAAGGAAAAACATATTTACACATGTGATTTATTATTAAAAAGCAAGTAAACATGTTTATTACACTAATTTCAACTTATTTACAAAAGATTAAGAGAAGAAAAAGAGATTCAAATGAATACAAGTGCCTTATTACATCAATTAAGTTCAAAAGACATTAAAAGTAAACATTACATTATCAGACATCTGAAACACTTTAATTTCCATTTTTTTCTTCTTTAATCTTCAGCCACAATTCTTCCCCTTTGTTCTGCCATCTCTCTCTTTCTCTCTCTTTTCCTTTACTCTTTCTTCACCTCTTTGTCGACTCTTCTTTAAGCTCTTCTTCTATGTTAATTCTCTTAACCCTCCTCTCTTCCTTTTTCTTTCTTTTCATTAACTGTGCAAGTTGAACCACACTTAAACCAAAAATTTGGTTTTCTGATTAGCGGCTCGGACCGGTCGGGGATACACAGCACCCCTCTCAAGGTAGGACCAGACCCTACTGGATCCGAGCCTAATTTGTATTAGGTGGTTTATTTCCGGTTCAGATTCATCATGCATAATCTCCGGCCTCCCAGGCCCACACACACGCCCGCTCACGGGCTCACGTTCGTGCCCACAGGCACACACATACTTGGGCACGTGCACCGCATGCACCCACACACACACATATGCTCATTGTGCGCCCAGTGCTGACGACCGGTAAGCCCCATACACAAAAACATATTATACTAAGGTGTACGCTCTAATTTTACCGATGTGGGACTATGTTAGTCCCCTTCAGGCCAAACTTCAGTTGGTGATTCCGGCCAACTCAGAACTCCAAATTGAGCAGTTAAGGGCTCGTTGGAAAGCTCTAAAGGTGCTATACAAGATTACAACATCAATTTGATGTTGAGAGTAGATCTTACCCTTCGATTGAAAGGGTGAAAGTGAACAGTCTTCACGGCCAATCTGGCCTGCAGAGATGCAACCTCAGGTCTTTTGACCTGCAGTGAGGGCTTTTGACCTCAAATGAGATCTTGACTAAGTTCAGGAGTTGATTCCGCACCTAATGGTGAAGGATAGGAATGCTAAGAGGCTTCAGGAACAGAAAGAAGCTCAAAAGCTTCTTACAGGAGCTTCAGAGCTCCAATTTGAGCTCTAATCAGCTTCTCAGAGAGCTAAAGATCAGTGGCATCAGATTAAACAACCTTTAAAGGTTGTCAAGATTCCAACAGGGCAACATTTGCATCTAAATCTCGCCAGAATTGCACTAAAGTCAGTATTGGGTTGGAATGAACCCAAACTGAACAGAAATTAAATTCTCATGAAATCCTAAATAAAACTTATCTAAATCAAATCTAAATCATTTAAAAACATCCCATGAATCATTTTTAATCATCAATTCACATAATTGATGTCATAATCAGCAGATCAAACCTGAGGTTGACCATAAAGCCTCAGAATTTGACTTTCTAAGTTATGCTCACTCAAATGAAATTAAAATCATACATCAACTCTATTTTACCTCAGGAACTGATTCAAGGTCTCAAGAAATGATTTTAACCAGAAATCCTATGGTTTCAGGTCTGTCGCCTAAGATCCCAAATGAGTTTGTTTGTTAGAACAAACTACAACTTTTCTAAGTAATTGATCCACAAGACTAACCTCAGAGCACCTTCCTGATGCTTTTAGACCTCTTACACTGAGCTAAACCCTAACAAACAGTCATCTCCAACTCCGCTGGAGTTGGAGAAGACAGACGCCAATGTAGAGCTCCAGAAGATAAAACATCAAAATAAACACTGTGTCATGATCATTAGACCTCAATGAAATAATCTAGAGCTCCACATGAAGTTCTGTGGGCTTAAAACTATTTTTGACTCGTCGGAGCTCACTAGAGCTCCGGTGAGTCCAAATAATGGCTGATAGTGTGTAAAAGTCATTAAAACAAGCCATTAAGGATCTAAAAAGTTTCCTAAGGTTGCAAGGAACCTCAGGAGCTCATTAATTTACTCAATTAGTGATTAAAATAAAAGATATGCAATGAATTCATAAAAAGTGTGATCTGAGTTCGCTGGAACTTAGGTCAAGTTCTCTCACTCAATTGAGTAAAGAGAACGAGTCAGTAGGGTGTGGCGATGGTGTATAAGTGGTTAATTAGATGGAATAACTCCTCTTGAGCCGCCATTGACAGCGAGCTCAGGAGGTTGTATGAAATTTAGGCGGTTTAGATGTAGGTGACCTCCGCCATGGACAGCGGAGATAGCCGGTGAAGGTGGAAGTGGAGTAGGCGTTTAAGTTGATACAGTATAAGATAAGTGAAATAAAAGTGTTCTTGGAAGGATAAGGATTGTGTCTGGTGAATTAAAAGGACAAACGATTACTTCAGACGAGCTCAAGGAGCTCATCGGAGCTGAAGAAGACAGTGAAAAATCAATTACGAAAACTACTCTAAGCTAACTAATCAACTAATCTAACTAACCTAAGCTTACCTAAGATGCTAATTCTACTGTTACCTGGACGAAAGAGGTAGAGAAGTCTCCGTTGAAGGTCGTAACAAAGGAGGAAATCAGTGGGTGCTGGAAAGAGCCTCGGCGAGAAGTTGAAGGCGGTGAGGAAGAGGAATTGATGCTCCAGGTCCTGTCACGACCGTCCGAAGAGGAAGAGGAGGTGAAAGAGACGAGTTCTTCGTGCAGAGGAACTCCGAAGGAGAGGTGAGAGGTCACCGGAGGTAGTTGATGAATAGCCTATCTGTTAGCTCAGTAGGGGGAAGAGAGAAGGGAGCTAACTTCTCGAAATCAGAGAGGTGGAGGGGTATTTATAGGTTGCGGCAGTTGAGAAGGAGGATGAATCTGAACGGTGTAGTGTCTAGGTGCGAGGTAACCACCGGCGTCTTCTCCGACGCCAGTGAGGTTATCTTCGAGCCCTAATTAGGATTGCAGCTTCATCCAGAATGATGGATGGAAAGGTGGTGGTGAGGGCAAGCTCCAGAAGCTTGACAAAGGTGGACGAACGTAAGATGAATGGTGATCAGAGGGTGACAGCACCTCCTATCGTCAACCGTCGAAATGGTTGAAGAAGAAATGAAGAAGAAGAAGATGTATACATGGACCTGAATGCGAGGAAAGCTAAGGGCCTAAATGAAGGAAAAGGACTCGATTGAAATAAAACCTAAGGACGAAAACATAAACTAAGGTTTTCAAGGCTTATTTTAATTTAAATCTTTTTCAACTTTTTATATACGATTATAAATTAGAAAAATATTATATATAAACCTTGATTTACATTTTTGACCTTTTTATCTTAATTTATTTAATTAAGTAAAGTTACTTAAGTTATTACATACTTAGGTATAAATTATGCTTAAGTTAATTAGCACATTAATTAGGTAAATAATTAATGATATTTCGAGTCCATTTATTGATTAAATTATTAATAATATTAATTAGGTAATAATTTAGCATTTTTAACTTATTTTAAGGTCCTTTAATGATTTATCCCTTATTCTATAATTAACCCTTACATATACATATTCCTAGCTAATTAACTAGGGAAATTAGTTAATTAGGGATAATTAGAAGCCATGATGAGCCTCTCATCACTGCACCTCCTACAATAAGTCTCGACTCAGTGAGACTCCCTTCTCAGTAGGCAGATGAGACCCTTCACGTCAAGAACACTCTATCACGTGTGTCATGTGAACCTTTCATGAATTTCGAGGCAACCCTCTCCTCAAAGCTTTTCTAGAGATTGAGCGCGCAAGTTGAAAAGCCATGTCCAACAGATATTGGACGTTCAATCTCCTTACTGGACATCTAAAAGTCCTTTAGAACTTCATGCCTTCAACTTGGACGTCTAGATGGTGTAGATCTAGACATCCTATTGGGTTCCTAGACGTCCCTCGTGTTCTCAAGACATCTTTTGAGGTCATTGGAAGAAGGTGGAGCAATGGAAACGCTTCTTCTTCTTTCTCTCTTTCTTAGTAGAGTACAATTACACTCAAATTATGATTGATTAGGTTTGAATTACCTTACCTTTGGGAGAT
This sequence comes from Thalassia testudinum, assembly GCA_037157565.1. NCBI lineage: Eukaryota > Viridiplantae > Streptophyta > Magnoliopsida > Alismatales > Hydrocharitaceae > Thalassia > Thalassia testudinum. The sequence continues at coordinate 192,187,904 of JAZHRO010000036.1, forward strand.
ATATATAGGGAATTCTTGTATTCCAAATGTGATGTGGATTATTGGATCAAATCTAATGGTTGGGATTAATCCTAATTACAATTTTACACGATTGATCCTTCAATTAATTTGGTCAATTGGGTCTTAGTATCAAAATGAATTTAATTTTTATTTAAACCTTTTTGGATCAAAACCACAAAGGACACTTGGGACTTAGTTTCTTTTGATTGCCTTAGCCTAGTCTCCGAAGGACTAGTCTTATTAACTTTCTTTTCTTGGTGAATGATTTCCTTTCTTGGGAAGAAGTCTTTTTGATGTACTGGGTCCTGAATTTTCTTTTGTGTATGATGAGTTGCGACTCATCATAGCTAAATAGCCTAAGTTAAGCTAGAAACTAGGTTAAATAATATCAAATTAACACATAAAAAGGGTTAAGTGTGGGAATAAAAAAAAAGATGTAAAACATCAATTCTGTGTTAAAAATGCATAATTAGGTCATTAAATAAGATATTCTATTAATAAATGTGAAATGGTGATCCAATTGCAAATTGAACACATAAATGAGCTCAAAAGTTCAAATCAAAAGTATAATTAACTTCTTAAATGTTCGATTAAGCTTAGATAAAAATTTGGATGTATTTGGACATCATTAAGGCCTTGAAATTAAAGATTTACATTTAGGTCCTTAGTGCATTACATATCATTCATTAGAAAACCTCCTAGGACCTATTTGTAACCCGCAGGGACCTCTCTGCAAGCCCAAAAGGGCTGTTTTGTTATACTTTGTAACCACTTATGGGTCTGTTTGCAATTATTCTACCCCTTCACTAAGGGGTGTTCCCTGCAATTTCACCAACACAACCTGCAAGCACCTGGTGCTCCTCGCAGTTCACTGTAGCCGCAAAGAAAACGCGTAATCGTGACCGTCTTTTCCCTACACCTCACGATCTATGGCTCTCCTTGATTGGAAGCTTCACACGAATTAGCGCGTAGCATCACCACCTCACCCAAATCCCATCCTATAGGCACTTTTTGATTAGACACTCACGCGTGCTTTCTCCTCTCATCCTCACCGCCCAAACCCTTAGCGCCTAATTTCACCCGCATGGTGAGGAGATTCACTCTTCAATCTACTTAAGCAGCTCCACAGTCGTGCACGCAAGGGATCGCTCCCTCCTACACCTCTTAACGATCATTCTTCCTCTCCAGTTACTCTCCCCACCCCTCCCCATTTTCACGGCCATCGGCTGTGAAATCCACATTCTCTCTAACACTCCTCTCCGTTAAGGACTTCATAGCACCTGAGAGCGACCCTAAACTCCACTAGAGGGTTTTCTCTCCGCTGGAGCGCTTCCTCCCTCCATTCTTCTTCTCCATCCACCGAGTGGAGATCCAAAGGTTCCATTCTTCCATTTAGACTAGGTTTTAATGCTTTTTAGCTGTAGCATAGTAGTAGTGACTGTTAGTGTAGTGTAGATCAGGTAGGAGTAGATCAATTAGGGAATCCACTGGTTTGTAATTTAGCCTAGGAGTAGATTAGTGTAGAAATCACATCCACCTCCTCTGATCAATTCAGATCAAAGGAGATGAATTCATCTCACTCACTAACCACTGATCTACCCTTTTACATCCCCATTTCATGTTCTCTATTTTTCCTCGCAATTAAATCCATAAATCACCCCTTCATTAGACCTAATTTCATATTTGAAGGCTTTGAACCTCAGATCTGAAATTAGCGTCATAAACCACCTAGGGGTCTCCCATTCATGTCATTTTGTTCACAAAGACCCTTGATCTTGATTTAAAATGGAATTGATTTGCATGATCTGATTTTGATTTGGTTTTCAATGTGAAATCATGAGGTTTTGATCAACTTGGGCTTTAAAGAGTGTTTGATCAAGAAAATCGATAAGTTTTTGAACAGATCTGTCCATGGTAGTGAATCTGAGATGACTTTAATGATAGATTTTTCCTCAGATGAGCCATGGCTATATTTGATTTTAAGTGGAGATTTTTGATGGTTTACAATGTGTGGGAGAGCCAAGGAGAATAAACTTTGTTGATTTGAGGCTCTACCTAGTATCTGTGAGTTATTTTTAAGTGCAATTCTAATTTTTAAACTAAGGAATTCTCAATATTCCTTAAGGTTTCAAAGGTCTGGGATTCAAGTTTTTGGATTAAATTGACTGATTTAATCACTTCCTTCATGTTGTCTATAGCCTAAGGAAGGTATTAGATCAGAAGATTTCTCTGGTTTGGAATGAAAAACATTGTTTGAGAATTTTTTATGATGAGAATTTTTGATGTGGATCCTTTCACTTGATTTGATTGCAAAATGATTTCCAAGTATTGTCAGATTTTGTTTTAAGGATGATTTCTGTTATGAGTTTTGAATCCCAAATCCATCATATTAAACTGCTGCATTAGCAGCTACATTCCAAGGGTTTCCCAGCCATGAACTCCATGCAAATTGCTCCTTGATTTGTACATTTTACATCTCTGATCAGACTTTCTTAAGTCTGATCTGGGATTTGTATGTATAGAATTAGGGACTGATCTGTTAGATTGGAAATCCAGACTCTGCAGCAACTCTTGGATGTTTTCTTAAGATGTCTGGAGCTGTTGCAATAGTTCAACTAGCTGTTGTTCAATGGCTATTGTTGCTGTTAGCAGCATTGCTGCTATTGTGCTTGATTTTGGCTGCTGACTGCTTCTCTTGCAGCTACTATTACATCTAAAGACAGTAGGACAGTGGATTAGGATTAGATTACTTAAAATAGCTGACTTATTGTAAATGTTGTAATTTAGGTGTACAAGCTTTCCTGATTTTGATTTTAAAAATTGCATTTGAATGCTTGTATCTTGTGTCAAATCATTCATTGTTAACTAGTTTTTGTACCTAACTGTTCAACTATGGAAATTTTTGGAAATGGAGTTAAAGACCTTGATTATGTGATTGCACATCTTTCAGTTGATGTTTAGAACTTACTTGAGGTAGTCTACTGCCTATCTTCCCTTTAGAACTAGATTTAGGGTCTTAGGTTCTTTTGAAAACACTTAAAAGATTCTAAAATGAGCTGACTTTATAATTAAATAAAAATACTTTAAAAAATCCAAAAAAAATAAAATAAACCTGTCTTAGTGAAGATTAGATAAATTTTTACACATATGTCAAGTTTCATGGTATTCTGAACCCTCGGCTGAGTAGAACATACCAGCCGACGATTCAGTCTACCTTAAAACTCAATAAAAATCCCTTAATACAAACACACCAAAAATATTCTCTCTATCTCATCTCTTTCTTTCTTTCTCACCTCATACCTCTATAAAACTCACAAAATCCATAAAGAGAAGAAAAACCCTCAAAATACCTAAAAACACCTTATATACTATGTACATACATGTAAATATAAGTTATATACTAAGCTATCTATGTACATAATACATAATATGTACATAATTAATATATAAAACTTATGTACATATTATATAAAGTAACTTAAATATTTAAGATAACTTAAACCGTATATAACTTATTTATATAATTATCTATTATTTATATTAACTTATATGTACTATACGCTAAGTAAATTAATAAAACCCTGAAATTAACATATTTACTACTAATACTGTACATACGTATTTATGTATATATAATGTACATAATAACCCCTGTATCGTAATTTAATTATATATATAGAATAAATAATTAATTTATTAAGTTACCAGCTAAGTTATTAGATTAAATTAAAATAAATTAGCAATTTAAGTTAAAACTAAAATAATTTATACTGTATATTTGTATTAATGTATTTTAAGGAAATTAAGCTAATTTCACTATATTTATAATGTATTATATTAGTTATATCTAATTTATATATAAAACAGTCCAAAATAAGCTATTCAAATGTAAATAAAATCGAAATAAAACTTGTAAAATACAATAAAAATATTTATTAAATACCTTAATATGTATATTAATACTGTATAAGGTCAATTAGACCATCAATTAAATAATTTATACATAATTAAGAAATAAAACCTAATAAACAGTATAAATAAACTGTAAATTTACCTAATTTATTTATATAATAAACGTAATTAATTTTATAAATTAATTGTACAATTATGTAGTACTATGCAAATACTTTAATATCACATAATTTATTTTTAATTTATAATCAATTATGGCCCTCAAATCGAGGGCCAAAACTATAAAATTAGAACTGCTGTGCTGTGATTTTAGTGCTGGATAGCGGCACACATAGTGCCACAAGCGCTCTAAGGCGTTTTACTGTTTTTGTTCCTTTGGTTATTCAGTCATCACGTGCTAGGCATGAGCAAACGCCTTACCCGTTCCTCTGATATGAGTATGGCTATGGCATATGGCATGGTGTTGTGATGTGATGATTGTGTGCGGTGTGTGGCTGGGAGCCATGCACTGTGCGAGGGCTTGATTAAGCCCATTACTGATCACAAACCATGATTAAGAGGCCTAACTAACAAATTAGGGCGGCTCTTAGTAGAGGCTTGATCCCACCCAAGAGGGTACTTGTATCCCTCGAAAAGGTCGCCTGCCAACTATAAACCTAATTTTTAAACTAAGGCCTAATAAGGGGGGTATTAAGAAGAAAGAACAAACGGCTAAGTATTAAAATTAAAGAGCGAATGAGAGAGTCGTAAGTAAAAAAGAAATAGAAGAACAAAACAGGAAGAAGAAACAACTAAGTTAATATATAAGAGAAAGAAGAGTAGTGACAGAGAAAGAAGTGTAATGTGTACATACAAGTAAATATAACATGTATATAAGTGTATACCGTAAATAATTAGTATAAGTATATTAAGTATACGTAGTCTAGTTGTGTTTGAGCTATATCTGTACATAAATCACCATATAGCTTTACTGACAGAATAAACCGTCACTGTAGATAGAATAAGTGTCACTACATATCCCAATTTCTACCTCAGATTCTGTACATAGTTTTTCTGGGGTGTAGCAACGTTTATATCTGTCGCTATAGATATTATATATGTTACTGTATTTGTTAGTATGTGAAGTTAGGACAGTCTGGTATATATTTTTACTTATTATTGTATATTTATGTAAGTATTAGTATTATAAGTGAAAAATAGATAGTATAGAGTATATAAGTATAGTGTTTGGTACTTGTTTGTATATTTGTGTTTGCAAGTATTTCAATACATAAATTAGTTAATTCTTTCATTCATTAATTCATTTATTTATGATTGTACATAAAATTAATCTTTTTGGGATTAAAGAATAATATTGGACTCAGAGAGTAATGTATAATAATAACTGCCTCCCAGTGAACGACTTGGAATAAACCAGTAAAAATTATGTAAATAAATAAAATTGATGCGATAACGGTTTGTATTTGTGACATATACTACAACAACAATGACGATAATTTTTTTTATATACTAACCGTGGTTGATCACATCAATGTATCTTTTGAAAGGTTGTGTAATTGGTTGAGGATGAATGTCTTGTTGGATTTTAATCCAATGTATGGACCAATATATGTATTATGTATACATATAATCAATCAACATATAAGGTTTATGGGCTGTCATATAATGCCCATCACTTAAAGTGATCATATTAAGGTCTATTAAGAGTATGGACATAAAATGCAAAAGGATGGTGTGGTATTTAATTTATATGTGCAGAAAACTATTTGTGAATTATATATCTTCAATGGGTGGAAATACAATTCATCTATATAGTAATTAAGAGGACTAATTACTAATTTAAGATTTTTGGCGGTTATGGTCCCCAAAAGACCCACTACTAATCCTAGGTTTTGCACCCCCATTGTGCACCAAGGGTAATTGAGAAAGAGAGAGAATGGTATGAAAAAGAAGAAGGAGAATACTCTTTCTTCTAGTCATTCTCAATCAAGGTATTGGAGGTGGGCTCTTTTGGAAGCACCATTTGCAGTCCCTTCTCTACCTTCAAGATGAGCACAGGTATTTCTAGCAAGTATACAATCATCAAAGGCATGTGTGTGTATGCATGTATATTTATGCCTGAAAGAACTATGTTGCATAGTTTATCTAATTCATAGTTCATCTTATTCACTTTAAGTCTATAAATATCATTCTGTTTAAATATCTAATATTTGTCAACCTCAGTTTTCTGCAAACTAATATGGCATGTTTAGATCTTTTCGTATTCTCTGAAACCCAAAAATTCATCTCATAACTGTAGCTAGTACCAATACCTCTTGATGGGTACTAGTACTCAGGCATTACAAATTAAGTATTGTTACGACCCGATTCTCGAATCCTTACGAGACACGAGAATCGGACTGACTCGACTAATCCCGAAACCCAGTCGTCCAACGAGAAAGTAACCAAAAGAGCAGTAAAATAAACCACATTCACCATGTATATAACTAGCAGTAACAAAATACAGCAGTAAAGAAAAGAACTATTACAGTATACACCACCACAACAGTAAAGAAATAAACAGGTACAGTGGGTACTACACAAGTAAAACTACCGGGCTCTACTAGGCCCGGCACCCTCTGCAGCCGCCGACTCTAGCTCCTCAACACCTGGTCCTGAAAAGGTGACACGTCAGCGAAATGCTGAGTAGAGTGGCAACCAAAAGCTAAGAAAAATAGTAAGGTGGACAGTAGCTGTTATATTTTTAATCTCTTTCTTTATTTTTCCATTTACTCATTATTGAATTATTCCTCAGATCTTTCTCTTGATCTTGAATGTTCATCGTGGGAACGATCTTGATTGCAGTCTTTTCCGAAAAGTAGAAGCAACACATGGTGCTCCCTTGGCCGGAAGAGTCCCCCGTGGCGGTCCTACCCTCAGTCAACCACCCCAAGGTCGCTGACAGACGTCACGGTGACTACGGCACGCGCGATAAACGCACGGGTAGCTACCTCGCACTGGCACGCGGTCAGTCGTTTTCGTTAACGGGTGCGCCCCAAAGCACAACACGGAACCAGTATAGGGCAGAGCCCTCTCAGTAACAGGAGTCCAACCCCTCCACAGTCCGCGCACCCTCGCCTGACTACCCTGGTTTGCCCAGTGGGCCTAACAAGTCGGTGTAGGAGGGCTAGCAGAACCCCGGGGCCTGTGGGGTCTCTAGTGCTCTCCCTACACTAGTAGCTCTCCTCGGTACTGTGTACACGAGGGCCAAAAGTCGGTACAAAGTGGCTAGACCTAACCCCGGGTCCTTGGGGTGGCTAGCTCCGCTCTGCACTAAACAGGGGGACAGTCACTCTCCTTGGTACTCCGTACTCAAGGGCCAGCTCACTTCCCCAATTCTATTCCATTCACTTCTTAGGAGCTCTACTCCTAATTCCCCGTATTGTTCATGCTCACTTTTCTTTAACTCGGCCAATTTAGGTTTCATCATTTCAGCTTTATATTCATATAGCCCATGTTCTCAACATTAATTATCCATTAATAACCGGGCAACTGTTAACCAATTACAGGCAGTTATCATTTTCCTTTCTACTTTTCCTAGACTGCAATATATATATTCAATTTAGTTTTCCAGTCCTAGGATTCATGCCATATCCTAGGATCTATCATTCAATCTAGTTTTTTAGTCCTAGGATTCATGCCATACCTTAGGATCTACTAATTATTTCACAAGTGCATAATTTTTGATAAATAATTAAAGGGGCCACTCTACCCACAAAACCGGGAGTACTGGGGGCGTGATCGGCAAGCCCGTACGCCTCTGCAACCCCTAGAGCCGCAATGGAACGGGGTCCTAACACAAGGATCAATTGCAATGAGCTACTTAGAACAGGATACAATTACTGTAAATAGGTAGAGGAACTAAATCTGAGAAGAACAAAATTGAAACGCGGAAAACGGACTTCGAACGGACCCTAAACGGACCAAAAACGACAAGTTTGCCCAAAATCAGACGTCTGGAACATCTTCCAGACGTCTTAAACGATGGCTCAGGTCATACCTTGATCCTGCGCGGTCCTTCAGACGTCCAGAATCCTGTTGAACCGTCTGGACTTAGTTTCCAGACGTCCAACTATCACTCCGGACGTCTGGAGACCCTCTCCGTCGTCTGGTGCTGTGCTTAGACGTCCGATCTGTGTGAGAGGGCATGCCTTTGCGCCTTCCTGAATGAGACCTGCACACATATGCGACCGTCCTCAACACGGAACGAAGTAGAATCCTTCAGCGGAACGACTGCATGGCCGTACACGTGAAAGAAGGGGAGGAAAAATATCATACATTTCAGACTTCTGGACCTTCCTCCAGACGTCTCCTACGTCATCTGGACGTATGTCCAGACGTCTGATTTTGGGAAAATTTCCAAGAATCAGGACCTCCTCGCCCTCTGCCCGCAGCGCACGGCCGTGCCGCGCCGCGCTCGCCTGCTGCCTGAGCTGCAGCAGCTCCTCCCCAACACCACGCTCCTGCTATGCACCCGCCGACCGGCCCTGGCTGCTCCGGCGAGCTCGCAACCTCGCGATCTAGCTCCCTCCCTCGCAGCAACCCCTCCTCCCCACGCACTCACGGCAGCAGCTGCTGCTGCCCTCGCCCGATCACTCTCTCGCTCACAGGAAGAAGAAGAAGGAGAAGGCGGTGAAGTGAGGGTAAGGGTAAGGGAGAGGAGAGGGGGTATTTGAAGGCTGCCGTGGGGAGAGAGAGAGAGAGAGAGAGAGAGAAGATGGCTGCGCCTGCAGGGAGGAAGGAAAGAGAAGAAAGGAGGGCGACGGTTCAGTCTGCACGTGCATGCGCGCAGACGCGAACCCGTACGTTGAAAAAATTAAATTCCAGACGTCTGGGAAGGCTTCCAGACGTCTGATCAGACGTCTGGACCAATTCCCAGACGTCTTAAACGACATTTGATGCCGGGGTCATAACAAGTACTGTAGTTTACATAAGGAGTACCGGTACCAGTGAATTGCAGATATGGTTCGAGACTCCAGGTGTGTGGACTGTGGTATACTGGTATCGGTACTCGCCATGAGTACCGGTACTTATTGGTCACAGTTCAAATTCTAGGTTCTCTTGATCCATAAATTGTAACTCATGTATACGGGTACTCACCATGAGTACCGGTATACGTGAGTTACAGTTCAGGCTCTGGGTTGGAAGAGGACAAAATCTGTAGCCTACTAGTATCGGTACTTGGCTTTAGTACCAGTACTTATTCGCTACAAACAAAGTATTTGATGGTTAACATTCATGTTGCAATAAAAATAATGTTTTAAATGTCATCGTAGTATATTTGTCTTAATGCAAACATATGTCGCGTCATTTTATTTATTTACTTAGTTTTTACTAGTTTATTTCAGGTCGTTTACTAGAAAACAATTATTGATATCATCACTCTCTATTTCCAAAAATGTTCTTTTATTCCAAAAACATAAATTTTATTTGCAACATGAATTAATGAATCAATTAATGAATGAATGAGTTAATTATATATAAAAGAATCAATTAATTCCACCTACAATGCCTTAAACAAATTTACAACTAGCAAGCATTAAAAAACTAATTAATACTATGATATCTTAATTATGTACAACTACTCTAAATAATACCTAAGTATAGGTCTAAAAATAGCTACAAATATGTACTATATTAAGTTATATTAACATACTAATATCTTTAGTAACATATATTCTATATACAGTAACATCATTATATGTCAATATAGACCTTAGTAAAATATATACATAACATAAGGTAAAAGAATATGGTTATTAACATATATACATATATATAGTGATGGATACATTTGTCACTAAAGCTTTAAGGTTTTATTTATATACATATAAGACTCAAATAGTATTTACTATACATATATTTATATACACATATTCTTTATTTACATATATTTATTTACATTATTTTTATACATATACTATTCTACTATACTATACATGTATGTACATATACTTTATATTCATACATATATACACACAGACACTCACACTAACACTTAGCCAAATTCAGCACTCTCGACTCTCTCAAACTTAGCACAGCACTCACACCTCTCTCAAAACTTAGCACAGCACTCACACCTCTCCTCTTCTTTCAACACTTACTCAAATTTAGGGCACCTCTCTCTCCCACATACTCAGTTATTGTTAACGAAGCGATATCATTGTTTTAAAATAAAGCATTGTAATATAGTTGAAATCGCTTTGAAAATAAATAAATTTTTATTACTCGAAAAGATTCCGAGGTCGAACACAAGGAGCAATATGGAATTCAGAAATCAAGATCACAATTTAAACTAAAAGAATTTGCAATAATATCAGGTATCAATGTGAAAAAAGATGGGAGTAAAGTGGTGATTTAAATCACCATATACTCCTACAATATTAACTAAGGAACTCAATGTATATGTATGAAATGAAAGCTCAAATCTGTCGTCTGATTTGTAAATCAGATGACTTAAAGTGATTTTTTTCTTCTTCGTTTTTCTCCTTCCTTCGCTGGCTTTGTCTTTCTCCTCAGCTTCTTCTCTTTCTCAGCTACGGCTTCTTCTTCTTTTTCTCCAAGCCTTCACCTCTTCTTCTTCTGAGCCTTGCTTTGTAACTCCTCTTCTTCGGCCCTTCTTTTCTTCTTCAGAATTTGGCTAAGTGTCAAAGCTAAGTTCTCAAGGCAAAACCTTCCCTCTACCCGCGCGGCTCTCCTTCTCTCTTTCTCTCTTAGGATCCTCTCTCCCAAAGCCATGGGTAAATGGGTTATCGGATTTGGGCGCGTACCCAGCTCCAGGATCACTGGCGTGCGGTGGTGAGCGAGGAGTGCAGGTCTAGGCGGGTTATCGGGTCGAACCAGGTCCGCGTGCACGTGTCATGAACGAGGCCGGGTGAGCGGGTGAGAGGGACCTCACCCCGTGAACTGAGGCAAACAGACCCTTTCACTTTTGCATGATATACGCTGCAGTCACTCCTGCAGCTTCCGATGTGGGACTATCTGCGTGTCCCTTCTTCTCGCATCTACCGAAGTACGTCTCCTCCGCAATTGCTTCAGCTGCTAGGCTCGCGTCTTCAATTAAGGACCTGGACTTGTGCGCGAGACGCTTCCACGCAACCTGCAGCAGTAACCTGGAGCAGCTCTCAAGCAAGCTCGAACCTTGCTGCTTCCATGGCAAGGAAGTTGAGTTCTTGAAATTAATAAAACGACCTCTTGGCCCTGTCAGAATGTTCAGAAGGTTTGCCAGGTCACGGCAAGTGCAACGGTGAGGGTTATGTGGTGTGTGGATGTTTGTGGGTTCGTGGCGAGGTCGAACTACGTGCGTGTGAGTGGGTGTGTTTGAGGGAGCATGGGAGTGGAGTGGTGAATAAAGAGAAGGGAAATGATCGAAGAGGTGTGGCGATGGTTGTAGGGTGGTCGGTGAGGGATTTGGTGGTCTGTGGTGGTGAAATGGTCTTGCCGGAGGGGATGGCCGGAGATGATGTCGCGGAGGGTCGTCGGAGGTCGAAACAAGGTGTGGTGGGTGTGGAAAGAAAGTAGAGGATATAGAGAACGTAGCTGGGATGTTGTTGGACAAAGCAGGGAAGAGATGGCGTAGGTTGAGGTACGACCAACGCCAGAGACAAAGGTGGCTCTGGTGAGAGAGAAATGACGAAAATGAAGGGGGAAAGGGCATCTGCTGGTACGGCGAGATGCAGAAGGAAGCGAGGAAGATGAATTCGCCACTGGTATTGTGGAAGGACGATGAGGAAGAATGGAGGAGGTCACCGGACGTCGAGGAGCCTTTGGTCGAGTGAGAGAGAAGAATTGAGTGGGATCTCGGCCAATTTCGAGTGTGGGAAGTTCGGGGGGGATCTGGGCTCTCTTATATAAGGATCTAGAGGCGGTTTGAGCTTGGGAAACAAGCTTTCCAAGCTTGGAAAACCTCGTCGGATTTGGGAGTTCCTTGATACCCAAATCTCTCATGCGTTCGCATGAGAGATTGGTTAAGTTCTAGGGCTTAGGATAGGATCAAATAGGAAGGGGATTTCTTGACGAACTTTCCTTTCAATTTTGAAAGGGATTCATCAAGAATTCAGGGCGTTATTTCCATTTTAAGATTGCCGGAGCAAGTAGGAATAGGATTAATGGTAATAGGGACCTTTTTGTGAGAACGATGATAAAGTTAGGGGCCTGTTTGAAAGGATTTTGAAAGCTAAGTGCAGAAATGAAATTAGTCAGGACCAATTTGCAAACTAGGTCAAGACAAACTCATCTTGGGTCCAAATTTTGATAAAAACCTAATTTGGACCTAAGGAATTCAATGGTGAAGTTGGATTTTGGTTTTGACCATGTTTGACCGGATAATTTATGTAAAAACCCAAATTAGGGCAAATGTCTGTCTGTGGTTCGGTTTTGAGTCAAAACGTGTTCTGATGGTCAAATTGAAAGTTCTAAACCCTATAGAATATTTTTATATGAATTTTAGAGGGTTTGAATGAATTTTATCCTGATCAGAACCTCAGTTAATTAAGCATACCTGTTTTTAGGATTTCAAAAGTCATTTAATTCTCAGAACACGTGCAAACACTTTTCTGTCTGTCTTATCCCACTTGTTATCTTATTAAGACCAATTGACCTTCATTCAACCCCTGAGAAAAATCCTTGGTTGTACTGCATTCAAGATGAGCTGGTAAAATTACAATTTTAGCCTTAGTTCCTTATTTTTCTTTCATAATGAATATGCAATGACTTGTGACTCTCTGGTGATTATGTAGGAGCATTTATTGATTTAATTGGGTCAAAATGAGCTAGTTATGGCTCATGATGGTGGTCTCATTAGTTACTGTTCATTCAACTAAAAATTTGGTTTATTAGTGGGCGAATCGAATTTTTCGTGGGATATACAACACCTAAGATGATGGGATCAGACCACTACTAGACCTGGTTCTAGTTTCATTAATGTGCATTTCATCCAATTCAATTCAGGCCCAATATCAAGCCCACAATGGGCCCACTACAATGCAAGGCCCCAGCCCAACACTGTGCATAATATGCTCATTTCATTCATATGCTCGGATCATATTAGAGGAGAGGAATGGGAATGGGTATTGGTGCGCCCTACACGGACGACTAAGTGGTCGTCGACGAAAAAGCACTTTATATCACTACACCTGCTTTGCCACTTACGATGTGGTGCTATTAGTGCACCCAATTGAGCGCTGGATTGCACTTAGTTATGTTCGGATTGCGCTCAGTTTTTGTGATTTTTTTATCAATTTTATTTATGTACAAGTTAACCCAATTTATGCCTTGGATAGAGTTTTGAAAGTGAAACCTGAGGCCCTAAAATGGGTTTAAAGGGCTAGCATTGCTAATCAACCACTCGATCTTGTCCAACACTTCCCATAAAAGATGCTCAAACATTTAAACTTGATTCTTAATTCAATTCTCATGCAAATTTACATTTGGACAGTTATACACATGAATATGCTAACAAAAGACTCACACAAGGATTACAAGCTATTCCTTTTAGATTTAACTTCAAATTCCAGTACATGAAAGCTTATACACCAAGTTCTAGAAATACAATGCACGAATAGCTCAATTATCACTTAAAATTCACTTAATTCCAACCTAACAGGATTTATGCTGCTGTTGTTGCTGATCTGCTGCTACATCAATTTCAGCGGCTCATCCAGATGAAAGCTCTTATTTAAATTCAAATTCTAGTACATGAAAGCTTATACACCAAGTTCTAATAGTACAATGCACGAATATCTTAATTATCACTTAAAATTCACTCAATTCCAGCCTAACAGGATCTATGTTACTGTTGTTGCTGATCTGCTGCTACATCAGTTTTAGCAGCTCATCCAGATGAAAGCTCTGATCAGACCTTTAGTGTCTAATCTGAGCTAATTCAAGGCCATCCCTGCATTCAAACATCTCAAACTCAAATTGATACCTCCTGAAATCCCATCCAAACTAGTGCAGCAGTAGCTATTGCAATGCCAACTGATCAGACTTTAAAGTCTAATCTGATCCTCACAAAATGCCATCATTAAATCTAGAAAATCAAACCTAAGGGTCATTCAAACACAAGCTAAAATGATGGTCTATGGAGAAATCTGCTCAAATCATAGATAGAGCAGCTGCTGCTGTAAATCCCATCATATCAGAATTAACTAGATTAAATCCACATCTCATCTATCATACACACTCCATAACTGATACAAAATTCATTACAAATCAAATCAAAGCTTAAGAAATCGTAAAACCCTAATCCAATCCTCATCTCATGCTATAAACAACCTAAAGAAGAAAGATCAAATTTGACATTGAAACCGCTTCAAAAGCCTTCACAAAGCTTCATCTAGATAAAACAAATCTCATCCAAACCTGGTTGGCAACAAAAGATTAAAACCCGGATGTTGCCTACTTAGGTAATTAATGTAGCTTCGCTATGATGAATTGATAATCTAGGACACCAGCACGCTATGGAATAATGTATAGTGATCCTAAGTAATGCTTCAAATTAATCAGGTCATTGCAGAGGTCTCAATCTGGAGTGTTGGATTTCATAGACCTCTACTACCCAACAAAAGCATAAAATAGAACAACATGAAAAATTGGGTGTGAGCTACTTAAATCATAAAAATCCAATCCAAAAAGCTCAATCCATCACATGAACTCCAATTCAACAAATTCAAATTTGAATCGCTTGATTAAATCCATTACACATCAAATTGACTCCAAATCTTACGATTAGGCATAAAATCCAAATACAAATCAATCAAGCAAATCCAATACAATTGAATCCAGATTGGGGATCTTTGTGAACAAATGGAGTGAATGGGAGACCCCTAGGTGGATTTTAGGTGCAAATTCAGATTTAGAAGCCAAGACTACATATATGAATTTGACCTTAGTATATGTGTGGTTATGAATTAAATTGTTGAGGAAATCAGAAAATGCAAGTTATGAGATGATTAGGGAGATTAATGGATCGAAATGATCGTGGAAAAACACCTCTCTGATCTGAATTGATCAGAGAGGGCGAGATCTATTCTAGGCTAATCTAATTCTAGGCTACACTAATCTAAGATAGCACATCATCCAATTCATTGTCTAAACTACACCTAACTACTCTACAATACACTAATTACTACTTTAAATCTACTCTAGAAAGCTAGAAAACCTAATCTAAAGAGAAGAACGGGACCTGAGGATAGCTGTAGTTGGTGACTGCAATGAGGAAAGGGGGAGGATCTCCAGCGGTCTGAAAGCTTGCTAGTGAAGCTCGAAGTCACCCTTAGGTGCTACATGATCCTTAGTGGTGAGAAGAGGTCACAGGAGGTGGAATTCCATCGCGTAGGTGGAGAAACAGGGGCAGTATGGGGAGGGAAAATTGGAGAGGGCAAATTCTCAGCTTGAGAAGGTAGGAGGGAGCTGATGCCTCACGCGCGAGCTCAAAGTGTTGCTTAAGTAGCCAAAGGAGTGTTTCCAATCACCGCAATGGTGAGATTAGATGGGATTAGGGTGTACGGTGGGATGGGTTTGAGAGGAGGGCGGGAAGGTTTAGAAGTGAATCCCATCGTTAGATGGGATCTGGGAAGCATGGTGAAGCTATACACGGGCGTGCGCGAAGTTTGGATTGGGATTGACCGCAAGATCGTGGATGCAAGGGATCAAAAGCTCCTGTTCTTCGAGTTCTTCGCAAGGAACAATAGCACGTGCAGCGTTAGGTGAGTTGGGTTAACTGCAAGGAAGCCCACGAAGGGTGAAATGGTATAACAATTGTAAAAAAACCCATAAGTGAGAAGATTGACTGAAACGTGTGATGGTAACACCATCATGAACCATAACTAGCTTTATTTAGCGAAAATCAAGTGACAAATTCTCCTACATAATCTTCTGAGAGACAATTCCACTCAAATCTATTTTGAGGAGAAAACACTAAAGCAAGGTTAATTCTATAGTTTTAACATTACATCATGAATGAAGAGTAACCACAAGATTTCCTAGGGGTTAATTCAAGGTCTAATGAGCATTAAAATCCAATGAGTGAGTCCATACAAACAGAAACAGGGTTTCACACGTTTCGAGAACCGAATCAGAACACAAATCCTAATTTCAGACTCACTTAAATTGAAAAGGTTCTGGTCATGATAAACTTCATATAAACCTCCTAAAATTCATATAAAAATATTCTTATAGGTTTAGTACCATTGGTTTAACCATTTGAACCTATTTTGACCTTGAACATAGTCAATTTGACCTTGAACGAATTTCTACCCTAATTTGGGTTTGCGCAAATTGCTTAGTCAAACTTGGTTAAAACTCAAATCAAACTTCACCACTAGATTCCTTATGTCCAAATTAGGTTTGTACAAAATTTTAGCCCAATCAGAGTCCTTCTTGACCTAGTTTGCATTTTAGTTCATTAAATATCTATTTCTCTCAGTCAAACCCCTAAGTTTCAAAATTCCTTTCATTCAGGTCCCTAAGTTCTCATCTTTATTGCAAAAAAGTCCCTTGCCACCATTGTTGGTGTGAAAGCTCTTCAAGCCAAGATTTGAGAGAAGAAATCTCTCTCAAATCAGAGACCAAATCCCTCTAAATTTGGAGGGATTGATCTTGAGAGATCCCTCCATCACTTGAACCAAATATGGGACCTTGATTTGCACTATAGAGCTTGTGCGGACTCCATGAATTTATGTATCTTCTTCCCCAAAACTTCGAGCTCTCTGAGCTTCTTCCCCTCTTTAGAGCTTGCTCCAAGGCCTTTAAAAGGTTCCCCCTCTCAAGTCCTTGCTCCTTAGCAAGTTTTTGGCCTAGAAAACCCCATCTTCCACTACCTTCGGCCAGCTCCGAGCTCATCTCCGGCGACCCTCTTCCTCCAACTTCCTTGCCTGTAGTCACATACAATAGGCAGCGGAAAATACTTCCTTTCTTCATTCAGCACCTCGCCATACATGCGAGGAGCTCTTCGACCCCTTCCTCATCGCTGTCCTCATCTCCGGAGCATCTTTGTCTCTGGTGCTGGCCAATCATAGCTGGCGTCGCCAACCTCACCCCTTTCGTCTACTAATTCAGTTCCTTCAACTCCCCTTCTTCTTTAGAATAGGTTTAGCTCCTTACTCTCCTATTTCAACTGACGAACCACCGCCTCCCTCTCCATCTTCTTCCGCTTCAGCCATGCTGCAGCATGGATGCCCAACCACATACGACCACAAACCACCTCACAACACTCTCAAAACCTCCACCTCACCGCCCTAACCAAAACCCAAGAAATTGAGGATTCCACGCTCCCAAAACCTCCACGAACTCCACCGCCTTCGCATGCCATCTCTGACTCCGTCAACCCTCCACATACCACTATACACCACAAGAACACCACCATCACCTTCGCCATCTCTTAGAGATCCTAATGGACCTATTAATTGGGGCTTAAGGCCCGTATTCATGAACTTCAGGTCTTCGCCAGGCATCAATCGCTGCCCTCGTCTTATCTGATTACAGCAGGGCTTCTCCAGCCATCCAACACCTTGCTGCTGCCTTTTCCTGATGTGGCTCCAGGTCCTAAAGCAAGTTTAGGTGACAATCGAGGCAAAACGAACTCCAGCTACCTTGATTTGGCGCACAATTTAGTTGCAGCTGCACGCGAAGGACATGCAGATCTTTAGTCCGACATTGGGGACGTAGAGGCTCGCGAAGGCACATAAGTTTTCTTGTTCTCTGCTGTTCGCCCAGACACTGGGGGGTCAAGCCCCCCACACACTCTACCTCACACTCCTCACTCACCCGCACCCCCGGTGAGCTTGGACTCGATACTGTTCATGACCCGATTACCTGCCTAATGCTCCGATTGCCCAGTTATGAGAGAAGAAAGGAATTTGTGAGGAGGGGAAGGGTTTTGCTGTGTTTTTCATGACCTCAGGGTGAGTACTGAAGGAGAAGGCTAACACTTAGCCTCTGAGGATGGTTGGCTCTTATGCTAGACAAGGAGCCTTGTGCCTTGAAGCCTTGTAAGCCTTGGCACCCTTGTGCACCTTATTATGGTGCTATGCTCTGATAGTTAAGGCGTCAAAAGCCTTACACTGACGTCTAACGTGGCACTATGGCATTATTCATCTGATACTGTGAACTTAGCTGATGTGGATTAATAATTGAAACAATTGTTGGATTATTTGAATGATTTGATGCTTGTGATACATGCTTAATTAAGAGAATAATTGGTGATTTAAATCACCATTGTTTTGCTTATCTCTCTCTCTCTTTATCCCATGAATCCTTGAGATGCATAGATTTATATTTGAATATAATTTCTTAGCAGTTTATTCATTGAAATATCTTTATTGTACTCATCATTCCTGAATTGAGATTAGTGCCATGAATTCCATATTTGCTCCCTGTGAACAACCTTGGACTCCAAGTAGATTTTGAGTTTATAAATTTAAGTGCTTGTTGTGCGATTTAAGGAGTGTACTACGACTACCATTTCATAGATCTCCTCAGTTGCACTACAATAGTGGGGTCCTTGGAGCTTACAAGAAGGTCCCTGGCAACTTTCAAACAAGTCCTTGGATGGTTTTCTATGCATAAAATGTAAGGGAATGGAGGATCTATATGTAATGTCACTAATTGTGTGATTTTAACATGAATTGGATGTTTTAGGTCATTTTCCTTAACTCTCACACTTAATCCATTTCTTGCATAAATAATGTAGTGTTTAACCTAATTTCTAGCTTAACTTGGACATTTTAACTATGATGAGCCACACCTCATCAGTATCCTAGTACTCAACAAGTACTGGTACTCGTTGAGACCAGTTTATTCTTGGAGTGATACCGGTACTCTATGTATACCGGTACTTATTACAGGTACCAATAGATAGTAAGTAGTGGATAAGTACTCATCTAGACAAATTCTAAATTGAAACCTATGAGTACCGAGACTTGGCATCAGTATCGGTACTCATTTGGATATAGAACTCATACCTGTAACACATGGATATCGGTACGGGTCTACCAATATCGGTACTCAGTATATGTGATACCGATACTGGTTTACACTACTAGAAAATGTGCATCTTGCGATGGCTTTTGAGTGATCGTTTTACAACTATCGCCAATGATCCTTTTTGGAGACGGTTATTTAAATAACTATTACCAACAACCCTTCTGTCTTCCCCGCCAA
Organism: Thalassia testudinum; assembly: GCA_037157565.1. NCBI lineage: Eukaryota > Viridiplantae > Streptophyta > Magnoliopsida > Alismatales > Hydrocharitaceae > Thalassia > Thalassia testudinum. Next base: position 192,207,017 of record JAZHRO010000036.1, read on the forward strand.
CCAAGGGTGGTGGGTGGTAATATTTGAGAACAGTTGTTTTGAAACTGTCCCTAAAGGATAATTGAGAAGGGCGAGCTTTTTGCGTGCTTGATGGAAAATTTTGGGTTTTGGGGACGGTTTATTTTGAAACCGTCGCTAAAGGATAATTGAGAAGAGCAGGCTTTTTGCGTGCTCGATGGAAAAATTGGGGTTTTGGTGACAATTTTTTGAAATGGTTGCCAATCTAAAAGTTGTGCATCGAAAATTACACCAACCTAAAAGTTGACGCCGATTAAGTGATGACGGTTTTGGGATACAACCATCGTGAATATCCATTCTGCTTAAATACTTTTAGGAACTGTCGCCAATTATCAAGATATTTTCACAAAACTAATCGACCTTCCCCTCCTCTCCCACATTTCTTCTCCAATCGCGAACACTCCTCACACATCCACTCCTCCACGCCCTCTTGTCTAAGACCTCCCACTCGTTCGTGACCTGAACTGACCTTGGGTAAGGTGCCTCCTCCATGCTCCTCCTCCTCATTGTGACACCGCCAGCGCCCAGCTGCTGTTGCCACCGCCTGTCCCGTCATGGAATTGAAGCCCCCCCTGATCATCTAAAATACATCTTTTTGGGTTCTAATCACACGTTTCCTGTGATCATCAATTCCCGACTAACTTATGATCAAGAAACACAATTGATTTCTGTCCTCCAGTAGCATTAGAGAGCCATTGGTTGGACTCTCAATGACTTGACTAGTATCAGCCCTTCGTATTGCACGCACTGCATCTACACTGAAGAGGGCTTGCGACCATCCCGTGAAATGCAGAGATGTCTAAATCTAACCTGCAGGATGTCATGAAAAAGGAGATCATTAAGTGGTTTGATGCTGGGATCATCTACCCGATCTCTGACAATCGTTGGGTGAGTCTGATCCAAATTGTGCCTAAGAAGGCAGGTCTCACCGTGATTACGACTGAAACTGGAGAAACCATTTCGACACGTGTCACAAACTCGTGGAGAGTCTGCATTGATTACAGAAGACTAAATTATCCATGAAAAAGGATCATTTCCCATTGCCATTTATTGATCAGATACTCTAGAATTGGCGGGAAATCGATTCTTCTGCTTCTTGGACGGGTACTTCGGTTATAATCAAGTGGCAATCCATCCTAAGGACCAAGAGAAGACTACATTCACCTGCCCCTATGGGACGTATGCGTTCCGCAGGATGCTTTTCGGGCTCTGCAATGCACTTGTCACCTTTCAATGATGCATGCTCGCCATATTCTTTGATATGGTAGGTGATGACCTTCAAGTCTTCATGGACGACTTCTCGGTATTTGAGGAATCTTTCGATGATTGCCTCCTACACTTGGTCCAAATCCTCAAGTGATGCATTGACGTGAATTTGGTTCTTTCCCGGGAGAAGAGCCATTTCATGGTTCCTGAGGGAATTGTCCTGGGATATCTTATCTCTGAGAATGGCATCCAGGTTGATCAGGCTAAAGTTAATTTGATTTCCAAACTACCTATGCCTAGCCCGGTCAAGGACATCAGATCTTTTCTGGGGCACGTCGATTTTTACCATCGATTCATTCCCGATTTCTCGAAAATCGTGCACCCCCGACTAATCTTCTGACAAAAGATGTCCACTTTGATATCACCGAGGAGTGCACTCGAGCATTTGAAAGTCTATGTGACCGAGTCACCCAAGCACCTATCCTGCAATCCCCTGATTGGTCTCAACCCTTTGAGATCATGTCCGATGCATCTGGCTATGTAGTAGGTGCCGTGCTTAGGTAAAAAAATGATGGGAAACCTGTGATCATCTACTACGCTAGCAAGACACTTGACGAGGCTTAGCTTAACTATATGGTTACTGAGAAAGAGCTGCTAGCCGTAGTATTTGGCCAAGAAAAATTTCGATCTTATCGTTTAGGTTCCTGCATTATCATATACTCAGATCACACCGCAATGAGGCACGTTCTCACGAAGAAGGACACGAAACCTCAACTAATCTGTTGGATCTTACTGTTACAAGAATTCGACCTCGAGATTAGCAACAAGGAAAGAAAACAGAATGTCAAGGCGGGAAAACAGAATGTGGTAGCTGATCACTTGTCCCACCATCCTTCTGCTATCATCAACCCTTCCGGTTCGATCACGGAGCATTTTCCTGATGAGCACCTCTTGACTATTGGTGCAGGACTTCCCTGGTACGCTGATTTGGTTAATTACTTGGCATCTCATCAGATCATGTCTAATTGGCCGAAGGCCAAGAAAGACAAATTACTTTCTGATGCCAAGTACTACATATGGGAAGACCCATACCTCTTTCGCATTGGTGCTGATCAGATCATCAGACAATGCGTCCCAAAAGCGAAAATTCAAGACATCTTGTCCTACCACGACCAGGCCTACGGCGGATACTTCTCCAGACATAAAACCACAGCTAAATTCCCCCATTGTGGCTTTTATTGGCCTACGATCTTCAAAGACACACACGATTACTGTAAGGCATGTACTCATTGCCAAACCTTGGGCAACATGAGCCACTACGATATGATGCCTTTACAGCCGATTCTCATGTGTGAAATCTTCGATATATGGGGGATTGATTTCATGGGCCCATTTCTTAAATCGGACAGCTTCGAATACATTCTCCTCGCTGTGGACTACGTGTACAAATGGATCGAAGCTATCCCGACCTGAAACAACGATCATAAAGTGGTAATCAAGTTCATTCATCAACACATCTTCTCACGATTTGATGTCCCACGCGCAATTATCTCTAATGGAGGGATCCATTTCACGAATACACAATTCAGATCCCTGATGACAAAGTACAGGATGTCGCACCGAATCTCGACTCCTTATCACCCCCAAACCAATGGACTGGCTGAACTATCAAACATGGAGATCAAGAAAATCCTTCAGGTCACTGTTCGACATGATAGGAAAGATTGGTCAACCTACCTTCTGAAAGCTTTGTGGGCCTAAAGGATCGCCCACAAAACCCAATTAGGTATGTCTCTATTCAGAATCGTGTACGGGAAGGCATGTCACCTATCCGTCGAAATGGAGCTCAAAGCCTGTTGGGCAGTACGGAAGTGTAACCTAGATCTTTTTAAAGCTGGAACCCACCAACAATTACAAATGAGCCAGATCGAGGAACTACGTTATGATGGGTACGGGAACTCACGAATTTACAAAGAATGGGTTCAAGCCTTTATGACAAGCACATATTAAGAAAAGCTTTCCATCCTGGTCAGAAGGTCCTACTCTTTGATGCTAAACTCAACCTATTTCCGGGCAAACTCATATCAAAATGGATTGGACCATTCCTTGTCCGACATGATTTTGGAAATGGGGTTATAGGAATCAATGAACTCAGCCTTGATTCTGAACCATTTATCGTGAACGGTCAGAGACAAACCGTTTATTGAAATCACTGACACAAAATTTGGCTGAGTTATCTTTTGATCTTCATTCTCCCTGAGCTTATTACGCCCAGCTGATGGCGTTACATCTTTTTGAAAAAACCTAAAATCCTTTTGACATAACTTTTTGCTGAACTCATATTGCCCTTTAGGGTTCGTCCATTAGAACAACCGACTCCACCTTTGGTACTTGTATCAAAGCTTGAAATCATCTGCAATAGCATCCTGACCTGTCCACCACCATTTGAACCTGTTTTAATGTACAATCCAAGCTAAATTTAAACCCACCTAATTTACAATGAGGACATTAGAAATCATAGGCATGGAGGGTATTAAAGTGCAAAATGCCGTGAAAATCAAATCATAAAAGGATTTTGCAAATATATATATATATAAATGGAGGTTGAGGAAAAAGAAGATCCTTTTGAGAGAAAAATGAGAAAAAAGGGAGGAAGGTAAATTGAAAAGAAAAGAAAGGAGCAAAAAGCTAAAAAAAAAATCGAGTCCCTTCAAAATAATATGGAACTTACCTAACTTCTAGGTTGGATCGAATGATGAATTAAGACCTGGAAGGTTAAAACTTAAGGGATTAGTGGCGAATACCGACCTTAGGCCTCTTGGATCTGTTCTGAGATTTAAACACTCACGTACTTGTCAAGATCCGGATTAATCCTCAGGAGGTTAGGGAAAATGCAAAGACTGTGTATTAGGTCTAAGGCTTAGGGATTATTCAGCCTCGTTAACTGACCTCTGATTTGCAGGACTCAGTAACTTAAGCACCCTAAATCACACACAGTCTAGTTCAGTGCGCTTAAATATGAAATAATGTCAAAAGGCATTTATGCTATTCTAAAAATGGGCCTAAGATCTAGATTAGGAGCGGCTCGAAAATACAAGTTGATTTAGACGAGTTCCCGATGCAGGGAGGAGGGGAATTCAATTGGAAGATGTGCAATAACATATCGTCTCCTCGGTGCTTGTCTCGTAGGATATCTAAATATCCTACCGTGGGCACGTAAGCACCTTGTGTTGGTTCAAATGCCATGGGCGGCATTATCACGAAATGTCGATTGCTAGGGTCTGGTTTAGCTACAAAATGACATGGGCTGCACTATCCTGAAGTGTCGAAAGTCAGGGTTCTGGGGGTTTCCATGGGTGGTGCTATCTCAAAGAATTATTGCTAGGGACCCTGCGAGGATTGGTGGTGGGGACAAGGAATCCAATACAAAACGTGTTTAGGGCTAATTCGAGGTTGGATCTAAGGAAAAATATAATGAAATGAAAAAGAGAAAAAGAAAGCTCTCCACAAATGAAAATCTTCTTCTATCCCTCTCTCTTACAAAAATGCACTGGCAAACTGAACTTGGGCTAACCAAGTTACAAGCACAAGTTCTTTAATCGTTGGGTCCAACGAACCTTAGGATAGTTCCTGCGGGCCTTAGGAACCTTCGCGGAAGACTGAGGCGAAAGCTAGTCAGGTCTAGATTTGGACCGGTGCTTGAGTTCATCTAGGCCTATTGTTGGTATTAAGATCTGATTCCTAGATATGCGACTTAGTAGGGCATTACATCCGCCCCAAATAACTAGTTTGATCCATAGAATTTTACTAAGAGACTAACAAAAGCTAGGCATGGGGGCATGATGGGGACACCATCATGAGCCATATTAGCTCAATTTGGTTTAAAAAGGTCGATAAATGCTCCTACATATCCATCAGAAGGTCCTAAGGGCATATCATCCTATTTTGAAAAGAAGAATACAAGGTTATTTCTGTAAAATTAACAGTATTTCATAAATAAAGAATAACCACAGGGTATTTCAAGGGTTTATTAAAGGTCATATGGTAATTAATGTTTAATAAGTGGGTCCATACAGAATAAAATTGGTTTTCACGTATTTCAAGAATTAATGGACATTTGAAATCCTAAAAACAAACCTGCTTAATTAACTGAGGTTCTGTGTAGGATAAAATTTATATAAACCTTCTAAAAATCACATAAAAATATTCTCTAACGTTTGGTACCCTTGATTTGACCATTTGAACCCAATTTGACCTAAAATAGAGTCTCAGAGAGACAATTGCCCTAATTTGTGTTTTTACATAAATTATTCAATTTGACTTGGTCAAAACCAAAATCCAACTTCACCATTAGATTCCTTGGGTCCAAATTAGGTTTGTACCAAAATTTGGACCCAATCTGAGATCATTTTGATGTAGTTAGCATTTTGGTCCAAGTCTGACTCTTGTTCTCTCAAATAGCCCCTCAACTTTTGAAATCCTTGCAAATAGCCCCCCAACTTCTTCATCTTCTTTGCAAATTACTCCTTTCTGCCATTGGATGTCAACCGACCTCCAAGTGGGCTTTGATTGAACGAAATCCTACTCAAACCTCAATCAAATCCCACCAAATTTGGTGGGAATGATGTTCACACCTAGGGAGACCTATTGGGATCAATCTTGACTCCTAACTCCCTCTGATTAGTATGTGCGAACCTAGGAAATGAGTGGGTGGTCGGGGTAAAATCGACCGGTTTGATTATATTTTATTACTAGAAAACACCAATTCTCCGAGGTCGAACTCAGAGAGCAAAACTTGATTCTAGAAGCATAGGAAATCACAATTTACAATATATTATTTTACAAAAAGATTGAATAAAGGAAAATAAAAATGTCTCTTCTTTTCTTCTCTCTTTCTTCTTTTGTCTGCCTTTCTTTCTCTCTTTTCAAACGTCTGACTCCAAGGGTCAGACACCTTAAACGTCACTTGCTACAGTGCTTCTCTACTGCTGCTGGTTCTTCTTCTTCTACTTGGCTTCTTCTTCCTCTTTCTTCTCTGGACTCCTTCTTCTTGCTTCTCTGCTGCGTGCCTTTTTACTTTCTTCTCTCTTCCTTCTCCTTCTGCCTTAGCTTCTCTGCGGCTACAGTGCCATCTTCCTCCTCCTCCTTTGCTTCCTCTACTGCTCCAAATCCTTCTCTCTTTCTCTCTGGCCGCAACTGTCTTCCTGCGGCTAAGTCCTCGTCGCTCCTTCTTCTGTTCCCTGCACAGGCATCCGGTTAGGCAAAACCTAACCCCTACCCTCCCCGCGTCTCTCTCTCTCTCTATTTCACTCCAAGGTTTGCTCTCCCAGAGCCTTAATCGGGTATGCAGGTCGGGTGACGCACCCGGGACCAGGCGCACTGGCGTGGATGGTGCGCGAGGTGTGCACAGGCAGGGTTAGTCGGATTCGGGTGCCAGGTCCAGGAGGGGAGTGTCGCGAACGAGGCGTGGTGAGTGAGGGCGAGGGGCCTCACCCCTATGTGACTTGAGGCGATAAGCCTAAGTCACTTTTGCAACTTCTGCGTATGCACCTGCTCAAACACTTCTGAGGTGGGACTAAAGTCCCACCTGCTTCTGCCTGTGCGCCTGCAGCTGATTGCACGAGCAATTGCAGCTGCAGCTGAGGCCCCTGAAGCCAAGTGAAGGCCTGGTTGATTTCGCGAGGGGATTCCGCGCCTTCTGGACCTGGGAACCAGGGGTGCTGGGACCTGCGTGAAGCTTCAAGCAAGCTTTAAGTTCCTGTACTAATGGAAAAAGATGTCACGACCCTGAAATCACAAATACAGCCTTGCGGCCTTGTCAGACCCTTCAGCAGGCTTCGCTTGAGCACGATGAAGGTGGCTCGAGGGTCAGCATGGCGTGAAGACGCCTGTGTGAGCGTGCCTAGGGCTTATTGTGGCCGTGGAGTTGGGTGTGTTCGGTGGAAGTGTGGGGTGGTGCTGGCGGTTAGTGAATGTGCGGAAGGTGATCAGTGGATTGTGGCGGAGCTCGTGGGGTGACTGGCGAGGCATGTGGAGGTGTGACGCAGTGGCTGCGCCTCGCCAGTGGTCTATCGGAGGTGGAGAAGGTGGCGGTGGATAGTTGCGTAGAAGGGTCGAAAGTGCAAAATTAAAGAGGGGAAATGAAGTGGGGGAGAGAGGGAACTTATCTATGAGTCTCTGGACGAAGGGGGGAAGCGGTGGTAGCGAATGGTTGCGTTGCCATCACCGGAGACAAAAGAGCCCAGGAGAAGGGACGGCAACGAGGAAGAGGTGCTGGAGGGCGCCTGCTGGTACAGCCAGGCAGGCGGCGGACGACGGCAGAGGTAACCCTGCCACTGGTATGGTAGCAGGGCGACGAGAGAGGTGGAGGAGGGTCGCCGGAGCCTGCAGGCAAATGGCTGGAGGAGGAGACGAAATTTGAGGGTTTTCTTCGACCAAATCAGGCTTGAAGGAAGCGGCAGGGGTTGTCGTTCCTTAAATAAGTGTCGGCCGAGAGAGAAATGCGAGGAGGTGGGGATACCTCGCTGGAGGTATAGCCGGAAAAGAGACCCATACCTCTTGAGCGTTCGCACGAGAGGTATGGTGACTGACAAGGCATGGGAGTCGGCCCATGTTGTAGGGGACAATGCAAGGAGTCTCCCTTTCAAATCTGGAGCCAGCTCCCCAGGTCTGCGTGGCGCCATCCTCCGCGCAAAGTCGCCGAAGGTATGGCCTACGCGGGCGGGTGGCAGAGGGACCTGTTTGAAGAAAACAAACGGAAATCTAGGGGGTATCTGCAAGAGTCCAAAAAGCTAAGGGTCAAAAAGTAATTGTTGAGGACCGTTTTGTAAAGTGGGTCAAGGAGACTTTTTCTTAGGTCCAAATTTTGGTATAAACCTAATTTAGACCTAAGGAATCCAATGGTGAGGTTGGATTTTAGGTTTAACCATGTTTTACCAGGTATTTTGCGTAAAAACCTAAATTAGGTTAAAAATTGGGTATGGTTCTCAATCTAGGTCAAGATAGGTTCCAATGGCCAAATTGAAGGTTCTAAACCCGAGGGGATATTTTTTCATGAATTTTATAGGATTTAATTGATTTTTATCTTGCCTGAAACTTTGTGAATTAAAGTGGATTTGTTTTAGGGTTATATAATGTCATTTAATTCCTAGATTTTGTCATAACCCTTTCTTGATCAAACCATCCCACCTTTTCTCTTAGTAAGCCCATTTGATCTGTGTCTAGATCCTTAGAAATCCTGTTTATGTACTGCAATGGTAAAATTACAGTTTTACCCCTTGCAGTTTTACCCCTTGTGTATTATTTTATTCTCAGATTTGCAATTCCCAGATTTAGGCCTTCCCTTAGGTTTTGTAGGAGCTTTTGTTCAATTTATTAGGTCAAAATGTGTTAGTTAGGGTTCATGATGAGGTTCTCATCAGTGGGGTTCTTCTTGAATCCCAAGCAAGCTATGGAGCGTGTTTCCTTTCTTCAAGCTCTCCTAAGCACTATAAAAGACCTCCCATGCCTGTTTTACCTCCCTAACGAGAAATAGAGCCAAAAAACACCTCTTCTTCCTCAACCTCCAACTCGCTCCACCTTGCCCCGGTGACTCTCCACCTCCGGCCTCTTCACTAGCCGCCACGTACCATAGGCGATCAGTTCTTCTTCCCCATGTCTTTCCGCACCTTGCAATACCAGCGAGGTGCTCTTTAACCCTCTGTCGTCGCCGTTATCCACCTTCGAAGCACCTTCCTTCTGTGGCGCCGGCCATACCAGACCCAGTGCCTCCTTCGTTCCCCTTCATTCGCTACTTAGTCTCCTCGACTCCTTATCATCAGCTCATCATCATTGTGCTACTACTTCACAGTTTCGACCATTCCTACACCGTCCATGACTCTGTCTTCCACCTCGTCGGCGTACCTCCAGCGAGCCTTAGCAGCCACCACAGTCCATCAAACTGGTCACTCTCAACTCCCACACCTTCGCCTCATCCACGTGAGCAAAACCCCTCAAGAAATTGAGGGGATTGCTCGCCCTATCCTACCACCAAACAGAACCACCTCCACCTACATTTTTCACGTCCGCTAGGCATCTTCGACCTCTTCCACGGCACGCCACTGCCACCACCACCTTCGCCGCATCCGCACGCTTCTCTTGAATGTTTTTGATGTGGCCTTAAGCCGTTTTCTTCATTTCAGGTACTCGGCTGCCATTGCCATTAATAGAGCTCCTTCGAAGAGCTCGAAGCAAGTGTTCTTACTCCAGTAGCCCCAGGCGTCACCTCCAGACAGTGTGGAAATCATACAGGCCCTTTGCCAAGCCTTCAATTTGGCACTGCAGACCTATCTTTGACCACAATCAAGGGCTCTCTTAGCTACACCTTCACGTGGCGAATTACAGCCAAGATAGTCCCACATCGGGGATGTGGGAGCTCTCCACAGTGCATAAGAGGAATTTGTGAAGAGGGCTTATCGCCCAAGTGACGAGGGGTCGAGTCTCTCATGCACCCTTACCAGCATACCTGCCTAGCCCCACTGCTCTCCTACGATCACGCTTGCAGGCCTAAACCTGGATCCAATTACTGTTCCTACCTAATTACCCGGTTAACCCCGGGTCTTTGAGAGAAAGAAGAGAAGGAGAAAGGGGGGGGTTTGCCTCGCTCTCTAACTCTCTAACACTTGAAGAGAAGAGGCCTTTGCCTTTACGTGACTTGAGAGGGAGCAAAGCAGAGAAGAGAAGAAGAAGAATAGTGCTCACGCACTGTAGCAGGGTGTTGTTTAAGTCGTCTGCCCTGAGCATTTGACGCCTGATTCCACCACTTTGTGCGGCTATACTACTTACCTTGTGTGGAATTACTTTGTTGATACTGTGCAGTTATTTGGTATAATTATAAAGAGTAACTGGTGATTTAAATGACCATTTTACTTGATTCGTTTTGAACATTGCTACTGATTCTCATATAGATATCAGTCTTGCATCGATTTTTCATTATAAATTGCTCATCTTTGTGGTTATATTATGATCTTGAGATTAATTGCTACTTGCTCCATGTGTTCAACATCGGACTTCAAATACGAGTATAAATTGTATTTGTTTTCGTGTGATTTCGACTATACTACGACAAAGTATTTTAAACCCCGATTTTGCACATTAACATTGTGCCCACAATTTAAATTTATTAATGTTGAATTTATTATGTTACATGTAGGGTGTGCCTGCATATTGTGCATGATTTATTGTATTTTTGCAAGAAATGTGAATATATAATATTATAAGGGAAACTCTACCAAAATTTATTCGGCTTTGAGTTTACCTTTTAGGTTTAGGGTTTAGGATGTTGGGTTTAAGTTTTCGATTGACGATGGAATTGAAGTTTAAGTTTAAAGTATTGAGTTACGGGTGTAGATTTTAGGGTTTAAATTAGTAGGTTTAGGGTTTTGATTGTAGATTTTAGGATTTAGTGCATTGTATTTTGGGTTTTGATTTTAACATTTTGAGTTTAGAGTTTAGGGTTTTGGATTTAGGATTTAGGGTGTTAGGTTTTGGCTTTTGAGTTTAGGTTTTAAAGTATTCAGTTGAAAGTATGGGGTTATGGATTTAAAGTGTTCGATTTTGGATTTAGGTTTTATGCTTTTGAGTTGAGGGTTGGGTGTTGGGTTTTGGGTTTAGGTTTTAGGGTTTTGAGTTTAGAGTTTAGGGTTTTGCATTTAGGATTTAGGGTGTTCGATTTTATGGTTTAGGGTTTAGCATTTTAATTTTTGGTATAAAGGTGTTTGATTTATGGTGTAAGATTTATATTTTAAGGGACTTATTTAATGTTTAGGGTTTAGGGTAGGGTTTAATTGAAATGACCCGTTACCTTTTTAGTCGGATAAGATGTCTGGAGTTTCAGTCAGACGTCTGTCTAGACGTCTGAACACATGCCCGGATGTCTGAAAGTGAGATTTTCGTACGTCCCTTTTGCGTTCTACGTGCGGGCGGTGCGCAGAGGCTTCTCTCTCCTCCGCACCCTCACCCCTAAACCCTAAGCCCACTCATTTTAAACCCCCCCTTCACTTCTTCTCGCCACCACTCTCCAGCCACCACCACCTCCAGCATCCTCCTTGTACGGCAGTGACAAGGGAGAGCGAGAGTGACGAGAGGGAGGGCGAGAGAGGGAGGACGAGAGGGTGAGAGAGGGAAAGAGGAAGGAAGAGAGCGTGAAGGTCAGAAGACCTTCAGGATCTCGGCGGAGCTCGCACGACCAACGGTGGGCGCGCGTGCGAGGAGGAAGGGCTAAGGGAGGTGACCTCCTAGCCCTCTGCAGTTGCTGAAGCTGCTACGGCACGCTGCGAGCAATGTTGCAAGGAGAAGAGCGCTGTAGAGCAGGTTCTGGTACTGGAAGTTTTCCAGTATCAGACGTCTGGAGTATCATCCAGACAACTGGCAGGGCACCCGGACGTCCAGAGCTGAAGCCGGACGTCTGAAAGCACAATATCGCGCGAGGTACGTATCTTCCTACGCTACTTTCCGCCATGCAGCATGTAGCGCAGGAGATGTCGAGCTGATTTTGTGCCTGTGTTGTTCATACGCAGGGAAGGCTTTGGGAAGGCGCGTAGGTGCGCTTTTCCAAGTACTTTTGGACAACAGATCACTTCGCTAGATGTCTGGAGGTACTTCCAGACGACCGGAGGCCTTGTCCGACGTCGAGAGCTACCCCAGATGGTCGCAGAGAGGGTCTGGACGTCTGAAGCAGCCGCAAGAAGTGCAAGGTGAGATCTGACGTCTTTTAAGACGTCTAGGACTAGTCCCAGACGTCTGATTTTGGTCTGTAATTGCATTTTTGGCCCGTTTGATGCCCAAATGAAATCGGATTTCCACAAACGAAGTATCGCTGTGTTCCACTCGAGTTTCTCTACGTGTTCGTGTTAAGTATCTACTGTTTTGAGCTCGTCTTATGTAAATTAGTCGCTGGTACATGTTACTAGTTGATGGCGTGTTCGGGGCTTGCGGATACCCGGTAGAGTGGTTTAATTCAGTTGTTAATATTTAAATAAGAATGTACTTATTTGGAATAATCGGATGAAACTCTAGGATGTGGAATGAACCATAGGGTAAAAATGTATGAGCCTGTCTTGTGCTGTACTATTTATTTGATGCATGTTTAAAATAAATTGCTAGCAATTGGTATTAGTGTAATTATGAGATGCATGATAGAATATGAGTTGCTTGTATGTGAATGAATTATGAGATGCATGTTAGAATACGAGTTTCCTGTACGTGAATGAGAAAGTGAACGGTGAAACCACAAGTCGCATGTAAATGATTGAGAATTAAATTGTGAAAACACGAGCTGCCTGTATATGGATGAGGAACGAGTTATGAAACCTGAGATCTGAATGTGGATAAATGAGACAAATAATGAGCATGAACCCTACGGGGAATTAAGAGTATAACTCCTGTGTATGAAAGGAATCTGGAATGTAGATGGGAAGTGTGCTGGCCCTTGTGTACACGGTACCAAGGAGAGCAACTGTCCCTTTTTAGTGTAGAGCGGAGCTAATCACCCTTGGGTTGAGACTCGAGGTTAGGATTGGTCACTCTACACCGAATCTTGTTGGTCCTCGCGTACATGGTACCGAGGTGTGCTACTGGTGTAGGGAGGGAGGTAGCCACCCCATGGGGCCCGGGGTTAAGCTAGCCACCCTACACTGACTTTGTTAAGCCCGCTGGGCAAATCGGGGTAGTCGGACGAGGGTACGTGGACTGTGGAGGGGCGAGACCCCTGTTTGGGTCTGAGGGGCGAGACCCCTGTTCTGAGAGGGTAAGGCCCTATACTATTCCGTGTTGTACTTTGGACGTACCTGCTAACGGAAACGACTGACCGCGTGTCAGTGCGAGGTAGCTACCCGTAAGCTTATCACGCGTGTCGTAGTTACCGCTACATCTCGACAGTGACCTCGAGGTGGTTGAATGGGTGTAGGACTACCGCGGGGGACTCTCCTGGTCAGGAGAGCACCACGTGTACCTTCTACTCCACGGAAAAGACTGCAATCAAGATCGTTTTCACGAGGAACAAGCAAGATCAAGAAATACTTGGATACTTTGTGAACCAGAAATACATAAATAGAAATACAGAAATGAGATAAATAGAAATGAGAATAAAACCTGCTTGTTGTTTTTACTTTACTTGCACATAAATAATGTAAACACCACTCTACTCAGCGTTCGCTGACTCCGTCTTTTCGTAACCTTATTCAGGATCAGGAGTTGAGCAACTCGAGTTTCCGGTTGTAGAGGGAGCTAAGCCCAGCTGAGCCTAGCCGTAGTAGTTTTCTTTCCCGCCCTTTTATTTCTGCTGTAGTTGTGAGTACTGGACCTTTGAGCTACTATTCCTGTTACTTTATGTTTTCTTTCCACTGTTGTTGTTGTGGTGGCATGTACTATTTTGAGACAGTTGTTCTACTTTTCTTTACTGTTTTATTCTTTCCTTCTGCTTAGTTATATTGCATGTGTGAATGTGGTTTATTTACCTATTTTTGGTTATTTCTCATTGGACAACTAGGTCTTTGGATTAGTTGAGGCGAGCCAGTCTCAGGTCCTATAGGGATCCGGGAACTAGGTTGTAATAAAATGGTATCAGAGCAAGGTCGTCCCGAGAAATAAACTAATTGGTCCGAGAATAACCACTCACGTACATATAACTAGGATAGCCACAACAACGTACCGCTTTGATATTCATTTCTAAGTCATTTCTCGATGTAATCCTATATCGTTGACACCTCTTGACCTATCTCTTGCGTCTCCTTTTAGGAGATGCCTCATCGAGGAGTTCCCGAGACAGGCCGTGGTCATGGCAATGGGCAAGGTCGGAGGGGCGGACATGCCGGACTTGAGGCACCAGTTGACCCACCTCTCCTCCCAAGCATTCAGGACTAAGATCTCGCCCAGCTGATCAAAGACATCGTGCGAGAGGAGCTCCACCAACCTCCACGAACACCTCTCCCTGAGGACGTGGAATGGGAGTCCTCGGTGGGATAGAGAGAGCGTCGCAGCGCCGAACGAGTAGGAGGGGGAGGGGGTGATCCTCCACCACCCCCACCACACTCTGACACTTCCGAGCACGAGCCCTCCTTGCCTGGAGGAGTGCATGTTCCCCCACTGCAGCCACACCACGAGCTTTTCGGATAGTTTCGGAAGCTGAAACCCCCTCCTTCAAGGGGGACTACATCTTGGGAACACAAAGATGTATCATGATCTGAGATGCACTTTTGGTGGAGAGGGATGAAGCGAGATGTTAGTGAGTTTGTACAGTAGTGTTTGGTGTGCCAGCAGGTGAAGGCCGAGCACTAGAGGCCTACTGGGTCGTTGCAGCCACTTCTTGTGCCAGAGCGGAAGTGGGAGAGCATCACCATGGACTTGGTGGTGGGTCTACCTATTACCCAGCGATGACACAACGCAATCTGGGTGATAGTAGACAGGTTGACAAAGACGGCGCTTTTCCTGCCGATCGGAGTCACCTTGGGACCAGTACAGTTGGTAGAGAGGTACATTCGCAATGTGGTACACCTGCACGGAGTTCCACGTGAGATTGTATCAGACAGGGATACCCATTTTACTTCCTAGTTCTGGGATGAGTTTCAGCAGGCTTTGGGGACACGGTTGAGGTTCAGTACCGCGTACCACCCCCAGACGGACGGACAGTCAGAGCGCACCATACAGACACTTGAGGACCTTTTACGTGCCTATGTACTAGATTGGAGAGGCTCCAGGGAGGAGCATTTACCCCTGGCAGAGTTTGCATATAATAACAGTTACCACTCGAGTAACGGCATGGCACCCTACGAGGCTCTGTACGGACGGAGGTGTACTGCACCCTTGAGTTGGGCTGAGGTGGGGACCAAGTGGGAGGTTGGCCCCAGGTTGATCTGATAGAGTCAGGAGATGATAGAGCAGATCCATAAACGACTCCGCACTGTCAGGAGTAGGCAAAAGAGTTATGCTGACCGGAAACGCAGAGAGGTGCAGTTCGAGGTTGGGGATCACGTCTTTCTCCGCGTTTCGTCCATGAAGGGCCTGTAGCGTTTTGGGGTGAAAGGGAAGCTTACACCAAGGTTTGTGGGGCCCTTTGAGGTCCTAGAGCGGGTAGGACCTGTTGCTTACCGGCTTGCCCTTCATCCCCAGCTTTCTGGATTGCACGACGTGTTCCACGTGTCCAACCTCAGGAAGTACGTCCCGATCCCAGTCACGTTCTGAGCCATGAGAGTGTCGAGGTGGGTGACGACCAGACCTACCCCAAGAGACTAGTGCAGATACTAGACAGAGCCGTCCAGAGTCTGCGACGAAAGTAGGTACCACTGGTGAAGGTCCTATGGAGAAGCCAACGGTACAAGGAGGCTACCTGGGAACCTGAGACGGCAATGCGAGAGCGGTACCCGGAGCTTTTTGAGGGTACATCTTTTCGAACCTACTCCGGTCCTCTTTAAGTTTGTTATGCGTTTTATGTTTCTTTTTCCACACCCTAGCTATTTAAGTTTCGGGGATGAAACTTCCTTTAAGTTTGTTATGATGTAAAGACCTATCCCACTTTTATCCTTTTAAGATGTCTGGAGTCTCAGTCAGACGTCTGTCCCGACGTCTGGATCCTTTCTCGGATGTCTGAAAGTGAAATTTCTGTACACGTACTGCGCCCTGCGTACGCGCGGTGCGCAGGACCTCTTCTCTCTCTCCTTTCTCCCCCTCTCCCGGCTAAACCCTAAACCCCAGCCACCTATAAAAGGCCCCTCCCCTCCTCTCCTCTCCACTCCACACACCACCACCTCCACTTTCAGAACTGTTGGACTGGCGAGAGGAGGCGAGCGAGGGAGAGCGAGAGGATGCGAAGGAGGAGAGTGCGAGAGGAGTAGGAGGAGGCCAAGGTCAGCAGCTTCGGTGGAAGCTCGACGGAGCTCTTATGGCCATCGCGGGCACGTGTGGGAGGAGGAGAGGCGTCCTCGACCCCTTGCAACGACTGGAGCTGCGGCGGCGCAAGGAGGTGCGCAGCGGCGGGCGCTGGTAGCGGATTCAGATATTGGAAATTTTCCAGTATCATACATTTAGAGCGAAGTCCAAACGGCTGGTGGAGCATCTGGACGTCTGGAGTCAAGACCAGACGTCTAAAAGCTCCTTTATCGCAAAGGTACGTTCTTTTCACGGTTATGGCCATGCAGGCAGCACCGCAGAGTGTATTGTTGCACCTGATTTGGGTGACTGCAACTGTTGTATGCAGGAGCAGCCTTGGGAAGGAGCGCGGAACACTCTCCCACGCACTTTCGGACGTCTGATCAGCTCACCAGACAACCGGAAGTGTTTCCAGACATCTGGAGGAGTGGTCCGACATCTGGAACTGCCTTTAGACGATCGCAGAGGAGGCCTGGACGTCTGAGGACACTGCAGGGACTTGAGGTGGGGTTCTATATCTTTTAAGACATCTGGACTTGTTCCCAGACATCTGATTTTGGTCAGTAGACACATTTTGACTCGTTTGGGGTCCGATCGGGATCCGTTTTATGCAAACGAAGTACCTGTAGTTTCCTTGCAAGTTTCTCTACGTACTAGAAACCTTTATACACTGTCTTGAATCCTCATTTTGTGATGTATTCCCTGGTATAGGGTTTCGACCTGCTGCGTGTTTGGGGCTCACAGAGATGCCTGGGTCTGCGGTTTGAGCCCCCAATTCTCCCGACTTATTTGGTAGAGTGGTTTAATGCTTTTAACAATATTCAAATAAGCATGTATTGTAGAATTAACTGACTGGAACCTTAGGATGTGGCATGAACCCTATGGTAGAGAAATGGATGCACTGTTTGGTACTTATATGCAAAATTGAGATAAACTACTAGCAATTGCCTGTGAAATAATTGTGGGTTGCCTATTAGAATACAAGCTGCATGTATTTTATAGCCAATTGCCTATGAAATCACCAGTGGCATGTATTGAATTATGAAAACACAAGCTGCCTGCATATAAATGAGAACTGAATGGTGAATGGTGGAATCTGGATCAGAATAAATGTGGTGAATATGAGCATGAACCCTACGGGGAATTAGGAGTAGAACTCCTGTGGTTGGTTAGAAACCTGGAATGTAGACGAGAAGTATACTGGCTTTTGAGTACATGGTACCAAGGAGAAAGATTGTCCCCTTTTCGGGTAGAGCAGAGCTAGCCACTCTTGGGTTGAGACCCGGGGTTAGGATAGGCCACTCTACACCAACTCCTGTTGGCCCTCGTGTACGTAGTACCAAGGTTACTAGTGTAGGGAGGGAGTTAGCCACCCCACGGGACTCAGTTAGGAACCCTACACCGACTTGTTAAGCCCTCTGGACAAATAGGGGTAGTCAGACGAGGGTGCACAGACTGTGGAGAGGCGAGACCCTGTTTTGTTTTGAGGGGCGAGACCCCTATTTCTGAGAGGACTAGGTCCTATATTATTCCGTGCTGTACTTTAGGCGTACTCGTTAGCGGAAACGACTGACCGCGTGTCAGTGCGGGGTAGCTACCCGTGCGCTTATTACGCATGCCGTAGTCACCACTACATCTTGACAGTGACCTCGGGGTGGTTGACTGGGTGTAGGATTACCATGGGAGACTCTCCCGGCCAGGAGAGCACCACGTGTACCTTCTACTCTTCGGAAAAGACTGCAATCAAGATCGTTCCCACGAGGAACATGCAAGATCAAGAATATCTGAAAGTTTGAGAAAAATGGGTGAAAAGGAAGTACATCTAAAACAAATAAATAGAGAACAGAAATAAACTTGCTGCTTTTACTATTTTAGATAGTGTAGATACCACTCTACTTAGTGTTCGTTGACTCTTTCTTTTCATAACACTGCTCAGGACCAGGAGTTGAGCAACCCGAGCTTCCAGCTGCTGAGGGTGCTGGGCCCAGTCAAGCTCAGCCGTAGTTTCAGCACTTTCTCGTTGTTTCCCCTTATTGTTGTAGTGAGTTTCAAACTTTTTGCTACTGTTGTTACTGTTACTTTCGTTTCCGTTGTTTCTGTTGTTGTGGTGGTATGTAGTGGAACAACAATCGTACTTTCCGTTACTGCTTTGTATGTTTTTACTGCTTAGTTATATTGCATGTGTGAATGTGGTTTACTTTCCTGCTTTTTGGTTATTTCTTGTTGGACGACTGGGTCTTGGGATTAGTCGAGGCGAGCCAGTCTCGGGTCCTGTAGGGATCCGGGAACCGGGTCGTAACATATTGCATGTGTGAATGTTGTTTATTTTCCTGCTTTTGGTTATTTCTTGTTGGACTAGGTCTTGGGATTAGTCGAGGCGAGCCGGTCTCGGATCCTGTAGGGATCCGAGAACCAGATCGTAACATTAATGCTTAGGGGTTAGGGTTCAAGTTAGGGTTTTTTGTTTAGGGGTTAAGGTGACGGTTTTTGTAGATGAAGTTTGTGATAAAGAAAATAAATTAAAAATAAAATTTTTGATTATCAGTTTTTTTTATTATATCATTTAGTCTCACACACTTGTACAAATTTAGAAGCATTTCATGACAAACAATAGGTATTCTAACTCCTAGGTAGTAGGTTGTGAGAGGGATATATTTGTGTCAAAATATTAGTCCGTTGAGACTTATGATCATGTTATACAGACAATACAGAGTGTATGTATACCTCATCTGCATGCATGATACGTTGTCTTTATAATATGTCATAAGTGTCGTCGTCCTTAGTTAAGAGAAGTTTTGAGCAAGGGGGTCCTTGAAGATTTGATCATAACTTAGAGTTACTTGGTACATGTAACTAGTGTGTAGAGAAATTTCAGATGCATTTTCTCTCTCTTCTCTGGTATACCAACTAATTTTAGCTTCGTTCCTGAATGTCCTTTAATGGGAGATATTGGGAACATAGTTAAGGTTAGTCTAGGGGGTATTCTGAAGAAGTGCGGTGAGGTGCTGCCAAAATTTCTCCACACACTAGTTGCATGTAACAAGTAACGTTGTGATCAAATCTTTAGGGATGTGTTATTAAGTGAAAATCTTCTTTAAAATACAAATGCCTTCTGAATATTTACTCTTAACTTGCAGGTTGTTTGCAATAAAATTTTAGGTTATCATGGACAAGTTTTGGATTGGTCTGAGGAATTTAGATTACCCTAAGTATGAGAGTGGAGTGATCTCATTCTTGGATTAGGCCTTTCCACTATAAGAAATTAGGCTTTTGGCGGGGGTTCAAAACAGTCGGCAAAAGGTATAAAACCCTTGCTAAAGAGTGATGGCAAATCCACCGTCAGCATAGATCTTTGTGAACAATTTTGACAAGAACCTTCTGTATATGTTCAAAACATCGTGAAAATGAACTGCCTACAAATGTATACATTGGCCGACAGTTTCATAACCGTCAGTAAATGTTGACTTTTGCTAAGGGTTGCATAATCGTCGGTATAACTTTTGGCAATAGTTTTAAAACTACCGACAAAACTTTTGGCAACAATTTTGAAAATCGCTGGTAAAGATTTTGAGTGTCAATTTTCTTTTTAGCAATGGTTGTATAACCGTGCGGTATAGATCTTGTAATATAACCTATTTTCTGCCACACAACATACATAACATTTGCATAATAGCCTATATGCCAATTATCTACATGCAGTCCTGTATATAACCTGTATTCCATCACATAACATATATAACATTCACATAATAATAACATTCACAAACAACATTATATTCTTACAAATTGAAATTTAGAATGTATAAAAGTCAAACATCTAAAAGTATATAATATATAAAAGTTTTATAACATAGTTTCAGAAAAGTCCAATAAACAAAAAAGAGAAATTGATCTAAGGATCTATGGAGCCATGTAAGGGGCACATTGTCATTATCACCATGGTTTCTTGGCTTGAAATTATTTCCAAAGCTTTAAACATAACTCTTCTCTGCCAGTTGCCATAGTATGTGGTATCTGCCAATGTTAATGATAAAAGTTAATATTGACACTGCATGAGAATCTCAAATTCCACAATGTAAAGTTGAAAATTTCTCTTGACAATAAATGGTCCTTATCTTGATTAAGGTTTGTTTCGTTTGCAAATGATTGAAGGACAAAGCATGACTTAATTTAGAATAATGATTATGATGAGCAGTTATTTTACCTTTTTTTTGTCTCAAAAATTAAAACATCATTAAAAAAGAACTATGTATTGTCTATCCTACATGATATTTGCATCAAGATAAAGAACTATGTATTCATGTGGTGAATTCTTGATAGAAGGGATACCTACAACAAAGATGAAAATAACCCACAGGCAGTCATTGTGATGTGAAATAATATTGTCATAACAGAACAATAAGGATGCCACCATCTATTCACAGCAAGCTTTGCTTATAGGGATTCTAATGTAATTGGCAAAGTGTGAAGGGATAGTTGTATAGAAATCCCTTTATGCAAGGTACAAAAAAGCATATGTTCATCTTTGGGTGTGGAAATACCATTTGATTTATAGTACTTTTTTAAACGTTATCATTATAAACTTGTATGCGTGTAAAGCCTAATGCAAATGAGCCAGATCATGGTGCAAATTAAATTAATGCTTGGTAGGCTATTTAGTTGATTCGACCAAATTATTCTCTCTTATCCAATCTCAAACGAATATAGAGTAGTGTCTCCAAACAGAAAGACTTAGTGTAATCAATAAAACTCAGAAAGCTTAGACATGGACAAATGTGCTAAGGGCATGATATGCTAAACATACCTCACTTGAGAACTTGTAGTTGCTCTTGTAGGTGTCATGGTTGAAGGCCAAGGCCAATGATGTCACTCCTCGCTAATCCCCTCACGACTCAAGAAATTAACGGGTGCGACGTCATAAGGGTCTCAATTTTCGAGTTAGTTAGGGTTATAATAATCCGTTAAAATAGTATAATGAGAAATTTCATTTTTAGTTAACAGACTAAAATCTACCAAAAATCTGATACAGTTCCCCCTATTTTCTCGCATTTTTCCCAAACTTGTACCTAAAAAAGAACCCGTGCATGCATACCACAAATAAAAAGTGGTTACACCTCACAACAATCACAACCACTTTATCCAACATGTACGGAAAGAAAACTAATCGTATCAACTATCGCAAACTCCTCTTTCTACATCGAAAACTCATTGCAGTTCAAGAATAAAATGGTGCTCATGACTCATTCAAACACCTATATCCATATCCACAATTTCCAAAAGACATAAGTCTAAAATCTTAGGTCTACAATTTTTACCATACCATCATTAAATCACGTTATTTAGGCATCAAGAGATGATTCACATAAAGCGAGGAGAAAGGTACCTACCTGGGGCACGTTTGGGTTTTTCGACAATGGAAGTCGCGACTAACTCAAATCAAGACAACTAACCTAAATAATTGGAAAAGCACATAGTTAGGATTATGGTAGTACAAATATCGTAAACAGCATTGATTAGTAGGCTATTACGGCACACTTTCTCAAATGTCACTATTCTAATATGGATTTGAGTCGGAAAAAAAAAACTATATCAAAAAAAGAGTTTTATTGTCAGTAAGCTATCTATGAGAAAAAGTTTTATGTTTGATACAACTATTGACAATGTCTTAAGAGGAAAATGAATAAACCCGAGGATGAGGGTAGCTCTAGTGGACAAAATCAAGCAACCCTTTTAGCCCTAGATTTGCTCAGTGACCAAACCTGTAGTCAGGCAAACCTGCAATTAGGTATGGTTGAATTTGAGAAGGCCAACTAATGGAGAAGTTCAATATGTCTCATCCTCTACACTTAGTTATGCCTATCATTTTTTTCTAGGGAAGTTCAATATGTTTCTTATTCTTGAATATGTTTAAATGCCCAAAACATTCATAGTAATGTTAGACCTTAACTCTATTTTCTAAAATCTGTATACATGTATGTTGTTTGGATTCTGAATTCAAAGCTGAAAGAAAAGGACACATGGGTTTTGTCTCTTATTCAATGTCATTATTTTTGCGGTATGTTTTATACAAGTATGTTGTTCTATACATTATTGTTGCTAATGCTCTCTTTTCCCTTTTCCTCTTGAATCTGATAATTGATTTATCTGAATCCTATTGGCTACTTTGTTTTGAAAAAAACTCACACAATTTTTGTAATAGATGCAATTCTATATTGTTTGAATGCTTGCAACCATGCAATTCTCCTTTGGATGCTGCATCTCTGTCATGACTCGGTCCCAAATCCCTACAGGATCTGAGACCAGCTCACTTCGATTTATCCCAAAATCGAGTCGTCCAACAAGAAATAACCAAGTAACATTCAACAAACCACAATCACACAAGTACAGTAACTAAGCAAAAAGAAATTTACAGCAGGGGAAAAAAAAAGAACAGTAATATTACAGCCATCACATCAAACGAGTACATGTAACTAAAGACAAAGCTATAAAAACTCACTATCAAGTAGTAGAACTAAAGCTAGGCTCGACTAGGCCCAGCGTCCTTAGCAGCCGATGGCTCAGGCTGCTCAAATCCCTGACCTGTACAGAATTTATTTAACTGGAGTTAGCTAACGCTGAGTAGAGTGGTGGCTAAGAAGTAACATACATTTAACAAGTAGTTAACATAAAAATTTTCCATTTTCCAATTATATTATACATGTGGGAGCGTAGAGATCTCTAATTAGGATTTATTTCTTAATCTTCTTGTTCCTTATAGGAACAATTTTGCTTGCAGCTTCCCGTGATATAGGATGCCCACGTGGCACTCTCCTGGCCGGGGGAGTCCCACCGTGGTAGTCCTATACTCCGTCTACCACCTCGAGGTCACGGTTGTGACGTAGCGGTGACTACTGCACACGTGATAAGCACGCGGGTAGCTACCCTGCAATGGCACGCGGTCAGTCGTTTCCGCTAGCAGGTACGCCTCAACGTACAATGCGGAACAATATAGGGTCTTGCCCTCTCAGAACAGAACAGGGGTCTTGACCCTCCTCAGTCCGCATCCCCTCGTCCGACTACCCCGGTTTGCCCAATGGGCTGACGAGAGTCGGTGTAGGGTGGCCATACCTAGCCTCGAGCCCCCTGGGGCGGATAGCTCCCCCCTACACTAAGTAGCTCACCTCAATACCATGTACACAGGGGCCAGTAAGAGTCGTCGTAGAGTGGCCAGACACACCCCGGGTCCCAACCCAAGGGCGGCAAGCTCCCCTCTACACTACAAGGGATAGTTGCTCTCTTCGGCACCACGTACACGAAGGTCAGCTTACTTCCCTTAACAGCTGCCCATAAGCAGCAAAATTCCCAGAATCATCCGGTTCTCTGTAGTACGATGTTCTTGTTTACATTCCCCGTGGGGTTCGTATAGGAGTTTCTTTTTCACATCCTGGTTGGAATGTTCGGGACAAACAGTTCAATTTTCATTTTATTACAGTAGGGGTCCATTTTAGATAAAAACAGGCAGCTTTTGATTACTTAATCATTCTCAAGCAGTTTCTTCTAACCCTAGTGTTTATGCCAAGACCTAGGGTTCAAGAATTTATTTTCGATTATACGTTTATTCCTTCCTAGGGTTCATCTCAAGTCCTAGGATTACTTACTTGCATGTATTAAATTAAAGATTTAAGGTTGTAACCACTCTACCTTGGTAATCGGGTGGAATGGGGTCTCGTACAGTGGCCCCCGACGTCTCCACAAGTCCCGTACGCCCGACGGATTGGAGACCTAAAACATTGATTGATGGGCCAAAAGGTTCAGAAGGATACAGACAAGGTATCATTATGTAAAGAAATTCGTACGGAAAATAGAGATGGTTCGTTTGCGGAAAAATGATAATAATAGGGCCTTGCACAGCCCAAAACACGCTGTCAGACGGAAATTAGACGTCTGGGAAAGGTCCCAGACGTCTTAAAACAGTTCTTAGGGATACCTCTCTTGGTGTTCTGCTATCAAACGTTTGGAATTCAATGCTGACGTCCAAAGACTCCATCAGACGTCTGGGGGTGCTCCTGGATGTCTGAAACTGCCTCGGCTACGTTTTCACCTTCTAACACATACACATACGCTGTCAGGACTTGTCAGAGAGAAAAAGTACAGAAAGTAGATCTCTACCAGACATCTTGCCCTACCTTCGGACGTCCGGTAAGATGTCTAGGTGTCTCTCCGGTCGTCTGATTCCGCAGAAAAATGACTTCCGCGGAACCGGTTTGGCTCCCCTCGCTTGCAGGCGTTGCAACAGAACGGCGTCGCTCGGGCTCTTCGCTCTTCACTCGTTCTCGCCCTCACTCTGCTTCTCGGCTGCGGGGTCAGCAATGAAGAGGGGGAGAGGTTTATAAAGGGAGAAGAGGTGAGGGGGGCGAAAAGGCGAAGCATGGCGCGGAGTGGCGTCGCAGGAGAAGGCGCGGCGAGGTGCGGTGAGGGAGGAAGTATGGCATTCGTATGTTCCGCGCTGAAAAGCATTTTCAAACGTGACGTCTTAAATGACCAAAGGGGGTGGTGGGTCGTTTCAATCTCTTATCTGGAACCTCTTTCTTCTGGTAAGGAGCCCATGGGGTGATTCTTAGATGTAGAGACGACCTCTTATAGCATTTATATGTTCCACTTAATGTAGGTGAAAAAGAAGAATGTTGGCACCATTTGATTACTTTTTACTTGCCAATTTAAAGTGCTCTTGTTTTGTTCATCTAGTGTTGACTAAGTGCAATTTGTTTCCTTCACAAAACCACCACCAATGTTATCAATTATATTAGAATCACAGGGCTGCACTGTTCACCATTATGTTAGCATTATTTGTTGACAAATGAGTAGGAATAGGGAAATGCTTTTAGAAGAAGCCACTAACTTGGATAGTAGGCGACAGGTGGACAAAAGCTTCTTTTGGTCATAGTAGATGAGGGATACCATTGATTTATTCACCTTGAATCCATTTTCCTATCTGTTATGGCCACCATAATAGTGAAACCACTTATTCATTGCAAATGTGGCCAACAATCATGCTTCACTTCTATGACTTCTAGCCTACCGAGAGAAGGGCTTTGAGAAGCATTTTGCTAATTAATGGATCTGAAGCAGGATATTCAATAAAGGCTATCCAATAAATGCTATAATAGTATGTTGAAACTAAGCTAGAATTTTTTTTGCTAGAAAATGAAGTATATATTAAAATGTGAACATATACTCGAATATAAATTCTTGATTTATCTAAGAATTTCTTATGGATTCCCAAGCAATTCATGGATGGTGAATAAAATTTGTGACTTGGTGGACAACAAAGAAAGGTTAGATGTAGTTTTGTACTAACATGGGAAGTCATCTCTAGTTGAACTTATTAAAAATAATACAAACAAATTGAAGAGTTAATTTTATTATTGCAAAAGGTTTTGTGTCCACTATCATTGATGAGATATGCTTCATTTTCAAATTATGAACACCAAGACGAAAAAATCTAATGGACTAATTTCAAGTATGTTAGACATGTTGCCATTAGGGTGCTTGACAATACAGTTTTCCATTTCTCTACCATTTCTCTCTTCTACTTTAAGAATTTTGCTTTGCCAATTTCTCTCTATTACAAGTATCCAATCCCAATTAATATGAGACAAAGCCAATTTGTTGATTGTTGGGTTCTCTTTACTGGTCTTTAGGTGATACCTGTCACATTTACATCATTTATCATTTTTTTTCTTTAGGTTATTTATTATTATCTAAGTTGTTTGTCTACAATTCTTTTGAGAATGCTGCATAAGTGATTATCAAGAAACCACCGCCAAGGATGGAAGTTGACTTTTTGGCTTTGATTTGGAGCTGCCTCTCCACGTTCCTGTGATTCCCTTTGGAGCTTTTTTTTTTTTTTTTTTTGCATTTTAAGTGCTTGCCCTTACTCAAGTTTGCGTGTTTAGTTTTTTTCTTGAGTTTAATATGACATTTGTTTATATTTTGAGCTTTGAAATATCATTTCTTGGTTTTGTCTATTCACATACATAAGATAAAATCGTGTTGTTGATATTTTACATACATATTTTTGCCACCAATCATGGTTCTCCATAAGCTTATCTAAAATATTTATCATTCTACATATTTATGTCATTTGCAAATGTTATGTGATTGGTAAAATCACTTCTGCAATCAACCTCCACACATCACTCTACAGCATCTATTAGGGGAGATTGTACCTAGTAATCCTTTTTCCTATGTTTTCAAGGCAATGATCCAGGATGGTTAAATGCATCAGAAATTTAGGTTTCTCTTTTTTTGGCAGCAAACAATTTATCCTATGGATTTTTGTTGCTTCCAAATAGTAGAAGGAATAGATAACAGGATATGATCAGAATCTTTTCTTTTTGGTTGGGGTTATTCTGTAGTCTTTGATATGATCCAGGATGGCTAAATTGCATGCTCTAGTTTGCCAAGATCCCCATCATACTAGACTATTAATATGACTATGTGGAACAGGAGTACATTGTGAGTATTAGGAAAAAAATGACACCATAAGATGGAAGAGAACTCAAATGCGAATCAGAAACAAAATTGAAAGATGAGTTGCATGATATTGGAACATAGCACCCATCTTGAACCTTGAATAATAGCACCTTCAACATTCATCTTTTTAATTAGTGCTTCTAGAGAGCCAAATTCCTTGTTGATGGTCTTCGTGAGCTTCTTTTGAGGAGCCTCGGGACCTTCCTCTCAAAAGAAAAATTGACTCTTCTATTAGGAGCCAACAATGCAGAAATTTCCTAATAAAGTGAAACAAATGACAAGGAACCTCTAGAATTGATTAATAATTGGTAGCATATACTTATCTTAATAGGTGCAAGATTCTCTTAAAAAATTATGTGATTTACATGGCCTTCAAGATAAAAATTGTGTTAATAAAGAAAAACAAAATTGTGATAACATACAGCTGGAAAGTTTCAAATAAAAGATTAAATGACCTTAGCTAAGTAGTGGTAAAATTATAGACATTACTGTGGAACAAACTTGATTCCTTGCTAAAGATATGCAACATCAAAGGATTTATGAGATATTCTACACCCTTGCTTTCATATTTATCCAAATGTTATCATTGAGCAGAATAATAGTGGTAGGGACTTTGTGAATAGTAAATAGAATAAGCTTTTTTCTTTCTTTGTGCACAATAATCAAATAAGACATTACAATTAAAGTAATATTAAGAAGTTGTTACTTATGTTTCTACTGGGACTTCCTTCAAACATCTGGTGGTCATGTCAAACCAATAAAATGTAGTAAATCTAGGAGTGGAACTAAATAATCTAGAACCTCTTTGTTACTTAATCTATGTGTATCTGTAATATAAGGATAAATTGTAGTAGATTTTGTTTGAATTCTTGGTGAGGCATTCTATTGAACACATGATAATCATACGGGAAGATGGTAGGGGCTTTGCCCCATAACCGTATGTTAGATCTAGCAGCATAAAGGTCTACACCACCCTCATCCTCACCACCAAGCCCGCGTAACTCCTACTCTTGCTCTATGCTCTTGGTCCTGTCGTCAACACCTTTAGAAAGTGGTGAAGAGTTTGTTTGGTATTTGTTTGGAAAAGTTGGAGGGGAGGGGGGATGGAGGAACTCAAAGGAGGAGTGGTGGTGGAAGGTGGAAGGAGACGACGGGGGAAGGAGGGAGGAGGAGGGATACCTTATGGCTAGAGGACAAAGGAGGAAGCAACAGCGATGGAGGATGGTTGATGCACTGTAGAAGGGGGTGGAGGGGGAAGGCGTCGATGGCAATGATTTTCCCTTAGGGTTGGTTGCGCCCTTCGAGGGGAGTGGCGCCTTTTGAGGAGAACTGGTGGATGGAGGAGGATCGACAGAGAAGGCCATTTGAGACGCAGGCACGCAAGGGCAGAGGACTAGTAGTGGTTGTGCATCATGTGGGATAGTGGAGGTTGTAGAGTGAAGTGAGAAGGCAGTGGCGGTGTGGGAGACTAGCAGCGATGTGGGAGAGCAACAGCGGCGGTTTTAAACTGACAATAGGACCTATTATTGTGCCTTTTGGCCTAGAATTCATCCTTTGCTAATGGTTTGTTAATAACCACCACCAATGCCTACAATTCCTGATGATTAATAATAACTGTCGGGAATAATTCGTCGGTAAATGCTAATTTTGTTGTAGTGTCCATAAAGATAGGAAATAATATAGATGTAGAGAATTTTTGGAAAAAATATTTTGTTCATTTAGGAAGTGTTTCAATGGATTCATCTAGGATAACAAGATAGTTCTAAAACATGTGATCTGTAATGGTTGGTGACAGCATTACATGAAATAGACTACACATGGAGAGGAACCAGCACAGGATGACACAAGGAATACAGTGGAAGTGGATGATTGTGATGATGAGGAAGATTATGATAATCAAATCGATGAGATGCTGCATGAGATAAGAGAGGCTAATCCTAAAATTACAAATGATGAGGAAGGACTTAATAGTTGTAATCAATTTTATGATGCGATGGAAGCAGCTGAGGAGCTTATCGCACCTGGAATAAGTTCCATGTCGAAGCTGTCCTTTCTATTGAGATTATTTTAGATGAACAAAAAAAATGACGTCAGAGGTGCTTCAGTTTATACGGGAGTTGTTGAATAATCCCAACGGTGTGCCAAAGTCATGGTATGAAGCTAAGAAGCAAATTTGTGTACTTGGTATGAATTGTAAGAAGATTCACGCATGTCCTAATGATTGCATGTTATATAGAAATGAGTATGCTAGCTTGACTAAATTGCCCGGATTGTGGTAAGAAAAGATATAGAGGAGAGAGGAAACAAGCCATAAAGGTTCTTCGTTACTTTTCATTAATTCCAAGGTTGCAACGACTATTTTTTTCGAGTAGGACTGTAACATCGATGAGGTGGCATCATGAGAACAAGTCAAGATAAGGTCTTATTTGCCATCCAACTAATTTAGAGGAGTGGAAAAACTTCGACAGCAGACATTTATCTTTTGCAGAGGATTCATGTAATGTCAGATTAGGACCTGCAAGCGACATGTTTAATCCATTTAAGAACATGTACCCGTCGTACTCTATATAACCAGTCATGGTTGCTACTTATAACTTACCTCCGTGGCTATGCATGCGATCATCGTTTATAATGTTGACACTCTTAATCCTAGGTCCTAAACAACTAGTGTTACGACCTGATTCCTGAATCCCTACGAGACACGAGAATCGGACCGACTCAATTGATCCCAAGACCCAGTCGTCCAACGAGAAAGTAACCAAAAGAGTAGTAAAATAAACCACATTCACCATGTATATAACTAGCAGTAACAAAATATAACAGTAAAGAAAAGAACTACTACAATATACACCACCACAACAGTAAAGAAATAAATAGGTACACAAACATGATGCTTACAATAAAAGAGTACAGTGCTAACAGAAACTACTCACTACAACAGAAGGAAAGGTACAGTGGGTACTACACAAGTAAAAACTACTAGGCTCTACTAGGCCCAGCATCCTCTGCAGCCGTAGGCTCTGGCTGCTCGACACCTGGTCCTGAAAAGGTGACAAAGGTGACATGCCAGCGAAACGCTGAGTAGAGTGGCAACCAAAAGCAAAGAAAAACAGTAAGGTGGACAATATCTATTATATTTTTAATCTCTTTCTTTATTTTTCCATTTACTCAATCATTGAATTATTCCTCAAATCCTTCTCTTGATCTTGAATGTTCTTCGTGGGAACGATCTTGGTTGCAGTCTTTTCCGAAAAGTAGAAGTAACACATGGTGCTCTCCTGGCTTGGAGAGTCCCTCGTGGTGGTCCTACCCTCAGTCAACCACCCCAAGGTCACTGACAGACGTGACGGTGACTACGGCATGCGTGATAAACGCACGAGTAGCTACCCCGCACTGACACGTGGTCAGTCGTTTCCGTTAACGGATGCGCCCTAAAGCACAGCACGGAACCAGTATAGGGCAGAGCCCTCTCAGTAACAGGGGTCCAACCCCTCCACAGTTCGCGCACCCTCTCCTGACTATCCTGGTTTGCCCAGTGGGCCTAACAAGTCGGTGTAGGAGGGCTAGCAGAACCTCAGGGCCCGTAGGGTAACTAGTGCTCTTCCTATACTAGTAGCTCTCGGTACTGTGTACACGAGGGCCAAAAGTCGGTACAAAGTGGCCAGACCTAACCCCGGGTCCCTGGGGCGGCTAGTTCCGCTCTGCACTAAATAGGGGGACAGTCGCTCTCCTTGGTACTCTGTACTCAAGGGCCAGCTCACTTCCCCAATTCTATTCCATTCACTTCCCAGGAGTTCTACTCCTAATTCCCCGAAGGTTTCATGCTCTTTTAACTCACCCAATTTAGGTTTTATCATTTCAGCTTTATATTCATATAGCTCATGTTCTCAACAGTAATTATCCATTCATAAATAGGTAGCTGTTAACCAATTACAGGCAGTTATCGTTTCCTTTCTACTTTTCTAAGACTGCAATGTATATATATTCAATCTAGTTTTCCAGTCCTAGGATTCATGTCATATCCTAGGATCTATCATTCAATCTAGTTTTCCAATCCTAAGATTCATGCAATACCCTAGGATCTATCGTTCAATCTAGTTTTTCCATCCTAGGATTCATGCAACACCCTAGACTCTATTAATTATTTCACAAGTGCATAATTTTTGATAAATGATTAAAAGGCCACTCTACCCGCAAAATCGGGAGTACTAGGGGCGTGATCGGCAAGCCCGCGTGCCTCCGCAACCCCCAGAGTTGCAACGGAACGGGGTCCTAACACAAGGATCAATTACAAGGAGCTACTCAGAACATGATACAAATACTGTAAACAGGTAGAGGGACTAAATCTGAGAAGAAAGAAACTTGAAACACGGAAAACAGACTCCGAACGGACCCTAAACGGGTCAAAAACGACAAGTCTGCCCAAAATCAGACGTCTGGAACATCTTCCAGACGTCTTAAACGGTGGCTCAGGTCATACGTTGATCCTACGCGGTCCTTCAAATGTCCAAACTCCCGCTGAACCGTCTGGACTTAGTTTCTAGACGTCCGACTGTCACTCCGGACGTCTGGAGACCCTCTCCGTCGTCTGGTGCTGTGCGCAGACGTCCGATCTACGTGGCAGGGCGTGTCCTTGCGCCTTCCCGAATGAGACCTGCACGCACACGCGATCGTCCTCAACACGAAATGAGCAGAACACCTTGGCGGGACGGCTGCATGGCCGTACACGCGAAAATAGGAAGGAGTGAAAAATATCGTACCTTTCAGACGTCTGGACCTTCCTCCAGATGTCTCTCGCGTCGTCTGGACGTATGTCCAGACGTCTGATTTTGGGAAATTTTCCCAGGATCAGGACCTCCTCGCCCTCCGCCCGCAGCGCACGGCCATGCCGTGCTGCGCTCGCATGCTGCCTGAGCTGCAGCAGCTCCTCCCCAGCACCACGCGCCTGCAGCGCACCCGCTGGCCGGCCCTGGCTGCTCCGGCAAGCTCGCAATCTCGCGATCAAGCTCTCCCTCTCGCTGCAGCCCCTCCTCCCCACGCATTCACAACAGCCGCTGCGGCTGTCCTCGCCCGCTCACTCTCTCGCTGATAGGAAGAAGAAGAAGAAGGCGATGGAGTGAGGGTGAGGGAGAGGAGAGGGGGTATTTGAAGGCTGCTGTGGGGAGAGAGAGAGAAAAAGGTGTCTGCGCCTGTAGGGAGGAAGGAAAGAGAAGAAGGAGGACGGCGGTTCAGTCTGCGCGTGCATGTGCGTAGACGCGAACCCGTACGCCGAAAAAATTAATTTCCAGACGTCTAGGAAGGCTTCCAGACGTTTGGACCAACTCCCAGATGTCTTAAATGACGTTTGATGTCAGGTCATAACAACTAGGAAATGTAATTGATGTCTATTTACAACCATTAGTAGATGAATTGAAACAATTATGTCACGATGGTGTTCAGATGCATGATGCAAAGAATAAAATTTTTTTTCAGATGTACGTGGCTTTGTTGTGGATCATTAATGACTTCCCAGCGTATGTGAATCTTTTTGAATGGACCACGAAAAGGAAGTTTGCCTGCCTAGTATGTATGGCAGATACACATCATTTGTGACTCCCTAAAGATACACATCATTTGCCTGGCTAGTATGTATCCTCCAACCTCATTTATGGTCGGAGGAGGTCAACGCCGAACTGCAGGATGCCACTTGCAGGATGGAGCATCAGAAGGAGTTGTTAGAGTGGCATAACAAGCAATAGGAGGAGGTCTTACCCTATCTTCGAGGGGGGTGGTGGTGGTGGACCTGATTATCCGTCGTTCCACATTCCGAGGTGTGGCGACGATGATGACATTGGTTTTGGGGCGGTGGCATAGGTACTGCAGTATAATGTATATGTGTTTATATCATTCTTGTAATTGCTTACATTGTTATAATATTTGAACCTCGTTTATATATATATATAGAAATTAGTTTCATTGTATAATTACTTTATATTGAATGTTTTGAAAAATTTACGTCATTTCCATGAATTTCTTATTTCTTTTGTGTAATTACTTAAAAAAAAAATATTGGCGATAGTTTAATAACTATTTCTAATAGATTAATAAGTTTGCCTTACATTAGGAGATAGTTATTAAACTGTCCCAATTGGCTACGATTTTTCTATAACCGATCCAAAAAGTGCGAAAATTTTTTACGCATAAATCGGGTTCCTGCAGAGAAAATTGGCAACGGTTAATTGACAATTGTTATGAATTCATTTTAGCGACAGTTTGAAACCATCGTCAAATCCCACTTCCATGTTTTCTTTCATGTGCTCAGATGACGATGATAAGGGATTGTAACTGTCACCAAAAGAAAATAGTGACGCGATATATTGTGACAGTGTTTGGTGATGTTAATTACGTTTTGGCGACGGTTTACAATCGTCACAAAAGTAACGTACTATTGTAATGTTACCAATACCAATACTCATTTAGTATAGAATTCTGATGAGAAGGGTAATTGTTCAGGTCCGTTCTAAATTAGAAGTTGGTTAATTATAGTTAAACCCATAATATTTCTAACATGTCCTCCCATAGTCGTGTGAGGATACCTTATTAACATTATATGTCTCTAATGAATGTTTGATTAAATTATCTTACCTTATGCTTCTTCAATATTTCTCCCATTTTTTAGTGCCGGAGCTTTAATAGATTATGATCAAATTAATCCTAATAATATAACTTTAAATATATGATTTGTAGGACAATTCAATTTTGATACAAATACTTATCTTACAATAAAAAGCCCAATCCTCGACAATCCTCGATAACATTATCTTGTTAGCACCCACATGGTAGAAAATGCTATTAGAAAAACACAATTACAGAAACTCCAAAATATTACTTTTTAAATACAAAGAACCGTATTGAGAAATGTGGAAACGAAGTGAGGACTAAAAACCACTCCTATTGGTTATTAGACAATAATTGAGTGATATATTTATTTCTTTTTTCATGAGATATGGATAGCCACTTCTATTTTTGGTCTATACTCATTGGACTGAATGATAGAATAAATGGAATTCCTAATTATGTATCATCTTAGCATTAATACAGTAGGGATATCCCCTACTTTCTCTTATCATTGGAATTGAAAATTTAGATGTAACGTAGCAAACAAATTGGATTACACTCCTCTTTTGAAAGATATTTTCGAAACCAAACACCGGCTTAAAGAAGAAGTAATAAGATAATTCTATTATTTTTGATTTTGTAATGATTGCCATCTAAAGAAAGAATTAGTTGCATACTTGTCATAAGCAACAATAAAATGAGAGGTTATTGTAAAATATCAACTTTTCATTTATTTTTAATCGGAAGGACAACTTGATGAAAGAAGTCATGATTATCTCTTAGCTTCGCTACTTTTATTGATCACAAAGCTCCCAGAAAAAATCTTATGCAATTGTGATATTTTGTTCTTATTCATGCGGATGCAAGTTTAAAAGAGGATATTTTATAGTTTTCATGTGAGTTCTGAGGAGATCAACTTTCCTTTTAATCCAAAGATGAAGATTGATGGATACGGAGATTGAAGTGAATTTTATGAATCTAATTCTTATAAAGATATAATACATGTGAAATTATGATGTATGTGAAACCAAGTCGCATTAAATCTGCTTCTCCACGAAACAAGAATACCCATCCCTAACCTATCCTTTTTACTCCCTAATTCCCGATGATCACCGGCAAACACCAGGCTGAAATCCAACAACTCCCACCTCCCCACTCCCAACGACACCGCCACCGCCACCGCCACCACCCCACCCCCCGGGTTCTCCTGCCTCCACGCGTTGCCCATCCAGCGGTCCCTCCCTCCCTACCGCACCCCATCACCCTCTCAGATCCCGCCACGTATCCCTCCGGACCCACATCCCTCCCCATCTCCCAACACCACCCCAAAAATGTCCCAATTTAATGCACAACACTCCCACTCCCCCACTGATCTCTCTGTCTCTCTCTACCCGCGAAGAAAAAGGACCGGCCCTTTTCACACACCCTCCTCCCCACCCCCCTTCCTCGCGGGCCCCACAGCGGCCCCTCGGCTATATATACTCCCAACCCCGCGAGACTTGCGAAGCTGTCTTTCTCGCGTTCCCCTCGTGCCCCTTTCCGGTTCCCTTCAGAGCAAGCGAGCGAGCGAAGCGAGAGAGCAAAAGGGGCTCTCGTGAGATCGATCACGGGAGACGAATCTCCTACTCGGCGATCGGTGGTCTCTGCATTGCTCCGATCGGCGGATCGCGCCCTCCGGCGGGGGATCTGGTGAGGTGGGGGTGGGGCGGGGGGGGAGGCGGCGATCGGGCGGATCGGGAGGCATCCCCGCGCCGGTCGAGGGATTCGAGGCGGTTCGATCGGGGGGGAGTTGGTGTTTGATCGGCGTACGGACGGGTCGGATTGGAGTGGGCAGGGGGCGGCGGGAAGGCGACGCCTTTGATCGGGTTGGGGGGAGGGGATAGATGCCGGATAACAGGCAGGGCGGGAATGCGAGCGGAGGCGTCTCTGGATCTCCGGCGGCGGAGAAGATCGAAGGTAAAGTCGGGGGCTTTTTGGTGTTTTGGAGGGGTCTTTGATTGCGGAGTGGGAAAGGAGGGTGTTTTTTTGCTTTGGGGCTGATGGGTTGTGGTGTGTGTGCTTGGGTCTCGGTGTTTTGTGTTTATTGCAGAGTCGATGTGGAGACTCAAGATTCAGGAGAACCAGGAGGAGGGGGACGACGGGGTGAACCCGTACCCAGATCGGCCCGGGGAGCCCGACTGCATTTATTACCTGAGGACTGGCGTGTGCGGGTACGGGAGCAACTGCCGCTACAACCACCCGTCGTTCACTGGGCAGGTAAGTGGGGAAGAAGAGGCCCCCGATGGTATCTCTTAAGTTGGGTGTTTTCCCCCGAGTGAGTGCGTTTGGTTGGTAGTGCGTTTTGGGTGATTCGTTCATGTGGGTGTGTGAGGGGGAGTGTGGTATCAGTCAGTGAGGAGGTAAAAGAGAATCATTTAAGGTGGTTTTTTGAAGTACGTTGGGTAATTGCGGGAATAAATCTTGGCATGGTTATGCAGAAAGGATATAGTTTGATGGAGGTGGAAAATATACATTTGATGGGTTTCCATATTGTTGGGTCCACGAACCTTGACTCTTGCTGTTTAATGAGCCATGTAACATTGCATGGAACGTGCTGATTATGGTATTTGAGGCCTTAGTCCATTCCTTTTACAGTTTCCATATTAACTTAGTTACGTGTACAAATTTCATGTTTTTAGGAAATAAGTTGTGTGACACTGTAACAAAAACATGTTAAATGTTGTATTGAGTGGCTTAAAACGCTTCTTTTTGTACCTTCTATATACACTTTGGTTATGTTTGAAATGTAGTTGTTTCCTTTTCTCCTCTATTAGCAATTAAATGATGTTGGAGTGGAACTTTTCTGTACAGGGTTCCCGATACAGAGCTGAACTCCCGGAAAGAGTTGGGCAGCCGGATTGTCTGGTACCCCAAGTTTTCTTCATTGTCATCTTTTTTGCCTCAGTTGAAATGAGCTGCTCAATTGAAAATTTTGCACTGCCACTCCACTTGCTTTTTTTTTTTTTTTTGTTTTGATGCTTTTTAGATGAATTCCTTGATGCTCTTTGATATACTTGGTATTTTAGTTGTCTCGGTGGATAGCTTTAAGCTTTCAAGAGAGAGATTCTTATTGCAAGTCATTTTTGAGGATAAAAAGGTCTTAATTTGTAATCCGTAGCCTATTTTTTAACTCAATACCGACAAGATGGAATAGCTGTGCAAACTTTTTGTTCATTGTTTGGTTATGAGGTTACTCATACATCTTGCTTGTTGCGTGGCATCCTTTTCTTGCAAATGCTATAAGAACTGCATCTCTCTCGTTTATTCCAGTTTGACATAGTTATTGATTCCGTGGATTCATTGAGTATGAGTTGTGTAGCAATCTATGCCATTTTACACCTTGGCAAGGAATTTATGCCGATGTATTTCCAAGATTCCCTGTGACATTTTTGGATATCTTTATAGTGCATAAACAATATATGGTATCCAATTAATTGGTTATGTTGACAACTATTTTGTTGTCACAGTTGGGACTTGATGTATGAAAAATCACTTGACGCAGCTAGAACTTATATAAATTTCTGTAAAAAAGTTCAAGAATGCCCTGCAAAATGATCACAAAATTGCTCTTCAGAAAGGTGTAAATGGCTCGGGTTTGGTTAAACCTAAAATCATACTCATTTACAAATCCCAAAACAATAGCTAACCCATTTATAGGGATGCAAGTTTGTGTCTACCCGAGCCCAAATGTACCCGACCCAAAAAGAACGGATAAAAGTAAAATCCGACCTGTTTGAGTTTGGGTTCAGGCTTTAATGTAGAAACCTAATTGGGTTTGGGTGCATACCCACGAACCCAACCCGATTAACTGATTAATTCTTTAAATAGATGCACGAGCATTTTTATGTTTTATGGAAAAATTTTATATTGTAACTGTTGGGATTCAGTGAAGGTGCCACGTGGTAGCTATCCAAAGGCTAATAGGGCCATCGATTTTGGAGTCCAAGAAGTCAATTAGGAGCTGCTTTTCCTTAGTTGGCAAGCAAGCTTAATTTGGTTTATTTATTTTAGGAGATATTGTAAGATTTGGTTTTACCAAATTTAGAAGATCTGATTAGATTTTGTTAGTTAAGTCTATTTTTAGAAGTGGTAATATGTACTCTCTATTTAAAGAGAGCCTTTCTTATGATTTCAGATTTAAGCAAGAACATTAATTCTTCCATAATCAAGAGCTCCTCTCCTCTCCCAACTTCCCAACAACACAACCGACCCATAGGGACGATCCTGGCAACCTGCACACGCATCCAGCAAGCCAGTTCAAGTCTGAACCGACCCTCTTTTAGCCTTTGTAGGTGGTCTACACCACCAGACCAGCCTCTCCTCTCTCCTGCAAACCAGTCCACAGCACCCAGACCAGTCCATATCAGGATTGGCTGGTCTCTGCACCAGCCGCAAGGTGCTTCTCTCCCTCTTCGTGCATTGATAGTCACCTTGACGGGTTATTGTTCCCATGCACGGGAGTCTCGGCGCTCCGCTTCCATGCCAATTCTTGACACGGTATTAAAGCAGTTGGTCTAGACTCCCTGTTCATGTGGTTTAAGATCGTGCGGTGGTGTTTTACGCATCCAGAAAAGTTCCCCCTCAACAAAATCGGCGGCTTACGTGGTGAAGGAGGATCAAAACCAACGACTTACATAGTAGAGATGGTAGGAGCATCATTGACTGTCAATGACGCTTCGCTCAGACCGGGAGAGAGCAAGGTGATTGTCTTCGGGACAACCATCAAGCTCCGTGGAGCCTCCAACTACATTTTGTGGGCTTGCGCCTTCAAAATCTTCATTGGAGGTCAAGCGAAGTTGCATGTTTTTTTGAAGGAGGCACAGGAGAATGACAAGAAGAAGTACGGGAAGGAGATTAATTAGAAGAGGCATAGTATAGCCTCTAGAAGAACTCCAAGAATGCATCAACTTCTATAATTTCTCTTGGTGACCTTGGCTTGAAGAAAAGCTGAAAGTCTTTGCCAGTTCAGGAGCAAGGCACCATACTTCTTGAGGAGACACGTGGAACTTCCTCTTACATCGAGGAACATCGAGATGAAGAGCTCGACTTGCGAACGTAGAAGAGACACGAAGATCATCCTCAAAATCTCAAGAAGAAGAATGGTCCATCAATTTCAATTTCGGCAAGTTATTGGCCTCCCGACCTTCGAGTTGAGGGGGACTGTTGGAATTCGGTGAAAGAGCCACGCGGTACATGCCATGTAGTAGCTATCAGGCCACGTAGCAGCTATCCAAAGGCTAATAGGGCCATTGGTTTTGGAGTCCAAGAAGTCAAGCAAGAGTTGTTTTTCCTTGTTGGCAAGTAAGCCTAATTTGGTTTATTTATTTTAATAGATATTGTAAGATTTGGTTTTATCAAATCTACAAGACTTGATTATATTTTGTTAGTTAGGTCTATTTTTAGAAGTAGGAATATGTACTCTCTATTTAAAGAGAGCCTTTCCTATGATTTGAGATTTGAGCAATAACATTAATTCTTCCATAATCAAGAGCTTCTCTCCTCTCCCAACTTTCCAACAACACAACCGGCCCACAGGGATGATCCTGGCAACCTATAGACGCACCTAGCAGACCGTCCTCTCCTCTCTCTTGCAGACCAGCCTGCACCCTGCAGACCGGTCCACAGCACCCAAACCAGTCCATATCAGGATTGGCTGGTCTCTGTAGCAGCCATAAGGTGCTTCTCTCCCTCTCCGTGCGTTGACAGACACCCTGACGGGCTATTTTTCCCACGTACGGGAGTCTCCACGCTCCGCTTCCACACCAATTCTTGACAGTAACCATATTAATTTTTGTATGTGAAATTTCACCATGCTGCAAATGGCATATCATTAATTTTTACTATTTAGAATATTGTATGTTTTATATATTTTATGAATGGTGTATGATCATTATATTATGGAATATTGTTGGCAAACTAGCAATGAATCATGCTATCTTGTTTTATCTTGTTTGTTTTCACTGCGAGCTTGATTTGATTCTAGAGTTCATTTATAAATGGGTTGCTAGTGGGTAAACGAGCACCCGATGGATAGATGTTATGGGTTTGAGTTTTTCAACTGGGTAAATGACAAATAATGATATTGCAACCACATTCCAACAAAAGCTCCAGAAAGTTGGGCAATGGAATATTCATTGGAGTTGTTGACTCAGAAATCAAATTTAGAGGATGTTAGCAATAGGGCATAGTTTCTAGTGCTGCAGTGCCAGTCAAGTGACCCGAATCCCTGATTGGCTTTGAAGTATTGGATTCAGGTGGATGTTATGCAGATGATGGCAAACTTTGAGGAGGGTAATAGGGGTTCAACAGATTGAATAAATTCTTCATATTTTTATTGCCCAAGAGAGATGGTGCGGAGGCCATTGAAGATTTTAGACTGATAGCGCTCTCCAATGCAGTATATCTTATTGTGACCAAGACACCAGTCAATAGGTTCTGTGGGGTGCTACCAGATATTATTTCGCCGGCAAAGACAACCTTTGTCCTAGGAAGAAGTATCATTGATTGTTTCGTCATGGCTTTTGAGATGCTAGCTTGGTGGGCACATCAAAAGAAGATGGCATTTTTGTGGAAGATGGACTTTAGCAAAGCATATGATTCGATATAGTGGTCTTTTCTATGGGCTTCTTTGATGAAAAGAGGATTCCATCAGGTTTGGATTGACTGGATGAAATGTTGTGTCACTACTACCTCTTACTCTATTTTGGTTAATGGTAATCTTGTTAGTGCTTGGGTACAGCCAAGGAGGGGGGTTAGGTAAGGTTGCCCCCTGACACCCATGCCCTTTATCCTGGTGGCTGATGCGTTTGCAAGGGCCACATCTAGAGCTTATTCGGGAGGTATCTTTAGCGGATTTACGGCGGTGGCATACATTGAGATTTCAATATTGTAATATGTGGACGACACTATTTTTATGGGGGGATTTGCAATTGAGGTGAGGAGATTGTGCATCTTGTTGGAGATGTTTGGAGAGGCTTCAAGGCTGCAGATTAATTATGCTAAGTCAACTTTTATTCCTATGCAGATGTCTACTGAGGAGGCATAGGAATGTGGTATAGCTTTATGCACCGCAATTGATTGTTTACTGATTTCTTCCTTGGGCCTCCCGTTGTCACGTGAATGCATTTGCGTTTGGGATTGGTGTCTTTAGGAATGTGGTATAGCTTGATGCACTGCAGTTGATTGTTTACTGATTTCTTACTTGGGCCTCCCGTTGTCACGTGAATGCATTTGCGTTTGGGATTGGTGTCCGATTGAGAGGATGAAGAAGAGGCTTAGTGGACGGGCCTCCAAAATGTTATCTAGAGGAGGTAGATTGGTATGATCAAATTTGTTCTCTCTTTGATTCTGGCCTACTTAGTTTGTTTCTAAGCTCCCTCGGAACGTAGAGAGGTGACTCTTAGGTTTGATCCGAGATTTCTTTTGGATTAATTTTGGCAATTTTGGGAAGGGTGTCAGGTTGGTGGTTTTGGAGGAAATTTCTAGGCCTTTGAAGGAGGGGGGCTTGGGAATCCGAGATGCTGGCACGTTCAATGACAACAGCCTTTCTAAGTGGATTAATAGAATTATGCAGCATAAACATGACTTATTCGGAAAGTTTTTTGAAGCATGTTATGGACCTTTGCTAAATTGGGAGCTGTTAGAATCACCTACGAGGGATGCATCTTACTTTTTCAGGGGCCTAACAATGGTAGCACCCAAGATTAGACGCTTCTTTTTTCCCTTGGTGGACACGAGGGATGTATTTCATTTTAGATGGTTTGCTTTATGAGAGATTCCCCAGACTCTTTGCGCTGGCCATAGACAGGGAGATTATGGTAAATGGTTGCTGGGATGGCTCTTGGTGCCTAACTATTGTGGGAAATCTTTCTCAGCAATGATTAGAGGATTTTCGAGCCTTATTGCAACAACTCCATGGTTTTGCACCTGAAGGAGGGGTGGACACATGGCTCCGGGATGGAGGGAAGTTTTCGGTTAGAGAGGCCTACCACAGAATGCGAAGTGTTCATGGTGTAGTAGATATTGATTTCCTTAGAGATTGTAGACTTATTTGGTCCAGAGATTGTCCACTAAAGATTAAGATTTTTGCTTGGTTGTTGCAGAAAGAGTGGCTTATGACAAGGGTATGGAGGGCTAGATGGATGCCAAAGGCTGACGGAACTTGCTCATTGTGCAAATAAGGAGACGAAGATATTGACCATCTATTCTTTAGTTGTACATTTTTTTCTCAGATATGGATGAAGATTGGTTTGAGTGGATTGATCACTCAAATCAATTTCAGTTTTGGAGTTGAGGTTGGATGCATGCCATAATACTTTCAGATCGAAGAAGGAGAAGGCAAAGGTGTTGGTGGTACATTAGGGAATTTGGTTGGGAAGGAATGCCACCATTTTCAAGAGGCATATTCCTTACATTGAGAAATTTGTTTTCATTATCTCGCTGCTTATTCATTTTTGGGAGACTTGTAATAATTTTACAATTGCTGTCATTTTTGGCTATTAATGAATTAACTTATAGGTGATTATCACACGGATAATCACCCTTTCTCTCTTTTAAAAAAAAAAGCCTTTGGATCAATGGGGTTTGATTCCCTCAGACGATCTGGTCTAATTGATATGGGGACTATATTGAAATAGAAAAGATGTTGAGCTTGTTGGAAAGAAGGTTGGCAATGCTCCCTCTCCATGGTTGGCAGGTATTGACAATAGGATGCTAGTGGAAAAGAGCTGCAGAGTAGCAGCAGTGGTGGGGCAGATCGGTGCTGCTGTGGGTGGCAGGTATTGTGTTGAGGGCAGGATAGTGATTGGTGGCCCAGTTGCTGTGGATGAGGGCGAAGGGCAGTGGCAGTGTGGCGGTGTGGCAAGTGGAGAGTGGTGAGATTAAATGAGAATAGAGGGGAGATCAATTGATGGAGAGGGTTGTGGGTAGCGGGGCTAGGGATACAGGGAGGGGAGAGAGATATAGAGAAGATGGCCGGTGAGCTCTGATTTTTCTTTTTTTGCCAGCCAAATCTGTCAATTATTACATCTGAAAAGCTCCCTTGTACAGAGGTTACATGAGAACAAAAAGGGAAAACACAAGTCTTCACTCTATTAGGGGAAATCAATTTCCCAATTGACAGAATTTCTAATTTTGCGAAATTGATATTGATCTCGTATCAATAACTCAAAAAGAAGGTATACAGAAGATATATTGTTGATATCATAAAATTAACAGAAGTAACTTCACATGTCACAAATTTCATGAATTTATGATTTTAATTAGTACTACACACACGAAGAAATAAATTTTAAGTGAAACATAATATAAGTATAAATAATTGAAGAAATCTACCTTAACATCAAAATCTAAACTGAAGAGTAATTCATTATTTGATTAATAGGATAAGGATAACTAGGAAACCTTAATCTACCCAATAATTGGCGTAACCTCAAATAAAATTTGAAATGAATAGCAAATATGGTTTGAGATTAGATTTAGAACCATAAAATTACGATAAAATTGAATATTATTTCATCATTTGACTAATACAATAGG
The DNA here is from genome assembly GCA_037157565.1 of Thalassia testudinum. NCBI lineage: Eukaryota > Viridiplantae > Streptophyta > Magnoliopsida > Alismatales > Hydrocharitaceae > Thalassia > Thalassia testudinum. The sequence continues at coordinate 192,249,830 of JAZHRO010000036.1, forward strand.
TAGAGAATGTTAATCTGGCCAATAAATGAAGAGATCAAACTCGGAATAAATAATAATGCATGCTTGAGGTTGAGATTAAGACTTAAAAAGTTGATAAAATCACAAAAGAAGAATTTATATGAAGATTAAATCATAAATTAAATGAGATATGAGCTTCCCTTGTGAGCAAAGAGGGCAATAGGATCAAACAACACCAATAATGCCAATGCAAAGGGCTAGATTCGAGAATGGTAACTTTCCTTGTGATATATCTCTATATCGATGATATATTCATCGATATATGGAATATATGTATTGCAACCTTTGTCAATATCTACGATATCGCCAATACCACCAATATATCATTGATATCCTAGAATAAGGATATTCCATGGGTACTGATATGGGTCCTATTGGCAATATGCAATGTATTGGCCATATATAAAAATAAATAAAATATTTACAAAAGCAAAGTTGGCTATAAGCCCCTTATAGGGAAAAAAAACTAGGGCAAAAATTCGGATTAGACTCGTATAAGTTATGCACCTGAATATTGGCCTGAATTGTTAGCTTACATGTTTTGAGTCATTTATGTTTACTTTGTTATTTCTCGAGTTGTAGTATTTTCTATTATAAGACTATTTGATTCATTTGTTCTAACTTGACATTAGAGCTGCAATCCTAGATCGGGGTCCGATACCTACCTTGATCCCTATATCCCCTTCCTCCAAGGGCTACGTGTGGTGCTTCCTGTTGACATCGGCCTCGAGGTTGGTCGGTGGACACTGCACATCCTTCTTGCTTTGTGCGTAGCCCAACAACCCCTGCTAGCAGATCTGTCCTTTGCCCAATGTTGCCCTCCTGGGGTTAATCTGCTATAGCGTCGACCAAGTGTGCTGAGCATGGATCAGATCAACTGTGCCAGTCCTCTACATGGATCTCTATGCCTTTCTTCCAGGATTGGGCTCTACAGTAGGATCTGCTGCTCCTAACAGATTTAGACTCTACAGCAGGATCGGGCTCTACAGTAGAATTTGCATTAGTTTGCATCGCTCATCAGATTAACAGGGTCTAATTTGCATCATTTACAACAGGGTTGTAAGATCTGTGGCTTTTATCTGCATCGCCTAGCAGATCTGCATCACCTGGTTATGATTTGCAGGGACATTCGTTACTTCTTGATGGTTTGATTTTCTCTCTCCCGTGTTCGTGGATGTTGGTTGATTTTGGTTGAAGTCAATATGGTGTTCGAAAATTCGTCTTAGGTGACATCGGAGAGCCTCTCTTTTAGTCCCATAGTAAAGCTAGATGGGACTAATTACACCTGATGGTTACATGCATGTTCAATGACCACAGAAGGTCATGAAAATCGATAAGGAGCATACTGTGCTTCGACAAAAATCAGAGGAAGAAAAGGTTCCTGCAGAAGAATATAAGGCCTTTGTTACGACTAGAAGAACACTTGATACTATCATTATTACCTGGAGTATGAGATTCAGTTTCGAGTATTTAGTCAGCATGGTATATCTCGAGCAGTAGCTGTGTGTTAGCCTTAGGTAGAGGAAGCAGATTGGTTTGTTGACTCAAGCATGTCTCAACGCATTTCTAGTGATGCGAGACAATTCTCCACTATTCGTTCAGTGCCATTAGGTAGTAAAATTGTGCAGTTTCTACTTTTCAAAAAAAAAATTTGTGCAGTTACTGATGGACAACATTCTCTTATATCTGGTTAAGGAGAGGTTTGTGTGACTCCGCACATGGAGTTGTAGAATGTTCTTTTGGCTCCTAATTTCCCATTGAGGTTGCTTTTAGTTAGCCGGATCACCAAGGAGTTGAATTGCAAAGCAGTCTTCGATGCTGTTTCTTTCACATTGGTGGATGCCTCATAGGACGTACCATTGGGTGTGGCCATGAGGAAGGCAGAGTCTATTGTCTACTACAGTCACCTTATGCAGGTCATGTTCCTCTCTCATCGAGGGTGCCTCCATTAGTTACTTGTGGCATCTTCGGTTTGGTCATCTCCCATTGCCAAAACTTCGAAGGATGCTGCCACATATTCCTCCAACTATCACCTTCCAATGTGAGAAGTGTCAATTCGGGAATCATGATAGTATATTCTCGAGGAGTTAACATCGAGGGTCATAAGCCTTGCTCTAGTTGCTTCATATGGATATTTGGGGACCTAACATTGTTATCTGGCAATAATGGATGATTTCTCCCGCCTCAACTGGATACTTTTGTTAAAGGCAAAGTCTGAAGTTGGTGATATGATTCATGCCTTTATGGCAGAGATCGAAAATCAATTTGAGGCGAAGGTGAAAGTCATTAGATCCGACAATGCTTTGGAGTTCTGCACCACTTCTCGACATACTTTTTATTGGGATCATGGCATTATCCATAAGACGAGTTGTCTCCATACATCTCAAAAGAATGATATGGTAGAGCAAAAGCATCGACATATCCTAGATGTTGCATGGACATTCTTAATTCAGATTAGCGTACCAAATAGATATTGGGGAGATGCAACTGCATGCTATCTTATTAATTGAATGCCCTTTATGATTCTTAATGAGCAAGTTCCTTATTCCATTTTATTTTCGGATGGGGATCTCTTTGGAGCATCACGTAGAGTCTTTAGATGTGTTGCGTTTGTGTGTATTCATGGACGGACTCAGTAAGGATAACCCTGCTTCCTATGCTGTTAATTGTATCTCTCTTGAATATTCGAGAACATAGAAGGGATACATATATTGTGATCCAGTTGGAGAATGCCATTATGTTAGTGTAGATGCTACCTTTCAAGAGTTCGTTCTCTACTTTTTTTACTGCTGCGAGATGTCTTTCTCCTGAGGTTGCTAAGGCACCTATGCCTATTCCTTCTATGCCATTGGAGGCGATTTTGATTATTGATTCTGAGCCATTACTGTTTGATCACGAGAGATTTCGTGAGCCCCTGGTCAGGCTTCCTGTTACTTATCGACAACAACCCCCTTCAGCACTTGCTCCACCTCAGCCTCAAGTGAGCATAGAAGATTGACACATTGATGAGGTTGTACATAGTGATGATGTAGGAGGTCAACCAGATGACAATGGTGAGGTTGTACCTAGTGCTGAGATGGAATCTCCTGTGCCAGATGATCTTGATCTTCCCATTGCAGTTCGCAAGGCACCACGAAGTTGTGCCCGATAACCCACTAAATTTTTAGGAGCCTATAGCAAGTTCTACCATGCTCTTTTTTGCCACGTCTGTTCTTGCTAGTCATCAATAGGCCATGCTTGATTAGAAGTGGCACTAGGTCATGGAGGATGGGATGGCTGCCCTTGGCTCTCGTGGCACATGAGAACTTGTCGACCTGCCTGCAAGAGCTTTAATGGTTGGGTGCTTATGGGTGTTTACCATAAAGTACAACTTCGATGGGACAGTTACCGGGCATAAGGGTTGCCTTGTGGCAAAGTTGTTTATGTGAACTTATGGCGTAGACTTCTTTGATACTTTCCCTTTGTGGCTTGACTCCCGATTGTGCGTTTTCTCATTTTTGTAGCTGTGTAGAAGGATTAGCCTCTTCATCAACTGGATGTGAATGCATTCCTTTATGGTGACTTATAGGAGGTGTACATGTAGCAGCCACTAAGTTATGAGGCTTAGGGGGGGTGTTCCAAGGTTTGTAGATTGCGGAAGGTTATATGTGGCCTGAAGCAGAGTCCCATAGCTTGGTTTCAGAAGCTCTTAGAGGTTGTTGAGACGATTGGCTTCCAGAGATCCTCATCATATCATTCCCTGTTTGTCAGGAGATCGTAAAGGGCATGGTGGTACTTTTGGTATATTTTGATGATTTGACTATCATGGGGGATGATGGGATTGGCATCACTGGGGTCAAGGAATACCTTATAGGGAGTTTTGTTATGGACCTGGGACTGTTGAGATACTTTCTTGGCATTGAGGTGGCCTGCAATAAAAAGGGCATAGTACTTTCCCAGAGGAAGTACGCTCTTGACTTGTTGTAGGAGACTAACGTGCTAGGAGCAAAGCATTCCAATATCCTTATGGATCTCAAGACTGATCTGTACGATGAGAAGGATGAGGCAATGGACAACAGGTAGTGCAAAGGGTTAGTGGGTAAGCTCCTGTACCTGATTATTACTAGACCATTTATTTTTCTTGCAGTCACGAAATTGAGTCGGTTCATGGATAGACCCACTAGGCAACATTGGGATGCTGCAATGATGGTACTGAGGTGCTTGAAGAACGACCAGGAGAAGGGGTTTTATTCACCAGAGGAACCTTTTTGAGTGTGGTAGCTACTCAGATGTTGATTATGCAGGGTGTCTAGTAAATGGAAAGTCTACTACAGGTTTTTACACCTACGTGGTAGGAAACCTAGTAGCTTGGAAGAGCAAAAACATGCTATTGTCTCTAGGTCCAGCACTGAGTTAGAGTATAAGGTCATGGCACATATCGTCTCAAAGATGATGTGGGTGAGATTTCTTCTGGTAGACTTGCATATACTTATTGATATGCTTCTGGAGATGATGTATGACAATAGCGTGGCAACTTACATTACCAACAATCCCATGTTCCACGAGAAGATCAAGCATGTGGAGGTCGATTGTCACTATACACGTGCCTTCATTCAGAGAGGTTTCATTTACACCACCCATGTCTCCTCAGATGAACAGATATGTTCACGAAGTCATTGCCACGAGCGTCATTTGATACTTGTTGTTCCAAGCTGAGTATGATTGACATTTACACTCCAACTTGGGAGGGAGTGTTAGCTCCTACGGTCTAGAGTCATTTATGTTTACTTTATTATTTCTTGAGTTGTATTTTGTATTCTTTGAGGAGAACTTATGTAATTTATTCACTTCTATATATTGAGAGATAGGGCTATATAATAAAATTATATGATTCATTTGTTTTAACTTGTATCATTAGATCTAAGCTATAAGCTAATTCTAACATATGCATCAATCATGAGGATTTGACCTTAGGGTCTTTCTTATTCCCAAAGCTCATTTTGTTGTAAGCATCACGATACTGAGTAATTACTTAAGTACTTCACTTTTATAAACCTACATGATTGATTCACAAAATCTTCAAAATTGTTTAATGTTCAATGAATAAAACACGTGGCCAGCAAAACTATACGCTTACCCGATGACTTCGTTCATAATTTGTGAAATTTGGTCTTATTGAAAAATAACTGAAATTTAGGAACATGGATTGTTCATTTTACCTAGCATTCAGTTGGATATTTAGGTAAAAGCTCATGCATGAAAAAGTCGTGCTTTGATTTGAGGGTTTCTTTACATAACTCCAATCAGCGATGGAAAAATTGCAAGAATAGTCTAACTAGGAATATGATACTAACTAGGACTCTCAAATTTAACTAAATAGACTCAATCTTAATCCTAATAAGTTTGATATTTAGGTAAAAGCTCATGCATGAAAAAATCGTGCTTTGCTTTAAAGGTTTCTTTACATAACTCCTATCAGCGATGGAAAATTGCAAGAATAGTCTAACTAGGAATATGATACTAACTAGGACTCTCAAATTTAACTAAATAGACTCAATCTTAATCCTAATGACTCTTAGCAAGTTCTCAATATACTAATACTTCCTTGTAAATGACAATCATGACCAATTTGTTACAATAGTTAAAATCCAACTCCCCCGGTTGGAGTAGTCGATAGGCAGTAGTCTTTTTAGAGGAGTAGACAACTATTAGGAGCAGATAGGAAATAGGATATGATCCCAAGTAGAAACAATAGTAGTTTCAGAAATCCCAACAGTAGCATAATGGGTAAATGATCCCAAGCAGAAGTATCAAGCAAAATTGAGAGATGATCTCAAGTAAGCAATAGTAGGAGGATGTTCAGTAGGATGATCAGATGCTCCAAAAGGACCTGTAGACCTAGTGGCAGAATTGGTCGCAAGGCAAGTAGCAACAACAATAGAAGAGGAGGGTTCGCTCCTCAGTAAAGTCCTTAGATGATCTAACTCATCAACAGTGAACTGTATAGGAGATTGCTTTGTAGTAGTCTTGAGCATAGGAGTTTCAATGACAATCCTTTGATTAACCTAAGTAGGCTTCTTGAACTTCTCCTAGCTCTTTTCAAAAGGATGGTTCGTCCTTTTATGGTTCATGCAGGGAGAGTAGATACGATGGCCTCGTCTGTGATTGTCAAAACGACCATCTTTCCCTTCAAAGGCAACGAGGGTAGAGGTGTTAGGGATAGCAATAGGAAAAGCAAGTGGTGCGTCCATGCTTATTTTCTGGAGGCAACTATGAGCAATCTTTAGATTAGGCACCAAGTCGGAAGATAAAATTTGATCTCTAGCGGGTATCGTGATGCAAGGCCATCTAGAAATTGATATAGCCACTCTGCTCATTTTGCAACCTGCTTCTCACAGTAATTTGGTTGAAAGATTGACAAGTTCATCAAACAAGCCCTCTTAAGTAGTGAAATACTCAAGTAAGGACATATTGCCTTGATTAGTATTCCAGATACACTTGTAGATATTGACGCATGAGAAGTGCTCATATGAAAGGAGTATCTTTACCCTAGAGTCTCAGTTGAATAATCTAAATAATGCGGAAGCAATAATCAAAGCAATAAACAATCGTATAACGCTTGGATTTACGTGAAAACCCCTCACGAAGAACGGGGAGAAAACCACGAAAGAAGTGCCCCTATGGGTGTGTTTTTGTTTATTTCTTTTCAAAGGAACATGGGAGGAGTACACGCCTACTTATAGGCCATCACTCACCACACAAAGTCCACATCTTCCAATGTGACACTAAACCAACAACTCAATCCTCGTAACACTCCCCCTCCAGCTGGAGCATGGAATGCTTAGCTTGTAACACAAAGAATTTCACTCTACACAATAGAACAAACAACACTCTAGACTGGTTCTTGCTTGTAGGCGGGAACACGGGCTGGAGTTGCTGGATGAACTGTAGCTGACTCTGAAAAGAGGCCTCTCCTCTGGAGACTTGGTGCTGGTGGCTCCCCATTTAGTATCCTTGAAATGAGCCTTCCTTTGAAGATCTCGAAAGTAGATGTCCCTCTCTGGAATCCATGAAACTGGATCTCCCACACAAACCTGAAATATGCCCTTCCTTTGAGGACCTTGAAATTGGATCTCCCTCTCTGGAGACCTCGAAAAACTAGACCTCTCAAAGTTATTTTTGAGAGGGGAAAAGGGTGGTAATCCTTTAGATATCACCCAAAAATGTATTAATTAAACATAAAATTACAATGCTCACATCACATGCCAGAGCTCCACCTTGAAATAAAAGACACCGTAGACCGAACAAAATTCTCTACATATGTGCGTTGCCCCTTAAACACAGCAGCATTCATGCCTAGCCAAATAGCCCAAAAAATCGCCAGCGGTCGAGCTTGTTCCCTCCTCGATTGAAACACATTACGCTCAACGTCAATCCCGTCACATTTGAAAAACTACCAAAATCTGGTAGAAGAGTCTTGGGCCCACCATCGATCCCCCATCCGCTCCCAGACTCACGTTACCACTAGACACGCAAAGAATAGATGATCGATGTCTTCCTCTGCCTGATCACATAACGGGAAAGACCTCTTCGCATCCGGTACCCACCGTGCTCTCCACTTCTTGGTCATCGGTCTCCCTCTCCTGAGGAGCCAAACGAACACTTTCACCTTCAGTGGACAAGAAGCCTCCCAGAGCTGCTTGCAATCTTTAGCCAAATCAATATCCCTTAGCGTGCATGAACCACCAAGCCTTCTATAAGCATCCTGCACGGAGAAATCACCTTCCTCCCACCCAAAACAATCCACGCCATCCTTTGGCTGAAACCCTTCCAGCTCTTGCATCAACACCCTAGATCTCCCAGAGTTATGATTTCTCATGTGTAGTCTAGGAACAAGAGAGACTCTTGAATGGAGGTGATTATAACAGGCTTCCACACTCCCCATTTCTCCCATATTCGTATGGAAGAAGAATAACAAGAAGAAACAATAAAAACCAGAGAAGAGCCTCTCCCCCTTTCTCATAAACATACTCATCATCATTTTTTTGTATTTTTTTATTTTCTTTTCTTTCTTTTTTTCCTCCTTTTTTTTTTAATTTTCTTTTTTTTTCTTCTTTTTCCCTTCTCTTTTTTTTTTCTTCCTTCTCTATTTTTTTTTCCCTTAATTCTTCCTGCCCCTCTCCTTTGCAACACTATAAAGGGATTCAAAATAAGAAAGCAATGGGTTAAACATAACTGAGCATTGAAGTCCCTGCAAACCTTAATGGGGACATCCTAATTGATTTGGCCACACAGCCACCACTTGCCCACTATCGACAGTGGCATTGCTACTATCATCTCCACCTTTGCCGCAAATCACGACCCATCACCACCATTGAAGCCTTGTGACGACCTCCTCAAGATTAAGTGGATCACGACATCATCATCGTTAGCATCAGCATCTTCATCATCATTTCCACATAAGTTGCCATCTACGACCCAATCCTCGAGCTCCTCTCCGACGCGAATCAATCGGTGGCCCGTTAAGTCCACGATTCCCTTGGTCTTCCTTGCGACCTCTTTCAGAAACCTAACATTGTGGCTCCGATCGACCCGGAGGTTGAAGGTTCGACCATATGCGGTTTCAATGTGAATCTCGTGCAAATTGGACACGTGAAGGACGAGGTAGGGGATGCCCCCATGGCAGATGCTGTAGTCACCGACAGGGCAATGGTCGCAACGAGGTTGCGGCCAGCGAGGATGAGGTGGTGGTGCCGCTTGTCGACGAGGATGCGGATCCAGAGCTTGACGGAGGTGAGGGTTTTGGAGGGGGGATCTGCATGGGGACGATGGTGGCAACCATCTCACGGCTTCCCTTCTCCATCGAAGCACTTACGGGAACCACTTCTCGGCTCGGGAAGGAACACTGGCTTTGAGGAGTTGCAGATCTTCTTGATCTCCTCCTTGTGAACTCAAATAAAACATGTTAAATAATATGAAAATTAAACGAACCCAAGAATCGACTTATTCTGAAACCAAGTTGAATAATCTAAATAATGTGGAAGCAATAATCAAAGTAATAAATAATCGTATAGTGCTTGGGTTTACATGGAAACCTCACTCACGAAGAGTGGGGAGAAAACCACGGGAGAAGTGCCAATTTCGACGTCGTGCCGATGAAATTGTAGGTGTGCATTTCGTGGGCATGACAAAGGCATGCCGTGAAAATGTCCGTTTTTCAATGGCAAATTTCGATGATTTCAACGACCTGAAAAAAATGACATTTCGGAAGCATGCCGAGGGCACGCCGATGCATGCTAAATAACAGAAATGATTAAAATTTGGAACATAGGTGAATCAACATATTAGGGACATATTTACAGTTGTATGTGATAAAAAATAATCGTTTATAAACATATTTAAGGCTGTATAACCCAAAAAAGGCAAAAAAATCGTGTGTGTGTGTGTGCGTCTGTGTGTGTGTGTGTGACAAAAAATAATCGTTTATGAACATATTTAAGACTGTGTAACCCAAAAAAGGCAAAAAAATTGTGTGTGTCGAATTTCCCTCCGGTTTCCCTCCCGCCCAACTCCAATTTCCAGCCAACGCAACCTGGCATACCGCTGGTTTCGTCGGCATGCATCAGCAACTGTCGGCATGCCGGCGAAATCCTCGGCATGCCGACAGTTTACCTCAGCATAACCCTACTCTTAAATCACTGACCAAGGCTATCCCCAACCCCTTGCCAATCATCAAGCTAGAAGCGGAAGGCATCACCTTCCCCAAGGATCAGGTAAAAGGAAGACTGCACCTTCGGTATCACCGCTGCCAAGCCTCGAAGAAAATGGGATACACCCACAGGCGGGGACACGAACAGTCCTTAAGACTGAAATGAACCATAGATTAGCTCATGATGTCATAAACAATACTTCTCTCCTGCCCCACCAACCTTGCAATCCACTTCATAAGGAAGCTCAGATTGACCTTTCCCACATCTCTTACACCCAACCCCCCTTCCTGAAGTGGTCTACAGACCTCCTCCCATGCTACCAACCTTGTCCCCTTCCCTGCAGATCCAACATTTGACCAAAAAAAAAAATCTCATCAGCCCTGTGATCTTTTCTGTTTGCCGCGGGATCTTAAAAGTTGACAAGTATGCTGGCATTGCTGACAGTATCGCCTTCACCAAAGTCAACCTCCCCCTATCGACAGCAGTTTGGACGACCACCCCGCCAACCTCTTTTCAATTCTTTCCAATAGCGGAATCCAATCCCGCAGTCTAAGGCGGCGATCTGACAATGGCAGCCCTAGGTAGACCAAGGGCAGCTCCCCCACTCTGGTCCCAAGGGCCTCCACCTCCTTGCTAGCCATGTTGAAAGGAATAAAACATGACTTCAGATAATTGACCTGCAGTCTCGAAGCCTCTCCAAAGAATTCCAGCAATATCCTCATACTTCTTGACTCCAGACAAGCCCCCTTTATCAGAAACAATGTATCACCTGCATACTGAAGCATCGGGACCTCTCTCCCGGCCCATCCCCAAAACCTCCGATCAAACCCCTAGCACAGGACCTGTGCACCACTCTTGCAAGGGCATCAACCACAAGCACGAAAAGCAACGGAGCAAGAGGGCAACCCTGTCTGACCCCCCCTCCTGGGCTGCACCTAGCCTCCCACAGGATTCCCATTCAACAAAATCGAGAAGGAGGACGTAGTCACGCATCTCTTCATCCAATCAATCAAAACATGTGGGAAACCCCTCTTCACTAGTGATGCCGAGAGGAAATCCCACTGCACAGAGTCATAGGCCTTATTGAAATTGACCTTCCACAAAAAAACTCTTTTCCTCTTCCTCCTCCAAGCAGCTAAAGCCTCCAAGGCGATCACAAAGCCATCTAAAATTCCTCTCCCCAGCACAAAAGTTGTTTGCACCGGCAAAACCAGATAATCCAGAAGGACCCGGAGTTTATTTGCCAAGACCTCAGCGACAATGAGGTAGACTGCATTGGACAGCGCAATGTGCCGGAAATCCTCAATTGCCTCTACTTCATCCATCTTAGGTAACAAGAACACATAGAATCTATTCATCCTGTCAAACATCCTGTTGCCACCTGCAAACTCCTCCAACATCTGCATCACCTCATCATTCACCAGACCCCAAAATTCCTTGAAAAGGATAACAAGGAAACCATTCGGACCAGGGGAACCTTCTCCATTCAGTCCCCACACTGCTTCCCTCACCTCCCCTTCTGTGAATGCCGATGTGAGGTTCGATGATTGAACCGCCGTAACACATGTCACATCCTCCCCTCTCTATCTCCAGCTCCCTCTGCTCGTCCGCCCTGTGAATTCCTTAAAATAAGCTGCTGCCACCTGCCCAACCTCCTCCCTTCCACTGAAGGACTTCCCTCCCACTTGCAGACTCTCAACCCAGTTACTCCTCCTTGCTGAGGCCGTTTGGTGGAAGAGCCTGGTGTTTGAATCGCCCTCCTATAACCACCTTTGCCTCGATCTCATCTTTCACTCAACCTCCACCTTCCTGTCCTCTTGCACCACCCGGGCCATCCTCTCCCTGCAGCCTCTGTCCTCCACAGAAATATAGCCAAGATCCTCCTGGCTGTTGATCCTAGATATTTCTGATAGAGCCTCCGTCTTCCTACCCTACTTGAACTCCCCGATCTCCTTCCTATATACCCTCAACATGTCTCATAGCCCTGCCAGCTTCTTCACCAGTCGGGCGGTGGTAGACCCTTCCGCCTAGAGATGCAAGTTTCGGTAAACCCAACCTGAATCCAACCCAACCCAACCCGAAAAGAATGGGTAAAACCCGACCCGAACCTGATCGTGTTCGGGTATGGATTTTATCTAAAAAATCTGACTAGGTTTGGGTATGGATATGAGTCTATACCCAATTACCTAACCCAAATACCCGAATAAAATCTCCATTTGCTCAAGATATATATCAGTCCCACCCTAAATCCCTCATTCCCCCAACCTTAATCTTCTTCATGATTCCTCCCATGATTTTGAAGGTTGGGAATGCATCTGAAGCTTCCATTCAACATTTATTTTAGAGAGGAATATTTTTTGTTTGAAATGTACTTGTATTTAGTCTTTCTTTGTATTTTTATTTTTGATGCATTCCTCTTGAAATGCTCTTTTTGTAATAATTTTAATGGAGATCAATAAAATTAGAATAACCCGAGTTCCTATGTTGAGATCTTGCTAAAAATAAATAATTTGGTGTTATAGATTTTTCCTCTTCATTGACTCTAATTTAACATGATTTGATTGTAAGATCAATTTATAAATGAGTACCCGATGGGTAAATGGGTACTTGATGGGTAGATGGGTATGGGTTTGAATTTTTGTACCCGATGGGTAAATGGGTAGGGTATGGGTATGGGTTTAACCAAACCTAACCCAAACCCGACCCATTTGCATCCCTACTTCCGCCTCCAACGAGGCCCACTTCTTTTCCACCTACACCCTGAAACCATCCTTCATTAGCCAAGACCTCTCAAATTTGAAATAGGTACCAAAAAAGATCCCCTTGTTAGTTCTCCACAAGATGGGTGTGTGATCAGAAAACGACCTCTCCATAGGAGAAACACCTGCCAAAGGGTACACCTCCATCAACTCCACACTAGAGAGGAATTTGTCTATCCTGGACTTCTGACCAGCATTCCTCCAGGTATAGGTGCAAGAGATCGGGATCAAGTCAACAAGGCCGTGCAAAGCCACAAACTCCACAAAACTCTCAAACCCAGGGTCCTGTCTACCCCTTCAACTAGGCCTGCCATCCACCTACAACGTGGTGTTGAAATCCCCACCAATGAGCTATGGCACCCCCTGGGTACCCGCCGCCACCATTGCCAGCTCCCACATCGCACCTCTCGCCTGAACCTCCGATCGGCCATACACACTCGTTACCGTCATTTTGACCCCATCAGCTCTCTTAATCAACCTGGCAGAAACAACATGGTTACCTTTGAAGCAGTCCTCTAAAGTGAACACATCTTCACGCCACCCTATCAATTGGATGTTGCACGACCAACTGCATCGAGGGGTAGGAAACCCTCCATCCAGGAACCCCCAACCTCCCTCCACAACCTCACGTCACATGTAGCCAATTTTGTCTCCTGAAGAAGTACCACATCTGCCATCCACTGCTTGATGTATCCTCCCAGCGCCGACCTCCTCAAAGGGTCATTCAGACCCCTAACATTTTAGGAGAACTCCGTTCATCGAGAAATCGGAACTTTCTCCCTCGTGCACAGACGAAAACCTATCGCCTCCGCCATCCGGCACACTTCCTTATCCTCCCCATTCAGCACCCCAGCCTTAGCCCGTGCAACTGACACCGCCCCCCCACGGCCATCGACCACCACCTGATCCCCCTTGCTGCCCCTCCTAAACCTCCACCTTCGACTGTAGTGTAGACCCCACCTTCGATTGTAGTGTAGACCCCACCTTGGCCTCCTGCCACAATGCGTGGCTTCCAACCTACAGTACTGATCCCAGCTGAGTGCTCTAGTTGCTCTAAACTGCCTACTGCCCCATGGAGCTCCAGTGCATTCGCTGCCGCCAGCCCCTTCGCCACCGTCGCCACTTCCCCTCCATCAGTCCTAGCATCATCAGCCACCACCCCTGCATCGACTACTCGCTCTGGCTCTCCCACGGGAACCATCGCCTCCACAACCCCAGCGACCCCCACCGAATTGACAAGCCCCAGCCCCGCTTCTCTTGTTGTCGCAGCGATCTGCCCCGAAGCTCCAGCACGAACAGCCATCTCCGCTCCTATAGCGCATCGCCCCGTCGAGTGGCTCGGAGCGACACTCTCCTTCGGTCCATCTTCCCCATCTCCTCTCTGCATCGCCTCCTAATGCAGCATGATTGGATCGACAAGCTTCGCTTTTGCACCTACTCCGGAGCTCTCCTAAGAGACACACCCTCTTTAGACCCGGATCCGGACCTCTCCACCGAAGGGTGCTCTGTTGTAATTGGGCACCCTTCACTAAACCGATGTCTGAATACCCGGCTCCGCCCACCTCTCCCTTAAGAGCACTCGAGGCATCTCCAGTTGTGTCCCTGAAGCATCCTGCGTAAATGCCACCGCCAATCTCTCCTCCAATTGAGTCGTCGATCTCGCCTCTTTGCCTTTCGATCACGGTGGCCCCTCTGAGGCAGCCGTAAACGGCGCCATCAATGGCTCTGCATCCAACGGAGACAAATCCACGTCAACAACCGGTCACTTGGGCTCCCAATCTACGGGTGAAACCCTAGCTTGGACTGTCGTCGTGCTGCCGGACTCCGCCTCCTTTCCGATCGCCTCCGCGTACGAATCCCTCCTACTCTTGGCCCGCTTGCGGGTGCAAGAGATCACCTATGACAGAGCGCCATGGTAAAGTAGCACCTTCGCCATCACCGGTGCACCCACCTTTAGCTTCACCATTGCCTCAATCTGCCCAGCCAGGAGATTAGTCCCCTTGCATCGACGAAGGTGTGCAAATGGAGAGATCACCGCCTCGACCACCTCCATCGTGCGTAGCCACCAGGGGATCCCATCGAGCAGAAGCTCCTTCGACAGGCGCTCCCTTTGAGCCCCATCATGAATGGAGGTCCTCCACCACGCCACTTTGTCGGACCCCAAACGGGAGGTCGTGGAGCAGAGGCTCTTCCACCCTCGCGGGGGGAAGCCCTACCACGAGGACTCCCCTAGCCTCCAATGGGACAACCCTCAACCCTGCCCCCACCGATCCATCCCCCAGTGCCTTCATCACCTCGGAGACTCGCAACTGCCCCAACACCACCTCTCCCACCAGACCACCACCCACCAAGTCTGGAGAGCCCCAACATTCATCGACCAAGGCGCCTCCACCTTCGCCAAAGGCACCACCACCGGAGGGGGCGGCAGGGGGCGCCCTACTACCACTCCTAGCACCTTGCTCTGTCGTTGAGGCACCGCACAATGCGTACGTTGGTGACCAACACCTTGGCAAACCCAACAGTGAATAGGCTCTCTGCAAACCCTTGCCCAGTGGCCAAACCCTAGGCACTTGAAGCACCGGCCACCACTCACGCTCACCTCCCGCAGATTTGCCTTGACCACCCTCCTCCTCTCGACCAACGTCCACTCCTCGAGGTCTCCAGCACGCTCACCTTGCTCGTGAGAAGGTCTCACCCCTCTTCCCTCTCTCCTCACACGCCCCTCCTCTCTCCCCCTCACTCTCCCTCCCTCTCTCGCTTGTCTCATCTTGCTCCCACCCAAGGCCCCAACAGAGAAACCATATGCCAAATCAGAAGTCCTAGCGCCTTAGTTTGGAAAAGTAATAGGAGCAAGGGTAGGGGCCTCATTTATGACTAGATAGTTGTCCTTCGCCCACTTATATTTTGTGGTGTCCTTGGGATCTAGAGCTGTACCAGTATGCACATGCAGTCGGTCCTATCCCCCAATGAATAGGCAAAACGCTTTAGATCAGAGAACATAGTTTGGGGACCTAGTTGATTTGATTGCCATCCCTTGAAAGAGAATAAAGGTCAAGATCTTGCCTTAGAAGTCACAACAATGGAGTCTAAGTCCACCATAGGGATCGTAAGTAGATCAGGTAGTCAAATAGTCAATCTGGCAAGCAGGGATGCACGATTTTGCACACAAAAGCATGCACACACACGTAGAGGATAGAGAAACTGGATGTAGATCATTTGCACAGGCAAAAACCCACGCAAGAATTGACCACAGAGGGTCACTGAATCAGGGATTGCGGCCTGGGAGCTTTTATCAAGTGGACCAGACAAGAGGGGAACGACCACGAAGGCCTGGGTTGCAAGGTTAGAGTCACTGGTGGCCAAAAGGGGATCGGTGGCCTTAAGGAAGGTCAAAGGGGGATTGTTGGAGCATTGCCTTGCGAGAGGAGGGTTGGAGGAGGGTCACCAGAGCGAGGGTGACGACCTAAGGTTTTGCCACAATTCTTGGCAGCAGTCTAGAGAGCAGAGGGTAGCTGGATCTGGGCCTTGGGTGGTTGGATCCGGGCTAAGCCGGTGCTAATGGCATCGCCGGTCAAGGGTAGTGACTTAGGGACCGTTGCTAGACCTTGGGTCGACTGGCAATGGTCGGTTTGGGCCAATAACCAGTCGCTAGAGTGGCTTT
Organism: Thalassia testudinum; assembly: GCA_037157565.1. Taxonomy (NCBI): domain Eukaryota; kingdom Viridiplantae; phylum Streptophyta; class Magnoliopsida; order Alismatales; family Hydrocharitaceae; genus Thalassia; species Thalassia testudinum. The sequence continues at coordinate 192,265,957 of JAZHRO010000036.1, forward strand.
CGTTGTTTCTGTTTGTTGGCTGGTGACTGGGCGTTGGAGGTCAGCACTGGATGGGTCATTGGTGGCAGGTTGGTGGCCATCTGACGATGGTGCTTCTTCCTCCTTGAGACCTGGTGGCTAGGGTTTCTTGATTTTTTTTTCCCCCTTGTCTTACTTGTGGAAGAAAGAAAAGAGAGGAGATGAATGGGGTATAGAACATTAGCCTAGGATGGCTTATCTAATATCATGTCATCTTATTGAAAAAGCTGGAACTCTGAATCTGTTATACACAGAGTTGGGGTGGAAAAATTGCAAAAAAAAGTTCAACTAGGAATATGAAAGTAACTAAGACTCCCATACTTAACTAAATAGATTGAATTATAATTCTAATGACTCTAACAACTTCCTAATACTTTAACACAAACAAATCATACATCATGACGTAGCCAGGGCATAAGATGGAGGGCAGAAAGGGAAACAGAGCAGGAAAAACTAGGCTTGACTCATTTGATGGATTCTGATACTAGATCTATGGAGCTAAACCTGGTGAGAGGTTAGCAAGTGGTGCTGATGCCTGGGATTGGTGGTTTTTGTGCTGTTGATGTAGGCTTGTTTCATTTCATCTGTTCCTTTTTTCACTCGGGACTCCTGTCTTCCAGCACTAGTCACTTTGCCATGATAATGACAGCAAATTTTGGCAAAAACTTTGACTATCCTTTCAGAGAAAAAATTGAATACTGGTCATGACTTAAGGTTAAAGTCGGTTAGTAAAGCAGCCACCCTCAGAAGAACATGATATAGTTCTTTGATCATCTTCTCTTTTTCCAGAGAGGAATGTGCTTAAATTATTTTCAAAGCTCTCTGACATATAAGGCACCTATGGGAGAGCATTCTGCCTCCAAGGGATGCCCTTGCCCTCCTAACATGTAATATTCCTCAAACACCTTCATATTTATGCAGTTATTGCTAAGAAGTTTACAACCTTTGCGCAAATGCCCCTTGGGCTGAGCTCCTTATGAAGTCCATCACCATCAACTGAAAAATGTAAAGCAAGCACACTTTTGCCCCAATGATCCATGCTAATTGACGATATAAGCCTATCTGACATCAAGGGTACCATGCATCTCTTCATAGTGGTAGATGATTTTGGGTTTTAGTGGTAAATTGTAACCTTAACATTGAATAGGGTTGATTCTTTAGTGCTTTTCTTGTTTCATTTTTTTTAGATTTGACTGAATGTTGGTTTTGGATAAACCTTTAGCACAAGCACTTCATAAAAAAAAACATGAGTAATTTGTTGAAACCAAGATCTGGCTTTGTTCATGTTTTGGTGTCAATGAAATGGTTTTCTCATTGTTGTATTTGTCAAGATTGATGCAATCTGGAGCATGGAGGCTCCCGTGTGCGTGGGAAAACAGCCCCAACAGTGGGCTGTCCACGTGTGTGGATGGGGAGAGAGGAGCACAGCCGGCAGCCTTGGGTGGCTGGCAGTGGGGCTGGCTGCTTTTGGTGATGCTCGGCGGTGGTGATGTTGGAAGAGGAGAGAGGAGAGGAGCCTTAGAATAGGAAGTATTATTGATGACTCAAAGATTTACGAGGGAATGCTCTCTTTTATAGAGAGAACATATCCCACGAATATGAAACAAATCTTATCTCTAAAATAAGAAAGATCTTATCTCTAAAAACAAATCAAATCCAACACTATTTTCCTAAAACACTTTTACTAAAGATAGCAAACTTAATATCTAAACAAAGAACCAAAATTGGTACCTTTGGTCCTCCTGCCGTCGGCCTTGATGGGCCCTTCAGATGCTGTCACGTGGCGTCTTTTATTCCCAACACTCCCCCTCAAGTCAAGGCCAGGAGGACGATGACTTGCTGAACTTGATATTGCTACATCGTTCTTCTCTTAAAGAGTTGAGGATGGTCTTTATGCCTCTTCTTCTACGCTCGAGAGTTGAGCCCCTTGTATTGACGTTCCTCGATGTGTTAGAGGGTTTCACGTGCCTCCTTAAAAGGTATGGCACATTACTCGTAAGCCGGAAAAGACCCTCGGCTTTTCTTCGAGCCAAAGTCATAAATAGAAAGTGGAGAAGTTGATGCAGTCGTGATGCACTTTTAGAGGCCACACTATGCCTCTTCTTCTTGAATCAGAGTCAATGCAATCTTTGTGGTGCTCGTTCTCCGCTCATTTGATCTTTTTGACATGTTTGGTGCCCTTTGTTTCTATAAAACCTCATCTTTCGAAGAGTAAAAACTTGAATACAAAGGCATTATATGAACTGAAATATCTTCTAATAAATTTCCTTCTTAAGCCTCTTTTTCTTGGTTGCATAAACAACCATCTTGCCTTTTCTTCTTGGCAACATGGCGTCACCAACCGTCATGGAGACTTCTACCATCTTTTATAGCCTTTCTTCTCTGTGTAAGGTGCCACATTTATCGAGGAAGACTTTCTGAATGCGTGGACCACCAACGTGTGGTCAATAACCCACATGCACGTAGAGCCTAGAACGAAGGCTCTGATACCATGTCAAGATTGACGTAATCTGGAGCATGGAGGCTCCCATATGCGTGGGAAAAAATAACCCCAATAGTGGGCTGTCCACGCGTGTGGATAGGGAAAGAGGAGTGCAGTCGGTAGCCTTGGGTGGCCGGCAGTGGGGTCGGCTGCTCTTGGTGATGGTCGGCGGTGGTAATGTTGGAAGAGGAGAGAGGAGAGGAGCCTTAGAATAGGAAGTATTATTGATGACTTAAAGACTTACAGAAAGGGAAGGCTCTCTTTTGTAGAAAGAACATATCCCAAGAATAGAAAACAAATCCTATCTTTAAAATAAGAAAGAGTTTATCTCTAAAAATAAATCAAATCCCAAACTATTTTCCTAAAATGCTTTTACTAAAAATAGTAAATTTAACATCTGAACAAAGAACCAAAATTGGTCCCTTTGGTCCTCTGACTGTCGACCTTGATGGGCCCTTCAGATGCTGTTACGTGGCACTTCCACTTGGTGTCTTTTATTCCCAATAGTATTTTTGTTCAAGTTAATCTTTTTAGAGGGATCAAGTCTTGAAGGCCAAGATAAAAGCTCAAGTAAAGAATAAGAGTATTCAAGTCAATAATTACAATTGCAGAAGAATAATTTAAGTGCAAGCCTTAATAATTAAGTATGATTTGTTCTTCAAAGAAGATATTTTCAAGGTAGAAATGAAGAGTTCAAGGATAAGGCTACTTGCAAAAGAGGTGAGTGGAGTTGTATAAGTATGCAAACTCAAGAAGAAATTGGAAGCAAGTTCTAGAAGAAAAGTCAACTTGAAGTAGGCTTTTATATGAACATTTAGATCTCTTATTTAGCCTCCAAAAGAATTAATTAAATTAGTCTAAAAAGCTCTTTGATATAGTTAAAAGTATCCAAAAATTAACATTTAAATAGCCTCGAAGAAACTATGAAAAATCAATTTTTAAAATCAAGTGACCGCTTTGTCTTGGAGCCAACGAGGATTTGGAGCACTTGTTCTTCACCTGTCCTATGGTGGAACAGATTTGGAGTCGTTTTGGTGATGGGTGGTGGTCACATCGCTCTTTGGACAACTTTTAGAGGTCTTTTAGATGCGGGAATAGTAATGGAGGGTAGAATTCTTTTTGGACAAAGGAGAGGGCGCGGCCATTGGCGATTTTATGGGGTATATGGTTTGGCAGAAATGTGGTGGTCTTTACAGGGAAACACCCTTATGTTAAGAATTTTGTGGAGTCTATTTCCTCTTTTCTGTATAGTTGGAGCTGTAACTTTTGACATGATGTGATGTTTTTTAATTAATGAAAATCCTAGGTGATTATCATTTGGATAACCACCCTTACACTCTTTTTAAAAAAAATCAATTAAAATATGGTACGAAAGTGTGTGCACATTCAAGTTTAAGTAGACTAAATTGATTGATCAAAATTCAGAATTGATTAATCAAAATCTGAAATTGATCAATTGATCAAAAGACACCAATAAACTTTATTCACATTTCTTTTGCATTTTGATCGATTAAAATCATTTATTGATCGATCAAATTTTATATTTGATCAACCAAAGTTATCCGGATGCTTGATGCATATTTTTCATGCATTTTGATTAATCAAACTTTAAATTGATTGATCAAAACTATTTGAAAATGTTTTTAGCACATGAATGATCTAATCTTTGATTTCGAATTCCAATGGCTAGTGGACTATTCTTGAGCCTTCCGACTCTATAAATAAGACAATTTGCATATACTTTAAAAGTGACAAATACGATAGACAATATTCTTTTGTAATCTATTGTTTCAAGCAAGAAGGTGTTTAGGGTCTTTGTGTATACACTTCCTCTTCCAGTACGTTGAGTCATTTCAAATCTGTTCCTCCTATGAATAAAGCAACCAATCTATGTTCTCTTGGAGGCATAAGACATATGTAAGGTGTATTTTATTTTGTACTTAGTTGCATTACATTATTTGTACTTTCTTTTCTAAGGAGTATTTTATTTTGTACTCAATTGTATTACATCATTTGTATTTTCTTTTCTACATTTTCTTTTTTTGTAATTTGAGAGAGACGACTTGTTAATCATCTTGGCATTGAGTTGAACTAAGGTGACTTACACTTCACTTTGGAGATTTTGTTAGGGTTGAGACAAGTCGTTAATTATCTCCATTGGTGGATTTGATTGGTGTGGACCGATAAGGAAAAATCCTAAGATGAAAGATTTAGATAGTGATTTTTACATGAAAGGATATATCTTCTATGTTTGATTTTATTGTGTTATATTCTTTTATTACACTTGATATCATGTTTGATCTTGTTATTGTGAGCAAGTTAGATCCATGTAGGGCCTCCATTGGCAACAACCCAGGAAGAACTTAACACTACATCACCTCTGAATTTAAATCAACATTACATTGAGGAGGTCCATAATCCATATATTGGGAGGAGCAAAGTTACGGGGGACTTGCATCTATATGGGGTCATTTGCATAATGTTCATTCTGAGCAAAGGATAATAGAATCTGCTCTTTGAAGATTTTTCTCCCTCAGAGATTGCATATGGGTGGGAATACATGACTTCCATATTTTGCCCTACTGTTACATTAATCTCTCTCTCTCTCTCTCTCTCTCTCTCTCTCTCTCTGGGTGGGTGGGGTTGGGGTGCAAAATTCATTTACATATAATAGATTTCAATTTTATGTCACTCAAGGAATAAAACTTTTAATGAAGCCTCCTTCACCGCAATCATTTTGATGCTTGCATTTTCTTTGCAGTATTTTCTTAAGACAGGAACTTGTAAATTTGGAGCAACTTGTAAATACCATCATCCTCGAGAGCAGCGTGACAATGGACAGGTGATGCTGAACATACTGGGTCTACCCATACGTCCGGTAACCAATCAGGCTTCCTTCTCTTGTATGCCTAGTTGTCAGTTTTGGAATTTGTGTTACTTGATACAATAGAAAATGCATACTGGTTTGTACTGGTTTCTGATATTCTTGTCTTCTATGCCATGATTGTTTCTCAGAATGAAAAACCTTGTCAATACTACATGAGGACAGGGTCTTGTAAGTATGGAGTGGCTTGTAAATTTAATCATCCACCGCCTGCCCCTGTTGGAGCTATGCTGCCTATGTCTGGCCTCTCTGTTTACGGAGCTGGTGGGTCATCTATAGCATCCCCTTCAGGGACTCCTGTGGTTGGTGGGCTCCCATCATGGTCTTTACCAAGACCCACATATATGCCTAATTCCACACGTGTGCAAAGTCCAGCTTACATGCCTCTTGTTGTTCCTTCTTCACAAGGCTTGTTCTCTGGACAACATGGATGGGCCAGTTACCCGGTAAGGCACTCAGAATGCTAGTGAAACTAAATTTGTCAGCTTTATGTTTTAAAATCTGCCATGCAAATTTAATTATGGTCAAGCTGTAATCATGTATCCCCACTTAATCATTTCATTTTCATAGACACTGGTTTGCTACTAATTAAATTTGCACTGTGGGCATGTTTTTAATAGTTTGAGTTGTTAAGGCAACTGATAAATGAGGTGTTTCTGATGGTTGCTTGCACTTCTCCTAATAGATTCGTATACTTGTAATGTAACTAGGTCAACAAGATATTATGTGAATGTAGGCTTACAGCATATAGTCACTCATTTTTCCTTTCAGTTGACATGACTGGTTCTGCCGAAATATCTTTGCCCTTCTGCCTGCTTAGCTGGTAACTAATGCTTATTTAGTATCTCCAAGTGACATTCTAAGCGGATTCTGTTGGGAGGGTGCTGCTCCAGATATTGGAAGTACAAGAAGAAAATATGGGTACGGTTGCATGATGAGTGACATTTTGTATGTGTAAAAAATTGAGTTTAAAATTCATCGTTGCAGTTGCGTAAAATTTATTATCAAATAAAATTTATAATCGAAACTCTGTTGAGTCTCGAGTCGAATATAGAGAGGCGAACGTTTGATTAGAAATTTCATTTGGAATTATTTTTAGAAAGTAGATTAGCTGGTTGAAATTAATCTACACTAGTTATTCTACTTAAAGAATAAATAATAAAAAAGAGAGAATAATACAGAAAAAAAGAGAAAGTGAATCAATATTTCATAGTCAAATATTCATTACAACTAATTTCTATAACTAGAAAGTTGCAAATCTATACTAGAAAGCAGTAAAAAAAGAGGGATGAGAAAATCCTCTTCGACGGCTGCTTGGAGGATGAGCCACGTTGATGGGGCGTCTGAAAGAGGTTGGTGAAATGCTAGACGAGGGTGAAGTTGGGCTACGTTGCAGCGGGATCCACTTCCCGAATGGTGACAAGACGACCATGGGATGCTCTACGAAGGGGATGAGGAGATGGAAAAATTATTTTACTTTAGTTCTAATAGAGCATCCCAGGTAGGGGATTAGTTCATAGAGCTTTGGAAGGGGTGAGAGAAGAGAATGGATGAAAAAATGAGTGATAGGGGTGGCTTTTTTATAGGCGTAAAAATTTAGGGCAAAAGGGTCTTTTAAGGCTTTGAAATTAATGACAGGGCATTTAGTGACACTTGCAAGCGTTACTAAAGACCTCTTATCACTCAAGCTCGCGTGGAAGGAGGGTTGTGTGATTGAGATCGGATGCTCCGCATGAAGCTATGTGGCTCACCTCCTAGCCTTCAACCATTAGCACTCAGATTGCGCCACATCGCTGTCAGCCGTCCGATCCACGTCGCCTTTGTAGTCGCTTGATGAAGATCATGCAGCCCAATTAAAGCGTGAGCGGGTGGGCTGTGGATTTGAGGTGCGCAGAGACTCAAACGCACACCGCTTGCTCTGGAGAAGGTGTTTGACTACTGCGCCATGCCCTCCCTTTGGTTGAGTTTCGATTTTAAGGTGCAAGCACTCTCGACCGTTGGATCGCGAATGGTCAAGCTCTCGTGAACTCTTGCCTTCAAAAATTCTGAAGCGTGCCTTGATTAAATCTCAACTGTAGGATCCGAAGGTTGAGATTAAACGATTAAATGAAGGAGATGCGATGCGGCCGTGCTTGGGCGGTTTGGACGGATGTCGGATTGGAGTGATTTTCACGTCGTTGGGCTGCGATCGTTGATCCGAATCCTTCCATTCGGTTGGATTTGTCATCTGAGGTACGGATTTTACACCACATTGCCCCTTGACCTTCGATCTTTCTCGGATTGCATTTGATGCTACGAAAGTTCAATTGGGGAGATTTTGGAGGAGTTGAACTTCGATCGTCGCCCTGATCAGATCTGTACGGTTGCATTTGAAATGATATCGCCCTGTCCCTTAGCCACAAAAAGTGTAAATTAACCTAAAATTTGTACAAATTAATCTAAATACAGAATGATGCATGTTATATAATATTTATAATGCTGAATGTAATTGTACGCCTAAGAACACGTATAAATAGATAGTTTATGTGACATAAATGTGCCTACATCACTACACAGTTATGCTTTTGTAAGAAAATATATTACATTTTGCAAAAATGAATGAAAATAAGAAAAAATAGTATAGTTAACATTGTGCTGCTATTGAAACATAGTGCCCATGCAATAGTACTCCTATGGGTATTGTTGATGGCTCTGGAATGTAGCAAGGTTGTTTTTAGGGAGTAGAGAGTTTGTAGGATAAAAGAAGGGGCTGGTGAACTCGTGGATCTTGTTATGGATGCTTGGCATCTTGGATGACAATCTAATAAATCATTTTTTGATGCCCCCTTTCTTAAGGATCATTGAGGAAAAATTAATAATAGCCCTACAATGCTTCTACGTATCTATTGTAAGGGATGGATGTGCACGGTTAAGAGACGAGAACTTAGACCAACAGGGGGTGCCTGTTTGTTTTGTTTTGTTCAAAGCTGTCAAGGCGTTAGGCAAGTACAAGGCGACAAAAAGCAATCATCCGATTGTATTGAGGTGATAAGTTCTTTTTTAAAATATGAAATATACCTAAATAATTCATATGGTACTTTCATGAGAAACATGTGATAACACTATTTAAGTGAGAAAAAAATAATGATACTATCATATTTAAGTAATAATAACATGTGTTTACTATATATATGAGTACATGCCAAAATAGATAGTCAAAATATATATTATATGTATTTGCCAAAATGAGATAGGGACATATATTATATATTATTTGTACAGGCTTATATCATAACTTATATGAATATTGTTATATATCATTAAATACTTACAAGTAATAACAAATATTATATCTAACGTATATCATTAAACTATATCATAATTATCATTCCAAACTTAGAATAATGTATGTGTATAACTTATCATATGTTATAATAGATATATAATGGTCTAAGTTAGATATACCAGAGCAAAAGGAAAACTTGAGAGTATTTTAAAGCTGTTAATAACACATATATAATGTATGTATATATGTATATTTAACAATATATAACACTAATATATATAATAGAGAAAAGGGAGCTTGAAGCTTACCTGCACATAACTTAGGTGAAGCTTAGCTAATATCTTCCTCTACGAGTAATGTTTTAGAATGCAAATTTCGTGATTGAGGTCACTCTATATAAACATTGTATGCACAAAATTTCAAGCTAATTCGACACTCCTACCCCGTACATTAAAGGAGGCTTAATTTCGACGACCTGATTATTACGAAATTTAATGCTACACGATAGAGGTGCTAGGGTCATTCGATTTGATGAAATTTTGTGCACCCTATGTTTTTGCTAAATGATTTTAATCCTTAACTTTTCATTTTGAAACATTAATTGTGTATAGGAATATATCTAAGTTGCATGTAACTTAGGTGTAGTTGAGCTGCACGCTTCCTGCCCTATATATAATATATATAACTTAAGACAGGTTCAAAAAAAAACTTATGACTAAAGAAGAGTGTTAAGGTCTTACTTAGGGAGAATTAACAGTAGGGTGACGAGGTGCAAGGTGGCTCAGGCAACGAAAAAGGCAATTGAGTGATAGCACAAAGGAAGGCCTTTCTTGGAACAACTCTAAGGTGACCTTTGGCTTTTTTGCTTGGCCCAGTAGCTCGGTAGCCCGAGGTCATAGCCTTGACAACATTGGTTTTGTTCCTTTTTCCTTTTTTTCTCTTTTTCTTTTTTGGAGATAACCAATGTGGGGAGTTGTGGTGATTGATCCCTGTGAGTCCATTATTTGTCCATTATATTTTTTAAACATGTAGGCTTGTGGTAGTGGCGAATGTCCAACCATGGCCTCTCTTCCTTTTTTTCTCCGAGGGTGATGCACATTTATCTTCTCAAAGGTAGCTTTGGGAGCTAATGGGACTAGCTTGGCATGGCTATCATTTGGTGAATTTGAAGAATGTGAATTGCATTTTTCTCTTGGTTGATGGTGTACCTTAGTAGACATCATAAATGCACGAGACCCTCTTGAACTCATCCAATTTGAGTGCGGCACCTAAGGCCTAGTTTACTTGCTATTTAAGGGGGTTAACCCCCACCTACTTCGTAGGTTAACGCTACCTTTTGAAACTCGTGTTTTGGAGAGAACGTGGATTTTGCAAAACCTGAGCTCCTACCGGGGTTAAGTTGAAATGGTGTTAACCCTTCTTTTTTTACCTGTCTCCTTTCTAACACCCCATGTCAACTCCTCTTGCAAAGTAAATAAAAAGGGAAGTTAACACCAATTGCACATTCGAAAACCCAAGTTTTGGAACACCTCAAAGTAGAACAAGTGAGCTCACTTTCTCTTGGCCATAGCTCATTGCGAAGTGAGGAAAAATGCAGGGAAATCACCTTGGTTTATGGGGGAGCGAATCACTATTGATCCCAAGCGGGGTCTTCTTGGATGGTCAACTCATCAATGACCTGAAGCTCCTTGAAAACAACTAAGAAAGAGGGGTTCGATTGTTCGTTGGGGAATGGTCCACTCTATTCGTCCAACTGAAGTACTTATATGCCAAGAGCTTCCAGTAGAACCCTCAAAAACCATCCCTTATCCATGTTGTCCCTTTTGTCATGCTTTCATCCAACTTTATCTAAAAGCAATGTTGGGGGGGAAGAAAATGACTTGGTAAGAAAGTGTCAATTCCCTATTGCATAATGAGGGAGCTCTTTCGTTTCTTCTTCATTTATTGGTCTTCCCCGGTACCCTATTTATAGGAATATGATCTACCCATCTTGTCCGAGGGGAAATTTGGAATTCAACATCATTGGAGAAAGATTTCTCCTCACCGGAAGAGAAACCACAGAAGAAGCTACTGTCTTTTTCAGCTATAGAATCATGTCATGCTCTTAATTAACCAAATCATCTTCACTAGCTATTCTAGTCTAGAAAAAAGATCGTTGGTAGCGAGGTGGCTGCTAGATGACAACATTTAAGTAGAATGGGGAGGGGAAGAGGAGGTATCTGCTATTCATGGTGTACTCCGCTATTGTTCGTCAGGGTATCGCTTTTAGAGAAGGGAAAGGAGTCGAGGGATGAAGTGCAATGCAATATCTAGTAGCTCCACCCATCCACAATGCATGGAAATATGATCCTGGTATTTTAAGATTTAAGGGTTCCCTTCTAACTTTATTATCCTTTTCAGCCAGTGTTATACCCTTTCTTTCTATTTATAGAAGTGCTTCCTTGTACCAACATAGAAAATATTCTCTGATTTTTTCCTCCTTTGAGGTCAAGATCAGCTGTGCTCTTTACAATTTCTATAAATGGTTTGGACAGATTCACATTCATTACTGCTTCAAAAAAGACATGTACAAAAGATCATAGCTACAATGTGGTGGTGAAGGTAGAGGGTCCTCCACATTGGACTATTTTTTGAGGTGATGACTTGAAGTATAACCTCAAACAGAATCTTGATGCACTTCGATCACTTAATTGATGGGTTGTGATGCACTCATTTCTCAAAAATCTTATGAGAACAGGTTCCCACGACTCTTGAACTCTCCTCACTTTGTCTTCTTAATTGTAATGTAACTTGGTAGAGGATGACATTGTCATGGAGCCTGAAGCCCTAAATAAACACAGAACTGTAGAAGAACAATGAATCAACTATATCTGTTTGCCTTGTGGCTAAGCCACGTGCTGCTTATGCCAGTACACAAGCAATAACCTCTGCATCGTACTTAGTCACCTCTTCATTGCCCGACATTGCCAGGTCATCTCTCCTCTCTTACGTGCAGACCATCACTGCTAAGCAAGGCACAACACACCTGCGCTCTCTGATGTGCAGGCCAGCACCACATCGTGTTGCTATGCTCAATAGCCAAGTGCTGCCTTTTGTTGGAGCTGGTGCTGTAGCTGTTGGTGCATGTCTAACTTGCACTTGCTCGAGATGTGTCGCTATCATATGTTTCATACATCGGAATAGAATCGATATGGTATGTAATCAAAGGCTGGAAAGGAAATAAAGTAGGAATGGATGACATTCCCATTGCGTTCCTTTGTTTAGATTAACTTTAGAATGGAATGAAGAAAGGAAGTGAAATGAAATGCAGAAGTGCACTTACATGTGTACGCATATTTATAACTATTTTGAGATATATATGTAATTTATGATAATCATGGTTATGATTAAATATATATTTATTAATAGGACAACATGGATTAGTAAACTAATTATTTTGCATCAACGTTTGTCAACCATATTGATTTTTATATCGTATTCTATGATGAACTAAAAAGTTTGATTATAAACATATAGTAATATATATTGTTAAGTGACATTAGTTTTTTAGTTTATCTTATTAAAATGGCATATATTAGTGAAGATTATAATATAATATTTTGGCATGATATTCTTGGTTGATAAATAGGGGTACTTTATTTAATTCCCTTTTCACTAGGGGAAGGAATGAGGTTCCTTATCCTTCTAAAACAAATCACATTTCCTTAAGAGGAAGGATTTACACCTCCCAGGAGAATCATGGCATTCCCCAAACAAAGGAAAGGACTGGAAGAGGAAATTAGCTTTCCGTTCCCTCTCCAATTCCCTCATACCAAATGAGAAGTAGAGAAAGTAATCGCATTGTGTGTGAGAACCTAGGGTTTTCCCTTTTGTAATGCCATGTTGAGAGAGTGAGTTCATTTTTCTATTGTTGAAGTCATCAATATATAGAGGATTATATGGGAAACCTGCCATCAAAGGTGTTATGGATTTTTCTTTAGAAGGAAAATGTAGATCTAGAAATATGCACACGATACATATAAAATCATCTATTAACATGTGGAAGCTTTATGTCTTATGTATTTAAGTGTTATTTTTATTTTATGCTTGGATTAGTATGTAACTTTCTTAAGTCTCTCTCTCATATAAGAGAGGTTAAGGTTTCTATGGAGAATAGAATATCCTTTTCTATTCACATTGTCTCAGAGCGGCGATTGTAGGTCGGCGGTTTGGTATCCTGTCAAATATTCTACCATTTCACCTCTTGCACGTACCCAATGATCGTGGTGTCTAGGATCTTGGCACGTGCATCGACCCAAGTTGGTGTTGTTGCCCATTGTCAACGTGTTTTACCAATCTGATCGTAGATCTGGGAACAAACGTGCCACCTTCAGATCTGGTGGCGATGATTTGTAGATTTAGTGTTGCAATGGTGTCTAGGAGCAAGTGCGGTGTTGATGTGATCTTCATATCGTGTGCTACTGTGGTGTTGCCACTGTTGTTGGCATGATCATGTGTCGATGATGCTGCCACTGCTCCCAGATTGCTATTGTGAAGATCTGTGGTTGCTTTTCTAGATTAGGTGTGGTTGTTGGTGTTGATCTCATGGGAGTACCGATGATGGAAGCGATTGGTGTCTCCTAGTTTGTACTTGGGATTATCTCCCCTATTGTGCTTGGGATTGTCTCCCAGAACCTATTGATTTTCCTTTTGACTATTGTGCTATTGGCTGGAATGTGGATCTCATTTTTGTGGCTACACAAGAAACAGGTGTCGCATGTAGCCTTAGCGGTAACTTGATGGAAGATCCTGTCAAACGCCCAATCTGGGCAATGGATAATCGACTTAGGAGCGTCAATTCACCTTACAGGAGACTCTATAGTGCTGAAGACTCCTACAAAGTTTGGACATGTGAGGTTAGTGAAGGTACCGAATGGATCCCTTTCTCCTATCACCATAGTAGGTGATGTACATGTATTATCTAGATTGTAGTTCTCGGATGTACATTTTGTGCTAAAGTTTCCTATGAACCTATTGTCGGTGAGTAGCGTTTGCAAAGACCTTCAATTGCATGTTATATTTGATGATAAACATTGCTACTTCCAAGATAAACAAACGAATGAGATCATTGGTTGTGAGATCGATAAGGATGGATTGTATTTTCTCGTTATACCATTGTAGTTTGTGGGTGCAGTATCTATCTCAGGAAACCCTCTGTTATGGCATCAGTGACTTGGTCATCCATATGTAGGGAAGATGTGTCAGATGTTTCCCGAACTGTCACCTGGTACTGCCTTTGACTGTGAGACTTACCAGTTGAGGAAGCATCCTTGGAGTACATTCTCTCGACGTATTGAAGGGATTAGGACCTCTCCCTTCCGACTAGTGCATTGTAATGTCTGTGGGCTTTCACGACTCACTGGTGTTGGTAGCTGCAGGTATTTCGTGGTATTTATAAATGACTCCAGTAAATGTACCTAGGTTTTCTTGATGAAGAATCGCTCAAAGATACTTTAGATTGTGTAGATATTCTTTGCAGAGATTTAGACTAGACATTCCACGTCCATACAGGTGTTCCAGAGTGACAATACACTTGAGTTTATGTAGGCAGATGTCATGTGCTCACACGTCACAACAAAATGGGGTCGCAGAGGTGTAAACTTCATCATATATTGGACATTGCACAGACTCTTCTAGTATACGTGAAGGTCCCTAAGTAATTTTGGGGTGATGCCATTTTGACTGCTACATATCTGATCAACTGGGTGCCATCCTTAGTACCCACAGGCAGGATTCCTTACCAATTATTGCATCCCAAGTCTAACCGTCCATTTGCTCTACTACTATGTATATTTGGTTTTATCTGCTTTGTTCAAGCCTTTGGGGTGTAGGGTAAGTTCTCCCCTCATGCCACAAGGTGTGTGTTTCTGGGATATTCTCTTACCCATAAGAGATATAGGTGCTATGATCCAGTGCATCGACGATACATAGTGATTGCAGATGCAACCTTCTTTGAGAACTTATCGTTCTTCTCTAAAGGAGCTAGCGTTGACCTTGCCCCTAAGGAGACTTAGGTCTATCATAAGAGAGATACTTCACTACCTAATGTGAGGGCCGCTACCCACTAGTTAGGAAGATGGGGATGATGGGCCTATTTCCCTTCGAAAGTCTAGTCAATCATGTACATTGCATCCCATGTCAAATTACACGACCATAGCTCATCTGCAGTGTGATGTGCAACACTTTGCTAATGCACTTATTAGCACCATTCTACTTATAGACTATGTTGAAGCCTTACAAGATCCTTAGTGGAGAGTAGCTATGGACGAGGAGATAGATGCTTTAACCATGCGTGGTACGTTGGATTTGGTCCTCTGTCCCCCTAATGAGACCCTAGTTGACTGCAAATGGGTTTATACCGTCAAATACTTAGCAAATGGCGCTGTGGATTGATTTGAGGTGCATCTGGTGGGTAAGGGCTTCACTCAGACATATGAAATAGACTACCTTGAGACCTCACCATTGGCACGAGTTTCCTCCATACGTATTCTTCTATTTGTTGTAGTAAATGGAAAGTAGCCTCTTTATCAGCTTAATATCAAAAATGCATTCTTGGATAGTGACCTCACTGAGGAGGTGTACGTGTGATAGCCACTAGGTTATGAAGTTGAGGGGGAGTGTGTGTAGATTAAAGAAGGCTATTTATGGCCTTACACAAAGCTTGGGAGCATGGTTTGAGAGGTTAAGTACATAGGTGCAAAAGATTGGATTTGATCAGTTTTCATTTAACCACTCTATCTTCATCAAAAGGCGTGCTCAGGAGGTTGATCATCTTGATAGTGTATGTGGACAATATGATACTGATTGGTAATGATGAGGATAACATACGATTGATGAAGGAATTCCTATATAAGACATTTATGACAAAGGATCTTGGAGATTTGAGATATTTTCTTGGGATAAAGGTAGTGTGGTGAACATATGGTTTCTCATTCTCCCAAAGAAAATATACTTTACATTCTGGAGGAGGCATGGCTCTTAGAAGCCAAGCTGTTTGGAGCACCTGTTGAGCCTTAGAAGAAGTCTATGTTGCTTGAGGGGGATCCACCATTTAAGGATGTCACGTAGTATAGAAGCATAATTGGTAAATTGCTTTATCTGACAGTAACTGGCTTGGATATTAGTTTTGCAATTATCTGTTACATGGAGAAGCCAACTTACAATAATCGACGAGATGTGTCCCTTATCTTAGGATATCTCAAAGGAGGTCTGGGGAGAGGCCTACATTACAAAGACCATGTGTCTCTTGATGTAATTTCTTATTTAGATGCAGACTATGCTGGGGCTATTGATGTTTGAAGATCTACTTCAAGTTATGCGATTCTCCTTGAGGGGGAATCTAGTATCATGACGGAGTAAGAAACAAATTGTAGTTGTCAGATCTAGCGTCAAGGCTAAGTATAGGGCAATGGTTCATGCTACTCGTGAAATTATGTAGCTAGTGGGTTTCTTATAGGATCTTGGGATATCCACACAAACACCTGTTTCATTGCACTATGGCAACAAGCTTGCCATTTACATTGCTTCCAATCTAGTGTGTCATGAGAGGATTAAGCATATTGAAGTCAACTTCCATTTTGTGTGCAATGTCATCATGGAAGGATAGATTATGACTCCTTATGTCACCTCTGAGATGCAACTTGCAGACAGTCTTATCAAGTCTCTTACCAAGAAGGGACTCTTGTTCTTATGTGACAAGTTGGGGCTCGAAGATATTTATGCTCTAACTTAAAGAGGGAGTGCGGAAGCTTTATGTCTTATGTATTTAAGTGTTATTTTCATTTTTTGCTTGGACTAGTGTGTAACTTTCCCAAGTCTCTATCTCATATGAGAGAGGCTAGGGCTTCTATGGAGAATAGGATATCCTTTTCCATTCACGTAACAATTAAACATGGTTGTTAGAGATTTGTAGCATCATTCAAATAAATATAAGTTATGATTGTACATAAAGGACCAACTAATGCAAGAACTACATATAAAGGACCAAAATCTCTTATGAAATATAAAAGATTGTTCATATATGGCATAATGCAAGCAAACCTATTTAAAATTTTTACTAAATTATGAACAGGAATAGTATTAGCAAATAAATGTATTCCTAAGCTTAATGCATGGGAACAACAAGAGAGGGAGTACTAAAAAAGGTGCTAATGGCAGCGGGAGTATGAAATATGAAGCGATGGTGTGGAGATGGGGAAAGATTTCATTTCTGATTTCAGTGGGTAATAAGTGTGAGTTTGTGGAAATGCTTTTGGTTTGGTGGTTAGTTAAGTTGTACAATGTTAAGACAATGGAAGGCATGATAGATTGATTTTTTTTCCCACGCTGCAGTCTCTCAGTTCTATATTTTATTAGTGTCTAGATTACTATAACACTAACAAATCCAACATTTAAATGAATGGCCAAAAATATCTAATTTAACAACGATTAAAATCAAGATGAGAAGCTAGTTGAGAAATGCCAATGAGTCAATTATATCTTAACAAAAAAACACTGATTTCTGCTGCTTCTGTTATTGCTGTGGATTAGCCATAGGGCTTGCTTGTATTCAACCTAGACTTGGCGAGCTACTGCTGCAGAACAAGTTGTATGGAGGAATTGCAGGACAGCCAGAAGTGGAAGCCTAGCAACCAGAGTTGCGAAAAAACAGGAGGAAGGGACAAGGCGAGCAAATGCAAGAAAATGAAGGTTGATTTATTGGTATCTGGTGGCATCGTTTGACAGCACATCCTGGATATTACTTTGTTGTGCTACTTCCAAATGACCTTCTAAACAAACGTGAATATTTCTACCCTTGGCAGATATCTGAGGAAACAAACTAAGCATCTGTTATTTTGTTGTGCCGTTTACTCTACCTATTAGCTTTGCTATAATGAAATGGCAACGACATAAAATTTGCTTAAGATTTACCTTTCCATGCCAGTCTCATTAAAATTTTTGCTGAAATCATATACTGAAAACTTTGTCGAATAATAGAAAGCATGATAATGGAAGGGTCATGCACATGTTGAGATGGAAAGAGAGGAGCATATATGGTGGAGAACTCTATATTTTTGTTAATGGAGAGAACTCAAAATAACAATGTGGATAGTGGTCTCTTTATGTAGAGAATTAATTCCATAACAAACTAGGAAATGAGTAATTCTATTCATATTCCTAATATAACTTAATAAAGACTTTTCAAAATATCAAAACTTGACAACTAAGCAACCTAATTACTTGGCTACAAGCTAAATACTAAAAAAGACAGCAAGAGGATTTCTTATCACATTTGATGAGATCTTATGATATTGATGTCTCCAACTTGATGGGAAGTACAACAGCAGCAGCAATAGTGGGGGTAGTACTCGAACTTGACGGATCCCAAACATAGGATGGGATATGTTCCCAAGCACAATAACGGTCATCTTTTCTTCAAAGAAAATCTCCTCCCTTGGAAGAGAATTAAGAATTGGATTAGAAGCTTTCATTGATGGGGCTTATTTTCCTCACCACAAGTCATCCTTCTTGTTGGGGACACGATCGAAGGATTTTTCCTTCGAGCTAGGTATGGTTGTTGACATAGTGGATAATGAAGTCTGTAGCAGACATAGCGACCACATATGGGAAGCGATTCTAAGCAGTTGAGGAAGCCATTCTCTTCTTCAATTGACATAAGAGCACCATTTGGCATATGGTGTTGCTCACATGATCCATGATTCTCGCACACAATATTTGGTCTAGTGTGAATTGTTCCACGCACAAGGAGGGGAGGGCTTGTGTGGCCCTACTCTTTAAGCGTCAACACTAGAAGACCAAGGGTGCCAAGGGAGGCATCCTTGGTTACGCTCCTCTCCTACACGTGCAAGGCCTTATTCCATGTAGAGAGAGATTTGACACTAGATCTCTAGAAGCATGGTAATGGGTTAAGCACTCAGGAATGCCTATTGTGATACCATGTAAAAAAATAAAGAGCATGATAATGGAGAGATCATGCACACATTGGGATAGAGAGAGAGAGAGGAGCACATACAATGGAGAACTCTATATTTGTATTAATGGAGAAAATTCAAATAACAATGTAGGTATTTGTCTCTTTATATAGAGAACAAATTTTAGAACAAATCAGGAAACAAGTAATCATATTCCTATTCTTATATAACTTAATAAAGACTTTAAAATATCAAAACTTGACAACCAAACAACCTATTTACTTAGCCTACAAGCCAATTATTAAAAATGGCACCAAGGGGATTTCTTGCCACATTTGAAGAGATCTCACGATCTCCAACAATCTCCAACAAAGTTCAAGGCATGGTAATATGGTATCTAGAAAATCTTGGACAATTTCAGTAAATTTTAATAAATTCTGGTTAAAAGGTTTGTTCATGAATTTTGTATTGCACTTTGATCCATTTTATTCATTTCTTGCGCTTCCTTTGCACATGTTGATTGAGACTGGAAATTTGGCAAAAACCTGAAAAGTCTAAATTCTTGTTTCAACAGAAAATGTTGAACAATGTTCCAGCAAAAACCTATGAATTTGGTACAGTAATACCTTCTCTTTGAAAGGATGATGATACCTTCTCTAATAAAGGAAAAAAAAGAGTTACAACACAGCAGCAGGTTCAGCTGGATGGGCCTGCCTAGTCAGGTCTATTAATGACTATGATTATGGCTTTTAAGATCTATGGTTGTCCTTAGTTATACAAATATTCCTTTTGAATACTAGAATTTCAATCCCTGTATGGATGCCATTGCGTGGCGCATGTATTCATTGCAATCAGAGACATGCATGTTTATTGTAGGCATATGTATATTTAAGAACATGCATGTACATGTACACAAGGTTTGAAATATCGATATCGATATCGTATTGACAAGTAAAAAAAGGAATATATCAAGGATATATCACTGACATCAATGAATTTTGGTGAAATCACTCAAAAAAGTAAAAAAAAGAAATGTCATAAATTTTATGAAAATTAATATTTTAATAACTAATACAACATGACATATCGACTCTATGTGTGGGTGTGTGTGTGTGTGTGGGTGCACGTGTGCGTGTTCCTGGTACCGACGATATCTTAGGGATATCGGTGATATATCATGATATCGGCAATATCATGAACAAATAAACGTCAAGTGATATTGATATGTTCCAAGCCATCGATACGGATATATCGGAGATATATCAAACCCTGCATGTACATGCAAATATGCATCTCACATTGTGAGCATGTGTGTATATGTTTACTTAAGCCTCTTTTTTTTTCCCTTATCAAACGAAAAAACCCATTCACTGAGGATTTTTGCATGTGATGCATGTGAAATCACAGCTGTTTTTGGGCGGAAGGCCTGATTTTGGAAATATATGAGTGTTTTCAAGCACATCGGTGCAGATGTGTCAGTTTCAGAGGCTATTTTTCTTTCATTTTCATCTTAAATTTGCAACCTGGAATGCTATTGTTAAATATGCTACTTGTTATCGGCACATAAACCCTGACTGATTGACATATTCTAATATGCGGAGTTGTTGATCTTGGTTTCCTCTCTAGTCCAATAAATGTCAAAATATCAATGACTTAACCATAGACATACTGAAGTAACACCAATAGCAATTTATGCTTGCTCGGAAATTGTAATGCCCGTGGAAAGAGGAATGGATGGGAAGCACTTGTGATACCTGGGGAAAGAGAGATGAAAAGGGCAACGCTACTACTAGTACTACTGAAAAAGGAAGAACATCAATTTTTTTATGAACAAGTTTGCAAATCTGCCTTGCTTTTTGTCAAACTTGGATGTCACTGTAAGAAAAAGGATGGGTTAGTTATCATGCTTGTAATTAATTTTTGAACTTGTTTAGGTAAGCTGGTAGAATGTTTATGCTACAGAGATAGGTGAAGTAGTCTCGTTTGCCCCACCCCCCCATCCCCCTCTTTCCGAAAAAGAGGTGAAATAAGGTGGTTGGGAAGGAAAGCGTATGAAGCACAATGCATAAATTAATAGTATATAAATGAATGTTTGGTAATCCAAATGGTGCCTCTATTAGGGTAATGTTTGATTATGCGACACTTAAGATATGGTGGTTTGATCCTCTGATTATAAGTTAGCGAGCTAATTCCTTCTGGCTTCTCTTTGAAGAAATTGGCGTCTGCAATATATGTGACTAATTTTTTGTGTGTTGTTTGTCTCCATCTTATGTCTAACTCTATGATTTCCTTAATCAAATCAGAGTGCGATAAGCCCTGTGCCATCGCCAGATTCACTTGGACATGGTCAAACATCTAACGCCAAGTCTCATACGGTGTTTCCAGAAAGACCGGATCAGCCAGATTGCCAGTATTACATGAAGACTGGAAACTGCAAGTATGGCTCTTCTTGCAAGTACAATCATCCCAAAGGGAGAATCACTTTACCTGATTCTTACACGATTGGGCCCCATGGGCTGCCTTTAAGACTGGTAAACCTATAAGTCAATCCAATTCTTCATACGTTGTTCTTCTTGTTCAAGTGTTTTAACTCTTTATCCTTTCCACTTTTTTTGTGTTTTGCTGGCTGAACATGAAGGGTCAAGCTGCATGCACATTTTACACTACATATGGTACCTGTAAATATGGTTTAGCTTGCAAATATGATCACCCAATAGGATATTATGCAGTTTCGGCCATACCCATTGGAGACCCTTCCGCGTTGTACCCGTACCAAAGAAGCTCACCATCAGCAGTTTCTTGGGTGCCATCAGACACCCCCCCTGTTAGAACTCTGAAGTTGCCTGACAGCCTCAAGAAATCGGATAGTCCTGGTGTCAATGTAGAGAACATGGACGCCAGTGCATCAGAGGATCCTCCTCCGCAAGATTCTCCCTCGCAAACTGCCCCATCTTCGGGGTCCCCACAGGAACAATCTGATTAGCTCCAGGTGTCTTCTCTTCCTCGCACATTTTGTTTACAGCTACTCAAGCGGAAACTGTCACTGAATACACCTGTTTTGCCATTTCACCTGCCATCGACGTTGCGGGATAGGTTATTCGGAGGTCACACGTTGGGTGAACTTCCTGAGACGCAGAGGTCCTTTTTTGTGTTGAATAAAACTGCAGGTGAAATTGTTAGACAGTCCTCTAAGTTATCTCTATTTTCCCGGTAAGAATCATACATATGTGCCTTCAGGAAAACTTGTGTAACTATCAAAATCAGATTCTGAATTGGTTGGAATTATAAACTTTGTGTTGGTTCGGTTTTCACTGTACTTCTCTTTTATCTTGCTCGCATGCAATGCCTGCATAGCCATGGAATGAGGAATTTTGCACCAATTTGAATTGTGTCACATTCTTGCATGGTTGTGACTCAATCATGCAGGTACATGCAGCTTAGCACAGTGTTGATCCCGCAATCATTATCGCCACTGCCTTCCTGTTGATGCATTTACACAAGGACTTGCAAATTTCGTTGTGATTTTCATTCAAAGCAATAGCCAGATGTTCCTCTTTGAGTTCATGCTTATATTTCATCATCTGACCCATCTCCACTGGTTTTGGTAGCATCTCCCTCGCCCGGGTTCATCCCTGTAAACTAAGGCATCCATCGAACTTCGTCTTCAATCTCACAGTCAGCCTTCACATTTTTCATTTCTTCGTCTGTTAGCTTCTGGTTTTGCATTATATCCTTTACATCTGATGTGATGGTCGCCTACAGATGGATTGATTAAAGTTTTAACGCTGTAAAAACCTAATGCAACTTACCCAACATTTTGCATAATCTAAAGGAGTTTGTTTCGAGCCAAGTCACTTTTTATTTTATCATAACTAATAAGAAATCGTGGTCATTGGTGTGCATCTCTCAGCTAAATGCCTCAAGAGTATGCCTTATTTGACATATAAACCTCGCTGTCATGACTGGTATCTTGGGCGTTTGGTTGTTACTGGCAATTTTGGATTATTTAAGTAATATTTGGGTTTGTTAGTAGCAGTTTGATGTGATTTAGCTAAGACTGCTAAGTACTGTAAATAATTTCACACCCAAGGTTTTGCGAAGAACGACTGCTCCGAAATCCGCTTGAAACTTACCGTCAAAACCGTCGAAGCTCTAAAGGCAGTGTGTGGTGCTCATCCAGCTCTTTGGAAGGAAATTCATAGGTTTGACATGTATTGATTTCTAGGGTTACTAAATCAAGGAAGATCTTTGTACTTTGTTCTGCTATAATGACGGAAATCAAATCGGAGTACGGTAGATTCGGGACGGCTTACCTTTCAATCCATGTTATGGCCTTCCTTTACGAACCGGATTTCGCAGACTTCCATATAACATGTGTTTAAAATTCCAAACCAAATTGAAGGCCAAATTCTGCCGATAAATGGTGAAAGCGCTAACTTTTCTGCCGATAAATCGAAGAAGAGATGTCTGAGGAAGGACTTGAAGTGGCGTCAGAGGAGAAATAGTGGCGCAAGGGGAGAAATGAACATGTTGGCCTGAAATTGTAGAGGGTTGGGATCTGTCTCTACAATTCCTCATCTAAAATCCTTGATGGTTGTTATTAGTGCTGATATAATGTTCATCTCATAAATGCACATAGATAAGGAGAAGTTTGGGAAGTTGGAATGAAAGGTCAAAGGGTTTAAGTTTTTTGCTATTAGTGCAGTGGGAAAGGCAGGTGGGTTGGGGGTTTAAGTCTTTTGCTATTAGTG
Source organism: Thalassia testudinum (assembly GCA_037157565.1). Lineage (NCBI taxonomy): Eukaryota > Viridiplantae > Streptophyta > Magnoliopsida > Alismatales > Hydrocharitaceae > Thalassia > Thalassia testudinum. The sequence goes on from JAZHRO010000036.1 coordinate 192,289,307, forward strand.
CAGTGGGAAAGGCAGGTAGGCTAGGTCTTTTGTATGTCGAAACTATAAATATGATTGTAGTATATGCTGATAATCACTGTGTTTTGATGAATACTATGAATGGAAAGTGTTTCTGGTATCTAGCGTGTATTTATGGAACTCCTAAGTTAAAGCATAGGAAAAAGTTTTGGTATAGGATGGAGAAGCTGTTGCAACCATATGCACGTAAATTAGTGTGTATTGGGGATATCAATACTATTTTGCAAGTTGTAGATAAGGTTGGGGGAGTGAGGATGCCTACCAGGCAATTTCAGTTTTTGAGATCGTTCACGAATGCTCTTGGGTTGGTGGATTTGGGGTTCTCTGGACAAGCTTATACATGGTCCAATAAGAGACGACCTCAATTCCTAATAAAGGAAAGGTTGGATAAAGTTTTTGTCACTCTTGATCTGCTAGTTTTATTCCCTGATGTGGGAGTTCTGAAACTGCCAGTTATTCACAGTGATCACAACCCAATCGTCTTCAGATTGATAAGGAAGAATTCTGCAAGAAATAGAGTATGGAGACTAGGAGCTGAATGGAGTATTAGGCAAGATTATCCCTCGGTGGTAGAGAAGGGCTAGACAATGATAGATGCGGATCTGCCTATCTGGAGAAGAGGGGAAAGGCTTGCAGTGGAATTGAGGAAGTGGAATGCTCAATCTGATGTCAATTGGAGGAAGAGGAAAGCAGACATTGAGCTTCAATTAGGGGAAATTCACTCTGCGTGGCCAAATGATGAAATGTGGGAAAAAGAAAAGCAATTAGCAAGTCAGTATGAGAAAATCTTATTACAAGAGGAAATATATTGGTTTCAAAAGTCAAGGAAGAATTGGATACAAAGTGGGGATCAAAACACTAAATACTATCATACATACACGCAATGTAGAAGAAGAAGGAATTCAATTGACTGGATAGTTATGTCCAATGGAGAAGAAACGGGAGATCAATGAAAAATTAAGCAAGTCTTCTACAATTTTTATCAAAATCTCTTCAGTTCTCAGATGAAAGAGTTTTGCCCAAAGATGGTGTTCACAGAAGAGGACAGACCTAATGGGGTGGAAGAGAGATGGTGTAAGCAGATCCTAGATGAAGATGAAATTCAAAATGTACTCTTCAATATGCACCCGTATAAGAGTTCGGGTCCTAATGGCCTACCAACGTTCTTTTATCAAAACAGTTGGAGTACAGTAAGGTCAGAAGTTATAGCATTTGTGCAAAATTGCTTTGTTACTCAATGCATGCCAAATCCAGTGAGTACAACTTCTTTGACTCTTGCTCCAAAGTTCCAATCCCCTACTCATCCAAAAGATTTTAGGCCTATAAGTTTGACAAATACCTTATATAAGTTAGTGGCAAAATTGGCAGCCAAGAGAATACAACCAATCTTGAAGAGAATCATTTCACAAAATCAGGCGGGGTTCTTATCAGATAGGCAAATAGCAGAAAATATTGTATTGGCAAAGGAAGTAATACACTCCATGAAAAAGAATAAAAGGAAGAATTTCTCCATGGTGTTAACGATGGATATGGAGAAAGCTTTTGCCAGAGTTGAATGGGAATTTATCAGATTCTGCTTAGTTCAAATACATGTACTAGATCCCTTGATCAAATTAGTTATGTCATGTATCAGCATAGCATCCTTTCAAGTGTTGGTGAATGGGGAACCTACACAAACTATTATTTCAACCAGGGGCATCAGACAAGGGTATCCATTATCCTCATATATCTTTCTCTTATGCTCGGAGCATCTGACTAGGAGTTTAGATTGAGCTCTATCTGGAAAGCAACTCTCTGGGCATAAGATGCATAGATGCTCTTCCCCAATAACCCATTTAATGTTTGTAGATGATATGATGCTATTTGCAGGTGCAAATGAGGAAGAGGCTTATAATCTTAAGAGGATACTAGCAGATTGTGAGAATTGTTTTGGATAGAAGGTCAATTATCAGAAGTCAAGAATATTTTTTTGTAAGGGTGCTTCTGATGCTAAACAAAGAAGAATAATGTCGATCCTTAAGGTGGGATATATGAGTAAGGAAGAGGTATATTTGGGAAGCCCTATATTGGGATGGAGCCAATCAAGGGGTGTTAAAAGAAATGATTGTGTCTCGAATGAACGAAAAGTTGGCTAACTGGAAGGGTAAGGTGTTATCTCAAGCAGGGAGAGGTGTTCTGATCCAATCAGTTCTCTCAGCAGTGCCTTGTCATTTGATGGTCACCAACTTGTTTTCAAAAAAATTGTGTGCAAAGCTAGATGCTATCATCAGGGACTTCTGGTGGGTACAGGATGAAAGTAAGAAGCCTGTGTATTATAAGGCATGGAAGTATGTTTGTATACCCAAATATATGGGAGGTATGGGATTTAGAAGATTTAGGTTGGTCAATTTGGCCTTCCTACTAAAAATGGCTTGGATGCTATGTACAAAGAAGAATGGATTGTGGCCAAGGCACATCAAATGGAAATACTTTCCGCTTGGATCTTTTATGGAGTATGTGTATAAACCAGGGGATTCTTCTTTCATGAAAGCATTAATTGAGGTGAAGGAAGTTCTGTTTAGAAATGCCTTGTGGTTGATAGGTAATGGAGAGGAGGTGAATATCTGGTCTGATCCATGGTTGTAGTTGGAAGGGCAAGCTCTCTTTCCTATAAATCATGATGCCATTAAGCTGTCAAATGTGGCTGAACTGATAAATCTGGAAGAACATGGAATGAGGAACTAGTTTATGGAAACTTCTCGCCTATGGTGGCAGAAAAGATAATCAATGTTCCTGTGCATGAAGGGCAAGATATAATGATTTGGAAACCACATCCTAAGGGGCAGTTTTCTATAAGGTCAGCATATGCAACGCTTATGGATGAGGAAGGTGTCAGTGCTGGTTTATTTGCTGCTTAGATTAAGGCTTGCAAAACTCTATGGGTGGTTAAAGACTTAGCTCCAAGAACAAAAACCTTTATGTGGAGGGTTGTGACTAATGCACTGCGCTTAAAGGAAAACTTGCAGAAATGAAGAATGGTGGCCGATACTTACTGTCCTCTTTGTAATTCAGAATTAGAAAATTGGTTACATTTGTTAAAATATTGTCCTTTTATGAGAGCAGTATGGTTTTACTGGGGAATAGTGGTAGTTCTTGAGTATGAGGATTGGATTGATTGGATTACAGAGGTGCGAATGCTTTTTCAGCAGGTAGGAAGGGGAGAGTAGTTAATATATTATGTACTGCATTCGTTATGGTTATGGAGATGCAGATATGTGATGGCTGGAGATTCTCTCCTAACCCTATGGACGTGGTGAAGGAAGCAATGAATATGAGCAGATTCTATGATTGGAATGGGGGTCTGCAGATACCAGAAGTTGGCGAAGTGCAGGCTAAGAGGACGGAATTACCTGATATGGGTAAGATAATTATCATGGTGGATGCAGTAGTGGGTGAGCAGCTCTCTTCTACAGCAGCTGTCTGCCTTGACAGTGGGGGGGATCATGGCAGCTAGTGCTCACTTGGTGAAGGATTCATGTAGTGTGGCTGCTGAATGTTGGGCTATTTTTCACTTATTAGAATTAGCCATTAATCTTCGATTGATGGATGTGGCAATATAGTCTGATGTAGCAGTTCCTATTGATCAAATCATGACCCATAATCAGCCGTATTAGAAGATCAAATGGTTGGTGCAGCAAAGTACTTCTATGCTGGAGAAATTCATAGGCTTTTCTTTGATCAAAGTAGATAGAGTGAATGTTGCACATGCTCATAAGTTGGCGACGTATTCCTTACGACACAATAGGTTTGGTGTTTGGGGATCCTTGGATCTTCCATGTATTTTCTCTGGCTGATCTATAAAAATGGCTTTGCCTTGCAAAAAAAAAAAAACTTTCCTACCTAGGGTGGGCATCACATGGCCAAATAGTTGAAAAATGCCTTTACATCCCAAGTGAACACGATCTCACCTACCTTTGGTTCTGAGCCCATATGTTTACATGATTTAGTATATTGTGTTCGGACGTAGGTTAGGGAGGTGGAGATGGTTGAAGTGTTACAAGTAAGATGAATGTTACGATGAATAGTGATAAGATCATATTTTTTGTGGATTATAGCATATACGAAGATAGTAGAAGTGACAGTCACATGGACTTGGGTGTAGTGAACATTGTTAACATGAGCAATCAAATCAAATTATATGGAGATCTATATGTATGGGATAAATCTTTCTTATATAAGTTATTCTATCCATATTGGATAAAATTTACCCCACATGTATTTTACGTGTTTGCCTTGGGTAGGGTATATATTTTTCAAAGAAAATTTATAGAAACTTATTTCTAAAGTTGAATGTTATCCTTGTCTCTAAATGTACCCTAAATTGTTACTGGTCATTTGGTAAGGGAAATTATTAACAAGCATAAAAATTAGAAATGAAACGAATACAGGAATTAAGAGGTTTTGTTATTTAGTTGATTTTATTATCTTATCAAGAAATTAGAGAGTTTTATTCTGCAAATTAGCAGAATAATGGAGAGAAAGTTAGTTCGAAAGTAAGTAATAGATAAAATTATCCCTAGGTTCAAAATTGAAATATTTAAATGTCATTGGTGATATTCAATTCTGAACCAAATATTAATATAATTTGTTCATACCTAAATATCACTTGAAATTATATATTTGAAATGCAAAAAACCTCCACCTCCAGACAAAGGTCTGAGTCATTTTGCAGACTACAAATCCTATAATGGACTTTATTACAAGATCAAGTCTGAACATCATGCCCTAGAATCGGTTTTATTCAAAGCCCCCAACTGCAAAAATCCAACAACCTCATTCAACACATTAAGATAAACACAAAACAATAGCTAACTGTTACGACCCGATTCCCGGATCCCTACAGAACCTGAGACTGGCTTGCCTCGATCAATCTCAAGACCTAGTCGTCCAACAAGAAATAACCAAAAAGCAGGAAAGTAAACCACATTCACACATGCAATATAACAAAGTAGTAAAAATGTACAAAGCAGTAAAGGAAAGTAAAACTATTGTTCCATTACATACCACGACAACAACAGAAACAACGGAAACGAAAGTAACAGTAGAGACAACAGTAGCTAAGAAAAAGTCTTAATACTCACTACAACAGTAAGGGGGTACAACAAGAAAGTGCTGAAACTACGGCTGGGCTCGACTGGGCGCAGCACCTTCCGCAACCAGAAGCTCGGGCTGCTCAACTCTTGGTCCTGAACAGTGTTATGAAAAGACAGAGTCAATGAACGCTGAGTAGGGTGGTATCTACACTATCTAAAATAGTAAAAGTAGCAAGTTTAATTCTCTTTTCTATTTATTTGTTTTATGTGTATTTCCTTTTCACCCATTTTTCTCAAACTTTCAAATATTCTTGATCTCACATGTTCATCGTGGGAACGATCTTGATTGCAGTCTTTTTCGAAGAGTAGAAGGTACACGTGGTGCTCTCATGGTTGGGAGAGTCCCTTGTGGTAGTCCTACACCCAGTCAGCCACCCCGAGGTCACTGTCAAGACGTAGCAGTGACTACGGTACACGTGATAAGCGCACGAGTAGTTACCCCGCACTGACACGCGGTCAGTCGTTTCCGCTAGCGGGTACGCTTAGAGTATAGCACGGAACAGTATAAGGCCTAGCCCTCTCAGAAATAGGGGTCTCACCCCTCCACAGTCCGCGCACCCTAGTCTGACTACCCCGGTTTGCCTAGAGGGCATAACAAGTCGGTGTAGGGTGGTTAGCTGAACCCCGGGTCTCGTGGGGTGGCTAGCTCCCTCCCTACACTAGTAGCTCACCTCGGTACTGCGTACACGAGGGCCAACAGGAGTCGGTGTAGAGTGGCTAATCCTAACCCCAGGTCTCAACCCAAGGGCGGCTAGCTACGCTCTACACGAAAAGGGGACAGTCGCTCTCCTTAGTCCCACGTACTCAAGGGCCAGCACACTTCCCATCTACATTCCAGCCAACCACAAGAGTTCTACTCCTAATTCCGCGTAGGATTCATGCTCATATTTACCACATTTATTTTGATCTAGATTCCACTATTCACAATTCAATTCTCATTTATATGCAGGCAGCTCGTGTTTCCATATTTCAATACATGCAACTGATGGTTTCACGGGTAATTGTTCCTTTATCTCAAGCAACTCATATAATAACAGGTAGCTCGCAACTATATTACAGGCAATTTCTAGCAGTTTAACTTAATCATGCATACAACTACAATCATGCAGTACAAATGGTTCATTTATTTCTCTGTCCTAAGGTTCATGCCACATCCTAGGGTTCCATTTGGCTAATTTCACAAGCACATTCTTATTTAATATTATTAACAGAAGTAGACTACTCTACCAGACAATTCGAGAATACTGGGGGCTCAAACCGCACACCCAGGCGTCTCTGCGAGCCCCAAACATGCAGTAGGTCGAAATCCTATACCAAGGAATATATCACAAAAGGAGGATTCAGGACAATGTATAAAGGTTTTTAGTACGTAGAGAAACTCATAAGGAAACTACAGATACTTCATTTGCGTAAAACGGATCCCGATCGGACCTTAAACGAGTCAAAAACGTGTCTACTGACCAAAATCAGACGTCTGGAAATAAGTCCAAACGTCTTAAAAGATACAGAACCTCACCTCAAGTCCTTGCGGTGTCCTTAGATGTCCAGGCCTCCTCTGCGATCGTCTGAAGGTAGTTCCAGACGTCGGACCACTCCTCCGGTCATCTGGAAACACCTCCGGTCGTCTAGTGAGCTGATTATACGTCCGAAAGTGTGTGGGAAGGTGTTCTGTGCTCTTTCCCAAGGCTGCTTTTGCATACGACAGTTGCAACCACCCAAATCAGGCGCAACATATCCTTTGCGGTGCGGCCTGCATGACCGTAACCGCGAAAAGAATGTACCTTCACGATAAAGGAGCTTTCAGACGTCTGGTCTTGACTCCAGACGTCCAGATGCTCCGCCAGTCGTTCGGACTTCGCTCCAGACGTCTGATACTGGAAAATTTCCAATATCAAAACTCGCTCGCAACTCTCTCCGCCGTGCTTCTCTCCACTCCGCCGTAGCTCCAGCTACTGCATGTCGTTGAGGATGCCGCTCCGGACTCTCTCCTCCTCCTACACGAGCCCGTGGGGACCATGCGAGCTCTGACGAGCTTCCACCGAAGCTCTCGACCTTGGCCTCCTCCTCCCGCACTTCTCTTTCTCGCTCTCTCTCGCTCACCCTCGTTCAACTCCTCTTGCGGCAGTGAAGGTGGGGTGTGGTGGTGGTGTATGGAGTGGAGAGGAGAGGAGGGGAGGGTGGCTTTTATAGAGGCTGAGGGGTTTAGGGTTAGGGCAGGAAGGAGGAAAGGAGAGAGAGGAAAAAGAAGTTCTATGTGCCGCCCCGCGCAGAGCGTAGAGCATGTACAAAAATGTCATTTTCAGACGTTCAGGAAAGGGTCCAGACGTCTGGACAAACATCTGACTAAGACTTCAGATATCTTAAAAGGCTAAAAGTGGGATGTGTCTTCTCACTAACCATGGGAAATCAATCAAGAAAAAATAGGAGATTATTGAATAATATGGCAATGGACATATTTTTTTAATGATACTATTCACCACCAGGTTTGGGTCACTATTGCTCTTTTGGGGTCATGACAATGCCACACCTCTTCATCAATTTGTGGAGACATATTTCAATTGAGTAGAGCTACAGCAATGGAAGAAGGGAGATGATTGGGTACAAGGAGGATGGAGTAGTTACTCATTCACGAGAGATGAGTGTGGTGAGTGGAATTAGGGCTTGGGGTTGAGGGGAAAGGATAAGAGAATTGCTACTGACGTGGCAGGGTTATTGATGGAACAAAATAACTCTAGGGGGGAGGGGAGGGTTAGAATTCTCCAATTCTAAATTTAAGAGCACAATTATAGATCCCATCGATGCCAACGTTAATGTTGCCAAATGTAGAATAGGAAGTTCAATTACGCTTACTAATGAGGCTCAATTACGTCTTTATCTTTTAATAGCAAAATTGATTTTTATAGCCATAAGTTTTTGTCCCTTTCACGAGCGACTGATCCCTCTCACCACTGTCTACTACTCAAACTTGAGATAAACCAAAATGGATAGGAGATTCCTAGATTGAGTGATCAAACTATTCGTGGGTCATTGTGATGAGAAAGTCACATGACTATCAATGTTGTTAAGGGGATTGAGCAAAGACTAATAAAATTTTATGGAGAATTGTTTATTTTTAAGAGCTAAAGATTTGATAGTTTTAGGTAATAAGTTTGCCATATATTTTTAATCAATTCTCACAATCATCACTATCACTACTACACTCCATGAAGGTCATCAACCACATTAATGTACTTTGACATTTGACAAGCAACCTAAGTAGAGAGAGATTATTGATCTCCTGCACACCAATTCTTTGAATAATGTAGGGGTGACTTCAGTGGAGATTTGAATATAAATTCAAGAGTCCTCGTAACTGATCCATCACCTAATGGATTAAAGTAACTATATTATATGATATTTATATTTAAGAATATTTACATTTTTATCGAACATGAGCCTTAATTAATCTCAATTCAGGTTCGGTTCGATAAACCCAACAAGATCAAACTTGAGCTCAGGCGCGACCTTTTAACCAATCGAGCCAAACCGGAAGCGAGAGCCGATCCCAATCAAACATAAAACGCCTCCTCCTCCACCGCCACCACCACCACCACTGGCCGTTATCTTGCAGCCAAACATCATACTATAACCCACAGCGAGAGAGAGAGAGAGAGAGATGGACGCAGACGACGAGGCGGCGCCCCTCTCGGCGCCGGACCTCCGCCGCCTCTCTGACCGCCTCCGCATCCGCTCCTCCCACGTCAGGGAGGAGGCCCTCCGCCACGCCGTCTCCCGCCGCCGCCACTTCTCCGCTCTCCTCTCCCTCTTCTCCTCCTCCTCCCGCCTCTCCGCCTCCTTCTCCTCCGACCTCTCCCGCGCCCTCGACCTCCTCTCTCTCGACCCCCCCGACGCCGAGATCCGCCGCCTCGCCGCCGCGATCGTCGCCGCCCGCCGCGAGCTCGCCGAGAAGGAGGAGGCCCTCGCCGTGGTCGAGTCCCTCGCTGGGATGGTTGAGCGCCTTGGCAGGGTCAGGGAGGGCCTCCGGAAGGGGAAGCTCGCGGGGGCTGCCGAGGGGGTTAGGGTTTTGAGGGAGGGGGTCGGCGATGAGGGCGAGGCGGAGGAGCCGAGGGTGTTCGGGGTGTTGAGGGAGGAGGTCGCGCGGTGCTTCGAGGAGGTAACAAAAAAGGGGTCGCTTTTAGGGTCTGGGTTGGGGGAAAGGTTCGATCTTTGGCAATGAATCGGTTTCGCGTGGCATAAATCGATCTCGTGGGTTCCTTTACCTTTGATTTCGATTCATGTGTTTGGTTTCGATGTAATTCCTCTTCTTCTCGCATCAAAATGTGATCATTGCAATGATAACCAAAAAGAAGAAAAAGACTCATGATAAATTCCTCTCCGATAGGAATGCACCTTAGCCCTAGTCTGAGACGACAGATAGAATTTTGTGGGATAGGAATTTTTAGAAGGATTTTTCTACATTTCTGTTTGGAAGTTAAAAGGATTCTCTTGTTAGGTTAACTTGTGACCGTTTGGAATGCAGTGAGATATTTTATAGTGGGATAACCACGGCTTGCAACTTATCCAGGGGTTAACCTCTTGTAACCTGGGTTAATCCAGCCTGATGACCATACTGGGTTATTTCCATTTTGGTGCTAGGCAGAGGTAATTGGTACAAGGGTAACATTAATCATAAGATAGATCGGACTGGAGGGAAAACATCCATATAGGTAACTGCTAACTCTATTTAGTGTGCAAAAGGCTTTGTTGTTTTGAGAAACGTATATGTGTTGGGCATGGGATTTGATTCTATGACCTCTAGATACCAATGAGGAATCTCTATCACTCTACCAACCCCTTGTGGAAAAAGCCTTTGTTGTTGTTATTGTCGTTGTTGGTAATATTAATGTCATTGCTTTGTTTTGTGATCTTAGTTTATTGCATTTGGACTACCTTGCCGATATTTAACTCGATCAGAGAGATTTTCTGAAAATTTTGATACCTTGACGAGGATTGTCTAGATGAGTTGAGATTTGCATTTTGATAATCTTAGATTGTATTGGAAAAGGAATTGGCGGGATCCAATTGCGTTGTGGTATTCCAAGCAGAGCCTCTGTGTCTTTCTTCTTGTGTGCTGGGTTGTTTGCTTTAGGATTTTGGTTTGATGTGGGGGTTCTGAATTGAGGCTGTTTCTGTTACTGTGTAGCTTCAAGAGGTTCTTGCTGGGTTTGTTGAGAACGCTGTTTGCTTTGATGCGGAGGGCAGGAGTGTGAGAGTGGTGACTCGGGTGAGTATGGGTGAAGCGGGGGATGTGGAGCTGCAACAAGTGCTGGAGGCGCTGGAGGTAAGGGACCTTTTATGATGTTGCATTGAGCCATTGGCTACCGTAAAGTCTGAGTTCTTGTTTCGTGAATTTAAAAGTCAGTGAAACGATGCTTGTTGTTACCAATGCAGATAGTTGGTGTTCTTGACTATGGCCTGGCAAAGGTTGCGGACTTGATGGTTAAACATGTGATGGTTCCTATCATCTCTGGAAATGCTGACATATATGTGGAAGAGGATAGGGGAAATGATTCTGATTGCAATTACTGCCTTAAGTTGGTCCAGCCTTCTGAATCTCAGGTGTGCTATTAATGTGCTAATTTTTACTGTTCTGTACCTGTTAGATGATTTTATAGTTCTTTTTATTGACAAGATAAATGTATGTGCAGTGTTGACCATGTAAAATGATTCAATCTGCTTCTTGGTTTGAAAAAATCCCCGTGAACAAGTTAATACACAATTGCTATCGTGAATTACATAGTTGTAGCACTCTATTTTACTGCCAAATAAACAATTAATTCACATACTCCATATCAATTATGTAGGAACCATAGCCAGGGACATGCACCAACAAATTTGCTTTTGTAACCATATCACTAATTACATAGTTTTCTCCTTGCCTAAGAAGATTGAAGACAGGTCCATGAGCTGGGGTAGATTTGTTTGGTGGGAGCAGTGGGAGAGTATGGGCATGGACTGGTCTTGGTGAAGTGAGATGCGGTTTGCCATCCCCTCCATATTTTGGCTGGGGGGAGGGGTAGGGAATCTTTGCCATGGAAACAATGAATAGGTCCTTGTTATTTATTTTTTATTTTTGAAAAAGAAAAGGATACTTACCAGAGGCTGGTAATCATCCAGGAATCTTCATTAAAATTAAAGGAACGAACTTACAGGGAGGTTAGCCAAAAATCAGAAATGGAAGACACCTCTCTAGCAGCATTCTCCGGCCACGCTCTCTCCTAATGGAATACAACACTATTTCTCTGCAGCCATAAACACCAAAGAGTAGCCACCATTTTAATCCACCCTGGTCCCTGCTGTGTCCACATGCATGTTACTCTTGAAAGAGTTCCACAAGCTGTCCATAGATGAAAAGTCTTCTCCACGAACATTGCTTATTCTCCAAGCATCCTTTGAGAAAGAACACTTTGTAAACAAGTGATTGGAGTCTTCCTCATCACTGTTACTGACTGGGGAATAGGCGTCAATGTTTGGAAGCCACCTCTTCCTTACAGAGTTTGTGATCAGCCTATCCCTCCACAATAACCACTGGAACAATTTGATTTTGAGGGGAACCTTTAGCTTCCAAAGCAGGGCACAATCACCATTGATTTTGTCCAAAACATTGCCACAATCAGTAATACATTTGTAGGCTTCTGACACTTCAAATTCTCCCTGTCCAGATTAGCTTATCGTGTTCATCTCTGGGCTTCAGATCGGAAATCACCTACAATAGCCCCGGAAATTTAGTGAAAGCCACTTCCGATGATCCTTGCCACAATATAATACTCCAACAACCTGGGTTGCAATCCTAAGCATCCTTTACACGAGTATCTTTATCAAGGACCAGTTGGAAACTCTTGGGAAACGGGAAGATAAAACACCATATTCAGTCCATTTATCTTGCCAGAACTTAAAAAGATCCCCTCTTCCTAGTGTCGGTTTGAACAACTAATCAACCATAACTTGTGCAATCAATCTCCAAAAAGCAGAGTACCCCTTCTTAGTAACAGCCTGCTCGCAAATGTTCAAAGAAGAATCATAGGAATTTATGATAAGCCTAGGCCCTAGTCCACAGACTCCCCTGCTGCCTACTTCTGAAGTAGAGCTTCGTTAAACTCTTTAAGTTTGCAAACACCTAAACCACCTTGCTTCTTGGGCTTACAAACCTCACTCCATTTAATGGCTTGTAAGAACCTCCCCTCATGATCCAAGCCCTTCCAAAAGAATCTTTTTCGAATAACATTCAACTTGAACAAATCTTCTTTGATGGCTTAAAAATAGAAAAATAAAAAAATTGGAAGAGAGCACTGACTTTAAGAACACCAAGCGTCCTCCCCTAGGTAGTAGCCCACCACTCCAACCAGAGAGCCTTTTTGACACCTTCTCCACCAAAAAAGACCAATTCGAGGACATCTTGTTCGCTCGTAAAGGAAGATCAAGGAACGTCAAAGGTAAATTTGCCAAAGGTGAACCCACGGCCTCAGTAATGCACGTAGCAGAATGTCCATTCATTCCAAAGGTGACCACTGCCGACCTACTCCCGTTAATATTTAAACTAGAAATTTGTGCAAAAATCTTCACCAAAGAGGATAAATATTTTGCATTATCTTCACCCTCTTCTATAAGGAAGATTGTATCATCAGCATAATGTAGGATTAACGTAAGCATATTTCTAGCACCACACAAATAGAAATTGGAGAACAAACTACCATCACAAGCTTTGAAGGCTAACCTCGCAAGAGTGTACATAACAACGTTGAAAATGAGTGGGGGCCAAAGGACATCCCTATTTAATTCCCCCCTATGGTTGGGTCCAATCTCCAATGAATTTGCCATTAACCAACGCCAACAAGGAGGAAGTGGTAATATCCCTCTTCATGAGTTGGACCCAATCCTCCGAGAAACCTCCTCTCCTTAAAAACTCCCACAAGAATGACCATAAAATCGAATCATAGGCTTTAGCAAAATCCACTTTCCAAATGAAAGCCTATTTCCCACTTCTCAACCATGCAGTTGTCATCTCCTTTGCTAGGATAAAAGACTTATGCAAAGACCTGTCCTTAATGAAAGTCAATTGAACATGGCTAATAATAGAAGGCAGCACCACACGAAGCCTATTAACCAGCACTTTAGCAATTATCAAATAGATCACATTTGACAATGCAATGAGCCTATTATCACCAATAGTTTCCGCATCAGGTTATTTAGGAAGCAGGAACAAATAAAATCTATTCAACCTTTCAAAATTATAATTGCTATCAAAGAACTCCTATATTGCTGCCATGACAACTCTCCCAACCACCTTCCACATCGCCTTATAGAATAAAACCTGGAAACCATCAGGTCCCGGAGCTCCTTCCGCTTTCAAACCCCGTTTCGTAGCTAAGACCTCTTCTTGAATCCTCCGATTAGTTCACCCTTCACAGACTCAGCTAACCGCGACGTATTTGGGCCTCCAAGTCTCCAAATTCCTGGTGGTCTCCACCTCATGAACTCATGGAAGTGTAGCCGAATGGTCACACAAATCTGCTCTCTTTGTCGAAAGGTAACACCTCCAACCTTTATAGAGCTCAAAAGTTCTAGTCTCCTTGCACTTGTCGAAGCATAAAAGAATCTTGTAGTGGGATTACCCTCCTTTAGCCAAATTTGCCCAGACTTCTGCTAACAGTCCATCTCACAGGTATGATGTTCTTCCTGTACAACTTTCTGCCATTTCCTCCTCTCTTTACCATTCTCCTTAGAAAGTGGGAGCAACTCCTCCTTCCTATCCAGGTTCGATGTGCCAAGAAGTGCCTCAACCCTCCTTGGCTCCCTTCTTTCCTTAAGTTCTTTCTTATCAATGATCAAGGCATTTCTCAGGAACTGAATTTTACCGGCCAAAGTGCACATTGCAGAATCACAGGATGGCACTTCCTACCGCTTGGCACAAACAAAGTCATGAAAGCTACATTCTGCAAGCCCAGACTTCTGAAACTTAAAGTAGGTAGAAAAACTATGGCCCTCATTGTCACACCACTCAACAGGAGTATGATCCGAGAATGGTGGTCTCCAACCCCCTCTTCCGTATTCTGGAAAGCTTCTGCCAATCCAATATTGTAAAGAAATCTGTCAAGCCTCAACATTGCACTTGCACCATTCCTCCAAGCTTACAGAGCTCCAGACATAGGCAAATCAATCAATTCCAACTCCACCACTCTCTGAAAGTCAGAAGGGGACCGGTCCAACCTGCCATCTGAATGGTCCTGAGATGAGAGTGTGGCATTGAAATCCCTCCCGACCAGTCATGAACATCTATCAACCAAGGCTGCTGATTGCCTCAGCTCCTCCAAGAAAATAGTCTTGATGGATCGTCACATGACACCACCAGGGACAAACCATCCGCCATTCTAGTGAAAACTCGTGTGATCATCCTAGTGGCGACCATTGCCGAGTTAAGGACATAATGAATAAGTCCTTGTTGGTGAAGTGGTTGATCAAGATGATTCCTTTGTTTTTATCTTTTCGGGTTTTTTTTTTTTTTGTGGAGGGGGTGGTGGTGGTGGTGGGAGGGGTGTACGTTTTTGTAACTTGTTGGAGGCTTCTTCTGGTTTACAGCCCTTTCAGTTTGTCTGTCAGTCTGGGGATGGCAAGCTACTAATATTCCACTAGGTCCTCATAGCCTGTTGCACAACCTGGCCCAGAATCTTGAGGGGTCTTTATTTGATATTGTTTCCTTCAGTACCTTGTGCAGATCACTCTGATGTATAGTCTGGCTAGCTGGATAGGCTTCCGGTGATGCAACGTGCCAAGAAGTGGGCAGACTTGGTCAGCCTATCCACTAGGAATTCCATTGTTATACTCTGCCATTCACATTTTGGAATGCATAGGGATTGTGCCTTTTGCTTCACCAAAGGTTTAGATAATTTGGGCATTAGTTTCTGGTTTGATGATAAGTTAGCAAGGGGTGTGCCATTAGAGGGGCTCGCCTATTTGCTTTAGTTGCTGATCGTGACTTGAATGACTCTCTTTTTGAGGATGCATTCAGATCAGTGGATTGATGAGTTTCTATGGCTGCTGAAGGTCTTGATTCACATTTGCCAGCAGGTTGGTGAAGACAATGCTTGGGAATGGGAAGGCAACCATTTTTTTATCCTGTTACATTAGCCTTTTACCACCTTTTCCATCCTTTGGCAAGTGCTTAGGATTTTTTGAGCAGGTATAGAGTGGATGCCCTTATATCCAAAAGGGACATGCATACTTTGTAAAGCGGAGGGTTTTGATGGCCTATTCGGCTATTTCTTATCTACTTTACATTTGAATTGTCCAATATCGGACTGTCTTACTTGTCAGACAGGAAGTTCAACATGGTGAAATCCTAATCAATTTGTAGAGATAGGGTTGGTTGTGGGTGAGAATAGGGATGGCCAGATTGGATATTGGAATGGCTAGAAACATTGGAGCCATATAAAAGGATAGGAAATGTGATCCAAATTCAATTCATCTGATTGTAGTCACATATCGAGATTAGCAATGGATACGGGCCTGAAATTGGATTTGGATATTTTTTATTCATTTTTAGGCCTATCTGCTGCGAGGTTGCTGACTGATTGAGAAGGCAAAAGTATCCTTAAAACTAAAGATTTTCTCTTGGTTGTTTTGGAGAAGGAAGATCTTGATGAGGTTTATCGGTGAAGGTTTATGCTATTTCCAAAAGATGTGTTTTTTGCTGTTTGAACTTGTTGGTTGTCAGCATTTATTCTTCTCTTGCTGTTGCTGCAGTAGGCTTGGGCTTGGTACATGTTGGATTGATGCATCACCATAGGAGTCCTTTTGGAGATGCTTCTAAATTGGTTCAGGCCAAGCCTCTGGCCATGGTCACTTTGGTTACAAAGAAATGTGATGGTTTTCTGTAGGGAGAGGTTTTTATCGACAGTGTTATTTCTGATTTTTACATTCTCTTTGGCTTATGTGCTGCTGCCATGTAGAGGGTCTTCATCAACCTTGCTTTGGATAGAGCAGATGGTCAATGTCCCATGTGATTTGGAAAAGGGCTTAGTTTTGGCATTAAAATGTGTGTAATGCAAAAAATTTGAGGATTATTTTTAGCGTCTTCCCCTCCTAATGGAAAGTGTGATCCAATTAGATTCTTCTTATTGTAGTCATACAAACATCCAGATAAGCAATCACTAGGCATCCAGATAAGCTTTTTCAGAAAAGAAAAAAATCAAGATAAGCAATGAATATGGGCCTCAATTTGGATTTAGATTTTTTTTTTATTCATTTTCAGGCCTATCCATTGCAAGGTTTCTGATTGATTCAGAAGGAAAAAGTTATCTTTGAAAGTAAAGATTCTTGGTTGTTGTGGGGGAGGATATTGATGAGGTTTATTGGCAAAGGTCTATGCTATTTCCAAAATACTTTTTTCATTGTTTGGACTCAAAGGATTGTCGGCATTTATTCTTCTCTTGCTGTTTGTGAAGTAGGCTTGGACTTGGTACATGTTAGATGGATTGATGCATCATTACAGGAGTCCTTTTGGAGGAGCATCTATAGCAGGTCCTATTCTAAATTGGAGCCGGCTAAGCCTTCGACCATTATTTAGGCACGTTGGTTTCAAAGCAATGTGATGGTTTTCCACAGGAAGAGGTTTTTATCGACGTTTCTGATTTTTTTTTGGCGTTTTTGGATTATGATGCTGCTGCCCCATAGATGGTCAATACCCCATGTAGCTTGCCCAACATGGTTTGGGAAAAGGCTTGGTTTTGGCAGTGAAAGATCTGATATGCAAAAAATTTGAGGATTATTTTTAACCCCCTCCATCCAAACGATGACATACATCAGCCCTTACACCAAAAGAAAAAGGAAAGGAAAAAAGGATTTCTGTAAAAGATGTGTAAACTTTGCTAGATAAAGATGCCTATTTTTTTGACAGGTGTTTTTCTTATCCATTTTAATTGAACTGTCTGCACAACATAAGAATGTCTTCTTAGCACATCTGCCTTAAAAAACTTTTTCCAGTTTGACAAATTTCAATGTTGTGTTTTATCCATACTGATGATAGTTTTATTTTGACTTTTTTGTTGTACAGGTGAATGAAAAGGGAATATATACCTATTCGAGATTGGTTAAGGTCATAAAGTATATTAAGACATCTGTTTGCTATGAAAATGATAATTGGATTCAATGCTTTGGAAGATTGACTTGGTCCAGGGTTTCAGAACTAATTATCACTCACTTTCTTTCAAAGGTACAGTTGGCCAAATAATCTTGCAAGTGAAAAGTTCATTAAGGATTTCGATGTCTTTCATTCTATGCCTTTCATAAGAATGAATTTTCTATACTTTGCTAATCAATGTAGTGTGATTTCTAACTTTAAACAATATCATGTGGGTGTCTATGTCATTTATCGCTTGTATGCTATAGCATTTAATAGTCTGGTAAGAAAAGAGACAAATAATGTGCACCACTTTACCAGAGAGTTACTCTACCCAATAATTATGAGGCTTCACCAATTAATTGATGCAAAATCAAGGTAGTCTTTGTAGTTGCTCTTCCATTTGCCAAACACGGAACATAAGAAGCCTAAATTGATTGATCATATTGGTTTCAAAGCTATGTAGGCTTTTACGCATCTTTTATGATCACTATCGTGGGTATCATGCTGTAATTCGAGGAAAAAAGATTCATGTTTCAAACAGAATTGCTCGTTTTCTGTTAAGTATCTAAGTGTTAAACATATGGGTAGTTTAGAAGCTAATAATCATTGCAACAGAATTTTTGAAAGTTATAAATTTATGTTACTTGTAGAACACGTTGTTGTAAATGTTACACTATTCTGGTGGCGTTGATTCTACAAGTAGTAACTAAAAATTATCGAGGCACAATTTTGGCATATAAGAGTAAATTAAAGACCTTACCTGACTTGATTGAAGTTGTTATCATCTGTGGCAAAGAGATGTGATCATTTTTTCATTTTTTTTGAAATCAGGGAGACTCGAACCTGGGACCTGCAATTTCCAGGAGAAATGTTCCACCACTGTTCTATGCCCTGTTGGGCAAGAGATGTGATTAACATATACCTAAAACTACATGCCTCACACTTACGTGCAAAAAAATAAAAAGAGCAGTTGCTTGGCCCAGTAGTTTGAGCTACTTTTGTCAATCCAATCATCAATTATCAAAAAACTATTGTTGCTTAAGAGCATAAATAACTAGAATTCTTGTTTGATGTACAGGGTTAGCTTACTTTATTTAATCCAATTATCAATAATTGCCTTTTTCTGAAAACAATATTTTCTGAATTTGAAGAAATTATTAGGCTGTACTTCAAATTTTCAGGTCGTTCCCGATGATGCTTCTAAACTTGCAGAATTTGAAGAAATTATCAAATACACGGTTGAATTTGAGGATTCTTTGAGAGATATAAACTTTATCCATGAAACTGATGGCAAGGAGGAAAAACTCTCTCTTTTTGCACACAACGTTGAAATTCACTTTGCTACAAGAAAGAGAAATGAAATTTTGGCTAAGGCCAGGGAAATGATTCTGCAATGTGAATTTTTTTCCTCTCCGGTGAGTTGCTATAAAATGTTACTCTCCAGATCAGTAAAGACTGTACAGGCTGAAGTGGTTATTTCTGTCGCAGGAGAATTATGTTGACTTGCTTTTCCAGCCTGAGAAATGTATTGTGTCAAAAGCTGCACTTCAGTTAATGGAGCTTGTGCAGCATACACTTGAGGTATACTTGTTTGTGAAGCTTCTTGATGTCCATGGAGTCCTTTGAAGTTTTTCCTACATATATAATGGCTACACAAATCTTCGTCACAATTGGGGACTTTGTCTGGTCACAAGCATATCCACACGACTGGCAACTTGTACATTGTTCATTTGAAAACTGAAGAGACTTGCATCTAAATAATGCTATCCCCAATTCAAGAGGACTTATCAGTTGCTGGAATAAAATACTGGTCGTAGAACAGTGCAGTCTTTAAAATCAAATGAATGTCATCATGTTCATGCAGTTGTCCATCCTATACTACTTTGAAGGAAGTGACTAATAACTCAACTACAATCTTTTTCTCATGAAGCTCCTTATTTAAATTGTCAAATAAGTTGGAGCATTGTTTTTACACAATACTCTTTCTTCCCAAATAAGATCTGCCTAGTAGACATCTTATTTCCTCTTTTGAGCCGTGAATTGTTCCTTGCAGTTGCATTTGTAATTTTTCCACCTGAAAAGGAATCTCGCAGCTACTTTGTAGCTGGCAAATTTCTTTTCATGCTGATTAGAATGGAGGCATCATTTTTCTGACTTGAATTGATTTTCTAGTTTGTTGGTTGCAATTCAAATAATAAAAGCAATGTTAAGGTTTGCTTGCACAAAATTATCAACTTTGAGTCTGCATCTCTTTGTTTTAATTATGAATGGACTTGTTTAGATAGAAAATAATTACAGAATATCACAAAGTACAAACAGGATGCTTGTGGATTCTATTTGTGGCTCATTGTTTAAGTGATGACTCAAACAATGGAGTGAATGAGAAAACTTATACTCTAAAAAGTGATCATAAAGATAAGTCAGTTTGACTTAATAAAATGAATGTCAACTTTATGGAAGGTAAGCTCAATGTGGGGCATAACACTAAGAAGAAAGGAAGCAGACTTAAAGGAGCTTTATAGCATAGTTTAGGGAACCAAAATAGATTTCTGCCATGGTCTTTTCTATGACTACCTCAAGAATCATCCTTTGAGTTTCAAAAAAAGGAAACAAACTGTATTCATTTTAATGGAATTGTGTTGGGGTGGGTTATCTATTTAGCAACTCCTCATTTCCATCATTTTTTCACATGATGATAGTCTCTTAGCACACCCTCTCATGCATGGCCTCCTTTGTGACCAAGACAATTCATAGACACATCAAAGGTTGGCACGAGTCAAACACAGCTTGCCAAATGTGAGAATTCAATGCAAGCATTTGATATCAAGTAGGGAAAGCCAGCTATTAATCACTGGTCAAATTTAACAATTTTCTATGTGGGATATCCAACATCTCTGTGGCTTGCAATCTGGAACTTATTGCTAGCTTGGGTATAGGGGAGAACCTATCACTATTTTGACTGGATGAGATCCTTAAATTTTTTATTATAGTAGCTAACAATCAAAGCAGTCCACCTTTTCTAAAACTGAAAGTGTTTCTTGCTAAATGCAGAATGTTTTGGTCAATCAGGGCAATTTTTTTCATTTTTATCAACTCAACCTCAGCACCAGGAGATTATTAGGCATGTTATTGCTCAAGATTGATATCTCTTCAATATTATTCTATACAATTGTGGCTTGACATACTGGTTTCTCTTGTGCATGTTCTATCCCTCCGAAAATGAACAGTAATTAATGACATACAAGTCAAATGACTTTTTTCTTTGATCAAGCTTATTTGATATTAGATAATAATCAAGTTATGACATATTATGCACCAGAAGTTATGAAAATTACCAGAACAAATACCCAAAGTGTTAATGCATGGCTAGTTTACGGCACCCATGTTTTGTTCATAGTTTGCTAGCTCGAGCACATGCATATTCATATAGCTTTCCTTCTCAAATACTAGTTAATGGCAATTTTTCCTTGTAGCCTTCCTTTCAAATATAGGTTAATGACACTTGTTGTAATGACTCGGGCTTAAATCTGAGTCTAATTAGGAAAAATTATCCTTGATAACTTATTGGGTGTGGGTCCCATAAACCCAAACAACTACTTCAAATGTTTTAAGCTCAAGTTGATAAGTAGTGACTCTCAATCCTTTATACCACTATTCACTTGTACGAGTTTACTTTGTGGGACTATTTTTGAAGGTGTTGCAATCTCCCTCACTTGAAATCTTGACATCTTCGTTAGTGATTAATAATCAATGTACTTGCGGTAGTAGTGGCGACATCAACTCATGGTGCACTCTTTGGCCATTACAAGGGCAACTCTTTCCTACTACTAAAGGGAGTATAGCTTTGATACTATTTGTAACGACTCGAACTTAAATCCGAGTCTAATTGAGAAAAACTATCATTAACAGCTTGTTAGGTGTGTGCCCCATAAACCCGAACAACCATTCAAAATGCTTAGGCCTGAGTCGACAAGTAGTAATTCTTAAACCTTTATATCGCACTACTCACTTTCATGAGTTTACTATGTGATTATTTTTTAGAGTGTTACACTTGTTGCTGGTTAATTTTGGAATTCAATTTTCTTTTTAAAAAAATGGAATTCAATTTCTTTCTTCAAGCTGCTATATTTCTCAATTCTAGTTTCATTTGGTATAACCATATCAGGATGTTTACTATTATGTCCTTGCATTCCATGCCTAGGCTTTGCATTAAACCTAGTGCTTGGTGGTGCATATTTAAATTATCTTTTATCTTTCCTTTTATTATTATTATTATTTACTTTAGATGTTCTTATGAATATGCTCCTTCCAATTTCTATATGCTATATTTCTTGTCTAACAAACTTCTAGATTCGCTAGTTATTAGTTTCATTTTTTCCAATATATTTTTCAGGCTTTCATTACTAGGTTTTCTGCATTACTTTTTTTTCATGCAATCAGTACAGGATGTTTGCTTGTCATCTGCCAAAGTTGCAATGGAACTCTATCATGCAGCCAGGGACGCTTTTCTCCTTTATGAAGCTATTGTTCCTGTGAAGGTGCGTTTGTTTGTAACAAATTATCTTACAGGACTATATATGGTGGTCTAACCTTTTTAGATTTGGGAAATCATTTGCATAGTTTCGTTTGTTAGTTTTCCCCATTCATTGTTGGTATAGTTTTGGATCTTGATGCATGGTAATTTAGACAATTTTTGAGAGGTCGTTGACTATGATGAAATGCAATTAAACATTGAAATCATGGTTTGCGGATTCTAACATGAAAATTTAAGACTGTCAAGACAATATGTATCTCGAGTATTTACTACTTTGGGTGAACAAGTATATTTCATTTCTTGTGAGTCAAACCACTATGAATGCAGTGCAGAACTCTTAACTTTTATAAGGTGGACCATATTGACCAACCACATTTTGATTTTTCCGCAATATCACATTTAAAGAATGATTTAAGGCGATTCCCGATGTTGCGTTATTCTTGAACTATGATCCATTTGTGCAATATGAGCGTGAACTATGAAAATTTCATGGATATGCTTTATTTGAAATGGAAAAGTAATTTTAGAAGGAATTTCACCCTTGACGGTGTTCTATTACCTTTGAAACAAGCATGAAATATGGATATGCCGGCTTGTTGAATCTGAAGGGTTTCAAACTGTCAATCAGCACTCTTTTCACTGAGATTTAAGGCTGAAGTTCATGGATGACAAGAAATCATCAGAGTCTGTAGTAATTGTATGAATTACCGTATATGCTCATCATGTGGTCAAGCAAGGAGAAGTTGATTAAGAGTGAAGTCAACCGCAATCATTTTTATATATTAGAATAAAAATTGCATCATGCCATCCAAGAAACTGGAGTCTCCTAAATAACATCTTACCCATGTCGTCAAGGCTATCGCCTTAGGCTAGTAGGTTAGGCAAGAAAGCAAAAGGTCGCCTTAGAGCTTTTCTAGGCTAGGAACTTCATCCGGCCTATTGCCTGGTTTCCTTCTTCGTCGCTTGTGTTTCCTTGCTCCTCATTGCCTAAGCTACCTTACGTCTCGTCGCCCTACTCCTAATTCACTTTAGGTAAGGTCGTAAAATTCTTATTTAGTTTTAAGTTATGTATATTACATATATGCTTGTGTTATATATTGTTATATATACATAATACATACATAAATATATATTATTAACATCTTTTATATGCACTATTTCACCTTCTACTCTTTCTAACTTAGACTATTGTTTCTTTGATATGACGTATATATGTAATTATAAGTTCTACATATGTGTTATTGTATGTGTGTAATGATATAGTTATGATATATTGATGTGTGTGTGTGTGTGTGTGTGTGTGTGTGTGCACATTTGTTATTGTTTGTAAGTCTCTATTGATATATAACAATATATGTATAAGATATGTTTTTTTTTTTTTTAAAGTTGTATGAGATATGTTATTAAGTTTGGATTGTATTGTAAATATAATATATTATAATCCATGTCTTTGTCTTGAGTACGACTTGGAGACAACCTTTTGAGCCACCATTCATGGGCCATTGGTGGATGCCTCTACCTTGAGGAAGGCCTTTGCTTTATTGTGGTGCATTTGGCTTGGATGCAATGGAGTGATTTTCCATAGGGAAAGAGTCTCAATTGAGGGAGTGCTTTATCATTATAATGCTCTGTGTAATTTTTGGTGTAATTAGCTCATTTTATTAATGCAAGAGAGGGTTAACATCTCTTGTTAACTCTTCTTCTCTTAAAAAAATGTCATTGTCTTGTTTTAGTAGATGCATATAATATATATTTTAGTTGTTTATTTTGGCCTGCAATTATAAATGTAATATATGTGTAGATATTGTATGATAATATAAATGCATATGTTATTGTTACTTAATTATGATAGGATCATTGATTCTTATGAAAGTCGAAGCAACCACATGAGTTTATTAGACATATTTTAATATTTTAAGAAATAAAAAGATTTATTGCCTCAATTCAATCGGGTGATCGTCTTTGCATCGCCTTTCGCATCAGGCAATTAAGAAGCTTGTCACCTTGCAGCTGTCTAATGCTTTGACAACTTTGCGTCTTACCGGTCTGTGGCCTTGAGTGGCATTGCCAGCCTGTATGCATGCATCTTTTCTGCATATACAGGTGCAGTATGCTTGTCTACCTTGCAAAAAAGATAATAACCATAAATGGTAATATTGTTTGCTTTTCTTATTTTTTGAAAAATCTGAAAAGGAGCCTCGCACAAAGGTAAAAAGTGTCACCATGTGCCTGGAGGTCATGGGTTGACTTATGGAAAGAGCCTCTTGCCAAAAAGCAGGACAAGACCCGTGTAAGGAGCTTTATGCAGTGGACTGCCCTTTTTGTCGAGGCTACTGTTATTTACATTTGCAGATTCCACCTTATTGTTTCTTGTGTATTTTAGTTTCTATAATGCATGTTTTATGATCTTCAGAAGTTATACAATGGTTTATTTTCAGCATCAAAATATTCAAACTTCGTAGACCAAGATTATATTCATCAAGTCATGTAGCAGGATGGTATCTGCTTGGTAGACAAAATGAATGCGATGAAGTAATTGTGATTTGAATGCTGAGTGTCATTGGACTATAGATTTTTGTATGCACTAGAACAACATAATTGGTATAGTATCATGGTTGAAGAAGCTTTGTTGTCATCATTTGGTTATATAATGCATTTTTACCCTTGATGAAGTACTGGAATGTTCTTTCATGAGTTGAGTGCCAATGAATGATACCTTTCCTGAAAAGGAGAAAGGGTTAGTAGTGATCCAATTTTTCTGTTGAAAGAGAGAGCATACAACAAAAGAGGGGGATTTTTCTGCCAAGTCAAATCTACATACAATTTGCATGGATACTTAACTTCATTCTTTCCAAAACCTGTAACTTTTTGTACAGGATCTGTAAACAAGCTTAAACTTGCCTTTTCATTTATTGTCCGTACTTTGATGTAACTTCATTTAATTCTGCATGATTTAGTTGACTTTGTTATTGCAGTTTTCTTATTTGACCTTTTTGTGGTATGTGAAGCTAGAGAAGCAGCTGGAAACTACTGGACAAGCAGCTATAATCATTCACAATGACTTTCAATACTTGTCTCAAGAAATTTCTGGTCTTGCTTTTGAGGTATGAGAAGTTTGTGTTTCCACCGCAAAAGTAACCATCTCACGTAAGATAGAGCTGATCTTTCGCGAATGCTGAAGCCTTTAGGATAACCAGTTAGGGATGGTCTCATTTTCTGACTTATAATTTAGATGGTTTGGCACTTTTTTTTTTCCTACCAGTAGTTAGGCTTTATATATATATATTGAACTTAAGCTTGCGTATTGTTCTTTGCCTTCTTTGTGCAACTAATTCACCAAGCATGCCATTCCTTAAGATGCGCCAGGAGTTTCTAGCATAGCTTTAGTCTCTATATTCTTGATTAGATTGTTGATGATATTGTGCTGATCGACGAGATAAAGAGATGGAGAAAAGAAAACTTGAGCTTGAAGAAAGGCCTTGGAAATGGAAGCTAAAGGCTTTTGTTAAGTAGGACAATGATTGAGTATATGGAATATAGGTTTAGTGGTAGAGGGGATAGACGTGAAAATTGAGGCAAAGTGCATCATAAAGAAAAATGTTTTTAAATATGCGCGATCCACTTTCCAAAAAGGTGGAGAAATTGATGTAGATGTTATACATAGATGTTGTTTGAGAAAATCAGAAATTAGGAATTAGAATTATCTCTTACTTATTTTGTTCTTTCCTATTTTGTTTCTATCTAAATTTTAGAGATCTGGTTTAGGCAGTTAGAGATATGATGGGATATGATTTGCTTCCTTTCTAGTTGAATTAGGATTGGATCCCTCTCTATATAAAGGGACCAACTCCATGCAATTGTTTTTTAGATTCAATAATACAAGTTTTCAAGTTACCGTAATCTCCTCATTTAATGCAAGGTACTTGAAATGGAGGGAAACAACTTGTGCTTTATGTGACAAGAGGGCTTGAAATTTAAAGAAAAGCATTATAGAGCAATTGTAGGATTTATCATACTGAATGTATGATTCTGAATGTTGGACTATCAATTGTAAGCATGAGTAAAAAATGTTTGAAACAAAAAAAAAATGTTAAGGTAGATCTATGTCCATACAAGGAAGGACCAAATTCCTAATAAGATTATAAAGGAAAAGGTTGTGGCATTGATAAGCATAAGGTGAGATAGACCTGTTCAAGTTGTGATTTGGATATTTGCAACAGAGGCTAGATAATACCCCAGTTATGAGATGTGAGGAGTTGGATGTTGAGCCTCCTAGGAGAGGGCAGGGAAGCTAAAGAGGTGTTGGAAGGAAATCATTAGGTATGATGGCAATTACTTTAATTTAATCATAAAAATGGATCAAAATAGATCCGTATGGAGGTAAAGAATCCATGTAGCTAACTCCACTTAGTATGGGAAAGGTCTTTATGGTTATTGTATTCTTGATCCGACGGTTGGCAATCTAGATGGACAACATTCTTAGGACACATGGAAAAGTGAATGATGCTTCTTATTTTTTAAGTTATTTGTCCACTCATTCTTTCAATTTTTTCCTTTGAAGAATTTCTCTAAGGAAAAAAAATCCCCATTAGTTAGGCAAGCCTTTTTCTTCATCTTTTCTAACTTGTGAGCTGGAGTAGCGACCCTCTCATAATATAGTGTTTGGCAATTGGGCTGCCCAATGTGGCACCAATAGGATTTAGCCCAAGTGATTTGTTTCCAAGGTTTTTGTGGCACGAGGGTTAACCTTCCAAGGATAATTTCTCAAAGCTTGCATTTATTTCTTGTTTTAGCTTAGCTGGTGAGCAGGTTCATACCACTTAACTGGGAATGGCAGGTCCCTAATTCGAGTCCTAGCTAACCTAGGGGGATAGATTTGCAAGCTATTTATCCCCCCCGCCTAGGATGAACGTCATCATCTAATGTCGTTAACAGACAAACAACTTAAACAAACAACCTGGTTAACCATCATTCTAAAGTAAACTTTCTAGCTAACCATTCAAACATCCCCACTTATACAATTGAAGTTATTGAACTAGTGATTTTCTGTTTGTTTGAAAACCAAGGTAATTGAGGCTTAGTTGATTTTTGGTCTAGGTTTTTTTTTTCTTTTCTTTTGTCTTTTTTTTTTCAAACTTCTTGGTAAGATAAGTTGAGGTAAAGAATCTATGTAGGTGACCCTACTTAATATGGGAAAAGACTTGTTTGTTGTTATTGTAAGATGAATGCCATTTCATTAATGTTCTGGATATAGCTGGAGAAACCAACTGGATGATTGTGCATGGCATCCACCTCCAAACTTAATAAACAAGAGTTGGATAAAGCACTGCAGATAATGTTGACTTAGCAGAAATCCATAAAGTTTTCTTTGGCTATTCTATCTAAGATATCTTTCTTGCTGTTCTTTCTGCATTTTTGTTTTGTGTCTTTCAAGGTTCTAGACACTTTCTCAATCCTGTTACAACCTTGTCTTTATTCATATTCATGCCCTTGAATTCAGACTAACCATTCTGGATAATGTGCAATATGATTTTTCAGTATCGACCATATTTTCCAAATGCCATCAAAGAGGTTGCTGTATTTCTAGACTTGGCTCTCTATTTTCGGCAATTATCTGAGAAGTTATTGTGCAAACAAGTAAAATTAGTCAGCTTCGACTTGAAGGAGGTATTTTCTTTGTCCACTAAAAATTTATGGATCTGGATTTCATGGTTCAGATTTTCCTTTATAATTAAAACCTTTTAGTGTTCACAGGCTATTGATGGTGCAAATGGATTTCAAAATACTCATCAGGTGCAACAGTTTGACTTGGCAAAGTTTACCATAGATCAGGTAATTTGTTTGTCCCTCTTTAGCCCAATCTAAGCGATCTTCACCACCATAGTGACATTGATGGATTTATATTAGTTTCCCAACTACAAAAAGTTTGAAACTCCTTGTCCTTTACAAACCTAACTAGTTTCCATTGGAGCCTTGTATATGCCATCTCTTTTTGGATAGATGCTATTTAAATATCATTATTGTTCCTATACTTCTTAATTAATTACTCTGCTTTTAAAACCCTCCATCCTTTGTAAAACTGGAGAAAAGTTTCCACTAAACCTGTCAGACATCATCTTTCTATCAGTGATTGAATTTAAAGATCTTCACAAATTCTTGGTATTTCTTCTTCATTGAGAAATTCTGAGTTAGGACTGGTAAAACCTCATCTGTTTAACAACATTGGAGAGAAGCCATATTTCTGCTTACAGTGGAAGAGATGTATTCGCATAGATGTAGGTACCTTTTTTTTTGGATGAATGTATGTGGAGTTGCTAAATGAGCAAGATGGATAGTTGGAGGGAGTTATATATGGAAATGGTCAAAGCAATCAAGGTCAAAATGGAGGCTGGAGATGGGAGATGGAGAAATGGAGAAGGTGGAGACAGAGAACAGGAATCAAGAGGAATATGGGTGTAGGATGCCGTTTGAGTTGGAGGAGACACGGAGATGCAGGAGCTTGCTTGTTGTGTTCACAATGATTTATTGTGGGGAGCATTGCGTCAAAAAGATAGAAGGCTTATATGTTGCAGCAACATGTGAATGGAATTCAAAACAGCAGAGAAATAGAGGAATCAAGAGGAATACAGACGTAGAATACCTTTGGAAAAGTTGGAGGAGATGTGCAGGACAGAGATGCAGGAGCTTGCTTGTTGTGTTCACAAGAGGTATGAGTAGTAATGATTTGGAGTGTGGGGAGCATTGTGATTTGCGACAGAAAGATAGAAGGTTTCAATGTTGCAGCAACATGTGAATTGAATCCAAAGCAGCGAAGTAAAAGGCAAAAAGCAGCAATGCACTTGTTGGCATGGTGATGTTTTATAAAAAATCCTAAAAAAATCATCAGGTCTTGTTGGAAAGCTGGCAAATGAATGTCCCCCAAACTCATCCCAATGTTTTAAGTCTGGCAATGGTACATCTACAGAAGTCCACGACATGAAACTTCATTGGAACTTTATAGTTATCTCCTGCTAACAATTGCATTTGTGATTTCCTTAAAAATGAGAGAGAGAGAGATTGCATTTGTGATGGCCTTCAGTTCAACTTTAAAAGCACCAAAGTTATTTCAGAGTCAATGCTTTCAGTTGAAGTGTAAAATTTTGTGCAATCTCAAACGGAAGCATGATAGGGTGATGAAATCATCAAGTGTGAGATAGAGGCAAATGTGAGAATATGTTGAAATGGGAGGATAAAAATGCATTTATGTGAAAGGACTTGCTTTAATATGATATTCGTATAAGTACCTCTCTTTCAGTCAGCATTTCTTCCTGTTATACCTAGTTCTCAATCATACTTGGGTATTTCTCTCGAAGGCAGCCTGTAATGAGACAATAGAAATTGGCCTGTCAGATAATTAACCTTCCTTCTTGTAGTGATAACTGATTTTTTATATGCTCTCTACTTGTAAATGCCATATAAATATGCAATGAGGCATCTATGTTTCTCTGAAAAGCCAGTTTGTGTTGGACAGGTTGTTTTCACTCTGGAGAAAGTACGTATTATATGGGAACCCCTCCTACCAAAATCTATTTATACAAAGAGTATGTGTGAGCTTTTGGATTCTGTTTTCTCAAACATGACAAATGATATACTCCTTCTAGATGACCTTGCAGCTGATGAGACCTTGCAGGTTCTCTTGAATTTCACTGGAAAAGTTGATGCAAGGGTGGATTTTCAATTGTTCTTTAGTTGATTTCTCTATTCATAATGTTTCAGCTACAGCAATTGATCAACATGACTGTAGAGAACTCAGCATCTTTGATTGAGTCTCTGCTTAATGACGTGCATGGGAAGGATCTGCTTCCATCTTTATGCAAATTCCGAAAATTAGCTGGTAATTAACTCTCTATGGAAGAAACATGTCAAGTTAATATTTCCCTGTATACTTTCTGTTTATTAACATTAAATTATTGCTCCAATAGATTTGTTGGATATGCCATTAAGATCCATAACAACATCATGGGAAAGTGGGGAGCTCATTAGTTGTGGTTTCACATCTTCAGAGGTTAGCTCTTTCGCAAATGATTTTTGTCAACCTTTCATTTTCTTTAGCTTAAAAATTAGGTTCTCTGGATAACTAGAATCAGAAGACTTTCATTCGATCTACTATTTTTTTTGTTATTGTCTTGTTTTTGAAACAAGGGGTGAAGCCAGTAGTCACCTGCTTCATTCAAGAAACTATTGTCAAATCCAGAATAAAAAACAAAACATCACCCCGCCAAGAAAAAAGGAAAATAAAAACTCACCTTAATGGAACTCCAAAAAGGCCATGGAAACATAGGGTCTTCATGACACCCAGTTGGCAAGCAGGACAGCGTTTAGATTTGAAATACCTCAATCCCAAACAGCCCTCCTGAGTAGGTCTGTAAATGTTATTACATGCCACTGTACTTAAATCCTTCCTTTTGATCCAATTTGTTCAGAAGAAGCCCCTCATCTGGCCCATCATTCTTGTCTCCCACTTATGAAGGCATTCGGGAAATTGAAAGGAACTAAGTTGTTAAAGCCAACAGAATCGGAACCTGACTCAACCTACCAACTGCAAAAGCAAGATCTGGCCTGGTAGGAAAAAGATGAGCGAGAGGGGGTTCGCGGGGCGACAGGCGGGTGGGGTGGGGAGAGGCGGCTCTGACTGGATGGAGGTGAGGAGGAGGTCGCGGAGGGGAGCGGAGCCGATGAGATGCTTCAAGTGCCTTGGGAGGGGGCATGTGGCGGCGGATTGCAGGGACCCGGTGAGGTGCCTGCGCTGTGGCGGTCTGGGGCATCGGAGGTCGTGTTACGGGCTCCATGGACTAGGCGGCGGGGTTTCTTTGAGGAGGGAGGGGATGCCTCCATCCCCCCCGGAGGGGGTGCCTCTCGTGGAGGTGGAAGCGCCATGGTCGGAGGAGATCGGGGCGTTGGAAGGGAGGCTGGCATCGGCTCTGGTGGCGATGGTGCTGGAGGGGGAGGTGGATGTGGGAGCTCTGAGAAGGGCGGTTGCTGCCTTCTGGGGAATGGTGGGAGGTCCTTTGGGGTGGCTTCCCTCAGGAGTGGGTATCTGGTGCTGCTGGGGCTCGGTCGGGAGGAGTTGCGGTATCTGGCCTTCAAGGTGTTGCAGTGTGGCCGAGGTGTGGTGCGATGTCACTGGCTGGTGAGGTCGGACGGTGCGTTGGCAGAGCGACCGCCGACTGGCGCGAGATAGAAGGTGTGGATTGAGGGGGTTCCCCTCTTCCTCCGCACGGTGGAGGTGGCGGCGGCGGTGGTTGCTCCTTTTGCGAGGCTCCGAAGCTGCGAAGGCATGGGCCTTAGGTCAGTGGACTTGTCGCGATTCGGAGCGTGGGTGGAGATGAGGCCGGGGCGACAGCTTGTGGAGAGGATGATCCTCAGATGGGGGAGCTCCTCCTGGCTGGTTCGCATCTCGTGGGTATCCGGGAGACCTAGGTCCTTCGCTGAGGCAGTGGTTGATGGTGCGACGGCGGTGCTTGGAGGCGGAGGTGGCGGGCGAGCGGAGGAAGGGTGGGCTGCTTTTGGGAAGATCAAAGGTCGCGGTGAGGATTGCAGCGAGGATGGTGCGGCGGTTACGATCCCCATGGTGCGATTTGGGGCAGGAGAAAGGGCGGGGATGTTGGAGGCCGGTGCGGGTCTTGCGGAGGGGTTGATGGAGGAGTTTGCGGCGTTGAAGGGGGGTGACTCCGCTGTTTATGGGTGCGACCATGATGCTGAGGTGGCCCCGGGACTAGTGGGGTGCAACAATGACGGACCTGGGTCGGGCGAGCTAGACCCGATTACGGGGGACGATGGCTTCGGTGGAGATATCGATTCGAGTCACTCCTCGCGGGCAGATCTGAGATTTCGGACCATTGAAGCCGGCGGACAGGGGGCTGTGGCTGGAGGTTCGAGACACGTTCCTGATAGACCGAACTTAGCGGTGGGGCGCGGTGTGGTAGGTGAAGTGGGGCGCATGTGGCGACGGGAGCCGAGGTTGCTAGGGCCACAGCGGCTCACTTACAGGCCGCGGTGGTCCTACTGAAGGGGGCGCATTGCGAAGGCTCCGACTGGGAGTGTGTTTGGGGAGAGCCAGCGTCGGAGGCGGGTGGAGCTGGGCATCGCTTCGGCTTCCGGAGGATAAGGCGAGGTGCCGATGGTGGACCTGGCTGGGGGCGAAGACAGGGCGAAGGCTGTCCTGGGGGTCTCTGCGGTTGAGGAACAACGGGCGGTGAGAGTTGGTGGCGACGTTGGGGCTTTGGAGGAAGCGGTGAAGGCGCGAGGGGCTGATGCGGTGGTTGGGCAGCCTGTGGTGGAGATCTTGACGCAGGGGGAGACGTAGGCGCTGGATGCAGTCAGGGGGGGGAGGGGGGAGATTGCGGGGCAGGGTGGATTGGGGGGCATCTGTGAGGGGAGCTCTCCTGGTCGGTGTGCTGATGGAGGAGGAAGAGGTGGATGAGGTGGCTGTGGAGATGGGGTTTAGGCGGTTGACACAAGGAGGAGTTTCCCAGGGCTTTACATGACTAAGGTCCTGTCGTGGAATGTGAGGGGTCTGAATGACCCATCGAGGCGGGCGGCTCTGCGAGGGTATGTTTAGAGATGGGGGCCTGACGTGATCTTTCTCTATGAGACGAAGTAGGGGAGCTGTGATGGGAGGCTATGGAGGGAGGTGGGGGGAGGTGGTTTTGGGGGATTTTTGGCCTTGGATGCAGTTGGAAGTGCGGGTGGAATTGTTGTGGGGTGGAAGGATGATTTCTCCTTGTTGGACTCGTTGGTTGGGTACCATGTTGTCACTGTTTGGCTTTAGAGGCGCCGGGATAATACGTGTATGCTCTTTTCTTCGATTTACGGTCTAACGGAGGGTTAGAGGAGGCATGTTTTGTGGGAAGATCTGAGTCAGGTTGCAACAGCATTTCAGGGGATACCTTGGTTGATAGGTGGTGATTTTAATGTTACTTTGCTAGCAGAGGATAGATCAGATGGTCGTGGAGGAATGGACCAAGGCTCTGAGGCGTTTGTGGGCTTTGTTGCGGAGTAGGGGCTGGTTGACTTGCCACCTTCGTCCTGTCTTTTCACTTGGAGGAGTTCTGGAGGATAGCGATCCCGGATCGACAGATTTTTTGCCTCAACGATGATGGCAGAGTTGTTCCCGATGGCGGAGGTTAGACCCCTGGAGTGGCCGTTCTCGGATCACACTCCCTTGTTGTGGGTGTCGAACGAGGAATGGAGGCATGGTACGTATTTTAAGTTCGACAGGGCGTGACTCTTGGAAGAAGGGTTCAGGGGGTTGGTAGAAGAGCGGTGGAGGTCGGTCCATGTGGATGGTTCGGCGGCTGTCAGATTGGAAGCTAAGCTGCGGGATTTGAGATCTTTCTTGAAGATCCGTATGAAGCAGATTAGGGAAGAGCATGGGAAGAGGAGAGAGGAGGCTCTTGGTGAGATTGCACGTTTGGACATGGTGGAGGATGTTGGTCTCCTTTCTGACGTTGACAGGGTTTGTAGAGAAAGGCAGATACAAGTGATACAAGAGGAAGACTGGAAGGTGGAGATGGAGTGGAAGGTGAGGTCCAGGCAGAGGTGGTTGAAGGAAGGCGATTCCAACACTCAATTTTTTCTTTTTTTTCAAAAAAAAAAAGCACTCGATTTTTTCATATGGCTGCATCAGGAAGGAGGAACTGGATTGACAGGTTGGTGGTGGATGGGGAGGAGTTTGTGGGAAGAGAGGCGGTGGGGGGGGGGGGGGGGGGGTAGTTGCGAGGCACTTCAAAGAGTTTACTGAGAGAAGACGGGGGGGGGGGGGGAAGATGGAGATGGTTGGGGTCTGAGGTACCGCGGATTGGGGAGACAGAAGCCAGTTTCTTTACGGGTCCGTTTGAGGAGGATGAGGTCCGCAAGGCAATATGGGGGCTGAACGCTGATGGTTGTCCGGGGTCGAACGGTTTTCTGGTTGCTTTCTATAAAGAGTTCTGACCGGTGGTGAAGGAGGATGTGATGCAGGTTGTGCAAGAGTTTAGAGCTGGAAATTTGGGTTTCAATAGGCTGAACAAGTTCTACATGTTCCTGCTGCCGAAAAAGGAGGGTGCTGAGGAGATACAGGAGTACAGACCGATAGCCCTCTCGAATGCTATCTACCTGATTGTGGCGAAGCTTCTGGTGAATAGATTGAGGGGGACACTGGCTAGGATTATAGACCTGGTGCAGACGGCTTTTGTCCCTGGCAGAAACATTTTGGAAGGTTATGTGTTGGCCTCGGAGATCCTATTGTCCTGGAAGAGAAGTAAGAAGAAGGCCTTCCTATAGAAAGTTGATTTCAGCAAGGCTTATGACTCGATTCAGTGGTCATTTCTTTGGGCGTCCCTGGTGAAGAGGGGTTTTACGTCGATGTGGATTGACTGGATGAAGAGATGTGTCACCACGACGTCTTTCTCGATTCTTATCAATGGAAACCCGGCAGGGGGTTGGATTCAGCCGAGGAAGGGGGTGAGGCAAGGGTGTCCTTTGGCCCCGATGCATTTTGTGATTGCAGCGGATGCTCTTGCGAGGGCGACTAAGAGGTCGTGTGAGAGGAACTTCGTGATAGGTTTCTCCTTGAGAGATGGGACGAGTATCCCGTTACTACAGTATGCAGATGATACGGTTTTCTTCATTGAAGGTGGGGAAGTGGAAGCCAGGAGAATGTGGATTCTACTCTTCTTGTTTGGTGAGGCTTTGGGACTGCAGATCAACCTGTCTAAATCTGATTTTGTCCCCTTCAATTTGACTGAGGCGGAGCTGAGGGGGTGTAGTTTAGGTCTCTGCACAGAGCAGGTGAAGCTTCCGATCAGATATTTGAGCTTACCATTGATGGATGGTAAGATTTTGGTGAAAGATTGGGCTCCCCTGGTGGAGAGGCTGGAGGGGAGACTGGAAGGGTGGGCGTCCAGGCTTCTGTCAAGGGGTGGAAGGTTGGTCTTGCTCAAGGAGGTTCTGGCAGTGATGCTGTCATATTTTACTTCTGTCCTGAAGATGCCTCGACAGGTTGTCGGGAAGATAGAGAGACTTATGAGGAATTTCTTCTGGTCCAACCAGGGGACGAGTGGACCAGGTGCTAGGTTGGTTGCGTGGGAGGAGGTCTGCAGGCCGATAGAAGAGGGGGGACTCAGGGTGAGAGACCTGGGGAGGTCTAATGATAGCCTGTTAGCGAAATGGGTGGGGAGCCTCTTGGAATGTAGGGAGGATTTAGTGGGCAAGGTGTTCAGGACCACTTATGGTGACCCGGTGCGGTGTGATATCCTGATATCTCCGCCGAGGGATGCTTCTCATTTTTTGAAAGGTTTGTCGGTGGTGGCTCCTAGGGTGCAGAACTGTTTTGTTCCTGTGGTTGGAACGGGGGAGATCTTCAGGTTTTGGCAGGATGATTAGATAGGACAAGGTGTGCTTGCTAGAAGATTTCAGAGATTGTTTGCTTTGTCCCATAACAAAGAGGCATCTATGGCCGAGGTGTGGAAAGGTGGGTGGTGCCCGCGCTTTGTAGGAAACTTTTCAGATGCGAGAACTCATGATTTCCAGATTTTGTTTGAAGAGTTAGAAGGGCTGCAACCGACTTTCGGTACGGATATGTTTGGTTGGGATGAAGGTGATTTCTCGGTAGGGGCTGCCTACAGGAGATTGTCTACTGGAGATTTCATGGTTGAGCTGGATCTGGTGAGGGACTGCAGACAAATTTGGAAAATCGCGTGTCCTTTAAAGGTCAAGATTTGTCTGGCTACTTAGGAGGAGAAGGCTTGTGACCAAGGTTTGGAGGGCAAAGTGGGCTCTTGGAGAGAGTAAGGTTTGCCCTTTGTGTGGAGGTGGGGAGGAGGAGATTGACCACCTTTTTTTCACTTGCCCGTTTGTGGTGCAGATTTAGAGTCGGGTGAGAGCGGGGTGGTGGGATTGTCGATCTTTTGAAGAATTTTGGCACAGCTTCAGAAATGGAGGGGGTGATGTTGGACGGATTGTCTTCCGTACAAAGAAAGAGAGGGCCAGGTCGTTGGCGGTGTTATGGGGCGCATTTGGTTGGGCAGAAATGCTGTGGTCTTCAGAGGGCAGAGGCCTTATGTGGAGAATTTTGTTGAGTCTGTTATTTCTTTGTTTAATCTTTGGAGTGGATCTTTGTGAGTGGGAGACCTTGGGGTTTGCCATTTGTATTGACGGTGGCTGTTGATTTATAATTTATATATTTGGATAGTTATCACTCTGGATAACTACCCTTTCGTTTTTCAAAAAAAAAAATAAAAGCCAACATAATCGACTCCGAAAGAACCAAATATCACCCCATTGAAACACATTGGAAGCCCAATCTTCTATGTGCTTCTGCATTGATATGGGCAATATATCGTCGATATCTTGGAAAAAAGATATTCCTATGATATCGATATGAGTCGTGTTGGGGATATGAATTCATCGTTGATATATCGAGATATCTATTTTTATGCTTCTCCATCCTCTCCATCACAAGAATCTGACCCCAAAGAGAGGTCTAAATATAGGCTGCCCAAGGTAAGAATTTTTTTTGATAGAAAAATTATCTTAAAAGTTGGGCTCTGTATTCTACTTCTTCCTCAGACATTTCCATGGGAATAAAGGTAGCTTTGGCATAGTTAATCTTCAGACTAGAAGCTTATCCGAGGAATGCCAACACCCATCTTAAATGCCTTGCTTTGGCAGTCTATCTTTCCATGAAAAATGGTGTTGTCTGCATACTGGAGTATAGGAATCAAGGAAGCAGATCCTTGGTTTGGTGTGAACCAGGCAGCAAGTATCCAGAACAATTCGGAATGTCCAACAGGGGGACAGATTCTTGGTTTGGTGTAAACCTAGCAAGTTTCTAGAACAGGGTAAGGGCATCCAGTGAACTGGTGCATCCATTGCCAAAGCAAACAATATCAGTGCTAGAGGGCACCTTTGCTTGACTCCGTAAGGCTAAATACATCCTCTAGTTGGAGTACCATTAACTAGAACCAAGGAGGTCGATGTGAGCCAACACTTCATCCAAGCAGGGAAGCCCTATTTGGCAAGGGACTAGGGAGGCCCAAATAAGAGACCATTGCATAGAATCATGGCTTTTGAGAAATCCACCATCCACATGAAAGCACTCTCTACCACTTTTGCACTAAAGGAAGGTAACCTCTGCCAAAAAAGGAGATAACCTTGGATGCTATGACAAATCCATCAAGAATGAGCAATCTGGCACAAAAAACCAACTGGACCAGACACATCAGATCGTCCATAACCCTCAGTCTGTTGGCCAAAATCTTTGGCATTTGACAAGGTGATGGACCTAAGTCCACTTGAATGACCCTCTCCTTCTTGTGAAACATTGATAAAAAGAGCTCATTAAACTTGATTGAAGGCATCACCCCTTCCACAAACTCCTGCATCGCTGCCATTATAGAACAAGATTGCCTTGGACATTAGCAAGCGCCTTCTATGGCATCCACTAGCAAAAAGATGAAAAAAACTTACTATTCGAATCCATTTCTTTAAGCTAGATTTGTCTTGGACATTGCCTCCATTTTACCTCGTTTCTCCTTTTCTTGATGGACACCTCCGTCATCCTACTTCTCAGGGACTGCTCCTCTGTGATCTCCCAAACATCCTTGTTTCTATCAATCCTGGGATTGTCAGCAAGTGCAATCAACATTCTTTTTTGTTCATGGGGTAGGTGCTGCTCGTTGTAATTTTGAGGAAGGCCTATAGAAACTAAGTTTACTTGTCAATCCCCTTGCAGTCTATCTGATAGGGGCTATTTTCCTACACTTTCCATCAAGTCCTTAGATCTAGTTTCCATAGCCAAGCCTTCTTAAACTTGGAATGCATGCCAAACTTTTTTCCCCTCTTTTTAACAAACCTGAAAGATAGGGACTTGGTTTTTCCTTATATTTAGAAAAAGAAAATACATATGGTGCCGTCCTTCAAGAATTTACAAAAGATAGAAAAAAGAAAACCCCCAAAACTCCCACTGGACTCCCCTAATCAGCCCACCGAGAGGCTTCACAATCATTACAAACATCAAAGAATTGAGGATTTTCTTTTAATCTAAATACACAACACAAAGTACTTCTTTCCTGAAAATTGCCATAGCTAATTTGCCTTTACTTAAAATATCTGATAAATCAGCAGCTTCAGCCCATTTTGCATCTTCCAAGTTTTCCCATCTCACTGTTCAAGCAGCTTTATTTAAATGTCAGAAGCACCTTTGATTTCCAAATGAACTCTATCCAGAAAATAGCTCAGCATCTCCAAAAACAGCTCCAATCTGTCATTATCTGACACTGCAAGGTTCTGTCAGATTAAAAGAATTTTTTCAAGGGGAATAAAAGTTTGGGACTTATCTTTCGGGCACCCCCAAGATTCAGTAGCCATTGTCTCTTTTCCATTCCAAAGTGTCCCCAAACTATGCTCTGAATTATTTTTGTTTCTGCGTCATTCATTAGTTTTGACAAGAATAATCTAAATGATTCTTTGGATGATTATCAACCACTGGTTGTCATCCTTTTCTTTCTCAAAAAAAAAAAAAAAGAAGCTAAATCAGCACATGTTAAAATCCAGATTTTTTTTTCAAAAATGAAAAAAAGATCAGATTTTTTTATAAAAAAAAGTTAAAATCCAGATATAAAACAGTAATAGAAGTTTATCTTTTGTGTGCATATCTTATTAGGTGTGCACATTGTTGGAACAAAGGTTCCACATGTTCAATTTTGGTGTTAGGAAAACCTCTATGAGGCTAATATTGTATATTAAGATCTGATTACAGGTTAATGGTACAAATTGATGAAAATCTATGTTCAAACAAGAAGTAAAGTGCATTTATATTCATGCATCATGAGGATGCAAGAAATGACTCAAATGAACTCATGTAAAAGGATGCAAAAGGCCACTCAAGAAAAATCATGCAAGTTTCTAGTTTATCATCTTGTATAATTTAGATCTTTTGTAAAGCCTCTCCTTAGAAATGAACTCGTAAAATCAAAATAGAGATAACTAGGTTTTAACATTTGATTATCATGTGCCTTGAAACTTGTTTTTGAAAATATCTCGAAACCTCGCTTTTAAGAATCTCTCAAGGGATCTTTTCAAAATCTTCTTCAAAAGAACCTAACTT
This sequence comes from Thalassia testudinum, assembly GCA_037157565.1. Taxonomy (NCBI): domain Eukaryota; kingdom Viridiplantae; phylum Streptophyta; class Magnoliopsida; order Alismatales; family Hydrocharitaceae; genus Thalassia; species Thalassia testudinum. The sequence goes on from JAZHRO010000036.1 coordinate 192,328,276, forward strand.
ATATCTATGTTAGATATAAGTCATCAAGACTAAAATGAATATAGTTTAGTCTTAAAAGTTCATTAAAATTTTATTTCCAGGAGGGGGCCCCTGGGGACTCCCCCCTGGGGCCTCTTTCTTCCTTAGGGGATTGGTGGAGGTGACGGGGAAGGTACGACATTTCTTTTCTCCTACTCTGGGGAAAGGAGATTCCTTCCGGTTCTAGCTGGATGACTGAAGAGGGGTTGGCTCAACCCTCAGTGCTAGCTTTCCCCGTCTTTATAGGGGGGTGGTGGACCCGTTGGCCACGGTGGGGGATTGCTGGAACGAGGTTTGGTGCCCGACATTTAGAGGAGGCCTTTCCGACCAGGGGTGTGAGGATTTCCAGCGGCTGCTGCAGGAGTTGGATGGCTGGGAGTTGGAGGAAGGTAGGGACTCTTTCTCATGGGAAGAGGGAGAGTTCTCTGTGGCGAAAGTCTTTCGCAGGCTAGGTTATGGTGTGGTTAACACAGATGTTGACTTCTTGAGGGACTATCAATTAATATGGGCAATGGAGTGCCCACTGAAGGTGAAGATCTTTGCCTGGCTGGTGAGGAGGGGGAGAGTTATGACGAAGCGGTGGAGGGCAAGATGGACCCAGACGAATAATCTAAGTTGTCCCCTTTGTGGAGGAGCGGAGGAAGACATTCAACATCTTTTCTTTCAATGTCCATTTGTGAGGCAGGTGTGGCAGAGGTTGGGGCCAGGCTGGATTGCCTATCGGGACATGGCTAGCTTCTATCCGTAGAGGAAACGCCCGAGATGAGACAATATCCTTTAGATTAAAGAAGGATAGAGGTAGGATCCTGGCAGTCTTGTAGAGTATTTGGTTGGGAAGAAATGGTGTCTGTTGTAGGGGGAGAGATCCTATGTAGAGAATTTTGTCTCATCCATCTCTTTTCAGGTGGAGTTTTGGGGATCATGTTTGTAATGCTACTTTAACTTTTTTAATATGAATTGATTGTGAGTGGTTATCGATTAGATAACTACCCTTTGATTTTTCAAAAAAAAAAAAAGTTCATTAAAATTTGAAAAATTATGTTGGTGCACCGGTACGCTTTGATGCGTACTTATACAAGTAGAACTTTAAAAAGAAGTTTGGGATTGTAACACATATATACTGGTACTATTTTTTTTGCACCAGTGCATGTAGCTTAATTGCACGGATGATTTTGGTTTTGCACTAATGCTTTTTGATGAAATTCAAAACCAATGATCTTGCGTTGCACCGGTGATTTTTTATTTGCATCAATGATTTCTGCTCTTCGCTGGTGATTTTTGATGAAAGACCAAAAACTGTATGATACCTGCAACAGTACAAAATATTGTGCATCAGTACAAGTATCATACGGGTTGTGCTCTGCACCAGTTTTTTTTATTGTTAGTGGGCATGTTGTACTGGTACAACTCTACTCTGGTACACATAACCGATATGGTAGATTATGTTTCTTTGGCTTGATTTGATTTAGATATCTTCCTAATTTGTCTTTAATGACTTCAATTCGAAATTAAGCCATTGAAATTCTATAAATAGGACTCCTTTACACTTCTTTACATACACAACATTCATTGAGATAGAAAAGCGATTGTGCGCTGCATACACTCATTTTCTTGCAATGCTCTCAATATGCCGGCATTCTTCGCATCTTGATCAAGGATATTCAACCTTGAACTTCTTTAAACTTCCAGTAACATTGTTCTTAATATTTACATCAAGGGAGGTTATAGGAATTTCTGTATCTTGACTTTTAAATTTCATTTTGTGTTTTTGTTGTGCTAAGTACCTTGCTAGATTGGAGGATGAAGACCAACTTATGGAGGACAAAGCCTGTAGGGCTATTGAACTGTCGGTGGTTCAAGAGGAAGATAGGAATGCCAAGGTGGAGTGGAAGTCTAGATCTTGCTAGAGATGGCTCAAGGAAGGTGATTATAACACCAAATTCTTCCACCAGGTGGCTTCATCTAGGCGGAGGACCAACTAGATCGACGGCTGGGTGGTAAGGGGCGCAAGGCACAATAGGGGGGAGGACGTTGGGCAAGCAGCGGTCGACTATTTCAGGGCCTTCTCCAAAAGGCGTGCCGTTGAAACCTGCCGTTGGATAGGGGAAGGTGCTCAACACATCTCGCAGGTGCAAGTGGAGGCCCTAGTTGGGGGCTTCTCAGAGGACAAGATTAGGACTGTGGGTTGGGGGCTAAATGTAGACGGATGCTCGAGGCCCGACGGCTTCCCAGTCCACTTCTACAGGGAGTTCTGGCCTTTGCGAAAAGAGGATGTCATGAGAGTTGTAGGTGAGTTTGAAGTGGGGAGCGTCGGATTTGAGAAGCTTAACCGATCCTTCCTTTTCTTGCTCCCAAAAAAGGAAGGTGCTGAGGCAATTGAAGACTTAAAGCTAATCACCCTCTCCAATGTTGCATACCTCATCATTGCCAAGGTGTTGGTAAACAGGTTGCAGGGTCTCCTACCAGACCTTATCTCTCAGACGTAGATAGCCTTTGTGCCCAGTAGGGGAATTTTGGATGGATTTGTGGTGGCTTCGAAGGCCTTGGCATGTTGGAAAAGGCAGAAGACGAATGCCTTCCTCTGGAAGGTTGATTTCAGCAAGGTGATTGATACGATGTGTTGGTCCTTCCTTTGGTCCTCTCTTACTAAGAGGGGTTTCCGAAGTAGGTGGATTGAGTGGATAAAGCACTACATCACTACGACCTCCTTTTCCGTGTTGGTTAACGGAAACCCTCCGCTGGGGGCTGGGTGCAGCCCGAACGGGGGGTCAGCAAGGCTGTACCCTTGCTCTTGTGCTCTTTGTCCTGGTTGTTGACGAGCTAGCTAGGGCTACTGTGGGATCCTGCACGAAGGGGATGCTTATAGGCTTCAGTGTTGGAGGCAATTGTGATGTGCCGGTCCTCCTGTACGCGGATGACACCCTGTTGGTAGAGGGTGCCGCCTTGGAAGCATAGAAGGTTCGCTTGTTGCTACACATGTTTGGGGAGGCAGCGAGCCTTTAGATCAACCTCTCAATTTTTGCCTTTATCCCCTTTAACCTCTCCCCTCTTGAGCAGCAGGCTTGCATGGCTGCCCTTGGTACAAGTGTTGGAGGGTTGTTGCTTCCCTACCTTGGGCTGTTGCTTTTAGACAGGAGGCTCATACTATAAGATTGGCTCCCTTTACTAGAGCGAAGGTTGGCAGGGTGGGCCTCCAAGCTACTCTTCAGAGGAAGAAGATTGACTCTCCTCAGGGTTGTCCTCTCATGCCTTCCTACTCTCTCTGTCTTTAGGGCCCATCGCTAAGTGGAGAAGATCATCGGTCTTACGCAGGTCTTCCTTTGGACGAGCTTCGGCAGCTCAGGCAGGGGAGCGAGATTGGTCGCTTGGGAGGATGTCTGCAGGCCCATTGGCGAGGTCGCTTGGCATCAGAAGTGTGGAGGGGGCCAACCTGAGCCTCCTTACCAAGTGGATAGTCAGATTGATGGGAGGCGAGGAGGGACTCCTCGGGGAAGTCTTGCGGGGGTGCTATGGCAACTTCCTCTCTTCGGAGGCCCTCTCCCACCCCATTGCTGGGGCATCGCACTTCGTTAAAGGGTTGACCTCGATGACCCCGTTGGTCAAAGAGTGGTTCACTCCTGTGCTTAGAGATGGGAGCGACTTCATATTACAGACGGATGATTGGCAAGGAAATGGTCCTTTGAGTAATAGGTTCCCAAGATTGTTTTGCAGAACGGCCGACAAAGATGCATTTGTCAAGAGTTGCTGGGAGGGAACCTGGTGTCTGTCCTTTCAGGGGGGGCTCTCTGGCCAACATTGTGAAGAGCTGATGGAGTTGTTATAGGAGTCGGAAGGTTAGAGTTTGGAGGTAGGCAAGGACACCTTCTGCTGGGATGATGGTGCTTTTTTGGTAAGAAAGGCCTACCATAGGTTGATGCACACCTCACGACCATTGGACATCGACCTCCTATGGGATTGCAAGTTTCTTTGGTCGGCGGACTGTCCTCTAAAAATCAAATTCTTTGCTCGGATCTGGAGGCGAGATAGGATCCTTATGAAAATGAGGATGCGTTGGGCACCTATGTACCTGCCCTCACTATATGCAGTCTGACGAGAGCGATGACCATCTCTTCTTTAGATGCCCTTTTGCTGTGTAGGTGTGGCAGGCTCTGGGTCTCGACTTGATTGACCCAACCTCCTTCGATACTTTTTGGGCCTCCTTCTGTAGAGGAGATGTGGCAACACTTTCCGATCTAAAAGAAAGCAAGCCAAAGTGTTGGCGATTGCTTGGGGCATTTGGCTAGGGAGGAATGGGGTACTCTTTAGGGGGAGCAATCCTTGTGTTGAAAATGTCATCTCCTCCATCTCCTCCCAACTGGTGTTCTGGGATGCCTCCTTATGATATACTTGTAATCTGGCGCTCCTTACCTTTTAATTAATATTTCAAGGTGAGTATCTTCAAGGTACCCTCCCTTTTCCATTTAAAAAAAAAAAAAAAGACTTGTCCCAATGAAAACGTCCTCTAGTTGGCTAATGTTCTAAATGCCGATTTCAACGTTATTTCGATAAATTTCTATGTGCGCATTTTAGAAGCACACTGAGGGCATGTCATGAAAACACCTATATTTCAACGACAGATTTCAACGATATCGATGCTCTAAAAATATTCCATTTCGAAGGCATGCCAAGGGCATGCTAGCAAAAATGGCATCTCTTCATCTTTTTCCCTCTCCTCTCCTCACCTCATCTCCTTCCCTAATGTAACCCATCCCCTTACTCCACCACCAACGGATCATCCACCTTAAACCCTTTCCCCTCTCCTCCGTCCGATCCAACAGAAACCCACCACCTCTCCTCCCTTTTCCTCATGATGCGCTAGCCACAATGCCACCACCATTAAAGTAATCGAACTTGCCACTTGAACGATCGCAGTAACATGCAGTAGCTACATCTACATGCAGGATCAAAGTAGCAGCCAACAGGTAGTAGCATTTCCTGGAATCTCGTGCCAACTAACATATCATCGAAATAGTCAATATGGTCAAAATTGTCAACATACTGTCGGCACCCTTGTATTTAGATACCCCTTCCATATCGATACGGTCCTCCGCCCAAAACCCCCTTTTGCTGGCTTGCGGATGGCATTTTGATCACTACTATTAGAATGATTAGGATTATATTGAATTCATATAATTATGTTAGAAAAACTTGATAAATATTTAAACATTAATCATAACAAAAAAATATTTAAACATTAAATCCTATGATCTAACAATTTAACCCTATCAAATATGTAGATTAAACAATCATAGAACTAGTTAATCTACCATAAATTCATGGATCTACAAATATAATTGTTAAAGCCCACAGCATGATCTAAATCTAATGATTATAGCTTAAATCTAGCTTAAAGAATAAGAAACAAATATTATTTAACTTTGGAGAAGCTAAATTACCTTAAAGATCTAACAAATAGAGAGATAAAACACTTGCAAGGGTTCTTATCACTCCAACAAGCATGCAACAATAGTAATAGGTAGAAATTGATTGAGTCTCCTATGTCAACCATAAAATATATTAATAGGCTAAGAATCGTACCTGATAGTGTTCATCTTGTTGATATCATCAACATATTATTTTGACATTTGGCAAAATATCGAATGACACTTGCATTTTGATATTACATCTATGTTGATATAGCCTCACATAAGAAAAAGGCCATTTCATCAACATGTCATGGCCACGCAGTGGGCATTTAGAACATTGGGTTGGAGGAGTAGGTAGACAACATATTGGAGATAATCCCAAGCAGCAACAATAGTAGAGTGGGAGATGATCCTAAGTAGCAACAGTAGTAAAGTAGGAGACAATCACAAGTTGGTAGTAGTAGGAGATGAAAGCCTCACTCAAATCCTTCACTAATCACCAGCTTTAGCCAAAAAATCTAGCAAGTTGATCAAATGTGGCAGCGAGGGACCTGATCAGGAGAAGCAATAGAGGCAAGGGTTGTTGCTACCCCTATAGCAACAACAGTAGTAGAGGATGGCCCACTCCTCAATAGAGTCCTCATCACACACAGTAGAAGAGGCAAACAAATGTAGTTAGCTAGGGCCCAACGCATGCGAGTGCGCATAGCGGAAAGGAGTGTGGTGTGGCAGAGAGAACAAGCTATGCGTAGGTAGCGTGCGGTAGAGGAGGCGTGCACATGTAGGAGGGCGAGTTGCAAGGGGGCAGCACATAAAGGCCAAAGATCTTTAGTCATGAAGATTGAGGTATAGGATTCCTACTTTGATACCATATTGGAGAAAGTCTTATTTCAACTAGGAATCCTAACCTCCTTTATATAAAGACTATGGTTAGAAAAATTATATAAGAAACCCATTAGGAATAGGAAACTGGCAAATAGGAATAGGAAAATGATTTGTATTCTCAAACCTAATTAAATAGACTTAACCTAAATAAAATTAAAGACTACGGTTAGAAAAATTATATAAGAAACCCATTAGGAAGAGGAAACTGGCAAATAGGAATAGGAAAATGATCAGTATTCTCAAGCTTAATCAAATAGACTAAACCTAAATAAAAGGACTCTTTACTAACTAATCCTAATAGTCTAGCAATGACCTTGGAGCTCCCACCAATCTAGCACAAGAACAAGAATTTCATCACCCTTTTTTATAGTGCCATGGCGTGAGTTTCAAGAACCTCCTGCATCGAAGTATTAGATGGGGGAAGATTGGTGGATTGGATATGCCCACCCACTGGAGTGGAGAATAGATCCATATCCACCAAGAGAATAGTTGGAAAACCCCTCGTAGGCAAACTCTTGGGAAACCCAACTAAGGGTGTTGCCTCCCCATACCCACCCAATAATTTTTGAAAGAAAAAACGCCAATCACATGAGGTAGTGATTGCCCGCTTCATTAAAAGAAACAGGGTGTAGAGTTAGAGATACATTGCAGTGTGTTCCAAAGAGATAAAAGCCTAGATACATCCCCACACATGTTTCCAACACCACCCAATATTGTGTCTGATTCTAGTTGAGGCCTCACAATAGTCAATGCAGTTTTTGGCAAGGAAGGAGAATGATTTGCTTCAGATGATTGGAATCCCGTGTTGCACGGAGATGTAGAACTGATTGGAATCCCGTGTTGCACGGAGATGTAGGACCTTCCATGGCAGTCAATGAATTCAAAAGGTCCCAGCAGTAGAATTATCTTATTGTCTGACCATTCTCTTTCCGCACCATCCTCTCGTGACCTTTTTGGTGCACTTTATTGGCTGCAACCTCAGCCCAAGAAGGTTTCAGAGGCTGATTAGCAAGTGACTCATAAAAAATAAGGAGGCAATCATCACAGCTATGAAGCCCAACTTTCTTCAACAGTCAACCCCCTCTCCAAAATGTACTACCTCCATGACAATTAATGAGAAGCCTTCCCACATGAGACTCAAATCTTCAGATTTACAGAGGTAATCAGATATATTCCTAAGCACAGTAATATCTTCATTGTATCGAAGATGGAGTGGTACCCCCATCAAGGAGATTACCAGAGGCGTGGAAGGCTTTGTCAGCTTTGAATTGTTACTCAGCTGCCACCTCCTACAAGAGAAGAAGCCTCCTCCACCCAAGGCATCGATAGGAGCTTCATCCCCAAAGATGGCGGAGCAGACAGCCCCCTTCCACATCTCTCATAACATGTTCTACACTGTTGAAAGCTAGATCCACATGAGGTATGTAATGCATGGCTAAAAAAATGTAAGTCACCATCTGAATGGTTAAACAAAGACCAACTAACGAACTGAAGCCCCACCAATAACTAAGATTGCTCAGGGCAGGGTTGGATAATCTATTAAATGCTGGTTAAATATAGAGTATGTAGGAGTATTAGTTTCAGAGACAAGGAGACTGCATTACAAATCCCTCCAACTTGAGGGGCCAAGCTTCTTCAATGCTATCACCAAACGAAAGGCTGAGTTGATTCTTCCACCAAAAATAAGCCAATAGATATATCCATTTATATGAAGGCCTTCATGAGTTGGAGCCAAGACAATCAGATGAGGACCAGACTCCACATCTCACCACCACCCTTCATGTTCTCATGCTACCAACTTCACTGAGTTTTGAGAGCGATCATCTGCCCACTGAGGACAGGACTACTGCCAGTGGCCATGCCACCACACGTAATGCATCATACTGTGTCATGACACTACCACCAAGTGCCCTTCCCCTGCAGTGGAAGAAAAGTCTCTCTCTGAGAGCACTGCTGAACAGCCTTCTGCTGCATGAATCTCTCTCCCTGCCTTTGTGCACGACTACCCCTTCCAACCCACGTTGCTCCCTTTTGCCCCTTCCTGCCTCAGGCTCTCACCTCACACCCTGCTCTGCGAGCTCTCTCTCGCACTCCTCTCATCACTTCCCAAGTTCCTGATCTATTTTTATCATGACTGTAAATGGGATATGGTTGGTTCCAAGTGCAGTTTCAATGATGGTATGTAATCCATGTAATGACTACTGCATTTGGATATTTTGCTGGAACAGTACTATCAACTCTGGAATTTGCTACAATTGCCATGATCAGCATTTCTAAAGCAGTTTCGAAGGGCATCCCAAAGAGCGGGGGAAAAGCTTAGAAAGGCTGGCTATATGACTTAGAAACTCCCGGCAAGTTTCTATTTTACTATAGGTAAAGGCAGTCAATAGGTGCGTATGCATAGGTAGCTGGTGGCTCAGGCTGACAAGTCGGCTTGAGGCACTCAAGTGAGTAATGAAATCTCCTTAGTTGACTGCATGGATGCTAGTGGACAAAGTGGTAATTTTATATTTTGTGGCTTAGAATATACATCCTTCCCTGCTCTCTTCTATAAGTAGCTTGGGGTGCTTAAGCTAGCCATCTGTCATCTGCTTTGGCAACAGGGTCCGCATTTTATGTGTAAACTGGTGTTTTTTATCATCCAGGTACTAAGGACATGTATTGCCATATTGTACTCTCGAATTCCTTTTGCATTTGGACTGCCACTCTTTGACTACTTAACTCACCAACTCACTCCTCTTGGAGGCTTCATGCCAGTCTCTCCATTATCTGATCTAAACGCAAGTGAAGTTTGATCAAACGACTTGTATTTCTGATGTGCTTGAAGCAACCTCCAGAATCCACATCACTTTCTCTGGCAAGTTTGTTGGTCTCATATAGCTCTCAGACATCCAAGCTTTTATATAGTTTATGCTTCCTCATCCTTCTCACAGATTCTTAACCAGCACATCCTTCCTCCTTCCTATGCCATGTGGGCTAGGGCCACTGAAATCATACACGACAACCTTATTGCTTTGCACCTTGTCCATGTCTTTTGGCACCATGATGCCCATCTATTTGTGAGTTTTTAATTGGTATTCTATCCAAATACACGATTGCATTTAGACCTATAGTTACTGTGATTTATGGAAGTCATCTTAAATGTCATGCTTAAGGCATAAGGTCTACTTCCTGGGTTACCCTATGTGAATAGGAAATCTGGATCAAAATTGGATGCAAAACACCTATTGGCCCCTGATCCTAGCTGTACTATCAGTGAAAGCCATGGATACCCCTTACTGTGTATTTGGTGAATCTTTGGCCGAAAAAGGAAAAGCACACAAGCAAGCTCATAGACAATAAGGTTATTACCAGGTTCCATAACTAGCATTACATCCTAGTCTTGGCATTCTTCAAGGTACCGTGTGAAAGTGAGGGCAAGGCTTCGTATGCTATGTTGGCATATCATCATAGTACTTGTCAGCAGCTTAATGTAGAAATTACAATAGACGGAGATGGAAAATTGTCCACTATCTGGGAATATGTTTCAAGCCTTCTATTCTATTACATCTTTCCCCACAACTCGGAATGATTGGTGTTTATTATCTCCTGTAACTCCTGGGGTAATGGCACGGTTATCCTTTTCAGGGTTGATATGCAAAAATGCATGCCTTGGATGTGTGCCTAAGCGTTGGGATTCCTACTCCTTTGCTAGAGCTTGGGGACTGGAAACTTGCAGGCACTCTGTCTGACTTGTAGTCGTACATGGTACACTGAAACTTGGACTGGCGGGGTTAGACCTAAAATAGAGCTTGGCCATGGACTGGTTGGGTGCCTTTAGGAGTCTGCTGTAAGCTGTTGGCTGATGTTTATGGTCTCTATCGGAGTCTGCATGTGATGCCCAACACCTATACTGGAGCCAAGTATACACTCATGGATCTGACTCAAGAGTCCTGTTGAACCCAACCTGTTTATCTTCTCTAATTGGATCCACGAGATGTAGCTTCATTGCAGTTTATTTTTGTATTTTTTTGTTAAATTGTAGGAAAACATCACAAATGCTTCGTTTTGTTTGAGAAAAATCACAATACCCTTTGCTGTAACTTTCAAGATTTTGTGCGAGGTGAGGCTCCAGAACAAAGATAAACAACTTATTATCCTTCCCTTGGCAAAAGTTTTTTAGTACTTTGGCTTTGTTTAATTCTCACATACCATGTTACTTAATTAGCTTATTCCGTTCTCGCACTTTATTCTGATCATCTTGGCTTCGATCTTGCAGGTAGTTAACTTCATTAAAGCAACATTTACAGATTCACCTTTGAGAAAGGAGTGCTTGTGGAGGATTGAAAACACTGGCACTTAATGATCATGTCAGCCAAGGTACAAGAACAGCTTTCCTCCCAATGGTGTATCATGTAACAGTTTCAGCTTGATGGATGGAGATTTTGCCAGTTGTCAACAGGCTGCGCTGGTGGGCAGTACATGCCCATCTTACCAATGATCATTTTCCCTTTTCCTTTCCTAACACCAAATGGTTTTGCGAGTTTTTGGGAAGTTAGAACAGGAGCTACCAGAATCGCCATCTGCCAGCCAGCGAAAATGCAGGTTCATTAGGAATATTGATCTTTGAAAAGTCAAAAGGTTCATGTTGCTCGTATGTGGTCATAGATGTTATTTCACAATGAGGTTGTAATTTGTTATTTTGTCATTATGAGTTAATTGTGCAATAAAATCATTCTTTTTGCATTGTATTATTCACTTTGTGTACAAGTTTTGAAACTGGAAATCTGCATGTTGAAATATGGATACCAAATGGTTTTTCTCTGAGAGTTCAATATTGGAATTGATTTAGCTTCCAGTCAAATTTGATCTCAAAATGGAAAGAACCAAGCGCCAACCAAATAGCTTTTGCTTGGATCAAGTTCGAAAGAGCGTTTGTGTGAACAAACTTAAAAAGGAATGCGAAAAGTAATGCAGTAATGTCATGCGATGAGATTCGCCTTCCCTTAAAAAGTAACCACCACCTTGGAATTAAGAAATTATCGGTGATGTTTTGATTTTAAATGAAAATGTGCGGGTGATTTTTTATTGTGAATCCAAATACATGAAAGATTTTTTACTCCAAATCAGTAGGGGTGATTTTTTGATTTCAAACTAAAATGCATCAACGTGTTGGTGTCTTTAAAATTGCATCCGTACGATATAAGAAATATCACGGATAATATTTCAATATCATTTTTGTAAGTTAATTTTATTAAATTACATCGTATAATTTTATTAAAGTATATTGTATTTTGTGTTGCATTGTACATTTCTGTGCCCTTCCAAAAAAAAAATTATTAGAATAGTGTTTTATCCTCTTTACAACTCGGTCTCAACTTAACATCTCATGTACGGTAAAACCTTATTTATGCAGCATCTTTCCTTGGTAAGGAACCTTGATCATGTCGCATGAATGCTGTCTGTTTCATTTTCCTCTTTTCCCTCGACATTTTGGAAAGGTGAAAATTTCTAAATATCCTACTCTTCGAGAGGCACGTGCAGCGTGTTAACATTGGGCAAATTTTAAATTCTGCATGACAGTTTTCCTTCCCTTTATGACCCATAACGTCTAAAATATAAAAATGGCGAACACACATGTAATTCTCGAGTAGAACAATGCTGAGCCTTACTTCATGGTGGCAATGAAGCTTCACTTTCATCAAAACACTTAAAAGTCAGTTGCACTAACTTATTTACTTCCTAATTTAGCTTATATGTACCTGTTACTTGATCAATGTAGTCCCAAGTTCACATCTCAAGTAGAAATGTGCCTGAAAGACTTTTGGAATGGATCCTAGAAAAGGGTGTAGCTTAATACAACTATATGAGTGCCACCCATGGAGATGGCTATCAAATATTTGATTCATCCTAGGGAGGATTGCATCGACGAACTTCTCACCTTGAAAAATATTGCATCATAAGGTACTGATTTGTGGGCTCCATATATTCTACCCTCTATTTACTTGTGCCTTGAATCATAAATTTCATGAGGGTCCCAAGGTTTTAAGTAATCAATAAAAGATTCACAAGCATTGAGTTGGCGAAAGACGCACTTTTAACTGTCCAGCTATATTGAGGCCCAGGTCTATCTATAAGCACCTATATTGATAAAATTAGCGTCCGTGATCTCTTTCACAAAATTTGGCTTTCAGAACATTTAAGTGGCACTGAATTAATTTTTATCAGCATTACAACGTCATTTTATGAATTACAGCCAAAGGAAACTATCAATTAATCTACATGGGAGACGTGTATGAAAAGGAAATGAAAAAAAAATCGAAACATGCTACCCCCTACGCAGATCTTTTTAAATCTCCCGGTTGATCAACTGAATTGCAGTGCTTGGGTTTATTCCCATGTATCACTTTCTTTATATGCTACTTTGAAGTCATCTTCTCTATATCTGGCCACTGGCCTCTAGCGGAACGATTTCTTTATGCAGTCTACAATGCCATAACAAGAAGCTCGGGACTTGTCACAGCTGGAACCATCAGCTTCAGATCCCACCTGCGAGTGAGGGGAGCGAAGATTGCCGGGTGTCTGGCAAGCGTTCATCGTCTTGCAGTGTTCCAACTCGTCCTCTCGGATATTCACAAAGACATCATACAAGTTCTCTGCATATGAATTAAGTTGATTTGCTTGGCTTTCAGCTTAACAATCTTTTGGAGCCAACATAACATTCAAAAAAACCACAATTTACCTATTTTTGGCCTTCTAATGACTCCACTGGTATGGAATTCATCTGAAGATTATCAAGTACAAACAAGATCAGATTATATGCAAGCTAATGGTCCGTGGTGGAAATGCGCTGTGCAGCATTCTTACCAAACATATACAAGTTTTCGTCCATGTAGTAGGATATGGCAACCTGGGGAGCAGGAAGCTTTTTCAACTCCTCTGCAGTTACAAAGTTTAGGAATATTGTTGAGACATTAATTCTTCAAGAAATGTGTAGAAATGAAAAAGTGAGAGCAAGAATTTTTGAGATTATTAGTTTGGAGCCGGTAGTTGTTTGAAATGAAGTGAATTACATACAAGAAAGAACTTGCTTAGACTAAAAGGGAATACTTACTGAGCCCACTATTTTCAGTGGATTGACCAAAACAAAATCATCCCCATCACCTTTTTGTGGGTCAGCCACACAAGGAAAGTTATAAAAAAGAATATTTTTGAGAAGGGTAGTTATGTTGGTTGTGGGATTGATAAGTGGGCCTGTAGATGCCAATGAGGAGGTTTTGCATTTTTTTCTTTTTTGAAAAGTCAAAGGGTTGTTACCCAAAAGATAACCAACCAAAATCATTTCATTCCAAAAATCAATTTACATCAGAGATCACAAAATAGATCCCCAGTACACCACATGGGAAGAAATGGACAAAACAAAGTTCTCACCATAGGATCTCTCCCCCCTGAAAAACACCCCATTTCTCCCCAGCCAAATAACCCCCACCAAGACCGCCAAAACCTTGGCCTTATCTTTCTTGGATCTAAAGGTGATCTCTCCATCATGGGCGTTTCCTCTGTAGAAGGAAGACCAGAAGCTAACCGCATCCCGATGGGTAATCCAGCCGATCCCCATCCTCTGCCACACCTGCATCACAAACAAACATTGGAAGAAGATGTGCTGGATGTCTTCATCGGCTCCATCACAAAGGGGACATTTCAGGTCATCCGACTGAGCCCATCTTGCTCTCCACTACTTCGTCATAAGTCTCCCCCTCCTCACCAACTAGGCAAAGATCTTCACCATCAACAGGCACTCCGCCATCCAGAGCAGTCTGCAATCTCGCAAGAAATCTATGTCTAAGCTGACCGCACCACTCCCCAATATGCAGAAGACCTTTGCCACAGAGAAATCTCCTTCCTCCCAGGAAAAAGCATCATCACCCTCCTCTGGTGCCCATCCCTCCAGCTCTTGCAACAACTGCTGGAACTCCTCGCATCTCTGGTCGGAGAGGCCCCTCCGAAAAGTTGGACACTACGCCCCATCCCAACAACTTCCCACCATGGCCAATGGGTCCACAACACCCCCAAAAAGGCGGGGAAACCTGTCGCCGTGGGTAGAGCCAGCTCCCTGCCAATCATCCTGCCAGATTCGGAACGCATCCCCCTCCCACATCGTAGGCGAAAAGAAATCTCGCACCACCGTCACCGTCGCCAAGCCCCTAAGAAAATGAGAGGCTCCAGGGGGAGAGGATTCCAGAGGCCCCCATGAAAAGAAAGGACAGTAGCATCACCGCATAACATCGCCAAAGAGCCCCTGTTCCCGCCCCACCAACCTGGCAATCCACTTCGTGAAGAGGCTGATGTTCACCTTGTCCACATCCCTAACCCCTAGACCCCCTTCCTGAACCGATCTACACACCTCCTCCCAGGCCACCAACCTCGCCCCCTTCCTATCGACCCTACATTAGCCTAAAAAAAATCTCTCAACCCCAAGATCTTCCCAATCTGACGCGATAGTCTAAAAACTGAGAGGAAATACGATGGTATGAACGTTAGACCTGCCTTCACCAAGGTCAACCTCCCACCTCTAGATAGAAGTCTGGAGGACCACCCCGCCAATCTTCCCACCATCCTCTCCAGCAGAGGAATCAAATCCTGTAACCTAAGGACCTAATCTGATTAAGGAAGGCCTAGATACACCAGCGGCAAAGAACCCATGTATGTCCCCAAACCACCACCCACCCTCTCCACCTCTTCAACCGACAAGTTCAACGGGACAAAGGTTGATTTTTGATAATTGATCTGCAGCCCCAACGCCTCGCCAAAAAGCTCCAAAAGGATTCTCATCCTCCTAGCTTCCAGATCCACTCCCTCAACCAGAAACAATGTATCATCAGCATACTGCAGGACTGCCATCTCCCTGTCCTCACCAACCATAAAGCCTCTAATCAGACCCCTAGCACAGGCCCTTTGCACTACCCACGCTAGAGCATCCGTCGCAAGCACAAACAGCATATGTGCAAGAGGGCAACCCTGTCTGACCCCCTCCTAGGTTGTGTACCCATCTTCCTGCTGAGTTCCCATTGATCAGGACTGAGAAAGATGTCATCACACACCTCTTCATCCAATCAATCCACATCGTGGGAAAACCCCTCTTTAACAAGGAAGCCCACAGAAAATCCCACTGTACCGAGTCGTATGTCTTGCTGAAGTCAACCTTCCACAAAAGAACCTGCTTCTTCTCCCTCCTCCAAGTGGGCAATGCCTCCTTAGCAACGACAAAACCATCTAGGATTCCTCTCCGAGGAACGAAAGTCGTTTGAACATGGGCGATCAAGTTTCCAAAAAGGTCCTTGAGCCTGTTGGCCAGGACCTTAGCAACAACAAGGTACACAACATTCAATAGCACAATTGATCTGAAATCCTGGATCGCTTCCACTCCTTCCTTAGGCAGCAAAAACAAGTAATATCCATTCAACTTGTCGAAACCTTTGTTCTCGATCGTGAACTCCATTTACATCACATCCTGCCCCCACCATGGATCAACATTCCCTGAAGAAGAAAACAGGGAAACCATTCGAGCCAAGGCACCCCTCCGCATTCAAGTTCCAAACTGCCTGCTCACCTCGTCGTCCAAGAAGCCAACTGTGAGTTTCTCCGCCTGAACCTCCGTGACACACTGCACATTCTCCCGTCTCCACCTCCAGCACCCCCCTACACACCTCCCAGTAAACTCCCTAAAGTAATCTCCTACAACTCACCCCACCTCCTCCCTACTAGAGAAGGTCTCCCCATGTATCAGCATCTTCTCTATCCAGTTTCTCCTCCTTGCAGAGGTCATTTGGTAGAAGAAC
Organism: Thalassia testudinum; assembly: GCA_037157565.1. Taxonomy (NCBI): domain Eukaryota; kingdom Viridiplantae; phylum Streptophyta; class Magnoliopsida; order Alismatales; family Hydrocharitaceae; genus Thalassia; species Thalassia testudinum. Next base: position 192,344,402 of record JAZHRO010000036.1, read on the forward strand.
CTCGTATTAGAACCACCTTCCTTTAGTCATCTCTACCTTGATTTAGTTTTCCACTCCACCTCTGCTTTTCTGTTCTCCTCCTGCACCACTCTTTCATCCTTCGCCCTAACCTCCCTATCCTTTGTCGAAATAGTGGCTTGGTCCTCTTGCCTGTCAATCCCGCTAATCTCTGCCAATGCCTCATCCTTCTTACCCCTACTGGATGCCTTGATCTCCCTCCTATACGCCCTCAAGTGGTCTCGCAACACACTCAGTTTCTTTGCCAAGCAACATGCGATCGATACCCCCACGTCTACAAAGTTTCACCTCTCCACCATACTCCAGAACCCCTCCTCCATCAGCCAGGATCTATCAAATTTAAAATAGGTGCCAAAGTGTGTCCCCTCATTAGGTCACCACATAAGGGGTGTATGATCAAAGAAAGGTCTCTCCAAAGCAGACACATCCACCACAGGGAATGCCTCTGCCAACTACATGTTGGAAAGAAACCTGTCAATCCTAGACTCTAGTCGCTGTTATTCTTCTAGGTGTAAGCACAGGATGCCGGAATTAAATCCACAAGGCCATGTGTAGCAACAAAATCCACAAAAAAAATCCGACTCGAGATCTTGTCTTCCCCACCCTCGAGGTCTATCCTCCGTTTGAAGGGTGATGTTGAAATCCCCTCCAAACAACCAAGGATTTCCATGGCACTCTGTAACCATAATCGTGAGTTCCTCCCACATGACTCCCCTACCTTGGGCATCTGATGGACCATACACCCCTATGATAATCATCATGGCACCTCCCACCTTCCTAACCAACCTCGCAGAGATGACATGCTCCCCGTAGTAGAAATCTTCTAAGGAGAGAACATATTCCCGCCATTCCTGGATCTGTCCTCTTGAGCGGCCAGTTGCACCAAGAGATCGAAACCCCTCCATCCAAGAGCCCTCAATGTCCCAGATCCGAACATCACAGTCGGACAGTTTTATTTCCTGCACAACACAACGTCTGCTCTCTAAAGGCGAATGTAATGCCCCAGCAACGCCCTTCTCAATGGGTCATTGAGACTCTGCACATTCCATGTAAGCACCCCGTTCATTTACAACAGCTAGGGGCCCCCTTCATAGTCTATCAGAAGCCACACGCCTCTATAGTCCTACGCACCTCCACATCATCATGGTCCAGTGTCGCCGTCTGTTGTGAGGGCTGTGGCATCCTTCCACAACCATCCACCACCACCCTTCATCCCTGACCTCCAAGAAACCTACATCTCCTATAGCGGAGGGTGCCACCTCGGCCACCGTGCACCACCCACGACCTCCATTCTGTCAGGGGGATCTCCACCCGATCACTGGACGTCGAGGGGACACTACCCGATCGTTGTTGCAGCGAAGAGCCATCAGGATGACCCTCAGGATGCGAGATCACGATTTCCACCTCGCTAGTCAGAGGGCGACTAGAAGACCCTCCTGCTGTTGTCATAACCGTGCCCTCCTGCTTTAGTGGAGGTTTTGCAATTTTAACAACCCCTTGATGGCAAAGAGGGATATTTACCGTGTAGGCAAAGATATACTAAAAAGGAATACATTTTTACGTGGCTAAGCTGAAGGTAAAAGTGGGCCACTAGAGTCCCATTGGTGTGTGCCCCAGCAGTAAGAAACTCACACATGGAATTTGGTTCCCGTCCAGTTCTATCTGCTTTTATCTAAACAAAACGGCAGATCGACAGGTAAAGGAACCTTAATAGACCGGTAAAGCATCATTTCCCCTTGTGGTTATGTTGTAAACGAGAATCACGTTGCCCAAAAATTTTTAATCCTTTTTCATAAAGGTACCCAGTGATCGGCTTGGATTCCGAACCCTCATATCTTGTTCACAACTATAGAGATATTACCAATAGTGATACAGTGTAAAACTGAAGGCTCTGGTACAGTACCAGCCAAGAAAGCATTCAGACCTAAAGGTGTGTATCTTATAATAGTTACAATCTTGATAAGTAGAAGAAACAGAGATTCATACCATCATTAAGCTTTAGAAACTTGTTATATGAAGAGTATGCATGCCTTTCAACACATTCAGAAAGGTGATCTGTAACAGAAGCATATTATGACATGATGTTAAATCTAACCAACAAGAAATACACTTCTAAATAGAGAAAAAAAGCAAATGAAACAAAAAGCCTCGTGCAAACAAGTATCAACTCCTGATTATTGGAAGATATAGAATGGATTCAGTACAAATTGCATCTCATTGCAACAAACATAACCTAAGCCCACTTCCATCTTGTTCAGGCTACTAAAACCAGGAGCTTAATGCATGGCTCACTTTTAAAGAAGGGTGAGATTTGAACTTGGTCGAGAGAACTTAAGGTGTTTCAACATGATTTCTGTACATAAAAATTAGCAATAATCGGTATCCATCGGTTTAGCATTCGTAACTTCTTTTATGTATCACTGAAGACTTGTTGCAGCTGTTTATAGAATTTTTTCAGAGATCTGCAGGCTGTTGATTAAATGATAGAACATATCGATGACAATTTTCAGATACCAAGCATGGATAACATCAGAAATTGCACAACAGCATATAGATATATCCGCATCCTCTGAACATATCCAACCCGTTAAAAGCTTGTAACGAAAGGAGGCTAAAAAGAAAGCAAGCAAAGAAACTACTTGTAATGGAATCCAGAAATGCCTCAAAATATTGGAGTTTGTGCTTATGTAATGTAGTCAAATATCCATTGGATTAAAACATAGATTTTCAATTTCCCTAATTTGAGATCATTATACTTTTATTTTCAAAATCCAATCATCACATTATCACCCTTTACCACGGACAGAGATAATTTAGAAAATAGTATTTAGGAAATTAGAATTATCTCTTTCTATCCACCCCAAAAGAAAAAAAAGAGAGAATTATCTCTTTCTATATTTATGTTTTTCCAAATTGTCAAATATGTTTTGATTTGTTAAGATTTGATTTGTTTCGATGTTTAAGATTAGGATTAGGATTTATCCTTCTTTATATAAAGGGATCAATTCTATTTGTTTTCTTACGTATTTTGGAAAGAATAATTTCTAGTTATCAAAATCTCCACATGCTATCAGAGCGAGATTTTAAGGATCTCCACCACTCTCTCCCTCTACACACCTCTCTTTAACCATGGCCAGTGGTGAGTTAGTCGTGGACACGGGTGGCACGAAGGACTACCTGGGGAAGATGACCATCTTCATCTTCCTCATGTGCCTCAGCACCACCACCAATGGTCTCATCTTCAAATACGACATCGGCATCTCCAATGGTGTAACATCAATGGACTTCTTTTCTTGGGGAAGTTCTTCCCGATGGTGTTCAAGCTCACTGAGAAAGAGAAGGACAAGGACCAATACTGCAAGTTTGACAGTAAGCCCCTCACTACCTTCACAACGTTGATGTACCTAGCAGCCCTTGCTGCATCCTTCTTCACATCAGCAATGATAAGGGTCTTCGGCTGTAAGTGATCCATGCTGAGCAACAGGATCACCTTCCTCATTAGTGCAGCCATCAACAATGCCATTGAGAACATCACCATCCTCATCATCAGCAGGATCCTCCTCAGCATCAATGTCGGCTTCGCCAATCAATCTACCTTGGTCTACCTGTTGAAGATGGCACCAACTTACCTCCAGGGCATGCTAAAATCAACTTCTAGCTAATGCTCACCATCGACATCCTCATGGAGAATCTCATCAACTACAGGATTGTACAGATCAAGGGTAGGTGGGGCTGGCACATAAGCCTCACCCTCATGACCGTCCCCAACACCACCATTACCCTCGACTCCATCTTCCTTCCCGCCATCATCATTTCAAGTCCTGTGAGTGGGGTAGTTGGTGCTTCGTGTAAGATAAAGGAAAAATCTTGTTGTCAAGAAGGATGTGTTGTTGTGGGTAGGTCTTGAGCCAAGAAGCCAGTGCCCAAGTCATCAGATACTCAGCCACTCACAGAAGCACAATTGGACTGCCTCTGGAGTCTTCTGAAGGGCGAAGAACCCTCTCCTACAACTGCTGCAATTGCGAGCGGTGTTGATTTTGCAAAGTACTCTCTACCCAACCTGCAACTTGCTTGAAGGACTCTGCTTAAGTCTCGAGTCACATGATCAACACCAAAGATGCCAATGAGTGATGGGGTAACTAAGCCACGTGCTCAACCCCAACTGCAAAAGGCCTACATCAATTTTTTTGTCTTTTCCTAGCGTGAAGAATTTTTTGCTAGTGTAAGGTAACTTTCAACAGTTGGGATTGTCCCCCTTATCAACATGATTGCTTGGGATCATCTCTCGTATGAGTTTCAGTGCTTGTGATGGTCTCCCCTATCAATATCAGTGCTTGGTATCGTCTCCCCTATCAGTATCGATACTTGGGATCGTCTCCCCTATGATGCTTAAGATAGTCTCCTGATTAGAAATCTCTTCCAAGGGAGTTAGGTATTTAGTGGTAAAGAGACAACTGGGTGGGAGGAAAAGTAGTTCAATCTATTGACCACGCAAAACCCTACATTCCTCTATAAGAGATAGGAGGCGTGAGAAAAATAAAGAAATGACGAGAATACCCCCTCATACATATACCACAACACTCCCCCTCAAGCTGGAGTGTAGATATCAATCAAACTCAGCTTGCTACAACATGCGTCAAAAGTACTCTTGCTAAAGGGTTTAGTGAATGCATCAATCGCTTGGTCTTCAGAAGAAACTGACGAGGTGTAGATAATTCCCTTCTGAATGAGATTACTGGTGTAGTGGCAATTTATCTCCACATGCTTAGTTTGCTCATGAAACATCTGATTGTTTGCAATGAATGTAGCTGCCTGATTGTCGCATCTCATCTCCATAGGACCAGTCAATTGCACCTGAAGATCATGAAGTACAGATTTCACCCAGATCATCTTTGCAGCTGTTTGCGCCATGGCGCGGTATTCAGATTCTGCACTTGATCTAGATACCACAATTTGCTTCTTGTTACGCCATGTAACCAGATTCCCAGCAATATAAGTGCAAAAACTAGTGGTGGACTTTCTATCCAAAAGACACCCTCAATAGTTAGCATCAGAGTATTCCACCACATCCATGGCTGCTCCTCGGGTGAACACTATGCCTCGCCTAGGAGCCTCTTTCAGATACCTCAGCACCTGCATGGCAGCACCCCAGTGCTACCTCGTAGGTCTATCCATAAACTGACTGAATTTACCAACTGCCGGGGAAATGTCTGGCCTTGTGATGGTAAGACATAACAACTTACCCACCAGCTGTCAGTAGGATCAACTATCTACTGTGGCAGACTCCCCATCGTACATGTGCACTTTGGGATCCATGGGTATGCTTGTAGGCTTTGCTCCTAGCATCCCAGTCTCTCGTAGAATATCATGAGCATACTTCCTCTGTGAGATGACAATGCCACATTTGCCTTGTGCCACCTCAATTCCAAGAAAATATCTGAGCTCATCTAGATCCTTCATAACAAATTTGTTTTGCAATGCCTGTTTTACTTCTACTATTCCTGCCTCATCACTTTCGGTCAAAATCAGATCATCAACATATACAAGTAATGCTACCGTCCCACCTTCGGTCTTCCGAACAAATAATGAATGATCAGCCGTAGACCTCTGAAATCCAATGGTTTGAAGAACTTCTGAGAGCTTATGAAACCAAGCTCTCGGACTTTGCTTAAAACCATATATAGTCTTTCTCAGGAAACACACACTCCCCCTGAAGCTCGTACCCCGGTGGTTGCTGCATATAGACTTCCTCCTCGAGGTCTCCATATAGGAACGCATTCTTCACATCCATTTGATGCAATAGCCAATCATAGTGAGCGGCAACAGATAGTAGAATCCGGACAGTCGTGAGTCTAGTGACAAGAGAGAAGGTATCAAAGAAATCCACCCCATACGTTTGGGTGAACCCCTTTGCAACAAGCCGAGCTTTGTGTCTTGCAATGCTTCCATCAAGATGATACTTCACAGTAAAAACCCGACATCCAACCAATGTTGCTACCTGTGGCAAGGGAACAACTTCCCACATTTGTCGAAACTGTAAGGCACCCATATCCTCGTCCATGGCCTGTCGCCATTTTGGATGAAACATGGCCTGCTGATATGTAGTGGGAATCTAAGTACTAGATAAGGCAAAGGTGAACTGGCCAAAGCTCCTCCCTAGATTGGCTATGTAAAGAGCACCAGTGATTCGATAGTGAGCGCATGATCGGGGAGCTTTTCTCATGGCAATCGGAAGATAATAATCAGCATCATCAAATTGGAGATCCTGACCTACAAAAGAGTCACTAGAAGCAACATCAGTGGGGTCAGATTGTACCTGGGTGGGAGGGATTGGTGACGTGGAGGAGAGGAGAGGAGAGGGGAAGGAATAGGACTATGTGATCTGACATTTGATCCACTAATGCTAGTACCATGCCCTTCTACCTCATTTCTAACCACTGGCTCTGTAACTGGAATATCCTCTAACTGTAGTGGAGGAATGGGCATCGGAGCAGGAGCGAAGGAACCTGTCATGTTATGCCCCCTCATAGAGAAATAAGGTATCTCCTTGTGAAAGGTAACATCACTGCTCACGTAGTGTCGTCGGGCAATCGGATCATAACATCTATATCCTTTCTATGTACTGCAACATCCAAGAAAAATGCACTTCACAGCACGGGGTGTGAGCTTGTCCCAACCAGGACCAAGAATATGAACAAATGAGACACAACCAAAAATCTTAGGTGGCACCATAAATAAATCTCTACCAAGAAACAACACCTCTGCTCCTGTATGACTAAACTTGGCAGCCGATTAATCAAATAACATGCAGTCAAAACTACATCTCCCCAATAACTAGACGGGACATCGTGATGTATCAGCAAAGTCCGAGCAATATCCAAAACATGTATGTGTTTCCTCTCTACCACCCCACTCTGCTGAGACGTATGGGGGCAGAAAGTATGGTGAATAATGCTAAGAGAGAGATAGAAGAGAGCTAATTGCCTAGTACAGAATTCCAATGCATTGTCAGATTGTACAACTTTAACAATTTTTTAAAACTGCATCTTTATTTTATTAATAAAAGTTTGAATGACATCACCAACTTCTGATTTATTTCTAAGTAAAAACATCCATAACAATCTGGTAAAATCATTAACAACAATCAAATAAAATTTTTAGCCCTGTCTGTCCGAAATCCTACTTGGACCCCAAACATCCATGTGTACTAAATCAAAACATTCAGCAGACACGGTCGTGGTACTAGGCGAGTAGGAGGAACGTGATGCTTGCCCAGCTGACAAGCATTGCATCTGATCTCTGTAGTAGGTGACAAGTGGGGGATGATCCGTCTCAACTGGTCCAAGGAAGGATGTCCGAGCCGACAATGCCACTACAAAGCTATCTCAGCACTGCGAGTTATCCCTGTCTGACATCTGGCTGCAAAAGGAGTCTAAACCAATCGATGGACCCCCCCTCCTCATATCCGTCACCAATCGTCCTCCCGGTGTGTTTGTCCTGAAAGACACAACCCACATCATCAAATATGGCCCTGCAATTTAGATCTCTAGTGATATGACTAACAGATAATAAACTGATAGGAAAATCAGGCACAAATAGAACATTAGGAAGCTGCAGGCTCGAGGACAAAGTAACCTCCCCTTCACCCTTAACCTGCGAATGGTGGCCATCAGCCACCTGAACCGCCCTCCCTGGAGGAAGGTCACAGATATTCTGGAAATAGACCCTGTCACCAGTCAAGAGCCTAGATGCTCCTGAGTCAACAAACCAACCATCGCCTGCGAACATGGCAAAGGCTGCATTCTTTGAAGTAGGCGTCTCTTGTGTCAATTGTGCCAACCTGTGAGCAAGTGATCATATTCTGCCTTGGTTATCATCTCCATCTGATCAATAGCTCCTGGAACAACCTGATTGGCCACTATGGGCTTGCCATGCTTGGCCCAACATGAGGCCTCCACATGACCCACCTTTCCACAAAAGGTGCAGGTGGTGCGCTGACGGCTGCTCTGTCCACGACCATGCCCCCTACCTCGAGTAGAAGGATCTCCACGACTGCTGAAAGCAGCCAAAGCAGTGCTCTGTCTTGGAATCTCTGGAGTAGGTCTCATTGAGACACGGCTCAACCTGCTATAGGCCTCCTCCAGAGATGGAAGGGAGGCTTGAGTCAGCATCTAAGAACGAGCACCTTCATACTCCATACTTAGCCCCTGTAAGAACTGTAGTACAGCAAACTCCTTCCTGTACTCCCTCTGGGTGGCACATGTACAAACAGGGCGGCAAGCATCGTAGTTGGCAACCATTCCCCTAAATATGGTATAGTACTGAGCAAGAGTCTTCCCCTCCTGCTTCAAACTGACTAGATCATGATGCATCTGGAAAACTCGACTGTAATTCTTTTCATTAGAGAATATGTCGCAGAGATTATCCCACATCTCCTTAACAGTGGCAAAGTACATGATGCCATCTCCAATTGATGGAGCAACAGAGTTCATGATCCATGTACGGACCATGGCATCATCCTTCTTCCAACTGACATACTTGCCAGTTTTCTGCTCGGGCTCCTTTTCAAGGAGAGCATGCTCCTTATTATGGCCTTCAACCGTCATCAGGAAAGTGCGAGACCATCTCGCGTAGTTGGCTTCATCCAACTTCACTATAGGAGTAAAGAACAGACTTTTGTGATTGCCTGCCTCTGTAGTGATACCCGATGTCAACTCTGAGATACCTGATGAACTCATCATGCCTTTGCAAACACTACACAAGCCCGTAAAATGTACCAGATCATACGCCAATTACTGCTGAGAGAGAGTTTGCGCAAGAATCATCATGCAAGACACATGGATGATTCCCAAGCAAGCCCTCCCAAGTCTCCCTTGCAACCTCTGTCATGTGAACAGCAAGAGCAGCAACATGAACCTAGTTCTTGTCACCGCAACTGTAGGTGGATCTCACCGTCGCCGACGACCCCCACAATAGCTACATCGCCGCTAGGAAGCCACAACCGACCCCTGCGACGAGCATCGCCGCTGCAGGAGAGGGAGGCGAGGGAGGTCGGTCACCGGTGCGCTGCCTTCTCCCTGTAGCAATGCGCTACGGGGCGAGAGGAGGCTGATAGAGGAGCACGCGCCACCCTAGGATGCTCCGTTGCACCGCTACAAGGGACCTGCAAGCACGCAGAGGGTGATGGCGGTGCACGCGCCACTCAACGCCGTGGCTACAAGCCCTCGAAAAATGAGTCGAAGGCGTGCAGGAGGCGACGGCGGCGGTAGGAAGTCCGGTGACCGACCCTCAGGGATAGAGATGCTGGGGGCGAGGTTGAGGTGCGGTGTGATGGCAGCTAGGGTTTTAGGGGTGAGATACCAGAGCCAAGGCTCTGATACCAAGTGGGAGGAAAAATAGTTCAATCTATTGACCACGCAAAACCCTATGTTCCTTTATAAGAGATAGAAGACGTGGGAAAAATAAAGAAATGACAAGAATACCCCCTCATACATGTACCACAATAGACTGTGTACATGCCTGAAGATCTGTCTACATGCCTAAATATCTGTGTGCCTATCTACCTACTTGCTACAACACCAGACTACATCAGATGGGGAGAGCTCTCTTATTGCACCACTCCTACAAGTTGGGCGTTACACGCTCCAACTTGGGATGGAGTGTTAGAGATAATTTAGGAAATAGTATTTAGGAAAATATAATTATCTCTTTTTATATTTATCTCTTTCCAAATTGTAGGGATATGTTTTGATTTATTAGGATTTGATTTATTTTCATGTTTAAAATTAGAATTAGGATTGATCATTCTCTATATAAAGGGATCAACTCTTTTATTTTTTGAGATTTTGAAATGAATGATTTCTAATTATTAAAATCTCCACAATGACAAATCATAAATAGAAAACAAAAATACATTTTCTTATACAAATCAACACAAAAGTAATAAACTTTTACAAAATTATGTCTAATAAGTTCATGATTAGCAAATCAAGGCAGAAGAAAAGGCACTTACAGGCCATTCGTGGGCTTACTAGGTACATAAAGACAGTCACAAAGTAATAGATAACTGCAATGTTCTGAGCAAGAAAGCGATCAAACCAGACTTTGTTTCCACCAAGTTCCTATAAAGAGAAAGTGGTCAATTAGCCCTTATAGATGTCAACACGCCAAGACAAATTCATTTGTCATCAGCATGATAAGGGAAGCAAACAAACTTGAAGCCTGTTCAACTTCAGCTGTCAAGCTTATGGGAAGGAGTTGAATGAGGCAATCTAAATCCTACTCACTTCAAAAGACACAAGAACAAAGAGAAGAAAGATATCATTAAAGCCCCTTGGGATCAGAATTTTTTTGTGACATAAGGCCAATCATTTTCTCTCATTCTCGACTTCTTTCTTTGCCACTCAAAGATCTCCACAGTTCTCCTCCCCCTATACTCCCATATTGGTAGAGGGTGGAGGTGGGAGATAAAATAATCCTCAAGGCTATACAAGCACTCCTAGAAGTGGAAGAGAAAGGGGCGAGGAAATATAAAGTTAAGAGGCTCCAACACATTCTTCTTTCACTTAAGCCAGGAAAATAAAATATCAAAATGACCAGCACCTACAGGTTTTCAGGATGTAAAAAAGTCAATCTCTTTCCATAAGGTATTTACAAAGGTGGGGATATTTAGATCCTCGATGCTATGGTCTATATACTATTCTGAACCTAGACAATAACCAAGCATCAAGTTTTCATCGTCATGAAAACCATTATGTCAATTTTATTCATATTTATAATCTCAGACCACCAGCAACGAGCACATGGGCAATTTACAGATGATAAAAAGAGACACACAAGAAAATACCTCCATTATAAGAAGATGATGCATCTCATTCCAGCTCTCGGCAAAATGTACTTTCAAATAATCAGCTCTTCTCCACCACCCAAAACTCTCGTACAAGTGAAGAACTGATATAAAAGCTGTCCTAGCACAGATTGCATATTAGCTGAACTACACAATCATAGATAAAATTATACAATTATTGGGGTTAAATGGCTTATTCATCCATTTCACCTCTAGAAGGGAATAGGAATGACAAGAGAGGAGATAAGACATTTGTTGCCTTTTCTTTGGTTATTTTTTTCTGGAAAGGGGGGTTGGATATGCAGCAAACGTCATTTGAAATTCCCAGATTAAGAGTGGATCCAAAATTTGGCCCAAAGCAGGTATAAGACACCAGAAAGGAAAGGAATCACAAGAATAGTGGACATATGTGGTTGTGAGGACTGGAGGAGGCATATGTGCATACCACAGCCCCTAATTGACATCTCGATGGCCTTTTAATCTTTTCCAGAAATAGAACTTATGCATGCATCATGAAGACAGCAGAAGAAAATATGCTCACCAAAATAAGGAACTCTCGCAATTGTTTCTAACACATAGAATCTTGCATAATTGCGATCATAGTATAGGATTTCAAGTATTTTGATAACCGTTTCCTGCAAGAAAGCCAAAAATCCCAAGAACTTCACAACAAAGTTCACTTCAGATTCAATGAAAAAGAGCACTTATGTGATCGTAAAAACTGAACAAATGACCAAGAGTATTTTCCGCATGTTTCAAAGAATAGAGTCAACATGATAGATCCTATCACAATGTACTATATAGGACACATCAATTAATTTGAATACAACGATGTATTACTAAAACAGACCAACAAATGTAGAGTTCTAGGTGATCATGATTATTATCATCATTGTGGATCCGCAAATATTCTAATAATTGAGGAGGGAGAGTTTCAAATGGCCATTCTTACCTAGGAAGGATTTTATTGACTGAAATATAAACTACCTTTTTTGGATAAAAATCAGTTCAAACTTAAGCTCCTTTAACTTCCTCTCTACCAACATATATGGTTAGCATTACAGTGTGATTCATGTCTGATCAAGTATTATATTGCATATAAATAGAACATTTCCTAAATGCATGCAAGTCTCTGACAAGTATGAGCACACACACACATATGGGCATGCATGTATGTCCTTGACTACCTACGTCGAAACTCGATTATTAATAGATAGACATTGCCAGTTTGTCATACAGCATTAGAGATTCCTTCGCAGGTAAACTCAGCATGAAGACATACATACCGTAAGAAAGAAGTTTACTGAATGCTCAAACTTAATTGTCCAATTTTCCTCTGTACTGGCTGCCGTTTCTGCTGGTCCTCCTTCAGAACTCTCAGTGTCTGGAAAGCTCTTGCTTTTGAAAGAGTCCTCCACAATTACATCATCCTCTTGTTCTTGCACTGTGTTAGCCGTTACTGGACGTAATTTCCTACAACAACAAAAAGAATGGCTAAACTATCACAATCCAGCAAATTCAACGGAAACACCAAAATTGATGGCACTCCCAATTCCCTGCGGCTTAACTTGGAAGTTCCACAATCGATCAATTCTAAAGAGGCAGCTAAAAAACAAAAATCGACAACAGCTCAATCATAAACAAACAAACTACGAAGAACCATTCTTTCATACAAAAACCCACGTCTAAAACCTACATCAACTCGCGAAAAATGTATAAATCTGTCCAATTCTATGTACAAGGTCCCCAATGTTGAAACTACACGACTCAACATCTTTGTTGGTCACCTCAAGAGCAAAAAGAAAAGAAAGAAAGGTCAACAAAGGCCACATCTTTCTCTCTGCTACTGTTCCATCCGACCCCAAACACACACAAGAGAACCAACATGCACAGCCAGAGATCACACCTTCCACTCATCAGCTGAACAAAGATAACATCTTTCTCTCTGCTACAGTTCCATCCGACCCGAAACACACAATAACCATCAAACACCACCAAAGATCACACCTTTCACCCATCGGGTTAACAAAGATCACATCTTTCTCTCAGCCACTGTTCCATCCGACCCCAAACACAAAAGAGGAACCATCAACCACCACAAAAGATCGCCCCTTCCACCCCTTCACCTCACCAAAACCCACAAAACCCCTCGAAAACCCAAACCCTAAGCCCCAAGAAACAATTTTTTCACCTCGTCCACCGCCGCCGCAAGGGAGCGGAACCCGCAACCGAGTTGCGAACGAAGGGGTTCGAGATCGACGGGGAAACCCGGCGCCTTTGGGCCGTCCTCGCGGAGAGGGGGGGGGCAGCGACGGAGGAGGAGAGGGCGGCGCAGCTCATAGCGTCTCCCTCCTCGAGATGAGATGGCGACGATGGAGATGGCGATGGCGGAGGGGTCTTCTGTTGTGGCCCTTTAGGTTGGGATCGAGGGGGTCCCCTCCTCCCATGGTCCATCGTTGTCGCGGTCAGATGGAAGGGGCCGCTTGACGTGATTTTGGAGGAGACAACGTCTGGGATCATCCCAAAAAATAATTACACCAACCGCGAGAGAGTAGTTGTAGGTGTGTATTTCACCCTAACAATATTGATGGTAATTCAATGTATGTATTAAATTTCCATCTCCATTGAATAGTTAATTTATTATTTTAGATGTTAAATTTTATTTATCAAGGAAGATAATTTAATTTTTATTTGAAAGGATTGATTTGAGGAGGGATTGACGTAATTCGTTACTTAATTCTCATTTTGTTTCCTTTATACGTTTATTTGTAGTCTCATTATCCCAAAGATGTCCCTTCACACCGTCCCTTGCCATCCCTCGCTCTTCCGCATGATGTTGCAAACAAAATCCTACCCCTCCGCTCCTCTCGCCTCCCCCTTCTGTGCCCCCTCATGGCCCTCGTTGACCACATAAAGGCGATGCCTTTTCAATGGCGGAGGTCCAAAGGCTTTGGGTGCTTTGGATTAAATATCCATCCAACTTACTTGTTGTCTTTTTTGCTTATTACGAGTGGTTTGGATCATGGAGAACTCTTGCAGTTGTGCACATCATCATCTTCTCGTGAAGCTTTGTAAGATACCTGGTTGGCTTGACTAATGGGCTTCATTTGGAGCTTTTCTCTTATGCATAAAGTTTTACTATTAGAAACTTGTAATGATGCCTTATAAATATATAGAAGATTGCTATTTAGTAATATAGGGATAGATAGTGACAATGTTCGTTTTTCTCCATTTGGTATTGTTTGCATGAATTCCATGAAAATGGTGGTTTAAGGATATATTTTGGATGGGAATACTATTTTTCAAAAAAAAAAAAGCATATAATTATTGATGATCTAGCTTACTCATTAAGTTTTTCTTTCTTTTCTTCTTCTAACTTAAAAAAGATGGCATTACATGAATTCTAGAAGCCCGCATAATCCGTTCTGAACATCTTTGCATATTGAGACTATGTAGCTGATCCCACATTCTGAGATATATGTGATAATTGTATGATTATGTTGATGGTTGTTGTATCTCATTGTACAAACTTTAGCTATTTGTTTATTTTGTACTTTGAATAAAACTTAAATATTTTCTAAATTCTTTTTATCAATACGATAACCGATCATTTATTGCTGCTAAATTTCCTGCCACTTCAATCACCATTCTTCTTTAGTAAATCCTTGCCTCTTCTTGCTATTTCAACCACTGCTTCTTAATATGTAAATATGGTAATTCCTTATTACTTTATCATACAACTAGAAGATACACCTGGACTTGGAGAGCTCACTCTAGAACCAACATTTTTTAGCACATCAACCACATTATTAAATGCTGATCACCACCAAATTTACTTTAAAGACATGCCAATGTGGAATGGCAAGGTAAGGTTTCCATGATGCCTCTTTTTTTTTCCTTTTTTTTCCTTTTTATCTTTTGAAGTTTGAAATAGTTTTTAATTATTAGGTACTTCGAAGACATGAAGATGAATTTGAGCTAACTGCTGGGGTATTATAAGGTAAATGGGCATGCTGATGACACAATGACTTTTGGTGGCATAAAAGTAGTAAGTTAAGAGATTTTTTTTTCACTTTGTGGGATCTAATAAATGTACAAGTGCTAGTAAATATTTGAATAAAATGTCTAAACATCTAAAGCAGGTTAATTCAATTGAAATTGAGAGAATTTGTAATAGAGTGAGTGAAGCTATCCTTGAAACAACTGCAATAGGGGTGCCTCCTTATGGAGGTGGTCTTGAAAGATTGGTTATCGTTGTGGTTTTCAAGGATTAGCATCAGGAGTACTAAGAAAAGAATTTCAAAAGTTTGAAAGTGGCTTTCAATTCCTATATGCAGAAAAAGCTAAATCCTTTGTTCAAGGGACACTTCCCTTTGGAGCCTATCCAAAACATTATTTGTTACATTTATACTTTGATTTGTGATTGTGATTGTTGCTTCCTTCAGGTGTCAAGCATTATACCTATGCCCTCTCTTCCACGGATAGCTTCAAATAAAGTCATGAGAAGGGTGTTGAGAAGCAGTTAGTACAGCAAGGTCTAGGTGCCAAGTTGTGAGGATATTTCCTTTTCTATATATAAATAAAATGCAATGTATCTGTATACATAAAGATGCTTTTATTATCATGTATGGGAAGTTTGATATGGTCTTTACTATTCCAAATATGCCATGGAAGTCAGATTCTTGGAAGGAATCTAGAGTGGTGAATTGATTATTATGTATTGTAAAATTATGATTTAGACTTAATAAAATCAAATATCTATCCAACTTATTTGTAAAATTATGATTTAGACTTAATAAAATCAAATATCTATCCAACTTATTTGTAAAATTATGATTTAGACTTAATAAAATCAAATATCTATCCAACTTATTTGTTGGCTTTTTGGTTATCCTGGGTGGTTTGGATCATGGAGAACTCTCGCAGCTATGCACATCATCATCTTCCCGTGGAGCTTCGTAGGATACCTGATTGGCTTGACCGATGGGCTTCGTTTGGAGCTTTTCTCTTCTGAAGAGTTTTGCTGAAAAACTACATTGTGCATTTAGCTCTTTCAAGTCTTTCATTTTGTTCCTCTTGGAGTTGTCGGTTTCTTCCACTTATTTTCACCACATCATAAAATTATGCCAATTGTAACATGTTCTTTCTCGTGGAATGGAATAAAATAAATAAATGATCTTTTGAGAAGAAGTTTTATACCTTCTATATGATGAAATTAATTAGCTTCTAACATGTAAAATTAGCTCCGTATTTTTGGATTGAGTAGTGATTACATCCCTCACCATTCTCTCAATTATGGATGTGGATTGAGGAGGATGTAAGGACCATAGGAGCCTAGATTCCTCCAGTTGCTTAACGGCTTTACTACCTTATGGCTCCAATTGATTCCTCCGGTTAACGGAGAGGATTTGGCAGTGGATCATGGGGTTGCAACTAATTTCTACTGGCAGAAAAAAGGTATGGCAAATACATACACAAGGGTTTAAGTCTCAGGGACAATACACACGAAATATTTGCTTTCGGAGTCCTAAAAGCTTTAGCAGGGTCAGGCCTGCTTTTCATCTTTGAAGGTTCACATTTCTAATTCTAAGAAATGTTCTCTTTAAATGTGTACACACATTTGAAGAAATTTCTTGACTTATTTGACAGGGTTGTATCATACATGTTATAATCTTGTATGCCTTTCTTGAGGAAGAGGCCTTTTTATTGTTAATCAGGTACAAGTAACTCTCACTAGACTACAACTCTTACCAAAGTAGATTACTCACACTCACGGAATGTTAACCAATTTCTTTTGTAAAGCTGTCTGGAAATCTTGAGCTTGTTGGAACTCAAGTATGAGAAGGCGTACGCTCATGTTATATATCCATGTTATGTTATGGACAATCTAATGCCATCAATGTAGGAAGAAGCTTGCTCTTTGTTTTAGATAGAGGCCGATGTAGAAGTTTTAGACAATTTTGTCCCATATTCATAAAGTATGAGCAGGGGTCCAATTATCTCTTTAACAAGCTAATGAAAGAATTTGTAAATAAGATGGCTCATCAGTTGGCTCACATGTTTATAAGAATGCAAACTCATCTTTTACAATTGAACTAACTCGATGTTTTTATAGGTGACATCAAGCTCAATCTAGCTACGTTACATGAAGGTATTTATGCTTGATCAAGCTCAAGCTATTGAGATTCCTCATTGGACTAGAATCACCAGAACCATCGGGCAAATTCAACTCACTGGACAACCCAATTGGTTAAATGTTACCCACATCTGAATCAATGACTATCGACTTTCGTACACAACCTTCTGTATGAAGACATCCAACCTTTCTTCAAAAAATGAAGCAAAAAAAAAAGAGGAAAAAAAAAACACAAATGCGACTACAATTTGTATCATAAATATACAAATGATACAATCTATATCATATCCACTACAATTTGTATTTTTGTATAGAGAAGGAAAAACATTTCACATAAAGATGATACAAATGATACAATATATCTATATCATAAATATATCTTTTTGTATTTTTGTCAAGCTTGTGCACTTGAGATCAAGTGCTGAGATTATTCAAAATAATTCTACATAAAGTTGTACACATCTTGGCAAAGCCATGTTGCCATTCGAAAATATTAAAGATTCAAATTTCGATAAATTGGAAGTAAATTGAGGAAATCTACTTTTACTATTAGGTGTTAGGGGTGAAATTAGATTAGTTACAGTTTGATATTAGAATTTCTATGTTCATATTTACTTTCTTAACATGGAATATAGATTCAGATTTACATTGGATGCCAAATTTCATAATCATTGAAATTGTACTAGAGGGTGGGTGAATAGTGAAATTATAGAATATTGTAATAAAAAAAATTCAATCACACAATGTATTCAATTATTTTTTGATGGAAACCCAAGATGGGTGAAAACCACCACCTAAGCCAATCTCTTGACTTAGGATTTTCGATCACAAGGTGATCAATCCACTAACCACACTACTTAAACGAGTGTAGTGTACCTCAATTACAAATCCCACCTCCGATCTCTAAACGGAGGTTTCTCCCTTCAAAATGAAGAGACGAGGACCCGACAAACCAGATACCCAAAGTACAGAAATTAAGAAGTAAAATAACACCTATAAAGCACCCCAATAATTTAGTTACTTTCTTATCTACTAAGCATGAAAAGAACTCCCTGATGACTTGCAGAACGGAGTGAGCCGGGAGTATGGATTTGCCCTTTGATCAGAGTATTAGCACAGCACAAGGGCAAAATGGAGCTTAAAGTAGTGAGAAAGAGATTTTTCTAATGGATTTGTATCTCAAGAGGTGTGTGTTGCCTAAGAGGAGTTGTAGTCTATTTATAGGCAAGTTTGGAACCTTCAAGAACACTTGGGAGATCTCTTCTATCCGTTGGAAACAAATCCCAAGAGTTTAGGACGAAATCCACACAAAATCAGGGCAATGATGAGTCTGACACCAACATCAGACGTCTAATTATAGGATCAGACGTCTTACAGGACGTCTGATTTTACCTCTGGTCGTCTAATAATGCAGGACATCCTCAACAGACTCTATTGGATCAAAAGAAGGACGTCTGATATTATTTCATAAGACGTCTGATTATTTCATTGGACGTCTAATGAATGGTGGATTCGTTCATGTTGTCATCAGATCCAAACAGTGTTCTAGGTTTAGATGATCAGACGTCGTTATGGACGTCTGAGAACATTAACAGATGTCTGGAAACCTAAATACTGTTCCCTACTTCTTCTGCCAAAAGATTATGTGGCCGTAAAGAGATACGCATAGAAAATCATGGCCAACGGTTCAAAGGCAGACGTCTGGAAATTATTTTTGGCATAGGCGAAGTCTAACGGTTAGTATGAGGACGTCTGGGTAAACAATCAGACGTCTGTTAAAGATTATCGATGTCTGAAAGTGAAGTCCTTCGACTGATGTTTATGAGGAGACAAACAAAGGCAGAAATCTTTGAAATTAGACGTTTGATACATTTGTCAGACTTCTTAAAGTGGAAAATCAGACGTCTGACCGTTGTCCTGGACGTCTGATAAAAGTATAAGTGTTGGATTTTTATTTCTAATTTATTCTAAATGTAGAGAGCCTAAGTTAGCTATTTAGAGGTTTTGTTTGGGGGCTCTTTACAATATTTCTAGACTCAAATAAAATGAAAATTACAACCTTTGAAAGTTTACATGAAAAAGCCTAAGACCTAATACTTATGCTACTCGTCTTCACGCTTTTAATCTCCCGTCTTGGAAAGTTTTTTGAAATCCTGCAAATATGTTATTACAGAGAGAAAATAATATGCTACGCTTATTTTTTATTTCATTTTCTTCATTTTGTAAAATCATCAAAATATTATATACGAGTGGTTGAACTAACAATCATATCCTAAGAAATTTGAATGCCTATTTAGAGGGGATAGTGGTTAGATTTGGGTTTCATACTTTCACATAGATAATTTTCACAAATGATACAAGCAGCCACAAACAATACAAGAGTAGGATGAGAAAAGAGTTGTTGCAAGCTATGAATATGTTATGGAGCATATAGATAGGTAGAGAAAAATTGTTAGTTGGTTTTGCTACTTATTTGAGACCACTTGTGACGAGTAGTAGTTTTTGGACCTCCTACTTTACTATGTACCAACTGCCACAACCATTGCCCCTTTAGAATTTGTTATGCCATGTGCTTCCATTTCAATGAATGTTCATTCGAATTGTTAATTTAAAATGTACTTATAATAAGTCCTCATAATTAACGTTTATAATTTTTTCCCTTTACTTCCTTGGGATGATTTAAAAACTTTTACCAATAATGTATGGTGCTAGCTTATCAACTAGTCTAGTACTTGTCGCTATTTCCTTTCAATATTCTAATTACATATTAACTTCAATCATTTAATTAAACAAAAAGAACAAATAACTTACCTATCATCTAAAGACATGTTGAAATAAAAACATATAGAAAATAAATAAATAAAATCATATGCATTTTTAACATTTTTGCATAGATCAAAAATATTAAATCAAGCAAATCGAACATAATTTGATAAGATCCAGAATAAAATAAAGAACAAATAACATGCAATAGGAAAAATAAACAAAACGAGAAGGAGTTAGATTTTACTCCGATCGAAGCGTCTATTAAGGACTTCCCTTAGAGAAAGTATCGCCTTCCACAATACCAATGCGATGGAGTCTGACGAACTCCTCCCAGGATACGATGATCCACCTCCAAGATTCAACACACTCCAATTTTGGATGTCCCCGAAAATCACCTCAGGAGAATGAAGCCAAGGCAATTTGGTTTCCAACTAAATTCTCGATTAATCTATCAATTTAATTAAAGATTTTCTACCAATCTTACGTCGAACGAACGCACCAAAAAATAAAGACAAGAACGAGAGAGATAGGGGGGAGAGAGTAGAGTAAGCCTTTCTGCCTCTGTTGTGTGTCAAATGAGAGCTCCATCGTAACCCTTATATAGAACTCATGACCTAACATTTATAGAAATTTTCATTTTAAGAAAATACAACAATTGATCGACCAATTAAGTCCCATTGATCGACCAAAATAAATTGGTCGATCAAACTTGACTTTTTGGTCAACTAAACCAATTGATTAACTAAACTTAACTCATTGATTGATCAATATTACCTTTTGATCGACCAATCCAGGTCAAAATCATGAGATTAAAAATCTGAAGCAAAAGAGTCCAAGTTTCAAGTTCCAAATTTATTCTCACCCGAGCCCGAGCTGGATCAAGGCAGGGATTGGGGGTGCATGCATGCGTGTGTGATTTCCAGCCCCATCTCACATTCTTTACTACATAAGCCATGGGAGGTAAAAACCTTTTATACCCACCAAGAGATTTGTCCACATCCAGTATAAGACTAAAAACCTTTCCCAAATCTCACTGATTTCAACATGAATTCCTACATCACCATATAACAATTGCATCCCAATTTATGCAATTAGGCTCTAAAATCCAACATTCCCCCACAAATTCATCGTTGAAATTCAATGGTAAATTCCTCGGTTGCAACACTTTGCTTTCAGTAAAGGTACCTTTCAGTTTGAACTCTTACCTGAGTCATTCACCTTCACCGCCACAGGAATAAAGTGAAATTAGTCTTGAACTCTAGACCTTTGATGTGGGGTGTATACAGAATGAAGTTCTTGATGATAATCTTTAGGGTTTGTGTTTTTAAGAGCCATGCACCCTATCATATTTCATGAGTGTAATTAGGAAATACCATATTCCCTTACCTACGACCCACAATAACTGTAAAGACCCATTCTGTTTTGAGCCTTTTAAGACATTTGGACTGTCAGTCAGACGTTTGAACCCTTTCCCAGATTTCTAGAAATTGAAAAATCTGTACGCAAGGTCAGTTTTGCGCGTTGGCTGCGCGCAGACAACTTTCCTTCTCTCTCTTCTTTTCTCCTTCCACCTCACCGAACCTTAACCCTTGCATATATAAGAGCCCTCTCCCCCTTCCTCTCCTCTCCACTCCACCATCACCACCTTCCTTCCTCTCCACTGCCGTGAGAGAGATGAGTGAGAGAGAGGGAGAAAGAGCGAGGAGGAGCGGCGTGAAGAAAGGAGGAGGTTGAGCTCGCGAGCTTCATGAGAGCTCGCTGGAGTATGCACGGCCGCCGCGGTGCGTACGGGAGGAGGAGAGCATTGGGGAGCCGGCCCCGACTTCCTGCTGCGGCCGAAGTTGCAAACGAGAGGGAGGAGTTGCGGTGGAGCGCGGCGAGAGGAGCGAGAGCTCATTCTAATACTGGAATTTTTCCAGTATCAGACGTCCAGAGTTCCTTCCAGATGACGGGCTGGACGTCTGGTGACGACACCAGATGTCTGAAAGCAGGTATTCGCAAAGGTACGTCATTTCCGCAGCTGCGGTCATGCAGGACGCACCGCAGTAGGATTTGCTTGGCTAAATAAGGACATGTTGCTTTGTCATGCGTAGGAGAAACTTTGGGAAGGCGCGTGACACGCCCTCCTACGCATTTCTGACGTCTGGATAGCTTACCAGACGACTAGAGGCATTCCCAGACGACTGGAGGATAGGACAGACGTCTGGAGCTGAATCCAAACTGTCAAGTAGGAGTCCTAGTCGTATGAGGTCAACGTAGGAACTTGAGGTGAGAGTTTGGTGACTTTTAAGACGTCTAGACTTCGTTCCAAACATCTGATTTGGTTCTGCAATTCTATTTTTGTTACAACCTGTTCCCAAATCCCTACAAGATATGAGAATCGGACCAACTTGACTGATCCCAAGACCCAGTCGTCCAACGAGAAAGTAACAAAAAAGCAGTAAAATAAACTACATTCATCATGCAAGTAACTAACAGTAACAAAAGTACAACAGTAAAGAAGTAAACTACTACAGTACACACCATCACAATAATAGAGAATTTAAAAAGGGTACAGGAATGTAAAATTACAATAAAAGAGTACAAAAGTAACAAAAATACTCAATACAACAGAACGGGTATAACAAAGAAAAGTACAACTACTGGGCTCTACTGGGCCCAGCACCCTCCGCAGCCGTAGGCTCTGGCTGCTCAACACCTGGACCTGAAAAAGGTTGTAAGTACAATACGTCAGCGAAACACTAAGTAGAGTGGCAACCAGCTAACTAAGAGAAACAATAAAGGTGGACAAGTAGCTGTTGTTTTCAATTTCTTTCTTTATTTAACTAATTATTCCTTCTTTCATCACTTGGTTTATTTATCAAGTTTTTTTCTTGATCTCGAATGTTCCTCGTGGGAACGATCTTGATTGCAATTTTTTATGAAAAGTAGAAGTAGCACATAGTGCTCTCCTAGCCGGGAGAGTCTCCCGTGGTGGTCCTACCCTCAGTCAACCACCCCAAGGTCGCTGACAGACGAAACGGTGACTACGGCCTGCCCAATAAACGCACGGTAGCTACCCCGCACTGGCATGCTATCAGTCGTTTCCGTTAACGGGTGCGTCCAAAGTACAGCACGGAACCAGTATAGGGCAAAGCCCTCTCAGTAACAGGGGTCTAGCCCCTCCACAATAACCAAACAGGGGTCTCGCCCCTCCACAGTCCGCGCACCCTCGCTTGACTACCCTGGTTTGCCTAGTGGGCCTAACAAGTCGGTGTAGGACGGCTAGCTGAACCCCAGTCCCTGTGGGGTGGCTAGCTCTCTCCCCACACTAGCAGCTCTCCCCGGTACTGTGTACG
Source organism: Thalassia testudinum (assembly GCA_037157565.1). Lineage (NCBI taxonomy): Eukaryota > Viridiplantae > Streptophyta > Magnoliopsida > Alismatales > Hydrocharitaceae > Thalassia > Thalassia testudinum. The sequence goes on from JAZHRO010000036.1 coordinate 192,367,506, forward strand.
CAAGGGCCAGAAAGTTGGTGTAAAGTGGCCAAACTCACCCCGGTCTCGTCCCGAGGGCGGCAAGCTCCCCTCTACACTAAAAGGTAATATGTGCTCCCCTTGGTACCACGTACCCAAGAGACAACGCACTTTCCCATTCACTTTTCCAGTTCCATTCTATTTATTTCCTGGAGCTCTACTCCTAATTCCCCATAGGGTTCATGCTCATGTTTCTCAGGCCAAGCCATACCAGGTTTCATCATTTTAGGTTTATTCGCATATAGCACGTGTTTTCAACATTCAATCCTTCTTTTCCAATTTATATATAAGCAACTTGTATTTAATTTCAAACAACAGGAATTACATGTAGCAATTACTAACAACAGTACTCTACATTTCAAGGGTAGCTGTTATCCAATTACAGGCAAATATTATTATTTTATCTACTCATCCAAGACTGTAATTCAGGCATTCAATACAATCGTTCCAGTGTTTCTAGTCCTAGGATTCATGCCATACCCTAGGATCTATCATTCAATCTAGTGTTTCTGGTCCTAGGATTCATGTCATACCCTAGGATCTATCATTTATTCCAGACATGCATTTATGTTTGTAATTAACTAAGGGAAGCCACTCTACCCGCAAAATCGGGAGGAATGGGGGGGTGATCGGCAGGTCCACGTGCCTCTGCAACCCCCCAAATCTGCAACAGAACGAGGTCCTAACACAAGGATCAACCACAGGAACCCACTCAGAACAGGATAAAAGTATTTCAAACAAGTAGAGGAACTTATATGAAGAAGAACGAAATCTTAAACACGGAAATTGGACCTCAAACGGACCCTAAACGAGTCAAAAATGACAACTCTGACTCAAATCAGACGTCTAAAACATCTTCCAGACATCTTAAAAGGGTCCAGATCCATACCTCACTCTGCGCTGTTCCTCAGACGTCCGGGGATCCTGCTGAACCGTCTGGAACTAGTTCCAGACGTCCGACTATCTCTTCGGATGTCTGGAAACGCTCTTCGTCATCTGGTGCCTCGCCCAGACGTCTAAACAGCGTGGGAGGGCGTGCCCCGGGCCTTCCTGAAGTGAATCCTGCATGCTTACGCAAAATCTCTTAACACGGCACGCAACAGAGCCTCGGCGGAACAACCTGCATGGCCATATCCACAAAAGGAAGTGAAGGGCGCAGTACGTACCTCTCAGTCGTCTGGAGCTTCCTCCAGACGTCGTCCGTGTCATCTGGATGTAGGTCCAGACGTCTGATTCTGGGAAAAATCCCAGAATTAGAAACTCCTTCGTCTTCTTCCTGCTGCGCGCGACCACGCCGTACACCCGCTCGTCCGCTGCTCTAGTTGCAACAGCGTCGGGGGAACCTCCCCGGCACAATGCTCCGCCTCGCACATGCCCAACTAGCCGCGAGCCTCTCCGGCGAGCTCCCTCACAGCTAGTGTGCTCTCCTCTCTTCCTTCTCGCCGCTCCTCTCCTCTCCGCCGTTGCACTCGGCTGCAGCTGCTGCTCTCGCTCTCGCACTGGAGGAAGGAGAAGACGGATGGATGTGGGGTGGCGTGAGGGAGAGGAGGATATATGTAGGCACAAGGGGAAAGGCTCTGCAAGTCTGCGAGGGAAGAAGAAAGAGAAGAGGACGGCTGGGCTCAGCCGCGCGCAGACTCACAGTCGTACGCACACAAAAATTGATTTCTAAACGTCTGGGAAGGTGTCCAGACGTCTGGCCCAAGTCTCAGACGTCTTAAACGGCTCTGGTGGCACGGGTCTTAACAATTTTTGACCCGTTTAGGATCCATTTTATGCAAACGAGATATCTGTGGTTCCCTTGTGAGTTCCTCTACATGTTAAAAACCTTTATATACCGTTCTGAACGTTTCATTGCGATATGTTCCTTTGTATAGGACTTCGACCTGTTACTTGTCTGGGACTTACAGAAGCACGTGAGTCTGCCGTTTAAGCCCCCGATACTCCCGGATTGTCTGGTAGAGTAGTTTCCCCCTGTTCTATTTATAAAATGTGAATGCATCTATGAAATTTAGATAACTAGAACCCTAGGATGTAGCATGAATCCTAGGATGAGAAATAGTTGCACTGTTTGTATGCAATTTTGAGATTGCTGTCATAGATGAATGAGCTGAATTGTAAACAACTGCCTATTAATAAATATGAGCTGCCTGTTAGAATATAAAATGCCTGAGATAACTAAGCAGTTACCTATGATATCACTTATTGCATATGATAAATTGTGGAAATACGAGCTGCATGTGTATAATAAGAGAACAGAATTGTAAATGATGAAACTTGGTATGGAATAATATGGTGGATATGAGTATGAACCCTATGGGGAGTTAGGAGTAGAGCTCATGTGGATGAATGGAAAGATCTGGAAATGTGAGTGGGAAGTGTGCTAGCCCTTGAGTACATGGTACCAAGGAGAGCGACTGTCCCCTATTTAGTGTAGAGCAAAGCTAGTTGCCCTTGGGTTGGGACCCAGGGTTAGGATTGGCCACTCTACACTGACTTCTGTTTGCTCTCGCGTACACTGTATCGGGGAGAGCTACAAGTGTAGGAAGGGAGCTAGCCACCCCACAGGACCCGGGGTTCAGCTAGCCACCCTACATTGACTTGTTAGGCCCACTGGGCAAACCGGGTTAGTCAGATGATGAGAACCTCATCATGAACTCTAACTAGCAGAATCTAACCCAGAGATGTAAGAAAAAGCTCCTACATAACCTAAAGAAAGGCTTAACTCAGAGAATTCTGAGTTTAAGAAGAAAACAAATCATAAGGGGTAAAACTGTAATTTCACCAGCGCAGTTTGCAAATAGGGTAATTAAGGGTCCAAACATAAGTCAAACAAGCCTAATAAGAAGGAAAGTGGGATGGTCAGATCTAAAAAGGGTTATAGCAACTTTAGGAAATTAAATGACATTCTGTAACCCTAAAACAAACCCACTTCAATTTACAAGGTTCGAGGTAGGATAAAAATCAAATAAACCCTCTAAAATTCATATAAAAATAATCTCTAGGGTTTAGAACCTTCAATTTGGCCTTAGAAATCCATTTTGACCTACAAAGAGAACTTTGCCCAATTAATGACTTAATCTGGGTTTTTACGTAAATTATCCAGTCAAACATGGTCCAAACTAGAAATAAAATTCACCACTAAAATCCTTAGGTTCAAATTAGTCTTGTATAAAAACTTGAGCCTAAGAGGAGACCTCCTTGACCGACTTTACAATTTGGTCCTCTTCATTTACTTTTTGACCCTTATCTTTCGAAACCCTTGCATTTTGACCCCCAACTTTTTCATCGTTCTTTGCAGAACGGTCCTTCCTGCAAAACTCTGCGTAGCACCATGCTCCGGCAACTTTGCGCGGAGCATGGCGCTGCGTAGAGAGGGGTGACCGCCCTGCAAAGTAGACGCGGGGTTCCCTGCGACGTCCTCTGTCGCAGGGACCCGGCCATGCTCTCTGCCGACCCCCATACCTTCCATGCGAATGCTCGAAAGGTATGGGTCCCCTCTCCGGCCATGTTCCGGTGAGGCTGGCACGTCCCCAGCCCGCGCCTCCCTCTGCGCCAGCCCCTTTATAAGGACCGGCACCCCATGCCGGTTCCTTCAAGCTTTCTTTGACGGAGAACAACCCCACACTTCATCTCCTCCTCCTCCGTTAGACGACCCGCAGCTTCCGGCGACCTCCTCTTCCTCCTCGTCGCTCTGCCGCCTTACCTGTAGCAGGGTTCTCCTAGCCCTCTCGTCTGTGCCGTGCTGCACCCGCCAGCACCCTCCGCCTGCTTCCCCGTCGCCGCACTCCTCCTCCAGGGTCCTTTCTTCCCCAGCTCTGGCAGGTACGAGCCGGTGGCTCCGCCCTCCCCCTTCATCCAAAACCTAGGTAATTAGCTTCCTCTCCTCCCTTACATTTCCCCTCTCTCAATTTGTCTTTTCGCCTCACCACACACGACTTCCACCCCCGCCTGCTCCATCTCTGACCACCCTCTCCGACGAGCTCATCCCACCTCCACAGACCTTCTCACCCCTCGCCGACTACCCTAAAATCTTCCCCTCACTCCACTCAACAAATCCCCCCTTCCCATCCACAGCCAGACGCCACCAGACGACCCCCGAAACAGACCCATCTCTCCGGCCACAGTCCGACCTAGGGCTACCACCATACGCTGCCTCACGCATCGCCACCACCCGCACAGCCTTCGCCACACTCCGGCGAAGCTCCCTGCATCCTCTGATTGGGCCAAGAGGCAGTATTCTCGTTTTCAGGTCAACGACCCTTCACCACCATTACTGAGTTCTGGAGATCCTTCACCTGCAATTGCAGGTGCCCTCTCGCCTAGGCTCACGCCCTAGGACGCGCGGCTTGCCTTCGCGAAGCGATCCAAGCCTGCAGCTGGGGCGAAGGCCTCGCGTGCTACTGCAATTGCCTGCAGCTTCCTCAGCTGCAGGCGCCAATTTGGGTGGGACATTTAGTCCCACCTCGACAGTTCTGGAAGCACTGCAGCCAAATAAATCGAAAAAGTGTTGTAGGCTTATCGCCTTCGAACACAGGGGTCAGGTCCCTCACACAAGCCGTGCGCCATGCACTCGCCCTCGCCCGCGCTAACGCCCCGCGGGTCTGGGCCGGATCTGATTACCTTAACCAGCGCACTCCTCGCCCACCACCGCACGCCAGTGGGCCTAGTCCTGAGCGATATCCGTACCCGAATACCCGACTCTGGGAGAGCGATCCTATGAGAGAAATCTGAGAAAGAGAGACGCGAGGAAGGGTAGAGGTAGGTTTTACTTTCTCTAATCCTTGTGTGAGCGTGCAGGAACAGAGAGAAGAAGGAAGGAAGGCGGCTGAAGCCTTAGCCACTCAGGGCAGAGAGGAAGAAGAAGAAGAAACAGAAGAAGTGAAGTACTGTAGCAAACCTACAGTTAAGTCGTCTGACCACTGCATCAGACAACGGCTGAGCAGCGGCCAGAGGAGATGAAACAAGATGTTACGAACGCGCGGCTTCAGACGTTTTTAAGACGTCTGGGAGGTGTCCCAGACGTCTGACCAGACGTCTGGAACCCCTTCCAGACGTATGGGATTCGGTTATTTTCGGCACGCGTGTTTCGTCTGCGCGCCTGAGCGCGTAGACCTGCGAGCGTCTCTCTCTCTCTTTTTCCCTCTCCCTCCTGCGCCCTCTGTCCCGCTCTCTCTCCTCCTCGCGCGGCCTTAAAAGGCCACGCCCTCCCCCTCACTCCCGTCACCTCTGCCCCCTTTCCTCTTCTCCTTCCAGCCGGTGTGCGAGAGCGAGCACGAGTGAGCGGCGACAGCGACAGCCGCGGTGAGCGTGGGAGGAGGTGCTGCTCGTGGGAAGAGGCGCTCGGCCACGAGGGCGAGCTCGCCGGGGCTGCTAGGGTCGGCCGGCGGGGGAAGCAGCAGACGCGGGGTGACGCGGGAGGCCTGCTGCGGCTCGAGCAGCAAGCGGACGAGTCGCGGCGCGGCCGAGAGTTGCGAGCGGAGGGCGAGTCGCGCCCTGATTCTGGAATTTTCTCCAGAATCAGACGTCTGGGCTTACAACCAGACGGCGAGGAGGACGCTTGGAGGACTGTTCAAACATATGAAAGGTGAGTTATTCCGTCTTTCTTCCTCTTCTTCGACTGACCGTACTAAGAGAGAGAGGAAATGGGTACGCGCAGGTTCTAAGATTCGCATCCAACGCGAATCAGACGTCTGGCTGCAGTGCCAGACGACGGGAACGACTTCTAGATGTTCGGGGTGACCATCGGACGTCTGGGAACTAGGCCAGACGCCCCCGCAGGCTTCTGGACGTCTGAGAGACCACGCAGGGCAAAGGTAACCTCTGATCCACTTTTTAAGACGTCTGGAAGAGGTTCCAAACGTCTGATTTTGCACTGTTTCGTAGTTTTCGGCCCATTTAGGGCCCGTTCGGAGTCTGTTTTCCGCGTTTCGAGTTGCGTGCTTTTCGGAATTACATCCTCTACCCGTCTACAGTAGTTGTATACTATTTTGAGAAACTCCTTGTGTTTGATCCTTGTGATAGGACCCCGTTCCGTTGCAGTCTCGGGGGTTGCAGAGGCATGCAGGATTCCCGACCACGCCCCCAGTATTCCTGTTGTAACAGGTAGAGTGACTTTTAAGTTTATTAGTATAATCTGTTAATTATGGAACCATAAATAGAACCTAGGACATTGCATGGATCCTAGGAATGAGAAACTAGAATGAATGGTAGATCCTAGGGTGTTGCATGAATCCTAAGGCTGGAAAACTAGATTGTATGATAGATCCTAGGGTATGGCATGAATCCTAGGATGGGAAGAACTAGTGGAATATATGAATACTGCAGTCTTGAAAGATGTGGAAATGAAATAATAGCTACCTGTAAATTGGTTTAACAGCTGCCTGTTATGAATAAATGAGCATGTCTGGGAATATGGGATGTATGAATGTGAAACTGGGAAGGTGAAACCTGAATGTGCTGAGTTAAAAGAACTGGAACCCTACGGGGAATTAGGAGTGGAACTCCTGGAAGGAGAAAGGAATGGAACTGAGAAAGAAAGACGTGGTAGTGTGCTATCTCTTGGGTACGTAGTACCAAGGGAAGTACCTGTACCTGTTTAGTGCAGAGCGGAGCCAGCCGCCCCAGGGACCCGGGGTTAGGACTGGCCACTTTGTACCGACTTGCTGGCCCTCGTGTACGTAGTACCGAGGAGAGCTACTAGTGTAAGGTGGTACTAGCTACTCCACGGGCCTCGGGGTTCTGCTAGCCTCCTACACCGACTTGTTAGGCCCACTGGGCAAACCAGGGTAGTCAGGCGAGGGTGCGCGGACTGTGGAGGGGCAAGGCCCCTGTTTGGTTACTATGGAGAGGTTGGACCCCTGTTACTGAGAGGGATCTGCCCTGTACTGGTTCCGTGCTGTGCTTTGGGCGCACCCGTTAACGGAAACGACTGACCGCGTGCCAGTGCGGGTTAGCTACCACTGCGTTTATCGCGCGTGACGTAGTCACCGTTACGCCTGTCCGTGACCTTGGGGTGGTTGACTGAGAGTAGGATCACCACGGGGGACTCTCCCGGCCAGGAGAGCACCACGTGCTACTTCTACTGTTCGGAAAAGACTGCAATCAAGATCGTTCCCACGAGGAACATTCGAGATCAAGTGAAGGATCTGAGAAATAGATAAATTTTGAGACAATAGAAAGACGTAATTAAAGAAAGTAACAGAACATAACAGCTACTGTACACTCTACTATTTCTTTTGTTCTAGTTGCCACTCTACTCAGCGTTTTGCTGACGTGTTACACTCGTTACCTTTCAGGACCAGGTGTCGAGCAACCAGGGTCAGCGGCTGCAGAGGACGCCAGGCCGAGTAGGGTCGAATAGAGTTACCACTGTTCTCTTATACCTCTTTTGTTTCCACTGTAATGAGTAGTTCTTGTTACCGCTGTACTTTTCTTTACCTGCAGTTTCATATTATGTTATGAATGTTGTTCTTCTATTGTGGTGGTATATACTGTAGTGGTTTCTTTCCTTACTGCTGTATTTTCTTACTGTTAGTCATATTCATGCTGAATGTGGTTTATTTTACTGCTCTTTTGGTTACTTCCTCGTTGGACGACCAGGTCTTGGGATTAGTCGAGTCGGTCCGGTTCTCGTGTCTCGTAAGGACTCAGGAATCGGGTCGTTACACAAGAGAAGAAAGAAGAAGAAGGCGGAAGAAAAAGAAGAAGTCAAAAGAAGAAGAAGATTGTCACAGCCGCAGAAGAAGAGAAGAAAAAGAAAGAAAGAAAAGAACAAAGAAAGAACAGAAGAAGAAGAAGAACTCTGCAGAAGAAAAGAAGAGACACAGCCGTGAGTAGAGAACAAGAAGAAGAGAAGAGCAGCTGAAAGAAGAAGGAAAAGGAGAAGAGAAGAAGAAGAAGCCAGACAAGCTCCCTCTCTCACTTTCTCTCTCTCTCTCCCTTATTTTTGTAATCTAAATGAGAACCTTTGTACTTCTAGAATTCCAGTAGCTCCCTGAGTTCGACCTCGGGAAAACCCTTTCCGAGTAAAAAAAAAAATTGTAATGATAACATGGTAGCTGTCTTATTACTACAACGAGTGTAATTCGACATATAACAAACACAAACAAGCTAACTAGACAGCTAGACTGTTGTCATCACTTGGCGTTGTTGCCGGGGAGCAACGGCTATTCTAGAAGCTATAAATTCTCTATTTGGGAGTTTTCTAATAATCTCTTCTCTCTTGTGTGCAGGTACAGGAAAAATTAAGAAGTAGCCGCACAACAACTACTCCAAGGACAGGTAACTTCTATCCTCTCACTCTTAACCCCTAAATTCTAAAGAGGAAGAAAAAGGAAAACATAATATATAGGTATAACCTGTCTTTCATACTTAGTAACAGTTGCATGTTTTCAAAACCAATATTCCTGCACACAGTATTAAGGGTAATTAAGGGCTAACATCTTCTTGCCTGAAGCCCTAATTACCCAACAAGGAGTTAACTGGACCAAGTAGAGCCAACATAGGAATTAAACGCTAGGGTTTTTAGAGACACACTACTTAATTAAGAATTGAGCAATCCTAAAAGAAGTATGCCTAAGCCATTGATTGAATATACCTATTCAGAAAAGCTCTAAGCAATTGGCTCTCTAAAAACACTTGAACCCTAAAAGACAAGACCTAATAAGTTCTCAAAGGAACCAATAGGTGAATTTGTCCCCTTAGGGTCAACCAACCTTCAACTTAGGTCACTCTTCGCACTCAAAAGGCTAAAAGTTCAAGTGAAAATCTAAGCACCCTGATCTTAAACTAAAAGTGGTAGACTTAAGAGGTCAAGATCCCCATTTTGGTCTACCTGGAATCTCAATGACAAGAGTGGTTGGGTGGGGGAAATCCTGTAACTCGTGGGGATGCTCTACCGTGTAGGGGTCTTCACGGAACTCACCCTCTCTGGCTGCCCAAGTAATTCTCAGGTGGCCGATCTTTTGAGCAAGGGGTCCATCTACCCCGCACCTCTATAGTCACCCAACATTTTGGGTGCCTTGATTGGGTCCAGCACCTGCTAAACTCATCTCTTCCAACAGTGTATGTTTGGTAGGAGGTCCTTAAAACCTCCTTTAGAACTTCACTCTCCTCGAGGCTGAGCCTCAGTGCCCTTGTTTGAGAAAACAACACCACACATCGACCTCTCCTCCGACTCCGAACCCAACTCACCTTCCACAATGGCTCAGCCAGTTGAGGAAGAAAACAATCTGGAGCACCAGCTCCAGCGACTCAATGACCTCTTCTAGAACTTTGTGCACCCACCGCAGCGTCCTATGATGTCGGACCATTATAATCTTGCTGCAGTGGCTATTGAGTCTCAAGTCAGAATCCCGACCGGAGGACCTGATTCTGAATTAAAGCCCAATATGATTCATGCTATACCTAAATTCCATGGGCTTAATTCTGAAGACCCCTTCCAGTACATCAGACAGCTGAAGCATCTGGCCCAAACTTTTGGGTCAGATGAACAAAATCGGGACATTCTCCTCATGAAGATGTTCTCCTTCTCCCTTATGGACAAGGCCGCTCATTGGTACCAGACTCAGACCCGGCCGATCAACAATTGGGAAGAACTTCAGTCCGAATTTTTGAAGAAACTCTTTCCCGTTGGTCGGACCAATGCCTTGTGCCATCAGATTACTCACTTCACTCAGCAAACAGGAGAACCTCTCCATGAGGCATGGGATCGCTTTCAGGATCTCATGAGAAAGTGCCCCCATCATGAAGCTCCTAAATGGGAACAAGTCCAGTCTTTTTACCAGGGACTCCGTGAGGATATCAGGCTTTTCGTCAATGCAACTTGCGGAGGGAATATCAAGGGTCAACATGAGGACACCGTGTGGGAGATTCTTGAAAACATGTGCGAGAACTCCATGAACAATGACTCCATGGGCTTATTCGACAGGACGAATACCCGCGCATCGACGAACCTTAGGGGAGCACGCGAGACGCAGGACCTATCCGCATCAATCGACCTGGAACTAATGGCCAGTCGATTGGACAAGGTCTCCATCATTGAGAAGAAGGTGGACGAGCTGACTCAGCACTTGCAGCGGGCCACCTCTGCGCATGGCTCCTTTGCACAGCCTCCTTCCACACGGGAAACTGTGCAAAACATTCTCCATCGATCTTCTCCTGGGATGGATCCATATCCACCCCCATCTGATTCTTGGATCGGAGGGTCATCCGATCCTTTCTATACCAGTCCGGGGAATTCCATTCCCCCTTTCTCTGATTCTTTGGAGGTTCCTCAGACCTGCGAGGACCTCAACGTCATCCAGATGACCCATTCTCCAACACCTATAACCCTGGATGGCGAAACCATCCCAACTTCCAGTGGGCGAGAAATTCCCAAACCCAGAGACCACCCTTTCAGCCCCGTTCACAACCATCTCGTCCTTACCAACCGCCTCAGCCTCGGCCCAACCCTACCTATCCATCAGGGCCAAATCAGGACCAAATGTCTCTCATCCTTCAGACTCTGGCTGACATTCAAAGAACGAATGAGGCTATTCAGAAGCAACACACGGACGAACTTACAGAGGTTCGAAATCAACAAGCCCAGTTGGCAAATTCTCTCCAACCAGGCACACTTCCTTCCCAACCTCTTCCTAACCCGAATAACGTGTGGACCCAGCAACGCGTTATGAACCCAAACCCAGGCCAAGCACACATGATTTATCAGGCCCCCTCTGTTCCTTCACTCGACGGGATGGAGGCTTCTACTTCCTATGCGGGCTATCAGCAGCAACCCCTCTTACCCAACCCCAACCAAAACCAGGTAGGGCTAAACTCTGTAACAACCCGTAGTGGTAAGGAAACCCAAGATCCACCCCATCCAGACCACTCCAAGCCTGGTAGTAATCCCAACCCTAGGACAGTAATCCAGGACATTCCTATCCCTGTCCCAGATCAAAGACCTGGACCTATCCTAGAAGAACCAACCAAGATTTCGTTTCCCGAGGCCTTGACCAAGGGAAAGAAGACCACCAAGCCCGCAGCACCTGAGGAGGACCTGGTCAAGCTCTTTGAGCAGGTCCAAATAAACATCCCCTTGATGGATGCGATTCGCCACGTACCGGCTTACGCACGATTCTTAAAGAATGTGTGTACATCCCAGCGTAAGTCGCGAATCAAGAGTGGGAGTCCAATTGTACTGTCAGAGCATGTCAGCTTTGTAATCCTAAGCAGACTCCCACCCAAGGCTAAAGATCCTAGTACTCCCCTGATTTCCTGCAAGATAGGTGATACCTAATTCGACAGAGCATTGCTAGACTTGGGTGCTTCCATAAATCTGATACTCACATCCTTACTTAACCACCTAGAAGAATTTGAGCTAAAATCGACTGAGGTGACATTGCAATTAACAGATCGATCTATAAAGTCACCAAAAGGGATTCTCGAGGATGTTATTGTAAGAGGGCGGGATTTCTACTTTCCTGTAGACCTTATAGTTTTAGACATGGACGCACCTGAAAACCCTAGGGATACACCGATCATTCTAGGGAGACCTTTCTTGGCTACTGCTAGAGCCAACATCAGCTGTGAGGAGGGCCAAATAGAGCTCAAATTTGGAAATCAAACCCTAAAAATTGATATATTTAAGGCCCAACAAGAAATCAATTGCGGTGTCATCGAACAGATTTGTGATATCAGGACTTTGGTTGATGAAACACATTTTGAGAATGACCTGATTATACCTCATCAACCACAAACAGATTTTGAACCGCAATCAGAGCAGTCAAAACCAGATTTAGACAGACCCATAACTCCAACCCTTGAACCTCACATTTACCCTGAACCACCCGCTGCTGCTGATAACCCCATCCTTGAACTGAAACCCCTTCCCGATCATTTGAAATACATCTTTCTGGGTTCTAATCAGACCCTTCCTATGATTATTAATTCCAAGCTTAATCCCGAACAGGAATCCCGTCTGACTGCTGTTCTCCAGCAACATCGCAGAGCCATTGGATGGACTCTCGATGATTTGACTGGAATAAGTCCCTCTTATTGCACACACCATATTTACTCAGAAGAGGGCACATGACCTTCTCGTGAAATGCAGAGACGTTTGAACCCCAATCTACAGGAGGTCATGAAAAGGGAGATCATCAAGTGGTTAGATTCATGGATCATCTACCCGATCTCCGATAGTCGTTGGGTGAGCCCAATCCAGGTTGTGCCTAAAAAGGAAGGGCTCACCACCATAATGACTGAAACCAGAGAAGTCATACCTACCCGATTAGCCAACTCGTGGAGAGTCTGCGTAGATTACCGACGACTCAATTCCTCCATGAAGAAGGATCATTTCCCACTACCTTTCATTGATCAAATTCTCGAGAAATTAGCGGGAAATCGATTCTTCTGCTTCCTTGACGGGTACTCCGGTTATAACCAAGTAGCTATTCATCCTGAGGACCAAGGGAAGACCACGTTCACCTGCCCCTTCGGAACGTACGCATTCCGAAGGATGCCGTTTGGTCTCTACAATGCACCTGCGACTTTTCAGCGGTGCATGCTTGCCATATTCTCTGATATGGTAGGTGATTATCTGGAAGTCTTCATGGATGACTTTTCAATTTTCGGGGCATCATTTGATGATTGCTTCCAGCACTTGGTTCATATACTCAGGCGCTGCATTGACGTTAATTTGGTTCTTTCTTGGGAAAAGAGCCACTTTATGGTGCCCGAGGGGATCGTCCTAGGACATCTGATTTCTGAGAAGGGCATCTAGGTGGATCGAGGTAAGGTTGATCTAATCTCTCGCCTTCCTATGCCTAGCTCGATCAGGGACATCCGTTCTTTTTTGGGGCACGTCGATTTTTACCGTCGTTTCATTCCTGATTTCTCGAAAATCGCACGCCCCCTGACGACTCTCCTCTCTAAGGATGTACCCTTTGAAATCTCCAAGGAATGCACTCTAGCCTTTGAAAACCTTTGTGAACGAGTCACCCTGGCGCCAATCCTACAATCCCCTTACTGGTCTCAACCCTTTGAGATCATGTGCGATGCGTCTGATTTCGCCATAGGAGCGGTTCTGGGGCAGAAAGTTGACGGGAAACTCGTGGTCATCTACTACGCTAGCAAGACACTTGACGAGGCTTAGCGTAACTATACAGTTACGGAGAAAGAGCTGCTAGCCGTAGTATTTGCCCTTGAAAAATTTCGATCTTGTCTCCTGGGTTCCCACGTCATCATCTACTCGGATCACACGGCTGTGAGGCATCTCCTTGCCAAGAAGGACGCGAAGCCCCGACTAATCCGATGGATCTTGCTGTTGCAAGAATTCGATCTCGAGATTCGCGACAAGGCGGGAAGACAAAATGTGGTAGCTGACCATTTGTCCCGCCTTCCTTCTGAGATTATCGACCCTTCCAGACCCATCACGGAGCATTTCCCTGATGAGCACCTGCTGACTATTGGTACTAAACTTCCATGGTTTGCTGATATAGTAAACTACTTGGCATCTCATCAGATCCCGTCTGATTGGCCGAAGGCCAAGAAAGACAAATTGCGCTCTGATGCCAAGTATTACGTTTGAGAAGATCCGTACCTCTTCCGCATAGGTGCTGACCAAATCATCCGGAGATGTGTCCCGGAAGATGAAGTCAATGATATTCTTTCCTTCTGCCATGACTAGGCATGTAGTGGCCATTTCTCTGGGCACAAAACCGCATCGAAAATCCTCCAGTGTGGTTTCTACTGGCCCACACTATTCAAAGACGCATACAGTCACTGCAAGGCATGCAGTCGTTGCCAAACTTTGGGCAACATGAGCCATCGCGACATGATGCCTTTGCAGCCAATTCTCGTATGCGAAATCTTTGATGTTTGGGGGATTGATTTTATGGGCCCCTTTCTTGTTTCGGATGATTTCGAATACATTCTGCTAGCTGTGGACTACGTGTCCAAATGGATCGAAGCCATACCGACCCGAACCTGTGATCACAAAATCGTTCTTAAATTCATTCATCACAATATCTTCTCACGGTTCAGGATTCCTCGTGCTATTATCTCAGATGGGGGGACCCATTTCACGAATGCTCAGTTTAGGTCACTGATGACCAAATACGGGGTGTCTCACCGAATCTCCACTCCTTATCACCCCCAAACTAATGGTCTAGCCGAGCTGTCAAATCGAGAGATCAAGAAAATCCTACAAGTCACTGTTCGGCCTGACAGGAAGGACTGGTCGTCCCGACTTCCCAAAGCCTTGTGGGCCTATAGGACCGCCCACAAAACCCAATTAGGCATGTCTCCCTTTAGACTGGTGTACGGGAAGGCGTGTCACCTTCCCGTCGAACTGGAGCACAAAGCCTATTGGGAAGTACGGAACTGTAATCTAGATCTTTCGAAGGCTGGAACCCACAGAAAGCTTCAAATCAGCGACATCGATGAGCTACGTCTCGATGCGTACGAGAACTTGTGAATCTACAAGGAGCGGGTGAAAGCCTTCCATGACAAGCATATCTCTAGAAAGATCTTTTATCTTGGTCAGAAGGTCCTACTCTTTGATGCCTGACTCAAACTTTACCCTGGGAAGCTGTGATCCAAGTGGGGTGGACCATACTTGGTCCATCAGGTTTTTGGAAATGGAGCCATCGAGATCAGCCCACTCAGCCATGATTCCGAACCTTTCATCGTGAACGGTCAGAGACTCAAACCGTTCATTGATGTAACTTCTACTGATTTGGCTGAATCATCTTATATCCTACATTCCCCATGAGCTTATTGCGCCCAGCCGATGGCGTAAAACTCAGCGCTCAACGGGAGGCAGCCCATCATTCTCTTGGAAAACCTGAAACCTTTTTTTTGACACCTTTGTGCACTTAAGGTTCACCCTTTAAGACAGCCAACTCCACTTCAGGTGCTTGCATCTGAGATTAAAAATTGTCCGCAACAGTCATCCCGACCCATTCACTCACCAAAATATCTGTCCTAAGGAATGAACTAAGTTGAATAAAAACCCCCTAAGTCACAATGAGGACATTGTCAATCTTAGGCATAGGGGGGTATGAAAGTGCAAAACGGGTAAGAAAAGGATTTAAATAAAAAAATTCACATATGCCAAAAACACCATAAAAATTAAAAAATTTATTGATATAAAAAAAAATCATAATAAAATAAGAGGAGGAAAGAAATTTTGTGGAGGAAGGAAAAAGAAACAAAATGAAAAAGGAGCACAAAAATGAGAGAAAAGTGATAGTCATTAGTAAGAAACTAAGAAATTAACCTAAGTTCTAGACCTCATTCAAGAAAAGAACTGAAAAGTGCACAGTGAGATTAGTAAGAACGCAAACCTTAGGCATTCTTGGATGGACTCTTAGTATCCATTAAGATCTAGACATTCCTCAAGAGGTTAAGGAAAATGAAAAGCTTAAGTATTAGGTCCAAGGCTTAGGAAGTATTTGGCCTTATTAACTAACTTTTGGTTTACGGGAATCAGTAACCTAAGCACCCTAACCTCACACACAGCCTAGTTCAGTAAGCGTAAAAATCAAAATCACGCAGAAGCGTCGTAAAATTCTGAAAATAATACCTAGAGTAGGAGCGGCTGATCAACACGAGTTGATTTGGACGAGTTCCCAGCGCTGAGAGGTGGGAATTTCCCCTCGAAGATGCGTAACAAAATATCATCTCCTCGGTGCTTGTCTCTTAGGATATTTACATATCCTACCGGGGGCATGTAAGCACTCTACTGGTTCAGATTCCATGGATGGCATTATCACGAAATGTCAATTGCCAGGGTCTGAATTCGGCCTCGGAACACTATGGATGGGATTATCTCGAAATCTCAATAGCCAGGGTTACGGGGGTTACCATGGGCGGTGCTATCTCGAAGCATCGACTGCCAGGAACCCTTAAGGATTGATGATGGGGACAATGAATCTGATACAGACCGTGTTGAAAAGCCAATCCTAAGTTAGAATTAAAAAGAAAAAGAGAGAGAAAACTCTCTAAACAAAAAAAATCTTCTATCTCTTTTTCTTACAAAACGCACTACGAACTGAGCCAGGGCTAAAATCATTTCAAGCACGGGTGCTTTAACCACAAAGTCTAATAAACCTCAGATTAGTTCTTGTAGGCCTTAAAAACCTTTGCTAAGGACTGAGGTTGAGGCTAGACAGATCCGGATCTTGGTTGGTACTAGAGTGCCTTTTAGGCATATGGTTAGCATTCTAACCTAATCTAGGTTTCAAAGGAAAAAGCACTTATCTGAAATCATTAAGAACTTCATGGTCTAGAACAAAGGTTGAAACCTTAAGTTTTTGCTAAGGGACTAGGAAAAGCTAGGCATGGGGGTATGATGAAAACCTCATCATGAACCCTAACTAGCACAATCTAACCCAAAGATGTAAGAAAAAGCTCCTACATAACCCAAAGAAAGTCTTAACTCAGAGAATTCTGAGTTTAAGAAGAAAACAAATCATAAGGGGTAAAACTGCAATTTCACCAACTCAGTTTGCAAACAGGGTAATTAAGGGTCCAAACACAGGTCAAACAAGGCTAATAAGAAGGAAAGTGGGATGGTCGGATCTAAAAAGGGCTATAGCAACTTTAGGAAATTAAATGAAATTCTGTAACCCTAAAACAAACCCACTTTAATTCACGAGGTTCGAGGTAGGATAAAAATCAACTAAACCCTCTAAAATTCATAGAAGAATAATCTCTAGGGTTTAGAACCTTCAATTTGGCCTTATAAACCTATTTTGACCTACAAAGAGAACATTGCCCAATTAATGACTTAATTTAGGTTTTTACGTAAATTAGCTGATCAAACATGGTTCAACCTAGAAATAAAATTCACCATTAAATTCCTTAGGTTCAAATTAGTCTTTTATAAAAGCTTGAGCCTAAGAGGAGACCTCCTTGATCGACTTTACAATTTGGTCCTCTTCATTTACTTTTTGACCCTTATCTTTCGAAACCATTGCATTTTGGCCCCCAACTTTTTCGTCGTTCTTTGCAGAACGATCCCTCCTGCAAAACTCTGCGCAGCACCATGCTCCGGCAACTTTGCGCGGAGCATGGTGCCGTGCAAAGAGGGGTGACCGCCCTGCAAAGCAGACGCGGGGTTCCCTACGACGTCCTCTATCGTAGGGACCCGGCCATGCTCTCTGCCGGCCCCCATACCTTCCGTGCGAATGCGAGGAAGGTATGGGTCCCCTCTACGGCCACGTTCCGATGAGGCAGGCACATCGCCAGCCCGCGCCTCCCTCTGCGCCAGCCCCTTTATAAGGATCGGCACCCCCTGCCGGTTCCTTCAAGTTTTCTTTGACGGAGAACAACCCCCCACTTCATCTCCTCCTCCGTCAGACGGCCAGCAGCTTCCGGCGACCTCCTCTTCCTCCTCGTCGCTCTGCCGCCTTACCTGCAGCAGGGTTCTCCTAGCCCTCTCGTCTGTGCCGTGCTGCACCCGCCAGCACCCTTCGCCTGCTTCCTCGTCGCCGCACTCCTCCTCCAGGGTCCTTTCTTCCCCAGCTCCGGCAGGTACGAGCCGGTGGCTCCGCCATCCCCCTTCATCCAAAACCTAGGTAATTAGCTTCCTCTCCTCCTCCCTTACATTTCCCCTCTCTCAATTTGTCTTTTCGCCTCACCGCACACGACTTCCACCCCCGCCTACTCCGTCTCCGACCACCCTCTCCCGCGAGCTCATCCCACCTCCACAGACCTTCTCACCCCTCACCGACTACCCTAAAAGCTTCCCCTCACTCCACTCAACAAATCCCCCCTTCCCATCCACTACCAGACGCCACCAGACGACCCCCTAAACAGACCCATCTCTCCGGCCACAGTCCGACCTAGGGCTACCACCATACGCTGTCTCACACATCGCCACCACCCGCACAGCCTTCGCCACACTCCGGCGAAGCTCCCTGCATCCTCTGATTGGGCCAAGAGGCCGTATTCTCATTTTCAGGTCGACGACCCTTCACCGCGATTACTGAGTTCTGGAGATCCTTCACCTGCAGTTGCAGGTGCCCTCTCGCCCAGGCTCACGCCCTAGGACGCGCGGCTTGCCTTCGCGAAGCGATCCAAGCCTGCAGCTGGGGCGAAGGCCTCGCGTGCTACTGCGATTGCCTGCAGCTTCCTCAGCTGCAGGCGCCAATTTGGGTGGGAATTTAGTCCCACCTCGACAGTTCTGGAAGCACTGCAGCCAAATAAATAGAAAAAGTGTTGTAGGCTTATCGCCTTCGAACATAGGGGTTAGGTCCCTCACGCACGCCGCTCGCCACGCGCTCACACCCCGCGGGTCTGGGCCAGATCCGATTACCTTAACCCATACACTCCTCGCCCACGATCGCACGCCGGTGGGCCTAGTCCCGGGCGCGATACCCATACCCGAATACCCGACTCTGGGAGAGCGATCCTATGAGAGAAATCTGAGAAAGAGAGACGCGGGGAAGGGTAGAGGAAGGTTTTACTTTCTCTAATCCTTGTGTGAGCGTGTAGGAACAGAGAGAAGAAGGAAGGAAAGAAGAGGAAGGAAGGCGGCCGAAGCCTTAGCCGCTCAGGGCAGAGAGGAGGAAGAAGAAGAAACAGAAGAAGAGAAGTACTGTAGCAAACCTACAGTTAAGTCGTCTGACCGCTGCATTAGACGACGGTTGAGCAGCGGCCAGAGGAGATACAGCAAGAGAAGAAAGAAGAAGGCGGAAGAAAAAGAAGAAGTCAAAAGAAGAAGAAGATTGTCATAGCCGCAGAAGAAGAGAAGAAAAAGAAAGAAAGAAAAGAACAAAGAAAGAACAGAAGAAGAACTCTGCAGAAGAAAAGAAGAGACACAGCCGTGAGCAGAGAAGAAGAAGAAGAGAAGAGCAACTGAAAGAAGGAAAAGGAGAAGAGAAGAAGCCAGACAAGCTCCCTCTCTCTCTTTCTCTCTCTCTCTCTCCCTTATTTTTGTAATTTAATAGAGAACCTTTGTACTTTAGAATTCCAGTAGCTCCCTGAGTTCGACCTCGGGAAAACCCTTTCCGAGTAAAAAAAAAAATTGTAATGATAACATGGTAGCCGTCTTATTACTACAACGACTGTAACTCGACATATAACAAACACAAACAAGCTAACTGGACAGCTAGACCGTTGTCATCATCAAACGAGGGTGTGAGGACTGCAAAGGGGCGAGACCCCCATTTGGTTCTAAGGGGCTAAACCCCTGTTGCTGAGAGGGCTAGGCCTTATACTATTCCGTGCTGTACTTTGGGCATACCCGCTAGCGGAAATGACTGACCGCGTGCCAGTGTGGGGTAGCTACCTGTGCGCCTATCACGCGTGCCATAGTCACCACTACGTCTATCTGTGACCTCAGCATGGTTGACTGAGTGTAGGATTACCACGAAGGTCTCTTCCGACCAAGAGAGCACCACGTGTGCCTTCTACTTTTCGAAAAATACTACAATCAAGATCGTTCCCACGAGGAACATGCGAGATCAAGAAAGAAATCTGAAAGTAAACCAATGGGTGAAAAGGAATTACTTGTAAAATAAAATAATCGGAAAAGATAAATTTACCTGTTAGCTTTTACTGCTTTAGTTAGTTTGGTTACCACTCTACTCAGCGTTCGCTGACTCCATTTTACTCATAACCCTTTACAGGTCTAGGAGTTGAGCAGCCTGAGTCACCGGTTGCAGAGGGTGCTGGGCCCAGTCGAGCCCAGCAGTAGTCTCTTACTGTTGTTGTACTTCCTTTTTGTTAGTGAGTTTCAGACTTGTTACTGTTCCTGTTTCTGTACTTTTGTTATACTTTTCTGTTGTGGTGGTGATATGTACAATTTAGCAGTTTTTACTTCTTTTAGTGCTTGTACGCTTTTAGTGTTAGTTACCTTGCATTGTGAATGTGATTTATTTTCTTGCTTTTCGGTTATTTTTTGTTGGACGACTGAGTCTTGGGATTAATCGATCGGTCTCGGGTCCTATAGAGATTCGGGAACCGAGTCATAATAATAACACTTACATAAGTGGCGTTCTCCAAGATGCACTTCTCACATCCTGCCATAAAGGCTTGAACCCATTCAGAATCTTTACTTTTCCTAAATTTGCAGCTTAAGGCACTCAGGCTTCTAAGGATTTGACTCATGTAATGACCCATTACCTTTTTAGCCATTTAAGATGTCTGGAGTTTCAATCAGACGTCTGGACATGTTTCCGAACGTCTGAAAGTGAGTTTTTTGTATCGCGCGGTGTGCTCTGCATGCGAGCGGCACGCAGAGACTCTCTCTCTCTCTCCTTCGCCCCTCACCCAAACCCTAAACCCCCTTTTATATTATACCCCCTCCCTTCTCCTCTCCTCTCCTTACACCACAGCCACCGCCACCTCCACCTTCTCCTGCGACAGCCACCTTTCTCTCCGCCTCTGTTGCAACCACGGCAAGGAAGGAGAGCCACCGGCGAGGGGAGAGCGGGGAGGAGTGAGAGCGAGAGAGTGCGAGGGAGTGAGAGCGGGGGAGGAGGAAGACAACTGCGAGAGCTCGATGGAGCTCAAGGAGGAGCTCGTAGGAGAGGAGAGGATGTCGGCGAGGAGCTGCCGCCACGGGCGGAGGTGTGAACAGAGCGAGCTGCGAGGAGGTTCTGATACTGGAAGTTTTCCAGTAACAGACGTCTGGAGTGAAGCCCAGACGACTGGTGAGGCACCTAGACGTCCGGAGCTAAGGCCGGACGTCTGAGAGCACGTATCGCGTGAGGTACGTATGCTCCTACACTGATTTCCGCCATGCTGAAGATCTCAGCACAGGAGTTGTTGGGCTGAAACCGTGCCTGCGTTTTTGTACGTAGAGAAGGCTTTGGGAAGGTGCGGGGTGCGCTTTCCTAAGCACTTTTGGACGTCTGATCACATCACCAGATGTCTGGAGGTGCTTCTAGACGACCGGAGACCTTGTCCGACATTTGGAACTGTCCCTAGACGATCGCAGAGGGAGTCTGGACGTCTGATTAGCCACAGAAAACACAAGGTGAGTTTTTGACGTCTTTTAAGACATCTGGGATTAGTCCCAGACGTCTGATTTTGATCAGTAACCACGTTTTTGGCTTATTTAAGGCCCAAACGGAATCTTATTTCCGCAAACGAAGTACCGTTGTTTTCTACTCGAGTTCCTCTACGTGTTCGTATTGAGTATCTATTGTTCCAAGCTCGTCTAATGTACATTGGTTGCTAGTACAGGTTACTAGCCAATGGCGTGTTCGGGGCCCACGGAGACAACGAGATCTGCGGCACAGGCCCCCATTCCTCCCGTGATACTCGGTAGAGTGGTTTAACTTAGTTATTAATATTTAAATAAGAATGTACTTGGTTGGAATAGTCGGATTGAACTCTAAGATGTGGAATGACCCTAGGGTAGAAGTAAATGAGCCTGTTTGCTATACTGTTTACTTGAATGAATGGTTAAGATAAATTGGTAGCAAATGTCTTTAATATAATTACGAAATGCATGTTAAAATACGAGTTGCCTGTATGTAATTGAGAAATTGCCTATGAAGCCACAAGTTGCATGTTATTGAGAATTGAATTATGAAAACACGAGCTGCCTGTATATGAATGAGGAACGAATTATGAGACATAAGATCTGAACTTGGATAAATGAGATGAATATGAGCATGAACTCTACGGGAATTAGGAGTAGAAATCTTGTGGATGAAAGGAAATCTGGAATGTAGACAGGAAGTGTGCTGGCCCTTGTGTACGCAGTACCAAGGAGAGCAACTATCCCTTTTTAGTGCAAAGAAGAGCTAGCCTCCCTTGGGTTGAGACCCAGGGTTAAGATTGGCCACTCTACACCGACTCCTGTTGGCCTTCGTGTACGTAGTACTGAGGCGAGCTACTAGTGTAGGGAGGGAGCTAACCACCCCATGGGGCCCGAGGTTCAGTTAGCTACCCTACACCGACTTTGTTAGGCCTTCTGCGCAAACCAGGGTAGTCAGACGAGGGTGTGTGGACTGTGGAGGGGCGAGACCCCTATTTTGAGAGGGCAAGGCACTATACTGTTTCGTGCTGTACTTTGGGTGTACCCGCTAGCGGAAACGACTGACCGCATGTCAGTGCGGGATAGCTACCCGTGCGCTTATCACGTATGCCGTAGTCACCGCTACGTCTCGACAATGACCTCGGGGTGGTTGACTGGGTGTAAGACTACCACGAGGGACTCTCCCGACCAGGAGAGCATCACGTGTACCTTCTACTATACAAAAAAGACTGCAATCAAGATCGTTCCCGCGAGGAACATGCAAGATCAAGAAATATCTTGATTCTTTGAGAAATAAATGAAACAGAAACACATAAATGAGATAAATAGAAATGAGAAATAAATCTGTTGTTTTTACTGTATTTGTACTTAAATAATGTAAACACCACTCTACTCAGCGTTCGCTGACTCTATCTTTTCGTAACCCTGTTCAGGACCAGGAGTGGAGCAACCCGAGTTTTCGGCTATAGAGGGTGCTGGGCCCAGCCGAGATAAGCCGTAGTCGTTCTTTCAGTACTTTTGTTTTCCCTACTATTGTAGTGAGTAATGGACACATAGTTATTGTTCCTGTTACTTTCTGTTTCCTTTCAGTTTCCTGTTGTGGTTGTGGTGGCATATACTGAGACAGTTGTTCTACTTCCTTTACTACTTTATACTTTTCTTCTACTTAGTTATATTGCATGTGTGAATGTGATTTATTTTCTTGCTTTTGGTTATTTCTTGCTGGACGACTAGGTCTTGGGAATAATCGAGGCAAGTCAGTCTCGGGTCCTGTAAGGATCCGGGAATCGGATCATAACAAGATGGTATCAGAGCAAAGTTGTCCCGAGAAATGAACTAATTGGCTTGAGAGTAACCACTCACATGCATATAACTAGGATAGCCACCATAATGTATCGCTTGATATTCGCTTCCGAGTCTTTTTCTTGATGTAATCCGGTATCGTTGACACTGTTGTTCTATCTCTTGCATCTCCTTGCAAGAGATGCCTCGTCGGGGAGTTCCTGAGGCAGGCCGTGGTCGTGGCCATGGACGAGGTCAGAGGGGCGGATGTGCCGGACCTGAGGTACCAGTTGACCCACCTCTTCTACCAGGCAGTTAGGCCCAAGATCTTGCCCAGTTGATTAGAGACATCATGCGAGAGGAGCTCCACCAGCCTCCGCGGGCACCTCTCCCTGAGGACGTGGAGGGGGAGTCCTCGGTGGGACAGAGAGACTGTCACAGCATCGGACGAGCAGAAGGGGGAGGGGGTGGTCCTCCACCACCCCCACCGCACTATGACACTTCCGAGTATGAGCCCTCCTTGGCTGGAGGTGTGCCTGTTCCCCTACTGCAACTACACCACGAGCTTTTCAGACAGTTCCGGAAGCTGAAACCCCCCTCCTTCAAGGGGGATGAGGACCCATTTGAGGTAGAGGACTGGCTGGAGCAGATAGAGAAGGTATTCGACACCCTTGGCCCTCCAGCGGAGTGCTGCGTGGCCTTTGCCACGTATCAGCTAGAGAGCACAGCACACAAGTGGTGGAAGGTAGTCAGAGGCCAGGAGGAGAGAAAATCGACGTGGGACCAGTTCGTGGCTCTCTTCCGCGAGTAGTACTGTAACACCATTACTCCCGAAATCCTTCATTTGATTGATCTAACTTGCATCACTGTATCCTTCCAAAACTGAAGGATATTTGCCATAATACAAATTAAGGAAAATAGTTCCCTTTAAGTACCTAAGTACTCGGTCCAAAGCATCCCAATGAGTATGGTAAAGAAATATCTGATCTAGTACAGTTAGCTAAATACATCAAGCTTCCTATAATATGTGAATATCTTAGTTGTGAAACAAGTGTTTCACATTTGTTCTCATAGAAAGCTTTTGATGAATCAAAAGGAGTGCTTATAGCCTTGTAATCTTGATAGTCAAATTTTTCAAAATCCTTCTTAACATAATGAGATTAAGAAATAGCTATCCATTCTGCTGACAAAATCAGTTTAAGGCCTAAAATCACATTTGTAACACCCATATCTTCCATCTCAAACTTACTACTAAAAAACAACTTAGTTTCATTTACAATTCTAATATCTGATCCAAACAGTAATATATCATTTACATATAAGCAGAGAACAATACACATATCACCCTTAATCATAGCGTAAACACACCTGTAAGATTCATGACCTACAAAGCCAAAAGACTATATAGTCTTATCAAACTTTTCATATCATTGCTTGGGTGCTTGTTTCAAACCATAAAGAGATTTAACAAACTTGCAAACCTTTTTATTCATTCCGAGGGACTACAAATCGCTTAAGTTGGTCCATATAGATCTCCTCCTCAAGATCGTCATAAAGAAGGGCGATCTTCACATTCATTTGGTGGATAGTGAGATCATAAATGGAAGCCAATGCAATAAGCATTTGGATAGTAGTTATTCTAGTTATCGGAGAATAAGTATCGAAATAATCGATTTCTTCCATTTACTTGAATCCCTTAGCAACAAGTCTAGCTTTCTCTTAAACACCCACTTGCACCCAATAGTAGAACACCCTAGAGGTAAATCAACCAACTCCCAAATGCCATTAAAGATGATTGAGTCTATGTCATTCTTAATGGCATCTTTCCAATACTTAGCTTCAGAAGAAGCCATTGCATCACGATAAGTGGGACGATCGCCCCCGATTTGGTAAATAATAAAAGCACTTCCCAAATCCTTGGCAATTCTTGGTGTTTACTTCTCCTAGGTTCAAAATCCCATACTTCATTGGGTTCAGAATAGGAAGAGATGACCCCCACATTAGCTATCCTTTGCACTTGATTAGGAATAGAATCAAATGTGATGGCTAAATCATCTGAAGTCACATTTTGAAGTAATACAGTCTTCATACGGTAAACATCCTCAAAAAATGTAGCATCGCGAAACTCCACAATAGTGTCGATATCTATGCATGAAATTTTAGATTTTATAATAAAAAATCTATAGGGATAGCTATTATTAACATAACCCAGAAAGGTCGCGTCAACTGTCATAGATCCAAGCTTCTTTTTCTTGTATTCTAGGACAACCACCTTTGCAAGGTAGCCCCACATTTTGAGGTATTTCAAACTTGGTTTCATGTTTCTCCAAATCTCAAATGAACTACTTTCCTAATGCTTGAAAGGAACTCTATTCAGAATATGGTATGCTGTATTCAATGCTTCCCCCCACATGTAAGTAATCCTAAGCTTCGCAAGATAGTGTTGACCATGTCAATTAGGATTCTATTCTTTCTCTCTACTATCCTATTAGATTGAGGGAAATATGAGGTCGTCACTTCATGAACTCTACCAAAAGCTTGACACTGCTTATCAAATAAGTTGGATGTATATTCCCCCCTTCTATCCGACCTCAATCTCTTAAGAGTTTTCCCAGTTTATGTTTCTACCTTTTTCTTGAAGATAAGGAATTTATTTAATTCATCATCCTTACACTTAAGGAAATACACATAACAGTATCTACTACCGTCATCTATAAAGGTGATAAAATACTTTTTATTGTCCCTATTCAACACACCGTTAAACTCGCAGATATCAGCGTGTATCAAATCTAAAACCTCAGTATCTATAGTAATAGAGTGAAACGACTTCCTAGTTTGTTTAGCTTACACACATATCTTGCATTTCTTAGTTTTATCTATGGTGTGTTCAGGAATCATATTTAATTTCATCATTCTTTTGAAAGAATTGAAATTTACATGACCCAATCTACCATGACACATATCACAATATTCAATATTACTGCAAACAGATTGAATCGAATGAAAACTAACATTATTTAGAGCATTTCTAGATGGTACATCCACATCACATCTCATTTTAAATAATAGATCAAAATCTGTCAAATACCTCCTTTCCATAAAATATTCCATGTCATAATATAATAATTTTATTACATTTAAAGTTTAACTCAAATCCTTCTCTAACAAACAAGGAACTAGAAAGAGCATTCTTTTTCATCACAAGAACGTGCAGCACCGTACGTAGTGTCCAGACTCGCCCCGAGGAAAACATTAAGTCCATGCATCCTAATCCTAGCACCTTTGCTGCAGAGTCGTTCTCCATCTTCACAATCCTGCCACTACAGGCCCGATAGGAAGAAAATAATGATCTATTAGTACAAATATGTATATTAACTCTAGTATCCACGAGACATTTAGTAGGATCGTGAATAGCATAGAGTTCGGATTTTATTAAGACATACCCATCGCTAAGCTCGGCCTCCTGGGTGATCACATTCACCTGAGGATTCCCATCTGTGGTCTTCTGTTGAGCTTTATAAGAAGGACAATCCTTCTTCCAATGCCCAACCTGCCCATAGTGTCAATATGGTTTGTTCTTGAATTTCTTCTAGATTTTGGATTTTGCCTTCGTTTTATTTTTAATGTTCTTATTTTTATTCTCCTTGCCCTTAGATATCATGACATTCACCTTAGACTCCACAAACACTACAGGTTTCTATTTCCCATGCTCTTCCTCAATAGCAATGGCTAGCATTAAGTCATCTAGAGAAATATTTCCCTTCCTATGTATGAGAGTCATCCTGAAATTCTCTCAAGATTTAGGAAATTTCTCAATTATAAACATTACTTGAAACTTCTCAAGAAGTTTCATTTCAGCCTCTGCTAAACCATGGAACAATAATAAAAATTCGTGTGCCTACTCCAATATCAATTTATCCTCAGCCATTTGAAGTTTAAGAAACTTTGCAACAGAGAATTTTTCAATATCAAGATTCTCGGTATTATACTTCTTATCTAACTCCTCCCATAACCTCTTCGCAGTAGACGTGGATGTGTTGTACACATCAAATAGAGCATTGGACAAAGCCAATAAAATGTAACCATGACAAATGTGATTACATTCATTCCACACATCCACCGCCTTTTAGCCTTCAAGAATGAGTTTTTCCTTACCTAAAATCGGGCAATCGATTTCCAATGCCAAGATCAAACCAATGGTGGTCAATCAAATTCTCATGCGTTGTTGCCAACGCTTGAAATTTTGCCCACCAAATTTCTCGAGTATAGCAGATAAGTCTACAAATGATTTGAAAGTCATTTCCGACATCCCAAATATTTTAGATCTAAGTGATACATTCTCTAGAATTGTTGAAATAAATGCATATAGGAAATAAATAAATAAAAACATATGCATTTCTAACGTTTTCGCATAGATCAAAAATATTAAATCAAACAAGTCAAATATGATTTGGCAAGATCCAGAATAAAATAAAGAATAAATAACATATAATAACACAAATAAACAAAACATGAAGGGATTAGATTTTACTTCAATTGAAGCATCCATTAAGGACTTCCCTTAGAAAATATATTGTCCTACACAATACCGATGCATTAGGGTCTGACGAACTCCTCCCAGGATACGATGATCCACCTTTAAGATTTGACACACTCTAATCTTAGACGTCCTTGAAAACCACATCGGGAGAATGAAGCCGAGGCAATTTGGTTTCTAACCAAATTCCTTATTGATCTACCAATTTAGTGGTTTGATCAATCAAAAACTTCTCGTAGATCTCTCAATCTCCTTGTACAAGATTGACAAAAGTGATTGGAGATTTTTCTATCAATCTAACGTTGAACGAACGTACAAAGAAAAAGAGACAAGAACGAGAGAGAGGGGGAGAGAGTGGATAGAACTTTTCCACTCTTGTTGTGTGTCAATTGAGAGCCCCATCGTAGCCCTTATATAGAGCTACGGCTCGACATTTATGAAAATTCATGTTTTGTGGAAATACGGCAAGTGATCGACCAATTAAGTCACATTGATCGACCGGAATATATTAATCGATCAAACTTGACTTTTTAGTCGACCAAACCAATTGATCGACTAAACTTAACTCATTAATCTATCAAAATAATTGATCAACCAATCCCGGTCAAAATCATAAGATTAAAACTCCATAGTAAAAGAGTTCAAGTTCCAAGTTTCAAATTGATTCACCCAAGCCCGAGTTGAGCCGGGGCGAGGCGGGGTGTGCGCTCGTGCTTGCATAGTCCCCAACCCCACCTCACACTCTCTGCTACATAAGCTATGAGCGGTAGAAGCCTTTTACACCTACCAAGAAGTTTGTCTACTTCCAGTATGGGACTAAAAATCTCTCCCAAATCTCACTGATTTCAACGTAAATTCCTACATCACCATATAACAATTGTATTCCGATTGATGCAATTAGGATGTTAAATTTAACAAGGCAAGCATGCCTTTTGCCACCTTATCTCCCATTGTAACCCCTATTCCCATGTAAACACCCTCATGTCACATCACAAAATAATTCCCATTCTTAATTCCCATTCAGTAAACACAAATAGGTGTTAACCCTTGCTGGGAAGTAAACAAAAATAGAGGTTAACCCCTATTGCAACTTTGCTAACCCGACTTAGCTAACTCGCGCCGTAAACTAAACTTTAAGGTCTAGTTTGGAATGAGAGAGAATTTCATCAGATATAAAGTTTTAAAAGGGTTATCCTACATTCAAAAGGGTTATCTTATTGGATTAACATGTAACTCTTTAAAATGCAATGGAACAACCATGGCTTACTTTGTTTATGTGAGATTAGATGGCAAGGGTTAATCTCTTATAACCCAAGTTAATCAAACTTGGCAACCAAACTATGTTATCCTCATCTTGAAGGGATAACCCATCAAACAAAATAGTCCTGGGATGAGTCTAGTGAATTGCAAACTTGCTTAAAGCCAAATTACGATGGGAAGCCACATTAGCCAAGCTGTCTAACCAACAAAAGGTTCTTGTTGCCAACATTGCCATGTAATTAAGAGGTGTGCCTCATGAACAGGATAGAGCATTGAGACAACCCATGCCAACCTAACTCAACCAAAACCACAACACAAGACACAAACCCGTTATTACTTTGGGTCAGGCTTGAGGTTTGAATGCAGATCCACTCAATCTATTGGACCAGCACAAGTCAAGTTAGGCTCAAGCCCGCAAACCTAACAGCTTAGCCATGATAAGCTCCAAAATCTTTGACTTGGAAGCCCGGCTCATAATGGACCAAAGAGATGTTGCATGACATGTTCAACGTTTGTTACTTTTTCAAGTTCATTAAGAATCAGTGAATGCATGTGTATCCATTTGTCTTTCAATAAAATTCTAAGGATCCGTGTTGCAAGCTAGAAAAAGGAAAAAAAAAAAATCAACTGCTCTTGTAATTTGTACAAAAACAAATTTGGCAGCCAAAACCATCAAATGTCACAAGTTCAGGCTAACCTAACCCATTCACATAAAACGCATACACACATGGTCGGGATAGAGAGCATTGGACCCGTCCACATGGCAACCGAACGCGAAGTCCAAGCTGAATGACCGAGGTCGATCTGGACCAGCAAGTACAATGGGCCGAGCACATGTCGAGACAGGCCCAAACCTCATATCCTGGCCTATAACAAGGTCCAAATTCCCGACTCGGAAACCCAACTCATAATGCGAACAGGGTGTTGCAGCCTGACTCGATCCAAACCAACTATTACATTGGTTCAAACTTGAGCTTGGCCAAACCGTAGCCTGACTCGGAAACAGGGTGTTGCAGCCGACCCATTCATTTCATGATGGGCCTAGGCTTGGGCCAGGAGAAAACAGAACGGAGCTGGACCCAATCGGTAGCCCATACAAACTTTTGGGCCCAAATGTGAATTTTTTTCATCTAAACGTACTTAAAAACGAAAAAAAAGAAAGAAAAAAAATTTTAAAAACCAGAAGAAACGAATAAACCCAATCCACCCCCGCAAGGGTCAAACTCGGAAGTTAAAATATTGAGAAGGCGAATCTTTTTTTTCGATTTTTTTTTTTTAAGAATTTTTCGAGTAAAATGCAATTTCATTGGGTGGTTGACGGAGATGACCCTTTCCGCCACTCCACTTAACGCGTTCGCACACGTCGAGACGTGGGTGGATTCCATTGGTTCCACGCCGCCGCCCACACCCCCACACCCAAAGCCGAGTGCGGGAGGTTGAGGGTGACGCTGGATCCCCCACCCACCACGAAACGCCAACACGTAGCAATCCATCCCACGAACACGACACGTGCCGCCGCCACTTGGGGAACGCTCAAAACCGCGCCCTTCCTCGCGAGGGGGTCACCGGATCCAACCAGGGATGCGCAGGAAGCGAAGCCGTGACGTTTCAGGCCATTCGTCGGGAAAAGTTGAACGGACCGATCTTTCCAATCGTCCAACATCGGAAGAGGAGGAGGTGGACAGCAACCGGAGTGGAGGATTCATAAAAAAACACGCCTTTGTTACTGAAAGAGATCTCTAAATCCCACCTAGTATTAGCAATAACAACTTTAAACGATATTCCCTTCACTAGAAAGAGATTGACGATGATGGAGAAGAGGGGAATGATAGCAACAGGAGTGGAGGAACCGTGAAAGACACGTCTTTGTTGCTGCGTAGATCTCTGGTACCTTCCTTAAGCATGAGCTATGCGTCCTTGCAGGATGGTCTTTCCTTCCCAATTCACCAGAAAGACATTGACGATGATGGACAAGAAGAAGGGGAATGGCAACAGATGTAGAGGAGAAATTAATGAACACACCTTTGTTGCTGGGCAGAACCCCTACGTCTCCGAAGGACGAACGATCTTTCCTTCATGATTTCTAGGAGAGAGATTGATGATGATGTTGGGGGGAGGAGGATAGCAACAGGAATGGAGGAGGAAGCACAAAAAGGAAACACCTTTGTCTAAGGACGATCTTTTCTTCGTGATTTCCCAAAAATAGATCGATGACGATGGTGGAGGATAACAAACATGACCTGCCCTTGTCACTGCTCCAAAGCTCATGTACCACTAGGGAAAGAACATATTAATCATCTCGAAAGGGCAATCTTTGATTCCTTTGTTACGAGAAAGAGAAGGACGGTGAGAGACAAACCCATGTTCTCTGCCATCATGTCCATATTAGAAACAGCATGTTAGAACAAATGAATGAATAGCAGACAGTATAAGAACTGTAAGAAAAAAAGGAAAAAAAAACGTGCGTGTCTTACCGAACAGATTTTCAAATCTTGAACATCAGCAATGCATCTTGTTTGATCTTCTAATTCTTTCCTACCAGATTTGCTACGGGAAGAGCACGTCAGACTTGGAGGTGCAGAGAGAATCCAATCAGAGAAGATGCAAAAAAACCCAAATCCACCGGTTAGCAACCGCACATCTTCTTCCATGACACAGGCTACAACTAACACTTTCAGATATAATCAAAACCAACCAAGAGGACCACCAAACGAAAAACAAGCCTTTTTCACTACAAAGACTCCAAACCTCCCTAAACATGAGTGAGTCATCTCCTATGAGCGAACTTTGGGTTCTTTCCTTGCGGTCTTACCGTAAGGAGATCGCTTTTGCACAGAAGAGAACGTCAAATTTGGAGGGGAAAACAGCAGAGTGAACAAAATTGGAACCAATCACAAGATGGGTCTGAACAAACAAAAACCACCTTTCAGATTCCGACTCGACGCCTTTACCAAATTGAGTCTGCGTTAGAACCGGCACTTTCATACAAACATATCAAAACAAAAGATGGGAACCCCAAAAAACACCTCAGAATTAGTCTATACATCTGCAAACCCCCAGCTTTTAATTCCTTTCTTCCTGATTAATTAGAAAATAATCGCTTCTGTACTAAAGGAACACCTAAATCCACCGATCGCAAAGATGGGTTTTGAGCAAATAAACACAACATCTCAGGTTCCAATCCCTCACTCTCGACACCACCTTCCAAGTAGACAAATTTGTTCGAACCAACACCTTCAGGCAAAGACATCAACCCAACGAACAAGAACCACAAAAGCCAGGCCTTTCTCACTGGAACCGATCGCCAAATCTCATTTAAATATTAGCAATTAATTGCAATGACAGAGAAAATCAGAGATGGCTGAAAGCAAAACCCGAATCCACCGATCACAGGATGGGTCAAAACAGGCAAACACAACCTCAGATTCCGGTCCAACACCATAAAACCAATACCTCCAGTCATATAAACCAAAGCAACAGTGCCTTTCCCAGTGAAGAGATCTCAAAACCTCACTCCGCATCAGCAACACCATATAGGAACGATCTTTGATTCCTTATTTAGTGGGAAATAAATCTCTTTTGTACAGAAGGAGAGCATCAAATTTGGAACTTTGGAGGTTGGAGAAAAACCGCAAGAAGAACCAAACTCATCCAGGCATGCGTCACAGCAGATAAACACAACCATCCACTCCTCCTTCCAATTAGACAAGTATGTTAGAAACCCGACACCTCCAGTCGTACATATCACAACAACACATCACAAGCGGGATCAAAAACCAAATTAAAAAAAAAAACATAGAGAAAGAGAAACAGAAGTGGCTCCTTTCTCCCACATCTCTCTCTGTCTGTCCCCCCTCCCACCACTACATCAGAGGCACAGCGAGATCTGGAGTTCGTCGTCCTCGCAGGGGGGCAAAAGATTGAGGTCGAACCCAAGGCAGCACCTCCCCGCCGCTACCTTACCCCCACCACCTGCAGAAACCACGTCGACCCCATCGTCCTCCACGACCGTACACGACGACCCACAGTCGCTGACGCAGTCCTCCACCGAGGGGGGGAACGGAACCTTCCCAAGGCGCCTCCTTTCTTGGTGGGTCTCGCGTAAAGGCGCGGCCTTTGGGCCGCTGTGGGACTCTACGGTGCTGCTGAGGCTGGTGGAGGTTGGGGAGGAAGGGGGGTGGTGGTGGTGGTGGTGGTGGTGGTGGAGGGGTAGGGGGAGGGGGAAGTTGGTCTTGGCCTTGGGGCCGCGGAAGGCGAGGGCGGCGGCGTCGTAGGCCCTGGCGGCGTCCTCGGGGGAGTCGAAGGTACCGAGCCACACGCGGGACTTGCGGAAGGGGTCCCGTATCTCCGCGGCGTAGCGGCCCCAGGGGCGCTTCCGGACGCCGCGGTAGCGAGGAGAGGGGCTGGAGGTGGTGGGTGGGTTGTGGCGCCTCTTCGCCATGGGTGGAGGCGGAGTTGGAGGTTGAGGTAGAGGAGCTCGGAGGGGTGCGAGCGCCTGAGGGAGGAAGGGTGTGGGGGTGCGCGCCTTTATAATTTAATGGTGTTGTGGGGTGTAAGGGAAATGACGGGGATGCCCCTGGGGGAAGGTACGTGTGACGTCGGGGGGTGCTTGGGGGAAGGAGTCGTGATGGTCGGGGTGGGAGGACGCCGGAAGGAGGGGGGAAGATTTTCGTGGATGGGCCTGAAGTTTTGGGGTATTTGCTGGGAGGGGTTTGTAGTGTGCTGTGGACTTGTTGAGGGCTTGGGTTTCGGTGGACCTCGGGGGGGACCGAGGGATGCTCCGCGTCACCACGTGAGCCTTTGCATGGAGATCACACGACCTTATGGTGTGGTTATCTTATATAAGTGTCACATGGTCTAGAAGTTTTTTTTTGTTTTTTTTGTCATATATATCTACTTCGTCTGTTATATTTATCCCTCTTAATTTACTTTCACCATATCTACCTTTACCAATATATTTTAAATGAAAATAAAAACTAATAATAATGTAACAACTTAATTATCACAATCAAATTCATTAACCTTTCTCTTACCTATTCACCTATCCCTCCTAAAAACTTCCTAAATTTTACTCAATCTTAAAAGTCAAATCTCTATCAAATGGGATGTTATATAATATCTCGTATATCGGATTTCCTCGTCGTGTCATTGACAATGATCGTCACCAAATTTGATCTATGAGGATACAAGTGCATACTCTCGTTCCCAAGCATCTAAATCATGTATGTTACTATTGCATATCTACTTTGCAATCACTCTCATTTCCCAGTGGAAGTTTTGAGGTTAGATTCATCTTCGAGGTGAACGTTCACAGAAGTGTCAATTAATCCTGTTAACTTGGCTTTCAAATTGTTGGTCATGCCTTACACAAGTATGATCCAATCATGATCTGACACACAAATTAAATGGATCTTAGTGACTCAATACGGATTTTTAGGTCCAATTACGGATCTATTTAATGTAACCCATATATATGTGTATTAGGGTTTTATGAAGGTATGTCTCCCATTTTTTACTTCTTACTTTTTCGAGAGAGCATTATCAAGAGGTTTCTCTTAGGATTTTGTGAGCAAAGGATTTGTACTCCATTATTCTCCCTATAGTAGATTATCTCTCTCTCTTTGCCCATGGTTTTTTCCCTCTACATTGAAGGGGTTTCCACGTAAATCTGTCTCACGAATTAATTGTTTGTGATTGTTGCTTCACACGATTTCAAACATAAATAATTTATCAGGCTCCTTAGTTAATAAAGAAGAACAATCAATACTTAAGTTGCAATCAAAGGGGTTATTTCGTACGTGACTAGTGAGTTAGAAATTAAGAGAGAAATTAATTGAGAGTTAATAAGGCTTAGTTAAACCTAGATCAAAAAAATTGACAACTAAGGCATGAGAGATATGATATTGGTGATCCAATTTTACCTATACGATGTACGTCTAGGGAGGAGATTTAACTCTTAGGCTTAGTTCAGCAACCAGGTTAACCCATGAAAATGATGATTAACCCTGTTTAATGGATGGGATATTCTAACCTAGGTTATAGACACTTAACCCAAGATAAGTTATTCCATGGGATCATGTGGGATAAGGATTTTGGAGGCTTATCTCATGAATTTCCATGGGTTAACCCTTGAGACCCTTTCACTCTTGCATCATCCCCAACTAGTGGTTGTCATAAATAAATATCATCTTTGCCCCCATGAAACATTATTGTAAAACCCTCATTATCCATCCCTCATTCTCATCTCTCTTTTCTGTGAAACACCAGAACCCTCTCCTAATGTCATTGTAGTAAGAAAAAATATTAAGATATATAGAAGCATGCAAATTGAATCAAGTGTGAATGAGCTCAAGCTTGCATCCATGGCGGTTTGGAGGAGCTTGATAGAGAAAGGAGTAGAGATGGAGCTTCGCATAGAGTGAGTGCTTGAAGACAAAAAGAATTTGATAGATGTCTTTTTTATACTTTGTACTTGTTATTTATGTTCTTTGCTCTTTATTTTCTTAGATTAAATGTTAAAGAGCCCAAAGTAATATACTTGCAGTCATAAGAACACTTACACTACCTTAGGATACTTAAACAATCTTAGAAATCACTTAGAAAATCAAAATAGTAATTAGGCAGCTAGATTAGACGTCTGAAGTACATCCAATCTGGACTTCAGACGTCTGATCTGGGACTTTAAGACGTTTAATAGTTTGTACAGATGTCCAAACACTTAAGTTGGACTTAATACTCTTTATTTGTTACTTTCAGACGACCAACCCACAATTTAAACGTCTTAGAAGATGTCTGATGACCTTGACAAACATCCAATAATAGGACCGTTGGACAGTCAGAACATGATATTCGAGGATTTCCTTTTAATCATAATTATAACACTTTCTCGATGTCCATAGAGCCTTCTAGATGTCTGATATACAGGCGTTGGGTTAAGATTTGATCCAAATCTACTTTTGTCAGACCTAATAGCCGTTTAAGCCTCGGAAAATCAATTCCCGTAGAGATTTCTCTTTCCAGACATCCAGATACCTTAACAGACGACTGACCTGCCGTCTGACCTAAATTATCGAGAATCCTGTTTCGATCTAGTGAAAACAGGAAGCAATCCGTCTAGAATTAAACGTCTGATAATATTCCTAGACGACTTATAATGACTTCTTAAACATCCGTCTTGATCCAACATCGTCCTGATGATCAACCCTTCTAGATCAGACGATTGACCTTTAGATCAGACAAAGACCCAAACATCTGACCTTGAATCCAAATGTCTGATAACCCTGTCAGAATCATAAATGACCCTGATTTCATTGGGAGTTTGGCCTAATCTTTTATGATTTATTCCCAACGGCTATGGAAGCCTTCCACGACCCTTTAAACCCTTCTTAGATCCTCTATAAATAGAGGAGGACCAATCCTTTGTTCAAAACATCTTGATAGAATACTTTTCACCATATTTGTGTCAAAGAAGAGATCGAGAGGAGTTCTTGCTCTCCAAGACCTATTCAATAAATTTGAGAGCACCAATACTCTACCAAATTCATGTCAAATCACTTCTGATTTAGGGAAGATCCTTTCTCCTATAGTTGCTAAGTTCATTTACCTATTTGGGCTGTATAGGTTGTTTTCTCTTTTCTTTTGTGGTTGGGTATTCGCTTTACGAATTCCCGTCTCCTTCAAAAGACAAAATATTTCTCGTGAAGAGGAGGGGTTTTAAGGTTCGCTATCCTCATTCAAAGTAACGAGGTTGTAAGAGGTTGAGTCACCCTCATTTAAGTGACTCAGTTAGTGAATCTGATCGACTAAATCGATTAGGAAATCCTAAACAGAGAAGTTTAGGTGGTGGTTTTTACCGGAGTTCGGGTTTTCACCTTAAAATTCTTGTGTGCTTATGGGATTACATTTTTGTGTGATTGTTGATTTATATTTTCGCATTTTATTTTTATATCGCAAATCTCACCCCCTTTGCAAGGAATTACAGAGACTGTATAATGTCCTCGAAATGGCAAACCAGTACTCTATTTTTGTATAATATCCCTTGCACAAGATACCAAATTTCATAATTGAAAAGTTTGAAACAATATCAGCTAGCCAAGATATTTTTTGCATGTAGATGGTAAGAAACAAGTCATACTCATGATTAGTAGGATGAGTCAAACACTCAAACTACATATTATCCCATTGTCATAAAGTCTTCCAACTGCCATTAACAACCAATTAACTCATAAATCAATAATTTCAAGGATGGAAATGTCATTCTGCACTTTATCCCACCAACAAACTCCTAAAAAATAAACTTTTATACACAAGATAACCCTCCAGGTTATCCCTCTACATTTCAAGCAATATCAAGTTAACCTAGTAGGATAATCCTTCTAACTTCCAAACAAAAATGTAGGATAATCCACTTATATAAAAGTTATTCCATCAAATTTATCCCTCCTCCCAAACTAACCCTCAACGATGCATTAGAGTTTGTCTTTTAACACAATGTGGGTGATTGCCTTTTTTCTGTGTACAATGAATCTCTTTTATAAGAGGTTTAAAGTCCTAATTATTACACATAATTTGTTCTTTGGGAAATGTAATCATTTTTCTTCACTTCCTAAGGTCCTACTTCATTTCTACATCTTTTCACCTTCTAGGTCAATGTCGCTTGGGCTTTGCTATCCTGGAGGTTGGACATAATGCCCTGGTAGGATATCGAGTCAGCTTCCCATTAGACAGCTTGAGCAGACCTACTTTTCTCTACTCGGGTTCCCTAGCCAACTCTGTCCACAACCTTTTGGCTAGTTCCATCGATCGCGAAGGATTTAGCCAACTTAGTTATACTAGTGAACCAATTGGATCGACTGGAGTTTGGGCGACATGAGCTTGGTTCTTTGATTGCAGAATTGATCAATTTAGACCTTAAGTTGGCCAATTCTTCGATTCTTTAGGCTTGTTATGACGATTATTTGTGCGTGACTTTTCTCCCCTCGTTAAGAACAATATTACAAGTTTAACTAATGAGGAAGAAGTGGTTTAGCTAAAGAAACATGAGTCTTGCAAGCCTTTAAGAAGACCAATGAAGGAGTAGAATTGAATCTTTAGATCCCAACATTACTAAATTAATTATTGTAATTCTTTTCATGTAGTGATGAGATTGTTACACGTGTTGGTGCTAGAGTACTACGATCATTTATTTAGATGATAATAAAATTATTGTTATTTAATATTTGCTTTTGAGTCCTAGCTTTCAGGTCAAATTGCAAATGTCATAAGTGTAGAGACGGAGTTCGAGCTCGCATCCATGGTGGATTGGAGGAGCTTGACTGTTACGACCCGGTTCCCAAATCCCTACAGGACCCGAGATCGGCTCGACTCAACTAATCTCAAGACCCAGTCGTCCAAAAAGAAATAACCAAAATGCAAGAAAATAAACCACATTCACTATGCAAAGAAGCTAATAATAAAAGCGTACAAGCAGTAAGGAAGTAAAAGCTGCTAACAATACATACCACCACAACAACAGGAAAGCAGAAACAAAAGTATAGTAATAGAAACGGTAACAACAGTCTAAAACTCACTAGTAGAACAGAGAGTACAACAAAAACAGAAAACTACTGCTGGGCTCGACTGGCCCAGCACCTTCTGCAGCTGGTGACTCGGGTTGCTCAATGCCTGGACCTATAAAGGGTTATGAGTAAAACGGAGTCAGCGAATGCTGAGTAGAGTGGTAACCAAACTAATTAAAGCAGTAAAAGCTAACAGGCAAATTTATCTCTCCCAATTATTTTATTTTACAAGTCATTCCTTTTCACCCATTGATTTTCTTTCAGATCTCTTTCTTGATCTCGCATGTTCCTCGTGGAACGATCTTGATTGCATTCTTTTCCAAAGAGTAGAAGGCACGCGTGGTGCTCTCTTGATCGGAAGAGTCCCCTGTGGTGATCCTACACCCAGAAAACCACCCCGAGGTCACGGACAGACGTAGCGGTGAGTACGACATGCACAATAAGCGCACGGGTAGCTACCCCGCATTGGCACACGATCAGTCGTTTCAACTAGCGGGTACGCCCAAACTACAGTACGGAACAGTATAGGGCCTAGCCCTCTAAGTAACAATGGTCTAGCCCGTTAGAACCAAACAAGGGTCTCGCCCCTCCACAGTCCGCGCAGCTTCGTCTGACTACCCCAGTTTGCCCAGTGGGCCTAACAAATCGGTGTAGGGTGGCTAGCTGAACCCCGGGTCCCGTGGGGTGGCTAACTCTCTCCCTACACTAGTAGCTCTCCCCGGTACAGTGTATGCGAGGGCCAACAAAAGTCGGTGTAGAGTGGCCAATCCTAACCACGGGTCCTAACCCAAGGGCGACTAGCTCCGCTCTACACTAAACAGGGGACAGTTGCTCTCCTTGGTACCACGTACTCAAGGGCCAGCAAACTTCCCACTCACATTTCCAGATCCTTTCCATTTATCCACAGGAGCTCTACTCCTAATTCCCCGTAGGGTTCATGCTTATATTCACCATGTTGTTCCATACTAGGTTTCATCATTCACATTTCCATCATCGTTTTATACACATGTAGCTCGTATTTCCACAATTAACATATGCAACAAGTGATATCACAGGTACTGTTTAACTAGCACAAGCATTTAATATTTTGTAACGACCCGATTCCCGAGTCCCTACGAGACACGAGAACCGGACCGACTCGACTAATCCCAAGACCTAGTCGTCCAACGAGGAAGTAACCAAAAGAGCAGTAGCACGTACCACATTCAGCATGAATATAACTAACAGTAAGGAAATACAGCAGTAAGGAAAGAAGCCACTACAGTATATACCACCATAATAGTAGAACAACTTTCATAACATAAAATGAACTGCAGGTAAAGAAAAGTACAGCGGTAACAAGAACTACTCACTATAATGGAACAAAAAGAGGTACAAGAGAACAGTGGTAACTCTACTGGACCCTACTCGACCAGCCGTCCTCTGCAGCCGCTGACCATGGCTGCTCATCACCTGGTCCTGAAAGGTAACGAGTGTAACACGTCAGCAAAACGCTGAGTAGAGTGGCAACTAAAACTAAAGAAACAGTAGAGTGTACAGTAGCTGTTATGTTCTATTACTTCCTTTATTTACGTCTTTCAATTGTCTCACGATTTCATTTATTTCTCAGATCCTTTACTTGATTTCGAATGTTCCTTGTGGGAACGATCTTGATTGCAGTCTTTTCCAAAAAGTAGAAGTAGCACGTGGTGCTCTCCTGGCCGGGAGAGTCCCCCACGGTGATCCTACTCTCAGTCAACCACCCCAAGGTCATGGACAGACGTAACGGTGACTACGGCACGCGTGATAAACGCACAGGTAGCTAACCCGCACTAGCACATGGTCAATCGTTTTCGTTAACGGGTGCGCCCAAAGCACAGCACGGAACCAGTACAGGGCAGAGCCCTCCCAGTAACAGGGGTCCAACCCCTCCACAATAACTAAACAGGGGCCTTGCCCCTCCACAGTCCGCGCACCCTCGCCTGACTACCCTGGTTTGCCCCTGTGGGCCTAACAAGTCGGTGTAGGAGGCTAGCAGAACCCCGGGGCCCGTGGGGTAGCTAGTGCCCTCCCTACACTAGTAGCTCTCCTCGGTACTACGTACACGAGGGCCAGCAAGTTGGTACAAAGTGGCCAGTCCTAACCCCGGGTCCCTGGGGCGGCTGGCTCCGCTCTACACTAAATAGGTACAGGTACTTCCCTTGGTACTACGTACTCAAGAGACAGCACACTACCACGTCTTTCTTTCTCAGTTCCATTCCTTTCTCTTTCCAGGAGTTCCACTCCTAATTCCCTGTAGGGTTCCAGCTCTTTTAACTCAGAACATCTAGGTTTCACTTTCCAGTTTCACGTTCTTACAATCCATGTTCTCAATCACGTTTATTTATTCATAACGGCAGCTATTAATTCAATTTACAGGCAGCTATTTGTTCATTTCCATTTTTCCAAGACTGCAGTATTCATATATTCCACTAGTTTTCCCGTCCTAGGATTCATGTCATATCCTAGGATCTATCATACAATCTACTTTTCCAGCCCTAGGATTCATGCAACACCTAGGATCTATCATTCAATCTATTTCTCATTCCAAGGATTCATGCAATGTCCTAGGTTCTATTTATGGTTTCATAATTTAACAGATTATACTAATAAACTTAAAAGCCACTCTACCGGTTACAACAGGAGTACTGGGGGCGTGGTCGGGAATCCCGCATGCCTCCACAACCCCCGAGACTGCAACGTAACGGGGTCCTATCGCAAGGATCAAACACAAGGAGTTTCTCAAAATAGTATATAGCTACTGTAGACGGGTAGAGGATTTAATTCCGAAAAGAACGCAACTCGAAACGCGGAAAACGGACTCTGAACGGGCCCTAAACGGGTCGAAAACGACGAAACAGTGCAAAATCAGACGTCCGGAACCTCTTCCAAACGTCTTAAAAAGTGGATCAGAGGTTACCTTTGCTCTGCGTGGTCTCTCAGATGTCTAGAAGCCTGCGGGGGCGTCTGGCCTAGTTCCCAGACGTCCGATGGTCACCTCGGACGTCTGGAAGTCGCTCCCATAGTCTGGCACTGCAGCCAGACGTCTGATTCGCGCTGGATGGCGAATCCGAACCTACGCGCACCCATTTCCTCTCTCTCTCAGTACGGTCAGTCGAAGAAGAGGAAGAAAGAAGGAAATAACTCACCTTTCAGACGTCTGGACAGTCCTCCAGACGTCCTCCCCACCATCTGGTTGGAAGCCCAGATGTCTGATTCTGGAGAAAATTCCAGAATCAGGGCGCGACTCGCCCTCCGCTCTCGACGCACGGCCGTGCCGCGCCTCGTCCGCCTGCTGCTCGAGCTGCAGCAGGCCTCCCGCGTCACCCCGAACGTCTGCTGCTCCCCCCGCCGACCGGCTCTAGCAGCCCCGGCAAGCTCGCCCTCTAGCCGAGCGCCTCCTCCCTCGCGCAGCACCTCCTCCCACGCTCACCGCGGCTGTCGCTACCGCCGCTCACTCGCGCTCACTCTCGCGCACCGGCTGGAAGGAGAAGAGGAAGGGGGCGGAGGTGATGAGAGTGAGGGAAAGGGCGTGGCATTTTAAAGCCGCGCGGGGAGGAGAGAGAGCGGACAGAGGGCGCAGCCTGCGATCGCATGAGAGGGAAAAAGAGAGAGAGAGATGCGCTCGCAGGTCTACGGGCTCAGGCGCGCAGACGAAACAGCGCGTGTCGAAAAAACCGAATCCTAGACGTCTGGAAGGGGTTCCAGACATCTGGTCCAACGTCTAGGTCACCTCCCAGACGTCTTAAAAGACGTCTGAAGCCACACGTTCGTAACAATATAACAAACTCAAAGGAAGTTTCGTCCCCGAAACTTGCGCTAACTAGGGTGCAGGAAAAACGTCATAGTAACCATAATAAACTCAAAGAGGACCGAAGTCGATCCGAAAAGACGTACCCGCGAAGAGCTCCGGGTACCGCTCCCGCATTGCCGCCTCAGGCTCCTAGGTAGCCTCCTCGTACCGCTGGCTCCTCCACAAAACCTTTACCAGGGGTACTTGCTTTCGTCTCAAACCGCGGACGGCTCGGTCTAGAATCTGCACAGGCCGCTCGGGGTAGGTTAGGTCGTCGCCCACCTCAACGCTCTCGTGACTCAGTACATGACTGGGATCAGCTACGTACTTCCGGAGGTTGGACACGTGGAACACGTCGTGCACACTAGAAAGCTGGGGAGGGAGGGCAAGCCTATAAGCAACGGGTCCAACCCGCTCCAGGACCTCAAAGGGCCCCACAAACCTCAGTGCGAGCTTCCCTCTCACCCCAAACCGCTGTAGGCCCTTCATGGGCGAAACACGAAGGAAGACGTGGTCCCCAACCTCAAACTGTACCTCTCTGCGCCTCCGATCCGCGTAGCTCTTCTGTCTACTCCTGACAGTGCGGAGTCGCCTATGGATCTGCGACTGCCTCCTGACTCTGCCGGATCAACCTGGGGCCAACCTCCCACTTGGTCCCCACCTCAACCCAACTCAAGGGTGCCGTACACCTCCGTCCGTACAGAGCCTCGTAGGGAGCCATGCCGATGCTCGAGTGATAACTGTTGTTGTATGCAAACTCCGCTAGGGGCAGGTGCTCCTCCCAAGAGCCCCTCCAGTCCAGTACATAGGCATGCAAAAGGTCCTCAAGTGTCTGTATCGTGCGCTCGGACTGTCCGTCCGTCTGGGGGTGATAAGCTGTACTAAACCTCAACCGCGTCCCCAGGGCCTGCTGAAACTCAGCCCAAAACTGGGACGTAAAGCAGGTATCCCGGTCGGATACGATCTCCTACGGAACTCCGTGTAGTCGTACCACGCCGCGGATATACCTCTCTGCCAACTGTGCTGGTCCCAAAGTGACTCGGATCGGCAGGAATCATGGCGTCTTCGTCAGTCTATCCACAATTACCCAAACAGCGTCGTGCTCTCGCTGGGTAACAGGTAAGCCCACCACCAAGACCATGGTGATGCTCTTCCACTTCCACTCTGGCACTGGAAGCGGCTGTAGCGTCCCTGC
Organism: Thalassia testudinum; assembly: GCA_037157565.1. Classification (NCBI taxonomy): domain Eukaryota; kingdom Viridiplantae; phylum Streptophyta; class Magnoliopsida; order Alismatales; family Hydrocharitaceae; genus Thalassia; species Thalassia testudinum. The sequence continues at coordinate 192,410,646 of JAZHRO010000036.1, forward strand.
AGGCCTATGATGCTCGGCTTTCACCTGCTGGCACACTAAGCACTGCTGCACGAATTCACCCACATCCCGCTTCATCCCCCTCCACCAAAACTCGCGTCTCAAGTCGTGGTACATCTTCGTGTTTCCGGGATGTATGGTGAATCTGGAACCGTGCCTCAGTCAGGAGCTCTCTCAACAGCTCCTCGTCTCTGGGAACGCATAACCGTCCCCTCAAGCGCAGCACCTGGTCTGTGAAAGAGAAGTCCCCTGGGTCTCCCGACAGTACTCTGTCGAGCAAGGACTGCAAGTACGGATCGGCCATCTGTCCTGTGATGATGCGGTCTATCAGCTCTGGCCTAGTCTGCCGTGTCACAGTCACTGCCCCACAGTACCCCCGTAACTCTAGAGGTCGCCAACTGCCCACCTCCTCCAAAAGGCTCCAACTCTGTAACTGTAAACTGGCCAAGTGTGCGGGCCCCTTACGGCTCAAGGCGTCAGCCACTACATTAGCCTTTCCCGGGTGGTAGGAGATGCTGCAGTCGTAGTCCTTCAGGAGCTCCAACCAACGTCTCTGTCTCATGTTGAGCTCCTTCTGATCAAAAAGGTATCTGAGGCTCTTGTGATCTGTGAAAATCTCGAAGGTCTCACCGTACAAGTAGTGCCTCTAGGTCTTCAGCGCGAAGACAACCGCTGCCAACTCTAGGTCATGGGTAGGGTAGGTATGCTCATGGGGCTTCAGTTGCCGCAAAGCGTAAGCGACAACGTGACCCATCTGCATGAGCACACCTCCTAACCCCTGCAAGGAGGCGTCCGTGTACACAATGAACCCGCCACTACTGTCAGGGATGGTGAGCACGGGAGCCGAGGTCAACCTCTCCTTCAGCTCCAGAAAACACGCCTCACAGGCGTCTGTCCAAGCGAAGGGCACGTCCTTCTGGGTCAAATGTGTCATAGGACACGCGATCTGTGAAAAACCTCTGATGAATCGTCTGTAGTAGCCTACCAGTCCCAGGAAACTGCGAATCTCAATGGCTGAACGCGGTCTCTCCCACCTGAGTACTACCTCGACCTTGGCTGGGTCCACCGCCAAGCCGTCTCCAGAGATCACATGACCTAAGAAGGTCACCTCCCTCAACCAGAACTCGCACTTACTGTATTTGGCGTACAGCCTACGTCGTCTCAGAGTGCCCAGAACCATCCGCAGGTGCTGTCCGTGCTGCGTCCGATCTCGAGAATAGATGAGTACATCATCTATGAATACCACCACGAACTGGTCCAAGTACGGTCTAAACACCCAGTTCATCAGGTCCATGAAAGCAGTGGGGGCATTGGTCAGCCCAAACGGCATGACCAAAAGCTCGTAGTGTCCGTACCGGGTGCGGAAAGCTATCTTGGAGACATCGGTCTTCCTGATCCTCAACTGGTGGTATCCAGACCTCAAGTCAATCTTGGAGAACACCGTGGCACCCCGCAATTGGTCAAACAAGTCGTCGATCCTCGGCAGCAGATATCTGTTCTTGATGGTGACCCTATTCAGCTGTCGGTAGTCCACACAAAGGCGTAAGGTCCCATCCTTCTTCTTCACAAACAGTACTGGGGCTCCCCAGGGAGACGCACTGGGCCTCACGAAACCTTTCTCCAAAAGGTCCTGCAACTGGGACTTGAGCTCTCGCAGCTCAAGCGGTGCCATCCTGTATGGCGTGGTGGAGATGGGGCTGGTCCCTGGTACTAGTGAGATCTCAAACTCGATCTCACGCTCGGGCGGTAGTCCTGGTAAATCGTCTGGAAACACGTCAGGGTACTCTCTGACCACCGGGATACTTTGGAAGTCTGCCACAGGACCGGGCTCTGCCACCACACAAGCTAGGAAGCCCTCACATCCCTGGCTCAAAAGTCTCGCCGCCCGAAGTGCCGAAATGCACCTGAAACCTCCGTCCACTGGCTGTCCGTGAAACTCGAAAGAAGGCAACTCCGGAATGGAGAAGACGATCTTCCTCTCAAAACAGTCCACCAAGGCGTGGTAAGCAGACAGTCAATCCATCCCCAGAATCACTCCAAAGTCCTCCTTCTGTATCATAATCAGGTCAGTTGGCAGGCTATGTCCCCCAACGCTGACCTCGCAATCCGTGTACACCTCTTCAGCTACAAACAGCTGACCACTCGGACCTCTTATTACGAACAGATTCTCTAACAGTGTATAATCCTGGTCCAAACTAACTGCGAAACTGGCTGTGACAAACGAGTGCGTAGCGCCGGAATCGAAAAGCATGTAAACGAGTCTGCCGGAAACTGAAACCATACCTGCTACCACCGATCCCGAAGCTTTGGCGTCCCTGTGTGTCAGGGCGTTGATACGCCCCTCAGCTTTAGGTGCGGACGAAGCAGCCACACTCTGCGTCGGACAGGTAGGTGCTAGCCGGTACCCTCCTCGCGACTGCTGTCCTCCTCGCGCCTAGGAACCGCGGCCTCCTGCGCGCCCTCCAGTGCTCTGCGCGGGGAGTATCTGCTGACCTCCTGCCCTAGACGGGCAGTCCCTCCTGATGTGGCCCGGCTGGCCACACTGGTAACAGAGGGGAACCCGACTCCCGCCCTCAGTGGGTCCCTACTATCGGCTGAGCGGGGGTCCGGTGCTGGCGACTGGCCCCTGTCGAGGGCCCCCAAAGACCACTGATGGCCCTGCAAAACATGAAGACTCTCCTGCGGATGCCACGTGTCTCCTCTCTCGCCGGCCCTGTGAAAAGTCTGGCTGGAAGGGCCTCTTCCGCCAGCCGTCAGTGTCTCGCGTAGACGGGTTGGTCTCCTCATAAGTCATAGCTGCCTCTACCACCCTCGAAAACGTAGGCAGCTTCAGGGGTTTGACATACCCCCTGATCGCAGGCCGGAGCCCCTCAGCGAACCTTCAAAGGCGCTCCTTCTCTGTGGCTAGCGCTGTCGCTGCAAAGCGGGACAGCTCCAAGAAACGCGTGCGGTACGCGCTCACAGTCATCGTCCCTTGGCGGAGAGAGTGGAACCCCCGCCTCCTCTGGTCCTGCCACGTCTGGGGAAAGTACTGCTCGCAGAAGAGGGTGACGAACTGGTCCCAGGTCGGCTCGTCCCTCTCCTGTCCCCGGACCGCCCTCCACCACCTGTGTGACGCACTCTCCAGCTGGTACGTGGCAAAGGCCACGCGGCACTCCATCGGGGGGCGAAGGGTGTCGAAGATCTTCTCCAGCTGCTCAAGCCAGTCCTCTGCCTCGGTCGGGTCCTCATCCCCCTTGAAGGAGGGGGGCTTCAGCTTCCGGAACTGTCCGAAAAGCTCGAAGTGGCGCTGCAGTGGAGGCGCTAGTGCTCCTCCAGGCGAAGATGCCTCGTGCACAGAAGTGTCGGAGGAAGGTGGGGGCGGCAGCGGCCCATCCCCTCCCCCGTGTCCAGCGCCGTGTCCGTCGTGTGGTCCCACAGAGGACTCCCCCTCTGCAGCCCTAGGAGGAGGTGCCTGGGGCGGTGGGTGGAGCTCCTCTCGTACAATGTCCCGTATCAGCTGGGTGAGGTCCTGGGCCTGAATGCCCGGGAGTGGTGGGTGGTCCACCGAGACGTCGACAACGGCACGCCCACCTCGCCGACCTCGTCCTCGGCCGCGCCCACGGCCAGTCTCACCAGTCCCGCGACGAGGCATCTCCTACAAGGAGACGCGAAACAAAACGAAATACGTCAGTACAGAATAGTACCTAACGAAAACATCTAAGAGTTCATGTCAAAAGATATGTTGTGGTGGCTACTCTAGTTATAGACAATGTGAATTGGTTATTTTCCAGTCAGTTGATCCACTTCTCGGGACGACCCTGCTCTGATACCATCTTGTAACGACCTGATTCCCGAGTCCCTACGAGACACGAGAACCGGACCGACTCGACTAATCCCAAGACCTAGTCATCCAACGAGGAAGTAACCAAAAGAGCAGTAAAATAAACCACATTCAGCATGAATATAACTAACAGTAAGGAAATACAGAAGTAAGGAAAGAAGCCACTACAGTATATACCACCACAACAGTAGAACAACATTCATAACATAAAATGAACTGCAGGTAAAGAAAAGTACAGCGGTAACAAGAACTACTCACTATAATGGAACAAAAAGATGTACAAGAGAACAGTGGTAACTCTACTGGACCCTACTCGGCCCAACGTCCTCTACAGCCGCTGACCCTGGCTGCTCAACACCTGGCCCTGAAAGGTAACGAGTGTAACACGTCAGCAAAACGCTGAGTAGAGTGGCAACTAAAACTAAAGAAACAGTAGAGTGTACAGTAGCTGTTATGTTATGTTACTTCCTTTATTTACGTCTTTCAATTGTCTCACGATTTCATTTATTTCTCAGATCCTTTACTTGATCTCGAATGTTCCTCGTGGGAACGATCTTGATTGCAGTCTTTTCCAAAAAGTAGAAGTAGCACGTGGTGCTCTCCTGGCCGGGAGAGTCCCCCGTGGTGATCCTACTCTCAGTCAACCACCCCAAGGTCACGGACAGACGTAACGGTGACTACGGCACGCCCGATAAACGCACAGGTAGCTAACCCGCACTGGCACGCGGTCAGTCGTTTCCGTTAACAGGTGCGCCCAAAGCACAGCACGGAACCAGTACAAGGCAGGGCCCTCTCAGTAACAGGGGTCCAACCGCTCCACAGTAACCAAACAGGGGCCTTGCCCCTCCACAGTCCGCGCACCCTCGCCTGACTACCCTGGTTTGCCCCAATGGGCCTAACAAGTCGGTGTAGGAGGCTAGCAGAACCCCGGGACCCGTGGGGTAGCTAGTGCCCTCCCTACACTAGTAGCTCTCCTCGGTACTACGTACACGAGAGCCAGCAAGTCGGTACAAAGGGGCAAGTTCTAACCCCAGGTCCCTGGGGCGGCTGGCTCCGCTCTGCACTAAATAGGTACAGGTACTTCCCTTGGTACTACGTACTCAAGAGACAGCACACTACCACGTCTTTCTTTCTCAGTTCCATTCCTTTCTCTTTCCAAGAGTTTCACTCCTAATTCCCCGTAGGGTTCCAGCTCTTTTAACTCAGAACATCTAGGTTTCACTTTCCAGTTTCACGTTCTTACAATCCATGTTCTCAATCACCTCTATTTATTCATAACGGGCAGCTGTTAATTCAGTTTACAGGCAGCTATTTGTTCCTTTCCATTTTTCCAAGACTGCAGTATTCATATATTCCACTAGTTTTCCCGTCCTAGGATTCATGCCATATCCTAGGATCTATCATACAATCTTGTTTTCCAGCCCTAGGATTCATGCAACACCTAGGATCTATCATTCAATCTATTTCTCATTCCTAGGATTCATGCAATGTCCTAGGTTCTATTTATGGTTCCATAATTTAACAGATTATACCAATAAACTTAAAAGCCACTCTACCGGTTACAACAGGAGTACTGGGGGCGTGGTCGGGAATCCCGCATGCCTCCGCAACCCCCGAGACTGCAACGGAACGGGGTCCTATCACAAGGATCAAACACAAGGAGTTTCTCAAAACAGTGTATAGCTACTGTAGACGGGTAGAGGATTTAATTCCGAAAAGAACGCAACTTGAAACGCGGAAAACGGACTCCGAACGGGCCCTAAACGGGTCGAAAACGATGAAACAGTGCAAAATCAGACATCCGGAACCTCTTCCAGACGTCTTAAAAAGTGGATCAGAGGTTACCTTTGCTCTGCGTGGTCTCTCAGACGTCTAGAAGCCTGCCGGGGCGTCTAGCCTAGTTCCCAGACGTCCGATGGTCACCCTGGATGTCTGGAAGCCGCTCCCGTCGTCTGGCACTGCAGCCAGACGTCTGATTCGCGCTGGATGGCGAATCCGAACCTGCGCGTACCCATTTCCTCTCTCTCTCAGTACGGTCAGTCGAAGAAGAGGAAGAAAGACGAAAATAACTCACCTTTCAGACGTCTGGACAGTCCTCCAGACGTCCTCCCCGCCGTCTGGTTGGAATCCCAGACGTCTGATTCTGGAGAAAATTCCAGAATTAGGGTGCGACTTTTCCTCCGCTCGCGACGCACGGCCGCGCTGCGCCTCGTCCGCTTGCTGCTCAAGCTGCAGCTGGCCTCCCGTGTCACCCCGGACGTCTGCTGCTCCCCCCGCCGACCCGCTCTAGCAGCCCCGGCAAGCTCGCCCTCTGGCCGAGCGCCTCCTCCCTCGCGCAGCACCTCCTCCGACGCTCACCGTGGCTGTCGCTGCCGCCGCTCACTCGCGCTCGCTCTCGCGCACCGGCTGGAAGGAGAAGAGGAAGGGGGCGGAGGTGATGAGAGTGAGGGAAAGGGTGTGGCGTTTTAAAGCCGCGCGGGGAGGAGAGAGAGCGGACAGAGGGCGCAGCCTACAGCCGCAGGAGAGAGGGAAAAAGAGAGAGAGAGATGCGCTCGCAAGTCTACGTGCTTAGGCGCGCAGACGAAACCACGCATGTCGAAAAAATCGAATCCCAGACGTCTGGAAGGGTTTCCAGACATCTGGTCTGACGTCTGGGCCACCTCCCAGATGTGTTAAAAGACGTCTGAAGCCGCGTGTTCATAACATATTTCAATAGGCAGCTCGTATTTATTAACAGATAATTGTTTATAATTCTACTCATTCATTTATGACTGTAATCTCAAACACGCATACAAACAGTGCAACTGTTTCTCATCATAGGATTCATGCCATATCCTAGGTTTCTAGTTATCTAATTTGACATATGCATTCATGTTTTATAATTAAAATAGGGGAAAACTACTCTACTAGACAATCTGGGAGTACTGGGGACTCAAATGGCAGACTCACATGCCTTTGCAAGCCCCGAACACGCAACAGATCGAAGTCTTATACCAAGGAACATAACGCAATGGAATGTTCAGAATAGTATATAAAGATTTCCAACATGTAGAGGAACTCACAAGGAAACCATAGATATCTTGTTTACGTAAAATGGACCCCAAACAGACCCTAAACGAGTCAAAAATAGGACTGCAGAACCAAATCAGACGTCTGGCACAATGTTCAGACATCTTAAAAGTCACCAGGGTCTCACCTCAAGTTCCAGCGTCGACTTCAGACGTCCAGGACCCCTACTTGACCGTCTGGACTTAGCTCCAGACGTCCGACCTCTCTTCCAGTCGTCTGGAAGTGCTTCCGATCTTCTGATAAGCTATCTAGACATCCGAAATGTGTAGGAGGGCGTGCCCCGCGCCTTTCCAAAGCTATCCCTATGCGTGACAGACAAAATCTCCCTACTTTAGCCAAACAGATTGGCTCTGCGGTGCGGCCTGCGTGGCCGTAACTGCAAGAGGAATGTACCTTCGCGAAACCTTGCTTTCAGGCGTCCGGGGTCGTCACCAGAAGTCCAACCCGTCGTCTGGATGGCACTCCAGATGTCTGATTCTGGGAAAATCCCAGAACCAGAGCAAGCTCCCGCTCCTCTTGCCGCGCGCTGCTGCGGCTCCTCCCTTTCGTTGCAGCTCCGGCTGCAGCAGGAAGTCGGGGACGGCTCCCCCGACGCACTCCTCCCGCATGCGCCGCTTAGGTCGTGCGTCCTCCGGTGACCGCCCATGAACTTGCAAGCTCAACCTCCTCTCTTCATGCCACTCCTCGCTCCTCGCTCTCGCTCCCTCTCTCTCGCTCGTTCCTCTCACGACAGTGGAGAGGGAGAAGGTGGTGGTGGTGGAGTGGAGAAGAGAGGAAGGGGGGTGAGGGCTCTTATATAGAGAGCGGCTAGGTTTCAGTGAGGGGGAGAGAAGAAGAGAGAGAGAAGAAAGCGTTCTGCACGCAGCCAGCGTGCAGAACCGACCGTGCGTACAAATTTTTCAATTTCTAGATGTCTGGGAAGGGGTCCAGACGTCTGACTGACAGTCCAAATGTTTTAAAAGGTTTAGAACAGAACAGGACTTTACATTGACGGAGGAGGATATTCGCAGGGAGCGAAAGCTTGAAGAAGGAAGGAGATGAAGAATATGATAGATTTCCTTTCTTGTTCATTATACTTTATTCTTTTGTTGCTCTTTATTTCTTTCTTAGATTACTTATTAAAGAGCCTCAAAGAACCCTTAAAGTAGTCCTAGGAATACTTGCACAACCCTAGGATACTTAGGTTTTCTGTAGAGAACTTAGAAAATCAAAATAGGGTTCAGACAGCCTAATTAGACGTCTAATGGTGACTTTTAAGACGTCTGATTGTTGACTCAGACGTCCAATAACTTAGGCTGGACTTAGTAGGTTCTATCTAATGAAATTAGACGACCATACCTTAGTCCAGATGTCTTAGAAGACGTCTGATGGTTGTGCCAGACGTCCAATTAGTGTAACGTTGGCTAGCAAAGTAAACGTTGAAGAAAATAACCGTTAGGCTTCTATCAGACGTCCGTAGAGGACCCCAAACGTCTGATATGTGACCGTTGAACCTCAACTGACCCAAAATCACTTTATGAGGCATTCTAGCCATTTGGACCTTGGGAAATCCATTCCCGTAGTACAATAGGTTTGGAGACGTCCATACCTAGTGCCAGACGTCCTGTACATTATTTGATGGCCTTACACTAAAACCCTGTTTAGGACTGAATCAAGTCAGGAAGGAACCCGCTTAGAATCAGACATCTAACTTAGTTCCTAGACATCTTAAACTAGTTTTTCAGATGTCTGATGACCCTGTCTATGATTCTGATTATTGTTTGTTTTGCCATGGGTTCATCCCCAACGGCTATGGAAGCCTTCTAAGGCCCTCCAAAGCCTTCCTAGGCCCCCTATAAATAGAGGAGGACCCTTGCCTTGCAAAGACACATCAAGCATTAGCATTTCCACATCATTTGTGTCAAATTGATCTTGAGAAGAAGATCTTGCTCTCCATTTCGTCATTCCACATCTTGAGAGCCATCTTCTAGTTGTGCACCTGCTCTCCCTCCGAGATTACGAGAGCGATGAAGCGCCGTCGCATGGTTCACGCATTTGCGTCAAGTCGACGCACTTCCAGCAACGAGAAGTTCCCTACCTATAGTAGCCTGATTTAACCATATACTTTGTGGCTCTATAAGTTGTATTGTATTTTATCTTTGCTTGTGTTGGGTATTTGTTTTGCGAATTCCCATCTCCATCGAGGGATAAAATACTCCTTGTGAAAAGGAGTGGTTTTGAGGTACGCTACCCTCAGGTATAAAGTAACATGGTTATGCTGAGGTTGAACTATCCTCTTTTTAAGTAGTTCGTTTAGTAGATTTGATTGACTTTGTCAATCAGGAAATCTAACTCAAGAGGGTTAGGTAGTGGTTTTTACCTGGGTTGGGTTTTCACCTAAAAATCTCTGGTGTTATTGTGTGATTGCTTTTGTGAGATTGTTATTTATTTTCATTTCGCATTTTATACATCACGCATATATCACCTCCTCCCATAGGAAATTACAATTGATATTAGAGCAGGTTCTTGCTTTTTGACATAACAACCAGGCAAGAAGATCATGGAGGGAAGCAACTCTATGACGAGGATTCTGGAGGGGTAGTCTACCACTAAACCGCCATTCTTTGACGGGAACAACTACCTGTACTGGAAGTTACGGATGAAGATGTGGCTTTAAGCCAACGACTTCATCATCTAGGCCCGATGCGAGACCCCCTTCGACATTCCAGAGAAACTCGCAGGAGGCTACTCACAACAACAAATCTGTAAGCTCTCTCTCAACGCAAAAACAATGAACGCATTGTATTGTGTGTTGAGCCCGGAAGAATTCAACCGAATCTCGCAGTGCGCCACCGCATACGAGATTTGATATACACTTGAGGTAACTCACGAGGGTAACTCTAAGGTAAATTCTTCTAAAATTAATTTACTTTCACAAGAATTTGAATCACTTTTTATGAAGACTGACGAAACATTAAGTGAGATGAACACTATGTTCACTCTCATTGTAAATAAATTGAAAGCTTTAGAAAAGACCTTTATCAAGGGGGAGCTTCAAGGAAAGTTTCTTCGTTCCCTCAGACCAAAGTGGGAACTAAGGTCACCGCGATCGAGGTGGTGAATGACGTAGGGGAGCTCAACATGGAGGATCTCCTAGACAACCTCATGGCCTATGAGACAAAGTTGAAGCAGAAGGACACACCTAAACCAAAGCCCAGGAAGTCTCTTGCATTCAGAGTCACGTCAGATAGTGAGGTAAGTTTCGATGACGATAACTTTAAGTTTTTACTTAAAAAGTTTTCCAAGTTTTGTAAGGAATCGAAGAAAGAAAAGAAGGAAAATGAAAGCCCAAGACGCTGCTACCACTGCAACGAGAAAAGACATCTACGACCAGAGTGTCCTCTTCTCAAGAAGGAGAAGAAGAAGAAGGAAAAGGAGAAGTATAAGAAAAAGACGTTCCAAGCAATTTGGGACGACTCAAGCTCGTAAGAGGAAGAAAGTGATTTTGATAGTTTTACATCGGTGTAAATTAATTCTGAAGGTGATTTTGATGATTTTGTATCGATATAATGTGATTTTGAAGGTAATTTGATAGTTTTACATTGATGTAAAATAATTTTAAAGATGATTTTATCAATTATAGTAATGAAAAATCATTACACTCGTAAATTTTTATTTTATACTGGTTCATTTTAATGTTACATCGGTGTACTTTTAATTTTACAAATATTTATGTTTTATTTATAAGTGGTGATAATTTTTTTATGTGATGGTAAATTTTACCACATAATAATTCTTACATTATTTTTTTTACGTAAAAAAAAAACCTTGACATGATATTTATTTTTAAATTTATTTTTTTAATTACTTCTACCTCTTTTTTTTGTAAACCATGTCATGCATCTTCTGCATTTTTATATCACATCCTTAAAATTATTATAAACATGGTTGCGAACGTAAGCAATGATTAGCTAATTTTATATTTGAGAAAATTAAAGATGAAGTTCCATTTGCACGGAAAAATACCAAATTATATTATACAAAAATTCATGAGCACGCCATAGGATTAGAATGCTCGATTTCAATTCTTACGGATCCATTTCCTTTGAAAACTTCTAAGCATATTCCCATTTTTATACTCAAACGTAACTTCTGAGTTAAAAATAGTACTTTCCATTATGATACGTCAAAATACAAAAAGATAGGTTGAATCTTATACAATCTAATGATTTCAGGTTAGCGTGTCCAGATAGCAAAACAAAACACAATTTCCTTTAATTCCTGAGACTAATGGTGACGTTACATTTATTGCTAATTTGCATTAACGGTTGTATTTTACATGATAAAAATTTATAAATAAAGGATATCTTATATTTATATTTATATGTAATTTAGGGTAATTCTATTTGGATATTTATGAGAACAGAGGATTAGGTGAAAATAAGTTGAAGGTGGAAAATTAAAGTGTTTAATTAAGAAAGAGAGATGAAAGGAGGGATAAATTATCAAATGATAGTTATAGCCTTATGATTATATTGGTTAGTAGATTTTTTCTTTGTTTGAAGGAAAGAGAAAAGGTGAGGACAAATGCAAAATAGGTACGAAGGGATTAAGATATGAGATAACTCATTTCTCATCTATATTTGAGTTTAAGGAAACTTGAATTTAATGTAAAATACATGTTCACTTATTTTCCTTTATAAATATGGGATATCCCGTAAAATCATGAGAAATCTAACAACGTAAACAAACCCTTAATTTACCGTGAAAAGGACGGGTAACTAACTTGTTTGTGTATTAGATGAGCATTGTGGATGGAGTAGGGGTGATGTTATCTTACATATCTCCTCATAACATGTCCACTTACTTATGACGTCCAATTGCTAATAACTTAGGCTTTTAACAAAATAATAAAAAAAAATTAACATTAAAAATATTTTAAAAACATTTGACACCATTATTAGATAGTATATTTATTGAATCTCGAAGAAGATGGGATTCAATCGCCTTTGGATCCTCTAAATAAGGGGTTGCACGGAGAGTCCCTCCATGTCAGCTCTCCAAGATGGGGTGCCAACGAGGCTGACAACGACTTTAAGAGGTTTCCACCGGGGAGATCCATCGTTACCTTCATTGTTCGTCTTGGCAAAATAATGAATTCCCTTTCCCTTAACATTCAAGCCCAAGTGGAGGGTAGACAATTGAAGTTAACGAAAGTTGCAAGGGTGGAGTTCATGTCCCATTTACTCTTCGCGAATGGCGTGCTTACCTTTGGCAAGGTGGATGGACAGTCGACTTCAGCAATGAGGAGGGCATTAAAGGTATTCAAAGAGATGTGGCAGGCCTACACTTAATGCTTGAGGGCAGAATGCCAACAAGATATGTGGGTACCCCGTTGTATGTTGGCACAGGGAAACAAGGTCCATACCAAGTACACGTGGACAAGGTGGTTGAGAATATGGGTTCTTAGAGTGCAAGAATATTATTCAGAATGGGTAGGGTTCAGCATTTAAAGTGGGCGTTTGAAGGTCTTTTGGGCATCCGCCTCGTTTGTCCCCTTAGCCATTGAAGAGAATAATGGAGCTTGAGTCATGCTACCTTTGGGGGTGATAAGCCACATCTCCTTTGTTGGAAGGATATTTGCTTGCCTAAAGAGGAGGAGGGCTCGAGCTAAAGCACCTTCTCGATATGCAAAAGGAAGAGGCAAGCAAGAGGGTGCGAAAGCTCTTAGATCCACATGAGGATAGAATTTGGGCTATATGGATGAGAAGACGATGTGATGCAGAGAAGCTCTTTACCTTGGGAGGAGATGTCAGCTGGGACATAAGGTGTTGGGCTCATATTCTCTCACACAGGACAACGTTTAAGGACCATTTCATCTCAATGAATGATCATGGTGGCAAACTTTGGAGGTGGTTGAACTCAAGGATATGGGACATTATTCGAGTGTGTGCGCCAACTTGAGAGGAATACATGACCATTTAGTTGAGGAACTACGTACCGAAGTGGTCCGCGTGCACCACTCTCGCACTTTATGGGAAACTGTTGACAAGGAGTAGGTTGTGCTCGTGAGAAATGCAAGTGCAAGTAGAGTCCACATGGGGCCTATGTGGAACTAAGAAAGAAACTCACGAACATCTTTTCTTGACTTGTGCATGGAGTGTACAAGTCTTGCCTGGCGTGTTGCATAGGCTACAACTAGAGGAGTGCATGGCGGAATCAATCCTGCAAGACCTCTAGTTAGCCCATGCTTTTACACAAGGCAAGAGTTTTGAGGAAGGAGCATCGGCGACATCATCTAGTACATGTCAATTATTTATATTCCATTACTTATCCCATGTTCACAAACAAACATTCAACACAATTTATCCCTCACATATCTTATCTCAAGATAAACTTATCCCTTGACCAAATACAACCTAAATCTAGCAATTCCATTATATGTCTTCTCCTGTTGAGTTAAGTGGAAGCATGTTTGTGACATGGAAACAATCATGTTTCAATTTGACTCACTGGAGATCGCATCCCTGGTTTGACTTGGAAACATGGAGCTCGGAGAACCGTAATGAAGACTTTGGGAATCAAAATATCAAGAGCCATTTGACCTCATCATCACCGTTGATCTCGGGGATCATGTTACTAAAATCAAATGGAATGTTCATGAATTTAAGAGGATGGTAAACCATAAGCAAGGACAGTTAATTTATTATCTGTAACTCAAGACCAATTCTCTACTATAGGCTCCATTTGGTATGGTTTTAAACAAAATTTTTATCTTAGGTGTCGGTCACAACCGCTATAGTGTATGAACAGTGCAAAAGTTTTATTTCACATCAATCACATCTACCACCATCCATCACTTCTACTCCTCACCAATCATATATATCCTCACTAACTCTCCCACACCCATCACATCTACCTCCCACTAACTCACTCTCGATACAAATAAAACAAAAATCAATAATAACATATCAACTCAACTATCACATCCACACCCACTAACTCTCCTCTTACCCATCCACTCATCTCTTCTTGAGAATTCCTAAACTTTACTCAGTCTTAAACTTTAAACCTTTACCAAAGGAGGCTTCCATTAAGAAAAAGGCTTCCATAAATAAGGCTTCAAATAAGAGAGAAAAGAAAAGAAGGAAATTTCTAGCAAAAGGACTCTTCAATGCTTTAATTTACAGATAGCCTCTATAAGTAACCATGTCCATCGAATACAACAAGGACTTAAATTTGATAAGAATAGATATGCTTGAGCACCTAAAAGGTTAAGTGATGAGGAAAGAAAAATTTTCTTGTTGGACCCTATCAATAAGGTCTATTAAAGAAAATAAGCTTATCACAAAATGTCTGTGTGAACTCAGTCCAACAACCAGAATGTAAAGGTCAACCCGCCTACTTGGTAGCCTGGCTAGGATCAGCTACCTAGAGGTGGGTCTTCACTCAACTATCCAACAGTTTGACTATGACTGGGCTATTGGGCAACGATTTTACACTCGACAACCCGGCCTACTAGGTCCAACTACCCAGTAAGCAAATAGTTGGATAAATCAACCAGTGAGGCTTTACTCATTGAACATACTTCCTGGGTTCTCCACGTGCTCTGTTGACTAAGCCACCAGGCAGCATGCAAATGACAACCACCTGAAGGCCCTATCACATTAGACGAGCAGGAAGGCATCGCCTATCCGACCAATGTAGTCGAGTGGGCTGGTGGAACCCATCGTCAATCACGTCCAATAGGAAGGGTCACCTCTGCTTCCGTCCGGATATGATTGCAAGGTGGCTGCTCCAAGCGGAACGGTTATTTCAGGAACACGCCTTCAACATTTGAGGAGATAGTGGGATCATGACCTACGATCATCTACTTAACTAACTACAATCTCCATGTTCGAGAATCTCATAACAACCTTTATAAGCTGAGGTTGTTCAAGTAGAAAGGGTTACACAATCTAAGAGAAAAAGAGAGAATCTGTTGTGCCTTGTATTCACTAAAGAAAATAGTAAATTTCGAGAGTTAGACACTCTTCCCAGACATACACCAGTTAAGATGGAATTGGGTCACCAATTCTCTTGTTCTTTTCTTGTGTGATTGCTTTTTGAGTTATATTTTCTATTTTAAGAGGCTCAATCACTAAGCTTGATTAGTTGTCTCGAATTTGAGCTCAATTGAGTTTGAGTTGCCTTGCAATTCTATTAACTAGTATGGTTGTTAATGAGTTATAGCTCGTTAGACTAATCTTGATCTCGATAACTTAGTGTGAATTAACATGAGTGACATGATATTTAGAAAAGTTTATTGATGGAAGGGATCGGGAGCTCGTAGTTGATGATGTAATTCTATCATCAAATGATTTGTTTATGGAGAACTATTAAAAAAATTAAGATTGAAACCCAATCGACCAATCCACGTCATAATCAGTAACCTCTATGACTCTCTATGAGATGCGATTCCAACAATTCCCTTATAGGGATCATAAATTAACAAGAATTTTTTCCACAAATGTGGGACCACTACTGATCAGTACCCCGAGATGCGGAGTATCCAACTCAAGTAACGATCTAACCTCCTTCATAGGTGGATGGTTCAATCGTGGGATTCAAGCAATCTCACAAATAGCACCGGAAGTGGCTACCTAGTTCCACCACAAGGGGTATACGTTTGGAGGGAGGATGGAGCACCCAACTATGCACTAAAAATTTTGCAAGGTTATAAAGCATACAATCTCTCGATTTCTTTTGGATTACTTAGGGGAGGCCTTGAGGGCCTTCCCATCTATTTATAGTGCTGGGATCGGGCTCCTAGCGAGGTCGTCTAAGCTGATCGGGCTCAGGCTCCCAACAAGATCTCCTGAGTGAATCGGGATCCTAGCAAGATCTTCTAAGTAGATACGCTGCGAGGTTATTAATAATGGATGCCACTATCAGCATTTATTGGAGGCGAAGACCTGTTATACCATCGCTGATCCCTCTGATGGATGGGGTCCTCTAGATCCAACTATGCCCGACCTTCTCATGCGTAGGCGGGTTGGACTGCCAGATTCGTTTGCAGGAGGTTCTCCTTGGATGTAGGCGGGATTGATCCCCAAACCTGCTTGTATCCAAGCTTCTCCGAGTTGGATCCTTTTTTTCGGGCCTATTGCGGGGTTTCGAGTTCAAAAACTTTTTTTGCCCCTCATCATATACCCTTTACTCTCGAGCTAGCGAATGCTTGCTGAGAGAGTAACGTTTGGAGTAGAAACTCTACGGTAGGTAATGCCCCCAAATTCTGCCTTGGCTGTATGTTTAAGCGGGGGAGCATTTGTTATATAGCGGGATTTTTGGGGAGAAGGCCCGTAGTTATATGGTCCTTAAGAGGTTGTATGGGGCCCATGGGCTTGTTATATCACCAGCCTTAGGAGGCAGTTATCAGGCTTACAGGCCTTAAGGGGCAGTTTCGAGGCGCGTCCACCTACTATGTCACCGGCTTTAAGAGGCGGTTTCAAGGTGCGTTCACCTGCTTTATCCGCAGGTAATGGCCAGTAACGCCGGGATTGAAATGGTGTCTCGTTATATAAAGAGACAGGCATATATTATCGTTATGATGAGGCGAAGGCCTCAAGCATCGTGCCGACCATTGATGGGACCACCCCTTCTCTACGATAAAGGATATGTGAGCAGGGTTATTAAATGTTCGTAATGATGGCCAATGTTTTCTTCGCCTTTTGGAGGTATATTTGGAATTGTGCCAGATACGGCGGGATTACGTTTTTTCAAACGTCACACCCCGCAAGGGGGGAACCGCCCTCCGTTGGGGCTATATATAGGAGTGGCGGGTCATAGTCAATGACCCACCTACCTTGGAGAGCACTTGTTCGTAGAGCTTTTACTCTCGGTAGAGGTGTGAGGGGGCATCCTTCGTTGAAGCGCCACTGTGTTGGGGTCTCTTCAAAGCGAAAATCGCCATGTCAGTTTTGAGAGCAAGGGTAAGTCCGTTGCTTCTTACTCTGGAGTCTCTGTCGAGACTAGATTTTTATATGATTTTTCGTTAGACTTTCGTAATCGGTCCGCAATTTTGTCATTTTTGCATGAGTACGGGCTTAGTGGGGTACCGTTTGAGGCTTGTGGATCCGAGACTCATTTGTGTTCAGATGGGTTGAAGGACATGTTTATTATATGTAAGTATGCCATAGAGTATGGTCTATGAGTACCGTTGAATCCCTTTACGTCCTCCTTCCTTTGCTTTTACTCCCTTGCCCCTTCGCAGCTCAGCTTTAATTGCTGGCTGGTGCTGAATGCCTTTACTTCCCTCTCCCTACATTTGGGGATTGGCCCCTATCTTGATTTGTTCCACCTACTTTTTGGGCTAATGCCCTTGAAGGTGAAAAAGGGCAAGCCTCTGTCAGGTACTTAAACACTGTATAGTCGTCAAACCAGACACCGAATAGTGGATCTCCCTGATAGTTTAAAGGGGCAGTGATGATAATGTCATCATCAGCCATAACTAACTTTATTTAGTCATAGTTAACAGATAAATGCTCCTACATAGCTGCCAAAGAGCCATAATTCACTGCATAACCATTCTGAGAGATAAATATGAAAATAGGGTCAAAACTGCAGTTTTTACAGAATATCTTAATTGCAGAACATTCACGTGGTTTCTTAGGGGTCAATTAAGGTCAAATGGTCATTAATGTCTAATAATTGGGTTCATGCAGATAGAAATAGGTTTTCACGCATTTCGAGAATTAACGGACATCCGCAACCATAAAAATAAATCCACTTAATTAGCTAAGGTTATGATAAGGATAAAATTCACCTAAATCTTATAAAAATCATATAAAAATATTTCCTAAGGTTTTGCACCTTTAAATTGACCATCTGAACCCGATTTGACCTAAAATAGAGTCTCAAACAAACAAGTGCCTTAATTTTGATTTTTATATAAATTACCCAGTCAAATTTGTTAAAAAAAAATTTGACTTCACCATTAGATTCCTTGGCTCCAAATTAGGTTTGTACCAAAATTTGGGCCCAATCAAGATCACCTTAACCTAGTTTACATTTCAGTCCTGTCTGACTCTTTTCTCCCACACATATGCCCCTAAGTCTTGAAATCCTTGCAAATATGCCCCTAACTTCATCATCTTCTTCACCAACAGGTCCCCGCCACCTTCAACTCCTAAACCCACTTCACCGACGACCTTCAATCAAGGATTACTCCATGATTTCACGACCAAACTCTTCTAAATTTGGAAGGAAGAATCATAAAAGATTTCCCTACAATCTGAGTCGCATCTTGGGCTCCAATTCCTACTCAATTCCTCATGCGAATCCTTTAAAATTTAGGGTTTCCTCGTGCATGAAGCTTCCAAGCTTGGAATGCTCACCTAAGCCCTATAAAAGGACCTAGGTCGTAAGGCCGTGCCTTTTAGCTTATTTTTGGTTGGAAAACCTCCTTCCCTCCTCTCTGGCCGAATGCTCCACGAGCTCTGGCGACCTCCTCCGACCACCATCCTCATCCGCTCTCACAGACTAACGAGCAGACTCTTCATCCTCAGCTACTTCCACATGTCGCAATACCAACAGGCATCGCTTATCTCCCCTCATTGTCGCCACTTCTCCCACCGGAGGTTTCGTCTTCCCCACATTCGACGTACCACCGGCGTGGGCATTCCTCCCTTTCATTTGTTAGTTTAGGGTTAGAGTAGGTTTATTTAGATTCCTAGGTTAAATTCCTTTATCCAAAACCCAAAAACAACCCTCGACCTCCACGCACGCCACCTTCGTTCTCTGCTCCAGCCACCACTTCGGCAAGTCCGCCCCACCTCCACAACCCACCAAACAACTCGCCAACACCTTCTACACCTCCGCCACATCACCATGACCAAAAGCCCTCTCCAATTTTGCCATTCCATCCACCCAAACCATCCCCCAAACACACCCATTATTGTACTCCATCTCCAACTTCGTCACACCTCTACACTCCACCAAACTCCATAAGACCACCACCAATGCACTCCACGCCCTCCGGCGAAGCTTTTGTGGTGTTTTAATTGGGCCGAGAGGCCGTGTTGTTAAGCTTCAGGGTTCTCCGTCCTCTGCTGTCGCCTTCGCTTCGCTCAACTATGTTCACATTCCTCCGACCGTGATTCCTCCGCAATTCATGCTCCAGGTGTTGCAGAATAGTCCCAGGAGTCTTCTAGGGCAGTTAATCGAAGGACTCCAGCAACAACATTATCCTAATCAAACGTAGCTCCACTTGCTACTGTTTGCGCGAGAAGAGGCCTGAAGATAGTCCCACATCATGGGATTTGGAGGCACTAAAGGCGCATATATTGATTTTGTCACACCAATTGTTTGCCTCAGAACATCGAGGGTGAGGTGCCCTCACACCTGCACACACTCGACCCGCCTATCCTTTCACTCCTCAGCTGAGACCCCATGCCCGCAGCCCTGGACCTAGGTACGCGACGCGAATACCCAAAAAGCCTGGTTTGAGAGAAAGAGAAGGAAGGAAAGAAAGAGAGAGCGGGGTAAAGGGGGGTTTTGCTCTTCAGACATTCCAACATCGAGGGAAGGAAGGAGAGAAGAATAAGTAGACTAAGAAGAATAGCAGAAGAAGAGCACTGTAGCAAGGCTTAGTTAAGTCGTCTGATTCTCAGATCAGACGTCTGAGTACTGTTCATTTATTTGACATTATTGAGTAATTGATATACATGTGCTTAGGCTAATAATTAGTGATCTAAATCACCATTATTTTGTTCTAGGTATCTTTTTATCTCTAGATACATTATTCTTCATTGAATATTTAATGTGACAGATTATTTTTCACTGAAAATCTATATTTTGCCCAATTTCTTGTGCTCATTTATATTTAAATTAAAGATTAGTATGTGAATTCTTATTTGCTCCATTTGTTCGACCTCAGACTTCATTTAGATATTCGAGTTATAAATTTTATTTGTTGACAAACGATTTCGACTATACTGCAACGCAACGATTTTAAAACATCGATCTTGCCCCAATCAATAGGCAGGACCACCATTTATTTTTTCTTTCCAATCTTGAAGGCCTCGGAGTCCCGTGCACCTGGAAAGGTCCATCTGTGTTATGACCCGGTTCCCGAATCCCCACAGGACACGAGACCGGATCGACTCGACTGATCCCAAGACCTAGTCGTCCAACGAGAAAGTAACCAAAAAGCAGAAAAGTAAACCACATTCACTATGCTAAGTAACTAACAGTAATAAAAGTACAACAGTAAATAAGTAAAACTACTACAGTACACACCACCACAATAGTAGAAAAGTAACCAGGTACAAGAATATAAAGTACAGAAGGTAAGAGTACAAAGGTGTAAGAGACTACTCACTACAACAAAAAAGAGTACAACAAGAAGCTACAACTACTCGGCTCTACTGGGCCCAGCACCCTCTGCAGTCGTAGGCTCTAGCTGCTCAACATCTTGACCTGAAAAGGGTTATGAGTACACAAAGTCAGCGAACGCTGAGTAGAGTGGCAACCAACTAACTAAAGTAGTAAAGGTGGACAGGTAGCTGTTGTTTTTCAATTACTTTCTTTAACTAATTATTCTTTCTCACCACTTGGTTTATTTATCAGGTCTCTTTCTTGATCTCGAATGTTCCTCATGGGAACGATCTTGATTGCAGTCTTTTCCAAGGAGTAGAAGGCGCACGTGGTGCTCTCCTAACTGGGAGAGTCCCTTGTGGTGCTCTCCTAACTGGGAGAGTCCCTCGTGGTGATCCTACACCCAGTCAACCACCCCAAGGTCACGGA
Source organism: Thalassia testudinum (assembly GCA_037157565.1). Taxonomy (NCBI): domain Eukaryota; kingdom Viridiplantae; phylum Streptophyta; class Magnoliopsida; order Alismatales; family Hydrocharitaceae; genus Thalassia; species Thalassia testudinum. The sequence goes on from JAZHRO010000036.1 coordinate 192,431,299, forward strand.
CAGACTTAACGGTGACTACAGCACGCGCGTTAAATGCATGGGTAGCTACCCCGCACTGGCACGCGGTCAGTCATTTCCGTTAGTGGGTGCGCCCAAAGCACAGCACGGAACCAGTATAGGGCCTAGCCCTCTCCATAACAGGGGTTTAGCCCTTCTCAGTAACCAAACAGGGGTCTCGCCCCTCCACAATCCGCGCACCCTCTCCTAACTTCCCTGGTTTGCCCAGTGGGCCTAACAAGTCGGTGTAGGGCGACTAGCTGAACCCTGGGTGTTACGACCCGATTCCTGAATCCCTACGAGACACGAGAATCAGACCGACTTGACTAATCCCAAGACTCAGTCGTCCAATGAGAAAGTAACCCAAAAGAGTAGTAAAATAAACCACATTCACCATGTATATAACTAGCAGAAATAAAATACAGTAGTAAAGAAAAGAACTACTACAGTATACACTACCACAACAGTAAAGAAATAAACATGTACATAAACATAAAGTTTTCAATAAAAGGCTACAGGGGTAACAGAAACTACTCACTACAACAGAAGGAAAAGTACAGTGGGTACTACACAAGTAACATTACTGGGCTCTACTAGGCCCAGCACCCTCTGCAGCCGCTGGCTCTGGCTGCTCAACACCTGGTCCTGAAAAGGTGACAAAGGTGACACGTCAGCGAAACGCTGAGTAGAGTGGCAACTAAAAGCTAAGAAACAGTAAGGTGGAAAGTAGCTGTTATATTTTTAATTTCCTTCTTTATATTTTTCGTTTACTCATTATTGAATTATCCTTCAGATTCTTCTCTTGATCTTGAATGTTCCTCGTGGGAACGATCTTGATTGGAGTCTTTTCCGAAAAGTAGAAGTAACACGTGGTACTCTCCTGGCCGGGAGAGTCCCCCGTGGTCGTCCTACCCTCAGTCAACCACCCCAAGGTCGCTGACAGACGTAACGGTGACTACAGCACGCGCAATAAACGCACGGGTAGCTACCCCGCACTGGCACGCGGTCAGTCGTTTCCGTTAATGGGTGCGCCCAAAGCACAGCACGGAACCGGTATAGGGCAGAGCCCTCTCAGTAACAGGGGTCCAGCCCCTCCACAGTAACCAAACAGGGGTCTTGCCCCTCCACAGTCCGCACACCCTCGCCTGAATACCCTGGTTTGCCCAGTGGGCCTAACAAGTCGGCGTGGGAGGGCTAGCAGAACCCCGGAGCCCGTAGGGTAGCTAGTACTCTCCCTACACTAGTAGCTCTCCTCGATACTGTGTACATGAGGGCCAAAAGTCGGTACAAAGTGTCCAGACCAAACCCCGGGTCCCTGGGGCGGCTAGCTCCGCTCTGCACTAAACAAGGGGGGGACAGTCGCTCTCCTTGGTACTCCATACTCAAGGACTAGCTCACTTCCCCAATTCTATTCCATTCACTTTCCAGGAGTTCTACTCCTAATTCCCCGTAGGGTTCATGCTCTTTCAACTCAGCCAATTTAGGTTTCATCATTTCAGCTTTATATTTATATAGCCCATGTTCCCAACCGTAATTATTTATTAAATTCAGGCAGCTGTTAACCAATTACAGGCAGTTATCGTTTCCTTTCTACTTTTCCAAGACTGCAATGTATATGCATTCAAGCTAGTTTTCCAGTCCTAGGATTCATGCCATACCCTAGGATCTATCATTCAATCTAGTTTTCCAGTCCTAGGATTCATGCAATACCCTAGGATCTATCATTCAATCTAGTTTTTCAATCCTAGGGTTCATGCACTACCCTAAACTCTATTAATTATTTCACAAATGCAAAATTCTTGATAAATAATTGAAAGGGCCACTCTACCCGCAAAATCGGGAGTACTGGGGGCAAAATCGGTAATCCCGCGCGCCTCTGCAACCCCCAGAGCCGCAACGGAACGGGGTCCTAACACAAGGATTAAAAATAAAGAGCTACTCAGAACAGCATATAATTACTGTAAACAGGTAGAGGAACTAAATCGGAGAAGAACGAGACTTGAAACGTGGAAAACGGACTCCGAACGGACCCTAAACGGGTCAAAAATGACAAGTCTGCCCAAAATCAGACATCTGGAACTTCTTCCAGACATCTTAAATGATCGCTCAGGTCATACCTTGATCTGCGCGGTCCTTCAGACGTCCAGAAGTCCGCTGAACCGTCTGGACTTAGTTTCCAGACGTCCGACTATCACTTTGGACGTCTAGAGACCCTCTCCGTCGTCTGGTGCTGTGCCCAGACGTCTGATCTGTGTGGGATGGCGTGCCCTTGTGCATACACATGCACCCGTTCTCAACACGAAAGGATGCAGAAGACTTCGGCGGAACGGCTGCATGGCCGTACACGCGAAAGAAGGTAAAAATAACATACCTTTCAGACGTTTGGACCTTCCTCCAGACGTCTCCTGCGTCGTCTGGACGTAAGTCCAGACGTCTGATTCTGGGAAATTTTCCCAGAATCAGGACCTCCTCGCCCTCCGCCCGCAGCGCACGGTCGTGCCGTGCCGCGCCCGCCTACTACCTAAGCTGCAATAGCTCCTCCGCGGCACCACACGCTTACTGCGCACCCGCCGGTCGACTCTGGCTGCCCTGGCGAGCTCGCACCCTCGCGGTCGAGCTCCCTTTCCCTCTCGCAACAGCCCCACCTCCCGACACACTCACAGCAGCTGCTGCTGCCGCTCTCACCCACTCGCTCTCTCCCTAATAGGGGGAAGAAGAAGAAGAGGCGGTGGAGTGAGGGTGAGGGAGAGAGAGGTGTATTTGTAAGCTGCAGAGGGGAGGGAGAGGGGAAAAGCTGTCTGCAGGGAGGGAGGAAAGAGAAGGAGGGCGGCAGGTTCAGTCTGCGAGTGTATGCACGCAGATGCGAACCCGTACGCCGAAAAAATTTAATTCCAGACGTCTGAACAGACGTCTGGACCACTTTCCAGAAGTCTTAAACGATGCTTGATGCCCCGGGTTATAACAATATAACAAACTCAAAGGAAGTTTCGTCCCAGAAACTTGCGCTAACTAGGGTGCGGGAAGGAACAATATATGTGTAGATTTCGTCCCTACCAGGAGGGGTGACGTAATAATTGAGGAAATAAAATATAAACAATCTCACAAAATACAATCACACAAAGTACACAAAGATTTTTAGGTGGAAACCCAAACCAGGTGAAAACCACCACCTAACCCTCTCGAGTTAGGATTTTCCGATCAACCAAGTTGATCAAAAATCCACTAAACGAATCACTTTAAACGAGGGTGATTCAACCTCAATTACAACCACGCTATAAGTGCGAGGGTAGCATTCCTCAACCCCTTCTCTTCACGAGAAGGATTTTGTCCCTCGAAGGAGACAGTAATTCGCAAAGCGAATACCCAACCAAATAACAAAGATAAAATAACAAATAATCCTATAGAGCCAAAAAAGTAATTTTAAACCTAGCTTCTATAGGAATTAGGAAACTCCCCTTTGCAAGGAGTGCGTCGAATTGATGACGCGGGTGCGTGAGCCACGCGACGGCGCAAAGTCGCTCTTCATGAACTACGGCGGGAGAGCGGGTGCGCAAAGGGAATTTAGCTCTCTGGATGATGGAACTTAAGCTTGGAGAGCAAGAGCTTTTCTTGGACACAAAAGAGTAGAAAGTATGTTGCTTAGGTGTATGTTGGTGTGCAAAGGCTCCCCTCTATTTATAGAGGCCTTAGGAAGGCTTAGGAAAGCTTCCATAGCCGTTGGGTGCAAAGCCCAAGTGAATCAACCCGAAATCAGGAACAATCATTGCACTGACAAGGATATCAGACGTCTGATCCTGGCATCAGGCGCCTGGAAGATCACTTTAAGACGTCTGAAAATAAGGTCAGACGTCTGATTTTGGGCGGATCTCTTCCTGACTTGAATCAGATCTAAACAGGGTTCTTGTGCAAGTCCATCAGACGACATACAGGACGTCTGGCACTATGTCTGGACGCCTGGAAACCTACTTTTTCGTGGGAATGAATTTGCAACGGCTAGAAAATCTATGAGAAGAGATTTTCGGGTCAGTCGAGGCAATACGGTCAATTATCAGACGTATGGAAAGGCTTAAGGACGTCTGATAAGGCTCTAACGGTCATATCCTTGAGTGTATGCTAAAACAGCCAACGGTCCACTAATTGGACGTCTGGCAAGGTCATTAGGCATCTCCTAAGACGTCTGGAAATGCGGTCTGGATGTCTGATTTCATCAGACAGAACTAACTATGTCCAGCCTAAATGTTATCAGACATCTGAATCAATAGTCAGACGTCTTAAAACACATTATCAGACGTCTGATTTGGGAATTAGACGTCTGGAAATGGTGTTTGAACCTTATATTGGTTTTCTAAGTTCTCTACAGAAAACCTAAGTATCTTAGGGTTGTGCCGGTGTTCCTAGGACTACTGTTAGGGTACTTTGAGGCTCTTTAACATAATGTTCTACGAAAATAAAGAGCAAGAAAATAAAGACAAAAGTACATGAAAGGAATAAATAGAATTCTATCATATTCTTCTGGTCCTTCCATCTTCAATCTATTGCTCCTCGCGAATCTCCTCTGCTCTCCATCAAGCTCCTCCAATCCGTCCTAGATGCGAGCTCGAATTCCATCTAATCACGTCTACATTTGCAATTGACCTAAAATCTAAGACTCCAAGTGCAAATGTTAAATAACACGTGTTTGTTATCATCAAAACAAATGATCGTGGTGCTCAAGCACCAACAATATGCATAACAAACTCAAAGAGGATCGAAGCCGGTCCAAAAAGATGTACCTGGGAAAAGCTCCGAGTACCGCTCCCGCATCGCCGCCTCAGGCTCCCAGGTAGCCTCCTCGTACCGCTGGCTCCTCCACAAAACCTTTACCAGGGCTACTTGCTTTCGTCTCGGATTGCGGACGGCTCTGTCGAGAATCTGCACTGGCCGCTCGGGGTAGGTCAGGTCGTCGCCCACCTCGATGCTCTCGTGACTCAGGACGTAACTGGGATCGGCGACGTACTTCCTGAGGTTGGACACGTGGAACACGTCGTGCACACCAGAAAGCTGGGGAGGAAGGGCAAGCTTGTAAGCAACGGTCCAACCCGCTTCAGGACCTCAAAGGGTCCCACGAACCTCGGTGCGAGCTTCCCTCTCACCCCAAACAGCTGCAGGCCCTTCATGGGCGAAACGCGAAGGAAGACGTGGTCTCCAACCTCAAACTACACCTCTCTGCGTTTCCGATCTGCATAGCACTTCTGCCTGCTCCTGACAGTGCGGAGTCGCTTGTGAATCTGCTTGACTACCTCCTGACTTTGCCGGATCAGCCTGGGGCCAACCTCCTACTTGGTCCCCACCTCAACCCAACTCAAGGGTGCCGTACACCTCCGTCCGTACAGAGCCTCATAGGGTGCCATGTCGATGCTCGAGTGATAACTATTATTGTATGCAAACTTCGCCAGGGGCAAGTGCTCCTCCCAAGAGCCCCTCCAGTCCAGTACACAGGCAAGCAAAAGGTCCCTAAGTGTCTGTATCATGCGCTCAGACTGTCCGTCCGTCTAGGGGTGGTAAGCTGTATTGAACCTCAACCGCGTCCCCAGGACCCGCTGAAACTCAGCCCAAAACTGGGACGTAAAGTGGGTATCCCTGTCGGATACGATCTCCCGCGGAACTCCGTCTAGACGTACCACGTGGCGGATATACCTCTCTGCCAACTGTGTTGGTCCCAAGGTGACTCGGATCGGCAAGAAACGCGTTGTCTTCGTCAATCTATCAATGATTACCCAGACTGCGTCGTGTCCCCGCTGGGTAACAAGTAAGCCCACCACCAAGTCCATGGTGATGCTCTCCCACTTCCACTCCGGCACTGGAAGTGGCTGTGGCGGCCCTGCAAGCCTCTGATGCTCGGCTTCCACCTGCTGGCACACTAAACACTACTGCACGAATTCACCCACATCCCGCTTCATCCCCTTCCACCAAAATTCGCGTCTCAAGTCATTGTACATCTTCGTGTTTCAGGGATGTATGGTGAATCTGGAACCGTGTGCCTTAGTTAGGAGCTCTCTCATCAGCTCCTCGTCTCCAGGAACGCACAAATGTCCCCTCTGTTGGTACTAGAGCACCACGATCATTTGTTTTGATGATAACAAAACACGTGTCATTTAACATTTGCACTTTGAGTCCAAGATTTCAGGTCAATCGCAAATGGATACGTGATTAGACGGAGTTCGAGCTCGCATCCAGAACGGATTGGAGGAGCTCGATGGAAAACAGAGGAGATTCGCGAGGAGCGATATATTAAAGATGGAAGGAAATGAAGAATGGGATAGATTTCCTTCTCTTGTACTTGTTGTATTTTTCGTTTCTTTTGTTGCTCTTTATTTCCTTAGATAATTATGTTAAAGAGCCTCAAAGCACCCTAACAGTAGTCCTAGGAACACCGGCACAACCCTAGGATACTTAGGTTTTCTGTAGAGAACTTAGAAAACCAATATAGGGTTTAAACAGCATTTCCAGACGTCTAATTCCAAAATCAGACATCTGTAAAGTGTTTTAAGACGTCTGACTGCTGATTCAGACGTCTGATAACTATTAGGCTGGACATAGTTAGTTCTGTCTGATGAAATCAGATGTCCAGACCTTAGACCAGACGTCTTAGGAGACGTCTGATGACTTTGCCAGACGTCCAATTAGTGGACCGTTGGCTGGCTTAATAAACAGTCAAGGATATGACCGTTAGAGCCTTATCAGACGTCCTTAGGCCTTTCCAGACGTCTGATAATTGACCGTTTTGCCTCGGCTGACCCAAAATCTCTTCTCAGAGATTTTCTAGCCGTTGCAACGTTTGGAAATCCATTCCCACAGAAAAAGTAGGTTTCCAGACGTCCAGACATAGTGCCAGACGTCCTATATGTCGTCTGATAGACTTACACAAGAACCCTGTTTAGATCTGATTCAAGTCAGGAAGAGACCCGCCTAAAATCAGACGTCTGACCTTGAAATCAGACATCTTAAAGTGAACTTCCTGACGTCTGATGATATAATTAGACGTCTGATAAGCCTGTCAGAGCAATGGTTATTCCTAATTTCGGGCTGATTCTCTTGGGCTTTGTTCCCAACGGCTATAGAACCTTTCTTAAGCCTTCCAAAGCCTTCCTAAGGCCTCTATAAATAGAGGGGAACCCTTGCAAAATAAATACACACCAAGATACACTAAGAGAAACACAAGACACACTTAAGCAACATAGTTCCACTCTCTTGTGTCCTAGATAGCTCTTGCTCTCTAAGCTCAAGTTCTACATCTTGAGAGCATCAAGCTATTGCGCACCCGCTCTCCTGCGGTAGTCCACGAGAGCAAAGTTGCGCTGTCGCGTGGCTCACGCACCGCGTCATCAACTCGACGCACTCCTTGCAAAGGGAAGTTTCCTAATTCCTATAGAAGCTAGGTTCATAATTACTTTGTTGGCTCTATAGGATTACTTGTTTATTTTATCTTTGTTATTTGGTTGGGTATTCGCTTTGCGAATTCCCGTCTCCTTCGCAAGACAAAATCCTTCTCGTGAAGAGAAGGGGTTGAGGTATGCTACCATCGTCTAAGTAGCGTGGTTGTATTGGGGTTGAATCACCCTCGTTTAAAGTGATTCGGTTTAGTGGATTTTGATCAACTTGGTTGATCAGAAAATCCTAACTCGAGAGGGTTAGGTGGTGGTTTTCTCCCGGTTTGGGTTTCCACCTAAAAATTCTTGTGTACTTGTGTGATTGCTTTTTTGTGAAGATTGTTTATTTTATTTCCGCAATTATTACGTCACCCCCTCTTGGTAGGGCCGAAAATTTCACCCTCATGCGTGGCACCTGGTCTGTAAAAGAGAAGTCCCCCGAGTCTCCTGATAGTACTCTGTCACGCAAGGACTGCAAGTATGGGTTGGCCATCTGTCCTGTGATGATGCGATCTATCAGCTCTGGCCTCGTCTGTCGTGTCACAATCACTACCCCACAGTGCCCCCGTAACTCTAGGGTTCGCCAACTGCCCATCTCCTCAAAGAGGCTCCAACTCTGCACCTGTAAACTGGCCAAGTGTGCGAGTGCCTTTCGGCTCAAGGCGTCAGCCACCACGTTGGCCTTTCCCGGGTGGTAGAAAATGCTGCAATCATAGTCCTTCAGGAGCTCCAACCAACGTCTCTGTCTCATGTTGAGCTCCTTCTGATCAAACAAGTATCTGAGGCTCTTGTGATTTGTGAAAATCTCGAAGGTCTCACCGTACAAGTAGTGCCTCTAGGTCTTCAGCGCGAAGACGACAACTGCCACCTCCAGGTCGTGGGTAGGGTAGCTATGCTCATGGGGCTTCAGTTGCCGCGAAGCGTAAGCGACAATGTGACCCCTCTACATGAGCACACCCCCTAACCCCTACAAGGAGGCGTCCGTGTACACAATGAACCCACCACTATTGTCTGGGATGGTGAGCACGGGAGCCGAAGTCAGCCTCTCCTTCAGCTCCTGAAAACACGCCTCACAGGCGTTTATCCAAGTGAAGGGCACGTCCTTCCGGGTCAACTGTGTCATAGGACGTGTAATCAATGAAAAGCCCCTGATAAACCGCCTGTAGTAGCCTGCCAGTCCCAACAAACTACAAATCTCAGTAACCGTACGTGGTCTCTCCCACCTGAGCACTGCCTCGACCTTGGCTAGGTTCACAACCAAACCATCCCCAGAGATCACATGACCTAAGAAGGTCACCTCCCTCAACCAGAACTCGCACTTGCTGTATTTGGCGTACAGCCTACGTTGTCTCAGTGTGTCCAGAACCATCCACAAGTGCTGTCCGTGCTGTGTCTGATCTCTAGAATAGATGAGCACATCATCAATGAAAACCACCACGAACTGGTCCAAGTACGATCTAAACACCAGGTTCATCAAGCCCATGAAGGTGGCAGGGGCATTGGTCAGCCCAAACGGCATGACCAGAAACTCGTAGTGTCCGTACCGGGTGCGGAAAGCTGTCTTGGAGACGTCTGCCTCCTTGATCCTCAACTGGTGGTATCCAGACCTCAAGTCGATCTTGGAGAATACCGTGGCACCTCGCAGCTGGTCAAATAAGTCATTGATCCTCGGCAGCGGATATCTGTTCTTGATGGTGATCCTATTCAGCTGTCGGTAGTCCACACAAAAGCGTAGGGTACCATCCTTCTTCTTCACAAACAGTACCGGGGCTCCCCAGGGAGACGCGCTAGGCCTCACAAAGCCCTTCTCCAAAAGACCCTGCAACTGAGACTTGAGCTCTCGCAGCTCAAGTGGTGCCATCCTGTATGGTGCTGTGGAGATGGGGCTGGTCCCTTGTACTAGTGAGATCTCAAACTCGATCTCACGCTCGGGTGGTAGTTCTAGCAACTCGTCTGGGAACACGTTGGGGTATTCTCTGACCACCGGGATACTCTGGAAATCTGCCACAGGGCTGGGCTTTGCCACCACACAAGCTAGGAAGCCCTCACACCCCTGGCTCAAAAGTCTCGCCGCCCGAAGTGCAGAAATGAACTTGAAGCCTCCGTCCACTAGCTGACCGTGGAACTCGAAAGAAGGCAACTCTGGTATGGAGAAGACGATCTTTCTCTCAAAACAGTCCACCAAGGTGTGGTAAGCAGACAACCAGTCCATCCCCAGAATTACGCCAAAGTCCTCCATCTGTAACATAATCAGGTCAGTGGGAAGGCTGTTGAAAGATGAATGGCAGGCAACTCGTGGTGCGTTGTATTTATTATAGTATGGTCGTAATAGTATAAGCTACGGTTGTCGCCATCATTTTCAATTTTTACTCGGAAAAGGTTTCCCGAGGTCGAACTCAGGGAGCAAACTTATAATTCTAGAAGTACAATGTTTCTGTTACAAAAATTAGAGAGAGAGAGAGAGGGAGGTAGATTGGTCTCTTGGCTTTTTCTTCTCTTCTTTCTCTCTTGCAGTCTTTCTTCTTCTTTTTCTTCTCTTCTCTTTGCTTTGATCGTCTTCAGCTCTTCTGTCTTCTTCCTTCTTTTCTTTCTTTCTTTCTCTTCTATTCTTCTTCTTTTCTTTCTTTCTTCTTCTGCGGCGCCTGTTCTTCTTTCCTTCTTCTTGTCTTTTTCTTCAGAGCGTCGTTTGATTTCTCAATTAGACGACTTAAGTAGCATCTGCTACAGTGCTTCCTTGGTGCTCCCTCTTCTGCTTCTTTCTTCTTCTTTTTGCAGTCCTTCTTCTTCTTTTGCTTTGCTTCGAGCAGCCAAGGCTTTGGCTGCTTCTTCCTTCTTTTTCTTCTCCTTCCTCTTCTACGGTCTTCTTTCTCTCCTTCTTCTTCTTCTTCCTGCACACTCACATAGCCTGGTCAGACCAAAAACCTAACCCTACCCTCCCCCGCATCTCTCTCTCTCAGATTTCTCTCGTAGGATCGCTCTCCCAGAGCCGGGTATTCGGGTACGGGTTCGCGCCCGGGTCCAGGCCCACCGGCGTGCGGTGGTGGGCGAGGAGTCCAGGTCGGGTATACGGGTCGGGCCAGGTCCGCGGGGGGTGGTCGCGGACGAGGCCGGGTGAAGCGGGTGAGAGGGACCTCACCCCGCGGTCAGGAGGCGAAAAGGCTAAGGCACTTTTCCAATTTATGCACGGGCGGCGTTTCGAAATCCCACGATGTGGGACTATCTTTTGTGCTGTCTTCGCGTTCGCCCGTAGGACGACTCCACCTCGCCCTCTGATCGGCTGCAGCCGATGTCGGTGCCAACTGAAGAGGCAGAAGCCTTCACGGACTTCGCCCCAACCTGCAGCACCTGGGAACCTGGGACTGCAGGGTTTGGAGCTCGCCTCGAAGCTGCTTCAGTCGTTGTTAATGGCAGCTGGTGCAGCGGACCTGTTAGACAGAAACACGGTCCTTCGGCCTAATCAAACTAGCGGGGGACCTTTGCCGTGGCACGGCGAGGGTGGCACGGGGTGTAGCAGGTCGTGGGGCGGCGTATGGCAGCGGGGCTAGGTCGAACAGCGACCGGAGAAATGGGTCTGTTCGGGGGAGTGTGGTGGGGGTGTGGAGCAGTAATGGGTGAGCGGAGGTTGCTCAGGGTGATGAGGCGGAGGTTCTGTGAGGGTCGACGAGGCGTGTGGGGCTGTGGAGCGATGGGGCATCTCGCCGGAGGGTAGCCGGAGACGAAGGGGGTGACAGTGGACAGGAGTGGTCGAGGGCTTAATTGAATGTAAAATAGTGAGGAAAAGGAAGAGGGGGAGGTGGGGAGAAGTTCTGACCTAGTTGTAGGGACGAAGGGGGCCGGAGCAAGGCGGCAGTCGTATCGACTGTCGCTGGAGAAGAAGACGCCTAGAGGGAGAGGGCGGCGGCAAGGAGAGAGCGGGAGGGCCCGTGCTGGATACAGCGCGACGCGGGAAGAGCAGGCGAGGGTGGCTCTACTGCTGGTATTGCAGCAGAGCGACGAGGAGGGGGAGGAAGAACTGCCGGAGCTGGAGGGCTTTTGCCAGAGTGGGAAGAGAGGAAAGATGGGGGTGTTTCTCCGTCAGGACCGAGTTGCCTTCTTCTGCAGGCGGAGGCGGCGTTTATAGAGGCGAAAGTGGTGAGGTGGGCGGAGGGAGGCGACGTGCCTCCCTCGCTGGAGGACGGCCGGAGTAGGGACCCATACCTTCCGCGCGTTCGCACGGAAGGTGTGAGCTACTGCAGAGATCGTGGAGGTGTCCCTGCGACAGCAGACATCGCAGGGAACACCCCGTTGAAAGGTCAGAGGGCCTCCCTCACCCTGCGTGGCGCCATGCTCCGCTCAAAGTCGCCGGAGCATGGCGCTGCTCAGGGTTTTGCAGGGAGGACCTAAATGCAAAGAACGATGAAGACTTAGAGGTCAAAACGTGAGGGTTTCAAAAGTTGAGGGTCAAAAAGTAATAGATGAGGACCAAAATGCAAAGTCGGTCAAGAAGGTCTCTTCTTAGGCTCAAGTTTTTATACATGACTAAATAGGACCTAAGGATTCTAATGGTGAATTTTATTTCTAGATCAGACCTTTTTTGACTGGTCAATTTACGTAAAAACCCAAATTAAATCATTAATTGGGCATGGTTCTCAATGTAGGTCAAAATGGGTTCCCAAGGCCAAATTGAAGGTTCTAAACCCTAGAGATTATTTTTATATGAATTTTAGAGGGTTTAGTAAATTTTTACTTTTCCTTGAACCTCGTGAATTGAAGTGGATTTGTTTTAGGGTTATAGGATGTCATTTAATTCCTTGGAGTTGCTGTAGCCCTAGTTGAATCAACTCATACCACTTTCCTTCTTATTAGGTTAGTTTGACCTATGTTTGGACCCTAAGTTACCCTGTTTACAGATTGTGTTGGTGAAATTGCATTTTTACCCATTAGTTCCTATTTTCTTCACAAACTCAGAATTCTCTGAGTCAAGCCTTTCTATAAGTTATGTAGGAGCTTTTTCTTGTAAATCTAGGTTAGATGATGCTAGTTTAGGGTTCATGATGAGGTTCTCATATGCTGTGTCCCCCAACCCTGACCTCGCAACCCATGTATACCTCCTCAGCTACAAACAGCTGACCACTCAGACCTCTAATCACGAACGGATCCTCTAACAGCATATAATCCTGGCCCAAACTAACCGCTAAACTGGCAGTGACAAACGAGTGCATTGCGTCGGAATCGAAAAGCGTGTAAATGAGTCTGCCGAAAAGTGAAACCATACCTGCCACCACATATCCCGAAGCTTTGGCATCCCTGTGTGTCAGGGCGTTGATACGCCCCTCAGCCCTAGGTGCGAACGAAGCAACCACACTCTGCGTCAGACGGGTAGCTATTGGCTAGTACCCTCCTTGTGACTGTTGTCCTCCTCCTCGCGCCTGGAAACCACGGCCTCCTGCTCGCCCTCCAGTGCTCGACACGAAAAGAATCTGCTGACCTCCTGCCCTAGACGGGCAGTCCCTCCTGATGTGGCTCGGCTGGCCACACTGGTAGCAGAGGGGAACCCGACTCCCGCCCTCAGTGGGTCCCCGCTGTCGGCTCGGCGGGGGTCCGGTGTTAGCAACTGGCCCCTGTCGAGGACCCCCAAAGGCCACTGATGGCCTTGCAAAACATGACGGCTCTCCTGCAGGCGCCACATGTCTCCTATCGCGTTGGCCCTGTGAGAAGTCTGGCTGGTAGGGCCTCTTTCGCCCGCTGTCAGTATCTCGCGCGGACGGGTTGGTCTCTTCGTATGTCATGGCTGCCTCCACCACCCTCAAGAACGTAGGCAGCTTCAGGGGTTTGATATACCCCCGAATCGCAGGCCGGAGCCCCTCGATGAACCTCCAAAGGTGCTCCTCCTCAGTGGCCACTACTGTCGCTGCGAAGCGAGACAGCTCTAGAAAACGCGTGTGGTACGCGCTCACGGTCATCGTCCCCTGCGAAGCGTGTGGTACGAGCGTGAAGACGATAGCCGCCAGCTCTAAGTCATGAGTAGGGTAGTTATGCTCATGGGGCTTTAGTTGCCACGAAGCGTAAGCAACAACGTGACCCCGCTGCATGAACGCACCCCCTAACCCCTGCAAAGAGGCATCCGTGTACACAACGAACCCACCACTGCTGTCTTGAATGGTAAGCATAGGAGACGAAGTCAGCCTCTCCTTCAACTCCTGAAAACATGCCTCACAAGCGTCTGTCCAAGAAAAGGGCACGTCCTTCCGGGTCAACTATGTCATGGGACGTGCAATCTGTGAGAAACCCCTGATAAACCACCGGTAGTAACCTGCCAGTCCCAAGAAACTGCGGATCTTTGTCACTGTATGTTGTCTCTCCCACCTGAGCACTGCCTCTACGTTGGCTGGGTCCACAGCCAAGCCATCCCCTGAAATCACATGACCTAGAAAGGTCACCTGCCTCAACCAGAACTCGCACTTGTTGTATTTGGCATACAGCCTACGTCGTCTTAATGTATCCAAAACCATCCGCAAGTGTTGTCCGTGCTGCGCATGATCCCGTAAGTAGATGAGCACATCATCGATAAATACTACCACAAACTGATCCAGATATGGTCTGAACACCCGGTTCATCAAATCCATGAAAGCGGCGGGGGCATTGGTCGGTCCAAACGGCATGACCAAAAACTCGTAGTGTCCGCATCAGGTGCGGAAAGTTGTCTTGGAGACATCGGTCTCCTTGATCCTCAACTAGTGGTAGCCAGACCTCAAGTCTATCTTGGAGAAAATCGTGCCACCTCGCAACTGGTCAAACATATTATCAATCCTCGACAGCGGATACCTTTCTTGATGGTGACCCTATTCAGCTGTCTGTAGTCTACATAAAGGCGTAGGGTACCATCCTTCTTCTTCACAAATAATACCGGGGCTCCCCACAGAGACGCACTGGGCCTCACAAAGCCCTTCTCCAGAAGGTCTTGCAACTAGGACTTGAGCTCTCACAGCTCAAGTGGTGCCATCCTATAAGGTGCTGTAGAAATGGAGCTGGTCCCCGGTACCAGTGAGATCTCGAACTCGATCTCACCCTCAGCCAGTAGTCCTGGCAGTTCCTCTGGAAACACGTAAGGGTACTCGCTGACCACCGGGATGCTCTGAAAGTCTGCCATGGGGCTGGGCTCTGCCACTACACAAGCCAGGAAGCCCTCACACTCCTGGCCCAAAAGTCTTGCCGCCTGAAGTGCAGAAATACACCTGAAGCCTCCGTCCACTGGCTATCCGTGAAACTCAAAAGAAGGCATCTCCGGCATGGAGAAGTCAATCTTCCTCTCAAAACAGTCCACCAAAGCGTGGTAAGCGGACAACCAATCCATCCCCAGAATCACGCCAAAGTCCTCCATCGGTATCACAATCAGGTCAGCGGGGAGGCTGTGTCCCCCAACACTGACCTCACAGCCTATGTAAACCTCCTCAACTACAAACAGCTGACCATACAGATCTCTGATCACGAAAGGATCCTCAAACAACACACAGTCCTGTCCCAAACAGACAGCAAAACTAGCAACAACAAACGAGTGCGTGGCGCCGGAATCAAAAAGTGTGTAAACTAGTCTGCCAGAAACTGTAACTATACCTGCCACCACTGAACTTGACGCTCTGGCGTCTCTGTGTGTCAGGGCGTTAATACGCCCCTCAGCCCTCGATGCGGAAGAAGCAGCCACACTCTGCGTCGGACGGGTAACCGCTAGCCAGTACCCTCCCCTCAACAGCTGTCCTCCCCCACGCGCCTGGGAACAACGACCTCTTGCTCGTCCTCCAGCGCTCAGTGAAGGAAGCATCTGCTGACCTCCAGCCCTAGACAGGTAGTCCCTCCTGATGTGGCCTGGCTGACCACACTGGTAGCAAAGGGGAACTCAACTCCCGTAGTTGATAGGTCCCTACTGACTGCTAGGCGGGAGTCCAGTGCTGGCAGCTGGCCCCTATTGGGGGCCCCCAAAGGCCACTGATGGCCCCGCAAAGCGTGACGGCTCTCCTGCGGGTGTCGCATGCCTCCTCTCTCGCCGGCCCTGTGAGTAGTCTGGCTGGTAGGGCCTCTTTCGTCCACTGTCAGTGTCACGTGCGATCGGGTTGGTCTCCTCATATGTCATAGCTGCCTCCACCACTCTCGAGAACATAGGCAGCTTCAGGGGTTTGACATACCCCCGAATAGCAGGTCGGAGCCCCTCAGTGAACCTCCACAGGCGCTCCTCCTCAGTAGCCACAACCGTCGCGACGAAATGAGACAGCTCCAGAAAACGCGTGTGATACGTGCTCATAGTCATCGTCCCCTGGTGGAGAGTGTGGAACTCTCGCCTCCTCTGATCCTGCCACGTCTGTCGGAAGTACTGCTCGTAGAAGAGGATGACAAACTGGTCCCACGTCGGCTTTGCCCCCTCTTGACCTCTGACCGTCCTCCATCACCTGCGTGACGCGCTCTCTAGTTGGTATGTGGTAAAAGCCACGTGGCACTCCGCAGGGGGGCGAAGGGTGTCAAACACCTTCTTGATCTGCTCAAGCCAGTCCTCTGCCTCGGTCGGGTCCACATCCCCCTTGAAGGAGGGGGCTTCAGCTTTCGGAACTATCCGAAAAGCTCATAATGGCGCTGAAGTGGGGAAACGGGTACACCTCCAGGCAGGGAGGGCTCGTGCTCAGAAGTGTCAGAGTGCAGTGGGGGCGGTGTAGGACCACCCCCTCCCCCACGTCCAGTGTTGCGTCTATCTCGTGGTCCCACAGAGGACTCCCCCTCCACGTCTCCAGGGAAAGGCACCCGTGGAGGCGGGTGGAGCTCCTCTCACACAATCTCCCGTATCAGTTGGGCGAGGTCCTAGGCCTGAACGCCCAGAAGAAGTGGCTGATCCACAGAAATTTCGGGCTCAGCACGTCCGCCCCTCCAACTTCATCCACGGCCGCATCCACGACCCGCCTCAATGACTCCACGTCAAGGCGTCTCCTGCAAGGAAACGCGAATAGCAGAACAGGAAAACGTCAATCTCAACGGACACTCAGCAAAAGAACCTCAGAACAAATGTCAAGAGGTACGTTGTGGTGGTTACTCTAGTTACAAGCACGTTAATTGGTTATTCTCAAGATAGTTGGTTCACTTCTCGGGACGACCTTACACTGATACCATCCTGTTATGACCCGGTTCCCGAATCCCCATAGGACACGAGACTGGACCGACTCGATTGATCCCAAGACCCAGTCGTCCAACGAGAAAGTAACCAAAAAGTAGGAAAGTAAATCACATTCACTATGCTAAGCAACTAACAGTAACAAAAGTACAGCAGTAAAGAAGTAAAACTACTATAGTGCACACCACCACAATAGTAGAAAAGTAACCAGGTACAAGAATATAAAGTACAAGAGGTAAGAGTATAAAGGTGCAAGAGACTACTCACTATAAC
Source organism: Thalassia testudinum (assembly GCA_037157565.1). Lineage (NCBI taxonomy): Eukaryota > Viridiplantae > Streptophyta > Magnoliopsida > Alismatales > Hydrocharitaceae > Thalassia > Thalassia testudinum. The sequence goes on from JAZHRO010000036.1 coordinate 192,448,108, forward strand.
AGAAAAGAGTACAACAAGAAGCTACAACTACTCGGCTCTACTGGGCCCAACACCCTCTGCAGCCATAGGCTTCAGCTGCTCAACACCTGGACCTGAAAAGGGTTATGAGTACACCAAGTCAGCGAACGCTGAGTAGAGTAGCAACCAACTAACTAAAGTAGTAAAGGTGGACAGGTAGCTGTTGTTTTTCAATTACTTTCTTTAACTAATTATTCTTTTTCAGCACTTGGTTTATTTATCAGGTCTCTTTCTTGATCTCGAATGTTCCTCGTGGGAACGATCTTGATTGCAGTCTTTTCCAAGGAGCAGAAGGCGCACGTGGTACTCTCCTGGTCGGGAGAGTCCCCTGTGGTGATCCTACACCCAGTCAACCACCCCAAGGTCACAGACAGACGTAACGGTGACTACGGCACACGCGATAAACGCACGGGTAGCTACCCCTGACTGACATGCGGTCAGTCGTTTCCATTAGCGGGTGCGCCCAAAGCACAGCACGGAACCAGTATAGGGCCAAGCCCTCTCAATAACAGGGGTCTAGCCCCTCTCAGTAACCAAACAGGGGTCTCGCCCCTTCACAGTCCGCGCACCCTCGCCTGACTACCCTGGTTTGCCAAGTGGGCCTAACAAGTCGGTGTAGGGCGGCTAGCTGAACCCTAGGCCCCGTGGGGTGGCTAGCTCTCTCCCTACACTAGTAGCTCTCCCTAGTACAGTGTACGCGAGGGCCACTGAGTCGGTGCAAAGTGGCCAAACCCACCACAAGTCTCAACCCGAAGGTGGCAAGCACCCCTCTACACTAAGAGGTAACATGTGCTCCCCTTGGTACTACGTACTCAAGGGCCAGCACACTTCCCGACACATTTCCAGATCCATTCCATTTACTTCGACGAGCTCAACTCCTATTTCCCCATAAGGTTCATGCTTATATTCCTCAGGTCATGCCATACCAGGTTTCATCATTTCTATTTCCATTCTCATGTTATACATATGCAACTTGTATTTCTATCGTTCACATTTCCATACACAGGTTATACACAGGTAGCTCGTATTTCCATTATTCACGTTACCATTCTCAATTTATATACATGCAGCTCGTATTATGTCATTTAACGTATACAACAGGAATTTACATGCAACAGTTTGCTAGCACAAGTACTTTACATTTCACAAGAAACTGTTATTTATTTATAGGCAATTATTATCATTCTATCTACTAATTCAAGACTGCAATTCAATCATCCATTAAAGACATTTCAAGTATTTCTCATCCTCGGATTCATGCCATATCCTAGGTTCTAATCATTCATTCCACACATACATTTAGGTTTTAATTAAATTAAGGGAAAGCCACTCTACCAGTAAATCCAGGAGTAGTGGGAGCTTGAACGGCAGGCTTACGTGCCTCAGCAAGTCCCGAACCCGCAACGGAACGAGGTCCTATCACAAGGATCAATCACAAGAGAATACTCAGAACAGTATAGAAAGTCTTCTAACAAGTAGAGGAATTCATACGAAAAACATCGGTATCTTAATTGCGGAAAACATACCTCAAACGGACCCTAAACAGGTCAAAAATAGCGTTTCTGACTCAAATCAGATGTCTGGAACAACTTCCAGACATCTTAAAAGTGTCCAGTGCCATACCTCAAGCCCTGCACCGATCCTCAGACATCCAGGAACTCCTCTGGACCATCTGGACCCAATTCCAGATGTCCGACCACCTCTCTAGACGTCTGGAAGTGCTTCTCGTCGTCTGGTAGGTCACCCAGATGTCTGAAATGCGTGGGAGGACGTGTCCCGCGCCTTCCCGAAGTGAATTCTGCACGCAGATGTCTGATCTTCTCAAATCGACATGCAAAAGGGGTGTTGGCAGAGCGGCCTGCATGGCCGTATCCGCAAAGGGATGTACCTTCGCGAGACCTCCTCCTCAGACGTCTAGAACCCCCTCCAGACGTCGGCTCAGTCGTCTGGACGTCTCTCCAGACGTCTGATTCTGGGAAAAACCCAGAACCAGAACCTGCTTCTGCCTTCTCGCGCCGCGCGTGGCCATGTCGCGCCCTCTCGCCTGCAGCTCTGACTGCAGCAGTGTCGGGGAGGACCTCCCCAACGCACTCCTCCGCCTTGGGCACGCACCACTCCGGCCGTGCGCTCACCGGCGAGCTCCCACGCGAGCTCGCAAGCTCAACTCCTCCTCTCCTTCTCAAGCTGCTCCTCTCCTTCTCATGCCACTCCCGTGCTCTCGCTTGCTTTGCCGCTCTCGCTAGAGGGAAGAAGGAAGGTGGCTAGGAAGTGAGGGAAACGAAGGTGGAGGGGTTTATATAAGGTGGGTGTTTAGGGTTTTGCTGGGGCGGAAGAGAGAGAGGAGGGAAAGACGAGGGTACTATCTTCATGCAGACGCGAGTTTGTACCCAAGATTATTGATTTTCAGACGTATGGGAATGAGTCCAGGTGCCTTACCATACGTCTGACCCTCAGTCCAGACGTCTTGCCAGATGTCTGACCTAAAGTCCAAACATCTTAAAAGGCTTAAACAACACGGGTCTTAACGAGTTTTTGCTTGCGAGAAGATGTGGTAGAAAAACGAGTGAGAGAGAGAAAGAGAGAGAGAGAAAGAGAGAGTAGGGTTAGAGTCTTTTAAATCATAGCAATTACTCAAAGCAAGATGGAGAACAACATCAACATTATATTAAACATGCAAATCAAGTTTTACAAATACAACGGTAGCTAAATGATTAAATAACAAGGAAGTAAAGCTAGATTAAAGGGAAAGAATGAGAGAGGGGAGACAGCGAGGCGGCCACGGTGGTGGAAGGAGGCTCCGTCGGCGACTCATTGACTTCGTTGACTACAAGAGAGGCTAAAGGGGGCTAGGAGGGTGTTACAACACTTGCAAGGTGAATTCAATGCTTTACATGGGTGGTTGGGAGGGGTTTATATAGGGAGAAGAGGTTTCCATTTTAAGTATGGGCTTTAGCGACGTCCGGGACATCGCTAAACCCATGCTAAAAGTGTCGGTGAAGCCTTCTTCTCAACGGTCTTGTACAGGCGCTGTTCTTCTTCGCGCGCGCATTGTGGGCCGTCCAATTGAAGTTCGGACGGCTGAGATCTCGCGGATGGGTGCACTCGCGGATTGGTGCTGGGGCACGCACTGCTACCGCGTCATCGCGTGCGTTCGTCATCTGCGTCTAAGGGAGCGTCGCGTGGCTCAATCGTCGCCCTCCACGCGTGGATCTACGACCTTAATTGGTCGCGCTCGTGTGAGCATCAACTTAGGCAGCGCACGGGGTTTCGAACGCCCACCGCTGCCTTTGCAAGAGGGGCGCGACCCGCTGCGCTGTGCGAGCGAATGGTCGGGACGAGGAAGCAAGGCGCGTAGGCGGGGAGTGTGGCAGGGCCGTCCGATTAAAGATCAACAACCGAGATTCATCCTACGATGGAGGCGGTGGTGTTATGCTGCGGTTGAGGGGCGCAGGGATGCTGACACGTGGTGGCCTTGTGATCATTGATCCTCAGATCAACAGTCAGAACATCTTGGGCCAATTGTGGGAGTTCCAGATGTCGGATTCAGCTGATTTCCAGTTCGGTGGACTCCGTTCGTCACTCTGAGTCCATCCGTGCGGTCCGATCACTCATCTAAGGCCTGTTTTGACATGTACTTGTACACATGGCCGTTAATAATGCATTATAAGTAATCTTGATGTGCAATGCATGCGATGCTTCTATTCCTATTTATGATGTATCCTCTGTGCATTTTACCTTTAAGATCTTCCCCTTTTGGCAGAGTTAGTATTGTAAAATGTAGTGTTATCACGTAACGATATGCATCATCCAAGAGTTGGATTGCTCTATTGCGAGCGTTCTGGGAGCAAGGATAGTTGGCTCTTTCAGAGTCTGAAAGCAGATGTTCTCATCTTGCCCCTGAGGGGTGGCAGCAGCGAGTTCAGCCAACGCATTTGCCAAGGGGGTTGTCCGCTCGGGGCACCCACCTAATGGAGACAATCTTGAAATCCGCTAACTCATCCTTTACTTTGTTGGCGTATAACATTATGTCCGAATCCTAAGCGTGGTATTCACTGTTTATTTGGTTGGCCACTAGCTGGGAGTTTATGTGGACCTCGAGCGAGGCGGTCCCCATGGATTTTGCTACCATGATGCCTACCATCATGGCCTCGTATTTCCCTTGATTATTGGATGCAAGAAAGTCCAATTTTGTGATGTACTTATGAGTAACGCCCTCGGAGGTGGTTAGGACTATCCTGGCCCCATACCCTGTTGTCATGGATGAGCCGTCGACGTATAGTCGCCAAGGGAGTGAGAGGGAGGCATCAAGATCAGTGAATTGGGCCACAAAGTCCACTAGGACTTGTGCCTTAATTGCCCTTCATAGCTGATATTTAGCGTCGAATTCAGCTAGTTCCATAACCCATCTGATCTGTCGTGCTGACCCCATGGGCTTATGTAACATTCACAGAAGGGGTAGTCTGACAAGACCTTTACTGTGTGCTCTTGGAAGTATAGGCGTAGCTTCTGAGCCACTGTGACAAGAGCTAGCCCTAACTTTTCGATGACCATGTACTTGGCTTTTGCACCTTGAGAAGTTTTGCTGGTGAAGTACACGGGTCGCTGAACTCTGCCTCGATAGCTGACTAAGATGACGATGACGACCGATGTAGAGGTCGCTAAGTATAGAAAGAGAACTTCCCCGTGCTGGGGGGACATCAGAACAGGGGTACTTCGGAGTGTACTCTTGACTTTCTCCAAGGCCTTCTAGCAGTGGGGAGTCCAATGAGCGGTGTTATAGCCTTTACTCTTTTTTATCCACTCAAAGAAGGGTAGACATTTGTCGGATGATCGGGAAAAGAATCGGCCTAACGAGGCGATCTTGCCGACCAATGACTATCACCCTTTCAGCACGCCTGGTAGTTGTAGGTCTTCAATTGCCTAGATCTTATCCAGGTTGGCTTCGATTCCTCGGATAGAGACCAAGAACCCGGAAACTTACCAGCTGAGACCCCAAAGGTACACTTGTCGGGGTTCAGGCAGAGGCGTGTGTTCCTTAGAATTTGGAACACTTTGGCCAAGTATTTTAGGTGTTACGGGAAGTTTGATTCCTTCACAAGCATATCATCGATATACACCTCAAATGATTTTCCTATTATTTTTGCGAAAATCATGTTTACAAGGCACTAGTATGTGACCTCAGCATTTTTTAGGCCGAAGGGCATGACTCTATACTATAACAGGCCCTTGTCAGTGATGAAGGAGGTGTGAGGCTCATCGGCTGGGGTGAGGCTGATCTGGTGGTACATGCTGTACGCGTCTAAGAAGGACATGTGGGATTGTCCACTACAGGAGTCCACTAGGGAGTCCAGCCTTGGTAAGAACTTGTCTGTTGGGTAGGCTTCGTTTAGGTTGGTGAAATAGACGCACATGTGCCACTAACCGTTGGCCTTTTTCACCATTACGACGTTCGAGAGCCATGCTGAGTATAAGGATTCTTCAATGAATCCTGCATCCATGAGCTTTTGTACCTCAGCCTCGGCCGCCTGCACTACTTGGCCGACTTGTGCTTGCACGCCTACCTGACTGTGCGGGTGCCCGCCAGAATGTTCATGTGGTGCTGAATCAGGGACGGGTCCACCCTGGGTAGGTCATTGGCGGACCAAACAAAGATGTCTACGTCGGCCTAAAGCAAGAGTAGTAGTTCCTACATTTCAGAGTGCGCAAGGTCCGCTCAGACCCGGACGAGCTTGGTAGCATCGTCGGGATAAATCTGTATGGCCATGGCTGAAGAGCCTGGCTGTAATCCTGAAGTTGCCGGCTGATTGGCAGGGATGGTCTCCTATAGGATCGCCTAGACTTGGTTTCTTTTCTTCCACCACTTTCGTGACTTAAGGGGCTTCGGTTCCAGAGACCACTCACGCTCGATTTGAAGGAGCTCGCACCTGGCCAGCTGATCTCTGTGCACTATTTCGACTCCGTGTGAATACTAAAAAAGCACAAATTAGAAGTATGAGGAGGGGATCAGTCGAAAGGAGTGGGTTGTGGTATGGTTGAGGATGCCGTTGAAAGCTGTCAACCCAGCCACTAGGAATGTGGTTGTGCAGCTGAGGTACCTGTCTCCATCGCAGACGGATAAAGGGAGGTTGATTTCCCCTTTCGGCATTATATTGTGGTTGCCGAACCCGACCACCGGGTGAACCTATGGGGGTAGGTGCGTGTTATCTGCTCGAAATCAGGTTTTAAATCGTTGCGTTGTAGTATAGTTGAAATCTCGAAAAAAACAAATAAAATTTATATTCGAAAAATTCCAAGGTCGTTCGTTGGGAGCAAGTAGGAATGCAATTCTCAAGATTGCAATTTAAAATAATAGAGATAAAAAATTATAATCAAAAATTGATTTAGAATAATGTGGCAATAAAATCAAGCATCAGACTACAAAAAGAATGGAGTAAAATGGTGATTTGAATAACCAATTACTCCCTACAATAATATCTACTGGAACTCAATAGTTATATATGAAATAAACTCAAATCATCCATCTGATGGTAGGATCAGACGTCTTAAATGTCTGATTCTACAGTGCTCTTCTTCTCCTTTCTCTGATTTATTCTTTTATGCGACTCTTCTTCTGTTCTTCTTCTGCTTCTTTGCTCTGTTCTTCTTCCTTCTCTTTCTTTCTCTGCTCTTCTTACTCTTCTTCTGCTTCTCTACTCCGTTCTTCTTCCTTCTCTTTCTTTCTCTGCTCTTCTTACTCTTCTTCTGCTTCTCTACTCTATTCTTCTTCATGCAGAGGGGGAAGGATCCTCAATTTTGGCAAAATGTCAGCCAATCCTTCTCAAAGCAAAACCCTCCCCTACCCCGCGTAGATTCTCCTCTCTTTCTCTCCTTGGGACACGCTCTCCCAGAGACTCCAACAGTACTGGATTATCAGGTTTTCAGACCTAGAGAGCACCCAAATCCAGGGCTGCAGGCGTGGGTCGCAGCCGAGGAGTGTTCAGCTTAGGCAGGTATTCAAATCAGGCCAGATCCACAAGGTCAGAGTTGTGGATGAGGCCAAGTAGGGGTGCGGGGGACCTCACCCCACAAGTGATTTGAGGCGATAAGCCTCTATCACTTTCCCTCTTATGCGGTCGCAAGTGCTTGTGAACTTTCGAGGTGGGACTAAAGTCCCACCCTTCTTTGCGTGATCGGTAGCAGGTGGAAATCTCCTCAATTGAAGCTGAATTGAATGGTGTGGTTCCCAATTGACCACCTGGGCGTGTGCTTGGAAGCCTTCTGCACAACCTGGGGAAGTTGCCTGGGGCTCGCGACACTACGAATGAAGGTAGCGATGGCGAAGGTAGTGGAGCTCCGGCAAGGACACCTGCAGATAGGAATACGACCTTGCGGCCAAGTTAAAATACTTCACGACCTTCACCGGACCATGGCGAATGTGTGGGAGGCGGTGGCATGTTGTGAGAGGGCATATGGTGGCGTATGGAGGTCGAAGATGGTGGTGCGGCAGTGGGTAGGTAGTCAAGGTGTTAGAATGAGTAATAGGGGAGGAGTTGTTAGGGCTTTTGTGCGATGGAGCACGACAAAGCTTATGGAGGTGATAGCGATGTGATTCGTGTAGTGTGGCGGTGAGTAGGTGTCCCCGGAGGCGGAGAAGATGAAGTGCATTGAGGGAGAACGGTGGTTGTGCATATGTGTAGAGAGTGGGAAAGCAAAATAAAAAGAGGGAGAGAGCAAAAGAGAGACTTAGCGAGGTGGTAGGGAGGCGGAGGGCTCCGATGTTGATCGACCGGAGCTGGAGAAGGAGGAAGAAGCGGCGATTCAGACGGAGGAACGCCCTCCCTTTGGCTGGGGAGGTTCACGACAAAGAGAGGGAGAGCTTAAGCCATCTAATTTGATGGTTGGACGGCCGGAGGATGGAGATCTAGAGAGGTCACCGAAGTAGGGTTTTTTGGTGGCCAGAGGAGGGGGATTAAGATGATTTGACTCCCAAAAACTTACTGAGGAGCATGGCTGTGCACCAGGGGCTCCTTTTATTGGGTTCAAGAGGTCAGTTTGAGCTTGGAAGCCAAGCTTCCAAGCTTAGGAAATGTCGCCGGAGATGGAAGTTTTGAGATACCCAAATCTCTCATGCATTCGCATGAGAGATTGGGAAAGTTTTAGGGCACATGGACAAATTGAATGGGAAGATGACTCCTCAAGGAATCTCCCTTCCAATTTTGGAAGGGATTGATTGAGCAAAGAAGGAGTTCTCTTCAATCAAAGGTCGCCGGAGAAGGATTCCTTCGCGATAATGGTGGAGGAACCTATTTGCAAAGAGTGACGACAATGATAGGGGCCATTTTTTAAGGAATTCAAAAGTTAGGGGCATGTGTGAGAGAAAAGACTCAGACTGGACTAACATGCAAACTTGGTCAAGATAATCTCAGATTGGGTCCAAATTTTGATACAAACCTAATTTTGACCTAAGGAATCCAATGGTGATGTTGGATTTTGGTTTTCACCACGTTTGAATGGGTAATTTATGCAAAAACCTACATTAGGGCAAATGTCTGTCTAAGACTCTATTTGAGGTCAAGACAAGTTCTGATGGTCAAATTGAAGGTACTAAACCCTAGATAATATTTTTATATGAATTTTAGAGGGTTTAGGTGAATTTTATCTTGTCCAGAACCTCAGTTAATTAAGTGGATTTATTTTTAGGGTTTCAAAAGTTATTTAATTCTCAAAATACATGAAAACCCTTTTTTGTCTATTTTAACCCACTTGTTAGCCTTTTAGGACCATTTTGACCCTTAATTAACCCCTGAGAAAACCCATGGTTGTACTACATTCAAGATATGATGGTAAAAGTGCAGTTTTAACCCTCTTTCCTTGTCTTTCTCTCAAAATGGATTTGAAGTGAATTATGGCTCTCTGGCAGTTATGTAGGAGCATTTACCAACTTAATCAAATCAAAATAAGCTAGTTATTGTTGGTGCTAGAGCACCACGATCATTTGTTTTGATGATAACAAAACACGTGTCATTTAATATTTACGCTTTGAGTCCTAGATTTCAGGTCAATCGCAAATGGATACGTGATTAGACGGAGTTCGAGCTCGCATCCAGGACGGATTGGACGAGCTTGATGGAAAACAGAGGAGATTCGCAAGGAGCGATAGATTGAAGAAGGAGATGAAGAATAGGATAGATTTCCTTCTCTTGTACTCCTTGTATTTTTCGTTATTTCTGTTGCTCTTTATTTTTGTTACTTAGATTTCTGTTAAAGAGCCTCAAAGTACCCTAATAGTAGTCCTAGGAACACCTGCACAACCATATGATACTTAGGTTTTCTGTAGAACACTTAGAAAACCAATATAGGGTTCAAATAGAGTTTCAAGACGTCTGATAAAGTATTTTAAGACGTCTGACTGTTGTTTCAGACGTCTGACAACTACTAGGCTAGACATAGATAGTTCTGTCTGATGAAATCAGACATCCAGACCTTAGACCAAACGTCTTAGGAGACGTCTGATGGATTTGTCAGACGTCCAATTAGTGGATCGTTGGCTGGCTTAGCAAACACTCAAGATATGACCGTTAGAGCCTTATCAGACATCCTTAGGCCTTTCCAGACGTCTGATAATTGACCGTTTTGCCTCGGCTGACCCAAAATCTCTTCTCAGAGATTTTCTAGCCGTTGCAACGTTTGGAAATCCATTCCCACAAAAAAAGTAGGTTTCCAGACGTCCAGACATAGTGTTAGACGTCCTATATGTCGTCTGATGGACTTGCGCAAGAACCCTGTTTAGATCTGATTGAAGTCAGGAAGAGACCCGCCCAAAATCAAACGTTTGACCTTGGAATCAGACGTCTTAAAGTGAACTTCCAGACGTCTGATGCCAGAATTAGACGTCTGATAAGCCTGTCAGTGCAATGATTGTTCCTGATTTCGGGCTGATTCACTTGATTTTTGTACCCAACGGCTATGGAAGCTTTTCTAAGCCTTCCAAAGCCTTCCTAAGGCCTCTATAAATAGAGGGGAGCCTTTACACACCTAGATACACAAGATACACACTAAGAGAAACAAGAGACACACCTAAGCAACTTAGTTCCACTCTTTTGTGTCCAAGAGAAGCCCTTGCTCTCCAAGCTCTAGTTCCATTCTCTAGAGAGCATCAAGCTTTGCGCACCCGCTCTCCCGCCGTTGTTCACGAGAGCGAAGTTGCGCCGTCGCGTGGCTCACGCACCTCGTCATCAACTCGACGCACTCCTTGCAAAGGGGAGTTTCCTAATTCCTATAGAAGCTAGGTTTAAAATTACTTTGTTGGCTCTATAGGACTTGTTGTTTATTTTATCTTTGTTATTTGGTTGGGTATTCGCTTTGCGAATTCCCGTCTCCTTCGCGGGACAAAATCCTTCTCGTGGAGAGAAGGGGTTGCGGTACGCTACCCTCCTTTAAGTAGAGTGGTTGTATTGAGGTTGAATCACCCTCGTTTAAAGTGATTCGGTTTAGTGGATTTTGATCAACTTGGTTGATCGGAAAATCCTAACTCGAGAGGGTTAGGTGGTGGTTTTCACCCGGTTTGGGTTACCACCTAAAAATACTTGTGTACTTGTGTGATTGCTTATTTGTGAGATTATTTATTTTATTTCCGCAATTATTACGTCACCCCCTCCTGGTAGGGCCCCGCGAAATTTCAGTTGGTATCAGAGCAGGTTCTTGCAAGATCGGAGTAACACCGGCAAGAAGATCATGGAGGGAAGCATAGCCGCAATCAGAATCTCCGAAGGGCAGTCCACCGTCCGACCACCCTATTTCGACGGGAGGGACTTCGGATATTGGAAGCTGAGGATGAAGACGTGGCTCCAAGCCACTGAATTCAAGATATGGGGATGTTGCGAAACCCCATACGAGATCCCGAAGTGACCCCAAGGAGGCTACTCGCAGCTGCAGATTCGAGAGCTTTTACTCAACGCAAAGGCAATGAATGCCCTGTATTGCGCGTTGAGTCCGAAAGAGTTCGAGAAAATCCAAGAGTGCACTACCGTCCACGAGATATGGTGGAAGTTAGAAGACACTCATGAAGAGATGAGCTCGGAGGAAGAAGAAGAAGAAAAAGAAGAAGAAACCGCTTGCTTTGGTTTCATGGCCAGAGGAAGCAATAGCGACAGTGAAAGCGGAAGCGACTCAGACAATGAGGTAAGTTATGATTTACAAGAAGCTTTTAATGAACTATTTGAGCTTAGTAAATCTCTAAAAATAGAAAACAAAAGCATGAAAAAGAATCTTAGCTTTCTTAAATCTGAAAATGATAGGTTAGAAATAAAACTTAAGGATCTAGAAGCTTGTCCTAAAAATGATAACATATTATTAGAAAATCATAACCTCATCAATGAAAATAATAAATTGATTGAAGAAAATGATAGTTTAAAGTTAGAAATTTCTGACTTACAGACTAAGATGCATACCATAGGAAAAGAATTTGCATGTCTTAGGGGAAACTCCAACGAATTAATCAATAAAGTAGATAATTTTTATAGCCCTAAGGTTGAGAAAGGATCTTCATCAAGGAGACCCGCTAACAGATCCGGATCCAAGCCCACTTGGATACCGAAAAAAGAATTAGAATCTTGTTTTGTAGGGTTCAGGGATAATTACAACACAAAGGACTGGACCTACAAGCTCAAGTCTGGTCAACTCGAGTTGGGAGAACCAAGGAGTAGACCAAGGAGGAGAACAAGAAGACCGACGAGACGACGAACAAGCGACGGACCCGCCGCACGTCGACCACCAGACTGGAGACCGGCGCCGATGCCCAGGCCTCCAAGCTACGGATGGGAGCCCCATCCGATGTGGCATCCACCACCACCATTCGGCCCATTTTATTGGCCATGGTAGATGAGGTAAAACCCTTTACCCTATTTTTTTATCATAAGCATTTAGATAGGGGGAGCAAAAAAATTATAAGCTAATTGTCAATTTTTAAGGGGGAGATATAAGGTAGCTAAATTTCCTTTAGAAAGGGGGAGAAAAATAATAGCTATCTTGTTGTTATAAAAAAGGGGGAGGACATTACCTTTGTTAAAAGAAACTCATAGAAGAGCATGTTTTAAGGGGGAGTTATAGGAAATGTAAAATCAATTAAACCTTTTTGATAATGTCAAAAAGGGGGAGGATTTTTTGCATTATTATTTATGATTTTTTCATCAACAAAAAGGGGGAGATTGTTGGTACTAGAGCACCACTATCATTTGTTTTGATGATAACAAAACACGTGTCATTTAATATTTGCGCTTTGAGTCCTAGATTTCAGGTCAATCGCAAATGGATACGTGATTAGACGGAGTTCGAGCTCGCATCCAGGACGGATTGGACGAGCTTGATGGAAAACAGAGGAGATTCGCGAGGAGCGATAGATTGAAGAAGGAAGGAGATGAAGAATAGGATAGATTTCCTTCTCTTGTACTCCTTGTATTTTTCGTTATTTCTGTTGCTCTTTATTTTTGTTACTTAGATTTCTGTTAAAGAGCCTCAAAGTACCCTAATAGTAGTCCTAGGAACACCTGCACAACCATATGATACTTAGGTTTTCTGTAGAACACTTAGAAAACCAATATAAGGTTCAAATAGAGTTTCAAGACGTCTAATTCCCAAATCAGACGTCTGATAAAGTATTTTAAGACGTCTAACTGTTGTTTCAGACGTCTGATAACTATTAGGCTGGACATAGATAGTTCTGTCTGATGAAATCAGACGTCCAGACCTTAGACCAGACGTCTTAGGAGACGTCTGATGGATTTGTCAGACGTCAAATTAGTGGACCGTTGGCTGGCTTAGCAAACACTCAAGATATGACCGTTAGAGCCTTATCAGACGTCCTTAGGCCTTTCCAGACGTCTGATAATTGACCGTTTTGCCTCGGCTGACCCAAAATCTCTTTTCAGAGATTTTCTAGCCGTTGCAACGTTTGGAAATCCATTCCCACAGAAAAAGTAGGTTTCCAGACGTCCAGACATAGTGCCAGACGTCCTATATGTCGTCTGATGGACTTGCGCAAGAACCATGTTTAGATCTGATTCAAGTCAGGAAGAGACCCGCCCAAAATCAGACGTCTGACCTTGGAATCAGACGTCTTAAAGTGAACTTCCAGACGTCTGATGCTAGAATTAGACGTCTGATAAGCCTGTCAGTGCAATGATTGTTCCTGATTTCGGGCTGATTCACTTGGGCTTTGTACCCAACGGCTATGGAAGCTTTTCTAAGCCTTCCAAAGCCTTCCTAAGGCCTCTATAAATAAAGGGGAGCATTTACACACCTAGATACACAAGATACACACTAAGAGAAACAAGAGACACACCTAAGCAACTTAGTTCCACTCTTTTGTGTCCAAGAGAAGCCCTTGCTCCCCAAGCTCTAGTTCCATTCTCTAGAGAGCATCAAGCTTTGCGCACCCGCTCTCCCGCCGTTGTTCACGAGAGCGAAGTTGCGCCGTCGCGTGGCTCACGCACCGCGTCATCAACTCGACGTACTCCTTGCAAAGGAGAGTTTCCTAATTCCTATAGAAGCTAGGTTTAAAATTACTTTGTTGGCTCTATAGGACTTGTTGTTTATTTTATCTTTGTTATTTGGTTGGGTATTCGCTTTGCAAATTCCCGTCTCCTTCGCGAGACAAAATCCTTCTCGTAGAGAGAAGGGGTTGAGGTACGCTACCCTCCTTTAAGTAGCGTGGTTGTATTGAGGTTGAATCACCCTTGTTTAAAGTGATTCGATTTAGTGGATTTTGATCAACTTGGCTGATCGGAAAATCCTAACTCGAGAGGGTTAGGTGGTGGTTTTCACCCGGTTTGGGTTTCCACCTAAAAATACTTGTGTACTTGTGTGATTGCTTATTTGTGAGATTATTTATTTTATTTCCGCAATTATTACGTCACCCCCTCTTGGTAGGGCCCCGCGAAATTTCAGTTATGGCTCATGATGGTGTTCCCATATGTGCTCTTCCGTAAAACCCAGCTACTGTAGAGTTTTGAGGAAGAGCACATCCACGGCGCTTCCCTCATCAACGAGGAGTCGGGGCTACTATTACCTAGCTAGTATGTTACGACTCGATCCGAGATCCCTACAGGACCTGAGACAGGCCCGCCTCGACTAATCCCAAGACCTAGTCGTCCAACGAGAAATAACCAAAAGCAGGAAATAAATCACAACCACACATGCAATGTAACTAAGCAAAAATAAACAAGAGATAGTAAAAGAAACAGAGCGAAAATGTCCATCAAAGTTACAGGCCATCACAACTACGATAGAGAAAAGTATAACTGAAAGTACTAAAGCAGTATTACATAGAACAAAAAAATACTCACTACTACAACAGGAGCTAAGGAAAAACAGTAAGGACGCAGCTAAGGTTGGGCTCGACTGGGCCCAGCTCCCTCTGCAGCCGGTGGTGCTGGCTGCTCAACTCCCTGACCTGAATAAGGTTATAAAATCTCCAGAGTCAACGAACGCTGAATAGAGCGGTAATTTAGCCATTTACATGTAATTAAAGCAAGCAATTAGTTTATGCAATTAAACAACTATCCATTTTCATTTAGTTCAACCAAGTACTACTAATTTGTTGTTCCTTTATTTACTTAAACATTTCTTGATCTGGCCTATTCCTCACGGGAACGATCTTGATTGCAGTCTTTTCCATGATGTAGGAGGTACATGCGGTGCTCTCCTGGTCAGGAGAGTCCCCCATGGTAATTCTACACCCAGTCAACCACCCCGAGGTCACAGTCGCGACGTAGCGGTGACTACGGCACGCGTGATAAGCGCGCGGGTAGTTATCCCGCACTGGCACGCAATCAATCGTTTCTACTAATGGGTACGCCTAAAGGTACAGCACGAAAAAATACAGGGCCTTGCCCTCTTAGAACAGGGGTCTCGCCCCTTCACAGTCCGCGCATCCTCATCCGACTATCCCAATTTTCCTAGTGGGCCTAACAAGAGTTGGTGTAGGGCGGCTAGTCCTAACCCTGGGCCCCCTGGGGCAGCTAGCTCCCTCCCTACACTAAGTAGCTCACCTCGGTACCACGTACCCGAGTGCCAAACTAAGTCGATGTAGAGTGTTTAGGCCTGGCCCCGGGGCTCATCCCAACGGGCGGCTAGTACCACACTACACTAAAGGGACAATGGCTCTCCTTGGTACTGCGTACACAAGGGCCAGCTCACTTCCCATCTACAGGAACTCTCCTCCTAATTCCCCGTAGGGTTCATGCTGATATTCCTTTTGTTTCGTTTTGTAGTCATTCAGATTTCTCTATTTACAATACCGATTTCACTCTTAAAAAAGGTAGCTCGTGATTTTCTACTGACAAGGCATCATACTAAAAGACTAGTACATTTGCTAGCATTTAAAGTTTTACAAGCATCTCAAGTACACAGTATAGCTCAATCATACACATTTGTTCCTGCCTTAGGTTTCATGCTCATCCTAGAGTTCTACATGTTCTCAAGTATACAGTAGAGCTTAAACCATACTCATCTGTTTCTGCCCTAGGGTTCACTCTCATCCTAGGATTTATTCAAGTTATTCTAAGCATGCAATTCATTTATTTAAATCATAATATTAATGTAAACCACTCTCCCGGCAAATACGGGAGGAATAGAGGCCCAGATCGTAGATCCCGTCGCCACCGGGGCTCCCGCATACTCGACTAACTAGAGACCTATACAATTGACCAACCACATCAAACAAGTCCAAAATCATATACAAGTGACACTAACTCATAGAGAAACCCAAGCGAAAAATAATAGTACTTCGTTTGCGAAAATCCGATTCCGTTTGGGTCCTAAACGGGCCAAAAACACTCACACTATCCAAAATCAGACCTCTAGGTCTAATCCCAGACGTCTTAAAAGACGTCAACACTTACCCTAGGTTCCTTACAGCTACCTCGAACGTCCGGAGCCCTCCGCGATCGTCTGAGGTGAATTCCAGACGTCTGACTCTTCTTCCGATCATCTAGACGTACGGTCAAATACCTGGTGATGTGTCTAGATGTCCAAAAGCACCTCAAAGGGCACACCCCGTGCCTTCCCAACGGCCTGCCCCCTACGTACGTCCGTGCAAACCATCAGAAAAGGCCGGACAAACTCTGCTGTGAGGCCTACATGGCTGTAACCACACAAAAGCACGTACCTTAGCACTGTGTGTGCTTTCAGATGTCCGGCTTCAGCTTCGGACATCCTTCTACTACTCCAAACGTCTGATACTGGAAAATATCCAGTACGCAGAACTTCTCCCGCGAGATGCCTCCTTCGCGAGCATGCCTGCAGGAGCTACAGCTGTGCCTCCAACGGCTGCAGGAGGCCAAGGCGCCTACTTACAACCTCCTCCTCGCTCGTGCCCTCGACTCCTCCCGCATGAGCTCCTCCGAGCTCCCGCGGCTTGATGAGTGAATACTCATCATGGCTAAAAACTTGAAATTAAGCTAGACACTAAGCAAAATAATATCAAATTAACAGATAAAAAGGGTTAAGTGTAGGAATTAAAGAAAAAGACCCAAAACCTTTACTCTGTGTTAAAACTTCATAATTAAGTCACAAAAATGAGATATTCTGAAAGCAAAATACAAATGATGATCCATGCATCAATTGAACACATAAATAAATTTGAAAAGCCAAATCAGAAGTATAATCAATGTCTCAAATGTTCAATTGAGCACATATAAAAATTTGAAGACAATTGGACATCATTTAGGTTTTGAAATAGATAGTTTATACTTAGGTCCTTCATGCATTACACTTTGACTCTTAAAAACTCATTTTTGGACCTGCTTGTAAGCCGCAGGGACCCTTTTGAAAACCTGCAGGGCCCTTCCAGTTGTTATTCTTCTCACTTATGGGCCTGTATGCAATATTTCTACCCTTTCGTTCAAGGGTCTTCCTGCAATTTTTCCTCATTTCAGAGAGAGGCCTGCTGCTCTTCACGCGCACTGTAGCGCGCGAAGAACACGGCCAATCTCAGCCGTCCGTCGCTCTTTAGATCTTGATCTGCGGTTGGATTCTATTGGAACTTTCACGCAATTCGGTGCGTGCGTTCACCTCTCTCCCCAGATCTCATCTAACGGTCAGATCTTGTGCTCAGCTCACCGCGCCTCCGCCCCTCACATCCTCGCTGCCAGTTGCATCTTGTTTATTCTCACCTGCGCGGTGATCTCAGCCACTGAGCTGCTACTTAAGCACCTCAGTGGTGTCGCGCGCAAGGGATCGCTCCCTCCTACACCTCTTAGCGATCAATTCGTCCACTCTAGTCTCTCCTCCCCATCCAGCCTTTGATTTCACAGCCACCGGCTGTGAAATCATCACCTTCTCTCGACACTCCTCGTCGCTAAGGACTTCGTAGCACCTGAGGACGACCCTAGAGCCTCACTAGCAGACTCTTCCCTCCACTGGAGTCATCTTCCCCCTTTCTTCCTCCTTAGCCATTGGCTAAGGACCCATGGGTCCCATTCTTCCTGTTAGTTTAGGTTTTTAATTCTGCATAATTAGTTTTAGCTGTAGTTAAGTAGTTTAGAGTAGAATTAGCATAATTGTTAGTTTTAGTTGTAGTTAAGTAGTTTAGAGTAGAATTAGCATAATTGTTAGTGTTTAATTTTCGTTGTAGGTTAAAGTAGCTGTAGGAGTAGAATTAGTTTTAATTCCCTTCCCTCACCTCCTTTGATCAGTCCAGATCAGAGGGGAAGAATTCATTAAATCATGTTTCAAATTATCTCCCTCTCCATTTTTTTTCACAATCCAGTTCTGATTTCTTTTTTATGACAAGTTTTTCTCATCTTTCACCCACACACCTTGATCCAATTTCAGATCTGGCTGGTTTACAACCTCAGATCTGAAATTGGTGTCACAAGCACCTAAGGGGCTTCTCATTCACCCCATATTTGATCACAAAAGCCCCTTGATTTTCGGTCGAATTCCTCAGTTTGTCAGATTTCTTTTCAACATGGATTTTAAGGATTTTTGCTTTCTGGATTTCACTGCCTAATCTGACAAATTGAAGATGATTTGAATTTCTTGTTGGCAAGGACTCTAAGAGGTTTTCTGGTGACAAAAGCCATCTCAGAAGAGCCATCCTTGAATCTGTTTTGCTATACTGTTAATGCATTCACAAGTTACTGTGAATTCCCTTAATGAATTTTCAGTACTGTTTTGATAATTCAGAATAGCCATACATTTTCTATTTTGGTGATTACTGTGATAATTACTGAGGTGATTTGTATGGTGATTTCCTAACCTAAGGAGTTCTCAATACTCCTTAAGGTTGCAAGAAACTGGGATTTGATCTTATGGTTTTAATTGACTGACTTAAGTCTTCCTTCATGCTGTCTATAGCATTAGGAAGAATTAATTCAGTGATGTTTTGGATTTAATCTGAAATGAGGTTTTTGATGAGGGTTTTTTGGGCATTTGAATTGAGACAATTAGTGATTTTCATGAGAAATTGAACCCTTGTCAGAGTTGGGATTTACTTATCTATTTTTCAGTTGATTTTGATTGATTTTAATCCCAGTTACATAGGGAATTGCTGCATCTTGCAACTACATATTTCCCTCTTCTCTAAATTCTTCCCTTCTCATCTAAAACACTGAACACTCTGAACACATTCCCCTCTTCTCATCTCTCTGACAATGGCTGAAGTTACTGTTAGAAAAAGAAAATTAAATACAATCAATCCTTCTTTCCTCAACCTCCTACTGAAATCTAACTATAAGTATACTATAATCTAATTTAAAATACTATCTATATATATATCTATATATAGGCAGTATTTACATAGTATATTACCTTATAAGTATATATGTAGCATACTGTATAATGTATAAAATTGTATATATCTATATATATGCAACTTATATACATATATACATAAATAATGAATTACTGAATTGAATTTATACATATATAATTATTGAATTGTATTTACATATATATCGATTTGAATTTATTCAGTTATAGCCAGATTGTTAAATTAAATTAGCTAAACTAGTAATTTAGAGTTATAATTAAGTTAATTGAATATGTATACCTAGGTTAATATATCTTAAGTAATTTAAGCTAGTTAAAGTATATTTATACCCCTTTTATATTACTGTTATTTAGTTTATAAGTTAAACAGCCATTACTGCTACTTAAACATAAATAAAACATAAATTAATTCGAAAAAATATAATAAAAATATGCATAAAATACTTAAGTATGTAATCTAAATCTGTATAAGGTCAATTAGACCATTTACTAACTAATTTATAAGTAATTAACCAAGAAAGCACCTAAATCAGCTTGTAAAAACAGTCCACTTTAATTAATTTATTTGTATAGTAAACCTAACTAAAATTCAAAATTAATTGAACAATTATATAGTATTATGTAAATACTTTATATTCCATAATTTATTTTATTTTTTTTATAAGTTATGACCCTCGAATCGAGGGCCAAAATCGCTTCCAGACGTAGCTGCGTCCGATTTCCAACGCAGATGTGGCGCTAGAATAGCGCCACATCGTGTGCTGTAAATCGCACGCAGCGTTATAACATGAATTTGTGTTTCCTTTGGTTCAGTCGTCACGGGCGCTGGGCGCCCAAAACGAATGAATAGCCATCACCTTTGATCCGATTATGAGCATTCTGATACGAGCATACGATTGTGTGGGGCCAGGGGCCCGAGAAGCATGTGGGGCGTGGGGTTGAGACCCTACGCTGAGTCTGAAAGCATAATTAAGTGGCCTAATCAAGATTAAGGCACGCTTAGTAGAGGTCTGGTCCCACCCTCTGGGTGTTGTGTATCCCTCGAAAAGCACACCCGCAAATTAAACACATTTTTAACTGATTAATAAAAGCTAATGACGGTTGCTTAATCCCCTTCGCCGCAGCACCTGAAATCTCTGTTAAGGCTGAAACATAACTCAGAAACAAAAGAGAAGAAGAACAAAAACTTAGTGAGTTTAACACAGAGAGACAGAAGGTGTACATACACAGAAGAAGTATACATACGTAAATACAAATACAAGAAAAAGATAAACATATATATGTATACATAGTATAGCCCATTACATTTGTATAAATAAACCCGTATATTTACTAACAGAATAAAATGTCACCCTAAACGTCGCTACAGACCTCAGTTTGCCTCTTTAGGTTTGTATATAGTGTTTTCTGAGATCTAGCGACGCTTTTGTCTGTCACTAAAACTGCTGTATGTGTTACTGTAGATAATAGACTAGTAAGTTAAGTTAATATATTATAACATCTTAGTCTATTGTATACTTCCATGTTAGTAGTAATACTATAACTTGTAAAGACATAGTTTATAGTATAGTAATAGATTGTTTGGTGCTTGTTTATAGTTAGTTTTTGCAAGCATTACAATTGATTCTTATTAAGTAGATAAACAATCTCCACATTCATTCATTCTTTAAAAAGATGTAAAGCTACTTTTTGGAATTAGAGGATAATTTTGAGATCAAAGAGTGAGCAATGTAATTCAATAAATTGCCTCCCAGTGAACGACCTGGAACAAAACCAGTAAAAATTAGATAAGTAAATAATATTAATGGTTGTAATGACTGGTACTCTCCACAACTCACCACAATGACACTCTTGGTGTTCCATGCTACAACAGTACATCAATCAATCATTATCACAGCAGTCATCACAAATCCATTGTATTACGGCTCCCTCACGAGCTCCTCCTACTTTCCCGCTCCCCTCTCCTCCTCCTCAGTGTCCCGTCTCTCTCTCCCTCTTCGTCCTCTCCTCTCACCATGCTGAAGGGAAGGGAGGAAGGTGGAGGACGGAAGTGGTGGCTAGTGGAGATGGATGGATGGAGTGGCGTGGGGGAAGTGGGGGTTTAAATAGAAGAGGTTTAGGGTTTGGGGTGAGGAGAGAGAGGTGGGTGCACATGCAATGCGCGCCCGGAAAAGAAAGAAGGTACGGTTAAACCAGACGTCTGACAGCTAATCCAGATATCTTAAACAACCCAAAAAGGAAACGGGTCATTTCAACATAACAAACTTAAAGGAAGTTTCATCCCCGAAACTTGAGCCAAGTAGGGTGCGGAAAAGCAGTGTAAAAGCGCATAACAAACTTAAAGAGGATCAAAGTAGATCTGAAAAGACGTATCCTCAAAAAGCTTCGGGTACTGTTCTCGTATTGCTGCCTCAGGCTCCCAAGTGGCCTGCTCGTATCGCTAGCTTCTCCATAGGACTTTCACCAGTGATGCCTGCTTCCGCCTCAGACTCCGGACAGCTTTGTCTAATATCTGTACTGGTCTCTCGGGATAGGTGAGGTCGTCTCCCACCTCGACGCTCTCGTGGCTTAGAATGTGGCTGGGATCAGCGACGTACTTCCTGAGGTTGGACACGTGGAACACGTCGTGTACTCCAGAGAGCTGGGGAGGAAGGGCAAGCTTGTAAGTAATGGGTCCAACCCACTCCAAATCCTCGAAGGTATTTTTGGGTATTTTTGAGGTTTTTCTAATTTTAATAGCTTTTATATATTTAAGAGAGATAGGGGATGAGAAAGGAAAAGTTAGATGAAAGAGATAGATTTCTTGTTGTGATTTTTGAGTTGGGTTCTGTTATTAAGTTTCAAGGTATACTGAACTATTGATTGGTATGTTCTACCAAGCCAGAGCTTTATATTACCTTAAAATTTGACACACACGTAAAGAAATACTCGATCTTACTTAAGACAGGTTTATTTTACGTTTTTGTGATTTTTTTATGATTTTTATTTATTTATAAATTATACCAAGTTTAGGCCTTAATTGAATGTTTCATTAGGTACCTAAGGCCTAGAAATGAGGTCTAATGGTTGGAACAAGTGTGTGAGCATCCAAGAGCATCCAACACATTGTAAGGAAGATCTTTTCATCATTTAAACATGATTTTCATTTAAATCTCAAGTCAAAACACAATTTGGACAGTTAATGTATTTCACATGAACTGGAAATGGATTTCAAAACAACTTATAAGCAATTCAAATTGAATTTCAATTCATTTAAGGTACATGAATGCTTGCAAATATGTCCTAACAATATACATCACATGTCAACTTCACAAAAATCCTAATTTCCAGCTCAAGTCATCCTCCATCCAACCAAGTCAGTAGTTGAAACTGAAATTTCAATTTAGCTGTTGTTGTCCAAGCAGTTCAGATGCTGCTCCTCCAACAGATCAAACGGCTTAAAATAGTGCTACAACTACTGTTGTAGCCATTTCAACCACTATTGTTTCCGTTCTTGCTATTCCAAGCAAGCAATTCAAAATGAATGGATCTCAGGTCAAAACAGCAGTTGTTAGCTGCTACTGAAATTGTCCATTCAGTACATAAAATCCTTGGAAATTCGCTTAAAACCGATCCAAACACTCTTATGAAGATTTGAGATCATTAGAATCAAATCATGAGTTGAAAAACCTTGCAATCCTAACCTGACCTCAGTCCTCTACTGTAGACAATGTAAAAGGCAGAGATCAAATTAGACCTGCAAATCCACTTGAAACCATTCCCAAATCTTCATTGGAATCTTTCACATGTCAATCACTCGTTTAGCAATCGATTAAAACTGATTTTGAATCTAAAAACCATGTCGCCCAAATAGGCTTTTGATCTTGAATCGCTAAGGTGATTTAATCACCTATACTTCTTGCACACCATTAATTGGCATTTGAAGGTTAAGTGATCCTTAAAAAGCAATTGAATCATTGCTAGAGCCTCAAATCAGTGCAACTGAATTTCCTTGGCTCTAGCTATCATTAATGAGCAAAACCTCAGAATATAGGATATAACTTGGGCATAAACACTATCTTCAGTAACAAATCCAATTAAATCATCCATCAATCCACCAGTTCACTAACTAATTCTACTCGTAGAAAGCAGTAGATCTAATTTAGAAAGTAGTAATCCTAACTATGAAAGTAATAAATCTATCTACTCAAAAGAACAAGGCCCCTAGATCCACAGCGAGTTACTGTGGCGACGAAGGGGGATGCGAGGATCTCCAATGAAGAATGAAGTCCCTGGGCTGCAACTGGTCACTACAACGACGAATTGGAGGAAGAGATGTCGCCCCTGTCACTGGCGGCCGATGAAGGAGGAAGAAGAACTGGAGACATGGATGAAGGGATTGGCTCAGGATGGAGGGAGTCGATGGTGCGTGCAAGCTCAGTGAAGGTGACTATATAGGTGCGTGAGCGATCTGGTCACCATGGGGTTGAGATTAGTCTAATAGGGTTTCGATGGTGAGATGGAGAGAGAGAGGCACGCGAGCGTTCAAACCAAAATGCCACCGTCAGATGGGATCTGGTGTAAAGACCCGTTCTGTTCTGAGCCTTTTAAGATGCTTGGACAATCAGTCAGACATCTGGACCCCTTCTCAGACATCTAGAAATTGAAAAATCTATACACAGGATCCGGTCTGCACGTTGGTTGTGCGCAGACAGCTTTCCCTCTCTCTTCTTTTTTTTCTCCTTCCTCGCTGAACCCTAACCCCCACTCCCTATATAGGAGCCCTCTTAACCCTTCCTCTCTTCTCCACTCCACCACCACCTTACTTCCTCTCCACTGCCATGAGAGAGAGACGAGCGAGAGAGAGGGAGCGAGAGTGAGGAGGAGGTTGAGCTCGTGAGCTCAGAGAGGCTTGCCGGAGTATGCACGGCCGCCGCGGCGTGTGCGGGAGGAGAGCGTCGAGGAGCCGTCCCGGACTTCCTGCTACAGCCGGAGCTACAGACGAGAGGGAGGAGCAGCAGCTGTGCACGGCGAGAGGAGCGGGAGGCCGCTCTGGTACTGGGATATTTCCAGTATCATACGTCTAGAGTGCCTTCCAAACGACGGGCTGGACGTCTGGTGACAACACCGGACATTTGAAAGCAGGTATTCACGAAGGTACATCATTTTTGCGGCTACAGCGATGCAGGCCGCATCGCAGAGCCAATTTGTTTGGCTAAAAGGGGATTTGCTGCTCTGTCGTGCGCAGAAGCAACTTTGGGAAGGCGCGCGGCATGCCCTCCCACACGTTTCGGATGTCTGGACAGCTTACCAGACGACCGGAGGTACTCCCAAACGACTAGAGGAGAGGTCGGACGTCTGGAGCTGAGTCCAGACGGTCGAGTAGGGGTCCTAGACGTCTGAGGTCGACGCAGGAACTTGAGGTGAGGCCCTGGTGACTTTTAAGACGTCTGGACCTTGTGCCAGACGTCTAATTTGGTTTTGCAATTCTGTTTTTGACCCGTTTAGGGTCCATTAGGGGTCCGTTTTACACAAACGAGATACCTGTGGTTTCCTCGAGAGTTCCTCTACATGTTAGAAACCTATTTATACTATTCTGAATGTTCCATTGTAGTATGTTCCTTGGTATAGGACTTTGATCTATTGCATGTTCGGGCCTTGCAGAGGCACGTGAGTCTACCATTCGAACCCCCAATACTCCCGGATTGTCTAGTACAGTGGTTTCCCCCTGTTCTTTTTATAAAACATGAATGTAGTTAAGATAATTAGAGAACTAGAAACCTAGGACGTGGCATGAATCCTAGGACGAGAAATAGTTGCATTGTTTGTATACATGTTTAAGATTGCAGTTATAAATGAATGAGTAGAATTATAAACAATTGTCTGTTAATAAATACAAGTTTCCTGTTGGAATATGAAATGCATGAGCTAGTTAAACATTTACCTATAATATCACTTGTTGCATCTGTTAAATTGTGGAAATATGAGCTACATGTGTACAACACGAGAATGGAATTGTGAATGATGAAACCTGGCATGGAATAATATGGTGAATATGAGCATGAACCCTATGGGGAATTAGGAGTAGAGCTCCTGTGGATGAATGGAAAGATCTGGAAATGTGAGTGGGAAGTGTGCTGACCCTTGAGTACGTGGTACCAAGGAGAGCAACTATCCCCTGTTAGTGTAGAGCGGAGCTAGCTGCCCTTGGGTTGGGACCTAGGGTTAGGATTGGCCACTCTACATCGACTTTTGTTGGCCCTCACGTACACTGTACCGGGGAGAGCTACTAGTGTAGAGAGGGAGCTAGCCACCCCACGGGGCCTGAGGTTCAGCTAGCCACCCTACACCGACTTGTTAGGCCCACTGGGCAAACCGGGGTAGTCAGACGAGGGTGCGCGGACTGTGGAGGGGCGAGACCCCTGTTTGGTTCTGAGGGGTGAGACCTCAGTTACTAGGAGGGCTAGGCCCTATACTGTTCCGTGCTATACTTTGAGTGTACTCGCTAGCGGAAACGACTGACCGCGTGCCAGTGCGGGGTAGCTACCCATGCGCTTATCACGTGTGCTGTAGTCACCGCTACGTCTGTCTGTGACCTCGGGGTAGTTGACTAGGTGTAGGATCACCATGGGGGACTCTCCCGACCAGGAGAGCACCACGTGTGCCTTCTACTCTTTGGAAAAGACTACAATCAAGATCGTTCTCGTGAGGAACATGCGAGATCAAGAAAGAAACCTGAAAGTAACCAATGGATGAAAAGGAATTACTTGTAGAATAAAATAATTGGAAAAGATAAATTTACCTGTTAACTTTACTGCTTTAGTTAGTCTGGTTACCACTCTACTTAGCGTTCGCTGACTCCATTTTACTCATAACCCTTTACAGGTCTAGGAGTTGAGCAACCCGAGTCACTGACTGCAGAAGGTGCTGGGCCCAGTCAAGCCTAGCAGTAGTTCTTACTGTTGTTGTACTTCCTTTTTGTTAGTGAGTTCAGACTTTGTTTACTGTTCCTGTTATGTGCTTTTATTCTACTTTCCTGTTGTGGTGGTGATATGTACTATTTAGCAGCTTTTACTTCCTTTACTGCTTGTACGCTTTTACTGTTAGTTACCTTGCATAGTGAATGTAGCTTATTTTCCTGCTTTTCGGTTATTTCTTGTTGGATGATTGGGTCTTGGGATTAGTCGAGTCGAGCCGATCTCAGGTTCTGTAAGGATTCGAGAACTGGGTCGTAACATCTAGGGAGTGTGGTGATGCCACGCACAAATTTGAGCGAACTTTGGATTTGGAAACGGCCGTTGGATCAAAGGTGAAAGCGATCAACGATGCTTGTGCACTGGGGTCATCACAAGGAACAGAAGCAGGTCACAGCAGGTGTGTTGGAATATTTACGGGGAAGCCCTTGAATTGAAATGGTAGATAATTTAGGAAAAGACACATAAGTGGCTAAAACAAATGAAGCACAATCCCTAAGGCTTTCAGAGAGGTCCCTAGCAACTTGCAATTAGGCCCTTGAACGTTTTAAACATAGAGGAATGTGAATGACTTAAGGACCTAAGTGAAAAATCATTAATGCAAGGTCTTGATGATGTCCAAATGCAATCAAGTTTTTATTTAAACCCAATTGACTATTTAGGAAGTTGAATTCACTTTCAATTTGAACTTTTGAACCTGAATAAGTGTTCAATTCGCAATTTGGATCACCATAATACACTTTAAATAGAATATCCCATTTTATAACCTAATTTTGCATTTTTAACACAAATTTGCTATTTTAGGTCATTTCTATTATTTTTCACACTTGACCCTTTTCATGTGTTAATTATGTAGTGTTTAACCTAGTTTCTAGCTTAACTTGGGCATTTTAGTTATGATGAGTCACACCTCATCAGGCGCTTCGGGTATCGCCGCTAGGATTTGGCGGTGATACTTAGTTGGCGGGAGCAAGGGAGATACCCTCAGCGAGCTGCGACATCGTTGGGCTCTGGGCCCTCGGCGAATACCATGTTGATAAGACAAACAGTGATTTAAATGCAGACGGCATGCCGTCGGCAAGGGGGTTTTCGGAGCAAGGCCATGCCGACACAAAGATGGTGTTGGTTTACAGGTAAACCATCGGCATGCCAAGGATTTCGCCGACATGCCGAGTTGCCGACGAAACCGGCGGCATGCCGACCGTCTAGTGGGCGAGGAAAAGCCTGCGCTGGGAATTGGAGCGGCGGGAGAGTGAAACTGAAAAGAATTGGAGGGAATTTCTTTTTAGATAAGAATTTGGAGGTAAAATTTTTTGAAAAGAATAAGAATTTGGAGGGAAAAGAATTGTAGGGAATTTTTTGAGAAGAGTCACACACACACATTGATTTTCTGTCATATAGGCTTATATACAACTGTAAATATATTTCTAACATCTTGATTTAGTTGTCTTTCAAATTTTAATCATTTCTGTCGGCATGCATCAGCATGCCCTCGGCGTGCCTAGAAATGTCATTTTTTCGGGCTGTCGAAATCATCGAAATCTGCCATCGAAAAACGAGCATTTCCACGACATACCCACAAAATGCATACCTACAATTTCATCGGCACGGCATCGAAATCGGCAATTCGAACCTTGCCCACAAAGGTGCTGAAGCTTCTCCTTGTGGTAATCTTCCGGACCCTCCATGGGCCCCTTACCTTTATCCTGGCCTTCGTTCTACCTAACGAAGTGAGCCAAGTTCTCGTGCCTGATCTAGGACTCTATCTGGTCGCACAGATCGCGACAGTCTTTGGTGGCATGGCCTCGAGCCTTGTGATACTTATAGTAGGGCCTGGTGTCCGCTTTCCTCTTCATTGGCTTGGGCGGGAGTAGCAGGTCCTTGTCTGTAAACCATACTTCCACCAACATGTTCGCCTGGTTCACAACTAGGGGAGTGTATTCTTCAAAATAATCTCGCCTGGTCTGGTGGAGACCGTTGTTTCGACCCTTGCCCGACCGATCGTATCTCCGCTCTAGAAAGTTAGCCTTGGGCTTGTTAAAGCAGCCACTTCCACAGATGGAGATGGGGGCAGACTCGCTTGGGGCCCGCCTCTCTCGGGTTGGGCTAGTGTTGCCCTCGGATCCCTCCGCCAGCTGGTTGCAAGAGCGGAAAGAGTCATCTTGCTCTGCGAACCTCGTGGCACGGTCTCAGAGTTCTGCTTGTCTCTAGGTGGGAAGTCGTTGCTGTCATACCAAAACCTCTGAGTCAGGAGTCCTGACTTGAAGTATTGGATGGAGATGGCGTCATGAGGCTGCTTGCACTTGAAGTCTGGGCCTTAAACCAGTCTAGGTATGACTGGAAGGACTTGCTCTTCCGCTGCAGGACTTCTGATAGCCTTTCAGAGTTGTCTCAATCCTCTATTGTCCGACGAAGTACTGGCAGAACTTGTCAGCCAGTTCCTGGAAGCAGACGATCTGTCCAATCAACAGTTCGTTGAACCACTCACGGGCCATGCCAGACTGATAGGACGGGAATACTCTATAGTACACTCTGTCAGGACAGTCGTACACCAGCATCATCTGGCTATAACTCCCAGCGAAGCTATTGGGGTCTGCCGTCCCGTCATATGGGGCCACGACGAGCTGCTTGAATCTCTCAGGCAGGGGGGTTGTCATCACCTCCTCAGTGAAGGGGTAGGAGGTAACATAGGCCCGAGGGCGTATGCCCCACATAGCCTGGTAACCTGGCGGACGATCTCAGGGATTGATCCCCCGTTGCCATTTGCAAGGGGTTGACTCCCCGAGATCTCCTCCGAGGATGGTGGGCGAGGAACCTTCAGTGGATCAAGAGGACTTCCCCTCTTTAGGTACTAAGCTAGCGCTTTAGCTTTTTGAGCCGTTCGCATAGACGACCGTTTTCGTCCTCTACTGTGCGACGCCACCTCAGCTACTCGTCGGCTAGGCTAGGCTGGTAGGTCTCACCCTGTGGGGGTGGACCAAGCTCTCGGATCTACCTGATCTCTAGGAGCTTCTCTGTGACTGAGATTTCCTCTACCCTGAGAGCCGTCGGTTTAGCCCAAAACTGCTTTTCCCTTGCCTGTAGCTCAAGGAGGGGGTCACGCTCGTGGTCCTCCGATGGCTGAGCAGGGACTCCTTGCTTCTCCTTGTTTGGCTCGGTCGGCTTGGGGCATCTCTTGGGTACCGACATGCTCAACTCAACCCAATCCGGTGCTTTCTCAGGGTCAGCGCAAGAGGAGTTGCAAGTTGTCGGAGCCATCGAGAAGACCTCGAAAGGTAGAAAACGTTATCAACTGACAATCATTTCCCACAGACGACGCCAATTGATCAGTACCCCGAGATGTGGAGTATCTGACTCAAGTAACGATCGAACCTCCACTCCTTCATAAGTGGATGGTTCTATCGTGAGATTCAAGCAATCTCACAAATGACACAAGAAGTGGTTACCCAGTTCAACCGCAAAGGGTGTACATCGAGGGGAGGATGAAGCTCCCAATTATGCACTAGAAATTTTGCAAGGTTACAAAGCATAAAATCTCTTGATTTCTTTTATATTGCTTAGGGAAGCCCTTGAGGACCTTCCCATCTATTTATAGTGCTGGGATCGGGTTCCAAGCGAGATCTTCTAAGCGGATCGAGCTCAGGCTCCTACCGGGATCTTTTGAGTAAATCGGGCTCCTAGCAAGATCTTCTAAGCATATACGCTGCCAGGTTATTAATAGTGACTGCCATTGTCAGCATTTATTGAGGACGCAGGCCTGCTGTACCCTCACCAACCCCTTCGACGAATAGGGTCCTCTAGGTCCGGCTATGCCTGGCCTTCTGGTACGTAGGTGGGTTGAACTACTGGATTCGTCTGCGAGAGGTTCTCCTTGGATGCAGACGGGTTGGATCTCCGAACCTGCTTATATTCAAGCTTCTTTGAGCTAGATCCTTTTTTTCAGGCCTATTGCGAGGTTTCAAGTTCAAGGGTATTTTTTACCCCTCATCAACTACCCACCCAATTAGACGTCTAAGTCCCCAAAATGGATGTACCATACATATGATAGCAATACATGGACATCACCCTTAGGTTGTGTTTGGTAATGGAGTTAAGGGAGGTTAAAATGGAATAAGTGTAAATGGTATTTGTTCGAGTAGTAGAATATGAAGAGGGTAAGTGTAGGGTTAAAATGATTAGTGTATTGATGTGATGTTGGTAGATATTTGTTTAATAATATAAGTGAGAGTGAAGAATATTAGTCGGTATTTATTTAATATTAAAAATGAGAGTAGAGGATTTAAAAATATAAATAAGTATTTTTTAATAATAAAAGTAGTGAATGATTAGAAATTATTATATAAGAATTTATGTTGAAATGAAAGAAAAAATTTAGAAAAAATTTAGGATAATCCTTAACTTGGGATAATCCCATTATCAAATGGAACCTTAAAGAGGAAGAGGTGTGTTTACATGAGAGTATGGAGAAAAATAAGATAGATGAGATTGAATAAAATAGGAGAAGATGAGGCAAATCGACTTTAACGTATCTTTTTTCTCTGATCTCCACCGAAAGCAATGCTTAATAGGAAAATACACATGTATCCACGTCCCATCAAGCTTAGTTATATTTGGCCCAATAAGGTAGCATTGGGGGAGTGGGATAGAAAAGTGAGATGAGTTTTATTGTGCTGTGGTAGAAGTCAAAAATAATAGGATTATGGCACTCTTTATGTTTAGGAACAAATTTTGGAAAAAGTTATTTTTAGGTATAGGTAGAATTGGGTAGTCATGCAATCCCAAAATATGCCTAGGATTACGGCAACCCAAATGCCGAATTACATGTACAATCCTACAAAACAAGCACTAGAGTATCAAGTTTAAGTCTTGGTTTGAACTCAACTCATTAACTTATCCAGTTGGACATACAGTTTTTTTCGAAGCTGAAGCGAAGCTAAGCTTACCAGTTGAGCTTCTTTGATAACCCTATCTCCAAGGCAAAGCATCTCCTTGATGATCCTTAGCTTGAGCACTTGGCAGTGAAATAAGCAATATGTTGCAAATGGCTCGTGCTACTTAGACGGCTAGGGAATGCGAGAAATTTTTTTTGTGGCCCAGAAACCCTTGCAAGGAAATTGGGGGACTTGACAGGCCCACAATACCAACTCTCGGACAATGTAAGTTCGGGGCTCGATCTTGAGTCCCATCTATCGTAGTTAGTGTCTACCACTAGCTGAGTTATACCTTGAAGAGTAACACAAGAAGA
Source organism: Thalassia testudinum (assembly GCA_037157565.1). Classification (NCBI taxonomy): domain Eukaryota; kingdom Viridiplantae; phylum Streptophyta; class Magnoliopsida; order Alismatales; family Hydrocharitaceae; genus Thalassia; species Thalassia testudinum. The sequence continues at coordinate 192,479,074 of JAZHRO010000036.1, forward strand.
TTTTGGCATTACCTCACTATAAGTTCCTTGATTAGGAAAATACGAAAAGGAAATTCTTCATGATTGGACCTCATGGTTAATTGGAGGGTCCGACTCAACAACTCAAGCAATCACATGGAAGACAAAGAAGTTGGTAACTCAGTTTCACTGCAAGAGGTGTACGTTTGGGGGGAGGATGATGCTCTCAAATATACACAAATAAGAAACAAGATTACAATCACTCTTTCTCTCTCGAATTACCTGACCCTCGACCTCGAGGGCCTCTTCTCGCTATTTATAAGGCTGGGGTCAATCCTTTTGCAAGATCTTCTTGCTAAATACGCCTGTTGCAAGGGCATGTATATTGTTAGGTTATTAATTGTGGCATCCATTCCATCATTTATTGAAGGCATGTGATGGCATCTCCATCATCAACTATATCTAACATAATATGGCTAGGTCCTAATGTTACATTCACAAAATTAATACATTAAAAGGTATAACACAATTAGTGCGGAAGAAAGAGAAATTGATAAAAATTGGAGATAATTCTACAATTTTCACAGGCAATTATAAATGCAGAATAGTTGGAGAGTGAAAGTGAACTTATGGCTAATCAAAGGTCAACTGAGCTTAATTATCCTAAAAATGGGTTGATACTGAATAATTCAATATTTACATTCAATCTGATGTTAATCCTTAAGCAAATTGATAAATTTCCAACTTGCTTTAATTAAAATAGTTTTAATGGAGATAAATGTGATATAAACCTCCAAAAAATAAATTAAAAATATTCTATAAGGTTTTGCATAGTCAATTTGATGATCGAAACCTATTTTGACCTAAAACAGAATCACACATAGGAATTTGATACATTTTGGTCTAATCGTAAATTAACAATGCAAATGACATCAAAATCAAAAATTGAAGCCACCATTAAATTCCTCATGTCCAAATTAGATTACCATAAAAATTTGGGCTCATTTGGACTTCATCTCGACTTAGTTTGCATTTTAACCCTTGAAAACCAATTCCCTTACAAATGTACGCCTAACTTTTGATTTTCCTTACAAAGACCCCACAACTTCATCTTCTTTACATTAAGGTCCATCGACCTTCAAGGCAGCAATGGCATGTGAAACGACGAGTTTCACTTGCATATTCTCGCCGCCTCAGTCCACGGCTGGCCTTGACGACTTGAGAAGATTTCTTCCCCTCGACGTTGCGCACCCACCGGTGGAGGTTTCGTTGAAGAAAACTACCCCTGCCGCTCGCAATCACCAATCAAAGTTTACGCTATTGTTGCGAGATTGTTGCGAGCAAATCTTGCAACAACCGGCCACCAATGGCTCTTGTACGCAGCTATAAAGTCTCGCAAACTCCTTCCGAGTTCCATCGTCCAGAAATCGCACCCGTCCCTCTCTTTCCTCCTTGGGTGACACCATTGATGGACCTTGGAGCCTTCCTTGACTTGCTTCTTCGCGGATTCTCGCAGCCAAATGAGGCCACAGTCCTCTTCCTTACTTCCTTGCCTTGCTCCCTACCACCAAGCACAGTTGCCTAGCCCCATCCTCGGCTCCAAACTCCCTCACCGGAGTTCTTCTTCTCCTCCAAGTCCAGCGACCACACAGGCCTCCTCCCCGACCTTCCCCCCTCCTCTCAGGTATCCCTCTTCCTTCCCCTCATCCTCTAGATCAACCTTTACTATTTCCTTGTAGGTATCGACCAACATAGCTCCCTCCATCCGGTCATCTTCTTCACACACGGCCACGCTCCGACGTCCTTTTCGGCGACGCCATCCACGTCCTCCACGCCACGTCCTGCTCCACCAACTACCATAGAAGCACCACCACGCCTCCACAAGCAAAAGTCCCAAGTTTATTGGGTCGATTGCTCGCCGAGGCATGTCGCCAGACGCACACCTCCGTCAACCCCTTCCCCGACTCCGCCAACCGTTCTCCACCCTCAACGCACTAATCAAACACCACCATCACATTCAGCAAGGCATGACGAAGCTTCCCAAACTCTTGGAAGCAAGCTTAGACCCCCTTCACGCCAAGCCAACAACCCATCAACGTCGGGTTTGCCAGTTCTCCACCGGCCACTTCCGTGCATCACCACTCCAAGCAAATGCCTCCTCCACTTTCAGTGCACCAAGCGGAAGCCCCTCGACACCTTGGCTTGAAGCTTGGAGCATTGATCCTCGCCGGCCTCCTCCGTCATCCTCCTGCTACCAATGCAAACAAAGAAGAAAAAGAAGCAGAAGGAGAAGAGAAGAAGGACCTAATCGCAGAAGAAATAAATTTCCAGGGACTGATCTGCAAGGTCGTAGGGACCTAATTGCAAGGATTCAAGGACTAGTTTGTAATTTTTTGTTTCAAAATTTGTTGCTAAGTAGCTTCTAGTACCATAACTTATCCAATATCTCTGTTAATGATCAATTGTGCTTTTTTATTCAAATATTTGATTACTATTTGATTATTAGTTCTAAGCATTATATTACCAGTTAAGTATTTAAGAATTTCTTCAAGCACCTGATCTCATCACCTGATTTCACAAGTTCGAATGTCTTCTAAATTAGATCATACCTAAAGGTAAATTAATATAATATAGTTCTTGGATTTTAAATCCAAATAGTGGTATTTACGCATTTTTCTTGCTCCCAGAGATGACCTCGGATTTTTTTCATCAATTCGAGTTATAAATTTTGAATGTAAACATGCTTCTATCAACTATACTACGATGCAAAATGAATTTTAAAACACGGTAGGAGCTTGTCAACAGCATGGCCGTGTTAGACTTTTTCCGTCATCTCTTTGTTGTCACCAAATCCTTAAGCGGGTCGGATCCTTTGGATCCACCCATATCTGAGCCTTTTCGAGTGTAGGCAGGTCGAATCCCCAGACCCGCTTGTCTCAGAGTGTTTCCGGACGTAGCCGGATCGGGTCCTTTTTGTTGGGCTTTTCGCAGAGTTTTGAATCTGAGAGCATTTTTTGCTCTTCATCGTATGCCCTTTACTCTCTAGCTAGTAGACGCTTGCTGAGAGAGTAACTACAGTGGTTAAAAACTCCGCGATAGGTAATCCCCCAAATTGCCCCGATTGTTTGTTTAAGCAAGGGAGCATTTGTTATGGAGCGGAATTTGCCCCGAATGTCCGCCTATTATGTTGACCTTACGAGGTGGCCTCAAGGGCATTTGCCTGGTGTACTGCCATCCTTAGGAGGAGGTTGGGGGCGTATTTGTCTATACTTCTATCAACCTTAAGAGGCGGTTGGAGGTGTATGCGCTTGTTGTATTGCCAGCCTTAAGAGGCGGTTGGAGGCGTATTTACCTGTATTTCTGCAGACCTTAAGAGGTGGCTAGAGGTGCGCATGCTTGTTATATTGCCAACCTTAAGAGGCAACTTGCTGGCCTTAAGAGTGCATCCGTCTAAGTTCCTGCTGACCTTAAGAGATGACCTGTTGAGGGAGAGAAGGCATATTGGCACTTGGTCCCTACTAGCCTTAAGAGGCGGCTACCAGAAAAATGGTGTGGCGTAAGCACCACCTTTCGCTAGTGATGGCCAGTCACCATGGGAATTGGTTTTTTGTCTTGGGTGTGACAAGACCGATATTAATTGTCATTATGATGAGGCAAAGACCTCAAGTATCGTGCCTATTATTGATGGGACTACCCTCTTTGCGGTGGTGGATATACGTGCATGGGGTATTTAATGCCCATAATGATGGCCAAGGTATGTTTCGCTCTTGGCAGTATATTTGGAATCCGCGCTGGATACGGCAGGATTTAATTTTTTTGAAATGTACACCCCACAAGGGGGGAATCGCCCTCCGTGGGGGGTATATATAGGGGTGGTGGGTCATAGTTAATGCCTCCCTACCTTAGAGAGCACTGTGCACAGTATTCATTTTAGCGGGGTGCTATGAGAGGGTGTCCTTCGTTGGAGCATCTTCATCTCAAGGTTTCTTAGAGGAAGCATCATCATGTTGAGACTTGCAAGCAAGAGTAAGTTCATTGCTTCCTCTTCTAAGGTCTCTACTAAGATGAGGGATTTGTATAATTTTTCATCAAACTTTCGTAGTCGGTCCGTGATTCTGTCTTTTTTGGAGGAGCACGGACTCGATGAAGTACCATTTCATGCTTGTGGGTCCCAAAGCCATCTATGTTCAGATGGGGTGAGAGAAATGTTTATAGTTTGTAGATACGCCTTAGAGCACCGTCTATAGGTGCCTTTGAACCCCTTTTTGTCCTCCTTCCTTTCCTTTTACAACCTCGCCCCTTCACAGCTCAACCTTAATTACTAGCTAGTTTTGAATGCTTTTACTGCCATTTGCCTTCACTTGGGGATCGTCCCCCATCTCGTTTTATTCCGCCTGCTTTTTGGGATGATGCCCCTGAAGGTGAAGAAGGGCAGACCTCCATCAGGCACTTACACCTTATACAACCGGCAGATCGGATAGAGGATAGTGGATCTCCCCGATAGTATGAAGGGGTAAGAACACCATTTCTTTTCTCTTTCCAATGTCGAAGACCTCGGAGTCCCCTGTACTTGGAAAGGCCCTCCTGAGAGGGACCAGCTGCCCCGACCCAAGGAGCTTGACCCGTCTATGCGGGCGCCATAGGCAAAATATCTAAGTTTGGTCTGATTGCCCGGTTGGAACTCAGGCAAAAGGACGTCCAGGAGACTTTGTCGTGGGTGGCAGACTCGTTGCCCACTCCATGTAAGTGGGGAGGGGGGAGGAGGGGGGGGAAGTAGTATCTTTCGTATCGCATATTACACTTGCCAGTTACTTATTAATCAGGTGTTTTGGTTCTTTTGGCTGTAGCTTTCGGGCGATTCACTCAATGTGTCACGCTCAAGCGTCGAGGCAGTGGCTTAGCTCGTCGTGCGTTGTGGCATGGTGAGGAAAGGCCAGTGGAGCAGGGGAAGGGGAGTTATTTCGCTTATCAGAAGGGGCTGCAGCGGAAGGACGAGGCCCTTTAAGAGGTCGCGAAGGAGCCAGAGGTCCCCTTGAGGCGTGCCAAGAAGGGTCCTCATGTAGAGCTACCACGGGAGGAGTCAACGATGTCCTCTTTGCAAAGTCCTGATGAGGTTGAGGGGAAAGGTGTGCCCTCTGCCCTCTTGGAGTTGTCTGGGCCACCTGAGGCGATTACCTTGAGCAACTCCCCTCCGAAGACACCCTTGGAGGTGGCTCGTGTGGGGGGTACCGTAAGCTTCCCGGCTTCGTAAATTGCTCCTAAAGCATTCGCCATGCTGGCGCAAAAGCTGGGCGCCACTGGTAGCATTTTCAACAAGCCGTACTATAGGCGGAGCTCTACGAGTGTAAGGGTCTTGGTAGATCCCCTTGGCCAGGGGGCTCAAGGATGATAGGCCATACAATCGGGTCCATTGCTGGATCCGTGTTGGAGGGCACTCCTAGTGGCCCCGCACCCGGTTGGGTGGTGCTGGGGGCATCAAGCAATGCCTCCGGTTTGGAACAGCATGTGCTAAAGCACTTGAATGATGCCCTGTCTTGGGCTACTTCTGAGCCTAGGGTCATGAACTTCAACCACGTCTTCTTTTACTGCATGCACGCGGTAAGCTCCTGGGACCTGTCTTTTATCAATTTTTTCTCTAGCCAGAACTGTTTATATTCTGACGCGCTCGTGGGTTACAAGTTGACATGATTGAGTCCTCCTTCATTTCAAGCGACGATGCTCCTCTAGACCTCCCTAGCCCGGCCGGCAATGTTGACCCGATGGACATGGGAGCCCAGTGGGCCATCACGGCCAAGGTAGAGCAAAGGCAGTTGCTCCACCAAGTCGCGGAGGCCGTTGCCGCCCAGGTGAAGGTAGCAGAGGAGGCTGAGCGGAAGCTCTGTTCCCAACAACAGGCAGCCAGCGATGTGAGCTGGCTGGAGGGTGAGCTGAAGAAGGCCCGCCCTACTCTGAGAAAGGCCCTCCGTGTTGGCGAGGGGCTAGATGAAAGCCTCATTAGAGTGCACAAGGCTGACATGGTGGCTCTGGGGGCCTTGTCCGAGAGCCTCTCGACCGCTTGCGCCAACATCCTTTCTTTGAAGGAGGAGGTGTAAGGGCTCAAGGCTGAACACTCCTTGTTTGTGGAGAGGTACGATAGGGCTCTTAAGGAAGAGTGTGTCCACCTGAGTGCCTCAATTGGTAGACTTGCTTCTATGCGCAAAAGTATGGAGAAGGCAGAGGCAATTGTAGGGGACTTGAGGGTCGACCTCAGCAGGGCCTAGTAACTCACGAAGGAGAGGGGCAGCGGGTGGTGGAGTTGGAGGAAACTTGGTAGCCAAAGCTGGATGCAGAGATGGTGATGGCATTTTATGCCTCAGATCCGTCTATGAAGGTGAGCTGGGAGGAACTCTCGAAAGAGGTCAAGAAGCATACGCTGGCTATCGTGCAGTCCCTTCTCATAAGGAAGCATACTCCTGTTGAGGAATTATGTAACTGGTCTATCGACCAGTTTTTGTTGGAATTCTACCGTAAAAAAACGGCCGATCTTATTGTCGACAAAAAACCCGTGGGGTCGCCCATAGACTAGTCGACTCCTCAGGAAGAGGTAGACCACCCAAGGTTGTTGGGGGCCATTGAACCGCCGTCAAGGGTGATCAGCCCGCTCCGCCTCTCACCTGCGCCTGGGGGAGGCATTTTTGGGCCATGTGAGAGGAGTCCCTGAGCTTTTAGTTGGTGTTGCCTTTTTTTTTTTTGAAATGTTATAGGCAACTCTTTTTGAATAAAAAAAAGTAAAATTTCTATCTTTATTGCTTGTCTGTATTTATACTTAGCATAAACGTAAGTTGTGCTCACATGCCAAGTGCAAGGGATGCCTTTGCCGTGTAGGGTTTGTAATTCATAGAAGTCTCCTAAACTGTCTTTATGAATCTTACAAGGCCCTTCCCAGTGCAGGTTTAGCTTCCCCCCTGACTAACTTGGCATGGAGACTTTGCACTTGCATAGGACTAAGTCACCTTAGGACAATGTCCACTCACAAACCCACCTATTGTAAGAAACGGCGATGGCTTCTTTATGTTTGAGCGCTGCCTTTGATGTCTAATCTCTTAGCTCATCCAGGAAGTATAAGGATAGGCGAACTTGATCATCATTGGTGGCGAGGTCATAGAGTTGTGTCTGTAAGTGGGGAGGACTGTTTCGATATGCAGCCAGGCTTCCATGCAGTATACCAGGCTAAATGGTGTATGGCCCGTGGAAGTCCTCTAGCAAGTCTTGTGGCCCCAAAGAATGCCCAGCAGCTCGTCCGCCCATCTCCCTTTGGCTAAATCCAGCTAGCATTTTAACACTGAGACTATGGTGCGGTTGGCCACCTTCGCATGTCCGTTCACCTGAGGATGTCCCACAGACATGAAGCATAGGTGGATATCCCAGCTGGTGCAAAATTCTTCAAATTTTTTGCAGGAGAACTGAGTTCCATTGTTTGTGACAATATAGTGGGGTATCCCATATCGAGCTATAATGCTCTTAAGGACGAAAGATATAACTCTATCAGTTGTTGGGGTGGCCATGACCTCAGCATCAACACATTTAGAGAAGTAATTGACAGCCACCAGTATGAATCGCTTCTGAGTCGAGGCTAACGGCAAAGGGCCAACGAAGTCCATGCCCAATCTCTCAAAAGGGATGGGTGACATCACATGGACTAACTTTCCAGGCAGCAAGTGGTGTAGGGTAGTGAACCTCTGGCACTTGTCACACTTGCACACGAAGTCCTTGCAGTGTTGCTTCATCTAGGGCCAGAAGCAACCCACCTATAATAGTCAAGTCAAGAGTGTGTTCTACCCTTCATGATTTCCGCACACACCTCCGTGGGCTTCTCGAAGGGCCTGGGCTGCTTCCTCTTGTGTTAGGCAGCGCAACAGAGGGATGGAATACCCTTGCTTGTACAATTGCCCCTCTATCAAGGTGTACCTTGAGGCTTTTAGGAGGAAGGCCTTAGGCTGAGGTATCCTCGGGGGTAGCTCGCTAGATTTCAGATAGGTGATGATAGGCGTCATCCAAGAGATAGACTGCTCTATTGCGAACGTCTTGGGAGCAAGGACAGTTGGCTCTTTCAGGGTTTGGAGGCAAATATCTTCCTCTTGTCCCCGAGGGAAGGTAGCAACAAATTTGGCCAACGCGTATGCTAGGGGGTTGTCTGCTCGGGGCACCCGCTTGATTGAGGCATCTTAAAGTCCGCCATCTCCTCTCTGACCTTGTCAGCATACAAGATCATTCTTGGACCTCAAGCTTTGTATTCGCCATTTATTTGGTTGGCTACCAGCTAAGAGTCCGTGTAAACCTTTAACGAGGTGACTCCTGTGGATTTGGCTACCCAAATGCTTGCCATCATGGCCTCATACTCCCCTTGGCTATTGGATGTAGGAAAGTCTAATTTGATGGAGTACTTATGGGTAACATCATTTGGGGCGATCAGAGCTATCCCAACCCCAGACCCAACTGTCCTAGAGGAGCCGTCAACATACAGCTACCAGGGGAGTATGTGGGGGGTATCGATGTCCGTGAATTTCGCCACAAAATCCTCCAGGACTTGTCCTTTGATGGTTCTCCTTGGTTGGTACTTGACGTCCATTCCGCCAACTCCATAGCCCATTTGATCTGTTGTGTTGAACCCGTGGGCTTATGTAGCATTCGCCGAATGGGGTAGTCTGACAAGACCATTACAATGTGGGCTTGGAAGTATGGGCGTAGCTTCCTAGCTGTAGTGACCAGAGCTAGCCCTAATTTCTCAATGACCATATACTTAGCTTTTACGCCTTGATAGGTTTCGCTAACAAAGTATGCAGGTCACTATGTTCCCCCCCAGTCGCCAACTAGAACAGTGCTGACGGCAGACACGGATGCTGCCAGGTATAGTGAAAGAATCTCCTCGGATTGGGGAGCCGTTAAAACGGGGGGACTTCGGAGTGCAGCTTTGAGATCCTCTAAGGCCTTCTGGCAGTGAAGGGTCCAGTGGGCAGTACTATAGCCCTTGCCCCTCTTTATGCACTTGAAGATGAGGCATTTGTTGGAAAGATCGAGACAAGAATCGTCCTAACAAGGCAATCTTGCCAACCAACGATTGCATCCCTTTTAAGGTGCCTAGTGATTGTAGGTCTACGATTACCTAGATCTTGTCAGGGTTGGCTTCGATTCCCCGGTCAGAGACCAAGAACCTTAAAAACTTACCGGCTAAGACCCCAAAGGTGCACTTGTTGGGGTTCAGGAGGAGGCGACTGTTCCTTAGAATCTGGAATACCTCTACTAAATATTCTAGGTGTTGAGGGAAATTGGATTCCTTTACAAGCATATCATCTATGCACACCTCAAAATGATTTTTCAATTATTTTTGAGAAAGCCATATTTATAAGGAGCTAGTAAGTTGTTCCAATATTTTTCAAGCCAAAGGGTATGACTCTATAGTGAAACAGGCATATATTGGTAATGAAGGAGGTGTAAGGTCTGTTTGTTGTAGAGAGGCTAATCTGGTGGTACCCGCTATAGGCATCTAGGAAGGACATGTGGGATTTTCCACTACAGAAGTCAACTAGGGCATCCACCCTGGTCAGGGGGAACTCGTCCTTCGACAAGCTTTCATTGAGGTTGGTGAAGTCCACGCACATGCGCCATTGGCCGTTGGCTTTCTTCACCATTACCATGTTCAAGAGCCATGCCGGGTACAAGGATCCTTCGATGAATCCTGCTTCCAGGAGCTTTTGGACTTCAGCTTCAGCAGCATACCATTGCTCGACCGATTTGTGCTGGTGCGCCTGTTAGATTGCACAGGTGCCCTCCTGGATGTTCAGATGATGCTGAATCAGCGACAGGTCTACTCTGGGCAGGTCATTGGTCGACAAGGCAAAAACATCTACGTTGGCCTGAAGCAGAAGCAACAACATATGTACCTCGGAGGGTGCAAGGTCCGCTCTGACACATACGAGCTTGGTAGCGTCGTCAGGATACATTTGTATGGACATGGCTGAAGAGCCTGGCTTTAGTCCTGAAGTCGCTGGCAAATCTGCTGGAATGACCTTCTACCGGATTGCCTGGACTTGGTTTCTTTCCTTTCCCCATTTTTGTGGTTTAGCTCAATCCTGAGGAGCTTGCACCCGACCATCTGATTCTCATGTACTATTCCTACTCCATGCGGAGATTGGAAAAGCACAAATTGAAAATATGACGAGGGGATCAATCGGAAGGTGTGGGTAGTTGGATGGCCGAGGATGCCGTCGAAGGCCGCCGTTAATCCGGCCACTATAAACGTGGCCGTCCGGTTGAGGTGCCCGTCCCCGTCGCAAATGGACAAGGGGGAGGCTAATCTTTCCTTTTAGCATCACCTTGTGGTTGCCGAATCCTACAACCAGGTGAGTTAACAAGGAAAGGTTCTCTTCTGTGAAACCCAATCAGCGTAGTGTTTTGGAGAAGAGGACATCAACGGCACTCCCCTCGTCAACGAGGAGTCGAGGTTGTGTTGTCCTGCCAGCTTGAGCGTCACCAGGAGTGGGTTAGTGTGCTCTGCCGGATTTGGCAGAGAGGGAAATAGTCAGGAGGCTGCCTACTTAACAAAGCCTCTCACCCCACTGGAGGTTAGGGAACGTACCACGGGTCGCTTGCCTAGAGGGGGTGAGTTGTTGATCCGGGGCAACATTAACCCTAAAAATCACTTCAACCTCCACACCCACAGAGGGCGAGTGGTGAGTGTTTTGGGGAAATTCGGGCATAGCTGCTAGGACCTGGTGGTGGTACTCAGCCGGGGAGAGTAGGGGGGATACCGCCTGTTAGAGGTGACAGGCCACAGCGTTGTTGGGCTCTCGGTCCTCGACGAGGACCGAGTTGACCCTGTAGAACTGTTGAAGCTTCTCCTTATGGTAGTCCTCTGGGCTCTCCATGGGCCCTTTGCCCTTATCCTGGCGCTCATTCCGCCTAACGAAGTGGACCAGATTTCCCTACCAGAGTTAGGACTCGATTTGCTCCTGCAGGTCTTGACAGTCTTCAGTGGCATGCCCCCAGGCCTTGTGGTACTTGCAGTAGGGCATGGAGTTGGCCTTCATTTTCATCTGCTTAGGAGGAGGTAGTAGGTCTTTATCTATAGACCATACCTCCGCCAACACGTCCGCCTGGTTCACGGCTAGAGAAGTGTACCCTTTGAAGTAATCCCACCTAGGTTGGCAGGGTCCACTGTTTCGGCCCTTAATTGGCTGATCATTCCTCCGCTATGGGAAGATAGCTTTGCGGTTATTGAAGTGACTGCCTCCGTGGATAGAGATGAGGGCGGATTCTACCAGGGATCACCCCTCCTCGACCAGGCTAGCATCATCTCCATATCCCTTTGCTAGTAGACTGTGGGAGCAGAAAGAGTCGTCCTACTTCGCGAACCCTGTAGCTCTGTCCTAGAGCTCTGCTGTATCTCTAAGCAGGAAATCATCGATATCATACCAAAACTTATGAATCAGGAGCCTTAACTTGAAGTATTGGATGGCAATCACATCATGAGGCCGCTTACATTTGAAATACTGGGCCTTCAACCGGTCTAGGTACGACCGGAAAGATTCATTCTTCCACTGCTGGATCTCTGACAGGCTTTCAAGGTTGTCTCTAACCCTCTATTGCCTGGCAATGAATTAGCAGAACTTGTACGCCAACTCTTGAAAGCACGTGATCTATTCGCCCAACAGTTCATTGAACCACTAATGGATCATGCCAAACAGGTAGGAAGGGAATACTCAGCAAAGTACCCCGTCGAGGCAACCATGCACCTGCATCATCTTACGGTAACTCCCGACAAAGCTGTTGGGGTCCGTCATCCCGTCATATTAAGCCATGATGGGTTGCTTGAATTTATCCGACAGGGGTGGCGTCATCACCTCCTCAATGAAGGGGTAGATGATGACATAGTGATGAGGTACAGCTCATCATAGTTAAAATACTCAAGTTAAGTTAGAAACTAGGTTAAACACTACATAATTAACACAAGAAATAGGTTAGGTGTGAAAATTAATAGAAATGACCTAAAATAGTAAATTGGTGTTAAAAACGCATAATTAGGTCACAAATTAAGATATTTTATTCAAAGTGTAATATGGTGATCTAAATTGCAAATTTAAATTGAAAGTGAAATCAACTTCCTAATGTTTTATTGTGCTTCAATTAAAACTTGGTTGCACTTGGACATCATTTGGACCCTGCATTATTGACATTACATCAAGGTCCTTAGGTCACTCACATTTTTCTACATTTAAAGCCTTCAAGGACCTTTCTGATAGTCGCGGGGGCCTCTTTGAAAATCTCAGGGACAGCGCTGCACTCATTCCTCGCCACTTATGGGTTTATTTCTAAAATTTACACCATTTTGCCCTTAAAGGGCTTCCCTGCAAAAATCCCATTAGATCTGGGTGCAAGTGCACTGTTCACTCGCATGAACATAATGCATCATGGCCGTCACCTCCATATGTCCCCTGATCGACGACCAATCCTTCATCAAAGTTTCGCGTGTCTTTATGCGTAGGATCACCATCCTCCCTAGATCTGATCTAGCAGCTATAATTTGGTTTAACTTTCCCACTCCCCTCTCAAGCTCGCAACCACTGTCAAAGCCCTAAACGCCTAATCCTACCTTAGCGGAGCCCAGATCGCGAGCGCGGCCACTTAAGCAAACACCTAAGCTCCTCGTACGACGATCGACTCCCTCCCCCTCTGAGCCAATCAATTCATCCACTCTCCAATTCCTCTTCCTCCTTCATCAGCTGCACTTGTGACAGGGGCGTGGTTCTCCCCCCTCAATTTCGTCGTTGTAGCGACCAGTTGCAGCCCAGGGACCTCATTTCTCGTTGGAGATCCTTTCACCTGTTGGTGCAAGGGCACCTCAATCGTTAATTTTGATGATAACAAAACACTTAATATTTGACATTTGCTTTTGAGTCCAAGATTTCAGGTCAATTACAAATGAATACAAGTGTGATTTGTATTGGAGGAGCTCGTTGGAGGAGAAGGAACTTCGCTTGGAATGACAGCAAGAAGACAAGAAGAATATGATAGATTTCTTGTTGTCTTGTTTTATATACTTAGTCATTGTATCTTTGTTCTTTGCTCTTTATTATATCCAGATATATGTTAAAGAGATTCAAAGTAATTAAACTATAGTCCTAGGAACACCTACTCTACCATAGGATACTTAGACTTTTTCGTGGAGAACCTAGAAAGCGAAACTAAGCATCAGATAACCTGATTAGATGTCCAATTTGGAAATCAGACGTCTAATCCTTGACTTTAAGACATTTGACTATTTGATCAAACGTCCAAACACTTAGGCTGAACTTAGTGCCTTCTATCTATTGATTTCAGACGACCAGCCCTTAGCCCAAACATCTTAGAAGACGTCTGATGACCTCACCAGACATCCAACTACTGAACCGTTGGCTTTATCAGACTAATCTTAGAGGATTAACCTTTAATCTGATCTATTTTCACTTTGAAACGTTCGTAGTGATCCTCAGACGTCTGATAAGTAGACGTTAGGCCCAAATCACCTTTTGTCAAATGATTATAGCTGTTTAGCTTCGGGAAATCCATTCAAAGTAGCGTCGGTTGTAAGAAGTTGAACTACCCTCGTTCAAGTAGTTCAGATAGTGAATTTGATTGACTCGATCGATCGGGAAATCCTAAGTCGAGAGGCTTAGGTGGTGGTTTTTACCCGGATTTGGGTTTTCACCTAAAAATCCTTGTATATTTATGCGATTGATCTTTTATGAGATTGTTTAGTATATTTTCGCACATTTTCCACAACACGCATTTATCACCCCCTCCCGCAGGGAATCACATCACCCTCCTTTGTCGCCACAGCAACCTACTATGGATCCAGGCATCTCATTCGTCCACTTAGCAAGGATTTCTAATACTTTCATAGATTAAATTTCCTATGAGATTTTTTATATTTCCTATGAGATTTTTTATCAGATACATCAAATCTGATCTTCTAAGAGAGGTTTGAGGTGTAGCATTTGATGAAAGTTTTAATGCATGAATTTGATTTTTAATGAGCTTTAAGTGTGATTAGTGTGTTTTTGAATTTGCAAATGTTCATTTGTGACTCAAATCTCCCAAAATCAGTAAACTAAGGTGCTACATAGCAGGTACATTTTGTAGAGTTCCTCTCTATTTTCAGTGGGTTTTTGGAATTAAATGTCGTCTCTGGAACTTATTTGATCCATAGATCTAAGTTTCCAGATCTGAAGTGACTCTATGAACCCTCGGATCAGATCTATTTGATCTGATCAGACTACAGAAGCAGCTACTGGTTGCTGAAATGGCTACTGCAGCATGGTTTTAAGTCGTCTGATCTTTGAAGACATCATATGAGCATCTTCAACAGCATCTGAGCTATTGTTTTGAGCAGCAATTGCAGCAGCTTAGCTGTTGAATTTGGTAGTTGATTTAGCTGCTGAATTCTGAGTTTCAGCAGGTCTGAATAAACTGATGAATAAGGATTTGAGCTAGGATTTTGGATTCTACAATGCTGACATGTGTTGTAATGGTAGAGCTTTATTTCTAAGCATTCATGTACCCCTTTATTATTTTAAATCTTATTGGAAATGCTTCTAACTGTTATATAAGTTTACTATTAGCTACATGTATAATGAATTAATTGTTCAAATGATGATTTTAGTGGAATTGAAGTGGAAATGCATGTGTTATTGTTTAGAACTATTGCATGATGATGTTTGGACAATTTTGAGTGTTAAAACTCTCATTCCAGCCTTTAAAAGTTGAGTCAAGGCCTTTGGTTCATTTTAAAACACCCTTATAGGCCTTATCTTGGGGTTGGTTTGTAAATAAATAAAATACTTTAAAAATCATAAAAAAATAAAATAAACCTATCTTGAGTAAGATCAGGTATTTCTTTAGGTTTGTGTCAAGTTTCAAGGTAATCTAAACCCCTAGCTTGGTCGAACATACCGGCCAACAGTTCAATATACTTTGGAATTCAATAAAAAAACTTAAGATGAAAAACACCAAAAATACTTCTTCTCTCATCTCACTCTTTCTTTCTCATCCCCTACCTCTCTTATACATACAAAAAGCAATAAAAATAAGAAAAATCCTAAAAATACCTTGTATATTATGTATATACTTGTATAATCTAATTTAAACCTAAGCTATATGTATGTATTGTATAATATGAACATAATGAGTATATATAATTTATATATGCATTTTATATATTAAATTAAATATTTATAATGATTTATTATATATATAATTTTATTGTATAATTATCTATTAATTTATATTAACTAAATGTATAATGTCTTAAATAATTATATAAACATATCTATATGTACGTAACTATGTATTATGAACTATATACTACCTTTAATTTAATTTAATTATATATTTACAATAGGTAATTAAGTTATTAAGTTAATTAAGTAATTCATTAACTTAAAATAAAATAAATTAGTAATTTAAGTTAAAACTGAAGTAATTTATAATGTATGTTTGTATAGTATTATTTTAAGTATATTTAACCTATTTGTACTATACTACAATATTTATAAATTATTTATGTACATATCTATCTAAAATGCTATATAATTGTAAATAAATTAAAATAAAGTTTCTAAAATATAATAAAAATGTATAATAAATACTTTGTTATGTAAATTAACTTTGTATAAAGTCAATTGTATAATTACTTAACCAATTTGTAATTTAATTTAGTAATTAATCTCTAAATTAATGTGTATAATTCATTAACTTTAACTAATTTTTATATATAACTAACTAAAATATTTTTGTAAATAAATTACATAATTATGTAGCCGTATATAAGAGCTTTCTAATGGTATATTTTACTTTAAAATTAGAACTAATTATGGCCTTCAAATCAAGGGCCAAAATCTTCACAATTGAATGCACAGAAACACTGAAAGGCACGTTGATCACCCACTGGAAAAGTACCACAATGGTGGCGTGCGAACGACCGAAGCGGTATAAAAGGTTTTGGTGCACCGAGTGCTTCAGTCGTCAGCACTTGACACACTAATAACCATTACATTCCCCCTATCTCTGATCCAATACGTTCATATATGATGAATATTTGAACAGTGTGTGGGTCGGGGGCCTACACTCTAAATGGATCCATTGTGGGCTTGTCATGAGCTTAAAATAGAATGAAAATACACCTAATTGAACTAGGACTAGTTCATAATAGTGGTTTAGTCCCACCCTAATGAGAGTGTTATGTATCTCACGAACTGAATTGGGCAGCCAATTAAAAACCCAATTTTTGTGTAGGTGAACAATAGCTTAATCGAGTTTAAGTGAGAAAGAGGGAGGCCCTCAAATGACTAAGTGTTAAGAAAAGATAATGAGAAGATAGGAGAGTGCGTGTGCATATCTTTATATGCATATGTATAATATAAGTATATAAGTGTATGTAATAAATAAAGTAAATAATATATATATGTATGTATGTATGTATGTATATAAGTAATGTAAATATAAATAAACTAGGGCTTTAGTGACAGTTATATCTGTCACTGTATATATATATATACACATTAGTATAAGTAATTCTTTTTGTCTGAAGGTGTGTATATATGTTACTAAGGCTATAGTGATGTATGTATATGTCACCGTAAATATAATATATGTCACTAAAGATATTAGTATGTAAATATAATTTAGTATATTAGATATTAATAGTTATTTTTGTACCTATACTTAGGTATTACTTATATTAGTTGTATATAATCAACATAGTGCAGCATTAACTAATTTTTTTAATGGATGTTTAGTTATACTTATGTTTAAGGCGTTGTAATACATATTAGTTGATTCTTGTGTAAATAATTAACCAATTCTTTCATTTATTAATTAATTAATTCATTTTGTAAGTAAATTTGACATTTTTGGAATAAAATGACATTTTTGGACTTAGAGAGTGATGTATATCAATAATTGTCTCCTAGTGAACGACCAGAAAACAAACTAGTAAATATTGTAATTAAATAAAAGTGACGCGACATCGGTTTTCATTTGTGACAAATATACTACAATAACGATGCTTAAAACACCTTTTTAATACAACTCGGTGGTCGATGATCACGTGGCCGAGAGCGTATACCCTGCATTGCCCTGGTGACCTGGCCGACGATCTTAGGGATCGAGCCTTCGTTGCTAGTCACCAAGGGTTGAGCCCCTGAATTCTCCTCTGACAAAGGCAGGCGAGGAACTTTAGGCAGATTAGGAGGAGCTTCCCCCTTCTAGTTACTAGGCTCTCATTTTAATTTTTCGAGTTGTTCGCGCAGGCGGGCATTCTCATCCTCCACGGTGCGATGCCATCTTTGCTGCTCATCTTCGAGGCTCGACTGGTGAGGTTCCCCCTAAGGGGGTTTGCAGAACTCTTAGATCTGTTTGATCTTCGGAGTTTCTTCGCGACTAAAATCTCTTCAGCCCTAAGAGCCACTAGCTTAGGCTGATACTGCTCCTCCCTCGCCTGCAATTCCAGGAGGGGGTCATGCTCATGGTCCTCTAGTGGTTGACTGGGAACTCCCTACTTCCCCTTGCTTGGCACAGCCGGCTGAGTGTGTCTCTTGGGCACCGATACACTAGATTCAGCCTGGGCCGGCGCTTTCTCGAGGTTGGCGCGGGAGGAATTGCGAGTCGTAGGAGCCATTGGGAGGACTCTGAGAGCCAGGAAACGTTATCAACTGATAATCGTTTCCACAGATTACGCTAATTGATCGGACCTCCTGGTTGATCGGAGGGTCTGACTTAACAACTCAAGCAATCACACGGGAGACAAAAGAAGTTAATAAGCCAATTCCACCATAAGGAGTGTACGTCTGGGGAGAGGATGATGCTCTCAAATATGCATTAATAAGAAACGAGATTGCAATCTCTTTTTCTCTCTCAAATTGCCTGACCCCCGGCTTCGAGGACCTCTGCTCGCTATTTATAGGGGTTGGGGTCGATACTTTGCAAAATCTTCTGACTGGATACGTCCATTGCTAGGGTATGTGTGTTGTCAAATTATTAATTGCGATGGCCATGCCATCATTTATTGGAGGCATAGCCGTGTTAAACTTTTTCCATCTTCTTCTTTGTTAGCACCAGATCCTTAAGTTGGTCGGGTCCTCTGGATCCACCCATATTCGAGCCTTTCCAGGTGTAGATAGGTTGGATCTTTGAACTCATCTGTATCCAAATCTTTCTAGATATAAGTGAGTTGGATCTTTTTTGTTGAACTTTTCTTGAAAATTTTAATCTAAGAGTATTTTTTATCCCTAATTAATTTCCTAACGATATTTTTCTTTTTTTTTGTGACTTAGAATTCCTTGTACGTAAATTAAAGAATTAGATTGTCCCACAATACTAACATCCAGTTATGTAACGTAAGGTGGAGACTGGACCTCGAATCTTCTCCATTATCATACCATCCGCTGAACTGTGCTTTATGGGTCGAAACGGTTAGTTTTAAGTTCGTCAACTTTTCTTAACTTAAAAGCTCGTAATTGGCAAAACCGAGATCAGAAATTTCAAGTAATTTAGTTCGGACAAAAGTTATTCCGTAGAGAACACATCACGCAATCCCCACACGCATATCCAATCCAATCCCCTTCTGCCACGTGGTCTTGGGCGGCTCTGTTGAGTTGTCTCCTCGGGGCCACATCACAGCCGCTGGATGCTCATCGCACAGCGACGAACGCGCCGACTCCAAACGATGGCTGCAAGCAAGCGAAGGGAGTCCGATACGTCACATATGTGAGACAACCACCGACACATTTCTCGATCGTCGAAGGTGTCACTCAAGCGATCTTTGGCCGGTGAACTTCTTCCGGACAAGAAGTTACGTCTTCTGCTCTTTAATTCATCGTGAATAATGAGATTATGAGAATCACCAACATGGGAAAAAGGAATGCACGTAGGTTCGTTAAAATTTGCATAACCTCTGCATGGAGAATATGTATTGCCATGCTCAAAGATAAAAATTGCATCACCGTCACATAGGAGGTCTGGTTTACGTTTCGAATTTAGACATCCGATTTGCATTTGTGAACGTGGGGTTAATCTTTCCATGTGTTTACTTCTCGTAAGGGTTGAACGGAGGTTAACCGCTATTTCTGCCTATTTTGCAGAGGAGGTTACCGTACCTCATCTATATTTCCATCCGCAAATGCCAGAATTTTCTGCAAATAACTCGGGTTGAGATGAACCACGAAGTAAATTGGTGCAGTAGTTTAGGGTTAATTTATTTCGAGAGTTATGAAATTATAGTGTTAATAAATTTGAAATTAATGTTATAGTGATGTTAATCAATATTAATTTTTATTTATTTAAATTAATATTAAGTTGTGGTATTGATTTGAATTAATATTCACATTAATTTCTGGAGAATAGATTTATGTGTAAAAAAATTATGAAGTTAATATATATTTTTGCTAACATCTCTTAAAATTGATGTTACTAGAAGAAATGTAAATTTTTTGAAACATGTGTTAAAATTATACAAGTTAAATCCTCAAATAAATGGAAGTTAACCCTCAAAAGAAAGGTTAATCCCATAAATAAATTAACCTTCAACCTCTGCTGTTACAAGTTAACCCTCAAAGGTAAGGTAAATTACCCTTTGCAAACATACTGAGTGTAGATGGTAAAAAGATGGCAAACTAGTGACAGTACAAATGCTTACGAGGGATGAATCACATACACTTATTTAGTTCTTCTTCGTCTGAGATCCTCTTAAATGTATCTTTTCTCAATTTTGAGTGTTAGATCCTACGTGGTGGATCGTAACCTCATACTATATATGACAAAGAAATGGAAATTGTGTGCATGCATATGCGTACAACTAGAACCCCTTCAACTAAGGTAAGATCGAAAGATGGGGACTCTTTGCTTTGATAAGAGAGATCTAAATTTGAATTCTCATTCTTGCATTCACCTTGAAGATTGGTACCTAAGGAATGTCAATTTCTCTCTAATTTTAGATTTCTAAGTCATCAAAAGAATAAAGGAAAACAAAAACTAAAAAACTAAAAAGCACTTCCTCTAAGAGGGGATGGGTGCCTCTACAAATTTGTCACCACTATTGCTTTCAATTGTCCATTAAAACTAATGAGGTAAGAAACTTTCTTTACAAAAGTAAGCCTTGGAGACTCGTGATTGAATCCATGAGATCCTAGTTTACTTGACTTGGTGTATTCTAGAAGGTAAAGAGATACAAGTTCACTCCACTTTCTCAGTGATTATGCAAGTCAAGCTCCACTTCCTCAGTTGTTATGCGAGTCAAGCTCTATTATCTTGCTAGTTACACTTCTCCAGATGTATAGCTACACACTTTTGTATTCTACAAAAAGGGTCGTCATGTTCATGGCAAGGAGCAAGTCCAAGGGGTAACCTAAAGGGGATACAATTCACTATCTTATTATATTTTTTCTCTATTATTCTATACATAGTGGATATTAAATATTAAATCCCCTCTCCAAATGTACACCCACACCGAGTAAAACTAGATTGCCAATCCCCTTTCTTCGTGTTGATGCTTGATGATTCCCATTTGTCTTGCCTTTGTTACATTTCTCACTTCTTACAAATTCTTTGATAACTTTTGATAGTCTCGACGAGATCCTCCGAGCCCATAAAACACACTTGTATGTTTATCAATGCCAATATCATAATTGTTCTAAGGATCATATCAATCATATATGCCATGTAATGTCACATATAGCTTACTATAATTGTACTATCTACTAGGCTATGGTCAAATGGCAAGAACTTCAAGCTTTGACAAGAGAAATCAAGGTTTGAGTCTCAATCCCTATATGACCCGTACGATTAGTGTGTAGAGGATAGCCAATTCTGCCCAACTATCCTAAGCGAGTCAAATAAATTTTTGGGTTATATATATATTTATACTTTTTTTTATTTAGATGACCTAGAAGTTCATTTGGGTAAATTGGGAAAAATTAGTCATTTTTCACACACTAATTCTCCAAATAATGTAAAGATGAAGACTCAAACTTAAATCTCTTTTACTAAAGTCAAGAGTTTACACTATTCAACCATACCTTAGTAAGTTATGATTGTACTTTTGCATCTTGATTTCAAAGAGAGAATAAATTAATGTTAAAGTTATGGCACTGAGCATTGCAAGCGCATCCATTCAAAAGTAATTGACTTAATCTATGTAAAAGCCCTAAACTTACACGTTGCCTTCAATGTAGTCCGTAAATTTCAAAATACATCTAACACTACCCTTCATCTTGCTAATTGTACTAATGCAACCCTCATGTTAATCTCCCTTAAGTCCTTTACTAAGGTCTTCGATTGAAAATGAAGGAGAATATAGGATTTTTCGGTGGGCATTTCTATGTATCATTAATAAATAATAGCATGTTAGGGTCAAGCACTAGGTTGTATTGACCTAACCTAACACAAGGCCTAGTTTCGAAACCTCTGGTGTAGCCTAAGACCATTACCAGTTTAAGGCAGGTTTGAGTTAGATCTAGACTCATTTGTTATTTATGCTACGCTCTGCCTAACTTGAATGTCCTTCAGATGCTGTAAGGTTGAAAGTTCACCCCTTAGATTTTATATATATATATAGAGACACACACACACATGTGGTCAATGCATTACAAATCTAATGGCCCAAAGTACGTCTCCATCGCTCGAAGTATATAATTGTTTGGTTTACCTAAGCCACAAACAATAATAAGCATATTTAAAGCAAACAGCGTAGGCTAAATCACTCCGTCTAAAACTATTTCTATCTTGCCGTGATCAAATACGAGAGTACTGTCTCATGCGTTGACGTTTATTTTGGGCCAAGCATGTGCCTATGCTTATAAAATAATAATGATGATGATGAGCTTTAACTTAACCCAAAATTGAATTAAGTTATTAGACTTTGGATTAGGCCTACATTACCCTGCAAAGGCCCGCAATCTTGCATCCCAGTAACCTCATCGGATGGACACCAAAAGGGGTACCATCTTGCTACGATTAAAAAGATCCAGGATGAAATCTATGCGTCTTGAAGTTTGGAGAGTAAGTTGAAATCAACGTGCAAGTCCAAGGACCTTCATGCAAATCTTCGAAATTTGGCGCGGACCCAACCTTCGGATCTCCACACCGTCTGTCCTTATCCAATCCCGCGTGGGTCCCAACCTCCACCACCTGCCTGTCGTTGTAGGTGGCGACTTGACAAAATGCCCAGCTCCGATTAATTCTCTAGAGAAATGTCAGCCTCATATTTCTGGAAAAATAAGGGGAAATCGGGCATACGTAATCGACCGGGAGGGGCAATCTAGACATTTCAGGATCTGTTTTGTGTATATGGTGCTGCCGCGCTGGCGACGGGCGGGGGGCCCCAATCGGGTGAGGCGGGGTGGGTCCTCGAGGGGTGGGGTCGCTGTCACCTGGCGGTCATCGGAGTCTCCGCTCGCCGCTCGGACCGGCTCCTGTTTGGGTACAGTGGGCGAACGCGGCGCGAGGCGGTGCAACACGGCGCGTTCTCCGCCTCGTATCCCGTGACCGCCCGACTCCACCGCTCCCACCTTCCAACTCCACACGCAACTCGTACGCGCCCGCCGGCCAATCCTTCTCCGGGGATGGGGTAAAGTACCATCTGCTCCCCTACATTTCGAATATTCGCGATCCGAGATTTCCTTACACGAGTAGAAACAAGTGCAACGGAAAATAAAAAGAAAAAAAAAAAAAACAGAAAAAGAGTTTACTCGGATTTGTACGCTCGTTGGGACGCGTGACCGTCGTTTTTCATACGCTCACGAAGAGTCATGGAGACTTGCGTGAGCGGGTGACTTTGCAGGTTGTGATTCACATGAAACCCTTACCGAGAGATTAGCTCCAAGCTGGAGTTTTCTTGGGTGGTGTCAGTTTGTCAAGGAGAATTATTTGAAGAAATAAAAACTAAAAGGTGAAGAGTCGGAAGAATCGAAGAATTTTATTTTGTGAGAGTATTTGATTGGATTATTATCTTTTTAAAATAATTTGGGAGTTTTATTTAGTTTGGAGTGTTTGTTTGGTTAAATAAGTTAATAGATAAAAAAAGAATTAATTAAAAAAATGAGTAAGTGAAATTAATGAGTAGAATTAAATAATTTTCGAGGGTGTGGAATTGGTTAAACTTCAAATTACATCTTTAATTTTGAAATTAGAAGTTGCAAATATAAAATCTAAGGTGAAATTGATATTAATTTCACGTATCAAATGACACCTGTAAGTCTATTTAAGGGTAGCATTAGAAGTTTTTAGGTAATGTTTGGTAAGAGAAATTATTATATAGAAAAAATAATAATAAGAAGAATATAGTGATTAAGGGATTTCATTTTGTGGAGCTATTTGACTGAATTTATTATCTGATAAAAAATATTTGAAAATTTTATCACACTTGATGTGTTTGTTTAGTAAAACAAATTAGTAGAATAAAGAGATAACCGGTTAAAAAAAAATAGTAGGAGAAAAAGGGCGGCAGCACTGGAAAGAGAGGGTCCTAAGATTTATTTATGAATGCTATACAAGAATTATATAATGGTGTGTAAATTGTCTTTTGATGGTGTGAGAGTCGTGGCGTCTTTGAAGAGGGCAACCGATTATCACGATGCTCTTTCTTTGCAGGAGGGCAAGAATTAAATTGCTTCATGTGTACTACTTTTTTTTTTTTTTTATTTTAGCCTCTCCACAATACAATGACCTAATCTCTCCAATCTCCGTTCCTTCTTTATTTCTCTTCGTAATAGAGGGAAGGAGGGAGTGCAATGCTATGGAGAACACCAATTTTGTGACATTTTTTGCTCATAACCCGTTCACTCGAAACTTATCATTGTCCCCCTCTTCCTCTTAATCTTCTTACTTTTATCCCTCAAAGTAATTAAGTTTTTTTTTTCCTTTCCTTCCCCTCACTTACCGATTCAATTTGAGCATGGAGTCTAATAAAAAAAAGGTGATCTTTATAATTTGTTAGATAGTAGCTCCATGAACTAAAATTACCTAAAATACTTAAGTTGAAGTTGTTAAATAGTAATTTTCAATATTTAGATCACATCACTGACTTTCATGAGTTTCAATGTAAAATTATTTTTTTTAGTATTACAACATCTTTCACTTGAAATCCTGACTTCTCGCTAGGGTTAAATACTCTCTGTAGTAGTAGCGACTCCGCCTCATAACATACTCTTAGATCATTCCAAGGATAGCCATTTCCTCCTATTAAAAGGAGTTTCACTCTAATACCATTTGTTACGATCAAGGCCCAGATCCAAGTCTAATTGAGAAAAACTTATTAGTGGCAAGAGAAGGGGGATTAACTCTAAAATAATATTCAGTAAAAACAATCGCAACAAAAATACGTAGGTATTTAAAGAGAAAATCCTTGCGGGAAAAACCTTTACCTAAATCTTCCAATGGGAATCACTAAATCACACCACTAATCTAAGGGTGGTGTTCCTAAAAAACAAATCCCCTCTCCTGGACAACCCCCAAGGAGAGTTTAGCCCTTTACTAAGAGGAAACGAAAAATCCACAGCTTAGGTACCCAAATAAACTAACAAAATAAAATAATGTAAACAATCCTATGAGCCTTTAATGATCTAGAATAGAATGTAAGCTATGATACTCCATTTGTAAATCTATGTGATACAAAAAATAAGAGTGGAAGTGATGTTGCTCTCAAGAATTTCCAAGAACAAAAGAGCACAATAGCTTTAGAAAGTTTAGAATAAGTTAATATAAAGTATTTAACACTAGAATATTCCTTTTATTTATGTGTAGCCTTAAAGTAACCCTTAGTCGGTATATATAGGAGTAAGAGGTCAGATTTAAGCCTAAGTAGCCGTTGGGATTTAAATTGACATAGAATAAATTAAGGTAGAACGGCTATAAGACATTTACTCAAAGTCTAACTGTATCAGATGTCTGAAAAGATATGATAGACGTCTAAAAAACTTCAGTGAGAAAATAGTCGTTACTGGATTTCATAAGATCAAATACAGGGACTCCTGAACAAAAAAGATAAACATCTGAATATATGATATTAGACGTCTAAAAAAACCTATGGGTCAAAGTGCTCGTTACCAGAATGAGGTTGGATCCAAATAGGATTCTAAAGACTTATAGTCAGATGTCTGACTAGATGTCTTAAAAAAAAAATTAGACGTCTGAGGAAATGCAAGGACGTCTGTTGCTTATAACGTTCCAAAATCAAAGAATAACAAATATAATAAATTGCGTTCAAATTGAACATTGGATAAGAAATAAACGTTGGTCATTTTCATATGTCTCAAAAAGACGATAGACGTTTGGAAGACAACTAAAATTATGATCATTGTTCTATTGAAATTAAAGAGATATCAAAAGTTCAAGGAGGCGTCTGAAAAACAATATTAGGCATCTAAAGTAGAGCACGGACGTCTGAAAAACCTAGGTGACAGTGGTCGAGAATTCTGGACAAGAATCTAGGTTTTGGACAGGAGCCTAGACGTCTATTGAAGTAGACCAGACGTCTAAACAAGCAGACTCAAACGTCTAAAGGAATCATAGGACGTTTGAAAAACAATTAGAAACAAAGTCTTGTATGCTGAATTAGAAAAGCGATGATAGAAAGGTTCTAAAGGTATTCTAAGGATAATGAAAGACTCATTTACATTCTAAAAAATAAAATAAACAAATTTAACTACATCTCTCTTTCTATCTTCTCATCTCATTGATACTTGTCTCCTTCTATCTTCATCTCCTTATTTCCTTGATCTTAAACTTTCATCAAGCTTCATTTAATTCTAAACCTGAAATATTTATCTCTAAATACAATGTTAAGTATAACATATTTTATTATCATCAAAATCAACAATCGTGATACTTTATCACCAATAAAATTAACATTAATAATTTATTAGGTATAGACTCTATAAATCTAAGTAATCATTTAAAATGCTTGAACCTAAATTATTAAGTGATCATTTTTAATATTTATATGACATAATTTACCTTCACAAGCTTCCAATCTAAAATTATCTTTCTGGGATGTTGCACTTACTCCATCTTCGTTAGTCTTGTATGTCCCGTTTCTTTCTCTACGAATCCTGCTTCTGAAAGCGAATGGCACATGCAATGGCGGTCCCTCGATCAAAGCTCCAATAAGGAAAACCAAAATTCAATCCAGGATGCTTTAAAAATAAATAAACAAACAATATTAAAAGGGCGGGTCCGCTGATCGTGGAAGGTCTTCTCATATATTATATAAAATTAAGAAAATCATTGAAGACAGCCACGGCAAATTTTCATATTGAGGAGTTTAATTTTGGTCTTGTTCGTTTCGCGGATATAATAATTTATCCTTTATCTGAGGAGTTTAATTTTGGCATAAAGTTTTCTCTTGGGAGAGTTTTAAAATTTATGATAAATATATATCAGATAAGAGGTGGGATAATTTTTTATTATTTTTTAAGACACTAACCTCGCTTATTCACTCAACTGCTCCTATTTATCCCCCAATGTATCTTCCAAATACTAAAATCAATTTCTCTCAATTCCATTACTATAAAATTTATCCCTTAAAATTTATACCATGAAACAAATCGGCCCTTAATATGACTCAACTCTTAACCGATCTTGGCACCAAGTCGCCTCCCCTCCTTGACACCCCCCACCCCCTGCATTGGTAGAGGGAGAGATGGAATCCTATGTACTCAAAGCATGGGAGTATATATATGTAGGGCTTCATTAAGTAATTAACCTTGTAATAATTATGTGATGGGATCAAGGCTAACCTAAGTATAAATAAAACATCACCAATAAGTATCGATACTAGAGGCCAATATCAATATTGTTGACTCTCAATCATGTAACCCATTTTAAAGTAGTACCGATACTTATGAATGAGTACCGATATAGTTGATATACTGTATGGGTCTTCAGTACTTAAGATGTATTGATACTCATGAATATTACCAGTACTTGAAGAGTATCGGTAAACCATTCATGACAAAATTGATCCCATCAAGTATCGGTACTTATCTTAAGTATTGGTACTCGATGAATATTAACAAGATCTTTGAAGATCTGGGGCAATACGCTACCACTCATGGTGTATTGATAGTAGAGGTCTGGTACATGTAGAGCACTATATAAGGCGCCAGATTATCAGGTCTTGAACTATGGTCAACATGCACCAGTATTGATGATTAGTATCGGTACTTATGACATATAATTTCATGCCTCAAAGTGAACCTGTATCCACTCAGTACCGACACCAATAATAAATACCGGTACCTTGTGATTACAATTCAAGTCCTGTATATTACTTGTACCAGTACCATTGAATAGTACTGGTATCCAAAGCAGTTATGATGGGATTCTGGGTTTACAGTGAGCAATGATATATGTGTCTAACCTAATCCATGAGTAATCCTATAATCAATCAAGAATCAAGAAATATGTAGGACACATGCAGGTATATTTCCATGAACATATGTCTATACAAATATATGAGATGAGTGTCCATACTTGTGTTGAGAACCATGGAAAACCTGTGAATAGCAACAGCCAGGTCTTCCAACACTTTAGCACGACCCAAACTTGAGGAGTACCAATCTAACAGCAAGAAGAATTACATGTAGCAGATTGAGACCTGATCTCCCCCCTTTTCTCTCCTTTCTCACTGCCAATGGGGGTTTGCAAATGAAGAGATACACTTTCTTGTGCTAAGGGTTAGGAACCATAACTCCCTCCTAATACAAATTAATTACCATTAATTTATATTTAATCATTTGAAGCTCTACCCATTAAAAAAGAAGTAAATAACTCACAAGCCTCTATACGTATGTTTCTATATCTTTAATGATATATCTATGTCCACTCCATATTAAAAACCTATTTGATCACTCTTTATGGAAACCAAATTAATCGATAACTATAAATATATAATCATCTACATATATTAATCCATCAATTAAACTAAACATTCCAACAATATAATCTAAACTAACTCGACTCGAATTAACTAAAGCTTGAATTTTCTTAAGATTTTTAGTCAATCCTTGAGCCAAAAGTTTCAATCATTTAAGGTTAAGTCCCAACTCACGGCTTATTTTGTCGACTCGAGTTTGAGTCTGGGTAGACTAAAAAGTTAACTTTATAAATATATATTTTATATGCGAGTGATGTTAGTATTTATTTAAAAAACAAATTTCGATTCCTCTCTTTTATAAGAATTATATAAGATTATCTAAAATGTATTTTAGATCTTTTTTAATAAAAATTATATTTAAAAATTAATATTGACTCTTTTTTTTGTTACGATCCTTTACGATTTTATAATTTAAATTTTTTCATTACATATTTTCCTTTATTTCATAAAATCAAAAGTTAACTATAGATCACGAACAACCAATAAATTTATAATTATTAATTATCAAAAGACAGTTTGAAAATAAATATTTTTCAAATCATCAGACTTAGTTTGGATTCTAACCGGTTGTGGTTCGATTGGTTCCGAACTCAAATAAACCTTAAAATAGAGGTTCAAATCCAACCCACAAAAAATTTAGGTTCAAATCTGGACAAGATTTTTCAGGTTGGATTCGAATCAACCTAATCCAATGCTTCACGCTACACAATGTTGTTCCTGTGGCGTCACCAGTACCAAATCTCCACAGTTTTTCTGATCTGAAACAAAAAAAGTTAAGGACCCTAGAGTAATTAATCCCTCGTTTAAAATCCAAAGGAAGGAGTCAGTGGTGCCCTTCTGCAGCCGCACCCGTAGCAGAGGCGTGGCCCTTGGGAGGGCCCACAAACCCCACCAGCCCCCCGCCCCCGGGGAAGCTGCGGATCACGCCACCTTCGTGGCTGCGGCGCATTGGGTCTTCGTTGGGCCCTCTGTGTACATACATATCACCGTGTTTTCCCATTACTTCTTCTTGATGGGGGGTAATGGTGGTGGGTGTGGGGGGGGGGGGTGTTGGGGAGGCGGGCCCTCCCCTTGTTCTGTTTGCTGCTCTGCTTTGCCCTGCAAGGGAGGGGAACAGTGCAGGAGGGCGCTGCTTGGTTTTGTGTGCGTACGTACCTACGCGTGGAGACCAGCCAGAGACGGGCGCAGGGCGCATGGGAGGTGGAGACGACACGAATGAGGGTGGTGGGGGCTGTGAGATTTTACGTACATACTCCTCAAGTTTTATGATATTCCACACCTTCACGTGCTCGCTTCTAACCGTTTGGCAGGAGGCAGTGAAAACATAAAAAAAGGAAATTTTTTAAAGAATTATGAGTTTACATAATAAATGGAGTAATTAATCACATTTTGTGCTTAGGTGGATAGCCGAAATTAAAATAAATGTACTTGAGGAAGAAAGGGGGCACGTTCAATTTTGATTTTATTAATTTTCAAAATTTCCATATCCAGATAATGGGTTATTCCTCTTACCAAACAGGTCTGAACTTGTACTTTTGTAATGAAAATGTCACTTACCATGACCATTATAAAGTCCAAGCTCAAAGTGGTGAAATTGTGATCAAGTTGGGTACGGTCCATTTCTTATCAAGGTAGATTCTTTATTAGAAGCTCAAGTCTGCCATTTTCACCCTTGGGATTGCTTGCTTGCTTACCTAGAAGGTTTGTTTGATCCATTAATCTAAGGTGTGGTTTACTTTGGGAGTTAACCCATGAAAAAAGAGCCTAACCTCCATTGACCAATCAGGTTAATTGAACCCAATTTTCCTCCAACATTAGTTAGCTTGAGTGTTAAGTTAAACCCTTGTTTCCTCTCCTCAAATGCATCCTTTGTATACAAGTTAACTTATATTTTTACTTCCATTAAGCAAGCACCTACATGCATTAATCTCCTTTCCTAGGTAAACAAAACAAGAGCTAACTCCTGTTTCTAACTTGGAAACTTGGGCTAGCTAACTCCCTATGTAAACTAACCCTAAGGCCTAGTTTGGATGGAGGGATAAATTTCATGGGATAATTTTTTTGTAGATGGATTATCCTACATTTCTATTTGAAAGTCATAAGGGTTGTCCTGATGGGTTAACCTAGAGATGTTTGGAATGCAGAGGAATAACCTGGAGGGTTATCCTATGTGTGAAAGTTTGTTGTTTGTTTACGGTAGGGATTAGCTAACACAGATTAACATCTTTGCAATAGGAGAAAATCCTGTTACTTGAGATAAAGGGTTAACCCTTATTTATATTTACTAAGCATGGGTTAAGAATATAGGTTAATATGTGATGTGAAATATGAGTGTTTACTTGGTTTTAAGTGTTAACATGGAACTTAAGGTGGAAAAGGACATGTTTACCGTTGAGATGTTAGGTATATCAGTTGGTAAATTATTTTTTATAATAAATAAATATAATACAAATCTACTAATAAATCATTTTTATATAAAATCATGGATGATATTTCAAATTTTACCATTGATATTTAAATTCAGAACCAAATATCACTTGACAAAAAGTATTATACTCTATATTAATGAAATGTAGTTATAATTATTTTATTTATTAAATACTAATTATCTTATATTTTAATTTGTAATTATGTTATTTGCTAATTATGAAGCATATATTAATTTTATTATTCATTAATTAATTTATAGTGATAATAATATAATTTAACTATATGTTGAAATTATAAATAGATTAATACTATAGTTATGTAGTAGTTATGGTTTCTAATAATATATTAATTATTATAAATTAATTAGATAAAGAAATAATAATTTTTTTATTAATACAAAATAATTATTTTACATTGCAAAAGCTAATTACATTCTAAGGCTATGATTCTATGCCAGTGAAAAATTATATATTACAATAGGCATTAATTATTTTATAATAGTAAGAATATAATTATTTGTTAAGTTAGATAGATTATCATGATTTAAGTATAAGTTAGAATAAAGTTAATTATTTAATTATACATTATCTTTATTAAAATATTTATTGTTCGAAATATATTAACTCACCCAACTTGAAAGTAGAAAGGATAGGATGGGAATGATGGATTGAGGTGAAGAGAGACAAAACATAGATTACGAATAAGAGTTAACTTAATCCCCCATTAATCCCAAGTTAGCTAATTATCTCAAGTTTCAGAGACAACCTCTATGGTAACGATAACCTCTGTCGTAAACTATGCCTAAGAATAAAAGAAATATTCATAAAACTATAATTCCCCTGCACTGTGAAAGAAAGATATGATATAATTTTTATTTTTGAGAATAGGTAACCTGTAGAAAAATATTTATAACATAACAGTTCCACCACCACGTCCGTGCAACCACCAAAGTAATGGTTCAACCGCCCCAATCCGCTTGCGTGAGGACACAAGAAATCAAATGTGGAGCGTATCATTAAAAAGGAAGGAGGACACTTTATCGTTGTAAAAAAAATGGCAATATTCTCCAGAATAGTTTATAAAAAGAAAATTTTTAGAAGCATACCTATGGAAAATTTGACATTTGACGTTGGAATCATATTTTTGTATTTACAAAATTAACCCCATATAATTTGTTTTACATATCTGAACTTCCTTTTTTTTTTTTTTTCCTTTTTTCATATTCAAGCTCATAACTAAGCTAAGATATGAATTAATTGTCATTGGCTTGGTACACATTCTAGAACTTATCCAAGGTTCTAGACGTTAACTTAAAGCTAGGAAAAGTAAAAAAAAAAGTTTCTAAATACCTTATGTAATTGTAGTGTGATGTGTTTGAGATAAAACAAAACCTTTAGACTCAACTTACAAGATGGTTTGAAAAGTCATCATCATAAAATTAAGAAGTGATGATAAACTTTAATTTAGAGAAAAATTGTAAATTATGTTTAGCAAATGAAAAGTTACAAGAGCTGCGGCTTTTCAAGCACTTAAATGTTATGATTGGAGTTATCCAACAACCTCTAAACATTTCATTATTTCATAAATGTGTTAATCAAATTACTCTATTTTCACAAATATCCCTTCACCTACCATTTGTTAATTAATAGTGTTAGGAGTTAATTGTTTTAGACCTGAAATAAGGGTCACAACCATCCACCAAGGCTACGAAAGCTCCTATTGATTCCATATTCCCTTTTAAGCCAAGTTGTATCAATAATGATAACAAAACTAAATTAAAAAAAACAAAAAGTAAGAATTGATGTAACCTAACAAATTAAGAAGAGCTAATATTGACATCAACATTGTGTAGTAACTTTGCTCATGCTTTACCAATACCTGAGTAGAATAGGAGTAAAAGCAAAACACGAAACGATGCTTAATAAGAAACAAACAAAGGAAACATGATATGGTTTTGTTATTTCCTATCTCACTCATTTTCATATGATTACCTATTTTTTATCTTTTATCAAGTATCACGGGCAATAATTTATCTATTTGCGTTGACTATCATTATTTTTCCATTTTATGATCTCCTGTACTTTTCCTCTTGATGCTTATGACTCATTAATATATATCTCACAACTCAATCATATAATTTATGATTGACTAATTACTCAGTATAAACAAGCTCTTTTAGGTTTTCTCACATTTGTATGTCACTAGTGTGCTACCACAGTATTTCAATTAAGACCCTCCAATCCCCTATTTATACTTAGGTCTACCTATTTCCATCATCTAGGTTTGATAATTTAGTGACTACCAATACCAAATATGACTCCATGAGTGTGAAATCAACCACCTAAGGGAATCACATGTATATTTCCCAAAGTGTGCAATTTGTATTTAAGGATACCAAATCCACATGACATAATTTGCAACAATCTATTGCCATTGCATGTGTAACAGTCTAGGTTGATTACGCAAGCAAGCTTCTTTCACAAACTTGGATTTAAAGTGAGGACTCATTTTTTCTCGCTTTAATCCTAACTAGAAACATTATAAAAATGAACCTTTTGGATTCTAAGGTAGATATCTAAATTGCATATAAATCCTTGATGGTTTTGAGAGAGGAGAACTTTCCAACCTTAACGACCTCTTAACCTTCTCCTTCTATGCTTTTCTTCTCATGATTATCATCTGCTTTGCTCTCAAGTTCTTGATGGAATGGGCTTCTAAGTAACACAAAAAACTCAAGTTAACTTTAGTTTTAGAAGAGGAATAAACATTTAAACAATACATGAGAAATCAAGTTAACTTTAATTTTAAAAGAAGATATAAATTAATAGCCTATTAAAGCATTAATCTTATATCTCTTACTTGTCAGGCTTGGTCCTATCCTCTTCCCCTTGCTTCCTAGTACATCCTTGCCTTTTCTAACACCTTCCGGTGATCCTAATTTTCACATGCAAAGGCTATAGCGGCTAAGATCAATGAAATAATAGTTTCTTTAGTAGGAAGAAGTGGAGCACTCTTTATTTACCACATGCATTAATTCACTCTTAATGATAAACCTTCCTCTAGTATGAAAGTATCATATAGAATTCTCATTTATTCTTAATCTATTTACTTTTCTTTTTATTTTTCATTGTAATAACAACTCCCTCGTATTCGAGAATATAAATTTAAATTTTAAGAATTAAAAATATTTTTTTATTAGATTTTAATATAAAATCATTAAATTTAAAGATTACGACTAAGTAAGTAATAAATATAAAAAATAACGTAAATTTTTTGATGACATGATTAATAATATAGTGAAGTAAATTATATTTCAATAATTTTAAAAAATTTTAATAACGCTCACGTAAAAATCCCTTATATTTGTGAATGGTGTGTATGGCATCTCTTTGTTTAGGAGTTGAGGAGAAACTGGAAAAAAAAAAAACCTAAACACCATCAGGTAGGCAACGCGCAGAGTAAAGCTCGATGGTGGTGGGCGGGCGGGCGAGGAAGGTGGTGGCGGAGAGCCCCAAGGTGGTCGCCAACCTCATCGATCTCGTCAACCTCCCTTCCCCTCTCCGCCAGTTCATGGGTCAATCCCAATCCTCCCGCCTCGGCTGCTTCATCTTCGTCTGGAACTACATCAAGGCCAACAACCTCCTCGTAAGAGTCTCGCCAATCACCACTCCTCCCATCTCTTCCCTTTGTTCGTTGGGGTTTTCGTTTCGCATCGCGTTCGGAAAAGCTGCGATATTTTCTCTGGAAATGACGAAATGGACGTTGGTGGCGAAATCGCAAGACGAGTATTTAGTGGTAATGAGAAAAGTTGGGATTTTTACAGGAATTTGAAACTGGTTAGAGCTTAAAAGGCAATTTTATAGTTTCAAAGATGAAAGTAAGTTTTTTTCCCCCTTTTGGGCTGGTCATGGGAATTGAATGTGAAATTATCCTACATGTTGTTGGTAAGAAGTTGGCATAATCAATGGATGGTGAGTCTGGGAGGTCTTTAATCAGAATCGCCGTTGATAACTGCGTGAAATTATCATTTGGATGGAGGGATTAACAGTCCCTTGTCGAGGGTAGCAGGAAAAAGAGTCACTCTTTCCAACTTCCAAGTCGACAGAGCGAGGGGAACCGTAACAAGGGGAAAGATTAGCATATGGGGAGGAGGGGGAATTGTGAGGATAATCTTATGGAAACTTGCGTTCATTACAATTTACCATCCAGCAGAGGATGTTTATCCATGATTTGGCAACAAAAATTAGGAATTGCCACTCTGTGCTCTTCATGAAGGAATCTATTGTCCTGTAGGTCATGGGTGTCATTCTCCCAACATATTGACCAATTTCGAAATGTTGATGATGGATAATGGTCAATAATAATGTCTGTTGCAGGAATATCTTTAGCAATGAAGAATTATCAAGAAGTGAAGTGATAAATGAATGCAAATCAATTGGTGAAATCGATGTAACAACCTAACAGAGAAAGTAAATCAAAATTCAAGAGGAGGAATTCAAGTTGAGCAATTAATGGATCAGTGTGGACGGGATGGAGAAGGCCTATAAATAGGTGGCTATATAAAATTCATCTATCTATAGGGAAATGGAAACCCTAAAGCCTATGTCCTTTCTCATTTTCTCATTGATATCAGAGCTTAAGTGCCTTCCCTGTTGTGTCTCTGACTCTCATCTTGTTAACAATCTCTGACCATTGTTAGGAATCCTATTTTTGCAATGGTGCTACCATATTCTCCATCACAACCAATATTCCTTGCTATATGACCATTGGCCTTGGCTTCTTCAGGCAAATCTTCCTCAATCTAGCCATCACCGTTCCCCTTGCGCTTCCGTATGCTTCACCATTTGACGATTCCTAACCAGATATACTGCTTATTGCCCATGATTTCACACCTCCACTACAATTCGCTGCACGTGAATCAGTCTTCAGTTAACTAGCTATATGCTACGACCATCCTACTGTATGTTCCTCCTCCTTCAATCTAATAAGGATTAGGAGAATCTCCTGCAAGTTTTATTACAGTATGCAATACAATATAATTTTTTTTCTGATTTCCGTTTTTCAACGAATAATATAGATTTTTTCTGTAGTACATGTAGCATGACTGTACTGCAAGAGAAGAGGTCTGCATGTATTAACAACACCTCATTGATATATATATTTACATGCCACTCCCTGCATAGATATCTTTCCTTTTTGTGTGTGTGTGTCACAATAAGCTATCAGAAAGTATAATAGGTAATGCTCTCTTAATCTATTGAGTAGTGCTTCTAAGACATCGACAGATGAATTATTATATAATGTTATACATTATTTGTTTTGTGTGTGCATGCGTGTGTGCATGTGGGTGTGCGTGCATGCGTGTGCTATTGGGCATGTGGGTGCACATCTACGTGTGTCATTTGCTTTGGCTCTTTCTTTATATGAAATATGTTAAAGTTAACTTTTAGAAAAATCTTAAAGTTACATTTTTTTAAAAAAAGAGAGAGAGAAAAATGTTAAAGTTGTATCATAAACTTCCCGTCATTAAATATCAATTTAGATCGATCATGTCAAATTTTCAAGAAATATTTGCTCCTATTCACTAGGCAATTAAGCTCTTGGCCTCGTTCTTAAAATTATTAGAACATTACATGGATATTGTGCAGATATTCTTAATCATGAAACTTTTTGAACATATTCATTTAAATTATGTTAGTTATTACTTTGTCATGTATTTCAGTGCATTCCTTTTGTTTTTTGTGCAATGTTATATCATACTTGTTTTGTCTGGTTAGACCTGTTACTGTGATGGCAAGCAAAGTAGTTTCTTCTTAGCAAGCCAAGTTGGAATGATAAATGGTGTTCGCTTTGACATATTGAGTCGGAAATTCCGATGCGGTTTAATGCACAAAAATTGGATGGGGTCATTGATGCCCATGAACATATTCATTAAATTAATTAGTTATTGCTTTCTCATGTATTCAGCATATTCCTTTTTTCACATACTGTTATATCTAATCCATCATTGGGATGGAAAGCAAATTATTTTCTTATTAACTAGCCAAGTTGGAATGATAATGGTGTTAATTGTGACATATGAAGTTGGAAATTTTGATAGGGTCTAATGCACTAAATCTAGATGGGATCATTGACGTGCACACTCGAAGCTCTTTGAGGAAGCTGGAAAAGGAAGCATATGAGATAGATTAGGAGCAATAGCTGAAAAATGACAAGAAAGGATAGTCGTTCATGTTAATATACATATGGAAGACAAACTCATTAAGATGTTTCAGACACATGGGATTGCTTGAGAGATTTGAAATGTGGTGAAGGAGAAACTTCAAGAAGGAGGTGAGTGTTACATTAGAACATGGGAATAAGATAATTGTCATGGACATGGAGTGAGCTTTGCAAGATTTGAAATCCTAGAGAAAGTGGCAACAACTTTAAACAATTAGTCTGTCTTTTGATATGACTACTGCTACCATGAGGTTAAATGGTGGCATGGCACCATCATGTCATTGACTTGCTGGCTAAGTTGCCCTAGAACAGAACTTGGCTGGCACAAATGAGTTATTCAAGATTGAACAAGAGGAAACTCATGCAGTATAGCATCATAAGAATCCTGTTCTCTCTAAGGTGCAATTTAAGCAAAGGTATGAGTACACACCACATGGAGCCTGCTGTAGCTGCAGCAAGTTTGGCCACTCCGAAGCCAACTATCCTTGAGCAAAGAAGGGTCAATTAAAGTGTTTCCACTTTTTTTTTTTTCCTTGTAAAAGGTCTGAACTTCTTGTTGTAGTTGGGGCAGCTTCCCTTAATTAATTGGCTCCAACTTCTAATTAAAGGTTTTCCATGTTAGGTTGTTTGACCTTTCTTTTTTTCTTGGGGTAGTTAATTGTGAATAACTTCCACAATTGTAGTGGGCTCCATGCTGTGAGCTTCCCCTAAATTGTTTCTTGGAGGAACTGAGATTCTTGGTGATGTTGTATTACATAACTTCCTTTCGTTTAATATCTAACTATCTAACACCTATTCACAAACCCCCCCCCACACACACCCCCCCCCCCCCCCCCCCCCCCCCCCCCCCCCCCCCCCCCCATCGCACCAAAAAAAAAAAATCTACCCTCTTTCGAGCAGCCAAGTCCTTTTCTATGCCAATTAAGTTGTCAAGTTGGTTGCACTTAATGTGCCATTCAACCTCAAGGTAGCACTGGTCATATCAATCAAAATATGATTGCAAATAATTTAGAGTTGTTGCCATTATGGGAATCATCCTGTTCAGATGTTTTATCATGCTGGCCAAATTCTTCTCTTACAAATGCTATAGCTCTGCAAGAATTACATTCACATTCATCCTGGAGTCATACTTTTGCCTTACATCATTCTGATGCTGTTAAGCTGTTCCATAGGTGTTAAACACTTTAATGAGACTGTCGTCCTTGTGCATTAACATGAAGGATCAAGCTCTCTTGTCATTCTTCTATCACAGACCATACACTTTTCCACTTTGTTTTCATCTTTTAGCACTGCTCATGCTTTCCAATCTGTTTTCTTTTCACCATTCTTTAACATGACAACTACTGTCCTTCCTCATTCTTCTACCGTTATGCTCTTTCATATGCTTTCCTTTCCTTATTGGTAGCTTCTTTTTAAAATTTAGAAGGGGAACTTTGTCAGCAAATCTAGATTGCAGTGCAATAGACCATATTGGATTTTTAACCCTCACATGTCATAGCACCATTAAGGTGCTCCAACTTAGCCAGTTCAAGAGTAACCGACTTGATTGTTTATGATCCTTTTCCAAAAAGACTTGATTGTCATCATGTCAAAGTGCTAATCAAACGATAGTAAGCATGATATAAAAGTGTAAGAAGACAATGGAATGTACTAAGAGATATGATAAATCAATAACTAATATAATTTAATGAGTATGTTCAAAAAATTG
The DNA here is from genome assembly GCA_037157565.1 of Thalassia testudinum. Classification (NCBI taxonomy): domain Eukaryota; kingdom Viridiplantae; phylum Streptophyta; class Magnoliopsida; order Alismatales; family Hydrocharitaceae; genus Thalassia; species Thalassia testudinum. The sequence continues at coordinate 192,517,335 of JAZHRO010000036.1, forward strand.
TGCAATTAAAAATATGTGCACATAAAGCATCAGGTCAGTATTATGATAATTGCAACAAATGTATTGCGTGGGTAAGAATCAATCACTTATTGAGTGGAGGCAAATATGCCCTTGCAAATTTGATGAGGTTAATCTAAATGTACACCTAATAATAGCTATTCTCTAATGCAAATTTAATGTATAAAGAAAGAAGTAAATAATACAAATATCCAATTTACTATATATCACATGAGCACTGTGCTCATTTTGACAAAATGAACTTGTATTTAGATTTTGAAGCTTGCATCAAACCTAACTGTGTGTATTGAGACTTAGACGACTTTTACCAAATCCTTGCCAAATTGAGGGAACAGTTATTGTGAAACGGTGATGGTGAGATGTTATTTGATTGAAGACCCATCACTGCGAAATGAGCTGCATCAATGTCAATAGAGGGATCCATGTTAAACAGAGGTGCAACAAGGTGAGAGGAGAATGTCTGGCAAGGAATCATTACGTAGGGGAGCATGAAGAAGCATGGGTTGAGGGGTGGTGGTGGTGGTGGTGGTGGTGGTGGGGAGAGGATGATGAAGGCAAGACAGAAGAGGTTGGTGTGATTATGCCCAGGCCAATGGGTGTGTGACAATGAATAGTGGGCAGATGGTGCAAATAGAAGCACAATTCGAAAACTGACTAATAATGGTCAAAGATAATTGGCGAGACAAGGCCTCAATGCCATGCTAGGGCAACAGAAGCAGTTAAGCTTTGATACCAATAAGAGAAGACAAAAGAGTAAATGAGACTTGGGCTCTCATCAGATGAATGCATCATACCTATTTATGAGCATTTTCCATCCCGTCCACCCCATTCTATAACCAGCCGGTTTTGAATTCCTCCTCTAAAGTTTCATTTACTTCCTCAATTGATTCTTATATGTTCATTGGTTGATTTGCCTTCAGTTTTTATTTATTCTCAGTAAATTCTTGATTATCGAGATTATTCTTGTAAAGATAAGTATTACTGACCATTAATCAGTCATTGGCTTTCTAACAAATACCATTATACGTTCGCTTCCATAATGCTACTTTCGAGCCCATTTTCAGAGGAATATGTAATCAGGCTACTTTTACTAGTTTCTCCCTCTTTCGGAGGAATATGTATCACGCTCTTTTATTTTATATATATATATATATATATATATATATATATATATATATATAGCAAAGCAAGGGTGATATAGTTGAATGCTAATTAATCTAAGATCTCCTAGAAAGTGTTCAGGGACAGTCTATATCATAGTAGACTAGTGATGTGTCACTGTTGCTTCTACGAAGCATGTTTTAATTTTTTATGGTGTTGGTTTATCTGTTGGATTCTTGTTATTTTCATTAAAGCATATGTCACAGCATGTCGTTTGTTATTATTTTTTGATGCTCTGAAATTTTTGCAGGATCCCAACAACAAAAATATAGTGAATTGTGATGATAAACTTAAGAGCATTATGCTGGGGAAGCAACAAGTTGAGCTAGCAGATCTCCCAATGTTGATCAAATTACATTTTCCTCGACGACCTAAGTAGTTGTAAGCTGCTTAATCGAATATTGTCTCTTTGACGAGAAGCAATTGCTGAGAATATATGTTCCCTTAAGTGGATGAATTCTCACATAGGACACTATTCACAACCATTGCTGGTATTCTTGTTGGAAGTTGTGGGTACTTCTAGAGTTCATCTTCATTTAAAGAATTTGTAATGGACATGTTAAGTTGATTTAATAGAGTTAGAGATGAAATGCAGAGCTAAGGATGTTGGCAATCCTGGGCAAAGTTAATTTATGCTCTTAATTGCAGGACTTTCTTGAGTTCATAATCGGTTTATGTCACAAAAAATGCCATATGCGATTGATTAGCTAGGGAGGAGGAAAATAGGATTGTTGGCATGGGTCAAAAAAACTCTTGTTGTCACATATGTTGTGTCTTGTGAGGACATAAAACTCTTTTTTTTATTTGAAAAGGAGTGTAGGTGGAAAAGATTGAATAATCTATTTGTAGAAACCTTAGCCTCTTTATATAGAGAGAGAGGCAAAAGGAAAAATTACATAGTAGTCCAACAAGAATGAGAATAAACTAACAAAATAAACAAAATAAGTGAGCAAATATTACAACACTTTCCTTCAAGTTAGAGTATATATATCAATCATGTCTAACATGTTCAATAAATAAGTGTGATGCTTTTGTGGAAGAGCTTTCGTGAAAATATCTACTACTTGTTGCTTAAAGGATGTGGTAGGAGTGTAAATTTTCCCTTCTATAACCATATTCCTGATAAAGTGGTAATCAACTTCAATGTGTTTCGTACGCCATGTAAAATTGGATTGGAGGCAATGAAGGTAGCATACCGATTATCACAAAACATAGGAACCGATAACTTCACTTTTAGCTCCAGATCGGCCAAGAAATTAACCATCCACATAATCTCGCATGTTGTATGAGCTGACTTAGTCTTCCATCTCAGCGCTAGAATGAGCTAACACAATTTATTTCTTACTCCTCCAAGTGACTAGATTGCCTCCAAGGAAGGTAGCATGTCTAGTTGTAGATTTTCTATCACCCGCAGATTCGGCGTAGTCTACATTAGAGTAAGCGCACAAATTCAAGTGACCATTATGCTTTATATATAAGCCCTTTCCAAAGGAGCCCTTCAAGTATTTTAGAATCAAGCAAACTACATACTAGTGACTGTAGCAAGAATTCTTCATGAACAGTTTAGTGAATGTCAAACATAGAAGCTTTCCAACAATACTCCTATATCTCCTTTTATCCTTAAATAAAGGATCATCTTCATCCTTCATATGCTCCTATGCCTCCACTGGAGTAGATGATGGCTTGGTTCCTAGTTGATCGGCTTCCTCAAGGATCTCCATAATATACTTTCTCTGTGATAGGACGATACCACTAGGGTTTTCTGCCACCTTAATGTCGATGAAGTATCTAAGACTACCCATGTCTTTAGTTACAAAAGTCTTTTGCAAGAATTTCTTGGTTTCTTGAATTCCTGTAGTATTAATATCAGCGAGGATTATATCATTAACATCAACGACTAGGATGACCACGCTAGACTTCTACGTCCAACAGAATGATCTGAAGTAGATCTAACAAAGGCAATCTTCTAGACGTCACAAATGAGTCTCTTAAACCATGCTCCGGGACTCTGTTATAGGCCATATATTGCTTTCCTTAGTTTGTACATTTTCTCCCCCCCAATCACATAACCTGGTGGTTGGGTTATGTAGACTTCTTCGTGCAGACCGCCATAGAGAGGTATTTTTTTTTATGTCTAACTAGTATAAGGGTCACTGCTTATTGATTGCCACAGATAATATGATGTGGATAGAACTAAGATGAGCTATTGGAGAAAATGTATCAAAGTAATTGACTCCAAATGTCTGTATATAGCCTTTGGCAACAAGTCGAGCTTTCAATCTTTCAACTATCCCATCTAGTTTATGCTTCACTATATAAACCCATATGTTACAACCACCTTTGCTCTGTTAGGAAGAGTAGTCACCTCCTATGAGTGCCTCTAGTAATAAGAGCATTAATTTGTTCATCCTTTGCTTCTCTCCATCTAGGATCCTGCATAGCCTTAGAGTAGTTCCTTAGAACCACCATACTAAATAGAGCTGTAGAAAACTTTCTCATAGTAGGACTAAGTTTGTCAACAATAGTATAACGGGAGTACAACTTCTTATAGCCTTTCGTACAGCAATAAGTAGGTCATTAAACTGTTGAGCAAGTGTAGAGCATCTAAATTAGATTCTACTGGGAGCTATGAAGTAGATGGGCTATCTTCAAGAGTATCAACATGCATGGATGGAAGATGAATAAACATGAGATCGTTCGGGCGACGTTGATAGGTATGTAGAGATGGGACATCCTATTTAAGAAAGGTACCCTCATCAAAAAAGAATGGTGTCCTTTTAAATAAGGAGACATCAGCAATAACGTAGTGTCTCTTCTCAATAGAAGCAAAACAACGATGCCCCTTTTTAGAGCAAGGGTAGCCAGGTAGAACATATTTTACAGATTGAAGAGAGTTTATTAGTAACCCTAAAGAGGTGAATGAAATAGGTACAACCAAAAATTTGCAAGGATAAGCTAAAGAGTTCAGGTTGTAGGATTCTGAAAGGTATTTTTCCCTTAAGGATGAAGGAACCTATTTATTAGATATGTAGTAGTAAGGATGGCATCCCCTTGGAAATGTTTAGGCACTCTCATAACAATGAGAAAAGCCTAGGCAACATTAGGAATGTAGCAAAGCTTTCTCTGAGCAACATCATTTTGCTGAGAAGTATAAAGGTAAGATGTTTGGTGAATGGTGCCATTATTTTCAAGAAAATCCTGGATATCACGTTGTATGAACTCGAGAGCATTATCACCGTAGAAAATTTTGATAGTGGTAGAATAAAAATGTTGAACTTGTACAGTGTTGATATGATATCTGACCTATCCTTCATCAAAGATACCCAAGATAAATGACTGTAATCATCAGCAAAAATAATAGAATAAGAAAATCCAAACCCACTACATACCCTAGACATCATAATGAACTAAATGAAATGGAGTAGGACTTTGATTATTCTCTCTGGATGGAAAAGAAACCCTATTGTGTTTCTCCAACTGACATACTTCACAATCAAAAGAAATCGAAGTAAAGGAGTTTGGAAACATTTGTCAAAGCCTAACAACAAAACGGTGACCAAGATGATGATGCCAATGTTCTAGATCAACAGAGATAATTGTAGTGCCAAAAAAAATATGAGGAATGTCGAGGTAGTACAACCCCATCTTTTTCAATCCCCCCACCAATCATCTATCTTGTTTGGATGTCCTGAAATATTGCACAACATTTCAATTCTTTGCATAATGTACTAATCAATAACAAGTTCAGTGGAAACTAACGAGCTTAGTAGACATCTGATAATCAAAGAGTAGATGTAAAACTGACATGGCCAATTGCAGTAATGGGGGGATATTTGTCATTAGCTAATCTGACTGTAGTAATACCAATAGATTTGTGTAGAGAGGTAAGATCATCTTTCTCACCAGTAAAGTGGTTAAATGCACCAAAATCAACCACCTAAGAAGTAGAGGATGTCGTGGCCATATTAGCACTAATACATGCGAACTCAGCAAAGGAGATAGAAATGGTTTGGGACTCTGTGGACATTGTTGTTTGCTGAAGGAGCTGCAACAGGCGTGCATAGTCCTCTATGAGGAGTGAAGGAGCAGTAACAAAAGATGTCTCTTGGGCAACAACAAAGTTAGCCCTTCTAGGCTTCCCAAACTTCTCTCAGCATCACTTAAAGGGATGGTTAGTCTGCTTGCAGTGAATGCACGGTTCATAAACTCGTCCTCATCCACGGCCTCCTCCTCTACCTCCACGCCCACTAGAAGCAGCAAAAGCAGATGTCTTTATAGTAGGAGCAACAAATTGAGAAGCAAGCTATGTAATTATAGCCGTATCAACAACAATCTTCTAGAGCCTCCATCCATACAAAGTCTCCAGATAAGGAATATTATCTAGTGTAAGAAGCTGATCTCTAGTAGATTGGTATCTAGGACTCAAGCCATCTAGAAACTTATAGATCTGCCATACTTGGTGTTGACCTATTTGAGAATCACAGCAAGAGAGCAAAATGACCTTCAGCTCGTCATAAAATCCTTCCATCTTACTATAACAGTTAACTAATGAGCGCTCCCCCTGAACAATCGACCATATCCAACAATAAATATTAGCCAAACGGACATGATGGACTTCTATGAGAATTTCTTAGCCAAGTTGTCCCAAGTCTCCTTGATTGTCTCCTTGTACAAAAGGTTTACTGCAATTTGAGGCTTTGTGCTGTTCATCATCCAACTCATAACAAGATAATTGCTTTGTTTCCATTTCTCATATTTTGGTGTTTAAGAATCATGGGTAGACTTTGTCAGGATATATAGCTTCTTCTGACCTCCCACGAAGATCTTAAATGCTTGGGACTGGAGAAGATAGTTTTGGACACCATTGCATTTTATAAAGGTGTCCTAAATCACCACAATAGTTGATGAAGCCGTAGGCTTGGCTTCAATAGTAGTAGAGGGTCTCAACATAGCATGTAGTAGTAGTCACAATCACTTTGTTTTTGAAAGCGGGCTCAGCACATCGACGAATTGGTTAAATCATGCAAATCAAGGTGAGAATTGGGGAAGTAGGGATCCCTATGCACGAGAAAGGATCCAAGCTCCTAGCAAACACACTACGCGACCCTAGGCAGCGCAAGCAACGTTGCAAGGGGTCCCTAGGCGATGCTAATAGTGCTGTCGGAGACCTAGTGACGTTGTAGGTGTCACTGGTGGCGCTGGTGGCTGCTAATGGCCCTAGGCAACGCTACTTGGGGCCCTAAAGTCGCTGACGACATGACTAGCAATTCCCTCTAATGGGAGGAACCCTAGCCGATGGCTAGCGACATCAAATCCAAGTGATTTGGATGTAGCGACATTGGCTTGGGTTTCAACGAAGGCTGGTGACATAGGCGATGGTTTGTTGGGTGAGATTTCAGTGCAAAAAGAGACAAAGGAGAAGAAGGGAGAAGAGATCTCTCTCATTTTGCTCTTTTTTGTTTTGGTGGAGGATACCGAAGCACAAAGAGCCTAGGACCCACCCTACTCTAATACCATGTTGATGGAAAAGATTGAGTAATTTATTCGTAGAAACCATAGCTTCTTTATATAGAGAAAGGCAAAAGAGAAAATTACATACAAGTTCAATAGGAATGGGAGTAAACTAACAAAATAAACACAATAAGAATGCACATATTCCAACAAGGAGGTGATAAAACTTAATTTGTTAAGCCTAACAAAATAAACACCATAACAATGCTCATATTCCAACAAGGAGGTGATGAAACTTAATTTGTTAAGCAAACTATCTAATCTGATTGATTTTAGTAAAGAAAACCTACTGCCAACCAATGCCTTAATTTTTGCCTCTTTACTTGATCAGCATATTGTTTCCCATTTCCCCAAAAATGTAAAATTGGGTATAGTTGCCTTTCTTGAGGTAATGTGCCAAAACATCGTCTGAGCTATCCTCTAGGTAAGGTTCTGTTAAAAGTATTAAAGTCCAGTTTGAAGTCTGAGCTGTCCTATTGTAAGAACCTCAAAATAATATGCCACTGAAGCGTGTGTGAGAGTTGTCATAGTTTATTTACTGTGAAAGTAATACCTGATCATTAAGTACTAACGTACCCAACTAGCAACTATGCTACATAAAGAAGTGGTGCTCCAACAGTGTTTGGACAATGGTGTGGTTCTTTTTTGATAAAGATAGGGTGCCATTTTTATGTTTCGACCTCACAAAGAACATGTATAGTTATAGCATGTGTAAGGACTAAGAGCCAGTTGACAGACTGCTTTGAACTTAACATTGTTCTCTACAAGGTTTGGCTTGGAGTCTTACCTCTTTACTTTGCTAGTGGATGAGTTGATGAAGCACATCCAAGAAAAGATGCCATGGTAGATGATATTGTCTTCTTAGATGAGATGAGGAATGGAGTAACTAGTTAACTCGAGCAATGGTGAGAGGCCGTTAAATCTAAGGGTTTTCAACTAATAAAACAAACACCGAGTATATTACATGCAACTTCAATATCAAAGGACATGTAAACGAATCAAAGATGAAAATTATGATGCATTCAGATGTCAAAGTGTTAGCAAACGCAGATGTTTGTGGTACCCATGAAAGAAATTGATGTGAAAATGTTATACATGTAATCTACTAGTAAAAATTATGTTGACAAGACCCATTGCCAGGCGACTACGGAGCCATGGCATGCTCGAATGGCTTATGTCAGCCATTTCTTGCTAAACCATCGAAGCAACATTTTAGACCTACAAGGTCTGGTCACTTCTTGGTTCTCCGCCAGTACTTCTGGATTCGAAGGCCTAACAGGGGGGACACTTCTTGTCACTCAAGCTGCAACAATAGATGCTATTTGTACAATTGCAGATCGGGGTATGCAATGCACATTAGGGGTTGTCAAATTGGGCATGTGTAGAGGACAAAGAAAAGGTTGAATCAGAAATGAGGTTGCTAGAAAAATGGTTGGCATAACACAAATAGAGGATAAAATGAGAGACTTTTCTGAGGTGGTCTACTTCTTTGGAGGGAAGGCTTTATGTGGTATCAGATGTCAAGCTTGAAAGGGGGAGGGAAGACCCAGAAAAAAAGGTAAAAGTAGTAGGCATAATCTTGGTTTTCAGTATTTAAGTTCTGGGACGACCTAGTAGCTCTCAATGGAGGCAAAGAATCAGTGCAGCCAACACTATATATGTTATTGCATAAGCCTAAATGCCTTTAAATTGTTCCAACAACCAAATCTTGCCTTAGAAATGGCCTTCTTCATACCTATCCTAATAATAATATTTCTCATCAACTTGACTTTGTAGAAAGGTTAAGGATCCTAGATGCTATTGTTCTCCAGGAAATTTTTTAAGCCTTTCTAGGGCTACATGCAATGATTTCAAATTGTTTTTCCAGGGAATAAGTTACTCTCTGCAGTTTTTCTTTGAGAAGAATTGTTATCTTCAGTTGATCCAAAAATCTTATCTTCTTTGGCCCTAAATTAATGCAATTGGTCACTGTTGATGGTTGCAATTGTTGACTGATGGTCAACAATATTTTGGATATTCCACTTATAAACAGATATGAGCTATGGCAATCTTTTAATGTAAAACTTAAAAATAATTACTTAAGAAGTTGGTCATTAGGTTCGCTCTCTCTTTTCAAAAAAATTAGGTTCACTCTCAAGAAAATATTTTACAATCTGTTTACTTTCTAGATACTAACAACCAGATCTAGCCATTATATGTTGGGTATATTTTGGTTTTACTGGCTGAAATAAACTTCTATAACAACTTCTGATCTGAAAATACTGGAACTTTTGAAAGGGTCAATGTACTGGTGAGTTGCATTTTGGACAAGCTTCAACAGAATTGCCTCATGCAATGTTGCCTTTTGATTCCTTTCAAAGTCCATCGTGAACTTTGAGTTTTTAGTTTTTTTTTTTTTTTTAGAGAAAAGAGGAGGTCGGTAATCATCCAAAATATATTAATTTAAAAACGGAACAAAGAAGATGCCTACCATACAATGTTTTCAACCCACACCCGTCCTCCCTTGAAAGAGAGTTTTTAGTTTTTGCAAATAGTATTTGCTTGATCTTTGACTTTTGGGAGCAATAATATCCAATTAAAGAAAACAGGTAGCTGTAGTTGAATGAACAAAATATACTTTTGAAGTTTTCTTAATTTCTATTTGGATTTGTCTATGGAAGTACTTATGGTAAAGTATAAATCATAGGTGTATTTTTGTAGGCTTCTTCTCGCATAAAAGTTGAGTTCTTGGAGTTTTATGCTTGGTTGAATTTGGTCTGTTGGAACTCGATCAACCTTTGCAGCTTTTTACAAAAATTATGTGCGAAGGCTCTGTTTTTTCCAATAGTTCAAACAAGAGCAGTTGGAAAAAGAGTTTTTTGGATTAAAATGCTATCTAAACACCTTTTCTTTCTTCCTTTTGACAATTAGTCAACCATTGCTTTCCAACGGGGAGAAAATGATCTCCATAGGTAACCTGACATACTCACTAAGTCTTATTATGGACAACTTCAAGCAAGAGGCTGAAGCCTCTAGGGCACAGTGGACAGTCAGCAGTGTGCATAGAGAGAACTGGAGCATGATGGCACCAACAGCTATAGCTTGGCTTATCCATACACCCTGGCCCCTGGGTAAGCTTTTAGGTGATTTGGATGACTTGCCTTGGAACTGTTGATTCTGTTCCGAGAACTGTGAGAGGTAATTTTCTTGGTGCCTTCATTTTTGCCTTCATGCAACCCACACTTATAGAAATATGATTAGGACATGAAAACATCATCCCATTTCAGGTGGGTTGGCTACATAGATGCTGGTATGTCTATGTTCGTTTCCAGGCATAACTGCAAATAAAATCATCCTTATAATTTCCTTTAAGCACTCTTTCACCTTTTCTGGCCGTTTTACAGGTTCAACATCCAACTCCTTTCCTTCATATTATTCTTCTTTCTAAGATCCAACTCCTTTCATCTTCGCTCAATGTGCCCAACCCACTGTAAATGTGTCTATCCCATTTACATCGTGTATGACAAGACCACGAGCACAATATGTTAAGGTAGTGTAGTTACCTAGATCTAAAGTTTCGGAATAAGAAAACATACAGTAATTGAATTTCTTGTCTCCACACATAGTCCAAGTAAAGCAAATAAGAACCTTTCTTATATTTTCTTTACAGTGCATAATTATCAGAAGTATCAGAAACACCTAGATACTGAAAGTTACTGTATTAGATTTCCAGCAATGTCTTCTTTTGTAACCTTTAAAGAAAAAAGGACAAGCATAATGCACTAGCTATATCATTGCTTTCTATGACCTTTTCAAGCCTCTATGGGAAATACTGGTCCTGTTGATATCCAACACCCTGATTTGTTCAAGAACTGCCACTTGGCTTGTCAGCTTTGGATTTGAAACAAGTGGCTGCTCATCCTTGAGCTGTTGGTTGATTTTTTCCAAGGTTGCCACTATGCAACTAAAATCTGGTCGTTCGACAGGATTCAGTGACCAGCATTTCTGTATTAGGCTGTTGAGGGCAGGTGAGCAAGTTTCTGGTAGTGGAGGCCGTACATTCTGCATCGTAGAAAGGAGAATTGAGATTCTGCTTAAAACTCTAATTATGGTGTTTAAACAATTTTTCTGTTAAGAAAATCAGCTTTTGTAAGCATGACTATGATGCTTGTTACCTTCTCGCATGCAGCGTAAGCAGCCTGAAGGGGGGTCATTCCCTGGAATGGAACCAGAGCAGTTGTCAGCTCCCAAAGGACAATCCCAAAGCTATACACGTCAACCTTTTTGGTGTATGGTTTCTCTTTGATCATTTCTGGAGCCATCCAGCGATACGTTCCCATGTTGCCTTTCACCTCTTGGCATTGCGTCTCAAGACACGATGTACCGAAATCGGCTACCTTGACACACATCTGATCATCCAGTAGCAGGTTATCCGACTTGAGGTCTCGGTGGATAACACCCTTTGAGTGGAGGTACTCCATCCCATGAGAAATATCAAGAGCCAACCGCAAAATTGTTTCTGTTGACAGGGAGTAAGGGCCTTTCTTGTGCAGATACATCCTTAACGTCCCTTGACTCATATACTCTGTAATGAGGCAGTAAAAGGGAGGCTTCTTGCATGCCGCGATGAACTGTGGCATAGAGAACTAAAGACATTTAGTTCATGTTTAATTAGTGATAGTACACGCATTTCGCTGCGGGAATTCATGAAAATTTCGAATGTCTATCTATATACTATAATTTGATTAAACATCACAAAGGTTTGTTTCGATGAGGTGCTTTCCATTAAGAAAATCAACTTAAAATCACTTTATTTAATATCACATCATTTAGAGATAAGTATCTACAAGGAAAATAAAGTAACAAAAATCATTTAGATTTTTTTGAAACAAAAAAAGGGGAGGGAGGGGGGAGACCTCACATCCCTGGGGCTCCCGAATATCTCTCTTGCCGCGGAGTTCCTCCGTGATCCCAACCACGGCCACTCTCCGGTGCCAAGTCGAGGAAATCATTTAGATTTTATGAAATAAAAAATAATTTTGTAATGGAATGGATGCAAATATATAGATAACTTTGGGTTGAGACATATGAAGGAGTTCTATGAGTAGTTGGATGGGTGGTATTTAATGTGATATTAACAATAATTTACATGTTGAAATTGAGAGAAAAATAACATTTTTTAGTACAAATTTGATGTTAGATAGGAACGTACATTGGTGGTAGAGATGCGAGGAAGATATTTTTTTCTTTTAAGCATTGGGGAGTGATTTATCATATTTTATTTGTTGGATAGGCGAAATTTAATTTGAGTGAGACACAGAGGGGGGGGGGGGGTTTGCATGATGTATGGGTTTTTTGTTTTTGATTTTTTTTTGTTTTTCTTTTAAAGAAGAGGGGAGGTCATATTTTATTTGTTGAGTAGATGAGATTTAATTTGAGTAAGAGGGGGGGGGGGGGGGGGGGGGGAGGGAGGAGGATGGGAGGGGAGAGCATGGCTTTTGTTTTTGGTCTCTTTTTTTAAAAGCAAGGTGGAGAGGTTAATTTGAGAGAGGGTGGGAGAGGGGGGTACGGGTCAGGTGAAGTCGGGGTTGAACCATGCCCATAGAGTAGAAGATAAAGATAATATATATCTTTAAAATGGATTAAAGTAGAGGAGGCAAGATTGCTGACCAATGTATGTTTCATGCCATGTATTTGACAATAACTTTTTTCTCGTTATGAATATCCAAATAATAAAGAAAGAAAATGGGAAAATAATGCACAAGATGCGGAGCCATTGATTTCATTGCAAAAGCAAACCAATTTCACAATTATGGGACAATGCTATGGTGGATTTGTAGTTAAGATTTTGTCTAACGGTTTTGTAGATATTGATATTTATAAAATCTTTTTTTTGACTATCCTAGGATATTGTCATCATATTATCATTATAACATGCAATTAATTCATAATCTATGGTGATTGATTTTTTTGTTGGGAAGAAAATACAAAGAGCCTCAAGAGTGCGGCCTTTCCTTAGAAATGGTGTTGCACGTGGTGATTTTTGTTTATTTTTTATCTATTTTGATTTTTTTTCGATGGGTCAACTTGGGATATGTGTCAGGTCTTATCTATTTTAGTTTTTTAACAGTGGGTCACGTGGGTGGGGCATCATTGGGGGAAAGGGGATTTGGGGGAGAAAGGTTAAGCGCGGGTGGGAGAGTGGGGTGGTGGTGGTAGGGAATCTGGGGATGGTGGGTGGAGAGAAATGCGGATAGGTGTCAAGTCTTCGGGGTGGATATTGAGTGAACAGGTGGCGGTAGGTGTTGAAGAACACCTTTTAGTTATCAGTATAGATTTTCATGTAATTGAAAAAAGAAATGTTCAACAACATTCTCTAAGCACGTGCCTTCTCTTCCACATTCTGGAAGCTTGTGAGACTCCAAGAGCGGGGGCGACACTGAGAGGAGAGGAGAGATTCTGAGAGAGAGAGAGAGAGTGACCGTGAGAAGAGGGAGAGGAGGTCGGGTCGGGACAGGAAGATGGGTGAACTATGGTCAGGGGAAGGAGTCGACAGTGTCAAACCCAAGGCGGCATCTGTGGAGTTGGAGGTGGAGCGTAGGAGAGTGGGAGGTGTTTCAAGTGCCTTGACGTCAGGCACTGGGCTCAGGATTGCCACGAGCCTTGGAGGTGTTGGAGTTGTGACGAGTTCGGACACCGGAGCGTGGTTTGCGGTCGAGGGAGAGGAGATGAAGTTTTGCCCCCACTATCGGTCGGACGAGTGCCAAAGGCAAAGGTAGATGCGACGTGGTCTGAAGGGATGGCCGCACTGCGAACGGTGGTTGAGGAGGCATGGTTGGAGAGGTGGTGGAAGGTTGGGTGCACCTTGTTGAGGTTTGTGCAATGCTGGGATGCTAGCTGGAGAGGAGGATGGAGGTCATTCCCTTTGATGAAGGAAGTTTTTGGTGCTCGGGCTCCCTCCGTCAGTGAGGGAGCAACTAAGGTTCAGGGAGCTCGTGTTGGAGGTAGGGTGGCTAAGGTGGCGGAGATCTCGCGTTCACAACGATGCGTTGCGAGAATGATCACTGGAGAGGCCATTGCTTGAGATGTTGATCACTGGGATTCCATGGTGGCTCAGGACGGTGGAGGTAGTTGAGGCGGTGGTGGCTCTGTTTATGCAACTCAGGGAGTGTAGGGGTGCGGGGCTCTCTGCAGGACCCCTAGTGGTGGTTGTTGAACAGAAGGTGGGTGTTCCTTTGATGGAGAAGATACTCCACCATGGAGGCTCGTCGTGGGTGGCGACGTGTTTGCCTCGGGGGATGGCGTTGGGTGGCAAAACTCTGGCATCGCAAGTGGGGACGGTGGCGACACGTTGGGGGCCGACGTGGGCTTGGCAGCTGAGGCGGAAGGCAAAATCGCCACTCGAGGATTCCGCAATTATTGTAGATGCAACAACGTTGAATGCAGTTGCACGCGTGATGGTTTTGATTGAGAATGGGCTTGGGGGAGCGAAATAGACAGAGGAGAGATCGCCCGAGCGCATTGATGACCGCGATAATTTGCATAGGGTCGAGACATGAAATGAGAATTTCGGGCGTGGATTTGATTGCGGGCAAGAATCTGACTTGGGCGGAGGTCCACTTGAGGCCAAGGAATCAGGTTTGGATAGGGATTTGACTAGGGTCGCTAGGTCGGATGTGGACCTAGACATCTCTAAGGCTACCCCTATTGGTATTTGTTCTAGACCATCATCTGGAGGCCTATAGTGACCTTCGCGAGCTGGTGAGGTGGAAGCTGGGCCTCGCGTGGAGCCTCCCACGACGGAGATGGTAGAAGAGTTGCAATATGGAACGGTGACGTTGGGGGAGTCTGCCTACTCACGGTGGTCTCCACAACTTGACTCCAGGGAGGTGGCAGAGTCACTTCGCGCGGTGGACCAAAGTGGCGGCTGGGCTGAGATCAGCTTGGCGGGGTGGCGCCCACGTGTTGTGTGGAGGGGCCGAGGTGGTGGCCTCCGGTACAACTATAGGTGGTGGTTTAGGGGGACCAATTGTGGGGCCCAGATGGTGGTGGTTGGATGTGAGGAGCCGCCATTGCCACGTTTGTGGTTGGAATCGGGGGTGTCGGATTGGTCTGACGAGGAGGTGGGTCGGACGGTTGATGTGGCGGGCTTCCGTCCGATTGCGAAGGAGGTTCCCACAGTTTCCCAATGATTGGGATCCTCTCGTGGAACGTTAGGGGTCTCAATGACCCTTCGAGGAGGTCGGCGTTGGGGGGTTACATCTGACAGTGGTGGGCGAACATTGTGTTGCTCTAGGAGACGAAGCTGGCTGCTTGTGATGGGTGGATGTGGAGAGAGGTTGGGGGTTCATGGATGGGCAGCTTCCAAGCCCTTGATGTGATTGGTTGAGTGGGTGGACAAATACTTGGATGGTGCGAGGACATCTTCACCATGGAGGACCGCTTCAAAGGAAGTCATGTCATCTCCACCAAGTTGGTGAGAAGAGGTGACGGGGCCAGGATGGTTGTTACGGGGGTATATGGTCCATCTAATGCTCAAGCGAGGGGCGTGATGTGGGAGGGGCTCGCGACAATGGTGATGGAGTGCCACGGGGCTTCATGGTTGATTGGAGGAAACTTCAACATTACGCTGCGAACTAATGATAGGCCTGATGGGCTAAGGAGACAGGATCCTGGGTCTGAACACTTAGCGGAGTTTGTAGCCCTCCATGAGCTCCTCGACTTGGTCCTGGCTTCCTGTGTGTACATCTTGAGGAGCACCAGCGGCCAGAGATCCAGGATTGATAGGTTTCTATCCAACATTGAGATGGCAGAGGTGTTCCCATTGGCGGATGTTTCGCCTATGGGGCGACCCTTCTCGGATCACACGCCTCTCATGTGGAGGTCGAATGAGGGAATCTACCGTGGCACTTATTTCAAATTTGATCGATCTTGGCTAATGGAGGGTTTCAGAGCCATGGTGGAGAAGTGGAGTTCTTTGGAGGTTGACGGATCGGCCACAGTATGGTTATTGAGGAAGCTGGCAAGCTTGCGGGAGTATCTGAGGGTTTTTAGGAGAGAACTCAGGGAGTTCAAGCGTGGAAGGAAGGTCGAGGTGCTCGCGGAGATCTCCAGAATTGACAGGCAGGAGGATCGTGAGTTGTTGACTGTGGAAGACAAGGAGCATAGGATGAGATTGTCTCGTGTGGTGCAGGAAGACAAGAAGGCAAAGGTGGAGTGGAAGACGACGTCGAGACAAAAGTGGTTGAGAGAGCACGACTCCAACACAAAGTTCTTCCATCAGGTGGCTTCAGCAAGGAGGAACTGGATTAATAGGTTGCTAGTGGATGGGGTGGCGTACTCGGGTAGGGAGGAGGTTGGAAGGGCAGCGGCAGACTTCTTCAGAGAGTTCACTGGAAGTTGCAAGAGGGGGTCTTGGAGGTGGAAGGGAGAGGAGATACCGTGCGTTTCGGCATATCAGGCATCAACCCTTACAGCTACATTTACAAAGGATGAGGTGACGGAGGCAGTGTGTAGTCTCAATGCTGAGGGGTGCCTTGGTCCAAATGGCTTCCCGGTCATCTTTTTCAGAGAATTCCGGTCCATGATCAAGGAGGAGGTGATGCAGGTGATGGAGGAATTTGTATCTGGGAACAAAGGGTTTGACAAGTTTAACAGGCTCTACCTTTTCTTGCTACCTAAGAAGGATGGCATGGAGGCTATTGAGGATTTTAAACTGATTGCCCTGTCTAATGTTGTGTATCTTATTGTTGCGAAGGTTCTAGCTAACAAGCTTTGTGGACTTCTTGATGGCTTGATCTTGCCTGTACAAACGACTTTTGTTCCTGGGAGAGGTATTTTGGATGGGTTCGTTATAGATTTAGAGGCTTTGGTCGCTTAAAGGAGGGAGAGGAAGAAAGCTTTCCTTTGGAAAGTTTATTTCAGCAAGGCTTACGATTCTGTGCAATGGGATTTTTTGTGGGCCTCCCTGGTGAAAAGGGACTTTCCCTAGGCTTGGATTGATTGGATGAAAAGGTGTGTTACGATGTCTTCTTTTTCGATACTGATTAACGGGAACCCTGTGAGAGGTTAGGTGCAACCTCGGAGGGGAGTCAGACAAGGTTGTCCTCTCGCCCCGATGCTGTTTGTCCTGGCGATAGATGCCCTTGCAAGGGCGACCCATAGGTCCTGTGCTAGGTTTGTCCTGGTAGTAGACACCCTTGTAAGGGCAATCCACAGTTCTTGTGCTAGGGGACTCGTCAAGGGTTTTGTGGTGGGTGATGACAGGGAGGTTCCGATGCTACAGTATGCAGACGAGATGTTTCTGGTTGAGGGATCCGTTCTGGAGGCTAGGAGTATGCAGATCCTATTAGAGCTTATTGGTGAGGCCTCAGGATTGTAAATCAATTACCAGAAGTCAAGTTTTGTTCTGATGAATATGTCAGCTGGAGAGGTGGAGGCATTTGGAGACGCTTTCGAGTCAGGTATGGGAGTGCTGTTGTTATCGTATCTAGGGCTGCCCTTGTCTGACTAACTGCTCAGATTGCAGGACTGGTTATCGCTACTTGATAGGATAGAGAGGAGGTTGGCGGGTTGGTCCTCCAGGTTGCTCTCAAGGGGAGGGAGGTTGATGCTGGTGAAGGCGATGTTATCTTCCTTACCTACATATTTCCTCTCCGTCTTTAGGGTACCTCGTTAGATTGAGAAAAAGCTTACAAGGTTATGCAAGATTTCTTCTGGTCCAATGTGGGGTCGATAGGGAAGGGGATGAGGTTGGTGGCTTGGGAGGAGGTCTGTCGTTGTCCCCTACAGGAAGAGAGGCTGGGGGTCAAGGATGTGGAGAGGGTTAATCTAAGCCTCCTCACAAAGTGGATCAATTGGTTGGTGGGGCGGGAGCTGGGTCTTTTTGGAGATGTCCTACAGTGTTGCTATGGTTCCTTTCGTGGAGACCTTGGAGACCCCACCTCCTGGTGCTTCCCATTTTCTGAGAGGCGTGGCGGCGGTCGCACCAAAGGTGTGCTCCTTTTCTCTTCTTCTGGGGGAGGGGGATGCGTTTCGATTCTAACTGGATGACTGGCAAGGTGTTGGCAGCAGCATTTACAACAAATACCCCCGTCTCTTTGTGAGAGCTAGGGATCGGGAGGCTACGGTGGGGAGCTGCTGGGACGAAGCCTAGTGTTCGACCTTTTAAGGGGGGCTATCGGACCAGTGTTGTGCGGAACTTCAACAGTTGCTTGGTGAGTTGGAGTGGACACCAAAGGATGGGAGAGATGCTTTCTATTGGAAGGAAGGGGACTTTGCCGTGGCAAAAGCTTTCTGCAGACTTGGTGGGGTGTCGTAGAGTTTAGATATCGATTTGTTGAGGGACTGTAAGCTACTCTGGTCGGCGGATTACCCGTTGAAGGTCAAGATCTTTGCTTGGCTCCTGAGGAGGGGAAGAATCATGACAAAGGTATGGAGGGTGAGGTGGGTTCAGATGGATGATATCTGATGCCCCTTTTGCGGTGGAGAGAATGTGGATATTCAGCATCTCTTTTGCCGTTGCCCCTTCCCTACGCAGGTTTGGCAGAAATTGGGGATTGACTGGATCGCTCCCCATGATGTGGACAGCTTCTGGTCTTTGTTCAGGAGGGGAAGCATTCTTGGTGGAGGCAATACTTTTAGATCCAAGAAGGAGAGAGCTAGGGTGATGGCGGTGTTGTGGGGTATTTGGTTGGGAAGAAATGATGTCGTGTTTAGGGGTGAGAGGCCTTATGTTGAAAATGTTGTTTGCTCCATTTCACCCAGGTGGTGTTTTGGGAGTCCACTATGTAGTGGTTGATGTGACCTCTTTTGATGGTTTGAAGGAATGAACTTGGGTAGTTATCACACGGATAATTACCCTTTTGCTTTTCGAAAAAAAAGAAAAAACATATGGCATGTTGACACTACTTAATTTTATTCAAAATTAGCAAGGATTGGACAGTTTCTGCCGATTCAGTCTAAAACTGAATGTGAGTTTATTTTTTAATGTAAAAATGTTGCTGGCAACCAACCAATCAATCAAATTCGATATGTCACGTGATGGACTGGAAAAATTTGCTTCTACCTTGGAGTTCAGCATATGACAGTGTGTTATATAAGAAATTGTAGCTTTTTTTTTTTTTTTTATGTGTGCGTTTCTCGTACATATCAGGCCAATCAAGTTAATCGATTTTAGTTAGTTGGTCAGGTGAAAATTGCCATAGCAGTTCATCATTGTGCCATATCATTTCAAGCTAACTGGTTGCATCATAAGTTGTCACATTCAGGTATAAGTTCAATGCGTCAATGAATAAGCATTGTAATGGAAGGCAATTCCATTTTGCTTCTAAAAAGTTCAAATACAAGCAAGCTAACATGAACTATATTTGGATCACAGAGGCTAACCTGAACGATGTTTGGATGATAGAGGTGGGATAGCATGGCAACTTCAGATGCAAACTGCTTCTCCAACACCAGATGGCTCGCCTCATCTTGATTGGGAAATTTGATGATCTTTACTGCACATGCACTCTGCTTGTAGATCCCCCGGTATATCCGACTGTTGGTCCCTGATGCAAACTTGTTACCAATTAAGAGCTCTGAAAGATCTGCCATCCATTCCTCCCGCTCTGATTGCAAGGAATTCCTTACACCATCGCCATCTCCAGCCTCCAACAACATGGACCACGATTCCAAACTGTCCCACCTCTTGCTCTCCATGTTGCCCGCATCTGGATCCAGGACATTTCTACTGGATGACCTACAAGGTCTCCATGAAAAGGAAGAGGAATTTAGGGAGCTACTGGCGAGATTTGATAGGCTTCTTGTGATGCTCTTCCTACTTGCGGGCCAAGATGGTGGAAAGCAAGAGGCCATTATCAGAAAGGGGTTGGTATTGCATAAAGTGGCAACTCTGGTAATGGTCGAGTTGTCAATATTAGATCCTTTTGGTTTCTAGGACTTGGGTTTTGCATCCAGAGGAAGAGAGATCACGAGCAAGATACTGAATTATGGCAAAAGGGATTGATCGTAAGGGGACCCCTTGTTGCTCTCTTCCCACCTTTTATCTACTACGAAACTTCTGTCTCCACCTGATATATGTACTGTTGTTCTCCGTGGCCTTTATCACCGTTCATTCGCCTTCCCACTTGCTGCTATTCAATTGGTTCTGATTTGGGTTTGCCACCTTTTCTCTGGTGCCTCACTTTCAGCTCCAACGTGTTGATCTTATTGGTGATGGTGGTGTCCTCGGATATCTAGACACTCAAGTGGTCGTTGATGATTTGCGGTTGGTTTTAAATTGTGGAAATTGGATAAAGGTACTTTTATTTATGACAGGAATTGGAAATCGGTGTGTGTCGTTGCTTTTCTTTTTTTAATTGGAAAAGTAGGTTTATTTAACCTTTATTTATTTGGGGGCGGGGGGACGGGCACGGGACACTACACAGGTAAACACCCTCAAGAGGGGGAGGTTATGCTCCATAGAAATGGGGGAAAGTTAAAATTCAGAGAAATTACGGTCAAGAAATAGAGGAGAAAGAAAACGAAGCATCCTCGATTGAGAATCGAATGACCTCCTGAAGGAGGGCGATCTCATGTTCGTAGGAACGGCAAGGCATCAACGAGATGAAACTCGAAAAAACGTGTCAACGAGAATGAATAAATTGATCAAAAGGTCAAAATCAAATTCAGTCGTAATAGTTTGGGGTTACACGTGATCTCGATAAAATTTAACTACACTAAAAAAGGAAAAAGAATGAATCAAACCCATAACACCAAACAAGAGCAAGTAAGCCTTGAACCATGCTAGTAGCATGCAATCAGGGTTGCCATCCACTCAAAATTGTCACATGTTGGACGAGCTCGCCCAAGTATCGTTGCCCACTCGGAACCTACATTTGGTGTTTAGCACGTCGTGGGGTTGTGCACATGACTGAAGTTGCGCACTCAGTTCGAGCTGCAGCGCGACGCTCATCGTCGAGCCACCTTCTTCGTTGCACGTCGATGCACCCTCACAATCGGAGAAGCCCACTGTTCGTAGCTCGCATCGACTAAAGGAGCTCGTCAACCGCTAGCCGTTCGCCTCGCCTGTAACCAGCTGCTACTGGCCACAAGAAGGTTTGCATGTCGAGCTCGATGACGTAGGAGGGAGGAGGGGAAACCTGATAGGCGTGGGGGGGCCGATCGGCCTTCGTAGCATAGAGTTGTTTTCGTTGGAGAAACGGGGAAAGGGAGACGACAGGGACCAAGCAATTATCCCTATACGCGGTGTATTAATTTTTTAAAGTTCCATTTGAATGGATGATCTTTGTTGCCCTTTCTCTGCCACAAAAATGCCCTTCCATGCTAAGGATGCTAATGGTTCGGGTTGGAGACATATTTGGCCAATTGCCAAACTCATACCCACCTGAAATCGTATACCAATACTCACTTATTCATTGGAATTTTTAGATGCAAATCCTTAACTATACCCATTTATCTTTTGGATACACATTCATGTACCATAAATTGTGATATCTATAAGGCCACGCTTGGCAGCCGAATAGTAGAGGGAATAGGGGATAGCAGTCTTATTACGAGGAGGTAGGGGTGGGGTACGAGGCATGCGTCAAGAGTTTAATTAATAATCTCTTTTTCAACATATAATTTAAAAAATATTATCTAATAATTATAATTTATCACATTTAAGTTCACCAATTCTTTCCCATCTCACACAAAATTAATATTTATTTCACTTTAATTTTATCTAAACATAATATTATTTCCCTATCAAATGTAACCTAAAAGATCAAAAACTTTTGCAGTCATATAAAAATAAAGTTTAGGACTTCACTCAAGTAGGACATTATGAAATTTCCATCATGATACGTACATGCACCCAACAAGTTGGATAATCAATTTGAGTAAATGGGTTAACTCTCGTATCTATACTCATATCTATATCGTTTGGGGTTTTAACATTGAAACTCATACCCATCAACGTATATAAAATTAAATGGGTTGACACCATTTTGCTGCTGAACTTCACCATTTATCTACCTATTTATATACCTATATTTATAATATATATGACTCAACGGTGAGCTCGACTTGAACTCGAACCGGAGTATGGGAAACTTTACTTATCTATACCTAATTACTTAACTTGAATATTCGAATAAAATCAAATATTTAAATAAATTTAAATATCTAAATGAAATATTTATTTATCCGAGATATGTAAGTCTCATTCTAAAACTATCATTTTCTCAATTCTATCTAACTTGTAATTTTTTCTATAATTTTGAAGGCTATGAATGTTTTTAAAATTTTTATTGAATATTTATTTTAGGGATAGAAATTTTTTTTTGAAACTTACTTATGTTATATATTTCTTTGTATTTTTTTATTTTTAGTTTTGATGTATTTTCTTTCAAGGATTCTTTTTATGATAATTTAAATGGAGATTAATAAAATTAGATTAGTTCGAGCCTCTATGTTTTGAGATTGTTAAAAATAAATAATTAGTAAATCATGTTATATATTTTTTTCTTCTAAGTCTAATTTGGGAATAATTTGATTATAAGATTAATTTATAAATAGGTATCCAATAGATAAATATATACCCAATAGGTAGATAGGTATGACGGTATGAGCATGTATTTAGATTTTTATACCTAAAAGATAAATATGTAAGATATGAATATGAAGCTTGTAAATAAATATGGATAGAGGTTTAAGCAAACTTAACTTCTCAACCCATTTACATCCTTACTTATTCATCTTACTGTATACCCTCTGAAAGCCTCACCATTCTCTCTTTCTTTCCTTTCTCCTTCCCCTCTCTATTCTTTCCACGATGTATTTTTTATTTTCATTCCATTGAGAACTTTTTTTCCCATCGGTCTCTAACAACTCTTATTATTTTATATAATATTTTGTTTCTTCTCTTTTCTATCCTTCTTTTTTTTTTATATCTTTTTATAAATTAAAAAAAAATTAAAAATTAAACAAACATACGTTACAACACAAAAAGTGAGAGTATTATTTTAGTAGGTGTATTTTAATTTTTCACCAATGAAAATCACTTTTTATATATAAAAAAGTATTTTACAAGTATAAAATTACTTTTCATATGTGAAAAATTACATTTCAAATGAAAAATCATTTGCTACTAATAGAAAGGCAAAATACATCGATGTATTTTTATTTTCAACCACTGTATTTTGATTTTCAACTAATTGAAAATCAATTCTAACCGGTATTTTTTGATTTACTTGATTTTCAATCGGTTGATTACCATTTTCAACTAATTGATTTTGAGTTTCAACCAGTTGATTCTAACCACGCATTGCAACTCACATTTCCATATTCACACCTATAAAAGAAGATTGGTTCAAAAGAAAGCTCGGGCTATATTTCTTTTCTTTCTTTTTTTGTGCTTTTATTCTTTAATTTGTGAAGTTTGCGAGAAATTTTAAAAGTTGTTATATTTTATTTATCCCTTTTGGTATCTTTTTGTAAGTAGAATAAAAATGATTAATTCTAAGAGGAAGTTAATATTGTGCTTCCTTATTATCCTTTTCTTTTTTTATTTCTCTTTTTTCTTCATTTTGGTGAAGTTTTTTGGAAAAATTTTGGAGAGTTTGGTGGAGTTAATTATTAGGGATTATTGGTTTTTTTTTTTTTTTTTTTAGACTTGATTATGCTAAAAGAGATGGTGGTAGGTGAGAGGTTAGCTGCTTGTTCGTATTTATTCTAACTTTTTGAATATGGAATCATCTCTTCTCTTATGTTTCTCCTTACTTTTCATTCTCTCACTCTTATTTACTTGTTTCAAAGAAAACCTTTTCTTGGTTTCATTTCGAAAAATGGTTCTTAATCCGTCCTCGCCACTCCCTTTCATCTCTCTATAACCCAACACACTACTCCCACCACTGCCACAATCGCCACTTGTCCTTGTGCCTCAAGCCTCGCTCCTTCTTTGAGGCAAAGGTGGTGCCTTTGCCTCTACCAATTCCCCCACCACAATCAATTGCGAATACGCTATGGTCTCCTCGAGCCTCAATAAGAAGAAGGTTGACTATGTGGTGCTGCGCAAGCTCTTTGCCTCCAGCATTGACTCCTTTGACTACTTCGTGATGCCATCAAGTCTCAAAATTAATGACCCCTCCCAGTTGAGGAAGAAACTTAGAAGTATCCTCTTTTTTCCTATTTTATCTTCGTTTACGATGGGAAAGATCCAAGCTTAGGGGTGTTTTGCCACCATTTTTATGTTGAGCTGAAATATATTTTTTATCATTTTATCTCTCATTCTAACATTTATTCTTAAGTAAAAAATATCACTCTTTTATATTATAGAATAACCTTACTCCTAACCTCTATTTAGTAAATACAAATAAAGGTTAATTCTCATTTATAAGTAAATATAAATAAAAATTAACTCTTGTTACAATTTAGTTAACTTAAATTAGTTAACTCAAATAGTAAATTAATCCTTACATTTTAAACGAGGAGTTAATTACTTTAGGGCTTTAGGCTTTTTCTCCTCGGTTAGAGCAAACCGTGGGGATTTGATATCTCTCTGTTTAAATGGCGATCCACGTTAAGCTGAGAACATGGGAATTCTATGTGGTTGTCTTGTGTGATTTTTCTTTTTAATTATATAATGTATGCCAAATCCTTTCACGATGAGGACACCCTCTCCTTCAATATCTCTTCTTTATTTATTTATGCTTAAAGCATCCTGAACCGAATTTTCGGTTTTAGGTGCGCGCTAAAATCTAATTTTTGTTTTTATTGGTCGAAAGCTTCTAATGCTGCCCTCAAATGGACCTACCGGGTTGACTCACGTCATGAGTTAACTAACTTAGATTAGTTAAGTTGTGACGTACGTTAATCCTTATTTTTATTTATTTGTAAATAGAGGTTAATGCCTATTTATATTTAATGTATAAAGATTATAAATGGAGATTATCCTGAGTGTTTACCTGTGAATAAGGGTTATAATATGAAATAAGGTAACAAAAGATATATTTATTTTTAAATAATAGGTAAGTTAGTTTGAATTGTTATTTTAAATTTATATTAATTTAATGTGAAAGATATCATGTAGAAATAAAATACAGAAATCTCATTATTTTTATTTATTATATTTAATAATATGCTCAGGATAATGACATTTATAATTAATTTGTATTTGTTAAATAGTTTAACGGTTAGACTAAATTAATAAATAAAATATGTGAATATATATAGTAGTAAAATATTTACATGGAGGTAATCTGTGGAACCATATGATTACATGTAAAAGTAACGATTGTAATTTATTAATTTATTTTATAAATTTAAGTTAATAAATTTTAAATAGAATAAATAACCTAAAATTTGTATGGTGCTAAATTTTAAATATAACAAAGGAAGAAATGGTGATATTTGGTTGAAGAATAAGAAAACAAAAGTTTGAAATGAGATGAAATTGTTGCATCATCGGGGGAGAGAAGTGAGGAAGAGGGACATTGAAATAATCTTTTCAAGGATCATTGAGAATTTTTCGAGGAAGTTAGGGACGAAATGTAAAAACTTTGACACTTTGAATTTATTGTGTAGGTTCTTCGGAAAGAGAGTTTATCAGAGGGAAAACACCGCAATTTTTCCCTCTCCTCCCCCTCACCCACACGCATGCACACGCACACTCCCCTCTAAACCCAAAACCCTAACCCACTCTTTAAACCCTCCCTCCACCCTCTCCATTTCTTCTCCACACCACCACCTTCATCTCCTTCCCCCTGCTGGCGGCCATCTTCTTCCCTGCCCCCTGCCACAGCAAGTGGAGAGGAAGGAGAGGGACGGGATGAGGAGAGAGGGTGAGAGTGTGAGTGAGGGAAAGAGGGAGTGTGGACGAGGGAGAGAGGAGCGCGGCCGAGAGCCACACGAGCTCGAAGGAGCTCAAGAGTGAGGGCGTGAGAGAGGAGAGAGCTCGCTCGCTCGAGGGAGCTCGTGTGAGAGGGAGGAGCCGCGGCCAGAGTGTAGCCACGGGAACTCGAGAAGGAGCTCGTGGGAGAGAGGTGGACGCCATAGGAGGGTCCTCGATCTCCTGCAGCTGCTGAGGCTACTACTGCGGCGCTGCGGACAGAGGCCCACGAGAAGCAAGACCACGTGAGGAGTTCTTGGATACTAGAGTGTTTCCAATATTAGATTCTGGGGCAGCAGCGAACGTCCAGGGTTGGCATCGGATGTTTGAAAACTCGTGGAGTGCCGAGGTAAGCGTCTTGAATGCGCGTACATTACATACATAACGTTACACTATCGAAGGTTTTAACCTGCAAGTGTGTATGTAGGTACAAGCCTCTGAAAGGCATGCAAGTACGCCTTTGGAGGTACCTTAGGATGTCTGGAGACGATACCGGATGTCTGACGGCACCTCGAGATGACCGGAGGTAGTATCCGACGTCTGGGATCACCCTTAGACGGTTGTTGTTATAACTGGGCATCAAGCATCGTTTAAAACGTCTGGAAGCCTTCCCAGACATCTGGAATTAAATTTTTTCGGCGTACGGGTTCGCGTCTGCGTGCATGGGCACGCAGACTGAACCTGCCGCCTCCTCCTTCTCTTTCCTCCCTCCCTGCAGACGCAGCCTTTCCTCTCTCTCTCCCTGCGCTGCCTTCAAATACGCCTCTCCCTTACCCTCATTCCACCGCCTTCTTCTTCTTCTTCTCCCTGTCAGCGAGAGAGTGAGCAGGTGAGAGCGGCAGCCACGACTGCTGCGAGTGTGTGGGGAGGAGGAGCTGTTGCAAGAGGAAGAGGGTGCTTGACCGCGAGGTTGCGAGCTTGCCGGAGCCGACCAGCGTGCGCAGTAAGCGTGGGGTGCCACGGAGAAGCTACTGCAGCTCAGGCAGTAGGCGGGCACGGCGCGGCACAGTCGTGCGCTGCGGGCAGAGGGCGAGGAGGTCCTGATTCTGGGAAAATTTTCCAGAATCAGACGTCTGGACTTATGTCCAGACGACGAAGGAGACGTCTGGAACGTCTGGAGGCATGTCCAAACGTCTGAAAGGTACATTATTTTTTTATCTTCTTTCGCGTGTACGGCCATGTAGCCGTTTCCGCCGAAGTCTTCTGCTTCCTTTGGTGTTGAGAGCGGGCGCGTATGTGTATAGGTTTTGTTCGGGAAGGCGCAAGGGCACGCCATCCCACATAGATCAGACGTCTGGGCACAGCACAGGATGACGGAGGGGGTTTCCAGACGTCCGGAGTGATAGTCGGACGTTTGGAAACTAAGTTCAGATGTTCCAGCGGGCTTCTGGATGTCTGAAGTACTGCGCAGATCAAGGTATGACTTGAGTTGTCATTTAAGACGTCTGGAAGAAGTTCCAAACGTCTAATTTTGGGCAGACTCGTCGTTTTTGACCCGTTTAGGGTCCGTTCGGAGTCTGTTTTCCGCGTTTCAAGTTTCGTTTTTCTTAGATTTAGTTCCTCTACCTGTTTACAGCAATCGTATGCTGTTCTGAGTAGCTCCTTATCTTTGACCCTTGTGATAGGACCCCGTTCTGTTGCGGCTCTAGGGTTGCGGAAGCGCGCGGGCTTGCCGATCACACCCCCAGTACTCCCGATTTTGCGGGTAGAGTGGCCCTTTCAATTATTTATCAAAAATTATGCAATTATGAAATAATTAATAGAGTTTAGGGTATTGCATGAACCCTAGGATTGAAAAACTAGATTGAATGATAGATCCTAGGGTATTGCATGAATCCTAGGACTGGAAAATTAGATTAAATGATAGATCCTGGGGTATGGCATGAATACTAAGACTGGAAAACTAGATTGAATATCTATACGTTGCAGTCTTGGAAAAGTAGAAAGGAAGCGATAAATGCCTGTAAAATTGGTTAACAGCTGCCTGTTTATGAATGAATAATTACTGTTGAGAACATGGGTTATATGGATATAAAGCTGGAATGGTGAAACCTAAATTGGCTGAGTTAAAAGAGCATGAACCTTACGGGAAATTAAGAGTAGAACTCTTGGAAAGTGAATGGAATAGGATTGGGGAAGTGAGCTGGCCCTTGAGTACGGAATACCAAGGAGAGCGATTGTCCCCCTGTTTAGTGCAGAGCGGAGCTAGCCGCTCCAGGGACCCGGGGTTAGGTCTTGCCACTTTGTACCGACTTTTGGCCCTCGTGTACAGTACACGAGGAGAGCTACTAGTGTAAGGAGAGCACTAGCTACCCCACGGGCCCCGGGGTTCTGCTAGCTCTCCTACACCGACTTGTCAGGCCCACTGGGTAAACCAAGGTAGTCAGGCGAGGGTGCGCGGACTGTGGAGGGGTAAGACTCCTGTTTGGTTACTGTGGAGGGGCTGGACCCTTGTTACTGAGAGGGTTTGCCCTATACTGGTTCCGTGCTGGGCTTTGGGCGCACCCGTTAACGGAAACGACTGACCGCGTGCCAGTGCGGGGTAGCTACCCGTGCGTTTATCGCACGTGCCGTAGTCACCGTTACATCTGTCAGCGACCTTAGGGTGGTTGAGTGAGGGTAGGATCACCACGGGGGACCCTCCCGGCCAGGAGAGCACCACGTGCTACTTCTACTTTTCGGAAAAGACTGCAATCAAGATCGTTCCCACGAAGAACATTCAAGATCAAGAGAAGGATCAGAGAAATAATTCAAGAGTGATTAAATGGAAAAATATAAAGAAAGAAATTAAAAATATAATAGCTACTGTCCACCTTACTGTTTCTTAGCTTTTAGTTGCCACTCTACTCAGCGTTTCGCTGACGTGTCACCTTTGTTACCTTTTCAGGACCCGGTGTTGAGCAGCCAGAGTTGGCGACTGCAAAGGGCGCTGGGCCTAGTAGAGCCCAGTAGTGTTACTTGTGTAGTACCCACTGTACTCTTTTCATTGTAAGCTTCATGTTTATGTACATGTTTATTTCTTTACTGTTGTGGTGGTGTATACTGTAGTATTTCTTTTCTTTTCTGCTGTATTTTGTTACTGCTAGTTATATACATAGTGAATGTGGTTTATTTTACTGCTCTTTTGGTTACTTTCTCGTTGGAAGACTGGGTCTTGGGATCAGTCGGGTCGGTCCGATCTTGTATCTCGTAGGGATTCAGGAATCGGGTCATAACAGTTGTAGAGGGGTTCAGACGTCTGAGGAAGCCGTAGGGAAGCAAGGTGAGGTTATGAGCTCGTTTAAGACGTTTGGGTCTAGTCTCAAACATCTGATTTTAGACAGTATATGTATTTTTGGATAGTTTAGGACCCAAACAGAATCAGATTTCCGCAAACGAAATATCGTTGCTTTCCGCTAGAGTTTCTCTACGTGTTAGTGTCGATTATGTACTGTATTGAACTCGTCTGATGTGTTTTGGTGCTTGGTATAGGTCTCCAGCCTGTAGCGTGTTCGGGGCTTGCGGAGATGACAGAACCTGCGGTTCTAGCCCCTATTCATCTCGTGTTTTGTGGTAGAGTGGTTTACTTTAATATTAAGATTTAAATAATGAAGTGCATGTTAGAACAACTTGATTGAACCCTATGATCTGAAATGAACCCTAAGGAAGAAATGAACGAATATTGCTTGAGATAAACTGTTTACTTGAGATGCATGTTAAACCCTAATTGCTAGCAATTGTTAAATACTTGACGAGATGCTCCTTCAGTTGTAAAAATACGAGTTGCCTATTATATGAATGAGAATAAGAAGATAAACAACAAATTATGCATGTTGAGAAATGAAATGAAACAATACGAGCATGAACCCTACGGGGAACTAGGAGCAGAACTCCTGTATACAGAAAGAACCTTGTAAGTAGACGAGAAGTGAGCTGGCCATTATGTACATGATACCAAGTAGAGCAACTGTCCCTTTAGTGTAGAGGGGAGCTAACCGCCCCTTTTGGTTGAGACTCGAGGTTAGGACTAGTCACTCTACACCGATTTCTGTTTGGCCCTCGTGTACGTGGTACCGAGGTGAGCTACTTAGTGTAGGGAGGGAGCTAGCCGCTCTAAGGGGCCCGAGGTTAGGACTAACCACCCTACACCGACTTTTGTTAGGCCCACTGGGCAAACCAGGATGGTTGGACGAAGGTACACAGACTGTGGAGGGACGAGACCCCTGTTCTGAGAGGGTAAGGTTTTGTGTTGTTCCATGCTGTACCTTTGGACGTACCCGTTAGCGGAAACAACTAACCGCATGCTAGTGCGGGATAGTTACTCGTACCCTTATTGCACATGCCGTAGTCTCTGCTACGTCGAGACCGTGACCTCGGAGTAGTTAACTGAGTGTAGGACACCATAGGGGACTCTCCCGGTCAGGAGAGCATCACGTGTACATTCTATATCATGGAAAAGACTGCAATTAAGATCGTATCCTCGAGGGACAGTCAAGATCAAGAAATGACCAGATTCTTAAGAGAATAAATAAATTAGAACCACTTAGTTGAGCTAAAGGGAACTGAATAATAAATTAGTTGCTTGTCTTAAATTAATTGCATGTAAATGGTTTAGTTACCACTCTACTCAGTGTTAGCTGACTACGGAATTTTATAATCTTGTTTAGGTCAGATAGTTTAGCAGCTAGCACCACT
This sequence comes from Thalassia testudinum, assembly GCA_037157565.1. Classification (NCBI taxonomy): domain Eukaryota; kingdom Viridiplantae; phylum Streptophyta; class Magnoliopsida; order Alismatales; family Hydrocharitaceae; genus Thalassia; species Thalassia testudinum. The sequence continues at coordinate 192,547,552 of JAZHRO010000036.1, forward strand.
GGTTGCAGAGGGAGCTAGACCTAGTCGAGCCCAGCCTTAGCTGTTGTCGTTTTCTGTTCCAGTGCATTCTTCTGTTGTAGTAGTAAGTATTTGCTACATATCATACTATTTTTGTTATATTTCTGCTTTACTTTTCGTTGTTGTAGTTGTGATGGCTGTAATGTTGTAAGACATTTCGTTTTGTTTTCTTTACTATCTCTGTATTATTTTCTATTTAGTTACATTGTGCTCTTTACTGTGTAATATTTTTTGCTTTTGGTTATTTCTCGTTGAACGACCAGCTCTTGGAATTAGTCGAGGCGAGCCGGTCTCGGATCTTGTAGGGATCTAGGATCAGGTCGTAACAGACACCATTGGAAAATTAGATTACTAGAAGAGCATGCGGAAGTAGAGAGAAAACGAAAGTTAGGAGGTAGCTTAAGTCAACATTCTTTCATCCGATGTTAGGATAACCAGAGATAAGGATCTCAAGAAGGATCGATTAACCCCTATGGTAAATAGAGGTTAATTGCCCCCCTATTGTAAAGGACGATGATAAGTGTACACCGATTTATACATCGATTTATATATCCACTCACAAGTCACATAATACCATTCGGGTATATGATCCTCTTTTTTAATAGGAAAATACTTTGTGTACGTCGAAGTGTATACAAAGGTGTACACACATGACTCTCCTAGGGGGTCATGTGACTAAACGATGTCATATTTATTCAGATAATGTTATATTTTATGTAAGTAAATATTAAATTATATATCTAAAATAATATACATATATTATTATCCTTTTAATAAGAGAAAAATCATATAGATACACTTTTATATATACTTTGACGTTTATGAAATATTTCCGATGATAAATTACCCCCACAAAGAAAAACTCACCCACTCACGCGAGTCTCCTGAACTCTTCATAAGCGATTTAAAAACGATAGTCACACGTGAGAAAGGAAGGGGGCTGAGAAGGCTCGTGGGATCAGACATGAAATCTGAGGTGCCAAAAAGCAATTGTCCCAATCGTATGCAAACGGGCGAGAGGACCAACCCTGCGACAGAGCCCGACGCCGCCACCACCACCGCGATAGCTGCCGCTGGCCCTCGCGCCGTAAACCCTCCTCCTTCCTCGCACCAAAGGTGGCGCCTTTGCCCTCCACCGATTCCCCCGCCCCCCCCCACCACGAGAAATCGAGAACACGCCATGGTCGCCTCTAGCCTCGACAAGAAGAAGGTGGACTACGCGGCGCTGCGCGAGCTCTTCGCCCCCCACATCGAATCCTTCGACTACTTCGTGGAGGCGGGGCTCGAGACCGCGCTTCTCGCCATCAAGCCTCTCGAGATCAACGACCCCTCCGGGTCGAGGAAGAAGCTTAGAAATATCCTTTTTTTTTTCTTCTTCTTTTATTTTTGTTTTCGGTGGGAAAGATTCGATCTTTGCGGTGTTTTGCCGCTTTTTTTTTTTTTTTGCGTTGAGTTGAAATGGGTGGCGTTGTTCCTTGACGGAGATTGCTGCTGCACTATGGTTCGGGAAGCCCGAGTTCCACAAACCTGTGAGGGAGGAGAGGGGGCAGGGTCACCGTCCCGTGTTCCCTCGGGAGGTAAGATTCGTCGATTCTGTGCTTAAAGTTGCGATCTTGTGGGTCGTTTGGATAAGATTGTTTGGCTTGTTGTTGTTGTCATGTGTTTTTTGAAATTGGGTAAGTTGTTTTTTTTTTTTTCCCAGTGTAGGGAAGCCTGCAGGAGTTATAAAGGGAGACTGGATGTGGATCTTTGTTTCCAGTACGATGACGGGGCGGTTATAAGATCAAAGTTCTCCTTTGGCCTTATCCCGATAATGCTGATGGTCAGTTTGTGTGGTACCTGTGTCCCTCTTGATTCACGTCTAGTTGCATGTGGTATTGAGTAGAAAAGGTTGCGGGGAATCCGAATTCTGTTTCAGAGGATACTCATATGTGGCAAATGTCAGCTTTATTCTATTGATTAGGATATGCTTAAAGAATTAGCTGGTTACGTGTGGATTCCTGAAAAAATAGTTTAAAATACATCGTGCAACTGTGAGGCATAATCAATCCTTTTTTTTTCCCTCTTCTTTTCCTTTTTGGTTCTAGAGAGCACCAGAGGTAGCATGAAGTTTATTTCGTTGTTCGTTACTGTTTACGTCTCATGTGAGGATGGTTTGTTGTGAATTACTTGATAAAGGCTCTTTCAGGAGAATAAAAAAAGCAAAGACTTGATAAAGAGCACCGGATGTTTTCTTTTGATGACAAGGTATAGGTCATTAACTGGTATGCAAAGGCAACTTATGTGATAACTTATTTGTCAATTCCTATTCTACCATTATCTGGCCAACTTCAGTGGAAAGGATAGAAATGGAACTATCCAGGTGTTGACATGACATTAAGATTGCTTAACTGATACCATATTGGTTGATTTAGTTGCCTTACATCCGAGTTTCAACTGTGGCAAAGTGCATTTCTGTGTGCAGAGTATAGTATGAGTTTAGCTTATATTTTTGATCCTTGGAGAAGAACGAGTTGGTATTTCGAGTAGCTGTTTCTTGAGCAACAATCTTTTATATTTAGACCGTAGCATTGAAGGAACAACTTTTCGGAAGCTGTCTGTTTAGACATTACCATATGTTTGTTCTAGTTACTGCTTCCCACGTGAATAAGTGTCACCTTTTGTACTCCTTTCGGTCCTTATGGATAATTGTTACGAGTCAATGTTATGATTTATTTCTATTCTTAAAAAAATATTGTGATAATTTCCTTCTTCCTTTTCCCTTTTGTTGTTTGTGTTTCTTCAACTGGACAAAGTATGGATGGAAGAAGCAAGTAATCCATGCAGTTGTCCCACTTACTATATGGGATTGAGCATGCTTGCTTCTGTTGTTTAGAATCTATTTCTTGTCACTATGCTCTAGTGCCTTGTAAATAATAGGAATGCTTTTGATTTTTCTGCAGTCCAAGCTTTGTCACCTGAGAGGTGCAGGCCCTAAAGAGCTTGTAGAAAAAAAGGAGGAGGCAATTGAAATGGGCGGGTAAGCAACCTTGTTTTCTGATTTCTGATAATTTCTTCTTTTGCTTGCATTTCTTTTTGTTCCTTCTATAATTTTCTATACTGAGGGGGTAATTGATTGATTGCCCTTGGGTATATCATCTAAAAAGTGGAAGACACAGGGCAGAGGTTATGGAGGTTTTATGTGGAAAGCACCTAGCAGTTAGGCACATTGGTCTATCCAATACTTGATTGTGGATTTTTGTGTTCTGGCAGCCAATTTTTCTCTACGTTTTCTGATCAACTGGGGAACTGGAAGTAAACTGTTTGACACATGAAAGGCGAATCTGCATAAATATTTGAGGTCACTAAGGCTATTTTACACTTTTGGGAATTCAGAAAGTGAAAAAAAAGGCTATGTGTTGGTGGATCAGTTATCATAAGTGTCCTGTTGGAGCTTCAGGAGGATTGTCCTGTCCTTCCTGGCTGTTATTACCTTAAACAGCAGCCTGGTGCATGAAGCTCCAGCTATTTGTGGGATCCTGCAAAGAGTCAAACAGCAGCCTTAACCTCCTTTCTGCAAGTGGCACACCAATCAAATTTGTGACCTCCAGGACTCATGGTGGGAACTTCTAGGTGTTGTACTAGGATTCATCTTCTTCAATTGTTATTCCCTTGCAATCTAAAATTAAAGGGGTGAGGCCAATGGTCTTGTATGTTCTCTGGCTGGGAAAGAAGAGAGTCCTTGTGCTTTCTAGGGGTGCATGGCTGCTAGTAGGGTTGTTTTCAGTGACCTTGGAGGGGGCTTTTGAGGCAGTGGTGTTTTTTTGGGTGGTGGCGGCGGCGGTAGTGGTGGTGACTGGTGAGGAGGTACAACCATGCTTCAAAAAGCAGGGTGAGTAGCAATCATAAGTAACCATCTGTTTCTCTTAGAAACACATAGTAGTTTACACATTCTTTCAAGGGTAAGATTCTTGTGACTTAAGTAGCCCACTATTTCTTTTTCCAGAACATGCAGTAGTATAGTCTCATCCTGATGGTAATAGGGCTTACATATGTTGATTTCCATATGCCAAATTCAGTGTGTACTCAATGAGACGTGGATGTTTCTGAGTTATACTTGGCATTGTATCATTACCAGGTTTAGCAGTTTTAATAATAGTTTCATCAGTATTGAAAAAATTTTTAGTATTTTCTCTTATAATTTTGAGTTGAAGTTTGATCTCAGCTATTCCTGTATTGGCAGATACTTTATCTGCAGTGGTTATGAACGCCTTTGTCGTTTTCTTATTGTACAAAAAAGAAATTATGTAAGCTTCTTCACATTTTGTTTTGTTTGGTTGATATGCTTTTGTACATATTGTTGATTCTTTTTCAACTGATTTTTTTACTTATTGTTCTCCATCCTTTCTTCTTTTAACTTACCAGCCAATGGCTTTTGTGAGGAAACAATATGCCTCTCACGGTGAAGGATGCACTGATAAGGCTATTTCCATAAGGTTTGTTTCATGTCAATTGATGCTGCAGTTGGTCCCCTTTGGTTTTTGTAGTGAAACTGTATAGCTGTTGTGTAGAACTGTAACACTCCTTGTATAGGTCTATGGAAAAACTAGATAATGGTTCAAAACAAATAAGAACTAAGAAACTGAAGGACAACGTAGATACACATGCACATACAAAAGACCTCTAAGCACCCCGAAGTAGAATATACTATATGTATTTATTATTTTCAGCTTGGAACGAAATAAAAAATATTACCAAAGTAGAGACTCTGTATGATGTGCTTCTTGATCTTCTCTTCCATGGTAGAAATCTTTTCCTTCTGGAAAAATAGGCAGAAAGTTGCTCCAAAACTGAATGCTACTTGTTCTTTGTGTAATGAGGAGCCAGAGGATTGTAACCAACTATTCTTTGCTTGCCCATTTGCAAAGGAGGTTTGGGAGGTACTGAGTATGGTGGCTGGATACTACATCGTTTGTGGAGTTTTCTATGCAGCCAATTCAGATCTATTTGCAGTACATTTATGTGGAACATGCCTTCGCATTTACTCTGCTTTGGTCTATTTGCCTCCAAAGGAATGGGGTTATTTTCAGGCTTACAGAGCTTTTGTTGAGACTGTTTGGAGGGAAGTCGAAGTCTTTAGGGACTTTGGGCATCGTTGTAATTGCTTCATGTAATTTGTTGAGCTTCAATTTATTCTAGATGGACAAGCCCTCGTCTGGCCATCCTTTTTCCTAGTAAAAAAAAAACCTCCTTAGGGAGCTTCTTGGTCTTGTTTTCAACCTTTGGCAAGGTGCTAGATTCCAACCTATAAATTCCACCCTGCATCGTCTTCTTGCAAGGGCTATGGCAACTAGAATTGGGATATTCCTTGTTTAGAAAATATCCAAATCTTCATTGAGGATCATTTGATCTAGGTGGGACACAAAAAACACCCAAGCATAAGTCATCACCAGACTTGAGATTTGTGGAAGCGATACTTCCACCAAATTGACAAATTAGTCCTTTAAAACAGAAATACACAAGTATAAAAGGCAAATTAGAACATTGAAGATCAGTGTGTGTGTACACATGCAGTCACATACACACACATTCATTAACATAATATATATAGGAAAATTATCCAGGAACGTAGGGTTCAAATAACTTATTTGAGTCCCCATTAGAAAATGGTACTATAGGTTTTACAAAACTGTCATGTATTTTATAAAGTTTTTATATATTTTATAGAAGGTGGCTTGTAATTTACAGTACGTGACTTGTAATTTACAAAATTGGGGTGGTTATCAATTTGGATAACTATCCTTTTCTTTTTCAAAAAAAAAAAAAATTTACAAAATGTGACTTGTAAGTTACAAAGCCAATTTGCAATTTATAAATTGATATTTTTGCAACCTTTTCATTAAGATGATCATCAAAACAATTCTTGTTTTCTATGAAATTTTATATGCAGCCTATTCAAACAATGAACTTTAAATCCATATGTTGGTTTGTTATTTGAAGGTCCATGTATGCTTGAATGAGTTTGGCTCAGATAAGTTATTTGAGCGCTAGGCTCACCAAATAACTCCTCTCTCTCTATATATATGCATGTATCTGTTATGTTAAGGAATGTATATATAACACACACACACACACACACACACACACAGAGTAACAGAAATATAGATTGTTATATATAACTGTACATGTTGTTAGTACTTGGATGCTCACACGTGCACTTGCACATGTATGCACTCACATCATCCATTGACCCACAAATATATTTATCATTTTATGTGTTTTCTTGTAATTGTATATGTTATGCATGCCTATGCATATGTATGCATGTGGATGCGTATATATGCACATGTTTTCCGGTTAGACACTTGTATATATGTGTATGTACTTATTTCTGTTTGTTATGCTATGTGTCTACATAGTTACATACGTGTTTACCTGTATATCTGCATATGCAAGCATGTAGAATACACATAAAATAAGGGAGAGAGCATTTGGTGATTTGGTGAAAGCTATTTTAAAATGAAGAAATTGCACATTTGTGTCAGGGGCTTCTTGGACCAACTGATACATGGATCTAGGCTCTGCATTAGGGTGGTGCCTGAACCAGAATGCCTTGCTTGAGGCTTGGTCAGGTGTCAGGCGCTTGTCTTGCCTCAGACTGGTGCCTAAGAGCTCCTAGGCACATGCCTTGATAGGATCGTTTCATCCTTTTCCCTTTCAAAAGAGAATTGATTACCGCTCATTTTAGAAAACTTTGATTGGGATTTGATATTGCCTCTTTGATGCTTTGATAGTTGTTTCTTAACCAATATATTTCATTATCCAACTTTTATCAATTTTATATCTTTTATGCATTCTCCTCTCTGAGCTGGGTGGGTTTCTTTTGCATCTTGCTTTTCTTTGTACTCTAGTTATATAAATTGGAAGTTTCTAACTAATTAAGGTTATCTGTATGTCAACTTGTACATTCTTTTTCTTGCACATGTACTATTATACTCACTTCTTGGAAAAAAGCATTAAAGAAAGTGTGGGTTTGGATAGTGGTTCTTGTGCTAAAATATTAGATGGTAACATATGCTGAGCAGACTTTGCAATTAGCTCAATAATTCAACTGGTTCTACTGTGCAGACTTTGCAATTAGCTGCAACTTTTTCGTTTTTATGTTTACTAACGTTGTTACTTGCAGATGTGTCAGAGAAGATCAATCTTCAGTTTCTCTCAACTTGTACTATACTCAGAATGGAAGTGCAAGAATTGGGTTTTGGTAAATGTTTCATTATATGGTGCTCTATATTAAATTTGAAAATTTCTTTTTAAAAGGAACCATATCTAATTATGGAATTGATATTTGGTTCATTTCAGGGTAGGGCTGAGGGAATATTTGATTCCCATTGGCATTGTCCTAAAGGTAATATATTTTCCACTTATGCTAAATTTCAGATAAACTGGCAGATTGAGGAATGCCTTGGCTACTAAGCTTATTACAAACTGAAGTTGTGGTACATAAAATGCATGTTTAAAAAATAAAACATGTTGTGAAAGAGCTAGAAGACCAAATGGCAATGCTTATGTTTAAGTGCATATACATGGTGGGGAATCATCCTTGTTTAAATTACAAAATGAACAATGATTGGATACCAGGTTCCTTGAAAAGATCTCTTTTTCCCCATTGATAAGCCTCTTAAAAAGGCTGACCCTAAAATTTTGGTGCATTTGGTTTGATTAAGAACTACAAGCCATCGCTCTCTTATGTAATACCGAAGGGACCATCTAAAATACAGAAAGTGAGCTTCTTTGGATTGGTTGTCGTGACCTGCTCCCGACTTTCTACAGGATTCGGGAATGGCTCGTCTCAACGAACTTCAAGATCCAGTCGTCCAACGAGAAAGAACCAAATGCCATAATCATTCCACAATCACACAAGTAATGTAACTAAGCTGAAAATATTTGACTGAAAATAAAAGAAATAAAATAACAATCCACTAGTATCTCATATCATATAACGGAAAGTTACGATTACAAGCATAGCCAACACAACATAAATTGGTACAGATATATCAGAAATATGGCTAAGAACAACAGGTACTCATTACCACAAAACTCTCTGTAAGAAAGACAGGAGAAAACTACTGCTGGGCTCGATTGAGTCCAGTGCCTTTAGCAGCCGGTAGCTCTGGCTATTTGAATTCTTGATCTGAACATGGTTATAAAATTCTGTGGTCAGCTAACACTGAGTAAAGTGATGGTTAAAATATATAATTTAAACAAGCAGCTAACATGCATTTACTAATTTATTATCCTCCGATCCAAATTATCATCTTTTTGATCCGAGTATTCTAATCATGTTTCATAATATTTCTTAATCTTCTTGTTCCCTAAGGGAACGATCTTGCTTGCAGTTTTCCTGCAATGCAGGATGTACACGTGGTACTCTTCTGGCCAGAAGAGTCCCCCGTGGTAGTTATACACTCGGTCTACTACCCCGAGGTCACAGTCGCGCGGTAGCGGTGACTACGGCATGCGTGATAAGCGTACGGGTAGCTATCCCATACTGGCACGCAGTCAGTCGTTTCCGCTAACGGGTACGGCCTAAATGTATAGCATGGAACAACACATGATCTTACCCTCTTAGAACAGGGGTCTTACCCCTCAGAAACAGGGGTCTCGCCCCTCATAGTCTACGTATCCTCGTCCGACTATCCCGATTTGCCCAACGGGTTAACAAGAGTCGGTGTAGGGTGGCTGTGCCTAACCTTGGACCCCATGGGGCAGTTAGTTACGCCTATACCATGTAGCTCACCTCGATACCACGTATGCAAGAGTCAAACAAGAGTCGACGTAGAGTGGTCAAACCCACCACATGTCTTAACCCAAAGGACGACAAGCTCCCCTTTACTCAAAAGGGATAGTTGCTCTCCTCGGTACTACGTACACGAGAGCCAGCTCACGTCCCTTAACCAAGTCCGAACAGTTGCCCGTAGGAGACATGTTCCAAAACCCGCAGGTTTTCCGTACTACCGTATTCCTGGTTCCTTTCTAACTTTCCCGTAGGATTCGTACATGAACATTCTTATTTTCATATATAGTTAGTTGTACATAGGATATGCAACTCAAATTCCATCATCAATTACTTAGTACAAGTATGTATTTCCACTCATGACGTATTTCATTTTAGGCAGTTTATGATTTCATCACGGTGATCTAATCATTTATTAATTATGCATGTATTTCTTCCAGCCTTAGTGTTCATGTCACAACCTATTATTCGATCGACTATACTGTATGGCAGTGTGCATTTACCTCTTCCTAGGGTTTATCTCACATCCTATGTTCAATTTAATTCTACACATGCAATTTATTAATTCCGAGATTTAGGTGAGAACCACTCTACCAGGATAATCAGGAGATGTGGAGGCACAATCGACGGAGCTTGCAAACCCTATGGATTCCGTGCACACCACAAACAAATGACCTATCACATTGACTCATATGTCAAAATGAGCTTAGAACGGCAAGGACAATGCATCATTACGTAGAGAAACTCGAACGGAAATCAATGACGTTTCATTTGTGGAAAATCGACACTGTTTGGATCCTGAACGAGCCTAAAAACACAAATCTTGACCAAAATCAGACGTCTGGGACTTTTCCCAGATGTCTTAAATGAACTCACAGGCATACCTTACTTGGGGCGTCTTTCTCTGGCTGTCTGGAATTCCGTGCGGATGTCTGAGGGTGGCTTCAGAGGTTTGGAGGAACTTTCGGATGTCTGAAATTACCTCGGTCCTTGCAACAGTGCACTTCCCCACCCTCTAACACATGTACGTGCATGGTCAGAATTTGGCAGAAAAAATAAACAAAATACGCGCTATCAGATGTCTGGGATTTACCTTTGGACGTCCGACCCAACGTTTGGAGGACACTCCGGACGTCCGATTCTGTCGAAAAAATGATTCCGCAGAACCGTTTTCGACCATTTTTCTCTCCGTAGATCTCCCTTTCCTTCTCTTGCTCAGCTGCAGGCTCTTGCAGCAGCTCTGCCCCTCTGGATCCTCCTGCTGCTACTCCCTTTCTCCTTTGCCTCCCCCTCTTAGCTGTGGTGTGGGGAGAATGGAGGAGGAGGAGGGGGGTATATAAGGAGGTGGGAAGGATGGGGAGCGACATGGAGGGGAGTGAGGGGAGATGGTGTCGTGGGGATGGAGCGGCATATGGGTGAGGTGGCGAGGTTGCCACAGGAGGGGGGAGAGGTGCCGTGTGCATATGGTGAAGTGGTGGCGGGGAGAAATTGTGGGAATGCCCTTGCAATTTTTTTCCTCCCCTACTCAAAACCCAAAACAAAATCTAAGGGGATTAGAATTGCACAAAAACCTCTACGAAATCCGGAAATGAACAATGATCCTGGAAAAGAGTCAGTTCATCAGCTGAGGGAGAGGAGGGAGCTATGATAAGTAATCCGAATACCTCCCAAGGACAGTCCGAAAGTGGATCCAAAGATGTCTTAACATTCTGCTAAAAGTTTTAATTGGATTTGCCCCCGATTAGGTTCCCCATTTATAGGTTTAAGAATCTTCTCTGGTTGCTAGCCTTCTTGGAAGTAGTTAGACTTTGTTGGGAAGACATGATTTGCATACCAGGTGAGGATGGTACAGTTCCTTTGGTTAAATGATGCGACTCCGAGCTACCTGGTGGAAGAGGTGTGACTTGTATAAGCCTTCTTTGATTATATAGAGGATCTTGCTAGGAAGACAGGCAGTTCATAGATCTGGCCAACTTGTTATTCTCCTGTTATACTCCTGAAAAAGAGAGTTTATATGTCAGTGTCTCTGTCTGTTTTAACTAAAGAAACCGTGGATGGTTATTTTGATGGCCATTTCACACTTCATGAAGGCTCAATGGAAATGATGGCATTGTTTTCATGCATGCACGTCAAATGTCATGCTTGTTTGGGTATATTTATTTATTTTCTTTCTTTTCTTTTTGACATGCCATTTTATTTTTTCTTGTCTGCAATTGAAGCTCCTTTAATTTCTGATACGGTTGCTTCTCATTATTAATATCTTCTTACCTATATAGGCTCTTGTAAATGCAACCGATCATGAGATTTACATCAGCTTAACGAGTTGCTATAAGGATATGAACAAGAAAGATAAGGGAGTTATCGGTACCCAGCTTGTTGGTGAAAGGGCAAAGATAATACTTGATGAGACTCGAGATCTGTCTCTTTTCACCCGTAGTCAGTGCCTGCGGCATATTGGTACTGCTTTGCCATGATGTTGCCTGTTAGTGACGGTACATATGACAATTGGCTTCTCTTATTCAAACTATGTTGCTCTTGATTCAGGTAGAAGCTTCCAACCTATCATGAATGATTTTTATGCTGAAGAGTTTGCAGTTGTGAGTAACCAAGGCAGTTCTAATTCTTTATTTTTTTGTTGGCTTGTAATTTTTTTTAATTTTCTGTCTCAAACCATTGTGGTACAGGTGGGGGAAGCTGTGCTGAGGAACTATGTCTTGGTGCATCTGCAAAGCAACCTTGACAAATTCAATTTACTTGTGTCAGTCCATGAGCCTTTTCAATATTTTATAGTTCTTTATGCCAACTTATTTGCAAGTGTAAATATATTTTTGTGTGTTTGTCTCCAGTTTTATGTTGCAGAAACTGTTTGCTCTTGTCGATCAAATAATTGCACCTGATAATTCTGATGCACTGCAAAATCAGGAGGTTCTATCTCCTGGTCACTTGATAATGCGTTATCTAAAGGTCTGTGCCCATGGATTTAGCACCTTGTGATAACTTTCAGCTGATAAGTTTGCTGCTTTTCCCTGAGGCACTTGCAACATGATATTTTAATTATTTAGTTGTCAGTTCTTTTTGTGTAAAAGTAACTTCTACTGCTAAAAAAAAGGGGATAGTTGACTCAAGAGGAGCCAAACAATTTTCCTCATAGGCATGTTACCTCAATAGATGCCACATCATTTCAAAAATGACAAGTCTATGACATATCTAAACCCGTTGCAACTGTAGTCCCTATCAAGCATGCCAAAAGAAGGATGGACTCCCATGCCGGAAGGATGGGGGCCACCTTAAAAAAATTTTAATCTTTGGTAAGCAGGGCAAATGATTTCATAAAATGCAGTGGATGGTTTCGGAATTTGATAAATAAATTATGCATTTCTGGGATCTTTTTTAGAGTCATATGCAAGTCAAGGTTCCACATCTAGATGCTTGCTTGTTTTTTTTAAAAAAATATAATATTCCATATTACCAGATTATGCATCGGTGCAGATCCTTCATTCTTGTTTAATTTTTATTTCTCAGTGAAATAATGTTTTCTTTATGCCGAGGATTCATGCTACTTTGAATCAATATATGTCATTGTAAATTTATTCATTTCTTTCCTCTCAGGAGAAACTGGAAATGTGGTTGCTGAAATCACGAAGATTGATTCTAGAGACGGCAAAAGATCCAAATAAGTTGGACTTCTCCAAGTGTATGTCGTGGTTGAATGTTTACTAATTTATTTATGTCGAATCATATCATCTCTTGAAGTGGTATCAGTATTTAACTTAATTTTGTCAATAAAACCCTTTTTTTTTTTCGGGACTCGTAATACAGACATACCCTTTTTAACAAAAAGAGTTCTTCAATTTGTCCCCCGAAAAGAACAAGAAGAAGAAGCAGAATTCCTGCAGATCAGGCCTCTGAACTTGTGTAGAGAAGTGTAGCTCTGGATACCGTTAGAAAGGAGGATATCAATTTTTTACAAACCCTCGCTAGTTTGTAGGCGATAATTGATTCTATGTGATTCTCAGAGTGGCTTCGTTATCTGAAGCCACCAGCAATGTCAGCACCAGCCCACTGCCCTAACACAACACCTGCTTGACCCTTACTTGCTACGTTCCAAGCATGAGCATGGATGGCTAGTTCATTGGGAGTCCATTTCCTTGTCTGCCACCACTTGCTACAAGGTCAGGGTTAACAGGCATGATATAGTTAGTAGCACTAAACCACCAAAATTATCTGGCTTGGTGGGTGCTTCAAAAAATTGCATCAGGAAGTTACACCCACTGTTGCAATTTAGCACGGAAAAGACAATGGATTGGGGTACTTAGGTGTTTGGAATAGGACAACTCTATACAGATTTGATAACCTTAAGGTATCCGTTTTTTTTCTTTACATTCCCTTCTTATTTTAAGTTTTAACATGCTCAGGATATGGTATTGCCACGCCGACCTTTTTGACTACATGAAAGTATGCAAAGAGAAGTTTTACTGAATTGACAACCTCTTCTGGAGGCCAAGCCAAACGTTCTATCTACTTTGCTTAGTGATTGCAATGGCACAAACATATAAAGCATAGTCTTCTAAGCCATAGCATTTGCAACATCCGGAAGCTACTTCAGTATGGAGGAAGAAAGAAGAGGCTTTTTTACTGGTGTGTGTTGTTCTTCTTGCATGGTTTAGTAGATAGGGCTTGATATCAGGAACTTATATTTAGAACCATCTGGGATAAGTCATCTTGCTGAAAGATGTAACTTTGATGGATGCACCTTTAAAGATAACTCCATGTTCTTGATTACCATCATCTAGACAAGATCATCTAGACTAGAAGGACCATAAATAACTGATAAAACTGATAGAACCAAATCTTAGAAAGCTGACTTAGTTGGATTAACTCACCTTGCTATTTGCTTCACCCTTTTTGAGGATTCATTTGATTGTGAATCTTCATTTCTTAGTTATCTATAGAAGTCATAATCATCACTTAGAAGTTGACTTAGTTGGATTAACTTGCCTTGCTATTTGCTTCACCCTTTTTGAGGATTAATTTGATTGTGAGTCTTCATTTCTTAGTTATATATAGAAGTCATGACCATCAGTTGGAAGAAGTCAGTCCATCACTTGACCTGGTTGAACTGCTGTTTTTTTTTTCTTGGTAGGGGAGTAGGGGGTCTGATCCTTGTTTTAGATGTCATCTCTCCACTGAAAGTTACCATCACGTGAAATCTGGGACATCAAAATCGAAAAATATTTAATGATGAAAATCCAGTTTTGCTGTTATTATGCTATTAAAATATGGAAGAGGACCTTAGGAGGGAAGGGCTGACAAAAAAGCATGGAGAGAGTTTTTGGGGAGCATGGACAAGTAGAGAAGACTGCCCCCCAACAACTGTCCCCACAAGTGACATGAGTCTAGGGAGAAAAGTGGGGCAGGTGAGCTTCCCTTACATGATAAAGACCCAACCTCATGCTTTGACTTTTATAGCACTATGGAAGTTCCATATTGAGTCAGGGTAAATTTTGAGTTAGGTTTTTAAGCTAGAAATGGTGAATGATAAAGGATCTTTCCTATCTCATTTAGGTGTAAAACAATTGCAGTCTCAACTTGGTTAAGCCCTTCTTTTTGAGAAGTTGATTAAGCCCTTTTGATTTAGGAATCCTATACCCTTCATTGAAGAAGCACTTAACACATGAACAATGTCAGATCTTGTGAGGCCAGTAAATCATGCTTATACCTGGGAATTTTTTTTTTTAAAGACATATACCTGATGTGGGGTAAAAAGTACCATCGGATCCAAAACTTTGCACCCGATCCGGCAAAGGATCCGACTACCTGGACTAGGGGTACACAAGCAGAATCGGCACCCCATCTTGCCTGAGACCAAACGGATCCTAGTCAATGCAAGCACCGTCTGCCAGAAGATCTTGCGTAGCAAGGGTAGGAGATACGAACTGATCGGCCTGACCACCTGCACCATGACAGCTACCACGTAGCCTGACAAATAGGGATATCAGAGCCCGTCAATGAGAGTGATCCCCATGTTATGAATAAAGAGGGAACCCTCCAAGAGAGGGGGACTCCTCTTAGGAGGGAGCGAGATCATGTAATATGTACCTAGAAAATAATAGTGCATAGTTGGGAGTGTCGTCCTCCCCTTAGACGTATACCCCTTACGGTGGAACTGGGTCACCAAACCCTTGTTTTCCCTTGTGTGTGCTTGATGATGTTTGATTTCTTCCCTAATCGAGAGATGCTGATGGCTAAGTAGCCCCTCCTACGTTAATAAATCTTTTGGTAGGACCTTTCGAAGCCCATCAAATGGCACCATCTGTGGGAAGCATCAACAAAAGAGCCATCACTCTGTTGAGCATCCGATTGCTGGGAGAAAGGGCCCCTTTAGCACCCTGCTACGGCTCCTCGAGTGAGAGCTACTGTTGTGGTCTTAACCACTCGTGGTCCCACTCAAGGCCTTCCCCCCTTCGGAGGGGTCCGGTTGGGACACGGCGTCTGTACGCCCTGGTGATCGCGGCTTGTCGCTTGGGGTCCCTAAGCTGGACCCTCCTTCCCAGGGGTGCATCTCGGTCAAGAGGAACATGGAGCCAAGTCCGATGGTCCCAGATGCATGCTCATGTGCATGCCGCTTGCCCACGTGAGAAAGAAGGAATGGAGGCCCCCCGTTGGAGGCGTCTGGAACGCAAGCCATGGTCCAGCACGAAAGAATGGCTAACCTTGCCTTACACATCGCTCCTTGAGGAACAAACCTCGAGGCAAGCCAATGCTCGGCCATCCCACGGGAACTTCCCATTGGGCTCCTCCAGTGGTGCCTGCCCGGCTAGGGCTCGCGTGCAGATCTTTCCATGGCCAGCCAGACAACCCCTTTAAGGGTGTGAAGAGTAGGCCCCAAGAGGGCTTCTCCAAGCACTCGGGGATCGGGAGCAACCCCAAGAAGCTATCGGGAGTCAAGCAGCAGAGGATCAAGCCCGCCCGGTCTTACTTGGTGTAGCTCGAGTTTCGACACTACAACGAATCGGACCTCATGAAGTGGTGAACCTACGGCACCCCGAGCCACTTCGTCTGCACCGCAAGCATGAGTGCGATGCCCCCGGCTACGCGCCCAAGTACCCAACAAGGAGTTGTGGAGCGAGGTGACTCCCCTCGTGGATAACTCGAAGGACGTGGTGTCAATGACGGCCGCCACTAAAGGCGAGCATGCCCTCGGACAGGCGGGTCCTGATGCCTGACTAAGGAAGAGGCTCTTTCCACGAGCGAAGAGCCGTTCTCCTAGGAATAGCAGTTGGCCCCTCGAGGGCCATAATCGGGGAATGCCCCAGGCGGCGAGGTCCCTCGTCTAAAGAAGAAGGCGATCCCTTGGCCGTGCACCATGCGGACGTGCCTGAGATGGATCGATCTGCAAAGGAGTGCCCCTATGCGGGGCAATAGGATTCCTCAGCGAATGCACCCCCTGACCACGAGTTAGGCGGGTGTGCTTAGAGGGGGCGTGGACCATGGACTAAGGTTTGCCTCCCCCAGGCCCTGTGAGGTGAAAGAACGGAAGGCTCGTAAGGCACCTAGGGGGCCACGTCGAGGAGGGACCTCGACAGCAGCAGGTAGCCGATGCCACTTTCTCTACAAATTGAGAGCCAAGCGGGTCAACACCCCGTCCAAGCGGACATGCAGTGTCACTCGGGTTCCTCATCAGGTGGACATCGCTGCCAAAACCTCGGCAGTAACGCCAGTGCCACTCGAGGTCCTCTCCTCCCTCGAGTTGACGTCACGCCAGAAAAATCGAGCTACCCCTTCTAGGCCGGCTCTCCCCAGGTGCTTCCCCCTGACCTTCATTAGCGTGAGGGGGCCATGACCAAGCCTCCCCTTGTGTTTTGGCAGAGCGTTTTAAGCTTTCTTTGGTAAAAGCCTCCCCTATCAGGGTGCTCCAAGCCCCTCGGGAAGTGCTCTTCTCTAGCCATTGACCAGGTTGAAGTCTCCACTACAACGCCTGTGGGTAACCGAGGACTTTGCCTCTGGCCTCCTGGATGCGTCAGTGCGGAAACCGAGGTGACCTTCAGCATCGTCGTCTAAGACGGGTCAATAACCTGTGCAACTTCCAACAGCAATGCTTGTAGCACTTTAAGACGCTCAGGCTAAGTTGCCATCCAAGTCTCCCCTTCCGGGTCGGTGCGCCATTGGCACATCCCCCACTCCGATAAGAACACCTTCCTCTCCTCACATTGGCCATTCGACCCTTTGGCAACCGAGAGAAGAGGAGGGAGAGGAAGGGCATGACCCTTCGACGTACCAACTCGGATGGGGATGGACCCCCTAACCAGGCTATCGTACCTAAAGCGGCTAGGCTGGCAATAAAATCAGGTGGCTTGGCCAACTGCCCACTGGTATGTGCCCGTTATCGGGGATCTCTCGTCGCATATTTGACCCCGTTAGAAGGAGCTCCTGACACGGAGAAACCGTAATTCGGCGTAGGTTCCCAGAAGTCGGGCGAGGCGACCAAAGAAGCCCTCTCGAAGGAGGGAAAGGGGAACCAAGTCTGTGCAATCCATCAAAAGGTTATCCCGACTGATTTGCCAAGCGACTTCGATTATAGCTTGACTTGTCAGTCGCGGCTTTGCCCGCCTCCTCTTCGTTCCTAATGACGCCAACCAGGTTCGTCGAGGTCAGGGGAAATCCCACTCCCTCCACGGGTTTAGGGCAGTGTTGTTGAGGTGATCGCCTCAGGCGACAAGGCGACGAGGCGAGGCGAATCAAGAGGTCATCGCCTCGAGGATGACCTAGGCGAGGCCCTTCGAACAGGCGACGTGCTTCATCGCCTCCTCGCCTCGCCGCCTCATCGCCCGAACCCTAGATGCCTCTGTGGAGAGCTTTCTCATCCCCACGGTAACCCTCACCGCCTCACGCCATTATTGCCTTCGCGGCGGAGTAGCTTGAGTAGCTGAGCTTCGTCAACCACCATCGCCGCTCGAGCGTCACCGGTTACCATCTGCGACACCTCCTCGACCTCATTTGCCTAAGTATCTCAACTCGAGCTTCTTCAACTTCGACCAGCGTCGTCGTCGCTTTTTCATGTCGAGGCGTCTGGCTTCGTTTCTTCTCTTCGAAACGAAATGACTTTGCTTCTTCAACTTCGTTTCTTCATGACTTCGCTTCTCCTCGAAACGAAATGGCTTTGCCGGTCCAATATGTATATATGTATTAATATTTCATACATATGTTAATATTAGGGGGAATGCTATCCTCAAATAATATGTATCTGTATATATATATATATATATAACATAAGAAATACATATGTATGAA
Organism: Thalassia testudinum; assembly: GCA_037157565.1. Classification (NCBI taxonomy): domain Eukaryota; kingdom Viridiplantae; phylum Streptophyta; class Magnoliopsida; order Alismatales; family Hydrocharitaceae; genus Thalassia; species Thalassia testudinum. The sequence continues at coordinate 192,565,637 of JAZHRO010000036.1, forward strand.
ATATTATATATAATATATGTATGTATAAGTAAGACATAAGTAATGTATAAGTATATTTATAAGTATATACATAAGTATGTTGTTATATATATGTATGTTATATATATGTATGCCTCCTTAGTATATATAAGTATGTATATAACATAAGTATGTTGTTATATTATATATGTATGTTACGTTATAACTTATAATATATATATATAAAGTGAAATGGTCCTAAGGCTGTCGCCTCAATTCACTCAGGCTGTCGCTTTTTGTCGCCTCTCGCCTCGGGCGATTTTGAGTAGTGTCGCCTTGCTATTGCCTTTCGCATTGACAGCATTGGTCTAGGGGCGATAACCCTCGAAGGGGCTAACGTGCCTAAAAAACAGCCTCGTAAGGCTGTTAGGGATCGTGACGCCCTCCGGAGTCCCAGCAAAGGCAAGCTCGCCCCGTGAGGGTGGCTAATGTTGGATACCCCCGGTGCACGTGGTACCAGCCATGCAAGGAGTGACCTTGAAGGCCCCTAGACTCGACGTTTGAGACCCCCTACGTTACCGCAACGATGACAGGAGGGTCAGCCCGTCCTACCAGGGGCGTATCTCTTGCGAATGATCAGTCATCGCTTGTGACAGGTAGCGCTCGCCTAATACCTTACACGGCAATTTGCCTCGGGGGGTTGACTAGGGTTGGACGTCGACCCACCAAACCACCTCCTGGGGTGGGTCAGAACTCGGATGGACGCGTCCGACGTCCCACGTACTACCATCTTCTAAGGTCGGAATATCACCTCTTAAGGTGGACGAGAACTCAGATGGATGCGTCCGACGTTCTATCTATTGCCGCCTCTTAAGGTCGGCAAGCCACCTTTTCAGGTCGGCAAGAATTCGGACGGATGCATCCGACATTCCTTCCGTTGCCACCTTTTTAGGCTGGCATGCCATATCTTTAGGTCGGAGAGAACTCGAACGGACGCATTCGACGTTCCATTTATTGCTGCCTCTTAAGGTCGGCGAGAATTCGAACGGACGCATTCGACGTTCCTTCCATTGCCGCCGCCTCTTTAAGCCGGTAGGCCACCACTTCAGGTCGACGAGAACTCGGACGGACGCGTCTGATGTTCCTTCCATTGCTACCTCTTCAGGCCGGTAGGCCACCTCTTTAGGTCGGTGAGAACTCGGACGGACGCGTTCCATCTATTGTCGCCTTGGCCACCTCTTCAAGTCGACAGGAACTTGGATGGATGTGTCCGACATTTCTTACATTGCTGCCTCTTAAGGTCGGCAGGCCACTTCTTTAGGTCGACGAGAACTCGGACGGATGCATCCGACGTTCCATCTATTGCCACCTCTTAAGGTCAGCAAGCCACCTCTTCAAGTTGGAGAGAACTCGGACGGACGCGCCCGATGTTCCATCTATTGCAGCCTCTTTAGGCCGGCAAGACACCTCTTAAGGTGGACAGAAACTCGGATCGACACGTTTATATGTTGTCGCCTCTTTAGGATGGCAAGCCACCTCTTAAGGTTTGCACGAATCCGGGCAGATGCGTCCGACCCCTTTTTGGCCATTCCTTCGAGATGGCCACCCACCTCATCGAGTTAGCTACGACCCAGATAAATACGTTCGAAGGGCCAACATTAGCTGCCTCTTACGGTCGGCGAGAACTCAGGTGGATGCCCCCAACGTTCCCTTCCCTGCCGCATCTCAAGGATGGTAGGCCGTTTCTGAAAGTCGACCCGAGCTTGAGCAGACATACGACCGCCCCTCGAGACCCGCTTAGCCACCTCTTAAGGACAACATAAACGGGCCCGCACAATGCTCCCTTATACCATCGCTTATTCAGGTCGATGGGCCACCTTTCCGGGTTGCTGGGGCAAATCCGCCTCGCTATTTTGTCAATTGCCGCCTCCTAAGGCCGACAAAGCTACTCCTGACGGCTGACACGAATTCAAGCAGAGGCACTCATGTCCTGCTTATCAGTCACCAGAACTCCATTCCCAAAGAATGGCATAATCGAAACTCCTACGCCCCACTCACGATGATTGGGACATCAGTTCCCTGGGTCGGTAAGGACTCAGGCTTATGCACCTGAAAGTTCCACACACTGCCCACCAACAAAGTCTTTGCCACTCTGTCAGCGCGTCGCCGTCGGAGCGAATAGTGAGGGTTTGGGCCACCTCACCCAATGGCCGCCATGCCGGCCACCGGAGGTTGAATTGGGACCTTAGTGTCTCGTGCCATGGGTGGCGCCCGCAACATAGGCTTGGACCCTCGCGTTCCAAGACCTGCTTGACGCACCTCCGGACCTTCGCTAGCAAGAGTCCGAGCACCCACTCTTGGCTCTCGTCACCTCCTTCCAGGGTTGGCCCTATTCCACGGCCACCCTCTACAAGAAGCCCTAGGCGACGACTACCTTTAGCGGCCGACCCATGCGAAAAGTCCCCTGGTGCTCGCCCTGTTCGGAGGCACAACCGGGTAGGCAGGTACCCGACGATACCATGCCTTGCGGCATGATGATGATAAGGATGGGCCCTGTCCAGAAAGCGGCCACGCCACCAATCACCTTCGTGGAATTGGTAGGCCACCCAGCGGCCAACTCCCAGGCCCTCGCCTCCGAAGAGAGGCCGAGGTGACGACTCGCGGTCCAATGCTTGGGTTCGCGCTAACCCTCCCAGAAATTCCGCTAGGCTCTTTTGCCTCAGCCACTCAATTTCGTCTTGACAATGCTGACCAGCTCGTCTAGGGAAATGACCCTCCGAGAGAAACAACGGTCTCAAGCAGCGCTCGTGCACAAGCTCCAACAGCAGAGCCCACTTCAAGGCTCCTTCAATAGGGAAAGGCATTCAGATACTCTTGTGAAGGGCACCTCTGCCCTACCCCTAAGAGGGACACGCAACGAGTATCATCGAAGATGAACTTATCCTAGCTAAGGGGTCTCCTAAGAGACCTAATTGAGCACCCCTCGGAGGGAAAGGCGTGACTTGGTAAGAAGAGCCCTAACTCCCCCTGGTCCTTAACAAAAGGACAAGGGGATAGCATCATCGAGGCGGCCATAGCCCCTTGGCCCTCAGGCACCAGCAAGAAGGGCTCAGGTGGTGCAGGACCAGCTGGAGCACCCTCCTAATTCCACTAGGGGCAAACCTCGTCAAGTGGAAACTCATTCCAACCCTAAAGCCTCCAAGGCTAGCAGGGACTAGCCCCTTAGGTCGACAAGGACTTGGGCCTATGCACCCTGAGGTTCAACATACTGCCCAGCGGCAAGAGTCTGGGCCACCCTGCCCTCAAAGGCATCTGCCCACCAAGCTGAGGGGGGAGGGTTTGGCCCGCCTCAACCAACGCTCGTCATATTGATGAACGGGTAAGGGAGTAGGACCCTAGCGCCCTCGGACGACGCAATGCCGCAAGAAGGCACGAGCTTGGCATCCCCTAAGCCACCTCCTAAGGTCGGCTCCCTTGTTGGGTCACCCTTCAAAGAAGGCTCTCGTAGGTAGCCAACCCTCGGAGGAACGGGTAATGGACCGGGGTATACTGCTTAATAGGTCAACAAGATGAGCCAGGACTCTCTGCCCCTTCCTATCGCTACCTCACGAAGATTGTCGGTTAAAGGCAATGCACCCCTTGCAGACGCCCTTAGCCCAACCATTCCATGGGACAAGTGCTCCACATCCAGTAGCCTCGATGCAGCTTCTCAAAGGAAAATGTCCCCCTCTCGCCTGCTGAGGGGAGCGGCTAGACCAGGCTTTGGGTAACTAGTCGACTCATAAAGGCCACAAAAAAAGCCCTCCAAGGGCAACCCTCCTGTGTCTTTACGGCACTAGCCATAGGTGCCTAACCACTATTACAGATGGTCCTCCTAACGGGCATTAGGCCCTGCCAACAATAAGCCAATAAGAAGTAACAAGGGGAGTCTTTATGCCAAGTTGTCCAAGCAAGCGAAATGGATCAAGCCAAGCCTCCTAAAACGTGGTCCATGGGACTCATGCAAGCAAATCCCATGCAGAGAGTACATTCTCACACTTGGCATACGAGCAGTCCATATAAGGAATAAAAAAATTCTTTTATTTCCTTTACAACAAATATCGATTGTTATACTGCTCGGATTAGTGCCTCCGGCTAAATTACAGTTGGCAAAGGGCAAATCAATCGAAGGAAATGTCAGCACCAGTTATCATGACTCAGTAGCCTTGCCCTAAGTATTCAGTCCCACTCACTCTCGATAACGCAGGTGATAGTGCGACATTAAGATTGGCGGGTCCTATAGTGTGAATCAGTTCTTTGGCAAAGGTCCGTCTTTTCCCAGGCAACACCGCACCCCCAAGATAGGACCCCCGACCAAGCAGGATGAACCCCCCCACAGTTCCATCCGTAGAAGGATTGACCTACGGAAGCCGCATGCGGAGCGGTAAGTCTTGGTGGGCTAGGGCACCAATGCAAGGCAGGCGCAGTCGCGCAACGATCCAGCCGAGAGGGCTACGCTCCCATACATCAGTAAGGTGCCCCACGTGGTTGAAGCCGTAAGGCCTTCGGCAGGCAATCCATGTGGGAATAGCCAGTTGAGCTCAATTGCCTAGGCAAACGCCTAGTCGATGAGCCCCACCTCAATTCTTCCTGCATCTGGTTGGGTAAATACACCCTCACCAGAGAAGCTGCCGGTAAAGGTAGCCTTGGTTCCACATTTGTGGAATCACCAAGAGAGTCAATCAAGGCGGAAAGCATTGCAACTTCATAACAGGGCGACCTACCCCTAGGCCCAAGGGGACACCCCCGCAACCCCATCCTCGGCCGGTTCTCCACAACGGCTCGAGAAGAAAGACACAGCTGCATATCTCCCCCAACGAATGCCTTGCCGGGTTCACCTCGCAGGCGTCATGAGAGTATGACCCGCCTCTCCTCGTTCCCCTACCTGCTTCCTGTTGAGCTCCTCGCGAGCAAGAGGACTGCTTCTTCGCATCTTGCCAAGCAAGCTTCCCCCATGCGAGATGGACACTTGGTCGGGAAAAGCCACTGCAACACCTGATATAGCCTGGCAAAGATAACCCCTTCAAGCTTATGCCAGGAAAACAAGGCAGGTCAATTGCGCGGGAGGGAGGTCAACCCACAATAAGCATCTCAAGAGATGGAAGCCCTCACCTCAGCTTACGCATTGAGTAGGGCCATGAAGAAGGGCTCACCCCCATCCGAAAAGCTGTACATAACCACTCTTCGGTCGCTCTGCCGAACACACAGGAGTTCGGCAGCAGAACTCTATTCAAGGAACGAGTTACAAACGTTCTTCCCCACGACTCTTAAGTCCCTCAAACAAGTCTATAGACGGTGGAAGGCGGTGAAACAAGGCCCACATCGGGCCTCTATTTATAGCCCCACTATGCGGGCCCTCAAGGGTGGCAACGTCTTTTCCACCCCTGTTAATCGCCTACGAACCGCCGGTTCCCAAGAAACCGAATCCCTAGAGATACGGCACTGATTCTGCGATAGCATAACTGCACCAATGAAACCACCGGTCAAGAATCCCGCGCGTTATTACACGCTGTGCCTTCAAAAAGCCTCCTATGCCTGCCCTCAGAAAGGCACGACGCTTCGGGCCATGTTTTATAGCAACAACAGTGTCTGCCTTAGCGTCTAGGACGGACGAAAGGTCGCCTCCTAAGGTCGACAAGGGCTCGAGCTAACACGCCCCACGCCTACGTTCTGTCGCCTCCTAAGACCGGCACCGGCTCGGGCTAATACGCCCCACACCTACGTTCTACTGCCTCCTAAGGCTGACACTGGCTCGGGGTAACACGCCCATGCTTACCTTCTGCCGCCTCCTAAGGCCGGCACTTGCTCAGGCTAACATGCCCTACACCTACCTTTGCCGCCTTATAAAGCCGACGTGAGCTCGGGCTCATACACTCTAACATGGAACTTCTTCCGAGTAGCTGGAAGCGGGTGAAGGCCACTCAACTCCCCAAGTATAAATGTTTCTCCCGCTGTAGAACAACCGGACGAACATCTGGGGGCATTATCTACCGCAGAGTTTTGGTCATTCTCACTACTCTCTTAGCAGTTCACACTAGCTAGAGAGTTGGGGCATATGATGTGGGGCAAAAAGTATCCTCGGATCCAAAACTCTGCACCCGACCTGGCAAAGGATCCAGCTACCCGGACTGGGCGTACATAGGGGGAATTGGCACCTTGTTCCTCCTGAGATCAGATAGATCGTAGTCAATGCAAGCCGGTCTGCCAGAAGATCCTGCGCAGCAAGGACAGAAGATACGAAATGATGAGCCTGATCACTTACACCCTGACAGTTACCATGTAGCTTGACAAATAGGGGTACCAGAGCCTGTCAATGAGAATGATTCCCATGCTATAAATAGAGAGGGAATCCTCCGAGAGGGGGGCGACTCCTCGGTGGAGAAAGTGAGACCATGTAATATGTACCTAGAAAATTATAGTGCATAGTTGGGAGCATCGTTCTCTCCCATATGTATATCCCTTGCGGTGGAACTGAGTCACCAAACCCCTATCTTCCCTTGTGTGTGCTTGATGATGTTTGATTTCTCCCCTAAACGACAGATGCCGATGGCTCAGTAGCACCTCCTATGTTAAAAAGTCCTTTGGTAGGACCTTCCGAGACCCATCATTGCCTGAGAATGTTGTAGCCACTATTTCTTGTTGGTTCAAGGCGTTCCCTAGTACAACAGGGTAGAAGAGAAGTGGGCTTATCACAAAAGAAAGAACCAATATAAACTTTGATAGAATTTCTCAGTTAGGGTGAAATTGAGCTGTCTCCGTTGGGGAGATACACTTTCCACGTTACTCGGGCTGAACGGCATTTCCCAGGACTGCTCTATGAAGCCTTCCTTTTAAATCACCGATGAAGAAACACTAATTTATATGTACTTTATGTCCATCATCCTACCAGTCTCATCGGATGTTACTTGCGACCTAATTATCTTTTCATATTTGAATTTTGGGAGTTCCAGTAAGAGTTATTCTGATCTGAAAACTAACATAACCTGTAGTTTCTCTAACGTGGTCCCTTTCGAAGAAAATTCTCTGCTGTGATAATCCTCAATAACGTGCTTCTCAGCTCAACTGGAAACACCTTTCTCATATTTACGAATTTCCACTGATATGTCTTGACGTGGTTGCGGTCTTATGTGCTGAATATTATAAATAATTTCTTGGAAAATATGCAGTAGATGATGTTGTGAAAGTCATAGGCAAGTCCAATGCAGCAGTTGGAAAAGCTATTGAGGGAATGATCAAGACAGGAAAAGTGGCTGCGACACCCAGTCTAGAATTGCCACAGGTACTTAGTGTGTTTAACTTTGCATTTTCTTTGATTTTTTAATTTAATTGGTTGTCAGGGACTTCAGCAATAACTTATATTATTTTTCAAGAAAATATTGTTTTTATTGCCATGTCTGTAAGAGATAAATTCTTTGGATTGATGTACTTATTTTCTTTGAAAGAGAGAAGGAGTGACTATTCAAGCAGACAGATTGAATTATCTTCGTTTCATCTCCCACTTCCGTTCCGTGCATAGAGGTGCTGTTTTTGCAAAAATGCGAACAACAGCTGTTCGAAAGCTGCTGCCTGAGTATGTCCTTTTTTTCTATATCCATACAAGTCGTGTGATAATCTCTGTTCAGGACTTGTCTGATGATATTTCTGTCGTGCTATTTCTCCCTTTTCAATTTTTCCTGCAATTTTATGTAACAATGGGTACTCGATTCATTTTTTTTAGATCATGGGGTTTTCTTTGTCCCGTACACACTCCTGATGGAACACCATGTGGCTTGCTGAACCATATGACTGAAGCTTGTCGTAAGTGGAGACATCCATGGTTACCTCATCTTAAGTCCCTTATGTTTTGGTGACATTCATGATTCTGCTTCCTGTTACTTTTTGATTGGGACAGTGCTGTCTAGTTTATGAGTAAACATGGATGGATGGGTTATATCATGGCCAATTTGTGAGGAGGAATGGTGGGTGATTCTTCTAAAATAAAGGAATCTTACAAGGGAAAAACTGTTATGGCCTATATGAAGATAACCTAAATGCAAAATAATGTACGGTCTAAAAAAGGGAAAATTACCAGTGCAAGCATGAAATTTGGAAAACTTTTATTGGAAGCTTAAAAGGAGAATGAAGGTTCCTCCAATTGACTGATAGAAAGGAAAATATCAAAACAAAGAGGCCTAAGAGAAAAAGTTGCTTATGTCTAGTGATGATATCAAGAAAGTAGTAGAAAAGTCTCTCAAGTTTAGTAATGGGGAACTGAAGTTGAAACCTAGCTTGCTTCTTTTGGGGTGTGAAGCATTGTTTAATGAAAATACCCAACAAACATTAGCTCTCATTTGAAAGGAGGTGATCTGCACCTTCCAGTATGACTACCTTATTATGACTTCACTCTAGTCACTAGTCCTGCCTTTGGCATTCCCTTGCAATTAGGTAAGGACTATGGACTTGGCCATCTTCCGTTTTGTGATGGGTACCATTTATAGGGCTTGAGAATGGATTTACCACCGTATGGCTGATCAACGCTTAGTGGTAATTTCTCCTTCATGCAGGCAAGTTGCATCCTGCAATCTGTGCTGAGGACATGTTTTTGGAGTTAACATCTTAAGAAGTAAGCAAGATTGAAGGCTTTCTTCTGTCTCCGGAAGATGTCAGATTGGGGGTTTTTTCTCACCCTTTCTTGATTAGCATTGCAGAAAATGCTTTCTTTCGTTGCCCTTAAGTTCTCTTGAAGCCTTTTTTACATTACATTGAGTTAATTTTGATACTTTACTGTGAGGATTGCTGTTCCTCGAGGATCATCTAGCACTAATCTCATATTAATGAAAGCGGAAGTAATGAGAGGACAATATGTGGTTGCATGAAAGGAAATGTGGGGAGATTATGGTTGTGAGAGAATGGTATATTACAGGAGGGGTTACTTGCCAAAGGAGTGTCAAGATCCAATGAAGTGTCATTTTTGTGGTGTTTTTCTACTAAAGAGATTTTTGTCTCCTCGTCGATTGAATAGGTCAACACCACATTTGCAGTTGGCATGTTTACCAAAATGCATGATGGTGAGGATAAGAAGATGGAAGTTCTTACTCGGTCAATTGTTGGTGAATTTTCTAGTCACTAATGCACAACCAAGGATATGCATATATCCATTGGGGTTGGATTCTATGAAGATTCTTCTATCCTTCCATTTTGCATGCCTTCATGTAAGGTTTAGGAAGTCAGAATGCGGTATTTGGTTGGTTGGGTCGTCGCATAGAGAGTATACAGTATATGGATGAGTATGTAGATGATTATGAGTATGCAGTTTTGTATTTTTTATTTAAAAAATATAAAATAATTAGTCAACTTACTAAAATTTGTCATATATATGCAATCAATTATTCATGAGATTGGAATAAATCAATAAACAATCAAGAAGAACCTAAAATCAGACCTAAATCAAAGTCATAATCAAGAAACTAAGATTAAGCGTAAATCAACAACATAAAATCAAAACTAAGCAATCATTATAATTAAAATAGACCTAAAACAGAACTAATCAGAACCTAAACTATATTTCACACCATACAAATCACCAAAAGCAACTATTTATCAACCTAAAACACATAGCAGACCTAAAATAATCTTAGGTTTCATACTTAAAACCAAGTTTAATAAGAGAAAATAAAAAAAAAGAACAAATCTTAGGTTTAATACCTAAAAAGAAGAAATCTCTCCAATAAAAACTGCCAACCTTAAGAGCGTAGACCCGAGTTGAGCTCCAGCCAACTACTTGCCACCACCACCGACTGAAAGAAGATCCTATCCACTGCTGTCAGCGAAGATCCTCATCGTCGCTGCTACCAGCCGAAGAAACTCCATTTGTTGGTGGGGTGATGGCTCAATGGGTTTCCAGTGGGGGGTGACGGGGTTTCCTGTGAGGGGGAATGGGGTTAGGTTTGTTGTCGAAAGGGAGAGGGGTTTGGGGGGCTTTCTGATTTTCTGGGTTTGGGTTTAGAATATAGGTCCTATTGGGTTTAGTTTTGATTCATGGGTTATGGGCTTAGTTTTGATTCTCAGGATAAGTGGTACCGGTAGGTCATATGACCCTCTATTTGAACAACGGGTGACTATGCACCTGAGTATACGGGTATGCGGCCTGACTACTTGGCCCAACTTGATTACATGACTGCCCCAAGTTACTCAGTTCAGGGAGGGGCCCGCTGATGTCTATGTGGGTGCATCCTCAGCCGATTTCCTGAACACTGCCTCCATGAATCTTCTACTCATTCCTTTCTAAGTATCATAATTGTCTTTAGTAAAAAGTGTTTGGTCACTACTATTTGAAAGATGTTCCTTTGTTTACTTAGTTGCTTGTCACAAGGCTTGCAGACCCATTGAATAAGGAGGACATTGGGAGTTATATTTGAAAGATGTCAATGATGCCCAACTAGCTATCTGGGTGAAGCTGTTGAAAGATGTCCATGATGTTAATGGGCCTATGGAGAGAGTTGCAAGTCTTGATGATAGTTAGGTTGAAAGATTTCAATTGTTGGTCTCAAAGATTCAGGGACACTGGCTTGCAATGGGAAGGAATGATTCCTTGTGTGGTGTAAGGGAGTTTTACTATGAAGAAAGCATCCAACCTCTTTAGAGAAATAGGAAATGTAGATCCTTTTGAAGGTCAAAGCCTTTACTTATTTTCTGAGGATAGGAAGGTTAATGACTAAGTGATGTGGAGGAGATGGCTACTAGACTTAGATGCTACTTGTTCATTTTGTATTTGTGCTATCTTTGACATTGATTTTTAAGTAATTTACAAAAAAAGGGTTCCCAACTTTATAGCCATTCCGAAATTGGGTCCCAAGATTCTCTTCCCCAATATGGTTCCCATTTTCCATTATTTGTAACATGAAGGGACTCAACACAATGGAGCCATCTATCTCAACTGCCAAGTGACATCTCATGGACAATTTCCACGAAGTTTAGGACAAAATACCCCTATTTTAAATATCTAACACCTTTATACTTTCCACAGGACTGATGGATGGTGTCTTCCTCATCTCATCTTGATCCGAATCCCTCAAGGCAAGGAGGATTGCCCGACCATTGGAGGTGAGAAGGTCATGAGGTTGTAGTTGTAAGGAGGTGCGCAACCTTGCTCTGCAAGGTGGTGCACAACTGTAAGGCTGTGCACCTCCTTACAATTGCAACCTCATGACCTTGTTACCTCCAATGGGTCGGGCGATCCTCCTTGCCTTGAGGCATTTGGATTTAGATGGGATGAGGAAGACACGATCTATTATCCTTGTGGAGGGTATAAAGAGGATAGACATTTAAAATAGGGATTTTTTTGTCCTAAACTTGTTGGTAGTAATCGTTCACATGATGTCATGAGGCCATTAGTGTTGACAGCTCCATCATGTTGGGTCCTTTGTTGTTAAATATAATGGAAAATGGGACCCATGTTGGGAAAAAAAAATTTATTGGGACCCAGTTTGGGAATGAGTATAAAGTTAGGGACCCTTTTTGTAAATTACTCTTGATTTTGCAATTGTTACTTCCCAAAGGAGATTTGGCAACATCTTCATGATTCTTTACATGATCTTGTGTCTTGTGATGATTTCTAGTCTGCTTATTACTGAATGAAGTAGGTGACTACCAATATCTACTTGTCACCCCTTTCCTTTTCACATAGACAGAAAAGAATAAAAACATGTGGATAGGATGGGTCTTATGGTGCTTTCTTTTTTTGTACAGCATGGTTATTCCTGTAAAGGTATTTTGTTGTTAATATTCTAATAAGGTGCCTTTCAAAAAAAATCTAATAAGGTATACTGGGCCACTGATTGGAAGATTTTGCGACATCTTTTCCAGGTTTCAATCATGGACTCCTTTATGACTGGGGAGGGATGACGTTCTTCATGTTGGTTCTGTTTGCGACTTTTGGATTTTCATCCTCGTTAGATCCTGAGCTGAAGAGTCTAGATTATTTGGAAGATTTTGAGATGCGTTTTTTAAGGTGCAAGCATGGTTTCCTTTATGTCTGTGGATGGATAATGTTCGTCAAGTTTATTCTGTTCGCTAATGTGGGATTTTTGTCTTTGTTAGCTACTGAATTGATGAGTTTAGATTATCTTAGGAAAAGATTTCTTGGTTTGGAAGGATTGAATGTATATTGCTCTTTGTTCGGTGTCTTCGTACAATATTTCACTGCTTTAAAGTAGGGAAAAATTCACAAGGTGCCCTACTACTTTACAATTCATGAAGTTGATTCGGGAGGGAAAAAAAGTTTGGATCAATGTGTTCCATCCATGACAGTTTGATCTCTATGTAATGGGCTTGCTTGCATTTTTCTATATGGGGTTCAGGAATGAGGCTTCATTCTTTTGCTAGGGTTGGCAAATATTTCAATACAGATGACTTGGTGCCTGGAGGAGCTAGAATACATGCTTGTACAGAGGCCCTCGGTTCAAGCTTGCTCCACTCTGTGTGCTTTGCCCATGATTTTTCATGCCTCTGGTCAATTGTCATCTTCATACATTGTTGTAATGATGCTTTTATATTTATATGGACTTATCTTTGGACGTGAATTCTAGGGTTTATTCAACCTCTTGGGGAAGAATGAAGAAATTTCACCTCTACTAAACAATGGAAGGGGTTAAGGTTTTGGGGCATGTAGACAAAGACTAGGTAATAAACAAATGCTGATTCCATCTTTAGTGCATTTCCACAAGAGACACTGGAGCAGATGCCTCACTGGTCCTCTTGTCCCCTTTGTTCGGTAATACATTAAACAAATAACTCAATCCCTGCCGCACTATGAAAGAGGATGCAAAATATTCAATCCACATTCCAATTGAGATGCTGTCAAATCTTGAGCCAATAAGTGGAAAGACAGCACAAGGCTCCTTTTTGGAAAAAACAAAATCAGCACATGTTTGGGGAAGTTGTCATGGTAACCCAACATCACGTAAGAGGGTGACCAACCGACAGGAACAGCTCCATCTTAGTTATCCAAACTCTTTGGCTGGTTATTTCAGCCGTGTGCATGACATGCTTGATTGTGGATGATGAAAATGTGTGCCTTCAATGTATTGGGTGCAAAAGTATTGGATTTGTTCATTCTCAAGGTTCTAAAATATGTTGGTACATGGTAAAGAATCTGTCTGATGCATATCATGATATGGCTGTGAACAGTGTGGGGCTTATTTGGTACCTGGACCAGTCAAGGCGAATGGTGTTGGCGGATGCAATTGGTACCTGTATTTTGTGTTAGTTGGTACCACTTTGCTATCTCCCTTTTTCTATATGACATCAGTATTATGTTGTTGTCCATTTGTGTGTTTCCTCTACCAGTGGTACTTCTTCTTGCTGTTGTTTCTTTTTCTTCTTTTTTTTAAAGAAGAGGGTTATTGTTGGGATTGGTAACTGAATATGCACTACTAGAGTAACTGAATAAGCAGGGAGCACAATATTGTAATGGTTTTGACACAAATAGATCTGACTTAGGTCATTTATGCAACGAGGATAGTAAAAACGAAAATAGTTGGTATGACGTAAATGATAGGCCATTTTGGTAGTAAAAAACTGTTAAGCTCTTTGTTGGTAGATCTGTCTTTCCGGGATCCATAACAGTAAATGGATAAGCTGTTGCTTGTCTTCCCCCTGTTGTTATCCTTTTTCTTCCTTTTTGAAAAGGTATTGTACTTTTTCTTCTTGCATAGATCGTTAAGAGGAGTTCCAAAAGGCATATACATATATCTCATTTCGTCTATTGGGTGAGAACATGATGAGGAACTTGCAAATATAAGGAGAGAGAGGATGGGAGAAAGGTGGAGGGTGGGTAGTTGTCACTCAGAGAGCATATTGACTATCATCTACTCACCAACCTCCTTCGGTGGAGAGGGCATTGCTAGTGAGGAGAGGTTCTCTATTGCCAAGGAGGGTCCCTCCTTCATGGAGAGTCTTTCAACCATTCTGCTTCCGCTGCCACTACCATGGGCACTTCGCCTTTGTGTCTGGATCCTCCCAAATGCCTTGTGTGTGGTGGGTTCGACCACTGCTGATTCTCTTGCACATCACAAGTCAGGAGGGTACCACTGGGTAGAGTGCCACTGATGGTTGGAATCACATCTAGCATCAGTCTGCCCAAGATCACCATTGTCGCTTCCATTTCTTCCAGTTGCATAAGCAATGGCCTTATACTTTGTTGTTGTCTCTTTGGGTCCTTTTATCGTCGCTGCAAGAGGTGGAGCAAATGGTTTCTGTCCATGGGGGGCCTTCATGCTGGGGCAACTGCCTCTTCTTTTAGTCCAAAATTAGTCCTCCTATGCCTTCAAGACGAGGCCATCTGCACCCCAAAGCTCTGCAGTTGTGTAGTGGTGGATTCCTCTCGTTGTAATGGTGGACGAAGGATATTGGCACTGTTTGTTTGCAATCTAGGAGGTCTATCGAAGTTGCCTTGCATGGCATCCCACTGCACCTCAGCTACTGGGAGTTTATTGAGGCTCTGGTGCGGATTTTCAGTCATTCTATTCAATGCTAGAACCTCTTCTGCATTGTGATCTTGAAGTCCTCTTCATGGTGGAGTTAGACCATGGTGTTAAGGTTTCAAGGCCAATGGTTGGTCACTCTGAAGGTAAATGCTTCATCTCTTTTGTGCCTACAACTCCGGTTCATAACAGCAGGACATGGTCAATTGTGGTGCCTGGAGTGTTCAACAGATGGGTATTCATTTATAAATGGATATCTTTCTTCCATTTGAACTCATTTCTATAATTCTTTTAGTTGCCTTGATAGGTGCAATTAGTGTGGCTCATTAATAAGTACAAATTCATAGAATTCTCAATCCAAAATCAAAGAATGGTTTCTCATGTGTGATTTGGATCACAGCCATTTTTTCTTTCCAATTCTGATGCAATTTTGCAGTTTTTCATTTTCGTTCACACCCAGAACTACATTTGTAGGGGAACAATTCTTGTAGATGAAAGGCTTCATGTTGCTTCTTTTTCTCTTCTACAATGAAGGCTTGCCCATACTTGCATAGGCTTGTGGAGATGTGTGGTGTGAATTGTGCCACCCCAGTCCAGCCGCTGGGGCTTGCGCTGGGGTGATGGGGCCACCCCCAGGTTGCTATGGAGTGCACCCATAGTCTTGGGTTATCAAAAGATACAAGGAAGGTGGGGATTGGGGCTGCAAACGGTGCTGACATGAGCAAAGAAGGAGGTGCCCAGGTTGCTATGGAGTGCACCCATAATCTTGGGTTATCAAAAGATACAAGGAAGGTGGGGATTGGGGCTGCAAACGGTGCTGACATGAGCAAAGAAGGAGGTGTTCTGGGCAGTGTAGTCGACAAAGTTGATGCTGTGGACGTTGTTCTCTCTGGCAATTGCAATGGGGCACCAGGAAATGCTACAGTGGTGGGTATCCATGCTGGTGGTGGCGATGGGGAACCATTGGTTGATGCTGTTGCAGAAGACTTGATAGGCAATGGAGTGTTGGGGAGGTGCTAGGTTTACCGTACGACCTGGGTGGAGGTTTGGGTGATGCATATGAATGTCCAAATCCTCGGTTGACCACTGTTCTTGTTTTGGATTACAGGATGGGGATGAGAAGAGGCTGGTGGCAAAAAAATTCATTATCTATGGGACCATGGATGCCCAGTTTGTGGGGAAGGGTTTGCTGCTTCTCCATGATATTTGTGATTACTTGGAATGTTCCTGGACTCAATGACGGTCCATGGAGGGCTTATGGGAGGTATTTACGTAGTTGCTGGGCTAATGTTATATTCCTTCTGGAGATCAAACTGGAGAGGTCTGACTCCAGGCTTTAGCCTGAAATGGGAGGGTCCTGTTTGAATAAATTTATGGTTCTAGATGCTGAGGGTAGGTCCGGTAGAATCATTCTAGCTTGGAGTTCGGAGGTTCTGACCGTTAAGGGTTTGCAATATGTAGGAGGAGGGCTGATGGAGGTCCGTCAATCCTCTCTTTGGTTATGGCCCTTGCTTGAATGCTGAAAGGCCTATATGCAAGACTTGACAGCCATTATGGATAGTTTCCCTAATGTAGACTCATTGATTGGGGGAGATTTTTAACACTACAATTTCAGTGGATGATAGACCAACGTATAAGTGGAGTTGTGATGCTAGAGCATGCAGATTTTATCAATCTTATTAATTGCTTAGCATTCATGGGCAGCCTTGCTACCTCATGTCACTTCACCTGGAGAAGTACAACCTGTTCAACAATTAAATTTAGGCTGGTGAGGTTTCTATCTAATATTGAGCTTGCCAAGGCTGTCTTGTTTGCTGATGTTTTACCTTTGGACTGCCTGTTCTCTGACCATACTCCCTTGGTGTGGAGATTGAATGAGGTGTGCAACTATGGCACCTATTTTAAATTTGAAAAGTCCTGGCTTATGGAGGAGGGTTTTAGGGACCTTGTGAAAGAGAAGTAAAGAGCATTCCATCCAGATGGTGCATCGTGATGCCTTCATTTCATGTTATTGGATTTGAAGTCCATCTTGAAAGAATATAAGAAGATGATTAAACAATAGGAAGCTAGAAAGGCTGAGGCTCTTGCTGAAATCTTCTGCTTAGATTGTGAAGAGGATAACAAGGATAATAGAAGGAAATACCCTGAGGTTGTCCATAGTGAGGATATAAAAAGGTAGAGGTTGAGTGACATCAATGGTCACGCCATTGTGATACTAGGTTTTTCCACTTGTTTGCAAATGGGTGCTGAACGAGGATTCAAAGTGATGGGTTATGAGTTGAAGAGTTTGAATTAGTGAACAGAAAACAAATTGGCACATCTATTTCTTCCTATTTCAGGGAGTTTTCTAGGCGACACCCTCGGGGTTCATGGCAGTTGGTTGCCCATGGTCTACCATTTCTTACTTTGCAGAAGAGTCAATCTCTAGTCTTGCCCATGATGGAAGATGAAGACAGGCAAGAGGTATGGGATTGAATGCAGGAGGATCACCAGGATTGGATAGATTCCCTGTCCTCGTTCTCAAAGTGTTTTGTGCACTGGTTAAGGAAGGTATGCTTGCTGTTCTTCAGAATTCGAGGGAAGCTGGGGTTTTAATGTGCTAAACAGATTGATTTGTTTCTCCTTCCAAAGTGTTAGGAAATAAGTTAGGAGATTTTATCTCCTTATTTAGTTATTCTATTTTTAGTAAAACGTTGTTTATGTTGTTTCCATGTATACCCTTTCCCCTCTCTATATAAAGAGGGCTAGGGTCTCTTTTTATGAACAACAATTATTCTCCACCAAATCTTGACACAAAGAAAATGGTGCTTTGCCCGGTAAATGCCATTTACTAAATTGTGGCCAAGGTGCTCGGTAGTAGACTTAGGGTAATATTGGACAGTCTCATCAATTCTGTGTGGTTAGCTTTTATTAATGGTAGATCCATTTGGATGACTTTGTGGTGGGATCTAAAATTGTTGTCTTGGCTGAGAGAGGGAAAGATGGCTTTTCTGTGAAAGCTGGACTTCTCAAAAGTGTATGATTTTATTGATTGGGCCTTTCTTTAGGCATCTCTGGTCAGGAGAGGTTTTCTTGATTTCTGGATATCTTGTGGAAGCAATATATTCCTACGTCCTCTGTATTGGTTAATGGAAATCTTGCAGGCGAATGGGTTCACCAATGTGGTGTTAAGGCAAGTATGCCCCCTTGTACTGCTACTTTGTGTGCTTGCTTTTGATGCTTTGGTGGCCTCGACATTTGTTGCTTGTTCTCATAACTTTCTGTCTGGCTTCACTGGTGGTCCCAATTCAGTAACAACTATCCCTCTATTCTAGAATGCAGATGATACTATTTTCATCATGGAGTGTTCCACTATCATGAAAAAATCCTTGACTTTTTTTAGCTCAGCATCAGGCCTTGAGATCAAGTTTGCAAACTACACCTTTATCCTTTTCAATTTGTAATATGAGGTGGCTATGGAAGTAGGATTTCTCCTGCATATGGACCGGAGTTCTCTTCCTCTATCCTACTCTGGCTTGCTTCTTTTAGATAGCTCCCTTATAAGTTGGGACTGGACAGCTTTGGTTGAGAGGATGGACACAAGACTTGCTGGGTGGGTAGCCAAAAAATCCTTTTCAGGGGAGGTTAGGTTATGCTTCTAAAGTTGGTGTTATCATCTCTTCCAATCTACTGTGTGTCATGTTTCTAAATGCTTGCAAAGGTTGTAAAGAGGTAGGATGGGTTGATGAGGAACTTCTTCTGGAAAAACTTTGGCAATTCACGAGGTTTCCTTGGTTACTTGGAATAAGGTTTATAGACCTCTATGGAAGGTGGTTTGGGTGTTCTGACTTCTGAATTGTTCCCTGGTGAACAAAGCACTTTTGCCAAAGTTGGTGTTTCAGTTGATGGGGGAAAATGATAATCGTTGGAAGGTGGTTATTCAATCTTGTTATAGGCATTTTGCGGGTTAGGATAGCATCATAGCAGATGTTTCATTCCCAGTCGGTTTTCATTTTTTTGGGGGTGGCAGATGCATTTTGAAAAGTGTTGCCATTCTTCTCACCTTCTCTTGGATAAGTTTTTTCCACTTTGGAGGTATGATTGGGCACTCAATGGTTGCCTTGCAAACCTTTTTTCCTCGCCATTTTCCAGTGGCAGTTGATAAATGATAAGGAAGCAACAGTGTCAGGCTAGTGGTTGGGTGACATGTGGATGCCTTTGTTTATTGCTCTTCTTTCTGATACATGGCTGCAGAAGTTCATTGAAATGATAAATTTGTTGGCACTGGCACTGGTTTTGGGGAATTGGATGTGGATGATTTTTTTTGTCTGCATTGCCTAGAATAAGTTGCGTGCACCCAAAACCAGTATGAAGGGGATCTAATTCAAGATTGTAGACTGATTTGGAGGGCTCCCTGCCCACTGAAAATATAGATTTTCAGATGGTTGCCCTGAAGCAAACAGCTACTCACCAAAACCTACGTTCAAGATGGGTTAATAATGAAGATATCACCTGCTGCTTGTGTATAACAGGGGTTGATTCTACGGACCATCTTTTCTTTGGTTGTCACTTTGCATAGCAGGTATGGAGTGCCTGTGCTATCCAATGGGTTGATACTTCCTTTTCTGTGGCCTTTTTGGGTTTCTTTCTGTTGTGGCCAGCATCAATTTGGCTCATTTCTTTCGGCTGAAGGTGGAGATTTGGCTGAGCAGGATGGTGTTCTCTCAAGGGTTTGACACCTAATGATGAGTATGTATTTCATTGTGCTTTATTTTTGGTGTCGAGTTAAGGGAACTTTGTATTCAGATTGATGTAGTTGCAGCTTGCTGATTGATAAATTTGGGGGCTGTTGTCTTTGAACAGCCACCCTTTCACATTTACAAAAAAAAGTCAGAAAAACTACAAAAATTGTGAGTCAAGGAAGTTATGCCAAGGATGGAATTGCTTTGACCATAAAAACTTTCAGAGGGAGAAAAGAAAAAGCAAAGCTATGAAGCTATGCTCTCTTTCTATCCATAGAGTTTGAAAGTAGCTATAATGATTTTACTGCAAGTTGAGCTGAATTTTCGAGTTCCTATCCTGGCAATTCTAAACTAACTAGGAAAAAGAAAACTTTAGGGGTCATGTTTAGGTGACAGAGAGCATTGCAGTAGTATGGAACCTTTTTGAAGGTTCATTCGAATTTTATAAAACCTAAATGGTTGCTGAACAGGGCATTTTACAGATCTTTAAGGAGGTAGAAAGGGGACTCAAATAGTTGCATTTAAATCTCATTGGGGCAGCACACTGTGTAATAGTTACTGTGATTATTTTTAAGAGGATTAATGGAGGCTGTTTGGTTTTCCTTGAGTCTCGAGTTGTAGTTCTGGTCTATTTCGACACAGGTGGTTATACCACAGGAATATACATGGTTTTCTGACAATTACATGCATTTATGATGGATGCGTTTTAGGTGTATCTTTTTTTTTTTTTGGAAGATATTTTTAGATGTATCTTGGTATGGGCCATGGTAGAAGCACCTACTAGTATATATTATATATATTTTTACAAAATGTTTTTTTTTTGGGCACCGTTGACATTCTTTTAAGCTGAATTTGGCATACCTTTTCAGGCATATCATCAGAATTTGATATGAATGGGAATATTAGGGATTATTTTGAAATTCAAAGGACCACAATGAACGCATTAACTGAAATGGGAATGGTTTCACTGAGTAGAAAGTTAGAAGTGGCTGCACCTCCCCAAGTTTTCCATGTTCTACTTGATGGCCGTGTCATTGGCTCTATTGCTTCTTCAAGGATAGAAAAAGTGGTTGCTCATTTGCGCAAATTGAAGCTTTTAGCTACTTTTGGGGTGTGTTTCGTGCCTAATTTTCTTAGAGTTTCTTTTTTTCTTTGTTGCCCCTCTGTTAATCTGCCCTGTTTGCACCCAAATGTCAGATACCTAATGATCTGGAGGTTGGATATGTACCAATGAGTTTTGGCGGTGCTTTTCCTGGGTTGTACCTTTTTACCTCTCCCTCTAGGTTCATTCGACCAGTTAGAAACATTGCTCATTCTTCGGAGGATGGCCCAGATATTGAACTCATTGGCCCTTTTGAACAGGTGTGATAAGTCTTGCTGTTAAACAACCCCTTGCTGTTTCCTAGTTAGGGCAGCTATAAGTGGATCCCTTATGTTATATTGTACTTATGCAGGTTTTTATGGAAATCAGATGTCCTGATGGAGGCAATGGTGGAAGAAAGGACCTTTTTCCTGCAACTCACGAAGAAATTCACCCAACTAGCATGTTAAGTGTGATTGCCAAACTTACTCCTTGGTCCGATCACAATCAGAGTCCTCGGAACATGTACCAGTGCCAGGTTATTCTTCTTTGTTTTGTGCACTGTATGTAGGGGTCTCTTGATAATTCATCTTTTGAATTGAAAAAGATTGATTCCTATATTTCTACTTATTTGGATTTTGATGGACCAGATAGCTGCTAGGGGTCACTCTAGTAAAACAAGGGCAGACATCTTACATCAATTACTTCACATCCAATGGCTACTGACCTCAGTAGCCGTCCCTTATTTTTCCACAAAAAAAAATTGTTTCACATTGAGAGTCTTGACTATAGACTTAAGGACTTGTCCTTTGAAACACACTTAAGGACTTGGGATTAACCTGTTTACTCTATTGGAGTACCAGCTCATGGTATTAGTGAAATGTGGGAGGTAATTCTTTACAAGGAGAAGAGAACTTGCCTAGAAAGTGGGGTTGGAAGGGTAGTTATTGTCTTATCCATATTGTTGAGGAGAAGAAACCATCTTATTATTCAAAGGAAATCCTAACCTCTCTTTTATATTGGAGAGGTTGGGAAGAATTACAAAGACAATCCAAAAATAGCAAAAATAATAAATATGTTCTCAAGTTGGGATGTAGATATCTACAAGATCCAACTTGTCACATAAGAAATCCAGACGCTTTTTCAGAGGTTTAGTAAATATATCAACCAGCTGAAGCTCTGAGGAGACATATGGGTGCTAATCTTGCCGGTGAGACATATCTATACTTTGCTTTTGCATTCGATCGTGCAACAACACTCTACTTCTTACTTCTCCAGGAGACTAATTCCCCCCAAGATAAATTGTAAAGACCAAAGTAGAGCGTCAATCATCTACAGACCTAGTGTAGTCTGCATCAGAATAAGCAACAATATCTAAGCTGCCACCATCTTTGTAATATAGCCCTCTGCTTGGTGTCCCCTTGAGGTACCTCAGAATAAGGCAAACCTCATGCTAGTGACTGTAACGGGGAGTCTGCATGTGCTGGTTAGCCTTGCTCACTGCAAAACTGATATCAAGCCTCATGATAATACGATAGAGTAGGCGACCCACTGTACTACGGTAACGAGTTACATCCTCATAAAGTGGATCTTCCTCATCTAAGGAATGTGCTGGTGAAGACTCCACAGGTATGCCATAGGGCTTGGTTCCAAGCTGACCTGTCTTCTGAAGAATCTGAAGTGTATACTGCCTCTGTGACAAAGACAAACCTGACTCCTATTGCATTGTCTCAATCCCTAAGAAGTATCTCAACTCTCCCAAGTCCTTGGTGACAAATTTCGAATGTAAGGACTTGGTCTGGGCAATCTCATCCTCATCATCACCAGTAAGAATCATATCATTCACATATACCGTAAGAATAGCTACTCGAGTATGACCGTCATACTCCATCTTCCTAATGAAGACAATGATCAGAAGTGGAATGGTGAAATCCAACTGTCACAATCTCTGTGCTAAGCCTCTCAAACTAGGCACGAGGATTATTTCAACTCGTATATTGCCTTCCTTAGGCGACAATCATGCTCCACCTAACAGCTGTAATATGAAGGTTGTCTCATGTACACCTCTCCTTAGACAAGTCACCATATAAGAAGGCATTTTTAATATCAAGTTGATGCAACGGCCATCCCCAAATCACAGCAATTGAAATAATAATATTGATAGAAGTAATACGAGTGACATGAGAAAATGTCTCAAAATAATCTATCCCATAAGTTTAAGTAAAGCCTTTGGCAACAAGCCTGGCTTTATATCTGTCCACTGTCCCATTAGGTGTATACTTGATAATATAGACCCATTTGCAATCAACCACTGTAGCACCAACAGAGCACGACACTAAGTCCCATGTCTGTCATGACTGTAAGGCCTGTAACTCCTCATCCATGGCAACACGATCCTAGGAAGCCTAGGCAAAATCCCTTGGAATCTTAGTAGCAGTAATGGTAGAAGCAAACTGACAGACCCCATCCTCCAGATGAGCAACTATAGTATACTGAGAAAGAGGATGGAGTGTGCATGCATGCTTTAGTGGATCTCCTTGGAACTGATTACTCCTCTACATCTAAACTACTCTCATCTGTCAAGATGGCACAAGGTCCAGTGTCAAGTACAATATGTGGCCTCCGATGGTACACCTGAGTCTCCTCCAAGGCAGCCTGTATAGATGTTATTTCCTTTGAGAAGTATGGGACTTTCTCAAAGAAAGTAACATCAACAATGACAATATATCTTCTGCGGCTTGGGTTATAACACTTGTAGCGCTTCTGAGTCCTAGAGTACCTAAGGAAGACACATTTGACTGCCCTAGGAGAAAACTTGTCGTCATTACCATACACTTGGACAAAGTAGGTGCACCCAAAAACCCTCGGGGGTAGAGGAAATGGTCTGTTACAATCTTGATGAATTAGCTAGAAGGGGATCTGCCCATGAATTGACGAAGGTACTCGATTAATCAAGTAGGTTGCAGTGAGTATGGCATCTCCCCAGAATTACATAGGAACCTTCATATGGATCATCAAGGTCCTTGCAATATCTAGGAGATGTCGAAGCTTGTGCTTAGCCACACCATTATATTAAGATGTGTGAGCACTGGATGTCTGGTGAATAATGTCTCGAGAAGAGAAGAGGTTCTGAACATCTCGCTGCACAAACTCTAGGGCATTATCACTATGGAAGACTCGAACTGTGCCATCATACTGAGTTTAATCTTCTGCCAAGAACTGCTGGATAACTTAGGGAATTTCTGTGCAGGTCTTCATCAAGAAAATCCAAGAAAGCTATGATCCTCCACTATAACTGTATAGTATCTGTGTCCTTCTGGGGTAGGAATCCTGGATGGTCCCCACACGTCACAATGGACTAAAGCAAAGGGAATAGAACTCACTCCAACATTCTTCTGCGGGTAAGTGCTCTCGTGGTGCTTCTTAAGCTGACAATCCTCACATTGCAGAGTCAAGGAATCTGGCATACTTCTTGAGTGATGGGTGCCCAAGCCTCTTGTGTTATAGCCAAGGATCAGTAGCTACGGAGGCCACTCCCGCAAATAACATGGGTGTGTCCAGGTAATGGAGACTATCTCGCTCTATACCCCCACCTATAATATCTCCTGTTTGTCGATCTTGGAAGTAGCAATGACCCTCATCAAACACTACTCGGCACCCAAGATCTTTACATATGCGATTCACAGGCAACATGTTCATTGGGAATTCTGGAACACAATGAACCTCTTCAATCACAATCTTTAGAGAAGCGTGCACACGTCCAACTCTAGTGATGGATGACGTGGCTCCATTAGCCACTCTGACATCCTTAATCTCATGTGGAGCCTTGGGATTCACTAGTCACTCCACATCTCCTGTAAGAGGAACAAATGCACCGGACTCTACAATCCACACTCCTCGACAGGGTCCTCCGCGCCATCAATAGAGATCCAACACGGCCCCCATGGGCGGCGCTGCTACCCAGCAACGGCAGCAGACCCCTTCGTTGGCTCCAATGGGGCGTGGTGGCTGGCGGTAGCACTGGGAATCCTCTTCTCAGTGTTGCTATCACTGCTGCCATGCTTCATCTTGATTTTCGATGATCAAATCCCCCTCAAATTGGTGATTTGATCATTTGTTAGGTGGATATTTAATGGGATATCGGAACACCAGCCTAGGACTGATGCTCTGATACTATGTTGAGGAGAAGAAACCATCTTATTATTCAAAGGAAACTTTAGCTTCTCTTTTTTATTGGAGAGGTTAGGAAGAAGTACAAAGACACCACAAAAAAAAAAAATGCCCCTAGGCTTAACACAGACAATTGTGGAGTTGAACTAGTAAGTGCCAAGGACTTGCAGGCAACATTTCTTTCTACTTGCTTTCCCCTTATTAAGAACGACAACCAACTACTTGCTATGGGTTAGTTGAGCTCAAGGACTTTGGTCTAAGCATAGGCTATTCAATAGATTTGCATGGTTGATGCTACATGATTAAATGGCATCAAATATCAATAAAGTATTATATATCGTGGAACTATTAGATTTGCTCAATGCTATCTAGGAGGCATGTATTTGTTTGGCAAATTGAGCTGGTGAGATTTGGCTACATATTCATTGTTACTTTTATTGTGTCTTGGTTATCTTTTATTATATATTTAGCTAGAATTTACTCTGATTGGCATGCACCTATATTCTGCAGATGGCAAAACAAACAATGGGTTTTTACTCTCAGGCAGTGCAGTTTCGTGCTGATAACAAAGCATACCATCTTCAGGTATATCCATCATTTTCTCTTTGTATTTTGAGGTGGATATGTGCATGTTGTCTTGAACCTCTGAAATAACAGTCAAATCTTTATGATTCTTTTCTTTGGAAAAAAAATTATTGCCATAGTTTCATCTGATATTTCTTATAACTTAAAACAAGTTTTTTATTCATTTAACATTGTGCTTTTTCACTCTTGTCGTCAAAGAAAATTTGCTATCTTGATGATTGTTTTTTAGATTATTCCTGAAGTAAAACAATGTAGCATATACAGAGAACTTGCCTATCTGACATTGGGAACTTTCTGGAAAATGATTAAACACATCACAGATTCTTTGGTAACTTGTGAGTGCATACACCTAAATAGTTCTAATCAACCCAAGAGATTATTGATTATTAAAATTTCTTTAGAAGGAAAAGGATTATTGGTGTTTAGTAGTCATCAATATAATAAAGAGGTATTTTGTGGGAATAAACATTTTCTGAAAAATGGGAAGGTGATTCGAACATTATTTTTCAGGCACAAGCACACGTTTGCATACATGCTCTTGTGAGCCCTTACGAGCAATTTGTATCATAATCTGTAAAAATGCAATTGCCACCTTATGAATTAAACATGCTCACAAAAATTGGCCAACGGAACAAATACTCCTAGTCAGCCACCCAATTGATCTGAATACTTACTGAACATCACCAAAATAAGCTGCATTAGGTCTGGAAGTGTTTTCAGACCAACCAATGTCGATTCATCCCAATCTTAAAGGAAGATGGATAATCCCAAGTTCTTTCACCCCATTTAGAAACAGTTATCCACCGGAAGACTCGTAGGAGGTGAGAAGAGCCCTGACTCTGTACCACATGACATTGCTAAGCCAAGATCGATCCTTCACAAAATCGAGAAGCAGTTTGGGTATAATACTTAGGCTGTACATCAGCCCTTACGTAGCACCTGTTGTAATTAGCTTCCCTATTTTTAATGAAATTTTTGGGGTATTAACATCCCCCAAAAATGGTGTACTCATACTTGGGCTTGGGTTTGGACATATGCTATGATACCTTGTATTCAGGGCTATACTCGTCCTAACCAACCAAGTGGCCTACTCACTTAATTACTCAATCAAGTGACACTGCCCGTTGTCTCTTTTTTTCCGGACTCAATTGACCATCAAAATTTACTGACATGCCCAGCTTGATGATCACTAACATTGCAGCTTCTGATATGATATTTCTTATGTTTTTATCAATTTGGGGCTTATGTTACTTTTCTCTTTTGAATCTATGATTAGCATTAAAATGGTGAAGGATCTGTAATGTAAACAAGCACATTGGGGGGGGGGGGGGGGGCGGGGGGAGAGGGTGTTGAATAGTTCGTAATAAAAAAATTAATTGCAACAATGACAAAAATTCAAATCACGAAAATACACAAGATATATAGTGGTTCTCTACCTTGCGTATTCCACAACCTAAGCCTTTCAACTTAAGATTGCTAACCCCAATTCTCTTATCGCAAGGGAGTCAAATTTTACTAAATGAGGTAAGTAATGAGTTACCTCAACTCAATTTACAAGTAAACATATTACAATAAGCACAAGTGTAAGATAAGATATAAAATGTTCTTGCAACAAAATGCTAGGCCTCTCAACATAAATTAAAAGGTGTTTCACCAAATTTGAGAGCCTGAGCTACTAGGTGTGTGAAAAGAATTATGTTGAAATAAGTTATTTGAGCCTTATGCTAACATGCATGTATGTCAAACAACACCTACACCATTACAATATATATTTTATGTATGCAAGCATGCATGTTATGTATGTGACTTAGCTGGTGATACTTAATGCTCAAATAAGCTATTGGGGTTTTTATATGTATGCCCCTTGTAATATTTGAATATTACATACATACCCTTGTATTCTTTGTTATTACAGAAATACTCTTCCCCTCTTCTTTCTATTGACATAAATGCCCCTGAGTTAACAATTGTTAATTTAAACCATAACGGTTGTTAACTTAGGAGCATTTATGTTAATGGGGAGAAAATGTAAGGGATATTTCTGTAGTAACAAAGAATCCCCTGAACTGCATAAAAATGAGCTTCTTTGTCAACATTCACTTTTTTTACCATTGGAGGTCCCATGTTGTATTTAGAGGGTTATTTTTCTATTCAACCGATTTCACTTATTAAAATCATATGCATTACATTCATTTCATTTCAAACAATCTGTAAATTTCAAGCCACTTGCATATTTTAAAAATCCTTGCTTTTTTCAATGGCCTCTCTTCTCGATTCCCTCCATATGCCTTCTCTTTGCCTAATCTTAGGCCTCGTTTGGTAGAGGTTTAAAGTTTAGGGTTAGGTAAAGTTTAAAAAGTCTTGAGGGATAAGTGGATGGGTAAGAGAAGGGTTAGTGGGTGTAGATGTGATAGTTGAATTTATATATTATTCTTAATTTTATTTTTTGGTATTGAGAGTGTGTTAGGATAGATGTGATAGGTGGATGTGATGGGTAAAAGTGAGTTAGTAGGAATAGATATGATTGGTTAGAGGTAAATGTAATGGACAATGGTAAATGTTATAAGTGGAGAATAAAACCTTTTTACTATTCATGTAGGACAATGACTAAGTATATGAAATGCAAGTTTAGTAATAGAGGGAACAATGAAGGGATGGATGTAAAACTTAGAGAAGAATATATTTCAATGAAAGATGTTTTTAAATACTTGGGATTCATTTTTCAACAAGATGGTGAAATTCATGGAGATGCTACACATAGAATTAATGCAGGGTGGTTGAAATGGAGGGGAGCATTGGGTGTTCTTTGTGATAAGAGTCTCTTTAAAAGTTAAAGGAAAGTACTATCGAGCTGCTGTAAAACCTGCAATACTATATGGTTCTGAATGTTGTGCGATCAACTATAGGCATGTGCAAAAGATGTCTGTAGTATAAATGAAGATGTTAAAATGGATGTGTGGTCATATAAGGAAGGATCGAATTTCAAATGAGCTTATTCGAGAAGAGATTGGAGTGGCACTGATAGAGGATAAAATTAGAAAGACATGTCTAAGGTGGTTTGTACATTTGCAAAGGTCACTAAATGCTCCGATCAGGAGATGCGAGGAGTTAGAGGCTGAACCTGCTAAGAGAGGGTGCGAAAGATCAAAAAAGTGTTGGAAGAAAACTATAAAGTATGACTTCAATTACTTCAATTTCAGTCTAAAAATAGTTCAACATATATTTGAGTGGAAGCAAAGAATCTATATAGTCAACCTCACTTAATATGGAAAAAGGCTTAGTTGTTGTTATACTATTCATGCACTGGTTACTTTATTCTTGACACATAGGACAAAATTTCCCTTTAAACATCTACCAACGGGGCCTTAGTGTCCATATGATTGGTCTTCTTTCTCAATGCCCTCGACTTTTCACTTTAATAGGCAGCGTTCTCTAGCATATGATTGTTCTTTACTTTTATATTATCTGGACCGTTCATTGGTGCTTTCAGGTTTGGCATTGCTACAGGGATAATTTTATTTTGATTAATTTGGGAATTGACATAGGAATTGGCATTTATGTACATGCATATTTTTTTTAAGTATTTATGTAACTATGTAATTTTTTATGATATTTAAATAATTTCAAAAGATATTAATAGCATTTATTCGAAATCCCCTTTGGATACTCTGATATTGATGTTAAATTAGGAAAAGATAAGCCTTGAAACCCATAGCGTCCCTCTAGCTATGGCCTTCTCAAACTCGAAACCCTTCTCAAAGTCCTAGAGTACAATGAAGTTTGTTTTAAAATTTGTATTTTATTTTATTTTTTGAGGAGCTTTTTATGGGATTTGAATCGTGATGTCATAGTGGTCGATGTGAAATTAAAATCTATAGTTCTAGCAAATTATCTGTCCACCATCTTGTCCCCTTATCTCCAAATGACTGTTGTCTCCGTTTGCAATGAGTTGCATGCAATTATGAGTAAGAGCAGCTTCCTTCACCTTTTTATACTTGATTCAATAATGCACATCGTTCTTTTGTTATGGAACTAGAAATCTAGAAACAACATGCTATAATCAGATTAAGCAAAATTATTTAAATATATTTTCAGTTTAAGAAGATACCCTATTTAAGTAGATGTTACCTTGTTGTTTTGAAATACGTTGATATATTTCATGTAAATAAGGATTATTGATTCCACATCTCATTTTAAAGAAGTCTAATATTTTTTTCTTTCTTCTAACATATGTTTTTGAAATATGTGTGTCAACAGTCTTCTTAGATTATATTTGGCATATCATATTGAGATAGGAAGCTCTTTTATATTATAATTTTGTATTTTTCCTCTTTAACTTCATCCTTCTGAGAGCTTTGAGCATCTTGATATTGTTGGTTATATACATAGTTGGCGAGCCATTCGATCCATCCAAGCAAAGCAATTCATAACTAAATGGGTCCCTTTGTACAATAAGGGTGATGCACCATGGCCAAATTAGATATATGCAATAAAGTTATAGAGAATTGCGCAATGTGGAGCATGGAGGCTCCCTTGGTGTGGGAAAACAATCCAAGAGTGGATTGTCCACACGTGGAACAGGGAGAGCAATCAATGGCTACTTTGAGGAGGTCGTGGCCGGCTGAAGGTGAATGGCCAGCAGTGGGTGGCCGGTTGCTTCGGAGGGTAGCCAACTATGTGGAAGAAGAGAGAGAGGAGAGGAGCCTTGAGTTGATTGGAAATATTATTAATACTCAAGGGAAAATACAAAGGAAGACTCTTTATATAGAGAGAACATATCCCTACACTTGGAAACAAATCATATCTCTTACAAGGAAAGATTTTATCTCTAATAAAGAAATCAAATCCCAATATATTTTCTTAAAAATACATTTACTAAAAATAACCAAACTTGTACCCGAAGTAAAAACTCCAAAAGTGGTCCCTTGGACCCTTGATTGTCGGCCCTACTAGGCCTTCTAGAAGTGCCACATGGCTTGTTGACTGCCACATGGACTGTCCACATGGGTTTATTTTTGTTGTCCTAACACTCCCTCTCAAGTGGGAGGTTGGGAGGCCGATGACTTGGTCTTCCACTTGTGAGGTTAGATGCCCTACCATTCATTTTCAAGAGCCAAGCTCTCGCTCTACCCCTTTAATGAGTCAATGGCAAATCCTCTTGCGACCTCCGAAGTCGTTGCTTCTGTGACAACATGGGTAGTCGTCGTGATGGTCACCGTTGACTCATCTTCTTGAAGTAGAGCCCGTAATTTCTCAAGATTTTCATGGGTTAAGGAGTCCACACGTGAGGTGCTAGTAGCCATACTTGGTGGTCTTTACACCTTGGATCTTTAGGAAAGGAACGTCTTGGATCAACCATTAGTCTTTCCGCAACTTGGGAAGTCGTTGCTCCTTTGGGCAACCTCGAAAGTCCTCGCATGGATTGTGGTGTCCTCTCCTTGACATCTTTTCTCTGGGAAAATCCCATCTTTTGAAGGGGAGTAAAAAATCGAATATAAAACGTCAATATACAAATAACTTGATAGATTTCTTTATCTTGGTTCTTTTTCTTCTTGCTTTCTCCTCTTGATAACGAGGTGTCTCCGACCGTCGTGGTTGACTCCACCATCTTCTTTAGTCTTCCTTCTCTGTGTAATGCGTTGGATTTGTTGAGGATTTTTTGGATGCGTGGACCACCAACGTGTGGTCAAAGAACCCACATGCATAAGGAGTTTAGACCGAAGGCTCTAATACCATGTAGAGAATTGTGCAAGGTGAATCGTGGAGTCTCCCTTGGCATGGGAAAATAGTCCAAGAGTGGACTATCCACGTGTGAAATAGGGAGAGTAGCTGATGGCTGCTTTGAGGAGGCCGACTTGTCTGGGGCCAGCCAATGTGGCCACCTAAAGGTGAATGGCCGGCAATGGGTGGCCAATTGCCTTGGAGGGTGGCTGGCTATGTGGAAGAAGGGGGAGAGAGAAGCCTTGAGTTGATTGAAAATATCATTGATGCT
Source organism: Thalassia testudinum (assembly GCA_037157565.1). Taxonomy (NCBI): domain Eukaryota; kingdom Viridiplantae; phylum Streptophyta; class Magnoliopsida; order Alismatales; family Hydrocharitaceae; genus Thalassia; species Thalassia testudinum. The sequence goes on from JAZHRO010000036.1 coordinate 192,596,645, forward strand.
CAAGAGAGAATACAAGGAAAGACTCATTATATAGAGAAAATATATCCCTACACTTGAAAACAAATGATATCTTTTACTAGGAAAGATCTTATCTCTAATAAAGAAACCAAATCTCAGCATATTTTCCTAAAAACACATTTACTAAAAATATCCAAACTTGTACCCAAAGCAAAAACTCCAAAATTGGTCACTTGGACCATTGACGGCCGGCCCTACTGGGCCTTCTAAAAGCTGCCACATGGACAGTCCACGTGGCCTGTTGACTGCCACATGGACTTATTTTTGTCGTCCTAACAAAAGTGATAAAAGATATAAATGGTTTAGGTTGAGAATTTTGATAACTAGTTGCAACATGTGACCAATGTTTTTTAGTCTAAGAAGAGATTGCAATTTTTTGAAGTTGATGCTTTAGATGCACATCTTTTGCATGGTGAATAGAGATTCGAAAGTGTCATGTGAATCAAGACGTTGGCTTAATGAAACTGACATGTGAGAAGACCTTCTTCGATTATTGTCTTAAAGGTGTATCCTTTGACATGGGATGTATATTTTTGTATTTAGGTATACATATTAAGGGGACTAATGGTTGATGTCCTCATCTTGGGGCTATTTAGTGCACAGCTAGTCCTTGTATTAGGATACAAGAGAGACATGGTCTCTTGAAGGAATCACGTAAATTCAACTGATAAGTCGGAAGAAAGAGTTCATTCTAAGTATGTATGGTCGTTGAGTCCTGATCGAACTTGTTACATGATACATCAATCAAGAAAATCCTTCAGAGAAAGGTCAAATTTTTTGACCTCCTTTCAATAATATGAAGAGTTATTTTAAATAAGTGCAACCTCTTCTAGGAAAGACAATGAAAACTAGTATTTGAACCTTGATATTGCATAGTCTTCTAGTGTAAAGAATAGACAGGTATTTGGAATACCTTAGGTTAGCACGTCTATCAAATTGCATGTCCTAAATGCTTCACTATTAGAGTGATGAAACTAATATCAATTTTAATGATCCCGCATTATTAAGAGATTGAATTGACCAAAAAGAGCTGCATGGTGTTATACGTTGATGGGGTGTCACATCTAGGTGCTTCCATGAATCTCCCATCAACCATAAATAGGGGAGAGGGTGACTACCTAAAGACACCACGTCCTTTCCATCCATCAAGAATCAAGAAAGAGTTCACAATTTGGTGGTGGCTTATGGCGAGATCCTGAATGATTGAGTCTCATCAACTCGTGGGATCTTGGATGCAGTTCAAGAAGGCAGACCTATTATAAGAGGCACAACACATAGAGTGCTCCAATGTAGTTGACCAAGAAGGGTGGGTTGATTGGAAAAGAACACGATGTGATTAGTTTCACGTGGTTCTAAGTGAATCATTTCCAAGTTGCACTTGGATTTTCTTACAAGATCAGAAAAATTTTAAACGTTCAATTTGCACACTTCCATGACGTTGGTGTTCAGGCATGCCAACAAGTATTGACCCATTTAATGTTTTTCTTAGCTGCGCCCCCAATTCTTGGCTGGGATGAAAATATGGAGCTGTACTTCATATATAGGCTCAGTGGCATCGTTGCTTGGTGGCCATTTCCAACAAGCAGGGTACAAATGTCTTCAAGTCACTACATCACAAAATTTAGTGTACCTTCAGCTGTTGAATTTCTACAACTTGTAGAAGCTTTGCCATGTTTGCAAGTAATATTTGATGTAATTGTTTTTTGACAAAATTTGGCCCACCTTTTAAGGTCCTTGTGTAGTTTAGGCACATCCGTTATCTTGCTTTATTGGGTTCTCATGCCTGTACAGTTATCCATCTTTAGTCCTTTTCTCTTTTTAAGTTCGATTGCTATATAAATATGTCTATGCCTGACTCTTCTCTTGTATATTCCATGTAAGTATTCAGCGTACATACACTATTGGTTGAGCAGGTTGCCTTGCACCTTAAACACGAGGGTTCAAGTCTTACCTTTCTCAAAGTAATATATGTGTAGAAGTTATAACAGCATACTCAGTTAATTTGTAGTGTATCCTGTGATGTGGATCCTTTCATTTACAAAGGAAAAGATAGAATCTGAAATATCTTAACTTATTTGCACTTTTACAGACTCCACAGTCACCTATTGTCCGGACAAGCACATACAACAAATACTGCATGGATGAATTTCCGTCCGGGACAAATGCAATTGTTGCAGTCCTGGCATATACAGGGTATGGATATTCATGTTTATTAAGAATGACTTCTTCTGTTATTTACTATTTATGTTGCTATTCCAACCAGATATGATATGGAGGATGCCATGATCTTGAATAAGTCCTCTGTTGAGCGTGGGCTATGCCGCGGACATATATATCAGGTGGGTACTTGTTTCCCTGGGGATACAACCTGAGAAATAGTCCATCACTGAGTCTAACTCATTTGCACATTATGTGGGAAATTGGAATGTTTTCCTCTTGGAGCTCAAAATCTGGATTGCTTAATGACCATTCAGAAGATAATGGTTTTTGCTGGTGTATCTGTTGAAATTGCATAGTCATTCCTTCAGTTGGCTTTTTTTTTTTTTCTTTGTTGCATGTAATAAATTTCATGTCCTGTCTGTGTTGAACAAATACTTGAATGAGTTTAGAGGTGGATCAGACTCTTAGTCACCTATATAGTATACAAATTATCTGGATTCCTTGGAGAATATATTCTTTTCTTTCCAAATTTAAATGTATAGATGAGGTTTTAGTTTTTGATAGAAGGGGATTGTATGCATATCTTTTTTGTATCTGAAATCCTAGAGGTAATGATAACATGCTAAAATCAGCTTTCTTTACGTCTATAGAATTACCTATATTTAGATTTCATTACAACCAGGGAAACACCCTCTGTCTCTAAAAAATGTCAAACAAGCTTCGTGACTGAGAGAATTCTTTTCAAAAAAGATACTTTTTTGCAGACTGAACATATCGACTTGGAGGCTCTGCACACCAAATCAGAGAAAGTCATCGAAATTTTTTCAAGAAGTAATATTACCAGGACAAAAACAATTGATGCTGATGGCCTTCCATATATTGGTCAGGTTAACATTTAGCAAAATTCGCCTTGTACATTTGTCCTGAATCTCTTGTTTATTTTATTCATAACTTGCACGCTGTAGTGTCGTAGAAATCGGCCAACTAGGCACTCGAGTACCCATACTTGGGCTGATAGTCAGTTGGCCGGACTAAGCTGAGTAGTCGGCCTAGTCGGTTGGCTATAAGGTCGATTTCTACATATGAATCTATTACCTTGTCCCAACTTGACCTGGTTACAAGTTACAGTGATTAAAAACTGAGTTTATATTATTTATTTCCTCTGATGTTATAGTTTGTAGCTTATTTTTATTACCATGAACTTTAAAATAGTTGATCTTTATGCAATGACATATTTAACTAGTTGACACCTTGAATTGTACAAGTAAATGCATCTTATTAATATATTTTATGAATACCTTCTCAATATGTGTGTGTGTTAAAAAAAAATTCCGACTGAATGCTCCCTGATTACAACCTCACACACAGTGTACTCTTTAGTTAGTGACTCAGCCGACTGAATGTCGATTACCGACATTTCCAATATTGACATGATGGCGTATAACCTTTTGAAATTGCAATTTGCTGTTACTCCTACATATCTGGAAATGGAATGATTAACTTTTTTCAGTGGAAATCCACTGTTTTCTACTATTTTTGAGGCCCTGACAGGACTGCTTTCTTGTTGATCTTTTTTTTATTATTATTTGCAGATGATAAAGCCCAAGGAACCACTTTATGGCACATATAATACTTTTACCAGCCAAACCAAATGTACTGAATTAAAAGGATCGGAGCCAGCTTTTGTTGATTATGTTGCTCTTGATGGAACATCCGGCAAAGTTTATAAGCAGAAGGTAACAGGCTACTTCTTTTGAACTAATAAAAGATGGTAGATTTTTTCTGCCTGGATAAGGTTTAAAATAGTAGGGTTTATTCCCGCTTGGAATTTATATCGTGGATCGAGTGATGTGGGACATCTTGTGATTGGCTGCTATGGTGGTGGTCTCATCCAGCTGTGGCAGTTGCATTTCTTGGTCATGGCTGATGTCCTTGCATGTTGACGAAGCTAGCTAAAAATCAAGCTCTTCACAGTTTACACTTTAGGATGGTGGATGTGGGGCTGTCAGAAATGCTTCGACTCAATGGGGTTAGCTTGGGTTTAGCTCTATAAGGGCTTAGCTAATGAGTCAAGCCCAAGATTTAGGCTTGATAACCTTATTGAGTTAGGCAAGCCTAGATAGCCTGACAAGTGCTCAAGCATGGCTTGATAAGGATCGGTATATGTGTGTTTTGAAATAGATAGTATTTATGTTTATCAATAGCAAGTTGCGGTGCAACTACTAAGGTATTTTGTAGGTTAAAATTGGTTGAAATGACTTCATTCAATATAGAAAACCCCTTACTCTCTTATATAGAGAGAGATCAGAGAATTAAAAGTACAATAATATCCCTGAAGGATTAAACACCTATAACCCAGTAAGAATATAAAAATAATAATATATGCTGACACTCTCCCTCAAGTTGGAGTATAAATATTTATCATGCTCAACTTAAATACACATGAATCAAATAAAAATCTGGCTAAGGGTTTATTGAAAATATTTTCAATCTGCTCCTTAAATGTGACTGAAGTAATATATAGCAATCCTTTCTGAGTAATATCCCTGGTATAGTGACAATCAACCTCAATATGCTTCATCTTCTCATAAAATGTTAGGTTGTTGGTAATGAAGGTTGTTGCTCTATTATCACATCGCATCTCCATAGGACTAGAGAATTGTATCTACAAATCAATAAGCAAGGATCTGATCCACATCATCTCTATAGTCGTCTGAGCCATAGCTCTGTAGTCAAATTTGATACTGGTTCTCGCAACTGTGTCATGTTTCTTGCTCCTCCATGTGATCAAATTCCCTACTAAGAAGGTGCAGAATCCAGTAGTAGATTTGCGATCCACATGGCATCTGGCGTAGTCTACATCAGAGTAGCCAACCAAAGTCATAGATCCATTGGAGAAGAAATCGTTCCCAGGAGCCTTCTTGATGTATCTGAGCACCATCAATGTTGCATCCCAATGCCGACGTGTTGGCTTGACCATGAACTGATTCGGTCTCCTTACTGCAAAGGAGATATCTAACCTCGTGATAGTGAGATATAGCAGCTTGCCCACAAGTTTCCTGTACTACCTACTGTCTACCACCTGTGCATCATCATAGAGTAGCATCTTGGGGTTCATAAGAATATTGGCATCCTTAGCCCCAAGCATACCAACCTCCTACAAGATGTCCAAAGCATACCTCCTCTGAGATAAGATCACGCCCTTTTTGCTACGAGCAATCTCAATACTAAGAAAGTACCATAAAGTCCCCAAGTCCTTTATAACAAACTGCTCTATAAGGATGTGCGTAACCTCAGCAACACCCTACTCATCATCTCCTATGACAATTAAGTCATCAACATAAACAAGAAGTACCACAGTACCTTGTCCAGTCCTCCTGACAAAAATAGAAATCTAACTGTCGATCTCCTGAATCTAGCTGTCTCTACAACCTGTGGCAACCTCTCGAACCAGGTTCTGGGGCTTTGTTTAAGGCCATAGATGATCTTCTGTAGTCGGCATACACAATCCCCCTGAATCTCAAAGCCAGGTGGCTTATACATGTAGACTTCCTCTTGGAGATCACCATAGAGGAAGGCATTTTTCACATCAAACTGATGCAAGGGCCAATCTAACTGAACCGCCACTGCAACCAATTCTTGTACTGTGGGAAGTCTAGCAACTGGTGAAAACGTGTCAAAGAAGTTCACCGCATAAGTCTGGGTGAACCCCTTTGCCACGAGGCGTGCTTTGTACCTAGCAATACTACCATCTAAGTTGAACTTCGCAGTAAATACCTACCGACAACCAACAAGTGTAGCACCATCAGGTCCCACGACCTCTAAAAGCGACCATCTCATCCTCAATGACTGCCCACCATTTTGGGTCAAGTATGGCCTCACGATGAGTAGCTAGAATCTGCGTAGTGGCTAATGCCTGAGTGAATCTAGCAAATCCAGGATCTAGGCTATCAGTAACAAGTGCCCTAGTCGTGGGATAAGTGGTGTAAGTTCATAGTCGCTTCCGAATAGTTATCGAAAGATAAAGATTATCATCAGCTACATCATATGTCTTGCCCCTATAACCATCATATGACAAACATACGTTAATATCTAAAGGACTCACTTGAGAAGCCGATGGTGAAGACAAGAGTGGGGGTCCTTGATAGGTAGTATGAAGGTGTACACATATCTAGAGTGGCTCAGCCAGACGATAAAAGGGATGCGTAGCATGAGGTGGTGGTGGTGATATAGTAGGAACAAGAATCTCAGGAAAACTCCCAAGGTGAATGGGGATGTATGGCATAGGTGCCATATCACTCTCTGAAGGCATCTCAACTGCAGTCGTAGAAAAGAAAGGTATTGCCTCATAAAATGTAACATCCGTAGAAAGTGTCTAAAAGTAAGCAAATCAAAACACTGATACCCTTTTTGTGTCTAGGTATATCCAAGAAAAATGCACTTAATTGCTATCGATGCTAGTTTATCCCGACCTGATCCCAACAAATGAATAAAAGCAACACAATCAAAAGTCCGAGGGGTGACGTGAAACAGGAGTCAATCAGGATACATAACCTACAAAGGAATCCATTTATGTAATGCAGCATTAGGTATCCTATCGATCAAAAAACATGCAGTCAAAACGTCACCCCAGTAAAGGGAGGGAACCGAATGGTGAATCAACAGAGTACGAGCAACATCAAAAGCATGGCAATGTTTCCTCTCAGCAACACCATTTTACTGAGAGTTGTGTGGGCACGTGGTCTCATGAATGTCATGACTAGAAAAGAAAGTACGCAAATGAGTAGTACAAAACTCAAAGACATTATCAAATCAAAAACATTTTACAAAACAAGAATGCTGAGTTTTTATTTCCTTAACAAAGTTCTCAATGATTTGTTCTACATTGAACTTATTCTGCAAAAGAAACATCCAGGAAATGCGAGAAAACTCATCTACTAACAGAAGATAATATCTATTTCCAAGTCGATCATGAGTGCGACTGGAATCCTACACACATCCATATGAATCAAGTCAAAAATAGCAATAGAAGAAATAGGGGTAGAACTGGGAAAATTAGCCCTATGATGCTTGCCCAACTGACAAGCATCACAGGTAAGAGCAGTAGTGGAGGGTATGTGTGGCAAAATCCATCTGAGGTGGTCAATAGGCAGGTGACCAAGGCGATGATGCCATTGAAGGGGAGATCCAATGGAAGCAAGACCTAGGTAGCAGAAGCAACAACAATGGTCTAGCTCAAACAGTACACCTCCCTTTCCTCACACCCTCTACCAATCGTCTTCCCAGTGAGTTTGTCCTGCAAGACACAAGAAGATGCATAAAAAATGGCTCTGCAGTTCAAATCCCTAGTAATACCGCTAACAGACAGTAAACTCAAGGAAAAATCTGGCACATAAAAGACATCTGTAAGTCTCAATGTAGGAGATAGAGACATCTCCCTTACCAACCGGTGGCTTTAGGTCTCCCGTCTGTCACTTGCACTGTCCTGGCTGGTGTAACAGGGGCTAATTGAGAAAATGCAGCCCTGTTGCCACATGGGTGCGTAGATGCACCCGAATCAATCAACCAATCACCAAAGGACAAGCATGAGGACATACCCATAGGTGCATGTGAGGAGGTAGCAATAACTGCAGTATTTAAAGACTGAGAGGATGAGGCCTGTGTTAACTGCACAATCTGTTGTCACAGAGTCTCAATCTCTGTACTCAGAGAGCTCACATTAGAATTGGTGGGCACTCCATCTATAATCTCAGCTGCCTGATTGGCCATGGGTGGCCTACCATGCTTCTGCTAGCATGTAGTCTCTGGATGACCAAGTCTGTCACAGTAAGTACACGATGTCCTAGTACGTGTACCAGATGAGCATCCGTATCCACGACAACGTGCAGGGGGAGTACCCCTGCCACGTCCAGGGATCGCTGCTGGTGCAGACGTCTAAGTATTAGTGTCTGAAGCCAGAGTACGGACTGCAACTCTGCTGAGTCTACTATAAGCATCCTTCAGGGTATGAAGCTCAGGAGTGGTGAGAATTTGATCGCTGGCAGCTGTATACTCAGGTCCAAGATCTGGCAGGAAAAGAGAGACAGCCAACTGTCTCCGAAAATCCCTCCAAGAATCATAGGCATACCCTGGCAAATATGAGTGGTGATGCCTCTCCAGCATTCCCTTCAAGAGGGAGTAGTACTTTGGCAGTGCGTCCTTCCTGACGTAAGTAGAAAAGGTCATAGAAGACCTAAAAGACTTGTGCAGAGTTCTTGGCATAAGAGTAGGTCTCATGCAAGGACTCTCACATCTTTGCGGTATCGTAATACATGATGTCATCTCCTATACAGGGAATAACTGTCTGCATAAGCCACACAGAGACCATGGCATTGTCTTTGTCCTAAATGGCATTGGTGCCGGTCTTGCTCTCAGGCTCCGGAGCTGTAAGGATGTGCCTCTTCCTATGACCCTTGACGATCATGAGGAAAGTCTGAGACCACCGTAGGTAGTTGGTCTCATCCAACATAACAATAGGATCAAAAAACGAATTCTTTAGCACCCCGGTGTCCAAAGAAGTGGTCGAATTCACCTTGGACTGATCATTTGAAGCCATCCTTACAATCTTAGAGCTACAATCAGACTTCTATATCAAAGAGGTCATCAATCAGATCTAAAACCTAGAAAATCATATCTGCATCTTCACAAGAAATCCCCTTAGACTAGCTTTGGCCTAGCCCGGGTGTGGGGAAACCACCCGAGAAGGCCCCACAGAGATTTCCCCCCTACGGTAGGACAAAAGAGTAGCCCTAAAGAAAAGGCTATAGTTCTCTTAAGTCAAAGCTGCAAGCAGAGAATCAATGCCAATGTCGCTCCAGTCGTTGGAGCACTGTCGTCGCTGCGTTGATGCATGTCAGGCAATGTCACAGTCGCTGTGCGAATCGTCGCAGCTGGGTGCTAGCAGCACGAATCACCGTTGCTGGGTGCGCTGTTGCGATCCACCACCGCCAATCACGTACTAACCACAGTTGCACACACTGCCAACTATGCACGAGTCACCGCCGCGTAGATGCGCGCTACCCAACGTGCGAAGGAGCAGGACCCCCCTGATCCGCCACCACCTACGCGGTCTTGCGTTGATGCGGGTGCACCCTATGCAATCGAGAAGCGGCATGAGGCCACATGCCGCTACCGCCAACGGTTCATGGTGAGGAGGAGAAAGGGATTTAGGTTTAGGGTTTTGGAAGCCTTAAGGGTGGGATACTGAGAGCCACTGTCTACAACCGTTACTTTGATACCAAATTGGTTGAAATGATTTAATTCAATATAAAAAATCCCAAGCTTTCTTATATAAAGAGAGCCCAAAGAGTTAGAAGTACAATAATTTTCCCGAAGGACTAAAGACCCATAGCTTGTACAATAAGAACATAAAAATAACAATATATGCTAATAGTTAACTTGTGAGTTCAAACCCTGTGTAGGACTCGAGGCTTTTAATAAAGTGGGATCACTCAAAGAAACAAAAAAAGTAGGATCAATGATAGGGCCAACGTGGGTAGATATTTGTGTTTTCAAAAATATTTTGTGTATAATGTGTGCATGTCACTAACAAGTTGCCCCCATGTATATTAATTGCCAAGTGCAAGTCTTGGTCCCAGAAATGACATTTTTCAATAAAAGTGATTTCAGCTGCCAAAGGCAAGCTGACCTTGGATTGATGGGCTCGATGGGCTCGATGGGCAGCCCCAGGTGGATAACTTTAGAAGTACATAATGTCATCGTATGAGAATAAATGATGTATTCTCACGAATGATTTGGCTGGAAATGACACCATGTAAACGAACAACTTTTTTGAGGAGGCAAAGGATTTATTTGCCTCCTAGAGAGTGTTGAGGAATCATTATTGCTGTTTCTGTAGTTCATTCTTTTCAACAATGAAAGATCTTGTTTCGAGAATAGGAACCTTAGTTGTCAGAGTACCCATAAAAGATACCCATAAAAGATCAACTGGGTACCTACATCAAAGAAGTGTGCTAAATTTGTTGAGGTTATATTGCAAAATTGGAGCTTTTTTTTTTTTTGAATTGCTTTATGCGTCTTCAATTTCCAACTGAAGAGTTTGATATTAATGCCGTCACCTTCATGCATAAAATTGGAGCAGGCAAATATCCGATTGCGTCGTCCCAGAAATCCTATTATTGGTGACAAGTTTAGTAGCAGACATGGGCAAAAAGGAGTCTGCTCCAAGTTATGGCCAGACATTGATATGCCATTCTCTGCAGTAACAGGAATGCGGCCTGATCTCATAATTAATCCGCATGCATTTCCATCGAGGATGACTATTGCAATGCTCTTAGAGTCTATTGCAGCTAAGGTACTAGCTAATAGTTCTGCCTTTTCACATTTTTCATTATCGAACTTTTGATGCATGATACTTTGATCAATATTTAAGGTCACCCGATGGGACTGCAGTACTTTTGACCAATTCGTGATGTGATCTGATTGGATCAGGCACTTTTGACTATCATCTGAAGTGATCCAGTCAGGAACATAAACATAATCCTACTCATGTTTTGGTGATTTTTAGAATTCATTTTGGCTTTTCTTTTGCTAATTTCGTTAACTACTTTGCCACTGATCAGATTTTTAAGGTGGTGATACCAAGAAAATAACTAAATTTGGGACCCTGATCGTACCATTAAGGATTCTGATGCTCATTTTAGTTTCCTTGTACTTTGCTTTGCACGCAGACTTTCTCAATGATCCATTTGCTTCTTTTTTTATTTGTATGTTTGGTCTGACTATGAGTTCTTCCAAAATTTGTACCTTCAGGGTGGAAGCCTAGAAGGAAAATTTGTTGATGCTACACCATTTGCTAGTGCCACTAAGACAGAAGAATCTGAAGCTGAATCATTTGCTCCTATCGATGACCTAGGCCCATTGCTGGTATCTAAAGGCTTTAATTACCATGGAACAGAGGTAATGTACAGTGGTGTGTTTGGCACAGAGCTTGTCTTTGAGATTTTTATTGGCCCAGTCTATTATCAACGACTCCGGCACATGGTTTCGGATAAGTTTCAGGTAAAGATTCTCTTATCTGTTACATGGCACAAAAACAACATATTTCATTGCCATCTACTGTCTTTATGAAAAACCTATACTTAACAATTTCAATATGTTAAGGCCTGATTGCTAATGTTGTAATATGCTTAATTCCTTTTTTTTTTAAGCCACATTGCGACCTATGAATTGACCAGAACCTTGAAATGGGTGGGTACATGTGGATGCTTGTACTTTGCAACAGTTAACAAGAACCTTGCAAAACAGTTGTTGGTGTTAATTTAGTGCAATACTTCTGAATTATGAATTAAATAGAACGAAAAACTAAACTATGACACTGTTTCTGTTTCTCTTGGAAGGATACTAGTTCGCTTGTTAGAAGGCATAGCTATCTTAAATATCGAGCATTCATCTCTTATTTAGCAATAGAGTTATCTGCCATGACTTAAAAATAGAAGGGGTTTTTCCTCACTGCATCCCCTCCAAAAAAAAAGTGCAAATATTTGTGAACATAAATTACTAATGGGGTTCATCACAAATCCATCCATATCTCAGCCTCCTATTTGATTCTTTGGGCATTCACATAATTTTGTTATCCATTGTTGCTTCTTGCCATCTTATGCAGTTGGGAATCTTTTATCTTAGTTGCTAGTTTCTTTGGTACATTATACCCTATCTTTTCCAACTGGTTTTCTGTCTTCCTTGTTTCAGGTCCGATCCACAGGTGCAGTTGATAAAATCACCAGGCAGCCTGTTGGAGGAAGGAAGCGCGGTGGTGGAGTCAGATTTGGGGAAATGGAACGTGATGCACTTCTTGCTCATGGAACTGCCTACCTATTGCATGATAGGCTCCACACTTGCTCGGATTATCACATAGCTGATGTATGCTCGCTCTGCGGGAGCCTCCTTACAGCGATTTCCATGCCACGCCAGAAAAGAGCCATCCGAGAAATCAGTGGGCTCCCTCCCGGAAAGCCCTCCAAGGCCTTCATGTGCCAGGCGTGCAAAACAAGCAAAGGGATGGAGACAGTAGCAATGCCCTATGTTTTCAAATACTTGGCTGCTGAGCTTGCTGCAATGAATGTTAAACTTGTGCTGAATCTGAGCAAGGAAAGCCAAACATGATCGCAGCACCTCTATTGGAACACAAGTTTTATATTTGCTTTTGGAAGGCATATGAATGCGGATGCCCCTATAATTATAAAATATTATATGAGGCATGGATGGGTCTACTGATGTTCCTCCTGCAATTTCCGAATGAGTTCTTGTAAGTTGTTGGAAAGGGACTGGTTTTTCCTAATTGGCACCAGAGTCCAGAAAGGCCACCGAAATCTTGTAACTTAAGCAAGAAGATTCGAGTAATCTTGCGTTTTAAATTATAGAAAATTGATAAAGGGATTGGTTTTTCCTAATTGGCACCAGAGTCCAGAAAGGCCACTGAAATCTTGTTACTTAGACAAGAAGATTCGAGTAATCTTGTGTTTTAAATTATAGAAAATTGATATTCTCAAGTGAGGTGGTTTGATTGTCGTGGGTGTACAATTGTAAAATTCAAATCAATTTTGAAGTCACCTTTTGGGGTTGTCGGCAATGTTTAATCAAGCGAAAGAAGAAAGAACTTCTATTTTGGCTGCTCCTGTGTGGAATTATGGGAAGGAGCCTCGTAATTGCATGATTTACGATTCAGCAACGTTGAGCATTCTGCTTTTCTTCATTCGTTTCTTCAAATTCTTAGGTTACTAATCTGGGAGTTTGGGTGTACGTTAGAGTAAATTTTCCAATGAATCAACTATAATGAACCACGTGGCTCTGCGAAGGGCATGATTCCAACCTTCAAGACATTAATTGCCCACAGCCTGAGATTTCTTGAGTAAATAAACAGCTACAGACAGGTAGGTTTCATTCACTCAACTAAAAAGCCCTTGCGTAGTTGTTCACTAACGAGGAATAGGTTTTCAGCCAATCCAACAAAAACAACCAAGGAAAGAGGATTATCAAACTTAGGAGAGATTGTGGGGAGTAGCCATTGAAGTTTACGACAGGAAGGATTTGCAATTCTAATTTCGTTCAAAATAACAGATAAAGATAAGGAATGGTTTGCCAGGAAGAAATGCTATGGTACCTTCATGATCCTACAATTTTGAAACCTGTGATGAATTCTTTGCGGTGTCATTTCCACGAAGGAAACACATGTTTCCTCGGGTTGATCTAAGGCCCTTTTTTAAAGATATCAAGGTTTACGGGCATTACTCATAACAAGTACATGAAACCAGAAACTCTAGGATGAAAGTGCTTGCCCTTAAATTTGGAGTGTAAAAGTGAGTAGATTCCTAGATTGACCAAAAGGTTTCGAGCTTTTTATTCCAGAAGAGTGTTAAATTTTATTCCAGAGAATAAGAAAGGTGAAAATTATAATGCAATCGTCTATCATACCAATTTCCTCTCGGTTGTCGCCTTCCACCCTATCTAAAATTTTGGCTTCCGTGTAGAGACCACCTTATGAATGGAGATCTTGTTTCCAATCAACTTATTAGATGTTATGGAAGGATTATGAGATCAGAATAAGATAAATGATGCAACTTCACTCCGGAATAAAAGATGATTAAAGCAAGGAAACTAAAACAGAAGCTTTAGTAGGCCTACTCTGAGACGAATATTACTCCGGAATGTGCGCCACCCCACATCAAAAACATTTAGTCCAAGTTCTCCCTCATTTTGTTGGGTGCATCTAACAGGAGCCAAAGCTACCATGCTAACATCTCGTCCATCCGAGACTTGTTATGATGTGTGGGTATGAGATATTAATAAGGAAATCTAATCAGATATTAAAGTAAAATTGATAGTTACACCAGACTAGTAGACTCCAAGAAATCCATTCAGCACACAAGATCAAGATAACCAAAGAAAAATTAGAAATCCTCTGCTGCTTCCGAGCAGAAGCAATAATGCATGCCTTTATCATTGAGATAACAAGAAACAGGATAAAGCATGCAAAACATGATAACCCTAGTGCCAAAACTTCTAAAAATGGTAAACCGGTATCACCATTCCAGGCACGAAGTTACTGCAGTTCTCGTTAGTTGGAATGCAAAGAAGCCAATAGAGATCAACTGCAATTCAGGTGCAAGGGCAATTCCTGCAGCATAATGGCATCTGCATGCAGAAGTTTTTTAATCTACCAAGCCAACTCGACTGCCTTGTCATCCTAATAATAACCTGAAGTATCTATCGAAGGATCTGTTGCAGTTGAAGAACCTGCTGCCTTTGTTCGGGAGGCAGCAGATTAATTTGCTCTGGAGTGAGACTCATGACTTGCTGGAGGAGGGCCTTCTCCATCTCGCTAGTCAGCTGCAAGTATTCACAAAAGATCAGAATCAATAATAGAAAAAATAGAACTCGCACTTGAGCAAGGATGGGAATGATTTCTGTTCTGCCTAGATCAGAATCGAACTAGTATAATATAGTTCTGTCAATTTGGTGCTGATTCCATTATTGATCCAAAAAGAGCTTCGTGATGATTTAGCTTCATTCTTGAAGCTTAAATCACTTTTGAATCATATAAATCAAAACCCTAACCAACTTTACCAGTTTGGTTTTCCAATATCAACTCCATTGTGCCACACAAATTTTGGAATACATCAATTGATTGTTGAAGGTCATTTATTACCTGTGGAGGGCGTGGGGGTTGACTAGTTTGGCCAGGAATCATCAATGTTGGAGGTGGTAGGCCTGGCAACTGGGTTCCTGGCATCGCATTATCAGGCGGACCAGGGGCCCAGGACGCAACTCGGTCTACCTGCATAGGCTTCACATTTTGACTACTATAGTCCATTCCCACTTGCAAACTTCCCTGCACTCATCAAAAGAATTTTGTGAGAACAAAATTTAAAACTAAACTAAGATAAACTCACTAATTTGGGTTCTTTACAAGTGTGAATCTGGACCAGGCTTGATGTGATGCCTAATAATATTTCATTCAATTAAGTTTGAACTAAGAAAGCTCCATCAGATTTAATTATTTACTCTAAAATGTGATGATAGATTATCCTATAAAGATGAGCATGAATACCGTCCAGTTCCTCTATCTTATTCATAAAATGGCAGGTTCTTTGTCCATGTGACATGCAACCTATCTTTCAAAAAAAATGTGATTGTTCTATTGCATTGCCGAAAAATGTTCAGAAATGTTCCCTTGTAACTTTGCAAGGCTTGACACATATGTAGAACTTCCTTCCATACTATTCTTAAGGGAAATCTACAAAAGATATCAAGAACTTAATAGCATTTAGAAGTTTACAGAAAATATTGGAGGGAAAGGAGGAGCTGATGACCACAACAAATTCCAGTTAATTGAAGTTTCAGAGAAAAAAAAGAGGGAGAAAATCTTGAGATTGTTGTGACAGATCAATCATTCTTCGCAGGGCACCTAGAAAGACCAAGTGCAATATTGCACCTGTTGCAGAATCATTGGTCCTTTCCGGTTAATACATCAAAATTTTCAACTGAATGAAATTTCATACTACAATTTTGATATGACAGCTAGGACTGTCATTCGCATTGAACCAGTTCAACTTCTTTCCAGGCTCAAAAAATAGATGGTTGAAAAAGCTGAGTTTGCGCACGATCAATCACCACATGAACCACGTTACTAAGTTCAACAGCTAAAATGAATCAAATCTAAAGAGGAATCTGCTAAAGTCAAAAAAGTTCACCTAAAAAATGCTTGATTCTGTTAGATAATACACAAACACAAGGACAGACTATATCTATGTAAACCAATATGAAAGTTAATTTCTAGAAATAACTGTATATATATTAATGGTAGCATAGAAGAATTTTCCAATGAATCTTGGGCTTTGTTGGTGTCTCATTAGATCAAAAACAGCTAGGTAAATGTAAAATTGATTTTTTTGTCTCTGGTAATGCCTTTAGGTCTCTCTCTAATTAGTGTTCTTCTAATTAAATTCCATTAACTTATTATTTTCAGCCACAAAGGTAGAGCAAAATGTGCTTTGCCTCAACTTACATTGAAGCATTGTACGATGCAAAGTACTAATTATACAGATCCTTCTATTTCCAATTCGATGTGAAAATTACAAAAATCACGAACCTCATACATACATGGTGCCCTGTTGTTACCTACCAGCAAACAGAACTATATTCTAAATAATTTATCATATAGCCCCGTTAAGTGGAAACAATATAGACCAAATATTTGATTTAATCTCACAACATGAAAGGCATATTTTGTTGCTTCCAAGCTTGTAAAAATTCGCTTACTTGGCCAATCACCCACCCTAGAAACCCCGGTCTACCGCTTGATTGAACTGAGCATGAGTTACTCAGCCAATTATTTCTCCAAGTAATACCGGTTGATCAATTTATCAAACTGAATACCCAACCAATAATCGAACAACTCGAGTAATTAGGTCAACCAATTAATCAATTACTTGAACAAGTAATTGGTCAATTCTTTCATGAAGATATTTCTTTTGGAAAGAACTTTCATGAAGATATTGTAACATTTATTTTGGCTTTTTCAATATGGATGTATATCCATTTTTATTTCTTTGCTTCAAATGTTTAGTATATGTTTTTTATTTCACTTCTCTATTATGAGATTTGCTCCTCAATGGATATCTATGTACTTTCACCCTTTTTGACCTTTCTTTATATAAGAAAATCCTAGGATTTCAATAACAAGTTGAATCATTTCAACCAATTCGGTATCAAAGCACCGATCCTAGGCTATGGCTTTCGATATCCCACCCCCAAGACCTCCAAACCCTACATCCCACGCCCTCTCCTCCTCTCTCCCAGCGGCAGCAATGCCCTAGCGGCCCGATCTCATGTAGCAGTGCTCCTAGCGACCGTGCGCGGAGCTGCACACGCACAACAACGCCACCAGCGCATGCGATGGTGCTCAACGACGCCAGGTCTCATGCGACGGCACTCGAGGCGACACTCCATGGCCACAATCAACATTGGCGAGGCTCCAGAGGTCGCGATCTGATCATGCGATGCTCTGGGAGGTCGTGGTCCAACGAAGCTTCGGCAACCGCGATCAGGTTGGCATGGTGATCGTGGCTACTGCCGGGTGGTGCTGCTCTTGTTCTGCAGTGGTCCGCTTGGTTTCATAGGGAGGGAGACACCTAGATCTCCTTAGGGCCATCTCAAGTGTTCTTCCCCGCACCCGAGCGAGGCCAACATTTGTCTAAGGGGGTCTTCCGCGAAGATGCAGATCTAAATATCTCCATATTCAAATTCTTTGATGGTTTCTTAGACATAAAAGGCTGAGTAAGGCTTCCAGATTGCAAAGATGACTTCAGATGCTCAGTCAGAGGTGACATCGAGCACTCTTTCGGACACCGAGGTACTTAAGAATTCATTTTTTGGTCCTATCGTCAAGCTAAACGAGACCAACTAACTACAGTGGTCCCAAACTTTCCTTATGAATGTCAGGGGTCATAAGAAGAGCCACATTCTTACGGATCCATAGCTCGCAAACAAGACTGGTATAAATGCTAACTGGGACAACGACAACACCATGGTCTGTGCATGACTGATGTAAACTGTCACGACCCAAAACTCAAATCCCAAAATGAGAGTCGGAGTCCCAAGGGACGAAAAGGAAAGAGGTGCCAATTTATTTAATTCGGGTTATACCTAACTAAGTCAAGCTAAAATGAGTTCCATTTACGACATAAAATGGAAGTACAGAAAGAACGGCGCATAATTGATATAGGAAAACAATAGCAAAAACATAATTTGCTATAAACCAAGGCATAAAAATAAATGTACCTATCAACAGAGCACGCACAAACTTGCGCAGCGACAAATTCCGTACGTCAACGACCCGCGACAATAACCTGAAAGTAGGTCACAAAGTACGGATGAGCCAATCGGCTCAGCAAGGAACAATTATCTACCGTATCTCAACCAAATAGGATAGTGTACAATTTTATTTGTTGGCTAGTTCCTAGCCCAAACCCCCACCTTAGGTTCCAGTTTCCTGAACCCTACCTAGCACGACCAAACACCATGGCCTAGCAACCCATTAACAAGCTACCCAAGTTCTTCCTTACATTTGGTATAATAATTCATTCCCTCACTCGCCTCAATGATCAGATTCTAGGAATCATCCCTCTCTACTAAAGGAGATTGAGATGCATCATTTTCTTTGAATTCCATCTTAGTAGTCTTGCCTTGGCAAGGGGAGAGGCTAGCAGGCTATTAATCCTCTAGAAAGGCGTGCCCGTTCTCAACGTATCGAGAATACTACTGACTTCAGTCAGAGGAGTCAGGTCTCTTGAGAGCTACCCAGGCCTATGGCTTATGATCACGAAGCATAAGCCCAATCTATGTCCAACAAGGACCAGTCACAGAACAAACCAAATCATTATTACAAGATTAGCCAGAATTGTCAAGCCACACCAATGCTCCCACTATGAGCAACACTCCCTATAGGAGCGCAGTCCTCGGGTGTGCCCTCTCAATCCTCTGTCGGATGAGATCTCAACCAATATGGGCACCTAGTGTGCCTCTTGCTCGAGTACCTTAACATCAAGTCGGATTCGGATACATCCAAGTACCAAACACTAGTGACAGCCCCAAGGCTTTGTCATCGAACCTAGGATCCTTTCTTGTTCCGAGGCAGATCTCCTTGGTAGCATCTTCCTACCGCAACAGCTCGGGTCTTCTACCCAAGCAGTGAACCCATGGTTCACCAAGTCTAAGGGTACAGCCTTACGAGCTCACCTAGTTGACTTACCATCTCTTTGATTTCATTTGAGTTCCGTGCCCAGAACGCAGTTCTAAGGACCTAGTGGATCTCCTAGGGTCTTACTCAAGACATTAAGATCCAAGCATGTCCTCTTATTAGACTCGAATCGAGTCATAGATGTCATCTCGTGAGATTCAAGCCATTACTTGGTTAATTCAGATTGCTTTTAATGTGTTTACGGAGCTTCATGCTCAAATTATAGGTGTACCTACACACACCCATACATGTGCTTCACCCCTCTAGGACCTAATTACATTTTTCCCATTCATCCCTATCCATTGGGGTACCTGCTAGACTCCCAATTAGGTTCTAACATTACATGAGATTTCTGATATTAGAATCACACAGTCTGAAGACAATTATTACATTCAACAAACTATCAAACATCAGGGACATGCTCCCTATCCTTAGTACACTCAAACAGCATTAATTTATTATCAGGTAATCCTGACCTATCACTAGGTCAAGATGCTTATCCAAACCAAGACTGCAAAACCCACCTTTTGTACCCGAAACCCAGGTTTTGCACAACCAAGATCCTCTGTAATCAAGACCACCAGCACACACGTGTCTGTAATACGAACCCAAGAGAACCCTAATCTCAAAGTTCGTACTGCAACCCTCAACCAAGTTAAGCCAATTTTATCCTTCTTTAGAGTTCAATGATGAAGAACGAGTACACCAGTACCGGTCCTACCCTTAGGTCTGTGGAGTATCGGTACTGTGCACCCACAGCACAACCTCCCACAGGCCGGCCAGTACCAATCCTAGACCCTAGTACCGGCACTGGGCAACCCCAATACAATTTCCAACCCCAACTAGTACTGGTACCGAACGCCAATGTTGGTACCAGGCACCAACCGCACCTCTTTCCAAATGATCCAGCCCGTACCAATACTAAGCATCAATACCAGTACCAGGCACCCCCTGTCATGGCTACCGAACCCATCCAGTATCGGTACAGGTCACGAATACCGATACTAGGTGCCATCAGTACCTAACTTAAGTTCCATCTCTAACTTTTGCTAAGCTAGCTAGTACCATCACAGGTTACCAATATCGGTACTAGGAGTCTCTAGCATCAAGTTCCAAACCTTAAATCCCCCATTCAACTCCTCATATTTTATTATTACCAAGGTTCTTGATAGAACCCACACTCTATTATCTCAGAGTTAAGTTATTTCGCCAATTAGGGTTTCTATACCCTTTCCACGTTTCATATTAAACCTTGTTTATTATCACGCATCTGGCCTCGCGGATATCCTAACAACATGGCCTCATGCATCATACCTACGTTCACTCCATTTCTCATCAGGATTAATCATCGTAAGTCCCAATTATGCCCAAAATCCAAGTTGCTAACATTAAATGCTAACATGGATTAATACCTTCCATTCCTAGCACTAGACAAGGATTTAGATAATCATTTTAAGTTTCCGACCCACATGGGGAAATTCCACACACAGCAAGACCACATGTATCTTATCGGACATCCAGCACAAGTGTCGGACGTCCAAAAATGCATCATAGGACGTTTGATACACAACCCGGACGTTCGAAGATAAAATACCCAGGAGACCCATCCCAAGCCAACAGTATTGGACGTCCAGAGACTAGTTTGGACATTTAACTATAAGAATAGACGTCCAACAATGGCGTCACACCAAAAGCCACAGACAGCGACAAACGACTGTCTGATTCCTTGGCTAAACGTCCAAACGAGCACATTGGACGTCCTAATGCAATGTCGGACATCCAAATGTTGAGGGCTTACTCCCTAGAACTGCAATTGAGTTGCAAGGACATCTAACCAGGAGATCAGATGTCAGGAATAAGGCTATCAGATGTCTAATGAATTTGTCAGATGTCTAATAACCCCCAAAACCAAATCCTAGGTTCCAACCAGTACCTATACTGGGCACCAGCAGTTATTTATCTTTTAGCCCAACCAGTACCAATACTGGGCACAACCGACCTGTACCAACATAACCCAACCAGTAAGGGTACTAAACACCAGTACCGATACTGGGCAGCCCAGTTCACCAGCTAAAGTCATCCAGTACCAATACTGGTGATCAGTACCTGTACTAGATGCTTTCAGTTCCCATTTCAATGCGTTACATTGTGGTGCTAGGTCAACTAGTACCAATACTGGTACTGAGTACTTCCCGCACCCAATTCACGACCAGTACCGATACTAAGTGCTTCCCGCACCCAGTTCAACATATCAAAACACCCAGTTAACCCTAATCCAAACCACCATTTATGTTTACAACTTGGAATCGATGGTAAACACGTAAAATGACATGAATTTATAGACCTCAATATCAATTTCAACCCATAATGGAAGCCCTCCATTTGACACTCCCAAGATTTAACCCATAACTAGGGCATAACCCAACCATTATCACAAGCAACATGGAAGTTTTAACCAAAACAACCCTGTTTAGCTACTTCTAGTCGTGAGAATAAGAGGATGAAACAAGAGAATAAACCCTACCTTAGTTGGAGTTCCTTTTTCTTCTCCTATCGTAGCAGCAACATCAACAGCAGCAATGGTAGCTGCTACAACAGAAGCACCACCTCCTTTCCTCTCTTCTCCTTTCTTTTACACAGCAGCAACCGCAACATCAACAGCTTCAACAACAGTTGTAGCAGTAGCAACTCTCCTCTTCCTTCCCTTCTCGTAGCAGCAGCAACGACAACTGATAGGGAGGAGGGGGATGAGGGAGCACCGACTGAGGAGAGGGAATCGACTGAGGGGGAGAAGGGAGAAGGAAATAAATGGGATTTTCTCTTTTTTTTAAAAAATCTCTCTTAAATAAGGGTTGGATATTTTGCATCCAAGCCCTTCAGCTTCTTACATGAGCCTTAAAAAAGGCCTCCAAACATGTTTTCCTCGCAAATGATCCCCTCAACTTGTCATTTATTAACATTTTGTTAATGACTTAAGGGATTTGTTTAATTCTAAAGCTAATCATCACTAAATTAGGGTTCCTTGAACCCTTGATCTCACATTAAGCAACAAATTAAGGTTTTTAATTACTCTATTAAGAGTATTACAAATTCAGGACGTTACATAAATAGTTATTCCCCGAATAGGGAATGAGATTATGTATTACACCACAGCAAAGAAGATGTGGGATTCCTTGCCTGACACTCAAATGCCTAGAACTTCGCACGGGTGTTTTACGTCATTTATAACCTCTTCTACTTGCGTCAGGAAGCACACGCTGCCACAGTACTACTCCCTCATGAAGGGAATGCTGGAGAGGCATCACTTCTATATGCCAGGGTATGCCTGTGAGTCCTGACGGAGTTTTAAAAGACAGTTGGTAGTCTCCCTTTTCTTGGCAGGTCTCAAACCTGAGTACGCTGCAGCCAGAGATCAAATTCTCACCACTCCTGAGCTTCCTACCCTGGAGGAAGTTATAGCAGACTCAGTAGAGTAGCCATGCGCACTCTTGCTCTTGACTCTGATGCTCAGACGTCCACACTGGCAGCGATCCCTGGACATGGCAGGGGTGCTCCCTCTCCTACACAAGGTCATGTACGCGAACACTCTTCTGATACAAGCACTAGGACTGCATGCACCTACTGCGGCAAACTGGACCACTTTGAGGCTATATGCTGGCAGAAGCATGGTAGGCCACCTGTGGCCAATCAGGCAGTTGAGATTACAGATAGAGTTCTCCTCAGTCATGATGTTAGTTATCTGAGCATAGAGATTGAGACCTTGCGACAGCAAATCGCTCAATTGACTCAGACATCTTCTCAGTCTCCAGACACTGCAGCTATTGCCATCTCTTCTAAGGCACCTACGACTGGCATATCGTCACTCTTATCATCTGGTGATTGGTTGATTGATTCTGGTGCATCACAGCACCGATGTGGCGACAAGGGTTCGTTCTCTCAATTAGCGCCAGTTACCCCAGCTAGGACTGTACAGGTGATAGATGGGAGACATTCGCCACTTATTAGCAAGGGAGATATGTCATTATCTCCTACTTTGAGACCAACAGATGTCTTTTATGTGCCTAATTTTCCTTTAAGCTCATTGTCTGTTAGCACGATTACTAGAAACCTAAACTGCCGAGCTATTTTTGATGCGTCTTCTTGTGTTGTGCAGGACAAGTTCACAGGGAAAACGATTGGTGGAGGGCGTGAGGAACGGTGGGTGTACCATCTAAGCCGCAGTGTTGTTACTGCTTCTACTACCCAGTGCCTTACTTTTACTGAATCTCATTTCCAGTGGCATCACCGCCTTAGCCACTTGCTTATTAATCACCTTAAACGTGTTTTGCCTCATATACCCTCCCCTAATACTCTCACCTATGATGCTGCTTAGCTGGGCAAGCACGACAATGCCAATTTTTTCAATTCTACTTCAGTTTCATCTGTTGCAACTTTTGATTTGATTCATATGGATGTTTGGGGTCCCAGTCGTAGTCGTGATCAATGTAGGAATAGATATCTTGTTTTAGTTGATTTTTCCCGTATTTTCTAGATGTCTCTTATGAAGCATAAGTCCAATATAGGACAAATCATTGAGCATTTTATTAAAAAAATAAAAACTCAACATTCTTATTTGGTGAAGCGTTTTCTATCTGATAATGCATTTAAGTTTAGTACTACGGATTTACACACTTTCTTTTCTAATTGTGGCATTATCCATGAGACCACGAGCCCTCATACCTCTCAGCAAAATGGTGTTGCTGAGAGGAAACATCGTCATATTCTTGATGTTGTTCGTACTTTGATGGTTCATCATTCGGTCCCTTTCTTCTATTAGGGTGACATTTTGACCACATGTTTCTTGATCAATAAGATGGCTAATGCTACTTTACATGAATGGATTCCGTTGCAGGTTATGTATCCTAATCGAGTCCTTTTTCACGTCACCCCTCAGATATTTGGCTGTGTTGCCTTTGTCCACCTGTTGGGACCGAGTCGGGATAAACTAACACCGAGAGCAGTTAAGTGCATTTTCCTTGGGTATACTCGAACGCAAAAAGGATGTCAGTATTTTGATCCGATTACTTCTCGGTATTTTGTTTCTGAGGATGTATCTTTCATGAGATGATACCCTTCTTTTTACGTTCGCTGCTGAGATGTCTCCTGAGGGTGACATGGCGCCTATGCATTTACCCCCATTCGCTTTAGTAGTTTTCCCAAGGTTACTGTCCCTACTACGTCACCACCACCACCTCTTGCTACGCATTCATTTCATCGTCTGGCTAAGCCACTTCAGACATATGTCTGCCCCCATACTACCTATCAGGGACACCCACCTTCACTGTCACTATCAACTTCTGAGGGGAATTCTTTAGACACTGACGCATGTTTGTCATGTGATAACCACAGAGACAGGATAGATGATGTGGCAAGTAATGATCTTGATCATCTGATAACAATTCGGAAGCGACACGAACCTACACTACTTACCCTGGGTTTGCTACTGATGGCTTAGCCCCTGGGTTTGCTGGATTCACTCAAGCATTAACTGCTACTCATCGTGAGGTCATGCTTGATCCAAAATGACAGGTAGCAATGAAGGGTGAGATGGTCGCTCTTAGAGGACGTGGAACCTAGGAGCTCACTCCATTTCCTAGTGGTGCTACACTTGGTTGTCGATGAGTATTCACTGTGAAGTTCAACACAGATGGCGGTGTAGCAAGATACAAAGCATGCCTCGTGGCAAACAGGTTCACCCAAATCTATAGGGTGGACTTCTTTGACACATTCTCACCAGTTGCCAAACTTCCTACTGTACAAGGTTGAAGTGGCAGTTCAGTTAGATTGGCCTTTGCATCAGTTGGATGTGAAGAATGACTTCCTCTATAGTAATCTTCAAAAAGAAGTCTACATGCAGCAGCCTCCTGACTTTAAGGCTCAAGGGGAGTGTCTATGCCGACTACAGAAGGTCATTTATGGCCTTAAGCAGAGCCCCAGAATCTGATTTCAAAGGTTGTCACAGGTTGTTGAGGCAGCTGGATTCAGGAGATCGACAGTCGATTTTTCTATTTGTTAGGACTGAACGAGGTACTGTGGTATTCCTTGTTTATGTTGATAACCTTATTGTCACAAAGGATGATGAGTAGGGTGTTGCTGAGATTAAGCGCATCCTAGCAAAATAGTTTTCATGAAGGATTTGAAAGCTCTGCGGTATGTTCTGGGTGTTGAGGTTGCTCATAGTAATAAGGCCGTGATCTTGTCCCAGAGGAAGTATGTATTGGACATCTTGCATGAGGTTGGTATGCTTGAGGTCAAGGAGATCAATATTCCTATGGACCCCAAAATGCCACTCTATGAAGAGGATACACAATTGGTGGACAACAGACAATACAGGCAACTTATGGCCAAGTTTACCTCACTATCACGAGGCCAGATATCCCCTTTATAATGGGAAAATTGAGCCAGTTCATGGCCAAGCCAACACGTTAACAGTGGAATGCAACATTAATAGTGCTTAGATACATTAAAATGACTCCTTAGAAGGGTCTCCTCTTCTCCAAGGGGTCTTCTATGATCTTAGTTGGCTATTCTGACACGGACTACGTCAAATGTCACGTGAACTGCAAGTCTACTACTGGGTTTTACATCTTTTTTGCAGGGAGTTTGATTACTTGAAAAAGCAAGAAACATGGCACAGTTGTGAGATCCAGTGCCAAGTCTGAGTACAGAGCCATAGCTTAAACGACTGCAAAGATGATGTGAATTAAGTCTCTACTTACTGACTTGCAAATACAGTTTTCTAACCCAATGGAGATGAGATGTGATAACAAGGCAGCCACCTTCATTGCCAACAACCCAGCATTACATGAGAGGACTAAACATGTTGAAGTTGATTGTCACTATACCAGGGACATTATGCAGAAGGGGTTGCAATCTACCACACCTGTCAAATCTGAGGAGCAGATTGTTGATATTTTCACCAAACCCCTAACCAGATCTTTATTTAATTCATGTGTATCCAAGCTAAGCATGATAAATATCTATGCTCCAACTTGAGAGGGAATATTAGCATATGTTTTTTATGTCATTTCTCTACTGTACAATTATGGGGTTTACTCCTCAAGGAGCATCTATGTACTTTTACCCTTTTTTGTCTCTCTCTATATAAGAGAGCCCTAGGATTTCAATAACAGAGACATCATTTAGAAGGGGTTGCAATATACCACACCAGTCAGATCTGAGGAGCAGATTGTCGATATTTTCACCAAGTCCCTAACCAGATCTTTACTTGATTCATATATATCCAAGCTGAGTATGATAAATATCTATGTTTCAGTATAGGACGAGTGTTAGCATATGTTTTTTATTTCATTTCTCTATTATACGGTTATGGAGTTTGCTCCTCAAGGAACATCTTTGTACTTTCACCATTTTTTATCTCTCTATAGATAAGAGAGTCCTATGATTTCAATAACGAGTTAAATCATTTCAACTAATTTCAAATAGTACTTGAAGTGTATCAATTTTACATGTTAAAGTGTCTTATGATTTTTCTGAAAGGGAAATGTGTCTTACGGTTTTGTAACTCCTGACTATAATTTTATCAAGCTCATGTTAATTAATAGTACCGAATGTGAATATTAAAAAAATACAACACTGGTATATTCTCCGACTGCTCTCCCATTACAATGCACTCCTTCGTGATTTCCATGACTTGTAGATTTTTGCAATCTCAGTTGCTTCCATTTTCCAACAAAATTGCCAAGTCATTGTTCAGTACAATAAGCTTATATGAGACAACAGATTGCTTGTTGGTAGATTGATCTGATTAATCAAGTTTGCACATGGATCAAAAAACCATAAAAGAACTCGGAACAGCTGCTAAAACTATGAGGTCAAAGCAACTTATCAATGGGAAAGAAGTGCTTAGAGCCTGTAAGTTCGTGCCATCACAGAGTCACCCTAGATACCTCACAAGCACTGAGAGCTAAATATAAAACCATCATCAAACCTGGTACAGCTGCTGAGGTGGGGGCTGATTTGGAAGAGGTGGTTGGCCCTGCGGGAAAGAAGTCGACGGACCTGACCCAGGCTGGATAATTTCCAGAAAATTATTAAGATTGCATGTAAGTATAATTACAGCAATCAAAATAGCATATGTTCTCGATTCAGAAATCTTACTTGGAACATTGGTTGTGATAGAAGCTGTGGAGCTGTACTTGATGGCTGAAAGCCCAGGTTTTGAGGAGCCCGTGAATGAAGTTGATGTGGAAATGGTTGGAGAGAAGGAGGCCTAGGATTTGATAGCATAGGTGCTTGAAGTGGCTGATGGATAATTTTACTGGATTGAATAGAGGGATGCATCTGGCTGGAAGGTATTGGAACATGTGACTGAAAAGGGGGCTGTTGCAATGCAGTAGGTGCCGGTGGTGGCAAGTTATGAATCTGTGAACTCTGTCCAAGTGAAATTGGTGGCATCTGAGCATTTAAAGGGCCCTTGGCCGGCTGAGAAGATGGTATGGTAGTAGATGGAATCGCCTGGGACTGAAAAGTCAAAGGTGGTGGGACAGATGCAGGCAGGTGGAATTGCTGCTTGACGGGAAGCTGTGGTTGGGTAGCTCTAGCTTCAGCATGCATTCCAGGATCTACATGCATGGGCTGTGGAGGTGGAATATTTGGTTTTTGGCCTGGCTGTCCTGATGGCTGAGGCTGCTGTGACAATGTTTGCTGGATGCTTGGCATCTAAAAAAGATGGACCAGTTACATCCTTCTTCTTTTTTCTCCTTTTGAAAGTGATTATGTTCTAAATAATGACTATCAGAAAAAGCCTAAAACTCAGATTCAGCATCAAGAGTAATACCTTTTTTGGAGGCCGAACCATTCCCAACATGATTTGAGCCTACAAATGACAAGGTAACCATAAATAAGCACATAGCGAATTTCAAATTCCCTAAATTCAGCCTTTTTCAAAATTATCAATTTATAAGAAGCTTATAAATGCATAACAAAGTCCATAGTAATAGGGTATAGTTAACACTTTACCAATAGTTTTTTACCAGTAGCATATATAACCATACTACATTTTGCCCTTTTGATTGAGAATGTAACTTGGCTAGTGTTGTTCAAGAACACGTCATCAGAATCATCAGAAGTAATTTCCAGCATAAAACATGAATACCATCTCATTAAGCATGCAACATGATATTTATAGTCTGCATCCAGGACACGCAGACCCCCCACCCTTTTCTGGAAGCCAGCAAGTGAAAAGCAAAACAACATATTGTCCTTTGAAAAATAAAAGGGTTGCTAAAGACTACAGTGGTTATTGAGATCATATTTTATTTAGTTTTCATCTTCACATGGTTAAATTATTTAACTAGCATTGTTTAAAGAAACAAATACGCATTGAATAACCTTGTAGGTACCAAAGGTATAACACGGGCACGCATAAACAGTCTTGTATAAAGCCAAATTATCCAAGATTGTGAAATAGAGATGGGGACTTGAACCTAAGCAAATTAATCAAGATTGTGAATCACAATATCTCTGGGTTATAAGATTTCCTTTTCGCACCATCACGGGCCAAAAGAAATAGCACTTATATTTTTGCCACCAACACCTCCCCCCCCCCCCCGCATTTGGGCTTGATCGTAATAGATGAGGACATGCAATTGCAAATTATAACTCCGAATACCCACAAAAATGATAATGATGCAAGGCAAAGGCAACAATGAGTACAAAGGAGGAGCCACCTGACAAGGCCAATTGGAACTTGTAAGTTGTAATAGGGTTTCATTCACCTCAAGGATCTATGCTTGGACTCAAATTGGAACCCTTAACTTAGCAAGAAGCAAGCTTTTGGAGTCTAATGTGATGCATGGAAAAGCTATAGGCCAATGGCACCATCTTATCCACTCACATGGGCAATCCACTACGTTTGGCCCCTAGCTTTCCACCGAGCTTCGAGATCATCCCAAGGCTGCTTTCCCTCGCTTCCTCTCACCTTCAAACCCAAAAACATTCAGACTCTCAATCTGATGAAAAATGGAGAGGAGGTATGCTGCTACTTGAGAAGTGATAACCATAATGACATGGAGGGTGGATATACATCAGCAAGGATTACAAAGCTAAAACCACAAGAATATACAGTGGTATAGTCATAAAAAGCTAATTCATTTGAATCAATGCTTCTTTTTAGGCCTCTATAAT
The DNA here is from genome assembly GCA_037157565.1 of Thalassia testudinum. Lineage (NCBI taxonomy): Eukaryota > Viridiplantae > Streptophyta > Magnoliopsida > Alismatales > Hydrocharitaceae > Thalassia > Thalassia testudinum. The sequence continues at coordinate 192,625,809 of JAZHRO010000036.1, forward strand.
GTGAAACGCATAACTCATATAGAAGCACACATCACCTTGGAAGGTAAATATCTTCGAGTGGCTTTGGCGCAAAGGATAAATATTAACCAAAGACTTATTTGGTGGGTGGTCAAATGCAAATACTTTACCGAGTTTCTTCTATAGTAGTGCGAGAAGGACCTTAATCATCCTTCTTCCCTTGCACATTCCCCAGAAGAACATATACATGATGAAGTTGGACTGGACCTAGCAAGAAGAAAAATTGCAGGCTGCTAGGTGACAGTAAGAGCATCTCTAAGTGGAAAATATTTCTGCAATTATAACATATGGAGGCTGTTAAGTATCCTAAGGTAAATAAACATCCTATCTTACCAAATCCCATAACACAAATTTTTTAGTTGATCGTACCATCGTTTAGTGAAGCAAAAGTAAAAGTTTGGGGGGGATCTAGAAGATGAAGAGTGCAAGAGAGGGAGCGGGAAGGAGTGAGAGAGGGAGGGAGAGGAGGCAAGGCCAGACAGAGGGAGGTCTCCTGTGAGGGAGAGGGGGGTGGTGTACCTCCTCAGCAGCGGAGGGGCTCGGGAGATGGCTGGAGGGAGGTCTCCCGGAGGAGAGGGCGGCGGGTTTCCGGTGCAAGGCTGGTCAAGGGGAAGGTCAAGGCAATGGCGGAGTTGTGTAGGGTGGCATCTCGGTGGATGGCGGTTGGCGACCGATGTTTCAAATGACTGGGGACAGGGCAGTGGGCAAGGGCGTGCTGGGAACCCATGAGGTGCTGGGGTTGCAGTGGCTTTGGCCATCGTCAGGGGCAGTGCCGGAGACCGGTGGTCCGAGGTAGGGTGCAATCCTCGGGGGGGGGGGGGGGGGGGGCCTGAACCTGCCGCCGCCATCAGTGCAAGTCCCTCTGGCGAAGGTGGAGGCACCATGGTCGCTTGACACGAGCACACTCCGAGATCTGGTGGAGGGTGGACTAGTTAGGGAGCGGTCCACGGGCCTCCTGTGACCCTCAGAGGTCGAGGAGGTGCTAGGTGTGAGGACGGCAATGGAGTCTGCAGCAAGGGTCACTTCAGTTGGTATGGGGCGAGTCTTGGTGACAAGACTTCCTCCGACGGCGGTGATGCGGCTGTGCTACACAACATCGAGGCTAAGGTCGAGGTCGGTGTATTGGAGGAGAACTTCCGTGCACGACGATGCTAGGATGGAGAGGAAACCAAGGCAGGTACCGATGAAGCTGAGGTTGGAGGGGGTTCCATTTGGCTCAGGACAGTAGGAACCGTTCTTCGGCGGTGATGGGGGGCAGGGCTTCCATCCGGGCCGCTTAAGGCGAAGGTCGAGCTGAAGGTGGGGGAGACGCCGAGGGAGAAGATCCTCCTCCATCTTGGAGGTCACATGTGGGCGGTCTCGTGCGCTCGGACGAGGTTTTTCGAGCCCGGGGCTAGCCCTTCTTTCACAAAAGTAACCGGAGGAGCTGCGAAGGAAGGCAGCGGAGCAGTAGAGCCACCACCCCCTAGGGCTAGGGTTTCGGTCGTAGACCGCAGCGACCGTGACCCGAAGAGCCGAGACGGTGACGTGGATGCGATTGCATTGATTGCAGCGCACGATCCGGGGCAATCGTGCATTCAATGCATGAGATCCTTTCGGCAAGCAATGCGAGAGATGACTTCCTTTCGAAGCCTCTGAAGCAAAACAATCCGAGGCTCGCTCTTATAGCGCGAGAGTCGGATCTGCTCCGAATCCGAATGTGGACACCCGTTCGGGTGGTGCAGGCCCGGGTCTGGTAAGAAATGAAGAGGAGGCCTCTCCAACAAGGCCCTCCCCAAAGACGGTTGCGGAGACCTCTGCTACAATGTCGTCGGGCACCACTGATGGAGGAGAGGATGGTTGCCAGAGGAGGGGCGACGAAGGGAGGATGGAGGGGAGGTTCTGGAGCGATGTGGGTGACCCACGTCAGGTGGAGGAAGAGGAGGCAATCTTGGGGGAGGAGGCACCGCTAGGAGCACCGCCTGGAGCAAATGGCAAGGAGGCATCATCACGAGAGCACGCTGTCAGAGTACCTCTGACAGAGTGGAGGCCAAGGTTGGTGGAAGGGGGTCAGGGCGATGCCCTCAAGTATAGACAGAAGTGTAGTTATCGTGGGTCCGATCGAAGAAGAGTGGTGGTGGATGCTCGTAGCGTCAGCGCACGAGCCTCAGAAGAGGCAACTCTGAACATTAAGGATGACGAGGTCATCATCACAGCGGAAGCCTGTGGCTTTCGCCTAAAGACGGGGGAGCCATCCATCGTTCCCTCATGAATAGAGTTCTCACATGGAATGTGCGGGGTCTTAACGACCCATCAAGGAGGTGGATCCTAGGGCAATACAAGCAGTGAAAGGTGGACGTGGTGCTTTTGCAAAAATCGAAGCTGACCGATTGCAACGCTAGAATGTGGAGGGATATTGGTGGCTCGTGGATGGAGGGTTTCCATTGTGTTAGAGCATCTAGCAGATCTGGGGGTCAGATCTTCGAGTGGCGGGAAGATGTTTTTGCCTTAGAGGATTTCTTTGAAGACGAACATGTTATCTCAACGAAGCTATTGCGAAGGATGGGCGAGACCAGGGTGGTGATCACAGGGGTCTATGGACCGACAGACACTTAGGCCAGAGGGTGATGTGGGAGGAGCTCACTTTGATAGCAGTGGGTTGCCAAGGATGTCCTTGGCTAATTGGGGGAGACTTCAATGTGACTTTGCAGTTGAAAGATAGGCCCAGGGGGTGAGGGAGGCAGGACCCTGGCTCAGATGAGTTTGTTGACTTTGTGGCCACCCATGGCCTTATTGATCTATGCCCATCCGCATGTGCTTACACATGGAGGAACAACAATGGACAAATGTCCAGGATTGATAGATTCCTGGCCAATGTGGAGATGGCGGAGACTTTCCCGGTGGCGGAAGTGGTCCCGATGGAGAGGCCATTTTCAGATCATACCCCCTGGTATGGCAGCCAAATGAGTGATCTCATTTTGGCACATATTTCAAATTTGATAGATCGTGGCTACTCGAGGAAGGGTTTTGGGAAATGGTGGAGAGATGGAGGTCCTTTGGGGTGGAAGGTTCAGCTACAGTTCGATTAGCGAGAAAGTTGTCTTTGTTACGGGATCACCTTAGAAAATACAGAAAAGAGATCATAGCATCCAGGAGGGAAAGAAAGGAGAAGGCGTTGCAAACAATCACCAGGATAGACAAACTAGAAGATCAGGCACCTGTTTCAACCAAGGGCAGAGAGACGATGATGAAGATGTCACGGGTGGTGCAGGAAGAGGACAGAAAAATCGAGATAGAATGGAAGACGAGATCGCGCCAGAAGTGGCTCAGGGAAGGGGACTCAAACACCAGATTCTTCCACCAAATGTCGACCAAGAAGAGGAGAAACTGGATAGAGAGACTGGTGATTCACGGGGAGGAGTTTGTAGGTAGGGAGGAGGTGGGGAGGGCTGCGGCGGATTTCTTTAGAAATTTCACAAGCAGGCGCAGCATAAGTGTTTGGAGCTGGAGAGGGGAGGATACCCATCAGGTCTCAGAGACCCAGGTAGGACTCATAGCCAGTTTCTCGGCAGACGAGGTGAGGAGGGCGGTATGGGGACTGAATGCAGATGGATGTCCTGGGCCGGACAGCTTCCTAATTCTCTTTTTTAGAGAATTCTGGTCGCTGGTAGAGACAGATGTGATGGAGATGATGGAGGAGTTCTCATAAGAGAATAGGGGCTTTGACTGGCTAAATAAGCTCTACATGTTCCCGTTGCCTAAGAAGGATGGAGTAGAGGAGATCCAAGATTTTCGCACGATTGCGCTCTTGAATGCTGCCTATCTTATAGTGGCCAAGGTGTTGGCAAATAGGCTTAGAGATGTTATCGGGGACCTGATATCACTTGTTCAGACGGCTTTCATACCAAGCAGGGGCATTCTGGATGGCTTTGTTTATGCTATGGAGGTGCTGGCGGCTTGGAAGAGGGAGAAAAAATAGGCATTTCTGTGGAAAGTAGACTTCATCAAGGAGGCTTCCCCTCGAGATGGATTGAGTGGATAAAGAGATGCGTGACAACCACTTCCTTCTCGGTCTTGATCAATGGAAACCTAGCGGGAGGTTGGGTGCAACCTAGGAGAGGTGTCAGGCAGGGGTGCCCTTTGGCTCCCATGTTGTTTGTACTGGCAGCGGACGCATTGGCGAGGGCGACACACAAAGCGTGTGATAGAAGTTTGATAACTGGTTTCAGGCTGGAGAGAGTAACCAGATCGCGATTCTGCAATATGCAAATGATACCCTTTTTCTGATTGAAGGAGGGAGGATGGAGGCTAGGAGAATGAAGATCATGCTGGAGCTTTTTAGGGCGACGTCTGGCCTGCAGATTAATTATCAGAAATCAACTTTTTTCCCCATGAACATGGAGGGTGAGGAGGTGGAGATGGTGGGTGAGGCACTTGCGACAGAGGTGGGATCCTTTCCGCTAGTCTATCTGGGCCTTCCTCTGTCAGACAGAAGGCTTAGGCTTGGTGAGTGGCTTCCTCTGTTGGAGAGGATGGAGAAGAGGTTAGCAGGCTGGTTAGCGAGGTTGTTATCAAAGGGAGGAGGCTTGTCCTTGTGAAGGCAATTCTGGCATCCATTCCCTCCTATCTCCTGTCAGTGTTCAGAATGCCGAAGCAAATTGAGAAGAAGATTACTGGGTTGATGCGTGATTTTTTCTGATCCAATGTGGGAGCGACGAGGAGAGGGGCAAGGTTAGTGGCTTGGGAGGAGGTATGTAGGCCCATGCAAGAGGGGGGATTAAGGGTCAGGGATGTGGGGATGGTGAATGTCAGCCTCCTCGTGAAGTGGATCGTTAAACTCATGGGCCAGGAGCGTAGCATGTTTGGGGAGGTTATGAGAAATTGTTATGGTTCCTTTGTGTCCTGAGAGCCCTTGGAGGTTCCACCCTCAAGAGCTTCCTTCTTCCTTAGGGGGCTGGCGGCTGTAACGAGCAAGGTGTGCCCTTTCTTCACACCTATTTTAGGTGAGGGTGATGCTTTCAGATTCTGGATAAATGATTGGCAAGGAATTGGAAGGCCCATCAAGGACAGGTTCCCTCGTCTCTTCGAATGTGCGGCGACCCCAACGACCCTTGTGAGAGACTGTTGGTTTGGGACCTGGTGTCCTACCTTTCTGGGGGGGACTATCTGATCAGGAGATGTAGAGACTTTCAAACACGGTTGCAGGAGCTGGAAGGCTGAGAGCCAAAGGTGGGAGGAGACATCTACAGTTGGGATGAAGGTGAGTTTTTTGTGGCAAAGGTCTTCCGTAGGTTGAGTGGTAGCGAGGTGAACATGGACGTAGACCTTTGAAGGGGCTGCAGACTTATTTGGGAATCGGATTGTCCACTGAAGGTGAATATCTTTGCGTAGCTGGTGAGACGGGGTAGGATTATAACGAAAAAGTGGAGAGCGAGGTGGACTCATATAGAGGACATGAGTTATCCTCTTGGTGGTGAAGAGGACATTCAGCACCTTTTCTTCAGGTGTCCGTTGGTGGTGCAAGTGTGGCAGAAGATGGGGATCGACTGGATTGTTCATCGGGATAAGACTGCATTCTGGTCGTCCTTCCGGAGGGGGTGTGCTCGTGTGGGTCACAATCTTTTCAGATCCAAATGTGATCGAGCGAGAGTCGTAGCGATGTTGTAAGGTATGTGACTTGGCATGAATGGAGTGCTCTTTAGGGGAGAGAGACCCTATGTGGAGAATATTTTCTATTCCGTTATGTCCCAGGTGGAGTTTTGAAGGTCCAGAGTATGACCTTGTTGTAAAATATGTTCTTTTGATTTTTAGAATGTGAAAGTTTAATAACATTTTATAAGAAACTTGATTTTAAAGAATGTGAAAAAGATATCTTCAAGCTAGCTAAAGCAAGAGAACGAAAAGAAAATAGACCTTACACATGCAATCAAGAATGAAAAAGGAAGAATGCTTATAGCTATTGAGGATTTAAAGACAAGATAGAAAAGTTATTTTCACAAGTTTTTAATGAAAAACAAATGAATAATATCATCTTGGGAGAGTTATCCAATTCAAAAGATTACGTGAATTGGGTAAGCTATCGAATGACAAAAAAAAAAAGTAATGAATGCTTTGAAGATTATGAAAATTAGAAGGGTTGTTGGGCCTGATGATATTCCTATAAACATTTCGAGAATGATGAGAGAAGAGGGTACAACCTAGCTCACTAAATTATTTAATACTATTTGGAAAGACAAGAAGATGCTAGAGGAATGGAGGAAAAGTTTGTGATATCTTTATATAAGAACAAAGGAGATATAGAAATTTGTTCCAACTATAAAGGTATTAAATTGATTTGGGAGAAAATAATTAAAAGAAGGTTGGGCAAGTCTCTATAATAACTAAAAATCAATTTGATTTTATGCTAGGTCGGTCTACCATTGAAGCAATACATCTCCTAAGACATATGATGGAAATCTACAAAGCTAAAAAGAAGGATTTACATATAACTTTTATTGATTTGAAGAAATCCTATAACTCTGTCCCAAGAGATATCTTATGAAAATTTTTGAAGAAGAGACGAATACCGATCTATACATCAACCTCATAAAGGATATGCACTATGGAGTCGAAACTTATGTAAGGACTAAAGATGGATTGACAACCTCCTTTAATATCACCATTGGTCTGTATCAAGGATCAGCATTAAGCCCTTACCTCTTTACTTTGGTCATTGATGAGTTAACGAAGCATATTCAAGTTCAAGTGCCATGATGTATACTTTTTGCTAATGACACTGTGCTGGTTGATGAGAAAAGAGATGAAGTGAACAGAAAACTTGAACTTTGGAAAAGAATCCTGAAAGCTAAAGGCCTACGCCTAAGCAGGACAAAGACTAAGTATATGAAATGCAAGTTTGGTAGTAGAGGGAACAATGAAGTGATGAATGTAAAAATTGAAGAAGAGTGCATTTCAATGAAATATATTTTTAAGTAATTGGGATCAATTTTTCAACAAGATAGTGACTTTAATGAAAATGTTACACATAGAATTAATGCAGAGTGGTTGAAATGGAAAAGAGCATCGGGTGTTTTTTATTATAAGAAGATTCCTTTAAAAGTTAAAGAAAAGTAATATCGAACTGCTATAAGACCTACCATGCTATATGGTTCTGAATATTATGTGGTAAACTATAGGCATGTGCAAAAGATATCTATAGCAAAAATGAAGATGTTAAGATGGATGTGTGGTCATACAAAAAAGGACCGGATTTTCAATGACTTTATTCGTGAAAAGTTTAGGGTGGCACGAATAGAGGATAAAATGAGAGACGAGTTTAAGGTGGTTTTGACATTTGCAAAGAAAGCTACTAAATGCCCCAATCAGGAGATGCAAGGAATTGAAGGTTGAACCCGATAAGAGAAGACGAGGAAAAACAAAGAAGTGTTGGAAGAAAACTATTAAGTATGACATCTTTTACTTCAATTTAAGTCTAAAAATTACTCAAAATAGATCTGAATTGAGGCAAAGAATCCATATAACCAACCCTACTTAGTATGTAAAATAACAGGTAATGTTTTCTCTCCCATCAGGGGTGTGCGTCTTTTACGTTAATGTTTTTCAAATAAAATCAAGTACATAAATAAAGAAATAAAATGCATCTTTCTTTTTTTGAGAGGGAAAATAAAAGAATCATCCTAATTTTTATTGAAAAACATGAGTTGAAGAATGGCAAACAGATGTCTATACAATTGTAATCATGAACAATGTTTTCTCCTGTACTCCTATTTGTATACATTCACTTGCAATCTTTGGCTTAAATTTCTTTTTTTGAAAAATCTTCGGCTTATATTTGGTGTACCTTCCAGAAAAGTTTTTTTTTTCTATTAATAGAGTGTACATGTAGGTGTTCAAACAGGAATATGTTTACACTTGTGCTAATGATACAAGAATCTAAGGCCACACATGAACGGCATACAAGGCAGGGATTATCCCATCTCTTATGAGTCTCAAACAATAATATAATGTATTAACCAATGTTTGAAATTTCGCGATATATTGACTATATATCGCCGATATATCGGTATCAACGAGATTAGGTGGTAGCGATATCACCAAAGGCATTCTTTTCTTGGATATCGACAATATATCGCCAATATGGGGAGATATAATCGATGTATCAAGCGATATACCCGAGATATCGACGATACATTGGCAGGTTGGCTGTTGATGGCGGTAGCTTTCGGCGGGAAGGTTTGAAAATGGTTGGATGGAAGGTTTGAAGAGCTGAAAATGACGCTGGATTTGAATGCTAAAATGACACATGCGCGCACGTACAGCGATATATCCCTGATATAACACATATACATATCTTTTAGGCATCCTTTCATAATATATTATTCAAAAAAATGTTAACCTTTAAATTGTGATATTTTCTAATATTTTATCTTTCTGAGCGATTTCCGTAAAATTCACCGATATCAACGATATATCCTTTTTTAACTTGCCGATACGATATCAATATCGATATTTAAAACATTAATGTTAACTCTCTGCCACATCAACCATACAACATCAAGTATAAAAATTAAATTACAACTCTCTCATCGCTTTCTGTAGCACATCAACTCACACATAATACATCCAACCATTACTTTCTCCAATTCCTACCACATAATAACTAAAAACAACCTAACATCAGGTATAAAACAAATAAACAATGAATCTTAATTCTTTGCTTAAGTCACATCAAGTTGCCTCAACCAAGCACTTCCTTCAAGTTTGCTACTTAGAATTTATCTGGTCCCAAAGCAGAGTCTGAAAGAATGATGTCTTGCACTCTCTAGATCATCAGATTTCCTGCGATTGTGACACTACCTCCAATGAAAATAACACCACTATGATACTTTTTTCCAAATAAGTACAGGTATATCGGACAAAATAGGATGGTTAATGCCGAAGGGGGAAAACAAAGTGTTAATTTTTTGCTAGGGAAGGTTACACTTGGGAGTCTAAATTGGAATACACTTGCAAGCACAAAATCCCCTAACTAGCATTTAGTTACGGGAACTAAGATTGAGGAATCGTCGCGGGAATCATCTACAAAATGGAATTCAAAGTGGAATTAGGAACTTCTGGTGTCTGAATGTCACAAATGTCATTTCAACGAATTAGATGAATTTTTGTGACATCAGCGTATCACGGAATTCGACTTGCGAAACAAGGAATCGCGAGCCCGAATTTATCGAAACCCTAGAATTTAACGGAGCGGGGGCAATTTCACCTGGAAGAGGGACTTGGTAAGCGCGGGCCTCTCGATGAGGATCTGCCTCGCCTGCTGCTGGTTCTGCTCGATCAGTTTCTGTAGGTAACAAAACAAACACAACACATCAACAGATTAACACAACTCGATACACATCAGGAGGATCCTTCGGTGGACATATATCTCCGACGAGATCTCTAGGGAAAATAAATGGAAGAGGGGAGAGGGAGAATCGAACCTTCAACTCGGACATGATTTTGTACAGCTCGTTCCTGGACATGCCAGCGACGTGGGCGGCGAAGGCGCCGCCGTCTCCAGCCAGCGCGGGCTGCTTGGCAGCCATCGATCTCGATCTCTACGGTTCTCGTTACCTCCAACTTCGAAGCGGGGTGGTGAGGGGAAGAAGGGGAGGCGGGCGAGAGGAGGGAAAGGCGACTCCGCCTCTGGGTATATTTACACGGAATCTGGATAGGCAAAAGAGGCCTAACCGCGAAAGGATCCGTCACCAAGATCCAGATCCGAAAGATGTAAAATAGTTGGAATGATGGTTAAAGTTACACCCTTTATTTCATGAAATTTAAAAAATACATATATTTGATTGTAAAATTTATATATCTCATTTTTTTATTAAAAATAAAAAAAATTATGAATTTAATTTTTTATACGATCAAATTCACCTTTTTTTTTCTTATAAAAATAGAAAATATATATTCTTTTATTACAATTATTAGATATGTAAGAATGAAGATATCAAGAAATCACTTATATAAAATAGGATGTAAATTAAGACGTGAATCATTCATTGTTCTCAAAAAAAGGAGCATAGATCTCCTTTTAAAAGCCAACGAGAGGTGTGAAGAGGTGTAAAAGAGAGGGTAAAGATTGTTGTATGTGAATTTGGTTAGAAAAATCATCCATGGATCTCTTATTTTTCATTGATAAAAACTCTATATTAAAACCTCTCATTGGCATTTTAAAAAATCATGACATCAAATCCCATACTACTCACGTTTACCTTCTTAAAAAAATAATTTTACAAAAGCAAGATTACTATAAAATAAATTTAGAGTTATATTTATTTGATATGATCAAAGAGGGTTCACATTATACCAATAGTTAATAAATATAATTCACATCAAATTATATCTTCAAATATACAAAAGAACTTTACGAAAAACTCTAGATTGACACTATGTAAGTGCCAAAATAAAATCATCTCGATAAAATAGTTGAATAGAATATAGAATTGATACGAAACAAAGAATATAAAGCTTCTGTTAAGAGGACTTCCAATTAAAACCTAAACATTTGTGTTTAGTACATATTTGTGTGCCCACAGATCTAACTTTATTTCATGTAAAGATAATGCAAGTACTATAATGTGGTGTGATCCATCACTTCTAAACAAAAAAAATACATGTGTAAAATGAAAAATATAACGATGCAAAATCAAAATGCATGATTGCAATGACTTTGCACCAATGTAAAAGTAAAAAAAATCACATCCAGAACCATCTTATATCATTGCAAAACTACAAAAATCATCTTTATAACTATTTTGCACTGGTTGAAAACTACCAAAATCACATTCAAAACTATTTGCACTAATGCAAAATCACAAAAATCACATTCAAAGACATTTTTCACTAGTACAAGAATCACAAAATACACTTCATAACCATTTTGCATCGATGCATTATGATTTAAAATAAAAAATCACCCATATGCCTCATAAGATGATGGTAGTTTTTTTAAATAAAGTGAAAGAACTCATCACATAATAGAACTTACGTTAATTTTTTTAATTTCTTCACATTAAATAGCAGCTATACTATAAAAATCATATCTAACATTGCCAAATACATCACCTTTTATTCATTTAAACTTCAATTTTCGGATTGTCCAACACATGCAAACGCAAATAGCAATTTCGAAGCAACTTCCCTTAAGGTCGTTTGGAATGTCTAATCAAGGCCAATTGACGAAACAAAAATCATTTTATCCACTCCATCCAATAACTTTCTACGTGGTTAATTTTCTAGACCACGATATTGCATCGATAAGCAGAAACACCCAAATTTCAAATATCGAAGTGGTGCCACATGTACACCATTTCTTTGTCACCTTATGGATAACCAATGAGTGCAATATCGCATCCAAGATGATGAAAGAAGTTAAAGATGCATTCCTTTCATGCATTATGAACAATTCGATACATATAAACAACTCGGACATTTCACAGTTGAGTGTGTTATGAAGTCAAAATGTGTTTTCGTGCAACGAAATTGAACGTAACGCTTGAAAATCATATTAACCAAATGTGACCTACGTCTGTGGAAACAAGGGATAATCTTTGCTAAGAGCAAAACAACAAAAGAGGAAAAATAAAGAACTCCAAGGTACGTAAAATTGACATAAGAGATACCTTCATGTTAAACAAAATCGATTAGTAAGTATACAAAGACGAACAATAAGCCACTGTTCTTGGTGCCAATGGATTCCCTAAAGTAGCATTTTGCCCAACTTAAGATAATTCCGCTCTCAACTTTACAATACCAGTACACTACGGATAAGAAAACAGGTGGGAATGGCATGGTAGTGCTTAGGCTAAGAATTTCCATCTCTCGCTCCCTGATTCAAAGAAACCTTAGGCCACCACCTCCTCCTTTGATCGAGACCCCCGATCCACCCTGCGAGCCGATCGTGTATTTGCCTTCCCTTTCCACCATTGTTTCCATTCCCATCCTATATTTTCTGGGTAAAGGCTTCGTTCTTTCCATGATCATCTCTCGCCAAGGCCTCCATCATCACTTCCGCCCCCTCCTTGTGGCCCGATTTGCCCACCAACAGCCTCCAATCTTGTGCTCCTTTGGCATCGGCTACTCTTTACTCGACGGTGTACTTTGCTGCAGCCATTGTTGGTCACTTTGTTGCCTGTCACGACCTCCACTCCGGGTTCTCAGCCTCCAACCCCTATCCTTGCCGTAGCTTGCTCCTCTTGGTACACTGTACCCTGCTCATCCACCGCTTCCTTCTCAGTCCCTTTTTTTTTTTTTTTTGTATTTATTGTTGTATCTTCTTAAGCTCTGGGTGGAATGGTTGGTAAGGTTTTGCGTGACTAGGGTTGGTGATGGTCTAAGAGGAGGGCGTCCCCTGTCAATCAAGCAGTCAAGCAGGAGCTACACACCAAGCTCGTTGTATATGGACTGACTTTTATCGATTTGCACAGGTCACACCATCAACCCCCATAAAATCTATCGTTGGGACCATGCTTACCACTGAAGCTTCACGTGACATAATTCTTGCCAACTCATTTCAATTGCCAAGCATTCAAGTTCTTGTTAACACGGATTGAGTAGATAACCAAGAAATTTTCTTTACTGATGTTGTCACCCAAAGAAATAAATCACCTGTTTCTGATTGCCACCAGACATATTACAAGGACTCTCTCTTTTATTTATTTTGTTTTGTTTGTTTTGTTCTGAAGTGCACCTTCATTTCGTAAGTCTTCCCCCTCCCAATGAGATGTTTCGATTGTCTTCTCTCCCTTGGCTTTCGAGGCGACACTCCTTTGTTATCCTCTCCTTTCCAGAAACGAAGTATTTTACTTTCGAAAAGAAACTATGGATAAGAGTAAAAACAATCAAATACCACCATAACAAGAAATTAAACCGAACAATCACGTTCACGAATCCACAAACACACACCCTTTTTTGAAATGTAAAATCATAACTATGATAAACATGATTAAATCAAACGAAATCCTCTGTTCAGAATAATTCCCTACATAAAGAAATGAAACCGATTTGCAAACAATAAGTCTCAACAAGACATGAAACCTCAAATTTACAGAAGAAGGTGCAAGCCATTGATATAACGACAAATGCTAAGAAAATCATTTGAATGACGATGAGATATAGATTCAATGCAACAGCACAACCAAGTGCCATCATCGACGGAGAGATCTGCCCACACATAGTTGCAGAGGAATTGGCAGAAATATTAAACGTAAAAAAGATTCATACAATCGACTTGTGAAATTTAAGCGCCTACCACAAATGATACCACAAAAGCTAAACTACCAAAAGATTGCATTTGATTCGATTCAACAAAATATCAAAGCTAACAAAAAAACAAAGGCATCTAACACAGAAATCTCAAGGAGAAAACAGACGCTTACGTTCATAACAAAAGAGAATTCTCAACTTTGAGTAAGTCCAAAAGAAATATCTCAGATTATCGAAAAGCCTAGAAGATGAGAACTTATAAGACCAAAACTCATTGTCCATGTTCGTCGCCTATTCTTACAATCTTACTCTTCGTCTTCCTCGTCTCCATCCCCACCAGCTGCCTTCTTGGCAGCTGCCTTCATGTTCTTTCTCTTAACACGTCCAGGGCCACCACCTCCAAGAGGACTGGTCAGAGAGAAGTCAATGTGCTTCTGTGAGTCCACTCTAACCAAGAATGATGGGATGTTAACAACCTGCCTCCCAACCCTAAAAAAATTGAATGTCAGATCAATGCAATCTCCAATAGGACAGCCGATTATTTCTGCACTTGATTCAGAAAACAGAACAGATTTGAACAAGAACTTACTACAAGTTACTGGTTAATCATCGTTGCAAATATGGCTTTTAAATTCTTGACTCAGCTGACATAATTATCACCTGGGCTAAACTAAATGTCACTAAAAGATGGGTTGGATCAAAAATAAGACAGGAAAAAGAAAACAGAACTAATCTTGGGGTGATAGTTTATGTTGAGAGATTTTAGTACAAGGCCTGTCCTCTTCATGTAAGATACAAAACGATGGCTTTCTGTTCATGTAAGGAATAAACAAAAAAGGATTGCACAAAAGTGAGAGAGAATACAATTGCAACATCCTTGTGCGGGAGATGTTTCTCTGAGGATGAATGATGTTCTTCTCTATGAACACTGAATTCAATAGCTAAAATTGTAAAGAATACAAGTCCATCTGATCTTCTTGAGACTATCAATGAAAATCAAACCAACCCAGTCCAAGATTACCAGATATTTCAAACTAGCTTACCTGATATGGCGCTGCCTGATGAGCACACGAGCATGGTGAATTGACTTTGCCATCCCCGACTTGAAAACAAGAGTCTGAAGGCGGCGCTCCAAGAAGTTCTCCACCGTCAATGCAAGCACATAATCAAGCTTGTTCTGGCCCTCATCCAAAAGTCCATAGCGATGCATCCTCCGAAGAAGAGCCTCACCCTCAAAGATCCTTTTCTCATTTTTCTCATCAAGCTTGAGTAGCTCCTTTGCCGCATTACGGATGTGGCTCAAAGCATATTGAACCCTCCATAATTCCCTCTTGCAACGAAGCCCATACTCCCCAACAAGTTTCAGTTCCGCATCCAAACGCTCTTTCTCATAAGGACGGCGGGGCTTCTTGAAGGTTTTCCCATCTAATAATGGCACAATTCAATCATGACCATACTTCCAGCAAATGGGTCAACCGGTTACATAAATAGACATTCCCAAAACATTCAGAATACAACAATAAGTTATAATCCTCATCACCAACAAAAAAATGCATACTGCATATTGGTTTTTAATTGGAATAGTGCATAACAAAAATGAAAGCATTATCCAAATCATCAAAGATAAACCAAGCATCCCAGCCTCAAATTTCATTGGAATCAATATACATAAAAGTGAGAAGGCAATTAATATAATGGCAAAATATAAAAACTAGAGTAACATGAAAAGTGAGATTTCTACAATCAGTCCTTTGCAGAAACTGGAGGAAAATGACAAGCCAAAACTAAAAAAACAAAAAAGGCATGTAAACCATGTTGTCGTGCTCATAAAATTATTTAAACATATGGGAGCAAAAAGGATCATGGCACAAAACCACATCCGTTAACCCCAGGTAAATGCAAAGCAGGGATTCAATTTGGCAACCACTAGTGAGTGTACAAATGATCCTACCCACCAAACCATATCCAAGTAGGTAACAATGACAAAATATTGAAACTAGGGAAGAAAGCGACAGGCAGAATCACAAAAATCAACCAAAAAAACACAATCAAAGGCATTACAAAATGCATTTAACTAGGTCAAATTCTTGCTTTTTTTTTAGAAGATGCATTCTAATTCTTCAATGATGCGGTCATAATAAAATAAAATAAAATCAACAACATTGTATATACTTAAATGCAGAACCTTACTCATTGTAAGCCCCTCACTATAGGGCATCTGAAGGAAAAAACACAATGATGTAAAAATCGATTTATTCGGCCAAGTAATCCTAGTCACCCCCCACCCCACCGACTGAATAACCAATATACAGGTCCTATAGTCGGCCACACCGACTACTCGACCGAGTAGTCGGTGTAGTCAACCGATTAATAGGGCAATTTTTACATAGAGGTTACATGAAGTTAACCCCCAAAAATATTTAGAAATTTTTTTCTTAGGTAAAGTTAGGCCCACTCGTCCTCCCTACCCCCCCCCCCCCCCGCCACTCCCCCCGACACAGCACCCCCGCACCCTTTCATTCAATCTTCGAACCCCAGAAGAACCAATGGCAACGACACCCCCTCCTCGACCATCGCCCCTTCCTCTCCCTCTCCGATAGGTGATTGCAGGCGACGACGCAACGCCCTTCCTCCAACCACCGCCACTCCTCTCCCTCTTCGATCATCGCCTCCAACAACCCTCTTCGACACTACAACAGCCATCTCCTCCAACACCGTGACTAGGGATGTAAGTTTCGATAAACCCAACCCAACCCAAAAGGAATGGGTAAAACTCGACCCGAACCCGATCAAGTTCAGGTATGGGTTTTATCTAAAAAAATTCGACCGGATTTAGGTATGTGTATGGGTATGAATCTATACCCGATTACCCTACCCGAATACCCGAATGAAATCCTCATTTACCCGAGATACATATTAGTCCCACCCTAAGTCCTTCATTTCCCCAATCTTAATCTTCTTCATGATTTTTTCCATGATTTTGAAGGTTGGAAATGTTTCTGAAGCTTCCATTAAACATTTATTTTGGAGACGGAGATTTTTTGTTTGAAATGTACTTATATTTAGTCTTTCTTTGTATTTTCTGTATTTTTATTTTTTATGTATTCCCCTTTAAAGGCTCTTTTTGTAATAATTTTAGTGAAGATCAATAAAATTAGAGTAACCTAAGTTCCTATGTTGAGAGCTTGCTAAAAATAAACAATTTTGTGTTATAAATTTTTCCTTTTTGATTCTAATTTGACACAATTTGATTGCAATATCAATTTATAAATGAATACCCGATGGGTAAATGGGTACCTGATGGGTAGATGGGTATGAGTATGAATTTTTGTACCCGATGGGTAAATAAGTAGGGTATGGGTATGGATTTTGTAAATCGGTATGGGTATGGGTTCAGCCGAACCCAACCCAATCTTAACCCATTAGCATCCTTGACTGCGACAACATGTGGTGCTGAAGATGTTTTGCAACTAAGAAGAAGCAAAACACTTCATAAAAGCAAAGGAGCTTCTAGCTCAACACCACTTGACTTTGAAGAAGTTGGTTTTGAAGAAATAGATGAAGATGAAGAGGATGTTCCCTTGTTTTTGGATGAAAAAGATGAATATTGACTTTAAATGTTTACTTTAGATGTGTTTTCTATTATTTTGATGATTAGATCAAAGGAACTTGTAATTTTATTTTGAACTTGTGTTTTTTATTTGGAACTTGTGCTTTTATTTTGAACTAGAACTTTTGTTCCGTTGGAATTATTGTGAGCTTAAAACTTGTTTACTTTTATGCAATGATATTTTTTATTTCTTGATGTGTGTGTGTATATTTATTTATTTATTAACAAAATGCTTGACCGAATACTCCTTAACTACTTCCCTATATACCATATACTCCTTAATCAGTGACCTAGTCGACTGAATACCAACTACCAACTTTTATAACACTAAAAAAGTACATATGTAAAACTATGAAAGTAACTATAGATGAACAAAGAATTCAACTCTTTTTTTTTAACTAATAATTTAATTCATTGTATCCTACGTGGAGTATTTGAGGCCTAATCCTTTCACCCATGGCAAATTCGTCTACCATCAGTTCCTTTCATATCATGACATTCAAACTCAAGCCACATGGTTTTATCACAAAGAATCTTCGATTGTGCTGATAAATAATACAGAAATTACACTGTACTCCGGTTTCTGTCATTATTAGCATATCCAAACCCACCATTCTCATCAACAGACCCAATCATCTCTACATGATTCAGCTGATAGCAACTAAGCATTGACACCAAACCATTCCCCTTTCAGGTCCTTAGCTTGCGGCAAGGACCTTCTACACATCACCCCACGTGCACCTTTCCCCTCCATTACATGGTCAGACTTTGATCCAACATTTTCGTGTCCAGCAGGGGAATAGATGCCAAGGGAGGACATCTGCCCAATTCAGCACTGATGGAATTAGCTTAAGAACAGGCCATATGTAATAAGCAACATCTGATTGGGCAGAAAAGGAGTTAATTCCATCCCGTACGAGACGGTAGAATGAGCTCATCATATGACCAACTTCGCGAATTCCCTCCCTTTATCAAAACGTCGAATCGCAGTGACATCTAACCCAATCAAGGATTTCGTCATCATTCACTACGACAAGTATCCCGACGACCTCCGACAGTTCCGATCCAACAAATGGGAAGCAAACACATCCTCTAAATCACTGGCATTAGGAATCGTAATATTAACCTAAGACAACCACTCCCTAACAAGCCACCCACCGCTGGAATCATCACGAAACCAAAGGTCAGATCTGGAACATCCGAATCCACCACAGATTTCCGAAACATTGGAGATGAAGGGAGCGATTTGAAGAGGACGGATCGAGAAAGCTCACGCATTTCCTAGAGACAATCAAAGGTGTTGCATGCATGCAATAGGACGAGATAAACCCTAAGAGGAGGGGGATCGAGTGCGATCTGATGGGCTTACAGTTGCGGTAGAAGCTGACGTGAACCATGGTGTTTGATCGCCTTCTTCTTCTCCTTCCTCTCTTCCTCCTACTTCTTACCTCTGGGAACGATGTCTGGGAGAGGGTGGAGGCGGGTGGGCGGAGGCGGCGGCTTAGGTTTTACTTATTTATATGAAAACCCTAGGGTAGTGTGTGTGTTATTATTATTTTTTTTTTATCGTGTAACTCTTACTAAAAGTGATATCCCCATATATAATTAGAGTAGAATAAATTGAAGAGATTATTTGATTGATAGGTTCGTAATGATTAGGGATTTGTAATTATTGTTGCGGTGATATTATGTTATTAGTTAATATTTTAATATTATAATATAGTGTGAGTAAGTATATTATATTAAAATGAATATATTTTAATATATATTGAAGTTGTTATGAATGAGTATTGATATTAATGTGATATAGAAAATTGTGTTGATGTGATATGGGTGAGGAATTGTGAAATATTTTTAGAGAAATTCTTAATCTATTCCTATCCCACCTGCTAACTCATTGTCAAATTCTACATAAGGGAATTGGTGGTCAAACAACACTAACTATCGAATAATGTAGCGGCGAGACTCGAAGTCGAATCCCCTTTATCGTAGTTAGTGATTACCAGCTTACCTGTACTTTGATTCCTAAGATAGATTTTGTACAAAGTGAAATCAAGGGATAAGTAGGGATAAGTTGGTTAACTTGATTTTAGTATTTAGGGAAGGTACGAGTCAAATCATAAAATAAGTAAAAGTGTTTAAAAGGATAAGTGGAGATCTTATCTCACAAGAAGAGTGGAAAAGTTTATCCCCTCAGAATCATGAAATTTCTCCCCTCATCCTCGAATAACTTTATCTCAAGATAAAGTTTACCAAACGAGAAATACAGGGTCATATCCTGTGAAACAAACAATGCCTAAAGGGAGATGAGAAAACAATACGAATATCGCATACATGAGCCCTAGTGGACTCTTGCTATCACATAGACGTCCCGAAGTTTACTATTGACTATGCATGCAATCCTATAAAATTGATATCCTTTACATAATGTTCCCAAAATTACAATACATCAAAAAATTCCTTATTTTTAATGGAAGATGTCAAAAGTAAATGCATTTTTCTTTTCTTTCTATCTAAAAGTTCAAATTAATAGGGATTCTCTCTTACATCACCTTAGGTATAAATTATGATGACTTTAAGCTAGGGATGTCAATTGGGTCACCTAACCCGAAAATTGTTAGGTCAGATTTGACTTAATCCTAGTGCTCTAAGGAACTAATGGATTCTACCTTACATTACCTTAGCTATGAATTATCTTAGCTTTGAGCTAGGGGTGCCAATCAAATCATCTAACTTGAAAATTGTTAGGTTTAGGTATGACTCAATTACAACCCTTTAAGGAAGTAATGGACTCAACCCAACTCGACATTGGTTGGGGCTTATGCAGGTTTGGCAGATATGTAAATCCTGTATAGGTCTAACGAGTTTTATGCAGGTCTAATGAGTCCATGTGGATCCTATTTACCCGAGTCCATGCGACTCCATACATGTCTCCTTTAGTGGATTCGCTAGGTCCATGCCTCCGACCTGATTTGGATCAAATAGCTATTAGGTTGACTTTGTTTGGATCCTCTCATCAAGTTGGATTTGGGTCAAGTCATTGAACCAAGTTTGGTTTGACACCCCTACTTCAAGCTCTTGCGATGTATGGATCTTGTGTGCAAAACTCTATTTTTCTATTTAATTTTTAATATTTTGATTACGTGTCAATCTGTTGTTTATAAAGCTTCTACATATGGAAGGAATGTGACTTTGGAGCTAACTTTTTGAGGAGGCATGTATAGGGATATCTAAATAATATCAAATGTTCTATGAGAGACATAGGCAAATATCCTAAAATTGGAGAGTAATTTATAACAAAATGTTCCTAAATATACATCCATTAGAGTAGGTCCTATTCTTTAAAAGTATTCACTCTTAAGTCATATCTTTCTAGTAAGTGCAATAAGTTGGGTCATATTAAAATCCAAGTTACCAATCAGAGCGATCATTTTGATGATGCTTACTAGGTCAAGGCTCCTTTTTAGGAAGATAATCTACTCACTTCCAAACTAAGAGACTAAGTAATCATATGTTTAGCAATAGTTCCTCTAATAACCACTCACTACCTTGAATTACACTTCTAGATGTTCATTTAAAAGTCAACTATTCTTTTACACACATATATTTACATCATGTTTCTTTTTATCTGTCTATTTTGGCTATAATAGTTGCTTTTTGTGATTTAAGGCATTTTAAAGTTAAAGAAGAGGGCAATGATATACTTTACAAGGGTTAAATGGTCCATTAACAAAAGACCTAAAGTCTTTGAATTAATAGGATTTTACATGGGTGTCTCAACAAATTTTCTCAATTCTAATGTAATCCTTATGAAAATCATGAATAGAGGAGAACCATTGCAAAGTTGTTAATTTTTCTTATATAGGGTACTTATGTAAAAATCAAAGAAACAATGGGATTCAATCTAGGAATAGGCTTGTGGTTAAGGACATTTTTCATAAACTACTCATGAAAATATTGGTAGAGTAAATTCAATGTTGAATGTAGTGTAAGTTTGATATTTAGCTATGAGAAGTGAATTGAGGGCTTCATTGGAAAGAGAAAAAGACTATATGAAAATAATCATGCCATGTGATCTTTAAATTGATTTGATAAAAGATCTACACTTAGTGGATAATGAAGTGATTAAAAAATAAGAACACATAAATCACTAGTTCAACCCATAATCCATGACTATCACTCAACATGGACTATCAATATTTTTGTTACCTCCCTTCTATTATATAATTGAGACAATGTGGTGTCTTTAGGAGAATCAACTCACTCTCCCTTAATCATTCCAAGTGTGCCCAACCCCACCCTCCAACTCCAAAAAGAAAACCCTAAAGCCTAGTTTGGATAAAGGGATAACCCACAAAGGCAAGGGTTGTCCCTATTTAGATGGGGGAACTTTTCAACTCAAGTTAAGCAAATTTATCTTAGGTTGGGATGGGATGAGTTAATCTATGGGAGAACCCCATTTTTTCTATCTCGTGGGGACCATGGTGCAAAGGGATTACATGGCCCTTTCACACTAATGGCCTCTTTCATTAATGCATGCTCAAAGATCTCATCATCCTCTAGGCTCCACATGTCGGGCTCTATTACAACCCGATTCCCGAATCCCTATGAGACACGAGAATCGGACCGACTCGACTGATCCTAAGACCCAGTTGTCCAACGAGAAAGTAACCAAAAGAGCAGTAAAATAAACCACATTCACCACGTATATAACTAACAGTAACAAAATACAGCAGTAAAGAAGAGAAATACTACAGTATACACCACCACAACAGTAAAGAAATAAATATGTACATAAACATGATGCTTACAAGAAAAGAGTACAGTGGTAACAGAAAATACTCACTACAACAAAAGGAAAAGTACAGTGGGTACTACATAAGTAAAACTACTGGGCTCTGCTAGGCCCAGCACCCTCTACAGTCGCTGACTCTGGCTACTCAACCCTGGTCCTGAAAAGGTGACAAAGGTGACACGTCAGCGAAACGCTGAGTAGAGTGGCAACCAAAAGCTAAGAAAACAGTAAGGTGGACAGTAGCAGTTATATTCTTAATCTCTTCCTTTATTTTTCCATTTACTCAATTATTGCATTATTCCTCAGATCTTTCTCTTGATCTTGAATGTTCCTCATGGGAACGATCTTGATTGCAGTCTCTTCCGAAAAGTAGAAGTAACACGTGGTGCTCTCCTGGCCGGGAGAGTCCCCCGTGGTGGTCCTACCCTCAGTCAACCACCCCAAGGTCACTGACAGACGTAACGGTGACTACGGCACGCGTGATAAACGCACGGGTAGCTACCCCGCACTGGCACGCGGTCAGTCGTTTCCGTTAACGGGTGCGCCCCAAAGCACAGCACGGAACCAGTATAGGGCAGAGCCCTCTCGGTAACAGGGGTCCAACCCCTCCACAGTCCGCGCACCCTCGCCTGACTACCCTGGTTTGCCCAGTGGGCCTAACAAGTCGGTGTAGGAGAGCTAGCAGAACCCCGGGGCCCGTGGGGTGGCTAGCTCTCTCCCTACACTAGTAGCTCTCCCCGGTACGGTGTACGTGAGGGCCAGAAAGTCGGTGCAAAGTGGCCAAACCAACCACGGTCTCGACCTGAGGGCGGCAAGCTCCCCTCTACACTAAGAGGTAATATGTGCTCTCTTTGGTACCACGTACCCAAGAGACAACCCGTTCTCCCATTTTACTTTTCCAGTTCCATTCCATTTATTTCCAGGAGTTCTATTCCTAATTCCCCGTAAGGTTAGTGCTCATGTTTCCTCAGGCCAAGCCATACTAGGTTTCATTATTTCAGGTTTATTCGCATATAATACGTATTTCCAACATTCAAACTTCTTTTCCTTTCCAATTTATATACAAGCAGCTCGTATTTAGATTCCAAACAATAGTAATTACAAGTAGTAGTTACTAGCAACAGTACTCTACATTTCACAAGCAGCTGTTATCCAATTACAGGCAATTATCATTACTTATCCGAGACTGCAATTCAGGCATTCAAGACATTCGTTTAAGTGTTTCTGTTCCTAGGATTCATGCCACACCCTGGGATCTATCATTCAATCTAGTTTTTAATCCTAGGATTCATGCCATGCCCTAGGATCTAACATTCAATCTAGTTTTCAGTCTTAGGATTCATGACATGCCCTAGGATCTAACATTTAATCCAGATAAGCTTTAATGTTTGTAATTAACTAAGGGAAGCCACTCTACCCGCAAAATCGGGTGTACTGGGGGCATAATCGGCAAACCCGTGCGCCTCTGCAACCCCCAGAGCCACGACGGAACGGAATCCTAACACAAGGATCAATTGCAAGGAGCTACTCAGAATAGTATACAATTACTGTAAACAAGTAGAGGAACTAAATCTGAGAAGAACGAAACTTGAAACGCGAAAAACAGACTCCGAACGGACCCTAAACGGGTCAAAAACGACAAGTCTACCCAAAATCAGACGTCTGGAACATCTTCCAAACGTCTTAAATGATAGCTCAGGTCATACCTTGATCTTGTGCGGTCCTTCAGACGTCCAGGAGCCCGCAGAACCGTCTAGACATAGTTTCCAAACGTTCGACTGTCACTCCGGACGTCTGGAGACCCTCTCCGTCGTCTGGTGCTGTGCCCAGACGTCCGATCTGTGTGGGATGGCGTGCCCTTACGCCTTCCCGAATGAGTCCTGCACACATACGCGGCCGTCCTCAATACGAAGCAATGCAGAAACCTTTTGCGGAATGGTTGCATGGTCGTACACGCGAAAGAAGAAGGAAGGTAAAAAAATATCGTACCTTTCAGACGTCTGGACTTTCCTCCAGACGTCTCCTGCGTCGTCTAGACGTATGTCCAGACATCTGATTCTGGGAAATTTTCCCATAATCAGGACCTCCTCGCCCTCTGCCCGTAGCACACTGTCGTGCCGCACCGTGCCCGCCTGCTGCCTGAGCTGCAACAGCTCCTCCCCAGCATCGCGCGCCTGCTACGCAGCCGCCGGTCGGCCCTGGCTACTCCGGCGAGCTCGCACCCTCGCGATCTAGCTCTCTCCCTCTCGCAGCCGCCTCTCCTCCCCACGCATGCACAGCAGCAGCTGCTGCTGCCCTCGCCCGCTCACTCTCTCGCTAACAGGAAGAAGGAGAAGGAGGCGGTGGAGTGAGGGTGAGGGAGAGGAGAGGGGGGGTATTTGAAGGCAGCCGTGGGGAGAGAGAAAGAGAAAAAGGTGGTTGCGTCTACAGGGAGGAAGGAAGGAAAGAGAAGAAGGGCAGCGGTTTGCGCGCAAACGCGAACTCGTACGTCGAAAAAATTAATTTTCAGACGTCTAGGAAGGCTTCCAGACGTTTGACCAGACATCTGGACCAACTCTCAAACGTCTTAAACGACGTTTGATGCCAGGGTTATAACAGGCTCCAACCTTGTCTCCAACATGTCTAGGTGGTCATGGGGGAGGATGACGTCACATAGGCTCCACAGCATTGTTCTTCAAGTTCTCGATAGGCTCCTAGTCGTGGCAGCCATATGGTGCATGGTGGTATCGGTAATACGTTCTCATAATGATGCATGGTGTAAGGTGTATTGATGGATGAAAATACCATTAGTGTCATTATAGTAAATTGTATGGGATACCAATCATTATTACGACCATTATTATTTATTTACCTAATTTTTACTGGTTTTATTCCAGGTCGTTCACTGGGAGGCGATTATTGATTTACATCGCTTTCTAATCTCAAAATTATCCTTTAATTCCAAAAAGAAGTTTTACATCTAATAAAGAATGAATTAATGAAGACTTAGTTTACCTACTCACAAAGAGTTAATCAAAATGCTTGCAAAAACTAACTATAAACAAGCACCAAACATTTCATCACTATATTCTAAACTATCTCTTTACAAGTTATAGTATTAATACTTACATGAAAGTACACTGCTAACTAAGATTACATAGTATACTAACTTAACTTACTAATCTGACACCTACAGTAACACATACAATAGCTATAGTGACAGATGTAAGCGTCGCTAGACCCCAGAAAATACTATATACAAACTTAAAGACGGAAACCAGGGTCTATAGCGACGGTTATGATGACGTTTTATTCTGTTAGTAAATGTATGAATTTATTTACATAAAAGTAATTGGCTATACTACATATATATATATACTTTGTATCTGTATTCTCTCTCTCTGATTCACTATACGTATTTATACCTTCTCTCTCTCTCTCATTCGACATTACTCTTCTTCTGTTATTCTTCTTCTTTGTTTTAATTCTTCGTTAACAGACTCCACAAACTGCGGCAAATAGGTGATTAACTACTGCTATTAGTTCTCTTAATTAATCAAAAAAGTGTTTAATTTGCAGGCACGCTTTTCGAGGGATATACAACACCCAGACGGTGGGACCAAACCTCTACCAAGCGCGCCCTAATTGTCATTAGGCCGCTTAATTGTACATTATCAAGCTCAGATCAGGGCTGTCTCAGCTTGCACACACACACACCTCCTTGGGCCCTCGGCCCCACAATGCTCAATCAAATGCTCAAGGATATGCTCAGATAGTAATAGCGTAGGTTGTTTCGGGCGCCCGACGCCCATGACGACTGCGCTGTAGCTTAACAAAAACAATTTAAACCACTGCGCGCAGTTTGCAGCGCACGATGTGGCGCTATTCGAGCGCCGCATCTACGTTGAAAATTTGCGCTGCTGCTCACTGAAGGCGATTTTGGCCCTCAATTCGAGGGCCATAATTTATTTAAAATAAAAATAAATTATGGGAAAATGAAATATTTATATAATACTATACAATTGTACGCTTAATTTGATATTTTAATTATATTTACTATATAAATAAATTCACTAAAGTGTACGATTTTTACACACTAATTTTGGTGTTTAATCCTTTAATTACTTATAAATTAGCTACTATATGGTCTAATTGACCTTATACAGAGTTAGTATACATGTATAAGTATTTTATAAACATTTTTATTATATTTTTCAGAATTAATTTCTGTTCTATTTACATTTAAATAATAGATTTGAACTGTTTTACTTATAAATTAAGTTGAAATTATATAATAAGATATAAACATACTTCAATTAGCTTAAATTACTTAAGGTATATTATTCTAAGTATACAGATTCAGTTAACTTAGCTATAACTCTAAATTACTAATTTATCTAATTTAATTTAATAACTTAGCTAGTAACTTAATAAATTCATTATTTACTACGTATAAAGAATTAAATTAAGGTACAGGATTTTATTTACTTATAATCTACATATGCATATATATATACAGTTTTATAGCTTAATACTGTTATTTATACTGTCTATTTATTTATTTAGTCTAAGAATATATATAAGTTAGTTTAATTCATAGATAGTTATATAATAAATATATATACAGTATAATCTAACTTAAATATCCAATCTACAGTATGCAGTATATATATAGTTATTTGTACAGTTTATATACATATACTACCTATTTACATATATAATCTAGTATAAAGCTTATATTTACAAGAATATACTTAATATACAAAGTAATTTTGTTTTAGGTCTTTTTAGAGTTTTTCACTTTTTATGGTTTTTATAAATATTATAGAAATAAGAGATGAGAAGGGAAGAATTGGTTGAGGAGAAAGAGGTGTATTTGATTTTTTTTAGATATGACTTTTATTATTATGTTTCATGGTATATGAATAGGAAACATTCTGATCTTTGATCAGACAGTTTTATTTTAATTTTTTTTTTTTAGAATTTTTACTGATTTTTATTGAATTTTAAATCTCACCCAACCTAAGCCTTTCAAAAGATTTCTAACGGATCCTGAAGGCTTAGGATGGGTCTTAAAAGGTGTAACAAGGCAGTGACTGCCTTATTTTCATTCAGTATGAAATCTGGGAAGTGTTTTTAATACATTCCTTAGTTTATATTCCCTTTAAATCATGTGTTGGACAGTTAGCTTTAAACTAAACTAGCTAACAACATTTGGAAGATATATAACAAGCATTCACAGCAATTAAAATTCAATTACTTATACAAGGAAGCATGTATACACAAAAAGCATGTATACACAAGGAAATCAATACATCTATATGCCAGCTATGTTCAAAATACACTCTACAGGGTTTAGACTCTATCTGCTACAAATTAAGACAATCAGACAGCAGCAGCAACATGGATTTTACATCTAACCCTGCAGCAACTCGGATCCTGATCCTGGCATCGGACGTCTGGAAAACCTGTTTAAGACGTCTGGGAACAAAGTCAGACGTCTGATTTTTGACAGGTTTGTTCCTGACTTGAATCATATCTAAACAGGGTTCTAGTGCAAGTCCATCAGACGACATACATGATGTCTGACACTATGTCTGGACGTCTGGAAACCTACTTTTCTGCGGGAATGGATTTCCAAGAGAGTGCAACGGCTAGAAAATCTCTGAGAAGAGATTTTCGGGTCAGTCGAGGTAAAATGGTCATTTATCAGACGTCTGGAAAGACTTAAGGACGTCTGATGAGGCTCTAACGGTCATATCTTCAGTGTTTGGTAAGCCAACCAACGGTCCACTAATTGGACTTCTGGCAAAAACATCAGAGTCTTCTAAGACGTCTGGTTTAAGGTCTAGACGTCTGATTTCATCAGACAGAACTAGCTAAGTCCAGCCTAAATGTTATCAGACGTCTAAATCAACAGTCAGACGTCTTAAAACCCATTATCAGACGTTTGTTTTTGGAATTAGACGTTTGAAAAGGATGTTTGAACCCTATATTAGTTTTCTAAGTTCTATATAGAAAACCTAAGTATCCTAGGGTTGAGCAGGTGTTCCTAGGACTACTTTT
The DNA here is from genome assembly GCA_037157565.1 of Thalassia testudinum. Taxonomy (NCBI): domain Eukaryota; kingdom Viridiplantae; phylum Streptophyta; class Magnoliopsida; order Alismatales; family Hydrocharitaceae; genus Thalassia; species Thalassia testudinum. The sequence continues at coordinate 192,653,504 of JAZHRO010000036.1, forward strand.
AGGGTACTTTGAGGCTCTTTAACATGATGTTCTAAAGAACAAAAAGAGTAAGAAAATAAAGATAAAAGTACATGAAAGAAATAAACAGAATTCTATCATATTCTTCTTGTCCTTCCATCTTCAATCTATCGTTCATCGCGAATCTCCTCTGTTCACATATGCAATATAACTAAGCAATAAAAACGTACAAAGCAGTAAATGAAAGTAAAACTATTGTTCCATTACATACCACCACAACAACAGAACAACAAAAACGAAAGTAAACAGTAGAGACAACAATAGCTAAAAGTCTGATACTTACTACAACAGTAAGGGTACAACAAGAAAGTACTGAAAACTATGGCTGAGCTCGACTGGGCCCAGCACCCTCTGCAGCTGGAAGCTCAGGCTGCTCAACTCCTGGTCCTGAACAGTGTTATGCAAAGACAGAGTCAGTGAACGCTGAGTAAAGTGGTATCTATACTATCTAAAACAGTAAAAGCAACATGTTTAATTCTCTTTTCTATTTATCTGTTTTATGTGTATTTTCTTTTCACCCACCTTTCTCAAACATCCAGATATTCTTGATCCAGCATGTTTCTCATGGGAACAATCTTGATTGTAGTCTTTTCCGAAGAGTAGAAGGTACACGTGATGCTCTCCTGGCCGGGAGAGTCCCCCATGATAGTCCTACACCTAGTCAACCACCCCGAGGTCACTGTCGAGACGTAGCGGTGACTACGGCACGCATGATAAGCGCATGGGTAGCTACCCCGCATTGACACACAGTCAGTCATTTTTGCTAGCGGGTACGCCCAAAGGACAACACAGAACAATATAGTGCCTTGCCCTCTCAGAACAGGGGTCTCGCCTCTCATAACCAAACAGGGGTCTCACCCCTCCACAGTCCGCGCACCCTCGTTTGAGTACTCCAGTTTGCCCAAAGGGCCTAATAGGTTGGTGTAGGGTGGTTAGCTGAACCCCGTGCCTCGTGGGGTGGCTACCTCTCTGATGTGTCTTTGAAAGTTCAGTTACTAAGTAGACAATTTCTTAATAATTGAAAATAACTCAGGTCCAAATAATCCAACCTAATTCTTTTATAACTAGCATATAGTTTTTGTTAGGGACTAGCAGAAGATAGGTATGGGGGTATGATGAAAACACATTTACACTACTTAAAATGTCTATTTATACATATTTTTAAGCATAGGATTGCATTTCATGATATAAATATTGCATAACATGTATCATCTTGCATTTAGAGTAGTTTGAATAAAATGGAGGTTAATTCTCCTTTTATGTGCTTGGACAGGGCAAACATTTTATCGGGTCCTCAGATCAAAGATCCAACCATATGGATGTGATCAGGGCGACGATTGGAGTTCAACGACTCCAAGATCGCCCTAATCAGACATCCGTAGCATCAGATAGTGACCGGGGAACCCTAAAAGATCAAGGGCCAGGATGGTGTAAATCCACTCTTCAAATGACAAATCCGACCACACGGATGAATTCAGATCGACGATTGCAGCACAACGACGTAAAAATCAAGTCAATCCGACATCCGTGGCACCATCTACAACTTCAAGAAGATGGACGGCCAAGATGGTGCCATGTGGCACCATCCTGGCTGCCCAAACGGCCGCATGAATCCCTGAAGGCCCCACACCCGCTCGCTCTTCGTCGTTGGATCTCGATCCAACGGCTGTGGTCAGCCACGCTTAAAAGCGTCCGCTCGACCATCCGCGCCTCGTAGCGCAGCGGTTAAGCGCGCTTACGCGAGCTGCGGGTGCGAGTTCGAGCCGCAGCGAAGGTGAGGAAGGCGTGGGCGTACAGGCGATGGCGGGCGTTGCATAGCGATCTAACGGCCGTCAGCGCTCAATCGAGATCACGTGCTATTGAACGTGCGTCGTCACGCACCAGGCGGGTGCAGCAGTGGGCAGAGATGCATCTTAAGCCGTCCGATCTCGCGATCGGACGGCTGAGAATCAATGAACGTGCGATGGCGTTGAGGAAGCGGGCAGCTGAGGAGGCGCGCGTGGGTGCAGGAGCTACGCCCACGTTAGGGCTTTAGTGAAGGATATATCCATCACTAAAGACCCCTCATTTATTATTTTGAAGATGTAATGACCATTTTGCCCCCACTCCTTGCAATTATAAAAGGAGACCCCCTCCATACGAAATTCTCATCCCTTCCTTCTCTTCTCTACCCCTCCAAAGCTCAAGAGAAGCTTGTCCCACACCCGGGATGCTTCTTGCGAGATAAAGTCCAAATTTTCGTCCCCCTTTGGAAGTGGATCCCGCGACGACGACGGCGTGCTGCTCCGTTTCCGTTCTTCTGCTTCGTCCTGCTTCATTCTCCTTCGTCCAAGCGTCGTCCCGTCCGGCTCGTCCTCCAAGCAACCGTCGAGGAGGATTTCTCTCTCCTTATTCATTTTACTGCTTTCTAATATAGATTTACTACTTTCTAGAGTAGTTTTTCTCGTCCTCTAAGCAATCATCGAGGAGGATATTTCTCCCTCCATTCTTTTAATGCTTTCTAGAGTAAATTTATCTCTTTCTAGTGTAATTATTTTATGCTTTCTAGTTGTAATGAACAATCTCCTCAATGATAAATTCTTTGTTTATTCTACATCTCATTTTGATTTCTATGTGTAATATTCTCTCTCTCTTACCCTCTCTCTCTCTTCTATTTGTTGTAGATACTTAGATAGTTTTAAATTGAATTACTTCGTAACAAATAAAAAGAAATGCGTAGTTTTTAAATCAAACGTCCGCCTCCCTGTGTTCGACCCGGAATTTCAATTTTGGTATAAATTTTATTTGTTGAACACGAATTCTTCGCTTTCAAACTACAACGACAGGTTTTCCAAAACCAAACACGTTAGCGTAGCCATTCGTAACGTTCAACACTCTCTCTACACTAGTAGCTCGCCTCGGTATCACGTATACGAGGGCTAACAAGAGTCAGTGTAGAGTGGCCGATCCTAACCCCGGGTCTTAACCCAAGGGCAGCTAGCTCCGCTCTACACGAAAAGGGGACAGTTGCTCTCCTTGGTACCATGTAGTCAAGGGTCAGCACACTTCCCGTGTACATTCTAGATTTCCATCTAGCCATAGGAGCTCTACTCCTAAATTCCCCGTAGGGTTCATACTCATGTTCACCTCATTTATTCCGATCCAGATCCCACCATTCTAAATTTTGTTCTTATTTATATACAGGCAGCTCGTGTTTCCATAATTCAATACATGCAACTGGTGATTTCATAGGTAATTGTTCATAAATTACAGGCAACTCGTAATTATAATACAGGCAAGTGCTAACAGTTTAGCTAAATCATGCATGCAAGTACACTATACAGCACAAAAGATTCACTCATTCCTCTATCCTAGGGTTCATGTCACATCTTAGGGTTCCATTCGGCTATTTCCACAAGCACATTCTTATTAAATATTATTAACAGAAGTAAACCACTATACTAGATAATTCGGGAGTACTGAGGGCTCGAACCGTAGACCCAGGTGTCTCTACAAACCCCAAACACATAGCAAGCTGAAACCATATATCAGGGAATACATCACAAAAGGAGGGTTCAGAATAATGTATAGAGGTCTTTAGAATGTAGAGAAACTCGCAAGGAAATTACAGATACTTCGTTTGCGTAAAACAGATCCCGATCGAACCCCAAACGGGTCAAAAACGTGTCTACTGTCTAAAATCAGACGTCTGAGAATAAGTTCAGACGTCTTAAAAGGTACAAGAACCTTACCTTAAGTCCCTAAGGTGTCCTCAGACGTCTAGGCCTCCTCTGCGATCGTTTGAAGGTAGTTCCAGACGTCGGACCACGCCTCCGATCGTCTGGAAGCACCTCCGAACGTTTGGTTATTTGATCAGACGTCCAAAAGTGTGTGGGAGAGCGATCCACGCTCCTTCCCAAGGCTGCTCCTGCGTACGACAGTCGCAACCCCCAAATCAGGCCCAACATTCTCTCTGTGATGAGGCCTGCATGGCTGTAACCGCAAAAAAGAACGTACTTTCGCGATAAATGAGCTTTCAGACGTCTGGCCTTAACTCCAGACGTCCAGGTGCTCCGTCAGCCATCTGGACTCCACTTTAAACATCTGGTACTGGAAAATTTCAAGTACCAGAACCTGCTCCCAGCACTCTCCGCCACGCTCCTTCTCACGCCGCCGCAGCTGCAGATGGTCGAGGCCACCTCCCTGGGATCTCTCCTCCGCCCGCACGCGCCTACGATGGCCGTGCGAGCTCCGCCAAGCTTCCACCGAAGCTCTCCGACCTCGACCTCCTCCTCCTCCTCCCACACTCTCCTTTGCACCCTCACGCTCTCCCTCACTCGCCTCCTCTCACCACTCCTGCAAGCTCTGAAGGTGGAGGTGGTGGTGTGTGGAGTGGAGAGGAGAGGAGGGGTGGGGGGGGGTTTTATAGGTGGTGTGGGGTTTTAGGCTTCGAGGGAAAGGAGGAAAAAGGAGAGAGAGGAAGGTCCTGTGCGCCGCGCGGGCAGGGTGCAGTATGCGTACAAAAATTTCATTTTTAGACGTCCGGGAAAGGGTCCAGATGTCTAGACAGACGTCTTAAAAGCCTAAAAGTGGGACGGGTCTTTACATATACTGTTTTAAACTCGTATGATGCGATTAGTCACTGGTATAAGTTTCCAGCCTATAGCGTGTTCGAGGCTCGCAGAGACGACCGAATCTGCAATTTAGGCCCCCATTCCTCCCGTGTATCCCGATAGAATGGTTTACTTTAATGCTAAGATTTAAATAAGTAAAGTGCATGCTTAGAATAATTTGATTGAACTCTAGGATGTGAAATGAACCCTAAGGCAGAAATGTATGAATGTGACTTAAGCTACACTATTTACATTGATATGCATGTTAAACCCTAATTGCTAGCAAGTATATAGATACTTGATGTGATGCTTTTTTGTTATTAAAACACGAGTTGCCTGTTATATAAATGAAAATCGGGATGTGAACAATGAGATATGAATATTGAGAAACGAAATAAAATGAATACAGTACATGAACCCTAAGGGGAACTAGAAGAAGAACTCCTATATACAGAAAGGATCTCGTATGTAGACGAGAAGTGAGTTGGCCCTTGTGTACACGGTACCAAGGAGAGCGACTGTCATTTTAGTGTAGAGGGGTGCTAGCCGCCCTTTAGGTTAAAACCCAGAGTTTGGCCTAATCACTCTACACCGACTCCTATTCGGCCCTTGCATACGTGGTACCGAGGTGAGCTACTTAGTGTAGGGAGGGAGCTAGCCGCCCCACAGGGCCTGGGGTTAGGACTAACCACCCTACATCAACTCTTGTTAGGCCCACTGGATAAACCGGGATAGTCGGACGAGGGTACGTGGACTGTGGAGGGGCAAGACCCCTGTCCTGCTCTAAGGGGCGAGACCTCTATTCTAAGAGGGTAAGGCCCTATGATGTTCCGTGTTGTACTTTTGGGAGTATCCGCTAGAAGAAACGACTGATCTCATGCCAGTGCGGAGTAACTACCCGTGCGTTTATCGGGCATGCCGTAGTCATCGCTACGTTGCGACCATGACCTCTGGGTAGTAGACCGAGTGTATAACTACCATGGGGGACTCTCCTTGTCAGGAAAGCACCACGTGTACATCCTACATTACGGGAAAACTGCAATCAAGATCGTTCCCTTGAGGAACAGGCAAGATCAAGAAATGAATAGATCTTTAATAGAATACACAAATCAGAACTACTTAGTTGAGATAAATGAAAATGAATAATCAATTAGTTACTTGTCTTATGTTAATTACATGTAAATGACTTAACCATTACTCTACTCAGCGACAGCTGACCACTGATTTTATAACTTTATTCAGGTGAGGGAGTTGATCAGTCAGCACTACCAGCTACAGAGGGAGTTGGGTCCAGTCGAGCCCAACCTTAGCTGTTGTTACCTTTCTGTTCTAGAGCGTTCTTTCTATTGTTATAGTGAGTACTTTGATATATGTAATACTGTTTCTGTTACATTTCCGTTCTACTTTCCGCTGTTGTAGTTGTGATAGCATGTAATGTTGTGAGATATTTAATTTTGTTTCCTTTATTATCTCTTATTTATTTTCTACCTAGTTACATTGCATGTGTAGTTATGGAATATTTTTTATTTTTGATTATTTTTCGTTGGACAACTAGATCTTGGAATCTAATCGAAGCGAGCCGATCTCGATTCCTGTAAGGAGTCGAAACTGGGTTGTAACAAGTTGCCCAAACCTATATCTCTTTCCTCTAGCACCAAATCCAAATTTGATCACCCAACTTACAATTTGGTCACTTAAACCTGCAATAGATCTGCACCCAAAGAATATTCTTTGATCCACTTTTCATGAATCAGCTCCTTACACCTTCCCTTCCTCAACTACACTTAACTTAATTTATAGAAGACTATAGCCCATTAAAATGATCTTAAACACATAAATTTCATATTAAGCATTTAAAATAATACACAATTAAATTAAATTACTCAACTTTATGGTGTGCAATCAATTATTTATATTGTAGCTATCTCAACAGAATGATTTCATTGGAAGGTGCCATGGTTGTCCAAACTTCTTTTGGACGTCGGAATTAAACGTATCCTCAAAATCCCACGTAAATATGCATGATTTTGGTGGGGCATACAAACCTTTACTATAATAAAAATACACCCCACAAATGATGGTACATATAAGCAATGTGAATTCTTGCATATACTCTCGTTGATTTCTTTAGCAATCAACTAGATTTGGGTGCCCAAACTTATTCTTAGTCATCCAAATTGTACCAATCAAAACCTAAACTTTAATTGACCAATCCAATATAAAATATATTTTTTTTATTTAAATCTAAATTTCTCTTTCTCATTTCCTCCATTCCTTATATTTACTTTCTCGTATTACACACACACCCTCCTCTTCCCCCACTATATATATATATATATATATATATATATATATATATGACCTACATGTACAGGTGTAGTAATATTTTTCACAACGAGTAAGTTTTTTGATTGAAAATTTGAATATTGAGATCACTTAATGTAAATATGTTATGCATCAAATTTAAAGTCAATCCAATACTCCTACCATATATATTTAACAGGATCAAATTACGTGATACTTAGGCTATTAAAATAAGCTCCCTTTGATGTATGTGTTGTGTGTGTTAGATTAGGTTCAAATTTTATACATAACATGTTTATATGGTCTGATCTCAATTTCTAAATTTTTAATATAAAATATTAATTGTAGTAGGAAATATTATAACATCTATATATAACTTAAATGTAGATCACCTCTATATATATATATATATATATATATATACAAATTAATTATTTCTTACAATAGATCTCCACTAGCCTTCTCTTAAAGCACCCATGAGCGTGCACATGCATATATGATCGTCAACACTTAAAGGGTAGGGGAGATCTATTACAAGAAATAATTAATTTATTTTATGACTTTAGATTGATGTCTAATCAAGAATGAGAAATGGATTAAGTTACCCCTTTTTAGAGGTCTAAGCCAACACATTTTAGTGGGCCTCATGTCCTCTGTGAGGATCCATTTCCCATTCTCATCACGGGATTAAATGGAGTTGCATCTTATTTTGGGAATTCAAATAACCTACAAACAAATCATGCAATGCCGTGAGTCCGTGACCCAATCATGGGGAAGAGAATTGTACCTTTCGTGATTAGAAAGTATTCGTCACTATTTGAGTCGATCAAATTGGATTCGGATCGTTGACGTTTTTGTGTTGTGAAAACGTTTTAAACATCTCCTTGGATTTGTATACATTAATACTTCCCGTACATGATGAGGGCGTATGTGCGGGTGAGTGTGAAATAGGATAGTAATTAGTAAAATTAATTCTTGGTTTTTGATTTGGAATAGTTGTCTTTATTATATATACCCTGCACATTATATATTTTGCCAAATAAAACGGAGATTATATGAACTTCAACTATATATAATGCACTAAAATGGTTTAGTATTATAAATAGATTAACATATCACGAGTCACGACATGCACGTACATAATTTTACGGAGTTATACACAAGCTATCATTTCTTGTCGTGGATAATAAATAAATTATCAATTCAAATTGGAATGGATGTGGAGGTTAGAAATCCCTCGATCACATATACTTCTTACCATAATAAAAGGAAAAAGAAGGGGGAAAAACCCGTGCAAATATGCTCTACCGATTTACCATTACCTGCATCGCACGTCGTACGCCTCCAAAATTATACGCACGAGAATTGCACTGCAGCTGGTATAAACTTGTGAATACGATAAGCAAGATTTTAGAGATATAAAATTGGAAGTCCACATCCGCTCCACCAATTTTGTCTTAGAATTTCAAACTACAATTTATGTACGTAACTTTAATATGTTGTTAGTTTCAGCGTTAACATATAAGATCGATATCTAGGAATTTAAATATAATTAGTGCGTCATTGTATGAATTCATGGAAGCGATGTTAGATCGGTAGAGGTTGAGTATCACTACCTATCCATTTAGGATTACAAATTAAAATTGAAGCTGTTTCATGCTGGACATACCTGGTCATGTCGTACAAGAGTCCTAAATCAAGTGAGCTGATGGGATCGTGCATCAAAAAGAATGCCTTGACTCACCTACTGAGGTATGATTGAACGTTGAAGATTCTTGATTTTGATAGAAGAGATTTATATTTAAATTTTCATTCCTTTATTACTTGAAGAATTGGTGTAGGAAATAATCAGTTTCTCCCTAATTTACTTGGCCAATTGGGTTCTAAGTTTCAAAGAAAAGTTGCTTGACTCGCAACCCATTTAAATGGTTTGAAATGGAACCTGAACTTGATCTAAAACATAAATGGGTTCAATAGGACACAGCACAAGCTGCGAGTCGCATCTAAGGAAAGTGAACTGATTGGTTGTTCAACCCAACCAATGAAAAAACCTATTTTCTTTTTTTGACATACATGGTAATTACAAAGCTTGGTTTCCATGTCTAACCTATACCGATCTTAAAAATGGAGATCCAACTTAACTAAACCTAAACCATTCGTTCACAAAGTATCAACAACAAACTATTGATGTCGAGGTATACATCCGATTGGATTGTCTCCCAACCCCAAGAAGGGTGACTTCTCCTTGATACCCGCAGGCAATCGCCTTAATACACGTCATGCTATATATATGCTATTCATACGTATGTATGCAACATATACATCAACATTATTTCAAAAAGAGAAAAATAACACTTGCGAATACTCAGTTAAACTTGAAAATGTATTTCTCCTTATGACCCAATTAGATATGGGAGAAACACCCACCCACTTTATTTTGATCACGTACTCCCCCCATGCAATGCAACCAATCAACTCAATTGCCATACACGCAACTTATATGTATAATTGATTTGAAACCCAAAAGACACCACATGATCAGTGGCCGAGGACGACGAAATCCTGGGCGAAGTCCTGGTAGAGGGCAGCGTCGTCGGTCGTCGGCACGGTCCCGCTCAGGGGGTTGGAGACCTTGGCGGACTCCTCCTCCTGGTTGTCCACGTCGTGCATCTTGTTGAGGTCCTTGAGGCGGAGCTCGTTGCGGGCGCGGATGTCGTCGGCGGTCTGGGCCCCAGTGTGGACCGCGGTGGAGACGAGGAGGAGGGCGAGGGTCACAGCGAGGAGGGTGAGGCGAAGGCTTGCCATGGAGGCCGGTGTGCAGGGGGAGGAGGTGGTGCTGCCGGAGAGAGGTTTTGCTCGTTTCGTTTATGTGTTGCGGGTGGGAGGAATGGTGGCGGGAAGGGGTGTTCCCTTTTATAGGGTGTGTCGGTCGTTATGTTAGTTGAGAACTTGCGGTGGGGTTTGGGAGGGTTTGAATTGGTCACTCTGGTGACGACGTTTCTTGGGAATGCTAAATTTAGCACGAGATAGGGTTTAGATCTGAACGGTTCCATCCCCTTCCCAAAAGAGGTGGCTTATGTAAAGAAGAAGAGAATTTTCTAAGATGATCCCACTTGTGCATGGATGCACAATATTTTCTTATATTATCAAGAGTACGAAGGAACATCAAGATTTGTAATTTTTTTTTTTTTTTTTGTCCATAATGTGATACTCTTCTCATGAGAGGCGCTAAGATCTTTGTACTTGTTTTGATCGGTTGACCTTAAATAAATATTATCTTTTTTACTTAAAGAAACACACGCAATTGCTTATTATATATATATGGACTCAATATACATAGACTCAGAATATATACCAGTTTAGTAAATATTTTACTGGGGTCAACGTGATTGGGCTAAAAGTTAAGGGTTTCTTTTTTTCCTACTCAACACCTATAGGATTCATTGCTATTGTTTCCTAGAAAAATTAGAGTTAGCGTCTTCCACACCCAAAAAATAAGAAAGAAAGAAATTTAATTTTAAGTTCAAGTTCTTTTAATTTTGATGGAATATTTGACAGAGGGACATGCATTCTAAAATTTTAGGACTATCTTATTGTAAATGGTAAAATGTCATGCAATGAAATCTCAAAAAAAAAAAAAACTTGCTTGCAAAAAAAATTCATCACTTTTTATGGCTATGAATGGAATGTTTTGGGAAATTTGCCAGCAAAACTTAGGGTATTTTTATGAATACTCATAAATCAATGGTTCATCCTCCAATTAAAGAGTGTTGGCATTTGTACTCTTGCATGTATCCATCCATTTAAAATTGTTGAATTAATAGCATTTAGTGTAACTTCCTTAACTCAAGTGCATCTCTCATGAAGCACATTATTTACAAAAAAAGATATATTGATATAGCATTTATTATAGGAGATATGACCTACATTTCCCCTTTTTGCTCTTAACTTATCAAAGTTTGCCAAATTCCAAGATTTTGCAGTTCCATGTTCTTTTTGGAATGACTTTGATTGAGGCCTAAGACGCTATCTAGGTTCAATAATAGCAATAAGCTCAATCAAAAATGCAATCACACAAAAAGATAAGAAAATTGATGATCCCTGTTTTACCTTAATTGGCAAATGTCTGGGGAGAGTGTTATAACTCTCAAATTTCACTATGTTTTCTTGAATGCAAGATACAATATAATCTCTCTTATTCTCTCCTTCTGATTGTGTAACCCCTTGAAGTCGAACGATCTCGACTTTTAAAGATCACGAGATCCTCAATCGTGTGGATCGTGGTCATTTGCCCAACCAATTGTGGGTCAAAGCCCACAATACCACAATCTCCACTAACTATAATGATGCATGTTTGAATAATTGTCTTGCCTTTAGTAATTACCTCGTAAGCAAATTCAGACGGAAGGTGTTAAGATCCGTGCTGTTTGAGCCTTTTAAGACGTCTGCACTGTGGGTCAGACGTCTAGTCAGACTTCTGGAAATCGAAAATTTTGAGTACGAGCTTGCGTCTGCACGCGGGTTGCGCGCAGATAATACCCTCTTGTTTTTCCTCCTTCTCTCTCTTCCCCCGCCTCCAAGCAAACCCTAACCCCAACCTTATAAAACCCCCTCCTCCTCTCTCGTTCTCCTCACTTCTCAGCCACCAGCCACCTTCCTCTCTTCTTCCCCAGAGCAAGCGAGAGCGCGAGAGCAGCGTAGAAGAGGAGCAGCGTGAGAAGGAGAGGAGGAGGTGAGCTCGCGAGCTCGCGTAGGAGCTCACCGGTGAGCGCACGGCCGGAGCGGTGTGTGCGCTAGGAGGAGGAGTGCATCGGGGGAGTCCTCCCCGACACTACTGTAGCCGGAGCTGCAGGCGAGGAGGGGTGAGGTGCGACCACGTGTGACGCGAGAGCAGAAGCAGGTTCTGGTTCTGGGTTTTTCCCAGAATCAGACGTCTGGAGTGACGTCCAGACGACGGTGCAGACGTTTGGAGGCGGTTCTAGACGTCTGAGGAGAGGGCTTCGTGAAGGTATGTCCTCTTTACGGATATGGCCATGCAGGCCGCTCCGTTGATACCCTATTGCATGCCCTTTTGAGAAGATTGCATGGTTTCATGCAGGATTCGCTTCGGAAAGGCGCAGGATACGCCATCCCATGCATTTCAAACGTCTGGACGACGTACCAGACGACGAGAAGCATTTCCAGACGTCCGGAGAGGTAGTCAGACATCTGGAGCTAGGTCCAGACGATCTAGAAGAGTTCCTGGACGTCTGAGGATTGGCGCAAAGCTTGAGATATGATACTGGACACTTTTAGATGTTTGGAAGTTGTTTCAGATGTCTGATTTTGCGTCAGTAACCCTGTTTTGATCCGTTTAGGGTCCATTTTATGCAAATAAGATACCGATGGGTTCCTTGTAAGTTCCTCTACTTGTTAGAAAGCTTTTCATACTGTTCTGATAGTTCCCTTGTGATTGTTCCTTGTTATGAAACTTTGTTCCGTTGCAGGTTCGGGGCTTACTGAGGCACGTGAGCCTACCGTTCAAGCCCCCAATACTCCTAGGTTTACTGGTAGAGTGGCTTCCCCTAATTTAATTATAACCTAAATGCATGTGTGGAATGAACGATTAGAACTTAGGATATGGCATGAATCCTAGGACGAGAAACACTTGACATGTCTGTATTGTATGATTGAATTGCAGTCTTGAATGAGTAGATAGAATGATAGCAATTGCCTGTAAATGAATAACAACTGCCTGTGAAATATGAAGTACTTGTGCTAGCTAACTGTTGTATGTAAATTTTCTGTTGTATACGTTAAATGACATAATACGAGCTGCATGTATATAAATTGAGAATGGTAATGTGAATGATGGAAATACGAGCTACATGTGTATAACCTGTGTATGGAAATGTGAACGATAGTAATACAAGCTGCATATGTATAACCTGAGAATGGAAATGGAAATGATGAAACCTGGTATGGCATGGCATGAGAAATATGAGTATGAACCCTACGGGGAATTAGGAGTAGAGCTCTTGGAAATAAATGGAATGGATCTGGAAATGTAAGTAGGGAAGTGAGCTGGCTCTTGAGTACGGAGTACCAAGGAGAGCAACTATCCCCTTGTTTAGTGCAGAGCGGAACTAGCCGCCCTTGCATTGGGATCCGGGGTTAGGATTGGCCACTCTGTACTGACTTCTTGGCCCTCGCGTACACGATACCGAGGAGAACTACCAGTGTAGGGAGAGAGCTAGCCACCCCACGTGGTCCGGGGTTCAGCTAGCCACCTTACACCAACTTGTTAGGCCCATTGGGTAAACCAGGGTAGTCAGGCGAGGTGTGCAAACTGTTGAGGGGCGAGATCCATGTTTGGTTCTTAGGGGCTAGACCTCTGTTATTGAGAGGGCTATGCCCTATACTGGTTCCGTGCTGTACTTTGGGCGCACCCGCTTACGGAAACGACTGACCGCGTGTCAGTGCAGGGTAGCTACCCGTGCGCTTATCGTGCGTGGCACAGTCACCGTTACGTCTGTCTGTGACCTTGGGGTGGTTGACTGGGTGTAGGATCACCACGGGGGACTCTCCCAACCAGGAGAGCACCACTTGTGCCTTCTACTCTTCGGAAAAGACTGCAATCAAGATCGTTCCCACGAGGAACATTCAAGATCAAGAAAAAGACCTGATAAATAAACCAAGTGGTAAAAGGAATAATTAGTTAAAGAAAGTAATTAAAAAATAACAGCTACTTGTCCACTTTTACTACTTTAGTTAGTTGGTTGCCACTCTACTCAGCGTTCGCTGACTTTGTGTTCTCATAACCCTTTTCAGGTCCAGGTGTTGAGCAGTCAGAGCTTACGGCTGCAGAGGGAGCTGGGCCCAGTAGAGCCTAGTAGTTGTAGCTCTTTTGTTGTACTCGTTTGTAGTAGTGAGTAGACTCTTGTACATTTTTGTTCTGTACTTTTAGGTTCTGTACTTTATATTCCTGTACCTTATTACTTTCTACTGTTGTGGTGGTGATATGTATTGTAGTAGTTTTTACTTCTTTATTGTTGTACCTTTTTACTATTAGTTGTTTAGTATAGTGAATGTGGTTTACTTTCCTACTTTTTGGTTACTTTCTCGTTGGACGACTGGGTCTTGGGATCAGTCGAGTCAGTCCGATCTCGTGTCCTTTAGGGATTCGGGAACCGGGTCGTAACAGAAGGCAATGTAGTCTCTCCTTATCGTGTGCTCTAGCCAGTTAGGTCTTGTCGGCTCAACTAAATAACCCAACCTGCCAATCTAGCTGACCAACTTAGATTGATTGGTGGTGCCTAACTTATTGTTTAATGCGTCGAAGTTTGCAAGTAGATTTTGGCTGCTAGCTCATCTGGCAATCTTACCTAGCCAGGTGAATTAATGCAATTGACCAAGCGGACTCAAGCAAGTCAATCTTTATCGATTGGTCGATCCAAGCAATCTAACTACTGAGTGAATGGATCCAAGTGAACTAGCCCTTGTGGGCAAACAAGTTCTATCCAATTGGGCATTCTAAAATGTCACCATTATCTTTAGTGGACCTTATTTGCAAGGTCCAATAAGAAAATTTTTCTTCTCTCATGAGACTTTTATTGATTATTTATAATAATAAAAGAAAAAAGTGGCTTCCTCCATTGTCTTAACTTTTCCCATCACTTATCAAAAAATTGTTTCTTACACTCACTTCTTTCCACCACTTATCAAAAAATTGTTTCTTGCACTCACTTCTTTCCTCCGAATCCATCTATAACAAGTGGAGAAGTAAGGGATTCTCCCTTATGTTTCTTTTATTACAAGTGAGAAGGTTGAAATTTCTTACCATCTTTCTTTGGAGGAATTATTTCTCCACCCATTCAAAAAGAATGGGAGTAGTGCTTATCTAGAACTAATCGATAATTTTAGCATATGCAGAGAGGTGGTAGTTAGGCCAATCTTGACGTCTATGTCATAAACGTCACCATTTTGTAATCTTTTTCAACATCTGTAATTTAGCAATGTACATTGGCCTTAGAAAGATAAGTGGTCTGTTGATTAAAGCTTCAACATATGTTATATTGCAACGTTTAAGAATTTAGACATTGACAAAGTTCTATCAGTCGACTGTTGAGTAAAGCTTCAACGTATTATGTTATATTTCAACAATTAAGAATTTAGCCATCGACAAAGTTGTCTTTTTTAGTGTCACCAGCTGTTCCGATAGCAAAAGTGGATAAATGTCCAAGCCAAGGAGTGAGGTCGAGTCTTTCATTCAAAGTATTATTGATCCCAGTGCACGATATTAAGAAATGCGCCTCTTTAACAGGGGAAGAGTGGATATATTTTCAGTTGCACTTTAAATTTGAAAACATTCTTACACAAACGTACGTGCGTACATGTTTAACAATGTAAGATTTCTAATTAACACGAAGGATTAGGCAAGGACTGTCAAGAGATGTGATATTCATTTAGATTTTCAAGAATGCCACATTTACGGAACATCAAACCTTCAAAGGTAAAATCAGAGATGGCATCCATTTATTATTATCTTTGTCGAAAAGTTGAGTAAAGACTTGAGAAGACGTTTCTTATAAACCACACTCATCTGGTGGGTAGTCCATCGTAACCTTGCTATATCACCTATCTTAGCATCTTAACCCTCACCCAAATATAGCTTATGTTCTTCCATGGTTTAAATGACGAATCCCAATTCTCTCTTCCTCCAACAAGGGCATCAAAGAAGAGTTGTTGGGAACTTTTTTTTTTGAGCTTGTAAATGAAATCATCATGCCTGATTCTTGTTCAGTGATTTGATGATTTTACTACCGGGAAGGCTTTGACTGACGCGGGCAAGGCAAATTACTTCCAGGGGAAACACCTCCTATATGCTTGATTGGGATGAATCATCCCTATATATAGATATGATGATATCTGTCCGACTGCAGATCGAAGTCTTCTTTTTTTGGTTTTTGGAGCAAGCCAAAAGGATAATATCCTTCATCGAGTAGCAAAGGAGAGAGAGTCCAGCACAACAGAGGAATAAGTCCTCGAGAACACCAAAAAGGGCAAAGAAGACAGAAAAACAACAAACAACAGCCAGCACATCACCAACAATCCAGCCCAGAAACTAAGTTCAGAACCAGCCCGGCTACATGCTTGACCGTGGATCGACGAAGTCAAGTAATGATTATTCATGATGTATCAAGGTTCAAGTTTTGACCAAGTTTAGTAAGGTGCGGTAACTCGACAGGCCTGCCAATCTATCCATCCATGCCAAGATTACTGACAATGAACCTTTATTTAGATGAATGAAAAATGCCAAGATCACTGACAATGAAACTTTATTTAGATGAATGAAAAATGCCAAGGTCACTGACAAGAACATATTGGGAAACCTACTTGCTTTAATAGCACTTGCTGTACGCTAGCAGTTAGCAACCATGAAAAAAACAAAAGAATTTGGGAGGCCACAAAAATGTAGGCACTTAAAAGCTACTAATACCATGAAAACTTGCAATCCTATATTGAGATCATCCAAACAAGAGAAACTGCCAGAGGAATATGGCAAAACCCACATCACAAAGCCCAAGTTGGCGACTATGTTGCTAACCTAGTATTTGGAATTCTACCATCCGGGATTTTCAAGAGTTCACTCTCCTTGATGCAGCTCTTTGGCAATACCTTCCAACTCTAAATAGACTCACCTTGATGTCTGATCTCATTTTTGCTCTGCGCCATAGCCTCGTGTATGAGAGCCACCCTCGAAGGTAATGTGCCAACCTAAATTCACTGTGCTGGAGGAGATCCTCTTTCTCCTTGTCCCATTGGAACCTTTCACAGTTGTTCCCCTTGCTTTCATCACCATCCTTGACACTATCCTGCTCATCACTGACACTATCCTGGCATTCTTGAGATGGTCTGGACACTGACGATGACCTTCAGAAGAAAGTAAAGAAAGAAAAAAATGAAGGAAACTGAAAATTTTCTTCTGTAGTAAATACTTCCATGCCCACAGACATTGAGAAATCTTCTAATTACTATATTGAAAATGTGGACTTTCTATGAGGAAGAAAAAAGTCAGAAATCAGCAGCCTTACATGCAGGGTTGTACACAAGTGTTCACAGGACTCTTGGGGTGGTTGCTCAATTGAGTGTAAGTTGTAGAAAGGTGCCTGATAAAATGAAGCTGCAGACATTGTTTTCTTCATTAGTCTAAGATATTTCACCAGTTAGATCAAAGCTTTTCATCAAAGCTATCACAAGAGAGGAAAAGACACAGGCAGACAACATCAAGAACCAAGTTTCACAGGGGGAACTACTGAAATTACAAATATACTTTCTGCACATTTTAAAGAAACTAAGCCAGTAGTGAATACCGTTTCATGATGCAAAAAAGTACAGAGCACAATTTTCTCGTATTAAGTGAGCTTCAGTTAACTGTAAATATTACAATTAAGAATTTGCTGTTTGCATGAAAGATTTCCACCTAAGCGCCTTAACTGGCAGAAACTTTGAAAAAGATTCCACTCGAATTTTTTTTCCTTCCATTTTCAACCCCCATAGGGAACGCGATAGAAACTTCTCCCTTCAATTTCTACCTAATTCGGATGGAAAGACAGTGGTTTGAAAATGAATTGGGGACCAATGTAGTATAGCTATCAAAGGTCTGAAC
The DNA here is from genome assembly GCA_037157565.1 of Thalassia testudinum. NCBI lineage: Eukaryota > Viridiplantae > Streptophyta > Magnoliopsida > Alismatales > Hydrocharitaceae > Thalassia > Thalassia testudinum. The sequence goes on from JAZHRO010000036.1 coordinate 192,671,066, forward strand.
TAGGAAAGGAATTGAAAACCCTCAAACACTTGATTATCATCATGCCTACGGCAGGGTTTGATTGCAGATCTTCAACCTACTTCTTCACCTATTTCTTTTTGTATTGTTATACCAAAGACAATTGTCTCTCTTTACCTCATTTCCCATGGTTTCCAGGACACAGTTGGATGACAAGAAATGAAATAGGAAAAACACAGACATAAAATAGTAAGTGTAAGAATCATTTACGGGCTTTCAGACATTATCATAAAATTCACACATTATTTGTTTTTTTTCTAAAAGTAAAAGGGCAGTTGTCCGAATGATAGCCATCCGAATTTCACACATTATTTGTTGTCATTAAGTTGGTCCTTTAAAGTGATCAATTATAGTTATTAGACCATATAATGCACCTCCTATGGTATTGGATAAAATGTGTAGATCCCTTTGGAAAATGTGAATTCTTTGATGGGAAAAACCTGCAAATTCACTCTATTTATTAAAACTAGGCATGCAATTATGGTCCTTGAGGAGGAAGAGAGAGAGACGAGATGTTTTGCCATTCTATTCCAATCATAGAAGGGGGCAACCAAAGTCAATTGTCAAGTGACTTGAGGAAGAGGGTGGTTCCTCTCGTGTTCCTTGGAAGTCCAAAAACCCCCGCTTGGAAGCATTCTGAAGGATTCAACTACAACGGATTGATTAATGATATTGACAAGAACAATATAGGGTTAAGTCTTTTGATTTTTCTATCAGTAAGACTACACAACCATTCTTATAATGTCCTACACTTTGCAAGGGGTATAAATCTTTATCCCAAGGTACAGAAAGCATAACATGTCAGTGAAAAAGAACGGATTTTTTTTTTTTGTTTTGATGTCTGGAATGGAAATTATTAAATGATAACTCCAACTCAGGTTAATGGATAAAAGAAAATGGAGTAGTCAGGTCATTTCTTCCTGCTAAATAAAGATAAACCCTAAGCTCTTATCTTCATTATAGAAGTTTGATAGACAACTACAATATTGAAAATGTAACAATGAGGCATCATACCCTATATGTGATAACAGAGAATAATCAACCCATTCTAGAGTTTTTTTGTTGATCTCTCAGACCGACATTTTCCAGATAGTTAAGCATATCTTAGCAGATAGATGGTTTGGTCCAATTTGAAATTTATAATTAAAACACCAGAATAGCAGGACAGATTTCTAACTTGAGCTGAATGGAGATATCTTTTATGGAAAGTACAGAGACATGGTAAAACAAGGTGGTAAAGAATTGTATTTTTCATGGACATGATGAAGCAAGATGGTGGAAACTTGCATTTTCACCCCTGCTTAGATGAAAAGATCTCAAATATAAATCAGTAATTGTTAAGTGGACTGAATGCATAAAAACAGCTATCACCAAAACAATGTGTTTATTGGTTCTTCTCTATTGGTACTCGAGCATATTTGCATTCGTAGGTTGCATTCATGCCTTAAAAGCTAGAATGACCAACCTGATCCCCATCCTTGATCCCAAGTGTTCGAAGCTGCATCTTGTCATCTATTAGCTTGTGGCCATCATAACATAAGCAGAAGTGACTCCACACGTGAGGCCTGAGCAGGCAACAGAATTCTTTATTCAGCTTCACGGAGAGTGTGCAATTCAAGCAAAAATTTTGCATGGAAGCATCAATTCAAGAAACAGAATGCCATGCTTATGCCAATAATAATATTGCATAAGATACCCAAAGCTTACAGATTATACAGACGACCTCAAAATTTTAAAATCTAGAACTTTTTTTTTTTGAGAGGATAAAAAATTTAAATCAAGAACTTAGGACTGAAGCCACAGGAAAATAAGTAATATGGCAGCTTTTATACTTTAACTATCCTTATATGCAATCTACTGCAACCAGAATCTTGTCCTTTCATTCAAAACAAACTGGGCAAGGAACTGGAGCAAATTTGACCACTACTCTAAAGCTACTTTAAACAACAACCAAGACTGACAGCCGCCTTCCAACTACATCTCAGAAATCATGCTTGGACCAGCAAATAAAAGCCCATTTATCCATATCCCCTGATAAATATTCAAGTGACTTTCTGAAAAAATATCAAAGACAATCCTGATCCGAGCTAATAACTACAAAAAGGAACTTCCATCAGACCCTCCTTTACCAGCATGGGAGAACGGCAATCTTCCCTCCACTTCATCATTATATTTTTAAATGGAAGAATTATTAAAAATGACAAAGGAAATCGGAAGATTCGCATAGCCAGCACCAATCATTCTTTCTCCTTTTCCATCTTCTTTTAGGAAACCAAAACCGTCAGAGGACTCTCGTTGCATCACAGCACCGGACAACAACACACCAATATAGACCGATCATAAGACGGCGACGACCAAGCTCAGATTTAACATCGTCTAATTCGCTCCTCCCCAATTCTCAAACAGAGACCTGCATATCAGATGCGCTAAATTTTAATCCTTCTCTCCACGAAAAGCCAAATGCAGCAGCTGTTTGTGGATGCACACTTACATCTGCATCCTTGGCAAGCAACTGCTCCAAAACAAGTTATATTCCTCAATCACCACATCCAGAATTTCGCATTTGGTAACACGACAAGGAATAAGTAGGACCCATCACCGATGTATTTATTTAGTTCATCACATGGCCGTCGTCTGATCATGGTAGACCATCCCTGTTAAGCTCCAACAAGCATGACAAAGGGAGGCACATCCCATATCCTCCCCACTCCTATACCACTCGCCCAATTCACTGACGTCAACATCTTTACATTCCAATTCCGGCAAATGCTAAGAGTGCCATAAATAGATGGGAGCACAGATCTCTTCTCAACTTAATTCCAACTGCAACCTCAGCTCTGGTTACCAATCACGCATATCAGATTGCAGAGCAACATAATTCCACCAAACATTAAAACGACCGTTTCGCATTTTTCGGGTCGTTACTCGTTAGCATTCCGACCAACCAACCAACACCACTGCTTCATAACTCACTCATCACAACTCATCACCAGCAACAACAATTTTTTTCGCCACTGACCGGAACATATATTCAAATTTAAACGTTAATCATATCGAGAGAGAGAGAGAGAGAGAGAGAGAGAGAGGATCATCGGCTACCATACCAAGAGATTTTCCCCTCGCCTTCCTTGGGCGATCCGCTGAACACCCCCTCCACCGCCGCCCTCAGCTCCGCCACCGTCGCCGCCCTCCCCACCCGCACATCTACACCAACACACACAGCACAGAGACCCGAAAAGACCCCAACTTTACAGCCGATCAAGAGGTAGGAAAGGCGTCTCTCTCCGTTTCTTACCGAACGAGGAGCCGTCGAGCTTGAGGACGGAGAGGCGGAGGGGGTGCTCGGGGAGGCGGGAGTAGGGGAGGAAGCCGATGGCCCTGGCACCGCTGCCGGCTTGCATGGCTCGGGGGAGCCGCCGAGGGCAGAGGGAGCCACGGAGGTGGCGGCGGCGCGAGCCGGGAGCCGTGTTATATGAGGGGTGCGGGTTGGGGGTTAGACGAGATGCGAGGGGGAGGGGAGCACGCTATGCTGGAGATCTGTCTATAGCTTTGGAGTGTGGGGGGGCTTTGGCTTTTCTGGTTGTTGATGGGAATAGCGTGGGAGCGGTGGCTTTGTGTGTGTGTGTGTTGGGAGGAGGAAGTTGGAGGAGGAGGGGGAGGGAGGGAGGCGACGACGGTGTGGTGGCGGTGGGGACGGATATAATATAATAAATTTGAGGCAGGGGATTGTTGTTGTTATCCCAACGGCTACGTCGGAGCTGGCGGTGACCGCCTCTTCCACACCCCGCGGGTTCCAACTTCCAAGGCAAATGCCAGACTGCGGTGCCCACGAGTGAATTGGGGCGAGAAAGAGGCGTCTTCCCTCGGTTTTTTTTTTTTTTTAAGGAAATTTTCGTTGAGGAACTAAAATGATACAAGGATGTAATTTAAAGGTAACAAAAAAAAAAAGAATATCTTATATTTCTTAGAGAGGGGTGGAACTAAAAAAAAAAAATCACCACAAGGAAAATAGAAAGGAAAACAAAAAAAAAAACATAAAAGAAGCATCATAAGCATGATGCTGAAAAGAATCGATACTACAAAGTTTATATGACAAAGCACCATCAATGTTGTCAACAAACCACGCTAACAGATGAAAAATGGTCAGAACTAGGCCAATCAAGCACTCAGTTGTGGTGATCGCAGCTTCAATGTGGCCCCAAACATAAAAAATGATGTCGATCCTGATGGAGGTGGAGCGAGACGAGGAATCAACATCTACTTCTAGTGGAGTCCTCTCCCCCATGCGAGTTCATGAGACAATCGGATGCAACAGCTGCAATTGTAGCATCCCATCGCCCACTAGAGGATGCCATCGTAGCTTCGATACGGACACCACAGCCACTGCTCCAAACGCTTGGCCGTCGCTGCTTCGCCTGAAGCAAAAGGAACCCACAACGAAAGGAGGTGATAGGGGGTGGGGGAATGAACCAAATGGCCGAGGAAGGGGGCTCCAGCCAACGCGATGGTTAGCCAGAGCCCCAAACAGGCAGCTAGGGTTTGTTGATCTTTTATGGGCAAAGAGGATTTCCTACGAGGGGATTGTGTGAGAAGATGTTGATCTTTGTTAAAGAGGATTTTATCATGATGTCCTTAGGGCTTGAAAGGATTATCACATCAAAGAGGATTTTATTAAGATATGGAATGGCCTAAGGTTGTGTTTGGTTGAAGGTTAAAGTTATAGGTTAGGCGACATGTCATGTATAGAATAATAGTGCATGAATAGTTTTATAGAATAGTTATGATTTACAAAAAATTCTAGCTCAATTATCTACCCATCACATATTAAATCACTTATCACATTTAACCTCACTTAACTTTTCGATAAAACAATAATTAAAAATAACCTAACACTAAGTATAAAATAACTAAATGACAACCCCCTCTCTATATTTAAATTACATCAACATACAACTTATAACATATCAACTCGCTAGTCACATCTATCACCTATTAACCCATAATCGACACTATTATCTATTGGTGTAAGATTACTATGATCGTTGATTTTGATAATAACAAAACAATTGATATTTAACTTTTGCATTGAGTTTAAGTTTTAGGAATAATGCAAATAGATTCAAGTGTGAAGAAGCTCAATCTCTCCTCTATGGAGGATTGGAGGAGTTTGATGGAGGAGAAGAGAAGATGGAATCATCGCTTGAAGCGAGAGCTTGAAGACTAGAAGAATAGGACTTAGATTTATTTCATATTGTTGTATCTTGTATTTTGTTCTCTTTATTTGTTTTGCTCTTTTATTTCCTTGGAATTATTGTTAAAGAGCCCAAAGTAATTTACCTTAGTCCTAGGAACACTTATACATCACTAGGACACTCAGGCAAACTCTAGAATAGAATCATAAAATTAATATAGAAATTAGACAGCCTTATTAGACGTTCGATACTCACCTCAGACGTCTGATTATAGACTTTAAGACATCTAATGGTTTATACAGACGCCCAGACACTTAGACTGGATTTACTATTCTCCGACCATTACTTTCAAACGACCAACACATAGTCCAGACATCTTATAAGACGTCTAATGACCTTGCCAGACATCCAATTAAATGATCGTTGGCCTGTCAGAGAATATCTTCGATGATCGACCTATGATTATATTAATTATATTAATCAGACATCTGTAAAGACTCCCAAACGTCTAATCAATAGATGTTAGCATAAATCTCACCCAAATATACTTTTGCCAGACGATTATAGCTGTTAGCCTCCCGGGAAATCCATTCCCGCAGAGAATTCTCTTTGCAGATGTCTAGACATTTTGACAGACATCCAGTCTGTTGTATGGCTAATAATCAAATCTCTTGCGATGTATGTTTATTTAATCAAGTTAATCAATCAGTCGGTCGCTTCACATAAACACTGTTGTCAGGTTTTGATCCCCGGCAATGGCGTCAAAAAAAATGTAAGGCGATCGACCGACCAAGGTTTGTATCAAAAATCGTTGTTATATTATATGTCACAAATATAAATCGTTATCGCATCGATTTTTATTTAATTTACATAATTTTTACTGGTTTATTCCAGGTCGTTCACTGGGAGGTAGTTATTGATATACATCACTCTCTAAGTCCAAGATTATTCTTTAATTCCAAAAAGGCCAGTTTTGTGTACAATAAAGAATGAATGAATGAATCAATAATGAATGAATTAATGGTTTAATTATGTACAAAAAGAATCAATGAAAATACTTGCAAAAACTTAATTACAATCAAGCATCAAACACTACATAAATCTACTCTATACTATCTACTTATAAGTTATATTACTAATACTTACATATATATATACAATACAAACTAATATTACATATCATACTTACTTAACTTAATATAGTAACGTATATAATAATATATACAAACGTCGCTGGATCCCAGACAATTATGTACAAGCTCTTAAGCAAAAACTAGGGTCTATAGTGACACTTATTTTACCTTCAGTGATGTTTTATTCTGTCAGCAAAGATACATAGTTATTTATATACATATATATAACTATACTGCTTGTACTTATTTATTTATATACACATATACGCTATCCATTATACACATACATTTCTTTTTCTCTTCTTTACTTCTTAAGTTCTCTGTATTCTTCTTCTTCTAAGCCTCTTATGTGTCTCTTATGACACTTAGCAAATTCTCTGTATGTTTACTCTCTTTTACGCTCTTTCTTCTGTGTTTAATGAGTCATTAGGGCCTTCTAACTAAGTAAAAATTTGTTAATTGTCGAGCACATCGTTCGAAGGATACACAACACCCGAGTGTGGGACCAGACTTCTACTAAGCATGCCCTAAATTCTTAATTAGGCTGCTTAATTACATTTTCAGCTCAGATTTGGGCATAATCAAGCTATAGCACAGTAACCGACCCCCAACCACACATACATCAAATGCACATATAATGCTCAAGTATGCTCAGTGTAATGGGTATGTTCAATAGTTTCGGATGCCCGATGCCTATGACAACTGAACTACCCATACGAATTTTTGGTAATATAGCACTACGAGTACTTCGTCGTAACCAATATGGCATCATTCGGGCGCTATTATTACGCTGGAATTCCAGTGGCGACTGTGTTGATTAAGGATTTTGACCCTCAATTTGAGGGTCATAATTTATTATAAAAAATAAATAAATTATATGATAATAAAGTATTTACATAGTACTACTTAATTATTCAATTAATTTATAATTTTAATTATATTTAATGTATAAATTAATTCAATGAAGTATGCAATTTATGCATGCAGAATTTTAGGTTTTATTCCTTAATTACATATAAATTAGTCAATAAATGGTCTAATCGACCTTATATCGAATTAGTATACATGTTAAATTATTTTATAAAGTTTTTTATTATATTTTACAGGTTTTATTTCGATTTTATTTACATTTGAATAGCGTATTTTTGGACTGTTTTATTATAAATATAGTTTAAATAGTATAATACATTATAAATATACTTAAATTAGCTCAACTTACTTAAAATACATTAGTCTAAATATACAGCATAAGTTAACTCAGTTTTAACTTAAATAACTAATTTATTTTAATTTAACTTAATAACTTAACTAATAACTTAATAAATTAATTATTTATTCTATATATATAATTAAATTATGATACAGGGTTAAATATGTTCATAATTTATATATAAATACATATGTACAGTATTATAACTTAATATGGTTATTTATAGAGGGTATTAATTTACATAGCTATTTAGTACATATAAATTAGTTTACTTAATGAATAGTTATATAATTTAGTTATATACAGTATAATCTAACTTAAATACTTAATTTATATACAACAATCTATACATTAGTTATTTATACCCTATATACGTATAGTTTACCTTATAGATAAATAAGCTTTACAATATACCTTATATATACACTTATATACATAGTATACAAAGGAATTTTTAGGTATTTTTGAGTTTCTTTTTTCAGCTTTTTATGGATTTATATCTGTTATGGAGATAGGTGATGAGAGGGAAAGAAATAGATGAGGAGAAAGAGATGTTTTTGGTATTTTAAAGTGTAGTTTCTTTTATTAAGTTTCACGGTATATAAAACCGTCGACTGGTAAATTCTACCAAGTCAGGAGTTAGGATTACCATGAAACTTGATATACATTTAAAGAAATACCTAATCTTCAATCAGACAGATTTATTTTATTTTTTTTAGATTTTTTATATGATTTTTATTCAATTCCAAACTTCACTCATTTTAGGCCTTTTAAAGGTTTTCTAATGTATGTTAAGACCTAGAATGGAACCTAAAGTGTTTTGACAGGCAGTGAACTGCCTCAAGAGACTCTAAACAAGATAAATAAAGGATTCAAGCATTTTGGCACGCATTTCAATTTGGATTTCAATTAAATTATACTTAATGGACAGTTAAGCCTAAAGTGTAGCTGACAAAAGATTTAACTCAAGATTACAAGTATTCAAATGAGGATTAAAGTCAATTACAATGTATGAAAGCTTGTATACAACTCATAGACAACCATTATACATAGGTCAGCTATTTAACCAACCACATCATAGACCTATTGTCCACTAATCTCTCTAGACAGAATCTGCTGCTACAAAATAAATTGCACGGCATCAGGTAGCTAAAACAACATTTGTTGGAACAGCAGCTGCAACACACTGCTAGAAATTTAGCAACACAAGCAACAGCAAAAGCCACTGAACACAAGCCCTGCAACAGGCCAAGTTCTGATTCCAGACGGCTTAATTGCTGCTGCAGTTAATCCATCAAGAATAAAAACTAAGTCTGTAACAGGGAAGAAACTCAAATTCTGCTTCCTATCTCCTGATTTAGCCATTAATATCCCAAATCAGATTCGAGAGAACCTGATCAGGGGTACAGAGGAGCTAATCCAGGGAACACTTAGTTGGAATTGAGAATGGGAATGTAGCTGCATTTGTAGCAATTTACTATAATTACTGGGATTCAAACAGAAACTAACCTAAAGGCAAAATCTGACAAGGGTTAAAATTACATAAGAATTATGCTCAAATGTTCAGCTCTAATTCCAAGTCCTTGTCACAAGTTTAATAACAAATCAGATTAAAAAAACTGATGATCTAACTCCTTCTAATGCTATAAACAGCATGTAAAAAGGGTTAGAATCACACAGTAAATCCAAAAACTAGAATCCCAGGACTCTGAAACCTTAAGGAATATGGTGAATTCCTTAGGTTAGAAAATTAGATTGCTCTTCAAAATCAACAAAATGATGCAAGGTAGAGTCTCAAATCAACTAAGTGATTTTCATTGGCTCTATAATGCATTAAAGGCATTCAATCCTTACAGAAATCCAAATCAAAACATGGCTCATCTGAGGTAAATTCTGATCTTAGAATCACCTTAGATTCCTAGCCAAACAGTGAATCAAATCAACAAATTTCAGTTTGCTGAATCAAAGCATTTAAAACTCACATGAATCCAAATCCTTTAAATCTGAAATCCAAGAAAATCCGGCAAATTAATTCAATTTTTAGCTCAGGTCAGGGGCTTTTGTGATAAACATGGGATTAATGGGAAGCCCCTAAAATGGATTTCGACGCTAATTTCATATATGAGGGTGGAAACCATTCAGATATGAAATTAGATCTAATGATGGGTGAATTGCGAAAAACAAATCATGGGAATTAAAAGTGAGATGAAAACATGTTGAGGAAGAAAAAAAATGAAATCAGCGATTGGGGGAAATCTTCCCCTTTGTTCTGGGATGATCAGAGGAGGTGAGGGAGGAAATTTCTATGCTAAATCTACTCCTAATGCTACACTACAAGCACGCACAGATCAACACAACTTCTAATTCTAATTCTACTGCTAATCTATCTACCTATTGCTACAGCTAATCTAGAAAGCATTAAAACTACTCTAACAAGAAGAATGGGACCTGTGGGTCCTTAGCCGGCTGCTAAGGAGGAAGAATGGAGGGAGATTGGCTCCAGCGAAGGGGAAAAGCTTGCTAGTGAAGCTTCTGGGTCGTCCACAGGTGCTACGTGGTCCTTAGCGACAAGGAGAGTCGGAGATTACACAGCCGGTGGCTGTGAAATCAAGGAATTGGTGAGGAGGAGAGGCTGGAGTGTAAGAACGATCACTAAGAATGTAAGAGGGAGCGATCCCTTGCGCGCGCAACCACTGAGGTGCTTAAGTATCCAATCCAGTGATTCAGATCACCGCGTAGGTGAAAATAGGCGTGAATGGTAAGGGCGGCAAGGATGACCGAAGAGAATGTGCGGGGCTTCCAAGTTGAAATTGACTGTAGGATGGGATTTAGGGGTTGCGATGAGCACACATGCCGATTCGCGCGAAGCTTCGACTGAGATCGAGCCGCAGATTAAGATCAAGAGAGAATGGATGGTCGAGATGCTCCGTGTTCTACGCACACACAGTGCATGCATAGAGGCTCCAAGTGCTGGGTTTCTTTTGGGTAAATTGCAGGGAGGCCCTTCTGCGAAGGGGTAAAACATTTATAGGCTGGCCCATAAGTGGTAGAGAATAGTTACAAAGTGGTCCTTCTAGGCTTACGAAGAGGTCCTTGCAGGTTACAAATAGGTCCGGGGAAGTTTTCTAATGAAGGAAATGTGATGCATAAAGAACCTAAATGTAAATTCTAAGTTTCAAGGCCTTAATGATGTCCAAATGCCTTCAAGTTTTTATATGTGCTTCATTGAACTTTTAAGAAGTTAATTATACTTTTGATTTAAACTTGTTTGTATTCAATTTACACTTCGATCATCATTTGGCCTTTTTCTTAAGGATATCTCAATTTATTACCTAATTATTCAATCTTAACACATAATTAATGTTTTAGTTATTTTTCTTTGATTCCCACACTTAACAATTTTTATGTGTTAATTTGGTATTGTTTAACCCAGTTTCTAGCTTAACTTTAGCTTTTTAGCTATGATGAGTAGCCACTCATCATACCCCCATGCTTAGGTTTTGCTAGTCCCTTACCAAATAATTCATTAAAGTGCAAAGCAATTTAAGTATCAGCGAGGTAAGTGTGATGAGATATCTTTTCTTCTTTTCATTTTTCTCAAAGTTTTAAGTGTTTGAAGATGATCTCTAAGTTGAAAGAATTTTCCGATAAACCAACTGTGTTTATGTTTGGACATTATGAGAACCTTATTACTGAGGAAGACTGACCAGAACTCAAGACTTAAATAACATAGACCATCTCTCAACTAACAAGGACTCCTGATATTTAAACCTTAAGTCAAATTCTAGGACTCAGGGGGTTTTACAGAGACTCAGAATGCTAAGAGGTTATGGCTGTGCTTTGTGATAAGTCAGGACTAACTAGGTGAATTCTAAAACTCAATCCCGGGGTTTCACTTCTTTTTAAGTCTAGGTTGGTCCTAGCTTTAGCTCGTGTTTTCGAATCGACTCTCAATAAACGAGGATTACTCAAGCCCAACTCTTATTGTGTTTGTGGCTCAAAGAATTTTTTTTTTTTTTGGTGGAAGAACAGGGTATTTGTATTAAACCCTAAAAATATTTTTGGTGGAATTTTTGTATTTACAAACTTGGAGAACATACTTGACTTATTCTAAAGAACTTTTCTTCTTGATTTTTTTTTGTTAGTATGTCTCTGAAAACTTTATTTGGTGGAGCGCACCTTATTTAGTGGGTGAGTTCTTTGGCGGAAAGAGCTTCTCCGAGACACAAGACTAAAGACTAGGACAAAGAGTCTACCTGCATGCACAGGTAAGGACTCCACCTTCCCTAATGAACATTAGGGTTGAATTTCAAATTCACAAGGTCTTTCCCGACACTGTGTAGTGTAAGCTAAGGTTACTTAGACTCCTAAGTCAAAGCAAACCAGCAAATCCTGTACTGGCGACTCAGGTACAAGAATACGTCCTAAAGTTGGGAGAGACTGTGGTGTATCTTGTCAAAGCTCAAAGTGTATTAAGCCAAAGCTTGAACGAGTCAAGCTACAATGGCCCGGAAAGTCAAACCAGCAAAGGTTGAATGTCCATAAACACTTATTCTATTTTTATTTTCAGCTAGAAGATCATACTTAAATACTTAAATTTATTCTCAAATTCTTCTCCCTTAACAATGTCAGCATACCAGGGAAGATCAGAATGAAGGACCAGCGATTGCTCGTCAGGGAAGTGGTCAGAAATAGGTAATGAAGGAGAAATTGCTTCAGAAGGAAGGCGGGATAAGTGGTCAGCTACCACATTCTACTTTCCAACCTTGTCACGAATCTGTAAATCAAATTCCTACAGAAGCAAGATCCATCTAATCAGACGAGATTTCACGTCCTTCTTGGTGAGAAGATGTCAAATTGCAGTGTGGTCAGTGTAAACTATAATGTGGGAACCTAAAAGATAAGGTCTGAATTTTTCCAATGTAAATACTACAGCTAGCAATTCTTTTTCTGTGACGGTGTAATTCCTCTGAGTTTCATCTAAGGTCTTGCTAGTGTAATAGATGATTGTGGGTTTCCCGTCCAGTCTTTGACCAAGGACAGCCCCTACTGCATAATCAGAGGCATCACACATGATCTAAAAAGGGTGAGACCAATCTGGAGGTTGCAGTATTGGTGCCCTGGTAACCAGATCACGAAGTGTCGTACAAGCACGAACACAATCGTCAGAGATCTAGAAGTCACGTCCTTAGAAAGGAGATTGGCGAGAGGTCGGACTATTTTCGAGAAGTCCGCTATAAAGCAGCGATAAAACCAACATGCCCGAGAAAAAGATCTAATCTGTTTAACCGATGAAGGTAGTGGTAGTTCAGAAATCAATTTTACCTTCGCACGGTTGACCTCTATTCCTCTCTTAGAGATAAGGTGACCTAGAACTAGTCCTTCTGGTAGCACAAAGTGTCATTTCTCCCAGGAAAGTACCAGATTCACATTTATGCATCTTTGCAGGACCTTAATCAAGTGGTCTAAGCATGCATCAAGTGTGCTCCCGAAGACCGAGAAGTCATCCATGAAGATTTCTAAGCAATCACCTACCAAATCGAAAAAGATTGCAAACATACACCACTGAAATGTAGTTGGTGCATTGCACAATCCAAATGGCATCCTACGGAATGCAAAGGTTCTGTAGAAGCAAGTGAACGTTGCTTTTTAATGATCATCGAGGTGAATTGTCACCTGATTATATCCTGAATAGCCATCCAAAAAGCAAAAAAATATATTTCCCACCAGTCTTTCCAGTATCTGATCAATGAAGGGCAAAGGGAAATGATATTTCTTCGTTGCTTGGTTGAGTTTTTGGTAGTCAATACATACTCGCCACGAACTACCAATCTATGTAGGGATGACTTCTCAAGAGTCAGTGGTTATGACGGTAAGTCTGGCCTTCTTAGGCACAACCTAAACAGGACTTACTCATTGGTTATCAGAAATGGGAAAAATAATTCCGTTGCCTAACCACTTAATCATCTCATTTTTCACCACCTCTTGAAGTGTAGGGTTCAATCTATGCTGGGGCTGCCTAATAGGTCTAGATCCTTCTTCAGTGAAAATCCTATGTGTGCAGTAAGAAAAAGTAATGCTAGTTAGGTCAGAGAGGCTCCATCCTATAGCCTGTCTATGTGCTCTCAGGAGAGATAAGAGTCATGATTCTTGATCAGATGATAAGAAAGAGTTGACAATCACAGGATAGGTCTGATCAGGTCCTAAGAAAACATACTTAAGAGAATCAGGGAGAGATTTGAGCTTAACAGGTACAGGATCAAGTGAAGGAGTAGGTGTGGAGGTTTTAAGAGATCCTAGAGACACTAATGGAATAGGAGGCAAGTCCTCAGTCTCTAAAGCTGGTGTCTCAGTGAAAGTCAGGTCAGAGTCCAGAGAGTGTTGAGGTTCTAAATTTAGTGAGTTAATTAAAGTATCATCAACCAACCAATCCAAAGAATCCAAGGAACATATTTCCTCAATTAAACTACATGACAGTCCTCTTTGGGCCTGAAAAATATCAATTTGTGTTACGACCCAGCTCTTGAATCCCTACAGGACCCAAGACCGGCTCAACTCGACTAATCCCAAGACCCAGTCGTCCAATGAGAAAGTAACCAAAAAGCAAGAAAGTAAGCCACATTCACTATGCTAAGTAACTAACAGTAAAAAGGTACAACAGTAAAAAAGTAAAAACTGCTACAGTATATATCACCATCACAATAGTAGAAAGTAACAAGGTACCGGAACATAAAGTACAGAACGTAAAAGTATAGAACATAAAGGTATAAGAGTCTAACTCACTACTACAAACGAGTACAATAGAAGGAGGTACAGCTACTGGGCTCTATTGGGCCCAGCACCCTCTGCAGCCGTAGACTCCAGCTGCTCAACACTTGGACCTGAAAAGGGGTTATGAGTACACAAAGTCAGCAAACGCTGAGTAGAGTGGCAACCAACTAATTAAAGCAGTAAAAGTGGATAGGTAGCTGTTTATTCCATTTACTTTATTTCACAATTTTTTCGTTTTTACCCATTGGCTTATTTATCAGATCTCTTTCTTGATCTCGAATGTTCCTCGTGGGAACAACCTTGATTGCAGTCTTTTCCGAAGAGTAGAAGGCACACATGGTGCTCTCCTGGCCGGGAGAGTCCCCCATGGTGATCCTACACCCAGCCAACCACCCCAAGGTCACAGACAAATGTAACGATGACTTCGGCACGCACGATAAGCGCACAAGTAGCTACCCTGCACTAGCACGCAATCGGTCATTTTCGCTAACGAGTGCACCCAAAGTAGAACACGGAACAGTATAGGGCTCAGCCCTCGCAGTAACAGGGGTCTAGCCCCTAAGAACCAAACAGGGGTCTCGCCCCACCACAGTCCGCGCATCCTCTCCTGACTACCTTGGTTTGCCCAGTGGGACTAATAAGTCAGTGTAGGTGGCTAGCTGAACCCCAGGCCCCGTGGGGTGGCTAGCTCTCCCCCTGCACTAGTAGCTCTCCTCGATACCGTGTACGCGAGAGCCAAGAAGTCGGTACAGAGTGGCCAATCCTAACCCTGGGTCCCAACCTAAATGCGGCTAGCTCCGCTCTGCACTAAACAGGGGACAGTCGCTCTCCTTGGTACTATGTACTCAAGGGCCAGCTTACTTCCCCACTCACATTTTCGGATCCATTTCATATATTTCCAGGAGCTTTACTCCTAATTCCCCGTAGGGTTCATGCTCATTTCCTCATGCCATGCTGGTCGCGTGTCTTCTGTCTTTATTTATATTCGTTGTAGTATATGACAAAACAGTTACCAGCTTAATACAAATTTTTTTTACTCGGAATAGCAAGTTTCTCGAGGTCGAACTCAGGGAGAAACTATAATTCTAGAAACATAAATTCACAATATAAGGTTTTACAAAAAATTAAGAGATAGAGAGAGAGGGAGCAAAAATTCTCTTTTGTTGGCTTCTTCTTCTTCTCTTGCAGCTGCTTCTTCTCTTCCTTCAATCTACCTTCTTTTCTCTTGTTTTCTTTCTGCAGCTGTGGTGACCCTTTCTCTTTTCCCTTTTCTTCTTTTCTTCCTTGCGGCTACAGGGCTTTTGCCTTCAGCTGCTAAGTCTTCTTCTCTTCTTCCTTCTTTTCTTTTCTCCTTCTACTCTGGCCGTTCCTCTTTTTTTTTTTTCCTTCCTGTCTTCTTCTTCTTTCTTCTCTGGCCGCTGACCTTCCGTCGTCTGACCCGGTGCTCAGACGACTTAACTATGCATTTGCTACAGTGCGGCTAAGTCTTTCAACTGCTCCTCTCTTCTTCTTCCTTCACCAGCTTCTTCTTTTTCCTTCTTCCCTGCGCGCATACACAATGATCAGTGCAAAACCTACCCCTACCCCTTCCCCGCATCTCTCTTTCTCTCTGAATCTCTCTTTAGGAAAGCTCTCCCAGAGCTGGGTAATTGGGTTCGGGTTGCGCACCTGGGACCAGGCCCACCGGTGTGTGGTGGTGGGCGAGGAGTGCTTGGTCGGGTAGTCGGATTCGGCCCAGACCCGCGGCGTGAGCGGGGGCGAGGGCGGGCGAGCGCGTGGCGCGCTGCGTGCGTGGGTGAGGGACCTGACCCCTGTGTATTGAAGGCAAACAACCCAATACACAAAATCAATTTAAGTGTGGGCCCGAGGCCACACACGAGGTGGGACTAAAGTCACACCTCCAATCTGCGCGCCCGCAAGCGAGAAGATGCTGCCAATTGGGGTAGCAGCGAAGTTTGCAACTCCAATCGCAAGTCTGGGCGTGCTCGCAGAACCAACCCGTGCTGCCTGGAGTGCGCGCCTGGGCTAGAGACGTCCTGGAGCTGCTTGCAAAGGAGCTTCAGCAGCTCTTCAATGGCGACGAGGAGGCGTAGACCTGAAAACACAAGGACGGCCTCTCGGCCACATCAGATAACGTAGGGAGCTTCGCCAGGGGGCGGCGAAGGCAGTGCGAGGGTCGGAGAGGCGCAAATGTGTCTGTGGAGGTGCACTTATGGAAGACTGCGTGTGAGGAAGTGGGTTTGTTCGGGGGGTGGTCGGGCGGTGAATGGAGTGGGGGAAACGGTTGAGTGGAGTGAGGGAGAGCTTCTGGGCTTGTCGGCGAGGGGTGAGGTGGTCTGTGGAGGTGGAGTGACCTCACCGGAGATGGCGACCGGAGATGGAGCAGATGAGGGTGGAAGTGGCGGTTGGTGGGTTAAAGTGGTAAATCAGGAAGGGGAAAATGTAAGGGAGAGAGAGAGGAAAATTCCTACCTACTTAGTCGACGAAGGGGGAGAGGGAGCCATCCGGCTCGTGCTTGCCAGAGCTGAGGACGAAGATGCCCAAGAGGTGATTATCGGCGACGAGGAGGAGATCTGAGGGTGCCAGCTGGTGCGGCTTGGCGCGGGACGATGGGGCATAGTGGACTCTGCTGCAGGTAGGGCAGCAGAGCGACGAGGAGGGAGGATCGCCGGAAGCTTAGGCGTTCTGACCGGAGAGGGGAAGGATGAAATCTGGGGTGTTTCTCCGCCGGAAGGAGTTTGAAGGAGACGGCAGACCTTGACGCTCCTTAAATAGGCACTGGCGAGGAGAGGAGATCAAGGAGGCGACGTGCCTCGCTCGCTGGAGTGTGGCCGGAAATGGATAACCATGCCTGTCGTGCA
This sequence comes from Thalassia testudinum, assembly GCA_037157565.1. Classification (NCBI taxonomy): domain Eukaryota; kingdom Viridiplantae; phylum Streptophyta; class Magnoliopsida; order Alismatales; family Hydrocharitaceae; genus Thalassia; species Thalassia testudinum. The sequence continues at coordinate 192,688,251 of JAZHRO010000036.1, forward strand.
TTCGCACGAGAGGCATGGTCGGTTGCAGAGGTCAGGGGAGGGTCCCTGTGACAGAGGACGACGCAGGGAACCCCCCGCTTGTTCCTAAGGACGGACGCCCTGCCCTACGCGACGCCATCCTCCGCGCAAGGTCGCCGGAGGTATGGTGCTATGCAGAAATGGCAGGGGAGACCGTTCTGCAAAGAACGATGAGAAGATAGGGGGCTAAACGCAAGGGTCTCAAAAGATAAGGGTCAGAAAGTAAATTAAGAGGACCAATTTCTAAAGTCGATCAAGATGGTCTTATCTTAGGCCCAAATTTTTATACCAGACTAATTTGAATCTAAGGATTTTAATGGTGAAAATTGATTTTAGGTTGGACCATGTTTGACTGGTTAATTTGCACAAAAACCCAAATTAAGTCATAAATTGAGCATGGTTCTCATTTTAGGTCAAAATAGGTTGTAAAGGCCAAATTGAAGGTCCTAAGCCCTAGGAAATATTTTTCCATGAATTTTAGAAGGTTTAGTTGATTTTTATCTTACCTCAAACCTCGTGAATTAAAGTGGATTTGTTTTAAGGTTACAGAATGTCATTTAATTCCTAAAAGTTGCTATAACCCTTTTCAGATCAGATCATCCCACTTCCCTCCTTATTAAGCTCGTTTGACCTATGTTTGGACCCTTAATGACCCTATTTGCACACTGCATTGGTGAAATTACAGTTTTACCCCTTATGATTTGTTTTGTTCTTTAACTCAGAATTCTCAGAGTTAAGCCTCTCTTTAGGTTTTGTAGGAGCTTTTTTACACTTATTTGGATTAAATTGTGCTAGTTAGGGTTCATGATGAAACTCTCATCACATGCCATACCAGGTTTCATCATTTCTATTTTCATTCTCAGGTTATACACATGCATCTTGTATTGCTATCGTTCACATTTTCATACTCAGGTTATACACAGGTAGCTCGTATTTTCATCATTCACATTACCATTCTCAAATTATATACATGCAGCTCGTATTATGTCATTTAACGTATACAACAGGAAAATTACATGCAATAGTTAACTAGCACAAGTACTTCATATTTCACAGGCAGGTGTTATTCATTTACAGGCAGTTGTTATCATTTCTATCTACTCATTCAAGACTACAACTCAATCATCCAATATAGACATTTCTAGTATTTCTTGTCATAGGATTCATGCCATATCCTAAATTCTAATCATTCATTCCACACATGCATTCAGGATTGCAATTAAATTAGGGGAAGCCACTCTACCAGTAAACTCAGGAGTATTGGGGGCTTGAATGGCAGGTTCACATGCCTCAGCAAGACTCGAACCTGCAACAGAACGAAGTCCTATAACAAGGAACAATTACAATGGAACATTCAGAACAGTCTAGAAAACCTTCTAACAAGTAGAGGAACTCACAAGGAAAACATCGGTATCTTATTTGCGTAAAACGAACCTCAAATGGACCCTAAACGGGTCAAAAATAGGATTTTTGACTCAAATTAGACGTCTGAAACAACTTCCAGATGTTTTAAAAGTGTCCAGTAACATACCTAAGTCTCTGCGCCGTCCTTAGATGTCCAGGAACTCTTCTGGACCATCTGGACCCAGCTCCAGACGTCCGACCACCTATCCGAACGTCTAAAAGTGCTTCCAGTCGTCTGGTAAACTCCCCAGTCATCTGAAATGCATGGGTGAGCGTGCCCCGCGCTTCCCAAAGCAAATCCTGCACGTAATCCACCAAATCTCCTAAAAAAGGCCATGCAAAGAGTAGCTGCGGAGCAGCTTGCATGGCCGTATCTGTAAAGGGAACGTACTTTCGCGAAACTCTCTCCTCAGACGTCTGGAACCGTCTCCAGACGTCCGCTCCATCGTCTGGAGGTCACTCTAGACATCTGATTCTAGGAAAAACCCAGAACCAGAACCTGCTTCCACTCTCTCGCGTCGCGTGTGGCCGCGCCTCGCCCCCTCGCTTGCAACTCCGGCTGCAACAGTGTCGGGGAAGACTCCCCCGACTCACTCCTCTTCTCGCGCGCACCACTCTGACCGTTCACTCCCAGCGAGCTCCCACATGAGCTCGTGAACTCACTCTCCTCTCCTCACGCCACCCCTCCTCGACGCCGCTCGCGCTGGCTCTCGCTGGAGTGGAGAAGAATAAGGGAAGGTGGCTGGTGTGGGGAGGAGAAGAATAAGGGAAGGTGGCTAGGGTTCACTTGGAGGCGGGGAAGAGAGAGAAGAAGGGAAGGAAAAAGAGAAGGTACTATCTGCGGGCAGCCCACGCGCAGACGCGAGCTTGTGCTAAAAAATTTTGATTTCCAGACGTCTGGGAAAGTGTCCAAGCGTTTAACCTACAGTCCAAACGTCTTAAAAGGCTCAAACAGCACAGGTCTTAACAATTTGTATCCTCTGATCTCCAAACTTCAATTCTTTTAAGCCCTCCTCACAATTAATGTTTGCCTTGGTCGTAGCCAAGAAAGGTCTTCCTAAAATGATAGGTGTATTCTGAATGTCCTCAGGTACTTCCATGTTAAGGACTATAAAGTTTACAGGAAAGTAAAAATCCTTGACCCGCACTATAACATCTTCCAATACTCCCTGAGGTATCTTAACTGATCTGTTAGCTAATTGCGGGGACACTTCGGTTGGCTTCAGATTGCCAACCTCGAAATGTATCAGTAGGGAGGTTGGGATAAGATTGATGGAAGCTCCTAGGTCAAGTAATACTCCATTAAATGTAGTGTTACCTATTATGCAGGATAGGAGAGGGGTGCCTGGGTCTTTCATCTTAGTAGGGAGGGTATTGGATATGATGGAACTAGCTTGTTCCAAAAGGATGATTGGACTACTCCCTTTTTGAATCCTTGCTTTACGCTTAGGTGTACATAGGTCTTTTAAAAACTTAGCGCAAAGAGGTATGTGGCGAATTGCATCCAACAAGGGGATGTTTATGTAGACTTGCTCAAAGAGCTTAAGCAAATCCTCCTCAGGTGCCACACAGGTCATTTTCTTTCCTTTCCCCTTCTTCTTTAAAGCCTTTGGAAATGTCACAGAAGTGGTGACAAGATGGTCATTCCTAGGTAGAGAAGAAGCAGGAAACAGTGACTCAGATGGAGGAGTGGAGGTAGAAGGTTCAGGAAAAGATGTAGAAGTAGGAATAGGTGGATCTACAGTGCTTCTACCACTCCTAGTGACTATGGCATTCAGTTCAACCCTAGATGTAGATGGTAACTCAGAGTTAGGTAACGAAGGTGGTTGGGTTTGTGGATAGGAAGAATTTGGATCAGTGTAGAATTCAGTGTCGTGCAAGGGTTATGAAATGGCATGTGTTTGACCTTGCACTGCAGGTCTAGGTTCAACATACCTCTGGGCAGATATGTTCCTAAGGTTGGGTTGTGCTTGAGATGGGAGTGAATGGGGTTGACGGGATTCCGGCAAGTGTAATAGCTGGGCTCTCCTCTCAACTAATGCCGCATCCTATCTTTGCTGCATGGCAATATTCTATTGTTGCCTATCAGCAAGAGCTTTCATGATAGGCCCTAACTGGTCATCTCGTGTAGGCCTAGGTTGAGAGTATTGGGTGGGCCTAGGTTGGGGTTGCTGGTAGGCACGCGGTGGATATCCGTGTGATTGTGGAGGTGGTGCTCAGATCGTGTTATGCTGTGGTGGTGCAGAAGGTTGTTAAGATGAAGGTCTCTGTGAATTTCCCGACCATGAGAAATTTGGATGATTATGCCATCCAAGGTTGTAGGTCAGTGTAAATGGATTATTGTTGTTGATGCCAGAGCACAACGATCATTTATTTTGATGATAACAAAACACGTGCCATTTAACATTTGCACTTGGAGTCTTAGATTTCAGGTCAATTGCAAATGGAGACGTGATTAAATGGAGTTCGAGTTCGCATCCAAGACGGATTGGAGAAGATTCGCAAGGAGCGATAGATTGAAGATGGAAGGACAAGAAGAATAGGATAGAATTCTGTTTATTTCTTTCATGTACTTTTGCCTTTATTTTCTTGCTCTTTTTGTTCCTTAGAACATCATGTTAAAGAGCCTCAAAGTACCCTAAAAGTAGTCCTAGGAACACCAGCACAACCCTAGGATACTTAGGTTTTCTGTAGAAAACCTAGAAAACCAATATAGGGTTCAAACAGCTTTTTCAGATGTCTAATTCCAAAATCAAACGTCTGATAATGTGTTTTAAGACGTCTAACTGTTGATTTAGACATCTGATAACATTTAGGCTGGACTTAGTTAGCTCTGTCTGATGAAATCAGATGTCCAGACGTCTGATGACTTTGCCAGACATCCAATTAGTGGGTCGTTGGCTGGCTTAGCAAACACTGAAGGATATGACCGTTAGAGCCTTATCAGACGTCCTTAAGCCTTTCCAGACGTCTGATAGTTGACCGTTTTGCCTCGGCTAACCCAAAATCTCTTCTCATAGATTTTCTAGTCGTTGCAACTCTTGGAAATCCATTCCCACAGAAAAGTAGGTTTCCAGACATCCAGATATAGTGCCAGACGACCTGTATGTCGTCTGATGGACTTGCACTAGAACCCTGTTTAGATCTGGTTCAAGTTAGGAAGAAACCCGCATAAAATCAAACGTCTAACCTTATTTTCAGACATCTTAAACTGGTTTCCCAGACGTCTGATGCAAGGATCAGACGTCTGATAACCCTGTCAGTGCAATCATTGTTCCTGATTTCGGCCTGATTCTCTTGGGCTTTGCTCCCAACGGCCATGGAAGCTTTCCAAAACCTTCCAAAGCTTTCCTAAGGCCTCTATAAATAGAGAGGAACCTCTTGCACACAAAGATACACCAACACACACCTAGACACACCAAGAACAAGCATTTCTACTCTTTTGTGTCCTAGAAAAGTTCTTGCTCTCCAAGCTCAAGTTCTACATCTTGAGAGCATCAAGCCTTTGCGCACCCGCTCTCCCGCCGTAGTTCACAAGAGCGACGTTGCGCCGTCGCGTGGTTCACGCACCCGCGTCATCGATTCGACGCACTCCTTGCAAAGGGGAGTTTCCTAATTCCTATAGAAGCTAGGTTTCAATCTTTGTTGGCTCTATAGGACTATATTTGTTATTTTACTTTGTTATTTGGTTGGGTATTTGCTTTGCGAATTCCCATCTCCTTCGTGGGACAAAATCCTTCTCGTGAAGAGAAGGGGTTGTGGAACGCTACCCTCGCACTTGTAGCGTGGTTGTAATTGAGGTTGAATCACCCTCGTTTAAGTGATTCGTTTAGTGGATTTGATCAACTTGGTTGATTGGAAAATCCTAACTCGAGAGGGTAAGGTGGTGGTTTTCACCCGGTTTGGGTTTCCACCTAAAAATAATTGTGTACCTTGTGTGATTGAATTTTGTGAGATTGCTTTACATTTTATTTTCGCAATTTATTACGTCACCCCCTCATGGTAGAGAATCTACAATTGTGAATGGTGTGGAGCTCCTCCAAAGCTCCAAAACGTGCAAGGAAGTCAGTGTAGGGAGAAACAATGGTTCCTCCAACCGGTGAAGGGTATGGAAATGGAAGGAATGGTAGTGCAGATTGTGTCACAGAAAGGTTATTCACAGTTTCTCTCCCTGTGGGAAACTGAGAAGAAGTGTGTTGTGCAAGTGACTGAGAAGAAGGAGATGATGAAGGTTTAGAGAGAAATTTCCATACTTCATGTACTTTCTTCTCTATTAGGCCAAGCTTATCCAGCTGACTAGCCACTATCTCTAAGTCTCTGCTGCTGGATTGGGCTTCGTGTACCCTTGATTGTGAGTGGGAATGTGAGGACTTTCTATTGAACATGCTCATCGAAGCATTGTTAATAGAATTATCGGCCATACCTTCGAAGAGCTCAAAGGCTGAGTCCTCGTCCCGACATAAGAAATTGCCTCCACAAGCGGCATTTACAAAATTTCGTGTCATTATGGAGCCCATGGTAGAAGATCTGGACCTATTGCCAACGAGGGACATCATGGTGGGGACACTTTCTAAGAAGCTCGTGGAACCTCTCCCAAGCCTCATGCATTTGTTCTCCTGAATTTTGGGTGAATGTGGTGATAGCACGCCTTAAGATGTTAGTGCGGCCTACAGGAAAGTACTACTTCTTTAGAAACTCATGTTCCAAAGAAGCCCAAGAGTCTATAGGTGTAGTCTGTGCGAGTGTTCTGAACCAAAAGGCGGCCTTATCTTTTAATGAAAAGGAGAGCATTTTCATCAAAAGCGTGTGCTGATCATGACCTTGCGAACCTAGGGTTTGAACAAGATTTTTCAGCTCCTCTAAATGCTGAAAAGGATCCTCAGAAGCAAGTCAATGGAAGTGAGGTACAAGTGCAATAATGTTCGGCTTCAGTTCAGCAGTACGACCCCCATCAAGATATCATACCACAGGCATAGGTTGGTCAACTGCAGGATTATAGTAATCCCGTAGTTGGCGTCTACGAGGTTGAGGTGGTGCCTGAGGGTTTTTAGGTTGAGGTGGTCGTTGGGGGTTGGCTAAAAGATTAATAGCTTGAGCAAGCTGTTGCACCTATTGCGTTAAGGTATTCATTTGCAATTGTGTTTCAAACAGGTGTTGAAGATGAAGCATGGGTCCTCTCTCCAGGGGTGGGTTAGAAAAATTAGGATATGGTGGAGGTTGGAACCTATGAATTGGTGGTGGTGGTGGTGGAGGATGTGTAATAAGATGTGGAGGAAGTTCTTTGAAATCCTCGAATTGTGCGGAATCATGATCATCCTCATGATGTGTAGAATAGTGAATAGGAGTTTGAGACTCGGGAGGTAAAGGATCATATTACGACCCGATTCTCGGATTCCTACAGGACCCGAGACTGGCTCGTCTCAACTAATCCTAAGACCCAGTCGTACAACAAGAAATAACCACAAAGCAGGAAAGTAAACCACATTCACATATGCAATATAATTAGGCAAAAGAAAAGTACAAAGCAGTAAAATTAAGTAGAACTGTTGTTTCATTACATACCACAACAACAACAACAACGGAAACAGAAGTAAACAGTAGAGTCAAACAGTCACTAGTAGTCCAATACATACTACAATAGTAAGGGAACGAAAAAGAAGTGCTGAAAACTACGGCTGGGCTTGACTGGGCCTAGCACCCTTCGCAGCCGGAAGCTCCGGTTGCTCAACTCCTGGTTTCGAACAGTATATGAAAAGACAGAGTCAGCGAATGCTGAGTAAAGTGGTATCTATACTATCTAAAACAGTAAAAGCAACATGTTTAATTCTCTTTTCTATTTATCTGTTTTATGTGTATTTCCTTTTCACCCATCTTTCTCAAACATCCAGATATTCTTGATCTAGCATGTTTCTCATGGGAACGATCTTGATTGTAGTATTTTCCAAAGAGTAGAAGGTACACGTGGTGCTCTCCTGGCCAGGAGAGTCCCCCATAATAGTCCTACACCTAGTCAACCACCCTGAGGTCACTGTCGAGACGTAGCGGTGACTACGGCACGCGTGATAAGCGCATGGGTAGCTACCCCACATTGACATGAAGTCAGTCGTTTCTATTAGCGGGTACGCCCAAAGTACAGCACGGAACAATATAAGGCCTTTGTAAAGACCCATGTTGTTCTGAGCCTTTTAAGACGTTTGGACGGTCGGTTAGATGTCTAGTCAAACATCTGGACACCTTCCCAAACGTCTGGAAATCAAAATTTTTGGGTACGCTCGCGTCTGCGTGGGGTCTGCACACAGACAGTACCCTCTCTTTTTTTCTTCCCTTCTTCTCTCTCCCTCCACTCTCTAGCGAACCCTAACCCACCTCTTTATAAACCCCACTTCCTCCTCTCTCATTCTCCCTACTCCAGCCACTTCTCTTCCTCACCACCCCAGCACGAGTGAGAGAGTGCGAGAGCAGCGACGAGGAGGAGCGGCGTGAGGAGAGGAGTTGAGCTCGCAAGCTCGTGTGGGAGCTCACCGGAGGGCGTATAGCCAGAGCGACGCGTGCGGGAGGAGAAGCGTGTTGGGGAAGTCATCCTCGACACTGTTGCAGCCGGAGCTGTAGGCGAGGAGGTGAGCCGCACCCACCCACGGCGAGAGCGAGTCGGAGCAGGTTCTGGTTCTAGTAGAATCAGACGTCTGGAGTGACATCCAGACGACGGAGCGGACGTCTGGAGGCGGTTCCAGACATCTGAGAGAGCTTCACGAAGGTACGTTCCCTTTGCGGATACGGCCATGCAGGCCGTTCTGTAGGAACACTTTGCGTGCTTATTTTGAGGAGATTTTGTGGTGGCGTGCAGGATTTGCTTTGGGAAGGTGTGGGACATGCCCTCCCATGCATTTCAGACGTCTGGGGAGCTTACCAGACGACTGGAAGCACTTCCAGACGTCCGGAGAGGTGGTTGAACATCTGGAGCTAGGTCCAGACGGTCTAGAAGAGTTCCTGGACATCTGAGGATGATGCAGAGCTTGAGATGCATTTTTGGACACTTTTAAGACGTCTGGAAGTTGTTCCAGACATCTGATTTGAGTTTGTACCCTGTTTTGACTCGTTTAGGATCCGTTTGAGATCTGTTTTACGCAAATAAGATACCGGTGTTTTCCTTGCAAGTTCCTGTACTTGTTAGAAGGCTTTCTATATTGTTCTGAAGGTTCCATTGTGATTGTTCCTTATTATAGGACTTCGTTCCGTTGCGGGTTCGGGGGTTCTTGAGGCATGTGTGCCTGCCGTTCGAGCCCCCAATACTCCTAGGTTGACTGGTAGAGTGGCTTCCCCTAATTTAATTATCACCTTGAATGTATGTGTGGAATGAATGACTAGAACCTAGGATGTGACATGAATCCTAGGACGAGAAATACTTGAATTGACTGTATGCGTGATTAAATTACTGTCTTGAATGAGTAGATAGAAATGTTAACAACTGCCTGTAAATCAGCAAAAGCTGCCTGTGAAATATGAATTACCTGTGCTAGTTAACCGTTGCATGTGACCTTTCTGTTGTATACTGAAACGTTGGCTTCGAGAGATAACCGGGTTTTATTGTTATAGCGTTGTAGTATAGCCAGTTATTGCCACCATTTCAAATATAAAAATTTTTTTACTCGGAAAAATAAAAGAGTTCCCGAGGTCGAACTCAGGGAGCAAGTTGTATTCTAGAGATATACATGTTCTATTACAAAAAAAATAAAGAGAGAGAGAGAGGGAGAGAGATGAAAGTTTGAGTTCTTCTTTTCTTCTTTTCTTTCTCTGTCTTTCTCCTCTTTAGCTTTTGCTCTTCCTGTTCTTCTTTTGTGTTTATCTCCTTGTGGTCCTCTTCTTCACCTGTGTTGTTCTTCCTTGTTCTTTCCTCTTCTTCTTCTTCTGCTTTTCTTCCTTGTTCCTTTGTTCTTCAGATCTTCTTCTTTCTTCTTTTCTTTTACCTGTCAGGACGTCGTCTCTCCTTCTTTCTTCTTTTCCCTTCAGGACGTCGTCTCTCCTTCTTTCTTCTTTTCCCTTCAGGACGTCGTCTGATTTTCCAATCAGACGACTTAAACCGCTTGTTGCTACAGTGTCTCCCTTAGCTTTCTTCTTCTTCCGCGGTCCTTCTTCTTCACCTGTGCCTGCACACTTACACGGCTTGATCAGAGAGAGGGGCAAAACCTATCTCTACCCTCCCCCCGCGTCTCTCTCTCACAGAATCCGCTCATAGGATAGCTCTCCCAGAGCTGCCGGGTAGCCGGGGACGGGTCGCGCCCGGGTCCAGGCCCACCGGCGTGCGTGGTGGGCGAGGAGTGCAGGTCAGTCTAAGTCGGGTCGGGCCAGGTCCGCGGGGCGTGAGCGCGGACGAGACCGGGTAACCAGGCGGGTGAAGGGGACCTCACCCCGTGTGCTGAGACAATAAGCCTCCAGCACTTTTTCACTTTATACCGCTGCGCCTCTTCAGAGTTTTCCGAGGTGGGATTAAATGTCCCACCCCGAGTTGGCGCCCACGCGGAGGAGACAGCTGGTAATCGCGGCGTTACGCGAGGCCTTCGTGCGAGGGCATTGCTTCAGCTGCAGCCTGACGCTTTGTCGAAATGCCTCGCAAGGCCTGGGAGTCGAATCTGGGCGTGGCGCGCCTGCAGCTGCAGGCGGAAGCAGCTCCTTCTGCACGGCAATGGCGGCGGAGGTCGGGTGACCTGTTCACAGCAAAACGGCCTCTCGGCCTAATCAGAAGGTGCCGGGAGCTTCGCCAGAGTGCGGCGAAGCTCGTGTGGGTGGTGGCGAGGCGTGGGGCGGCGTGCAAGGGCTACCCTAGGTCGGACTGTGGGTCGGAAGATGGGTTTGTTCGGTGGGGTTGCAGAGGGTGATGTGGGGGAAGTGGAAGGGCGGGGGTTGATCAGGGTGAGGAGGCTGAGGTTCTGCGGTGGTCGGCGAGCCGTGTGGGTTGCTGGGGTGATGGAGCGGCTCGCCGGAGTTTGGCCGGAGACGAAGGGGGTGACGGTGGACAGGAGCGATCGAGGGTTTAATCAAATAAAAGACAGTGAGGAAAAGAAAGAGGGGGAGATGGGGAGAAGTTCTGACCTAGCTACGGAGACGAAAGGGGCCGGAGCAGGGCGACAGTCGTATCGACTGTCGCCGGAGAAGAAGATGCCCGGGGGAAGGGGCGGCGGCGAGCAGAGGGCCGGAGAGGCGCCAGCTGGGTGCGGCGTGGCGCGGGAAGAGCAGGGAAAGAAGTCTCTGCTGCTGGTATTGCGGCAGAGCGAAGAGGAGGAGGAGGAAGGACCGCCGGAGCTGGTGGGCGTCTGCCGGAGTGAGAAGAGAGGAAGGTTGGGGGTTTTCTCCGTCAAATCCGAGATGGGAAGAACGGTGGAGCGACGGGGGTATTTATAGGGACCGAATCAGGGAGGAAGGCGGAGGGAGACGACGTGTCTCCCTCACCGGAGGACGCCGGAGATGGAAACCCATACCGTCCGTGCGTTCGCACGGCCGGTATGGTGGGTTACAGCGTCCAGGGGGGTGTCCCTGCGACGGCTGACGACGCAGGGCACCCCCGGTTTACTTGCCAGGCTCTCCCCCTCACCCTGCGCGGCGCCATGCTCCGCGCAAGGTCGCCGGAGCATGGTGCTGGTAGGTTTTGCAGGGGGGACCTGAACGCAAAGAACGAAGGAGAGTTAGGGGCCAAAATGCGAGGGTTCAAAAGTTGAGGGCCAAAAAGTAAATATATGAGGACCAAAGTGTAAAGTTGGTCAAGAAGGTTTCTTCTTAGGCTCAAGTTTTTATACATGACTAATTAGGACCTAAGGAATCTGATGGTGAATTTTATTTCTAGATTAAACCTTGTTTGACTGGTCAATTTACGCAAAAACCCAAATTAAGTTATTAATTGGGTATGGTTCTCAATGTAGGTCAAGATGGGTTCCTAAGGTCAAATTGAAGGTTCTAAACCCTAGAGATTATTTTTCTATGAATTTTAGAGGGTTTATTCCATTTTTTCTTTGCCTTGAACCTCGTGAATTGAAGTGGGTTTGTTTTAGGGTTACAGATTATCATTTAGTTCCTTAGAATTTCTGTAGCCCTTGCTAGATCATCTCATCCCACTTTTATTCTTATTAAGTTGCTTTGACCTCTGTTTGGACCCTGAATTACCCTGAATGCAGATTATACTGGTAAAATTGCATTTTTACCCCTTATGACTTGTTTTCTCCTTAAACTCAGAATTCTCTGAGTTAAGCCTTTCCTTGAGTTATGTAGGAGCTTTTATCCTTTGTATTGGGTCAAAATGAGCTAGTTATGGCTCATGATGAGGTTCTCATCATATGCGTTAAATGATATAATACGAGTTGCGTGTGTATAACCTAAGAATGGAAATGTGAATGATAGAAATACAAGCTGCATGTGTATAACCTGGGAATGGAAGTGTGAAAAATAGAAATACAAGTTGCATGGGTATAACCTGAGAATGGAAATAAAAATGATCAAACCTGGTATAGAATAGCATGAGGAATATGAGCATGAACCCTACGGGGAATTAGGAGTAGAGCTCCTGGAAATAAATGGAATGGATTTGGAAATGTGAGTGGGGAAGTGAGCTGGCCCTTGAGTACATAGTACCACGGAGAGCAACTGTCCCCTATTTAGTGTAGAGCGGAGCTAATCGCCCTTGGGTTGGGACTTGGGGTTAGGATTGGCCACTTTGCACCGACTTCTTAGCCCTTGTGTATACTATACTGGGGAGAGCTACTAGTGTAGGGAGAGAACTAGCCACCCCACGGGGCCCGAGGTTCAGCTAGCCACCCTACACCGACTTGTTAGGCCCACTGGGCAAACTAGGGTAGTTAGGCGAGGGTGTGCGGACTGTGGGGGGGCGAGACCCCTGTTTGGTTCTTAGGGGCTAGACCCCTGTTATTGGGAGGGCTAGGCCCTACACTGTTCCGTGTTGTACTTTGGGGGCACCCGTTAGTGGAAACGATTGACCGCGTGCTAATGCGGGGTAGCTACCCGTGAGCTTATTGCGGGTGCCGTAGTCACCGTTACGTCTGTCCGTGACCTTGGGGTGGTTAACTAGGTGTAGGATCACCATGGGGGACTCTCCCGGCCAGGAGAGTGCCACGTGTGCCTTTTACTCTTCGGAAAAGACTGCAATCAAGATCGTTCCCACGAGGAACATTCGAGATCAAGAAAGAGATTTAGAAACATATAAACCAATGGGTGAAAAGGAATAAATTGTAAATTAAAGAAATTGGAATAGCTAATTTACCTGTTAGCTTTACTGCTTCAGTTAGTTAGTTGCCACTCTACTCAGCGTTTGCTGACTTTGTGTACTCATAACCCTTTTCAGATCCAGGTGTTGAGCAGCCCGAGTCTACGGCTGCAGAGGGTGTTGGGCCCAGTAGAGCCCAATAGCAGTAGCTTCCTTGTTGTACTTCTTTTGTAGTAATGAGTTTAGACTCTTGTACCTTTATGTTTTGTATCTTTACGTTCTGTACTTTTATGTTCTTGCACCTTGTTACTTTCCTACTATTGTGGTGGTGATATGTACTGTAGTAGCTTTACTTCTTTACTGCTGTTCCTTTTTACTGTTAGTTGCTTAGCATTGTGAATGTGGTTTACTTTCCTACTTTTTGGTTACTTTCTTGTTGGACGACTGGGTCTTGGGATTAGTCGAGTCGAGCCAGTCTCGGGTCCTGTAGGGATTCGGGAACCGGGTCGTAACAACCTTGCCCTCTCAGAATAGGGGTCTCACCCCTTAGAACCAAACAGGAGTCTCGCCCCACCACAGTCTGCGCACCCTCGTTTGACTACCCCGATTTCTCTAGAGGGCCTAACAAGTCGGTGTAGGGTGGCTAGCTGAACACCGGGTCCCGTGGGGTGGCTAGCTCTCTCCCAACACTAGTAGCTCGCCTTGGTACTACGTACACGAGGGCCAACAGGAGTTGGTGTAGAGTGATCAATCATAACCCCGGGTCTCAACCTAAGGGCGGCTAGCTGCCTCTACGAGCCTCAAACACGCAGCAGGCTGAAACCCTATACCAGGGAATACATTACAAAAGGAGGGTTAAAAACAATGTCCAAAGGTCTCTAGTACGTAGATAAACTCGCAAGGAAAACACAGGTACTTCGTTTGCGTAAAACGAACCCGGATCGGACCCCAAACGGGTCAAAAACGTGCCTACTGTTCAAAATTAGACGTCTGGGAAAAAGTACAGATGTCTTAAAAGGTACTAGAACCTTACCTTAAGCCCCTGCGGTGTCCTCAGATGTTTAGGCCTTTTTTGTGATCGTTTGAAGGCAGTTCCAGATGTCGGTTTATGCCTCCAGTCGTCTGGACACACCTCTAGACGTCTAGCGATTTGATCAGACGTCCAAAAGTGCAGCATCTGCGCTCCTTCCCAAGGTTGCACCTACGTACGACAACACAAGCATGGTCAACCGACACATATCCCTACGCTGCGATATGTATGGCGCAGGAAGATTACATACCTTCGCGATAAATGAGCTTTCAGATGTCTGGCCTTAACTCCAGACGTCCAAATACTCCGTCAGCCGTTTGAACTCCACTCCAGACATCTGATACTGGAAAATTTCCAGTATCAGGACCTCCTCTCAGTGCTCTCCACTGTGCTCTGCCTCGCGTCGACGCAGCTCCAGCCGCTGTAGATGGTCGGGAGGCCGCCTCCTTGAGTTCTCTTCTCCTCCTGCACGCGCCCGCGGTGGCCGTGCGAGCTCTGCCGAGCTTCCACCAAAGCTGTCCGACCTCGGCCTTGTCCTCCTCCCACACTCTTCTCCTTCTCCCTCTCGCTCTCCCTCTCTCGCCTCCTCTTGCCACTCCCACAAGCTCTGAAGGTGATGGTGATGGAGTGTGGAGTGGAGAGGAGAGCAGGGGCTTAAATAGATGGCATGGGGGGGGGGGGGGGGGGGGGTTTAGGGTTCAGGGAAGGAAAGGAAAGGAGAGAGAGGAAGGTCCTGCGTGTTGGTGCTAGAGCACCACGATCATTTGTTTTGATGATAACAAAACACGTGTTATTTAACATTTGCAATTTGAGTCCTAGATTTCAGGTCAATTGCAAATGTGGACGTGTTTAGACGGAGTTCGAGCTCGCATCCAGGACGGATTGGAGGAGCTTGACGGAAAACAGAGGAGGTTCGCGTGGAGCGAAAGATTGAAGATGGAAGGAAATGAAGAATAGGATAGATTTCCTTCTTTTGTACTTGTTGTATTTTTCGTTTCTTTTGTTGCTCTTTATTTCCTTAGATATTTCATGTTAAAGAGCCTCAAAGAACCCTAACAGTAGTCCTAGGAACACCGGCACAACCCTAGGATACTTAGGTTTTCTGTAGAATACCTAGAAAACCAATATAGGGTTCAAACAGACTTTCCAGACGTCTAATTCCCAAATCAGACGTCTGATAATGTATTTTAAGACGTCTGACTGTTGTTTCAGACGTCTGATAACCGTTAGGCTGGACATAGTTATTTCTGTCTGATGAAATCAGACGTCCAGACCTTATACCAGACGTCTTAGAAGACGTCTGATGGATTTGCCAGACGTCCAGTTAGTGGACCGTTGGCTGGCTTAGCAGACAGCAAGATTATGACCGTTAGAGCCTTATCAGACGTCCTTAGGTCTTTCCAGACGTCTGAGAAATGACCGTTTTGCCTCGGCTGACCCAAAATCTCTTCTCAGAGATTTTCTAGCCGTTGCAACGTTTGGAAATCAATTCCCGCAGTAAAAGTAGGTTTCCAGACGTCCAGACATAGTACCAGACGTCCTGTATGTCGTCTGATGGACTTGCACAAAAACCCTGTTTAGATCTGATTCAAGTCAGGGAGAAACCCGCATAGAATCAGACGTCTGACCTTGTAATCGGACGTCTTAAAGTGGCCTTCCAGACGTCTGATGCTAGAGTTAGACGTCTGATAACCCTGTCAAATGCAATCATTGTCCTGATTTCGGCCTGATTCTCTTGGGCTTTGCACCCAACGGCTATGGAAGCTTTTCCAAGACTTCCAAAGCCTTCCTAAGGCCTCTATAAATAGAGGGGAACCTTTGTAACACAAAAACACAAGAAGAGAAACATAAGAGAGACATATACACACTAAGACACACACCTTGCAATACACTTTCAAACCTTTTGTGTCCAAAGAAAAGACTCTCTTGCTCTCCAAGCTCAAGCTCCATCATCTTGAGAGCATTCAACCGTTGCGCACCCGCTCTCCCGCCGTAGATGACGAGAGCGACGTAGCGCCATCGCGTGGCACACGCACCGCGTCATCGTCGACGCACTCCTTGCAAAGGGGAGTTTCCTATTTCCTATAGAAGCTAGGTTTAATTTTGTTGGCTCTATAGGTTTGTTGTTTTATTTTACCTTTGTAATTTGGTTGGGTATTCGCTTTGCGAATTCCCGTCTCCTTCGTGGGACAAAATCCTTCTCGTGGAGAGAAGGGGTTGAGGAACGCTACCCTCGTACTTGTAGCGTGGTTGTATTGAGGTTGAATCACCCTCGTTTTAAGTGATTCGGTTTAGTGGATTTGATCAACTTGGTTGATCGGAAAATCCTAACTCGAGAGGGTTAGGTGGTGGTTTTCACCCGGTTTGGGTTTCCACCTAAAAATACCTGTGTACATTGTGCGATCGATTTATTTTTGTGATATTGCTTTATATATTTCATTCCGCATATTATTACGTCACCCCTCCTAGAAGGGAACCTTCAATTGGTATCAGAGCAGGTCTTGCTGTTTCGGCGTAACAACCCGGCAAGAGATCAAATGGAGGGAAGCACATCAGCAATCAGGATCTCCGAGGGGCAGTCCACAACCCGTCCGCCGTTCTTCGACGGGAGCAACTACCCCTACTGGAAGTTGCGGATGAAGACCTGGCTTCAAGCCACCGACTTCACGGTCTGGGCCAGATGCGAGACGCCTTTCGACATCCCAGAAAAACCCGCGAGAGGATACTCGCAGCAGCATATTCGAGAGCTTTCACTCAACGCAAAGGCAATGAATGCCATGTATTGCGCGTTGAGTCCGGAAGAGTTCGAGAAAATCCAAGAGTGCACCACCGCCCACGAGATATGGAGGAGGTTGGAAGGCACTCATGAGGAGACAAGCTCGGAGGAAGAAGAAGAAGAAGAAACCGCTTGCTTTGGTTTCATGGCCAGAGGAACCAACAGCGACAGCGAAAGTGGAAGCGACGACAGTGACAACGAGGTAAATATCGATCTTCAAGAAGCATTTAATGAGCTTTCTGAGATTAGTAAATCACTTAGGATAGAAAATAAAAGCATTAAAAAGAACCTTAGTTTTCTTAAAAATGAAAATGATAGGTTAGAAAAACAACTTAAGGACATAGAAACTAGTCCTAAGGATAATAAGCTGCTTTTAGAAAATAAAAATTTAATCAATGAAAATACTAAATTGATTGAGGAAAATGATAGTCTAAAGTTAGAAATTTCTAATTTAAAGACTAAGATGCAAACTATAGAAAGATAAATTGCATGTCTTAGGGAAAATTCTAACAAATTAATCAACAAAGTAGACAAGTTTTATAGCCCTAAGGTTGAGATAGGATCTCCGTCAAGGAGACCCACTAACAAATCCGGATCCAAGCTTACTTGGATACCGAAGAAAAATCTGGAATCTTGTTTTGTAGGATTCAGGGATAACTACAATACACAGGACTGGACCTACAAACTCAAGGCTGGTCAACTCGAGTTAGGAGAACTAAGGGGTAGACCAAGGAGGAGAACAAGAAGACCGACGAGACGGCGAACAAACGACGGACCCGCCGCACGTCGACCACCAGATTGGAGACCGGCGCCAATGCCCGGGCCTCCAAGCTACGGATGGGAGCCCCATCCGATGTGGCATCCACCACCACCATTCGGGCCATTTTATTGGCCATGGTAAGTGAGGTAAAATTCTTAACCCTATCTTTTTATAAGCTTTTAGATAGGGGGAGTTAAAAAATGATGAGCTAATTGTCAATTTTTAAGGGGGAGATGTAAGGTAGCTAAATTTCCTTTAGTAAGGGGGAGAAAAATAATAGCTATCTTGTTGTTACAAAAAGGGGGAGAATATTACCTTTGTCAAAAGAAACTCATAGAAGAGCATGTTTTAAGAGGGAGTTATAGGAAATGTAAAACCAATCAAACCTTTTTGATAATGTCAAAAAGGGGGAGGATTTTTTGTATTATTATTTACGGTTTTGTCATCATCAAAAAGGGGGAGATTGTTGGTGCTAGAGCACCACGATCATTTGTTTTGATGATAACAAAACACGTGTTATTTAACATTTGCAATTTGAGTCCTAGATTTCAGGTCAATTGCAAATGTGGACGTGTTTAGACGGAGTTCGAGCTCGCATCCAGGACGGATTGGAGGAGCTTGACGGAAAACAGAGGAGGTTCGCGTGGAGCGAAAGATTGAAGATGGAAGGAAATGAAGAATAGGATAGATTTCCTTCTTTTGTACTTGTTGTATTTTTCGTTTCTTTTGTTGCTCTTTATTTCCTTAGATATTTCATGTTAAAGAGCCTCAAAGAACGCTAACAGTAGTCCTAGGAACACCGGCACAACCCTAGGATACTTAGGTTTTCTGTAGAATACCTAGAAAACCAATATAGGGTTCAAACAGACTTTCCAGACGTCTAATTCCCAAATCAGACGTCTGATAATGTATTTTAAGACGTCTGACTGTTGTTTCAGACGTCTGATAACTGTTAGGCTGGACATAGTTATTTCTGTCTGATGAAATCAGACGTCCAGACCTTATACCAGACGTCTTAGAAGACGTCTGATGGATTTGCCAGACGTCCAGTTAGTGGACCGTTGGCTGGCTTAGCAGACAGCAAGATTATGACCGTTAGAGCCTTATCAGACGTCCTTAGGTCTTTCCAGACGTCTGAGAAATGACCGTTTTGCCTCGGCTGACCCAAAATCTCTTCTCAGAGATTTTCTAGCCGTTGCAACGTTTGGAAATCAATTCCCGCAGTAAAAGTAGGTTTCCAGACGTCCAGACATAGTACCAGACGTCCTGTATGTCGTCTGATGGACTTGCACAAAAACCCTGTTTAGATCTGATTCAAGTCAGGGAGAAACCCGCATAGAATCAGACGTCTGACCTTGTAATCGGACGTCTTAAAGTGGCCTTCCAGACGTCTGATGCTAGAGTTAGACGTCTGATAACCCTGTCAAATGCAATCATTGTCCTGATTTCGGCCTGATTCTCTTGGGCTTTGCACCCAACGGCTATGGAAGCTTTTCCAAGACTTCCAAAGCCTTCCTAAGGCCTCTATAAATAGAGGGGAACCTTTGTAACACAAAAACACAAGAAGAGAAACATAAGAGAGACATATACACACTAAGACACACACCTTGCAATACACTTTCAAACCTTTTGTGTCCAAAGAAAAGACTCTCTTGCTCTCCAAGCTCAAGCTCCATCATCTTGAGAGCATTCAACCGTTGCGCACCCGCTCTCCCGCCGTAGATAACGAGAGCGACGTAGCGCCATCGTGTGGCACACGCACCGCGTCATCGTCGACGCACTCCTTGCAAAGGGGAGTTTCCTATTTCCTATAGAAGCTAGGTTTAATTTTGTTGGCTCTATAGGTTTGTTGTTTTATTTTACCTTTGTAATTTGGTTGGGTATTCGCTTTGCGAATTCCCGTCTCCTTCGTGGGACAAAATCCTTCTCGTGGAGAGAAGGGGTTGAGGAACGCTACCCTCGTACTTGTAGCGTGGTTGTATTGAGGTTGAATCACCCTCGTTTTGAGTGATTCGGTTTAGTGGATTTGATCAACTTGGTTGATCGGAAAATCCTAACTCGAGAGGGTTAGGTGGTGGTTTTCACCCGGTTTGGGTTTCCACCTAAAAATACCTGTGTACATTGTGCGATCGATTTATTTTTGTGATATTGCTTTATATATTTCATTCCGCATATTATTACGTCACCCCTCCTAGAAGGGAACCTTCACTGCGCACCGCCCACTCTAAGGGTGCAGTGTGCGTAAAAAAATTACATTTTCAGACGTCCAGGAAAGGGTTTAGATGTCTAGACAGACGTCTGACTGAGACTCCAGACGTCTTAAAAGGCTAAAAGTGTGACGGATCTTTACATATTAGAAGTGGAAGGCAAAGAAGTAGATGTAGTTTCTTGTGCATCAGCATCTAAGGGGAGTACTAGCTCTGTGTTCTGGAATCTCTTACCTTCCATTGAGTCGATTTTTGAAAGCGAATTTAAAAATCAGTCACAACTCAATAGAAAGAACTAATCTAGCTCAATCTCAAATGAAATCAGGAAATCTCAATCAAATCTCGATCAATCAATTGACCACTAACAATCAAATGAGAAAAATCGAATTTTACCTAGAGGCTGCTACACAAGATACTATAGTACGCAAACAACTATTTCAAACAATTGTACGTGTTCTATGAATAGACCTAGCGATGTGTAGACCTCTAAAATCCATTAGGAGTCTGGATAAGACTGGCGTGTTAATCCAGATCCTGTGGTTGCTGAAGGAGATGAGATATAAACCCGTGTATTGTGATCTTAAGTGATCATGATGTGTGCACGATAACAATCAACACAATGCAGTGAAAATCTCGGTCAAGGTTTCAATCAATTTTAACGTCTCCTTTTGTTTTGATTCAAGTGATTTTAAGATAAATTCTATGCTGCTCATCTCGCTTTTTAATCAGTTCAAAATAAGAGATGGTCTTTTTAAAATTTAAGTCAAATGCAAGTATGTCATGAGTTTGAGAAGATAAAGAATACGTACCTGATTTCAGCAATCTACAATATGCAAATTGACTTGGAATAAAATCTAGTAGGTAGAATATGCAACCTAAGATGGATGCCTAAGGGTATGCTGCTGCTAGATAAAGATGAGATTTTTTTGAAATTTTGATTTTATAATTTTTTTGACTAATCATCCAGTTATCTGAGAGATTTTTGACTAATCATCCTGCAATTGCAAATGTAAGCTTCAATCTTTACCGAAAAAGAGTGCCTTGTCCTAGAACATTGGATGGTACTAATTCCTCTGGTCAATAGAAATGGTCCTTCCCCTTATGATAAAACACGATATAATTTTCTTTGTAATAGCAAGGGATCTCTTCTCATACATATATAATTTCTTTGGTAACTTAGAAGCTACGTTATGTAAAATATATAAAGACTTTATAAATTACATAACAACTTTATAAAATCTATACAATATTTTGAACAGGACTAATTAAATAAGTTATTTCAACCCTAGGCTACTGTATAATTCTTCTAATATATATTTTTATAAGTATATTGATCAACATACATTTGATAGAAAATCATCATTTAATGTGGAACATTTTTACAAAAGTGCTTAAAAAGGTGGAGTAAATTTTATTATTCAAGGAAGATATTTCTATTCATTTGGATTAATATTTTAATGCTTACATTTTGATGAGCCTTCTAAAACCTACAAGAATGTAAATATTAATTTCAGTGGAATACCATGAATTCTCTTGTCATATTTAACCTCTTCATTTTTTCTTAATCTTCTAACGATTATTTAACCTCATGGATGATTCAGAGGTGATTTCCACTTTAATCGCTACGAGTATTCCGCAATCCTAGCCAGCCATTTTATAATCACATCTACACTCATTGTGTTTCACTTACACTCAGCCTTATCATAATTACCTATCATGTCTTTGTTGACAAGTAAGACTATATAGATCACTAAAGTGATACTTGATCATCCTGACTAACATGGCCACATTATAATATGTCAAAAGTATCATTTTAGCATAATTAGGATGTTGATTTAAAATAATCAAATCACAAAAATATGAAAATTATGATAAAACGTCAGCGAGTTGAAGTTGATCCTCATAGATACTTGGGAATTTATTAGCTCATCTATTAATCTTAACTTAATTAAGCAATTAAAACTCTATTGGACTAGCGTATCAAATATAAAATTAATGCAATGCATAAACCTTCAAACATCCATTCCTACATTAACTATAATTTTTATATGTGTTACCGATTAATCCTATTTATTTTCCTACTCGTTCATCTTTTCAACTGTGATGTTTCTAAACATTGGATCTACATTTTAGTGATTAGTTATTAAAGTGATCACTTTAGAGGGTAAAGTCTCAATCTTAGTAAGAAGCAACGACCTCATTTGAGTTAAACTCAATTCTTCTTATTTTTGTCTACTCATCTACTATTTATTCATCCCCATGAATGATTTGTTTCATATCAATAATAATAATGTAATAGCCTCCTTGTGTATTTACATGTATACCGACTACCTTGACTTTATGTGTACATAATGTGCACACCAATCCATCACTAACGAGCAATACCTTTATCATGCATACATCTTCTAGACATCAAGAAATGATTATCCTTCAGAATGCATCCATTTGGCTGTCACATTCCTCCATATGACTATGACTATCTTCACTGCATCCCCCCATCTCGCAAATGCCTTCTACATCTATTTTGCTCTCTGTTATATTTCGCATAATCCTGTACTTTTTTTTTTTTATGACTCAAAATCCCTTGTAAGCAAATCGAGAAACACACAACCCTTTGCATTTGGATAAAATAGGGGTTCGAACTTGCATCCTTAACACCACCAATGTTGGGCCAGAACTGCAGACATCAACCCTAAGGGCTAGTTTACTTGAGGGGTTAACCCCTCTTTAACCCTTGTTTACTTGGAGGGTTAATCCTCTTTTGGTTAACATAGGTTAAGAGCTTTTAACACTGATTTATCTAACACTGGTTAGTATTGGTGTTAGGTAAATTCATGTTTAAATTCCACAATTTTGTGTGTTTTCGTGATCTCCGATTCAAATTCTTAACACCATCAATAATTAAACACCACAAGAGTTAATGTTCCAACTTAATTCTAATTTAAGTAAATATAAATTAATATTAACATTTCTCTATAAATAAATATTAACATTAATTTTACCTTTCTTAATATAATTTCCTTAATCATCCAAATAAACCAGTCCTAATTAGAACCCTGTGAGATGCTTCGTATGTTACGTTGGCACAACCGCCATGCTTTTTTTTTATGTAGCTCCCAGCGTTGAGGCTTGGAGGGTGCGCTACCTTCCTGAAGAAGCTTCCCGCTTTATTTGAATCGCCCTCGGCTGCTCGCATCTCCCCACTTCTCCCTCTCTCACTCCTCTCAAACTCCCACAACACGACGCCGAACGCCATGAGCCGCAACCACTCCACGGGGAACACCTCCTCCTCGTCCTTCTCCAGGAAGAGAGGCCGACTCGACACTTCGAAGCCCCCGACCACCACCACCACCACCATCGCCGCCGCCAGAAGAAGAAACCCTAATCCCGATCGGAGAACCGCTTCCTGGGGCGCCAACTCCCCTTCCTCCTCCAGATCGTCCTCCAGAAACGCCCCCTTCTCCGATTTCGGCAGGTTTCTTCCCCAGATTTTTCTCATCTCTTTCTCAGTTCTCTCTCGTTTTCCTCTAGGGTGGATTCGTTTCTTTGATCTGTAGTTACATGGCGGAGAAGAATCGGAAGCTGCGAGAGCAGTTCGACGCGAGCGCGTCGGGTTCCGGCGGAGCGAGAGGCATCTTCCACGGGGTCTCCATCTTCGTCGATGGGCACACCGTTCCATCCAATCAGGTCTATTGTCGTCCCATCTACAAATTCCATCATTTGGCGATAAGATGTGAGAAAAGACCCTCCAGTTTTAGAGTTTAGGGTTTAGATTGATGATAGATTCTCGAATACTTGAGATGCCCCATTTGAGTTGAGGTGATTTACTTCTAGATGAAGGGGGAGAGCAAGCTCCGATGGTTCCAATTTTGGATGGTAGAGATGATGAATAGGAAATCAGACGAGGGCCAAGAATTTAATGGGCGAGTGTGTGTTGGATAAGAAAAGAAATGGGAATGAAAGATTTAAGTTTCTGACAACGCATTCATGGTATTGAGCTTACTGTTCTTTTCCATTTCTTATCAGTTTGAGCTGTTGGCTATGTTGGATGGCAGGAGCTGAAGGGGTACATGCTGAAGCATGGGGGGCGTTTTGAAAATTACTTCTCAAAGAAGCGCGTGACTCACATCATCTGCAGCAATTTGCCAGACAGCAAACTCAAGAACCTCAGGTTTTTTTATCATTTGACATTCCTTCTTGAAGTAAGTTTTCTTTCTGTCTTTTAGTGTCAGTCAGTTACTGGTCTTGGTTTCTGTGCAGATCGTTCAGCAGGGGACTCCCTGTTGTGAAACCTACATGGATTCTGGAGTCTCTGGCTGCCAACAAACTTTTGAGCTGTAAGTGTTCCTTGGCAGTTGACTTGTATACAACTCCTTGGTTCCATTAGAAATATTCAAGCAAGCTTAAGTACATCATACCCAAGGCAACTGGAAAATTGTGGTGCCATGCAATTATTATTATTTTGTTTTCTGGTAACTAGCTAGGATGTCCAAAGAGCCATTTCGATCGAATTTGTGCCCAAGTAGGGCAGGGTAGCATTTGTCAAAGTACATACTTCATAGCTTTGCTTGAAGTTAACTCGGAATCCCTGTACATGCTGTAAATTCTTGAAAAATTTGAAGTGACTATAATTGACGAGGAGTTTATTTTACAAATGTGAAGTCACGAACATGATCTTACCTGATTAAGTTTGTATTATGCTCGATGTGCTTGCTTGCATGTCAAATGAAGACCATTATGCAGTGCATGATAAAATTGTACCACATTGAAAGCTCATGAAACCTAGTCATCAGCTACAAAACATGTATGTGGCAAGTATAACCAAAAATATGCAGAGGCAAGGCAAGAAGATCCACATCAGGATGTAGCAATTGCAAAGGAATCTTCCCACGCAAGACAAATGAAGGGGCTTGGTTAATTAAGTAAGTTGCAATGAAAGTAGCATCTCCCTAGAATACTCAAGCGCTTTCATAAAGACGAGTAGAGTTCGAGCAGTGTCTTGGATATGCTGAAGTTTCCTCATTGTACCCTCATTTTGCTGAGAGGCATGAGCACATGAAATCAGATGTATAACACCATTAGACATAAAGAAAGATTGCAACTCCTCATGCATACTCTAGGGAATTGTCATTGTGAAAGCTCTTTATAGAGGAAGAATACAAATTTTGAACTTCATTGAAGAAACATTATACCGCAGCATAAGCTTTGGTTGATCCTTAATGTGAAACATGTAAGTTAATCAACTGTAATGTAATCATCGACAAAGACAACGACATATCTATGTCCAACCACATTAGCAATATGACATGGTTTACAAACATTACAATACACTGGAAGAAAAGGGGGGAACTCATTTAGCTGAGGAAAATCAGACTGTAATCGATGATGCTTTCCTCAGCTAAAGGAGAAAGGAAGCACGATGATGCTTTTCTAGCCGATAAGGTTTGCACTCAAACTTAGTAGATTGAGGCAAATCAGGAAACATTTGATGCAGCTCACTAAAGGTTATCCATGGATGACCTAGTCGACAATGACATAGAATAGGATTGACATAAATGGAGGTGACTCTAGCAACAATTATACGCATATCAAGATAGTAAAGTCCATCCTTTTAATATCCTTCACCAATCATCTGCCTTGTTTGTATGTCTAAAAATAAGTCATATTCACCAAAGATCACATGGCATTTAAGATCATTATATAGCTTGGCAATAGGTGGTAAGCTAACAGGAAAGTGTGCACAATAGACATTTGATAACTGTGATAGAGAAGAATACTGAATATCACCAACAACAGAAAAGGGTGAGTGGGCACCATTAGTCAATTTAATTGAGATAACTCCTCTAGATGGTTTGGCGCAAAGAGAGAGCCACTTTTACTGATAGGATGAATAGATGCACCTGAATCTATTACCCAGTCCTCAATGGAACTGGAAACCAGATTCTCCTAATTATCAATAACATCGGCAAAGGCAACATAGGCATATGATTTGGCAGTAACATGTGCGAATCGTGTCCTTAAGAATTGCATCAGACTCGAGTAATGTTTAGAAAATAATCTGAAGAAACAATGGAAAAAAGTAAAAGTATCATATGAGATAAGCCCGAATGGTAGTAGGAGATGATTTCAAGCAAAAGGCAAAAGGAGATCCCACACAATATATGGGAAATAATCCTAGGCATTGCCATCAAGGTAGGGAGATAGTACGAGACACGTGGCACATATCAGGTTCATGGTTAGAGCAACACATCCCTTCAATTTTTTTTTGAAAAGTACACATCCCTTCAAATGTGCAGAAATACATCGTGTTCATTGTCGTGCTTGATGGGGGGACCAATGACTCACCTCGCACACATCGTCATCGTGGGAATGGAATTTACGTGGCTCCATGAGTAAACTCACATAAAACGTGCAAAAAAAATGAATCACATGAAAAATGAGGGAAGTCAGGGATGAGAGATCCCTGTTTGAGCCACAATGGGGGTAAAGCCTTGGTCACCAAACCATCATTGGTCATCAAAAGTGATTGACCTGACTACGGAACCCGTTTAGAAGTCAAGCGGTTGGATTGAAGATATTGCCAGTCTAAGATCTTGCTTAAATAAGTAAAATATAGGGTTTTCCATTGATCAGCCACTGGAGCACGTCACCAGAGTGACCGCTGGAGCATCTAAAGTAGGTGGAACTGGTTGCCGGTGACAGTAGCCATTGCCGGTGGCTGAAGTGGCAATTCTAGCTGTCTCTGGAGATAGTTTTCAGTCCCCTCAGGCTTCTGCCGGTGTCAGAGATCATTGACTGATCATCAGGGGGGTCACTGTTGACCATCTGATTGGTGGCTGGGGTGGTGTTGTCGGCTGTGAGTTGTTGAGGCACCGGAAGAGCTTGATGCGGTAGGGTTTTGGTCCCCCTTTCCTTTTTTTTTTTTGTTTCTTTTCAATGGAAAGAAATGAAGAGAGAGAACAAGAGCGTTTTGTAATACTGTCCTGGGATTGTTGCCTTGATATTATGTAGAAGAGTGTAATGACTTAGCTTATTTTGAGACTCTAGCCTCTCTTATATGGGTGAGGTCGATGAGAAAATTACAACATTGTGATCAAAGACAAGAAATATCAAAACAACACAGAGGAAAATAACTCTAACAGTTGTATTGATAATATCTTGTTTGTTTGTCAGCTGCACTGCATGTCAACTCAACACCTCCACGAGTACGCTAAACTTGTTTGGCATTTGTCATTAATGCTTGATTATGGAAACTTTTGCAAATTATTTATCCATCCACTTTGTCTTTCTGTGTCTCTAATTCATTCAATGTTCCCAGGGATACCATATCAGCTTGATGAGTGTGTAAATGAGACATATAAGCAGCAAAAATTATCTGTTTTTTTTAGTTCAAGAAAAAGCTCAAGCTCTACGGATGCTGACAGCCTTGTAGACATTACCAGAAAATCCAAGACGGGATTTATATCTTCCAACACGAGGGTTCCTGTTGAAGCTGATGGTCAGCAGTCAAAGACTAAAAGCGAGGAAAGTGAAGATTCTTCACATACAATGCAGGGAACCTCCTGTGAGGCAAGAAGCTCTTCATCGAATAGCATTGAGAAGGAAATCCATGAATTTCACAGCCTTCAATCTAGCCCTACCAGGGATTCGGAACAGATTGTTAGTGAGTCTGTTAGCAACCAGAATAGCATAGGAGAAGAAAAAACTATGAGAAGTCCTTGTTCCAAGCAGATGCATTCTACTCTCAATGATCCCAATTTCGTGAAAAACTACTTTAAGGTAGCGTAGCCCTCAAGCTAAACTTTTCTTTCTGAGGTTTTGACAGCAGAAGGGTGATTTTCTTAAGTAGTTGCATGCTCGAGTTTGTTGAATCCCTGTGATGCTTGCATTAAATGGTGGGCAAGATGTTGATTATATGATTCCACCTTTCTTCATTTCTATGCCTCGTAGTCACAAACCTGTGCATGCTGATGATATATGATGAAATTCCAAGGAAACAGATGCATTCTAAAAAAGAAATATTTCAGTTGATACCCATGAAAAATAACAGTAGAATCATCTTTTGATGTTCTGTGCATAATGAATACATCTACAAGCGTGACTAGTTTAGTCTTTACTTAGCGGATGATGTTAACTCTTGACTAATTTAGTATTTATTACAAATTTTATTGTTGGACATTAACTAGTTTAAACTATCTGCTATTTTGGAGATGAGGTGTTATTAGGAATAGAAATGTTGTATTGCTCTACCTTAACTACATTTATACTGATAGTACCATCTATAGTCAATGTGTATTCTCCATGTTCATACAATGTTAAAATTTGCAAACTTGGTCTAACAATTTTACCTTGGAAGAATGATCCTTTTATTTTGATGCAAACATATTATGGAATGGCTATTAATGGGGGTGATTATGCAATTTTAGTTTTGTTAACAGTTGTTATGCTTGGTGCATAATGAAAAGGGTCTGTGTAAGTTCATTGTTTCTCCAAGATCATTCCACTTTCATTTTGTAATACTTAATTAATTTATTATAATTTTTTTTACGTTGAAGAGAATCTGATGATTCGATTTTTCACTATTTTGATGGCCATCTTAGAACTCAAGGCTGCATTTTATTGGAACATGGAGGTCCCGATACCGCAAACGCTTTCTTGACAACTCAAATGAGGCAGTTACAAACAGCACTAAAATCCAGGGAATTCCTACTTTGGAAAAAAGTGCCATTATTCATATTGACATGGTGAGTTACCCCCTACTTGTTTTGACATCTGGCTTGTGTTGTTTGTGTTCTTACATTGTCTTATCTAAACATATATGGGCTCATAGACACACACACATGTAACAAATGCCAGACGTGTATAAGTAATGCTCATGTTCTATTTTCACTTATGAATCACCTGATTAGCTATATCCAATGACCATTTTAAGGAGTTCTATGAAGATTGTATGAATATTAGAGATTAAAGTGTCACTTATGAATCACCTCCAGATAGATTTGCTATATCTAATAACCATTTTAAAGAGTTTTATGAAGTTGCTATGACCATTAGAAATTAAAGTGTTTTTGCAATAAATGACTGAAAAGGTAAAATCATGAGGTCATGGATTATGGGAAAGCACAACAATTAGGCTGCATTTGGATGTGGGTCGAAATCATGGGTTGGGTGACGTGGTAGGGGTAGGATGAATAGTGCCATGCGTTAGTGTGGTTTATGAGAAATGCCACCTCAAAATCACTATATACAACATATTAACTTTTCTATCACATTTAACACCCATTGCTTCACTTTCCAACAAAATAGTAATAAAAAAACAACCCAATATCAAATAGAAAACTTGTTGAGTTTGGCGCAAGCGTGGAGGCTCCTTGGCGTGGCAAAAACAGTCCACTTGAGGACTATTCCATGTTGGAATAGAGAGAGAGAAGGAGTTGATGTGTTGGAAGAATTGTTTCATTAACTAAAAAATAAAAGGATTGCAAAGGCTCTCTTTTATAGAGGGAGAACATATCACAATCTTCTAAAACAAGTAATTAACTAGTCATAATCAAATCATATCCCCTATTTTTAGAAAGAACAAATCTTCTAAAACAAACTTTGTAAAAATCAAATCTACCAAACTAAGGGCCATCAAACTTGGACCACAAGACATACCAAAAATCCCATAGGGCTGGCACCCCTTTGGGTGTTTTCTATACTTCCACTTGACACTGGCACGTGGCATTTTTATTTTCCATACTCCCTCTCAAGTTGAGGTTGGGAGGACGATGACTTGCTAAACTTGGCTTGGTGATGATGTAGCTATGCACTCCACCATCTTCTCTTAATGCACACCCTCTTGCCACCTTCGTAGTCATTGCCTTTTTGGCAACTTATGAAGTCATGGTTATTGGAGCAATCATCTTGTCTTTGTATAACTTGATGGGCTCTCTTTTCCAACTTCTTCTTCGTGTCTGCATCTCTTGTCTCAGGTGCATTCTCAAGTAGCATAAACCTCCGAATTGGCCATCGCTTCATTCTAAAAAGTTGAAAGGAGTCTTTGTGCTTTTTTTTTTTTTTCATACTTGAGAGCCACACACTTGAACTTGATGTTCCCCGATGTGCTAGAGGGTTCCACGTGCCCCTAAATTTGAGTCGGTGTCGTTGCTCCTACACCTCGTGAGCCAGCGTAAGGCACTCGATTTCTCCGAGCATGTATAAGGTCACCAAAAAGGTGAAGTTGATGGTCCTCCAGGAAAAATCACGCACAACGTGGCCTTTTCTTTTCTTCTCCTTCCTACGCGTGTTGAGAACCCTTCGAGAAGAGCCTAGATCAAAGGCTCTGATACCATATCGAGTTTGGCACAAGAGTGGGACAGTGGAGGCTCCTTGGCATGGCAAAAATAGTTCACGTGGGACTGTTCAACGTTGGAATAGAGAGAGACAATGAGTTGATGTGTTGGAAGAATTGTTTCATTAACTTAAAGATAGAAGGATTGCAAAGGCTCTCTTTTATAGAGAGAATATACCACAATCCTCTACAACAAGTAACAAACTAAATCTTAATCAAATCGTATCCCCTATTTTTAGAAAGAATAAATCTTCTAAAACAAACTTTATAAAAATCAAATCTACCAAAGTAAGGACTACCAAACTTGGACCACAAGACATACCAAAAATTCCATAGAGCTAACGCCCCTTTGAGTGTTTCCCAGACTTCCACTTGACACTGCCACGTGGCACTTTTATCCTCCACAAAACTAATAAACTACAACCCTCCCTCTATATTTAAATCACATCAACTAATCAACATACAACTTACAACACATCAACTCACCTATTACATCTATCCCCCTATTAACGCATCACTTACACTACCACCTCTACAGCTTATCTCAAGTTTGACCTAGGTATAAACATTGAACTTCACCCAAACGAAGCCTTAGGTCCTTTTGGTAATTGGAATAAGTAGAGGAATAGTGAAGGAGTGGAATGAATGATGGAATAAGTGAGTTATAACTTGTTTAGATGTTTTAATGGGTTAAAATTATTTCATAGAGAGAGCGGAATAACTTTACTCTGAGTTAAGTGGGACTTAAACTCGGCACAAGTATTGGCTGGGTTAAGTATTTATCCCAACACAACTCCATTTAACCCGCCAACCAAATAGGTAGAGATTAAAGCACTTTTTTCATGAATGATTAAAAACATGTAAAATCATGAGGTTATCGTTTATGGGAAAATACAAAAAAAAAGCAACAACGACAAAGCCTTTTCACACATTAAGTAGTGTTGGGGGTTATGGGAAAGTGAAAAAGATATTATCCTTAGAATAAGTGTGATCCTGGGGTTATTCTCTGGGGTTATTCTCTTATGTGCACTGACGAAATCTACCCTCGGATAAATAAAATAGTGTGCATGCACATATGCAAAAAAAGGTCTAGCTATTATACTTTTACAGTGATCTTTCTTACCTCTAAAATTGGATTGAAATTTTTCCTATCAGGATTGTTTCTTTGTATCAGTAATCCTGCGTGACCATCCAGAACTGATTGATAAGCCTGTTGCTGTATGCCACTCAGATAACCCTAAAGGAACCGCTGAAATATCATCTGCAAACTATCCTGCAAGACAATATGGTTTTTATTGATGCTATTTTTACCTCAGATGTTGCAGTTTTCTCTCTCCTTTTTTATTTGTTTTGAGTTACTTGTTTTGATTGTCATAGGAATACGAGCTGGCATGTTTGTCAGAGAGGCAAAGGCTCTTTGTTCTAATTTAGTCATTTTCTCCTACAACTTTGATGCTTATGAGGAAGTAAGTTATGAACTCATAGTGCATTTTGTTGAATCCTTTCATTGTTCTCGTATTCAACTTTCCACTGTGTATTCACATATTTATCATGTTGTTATTTTCGGTTATTTGCAATTGCATTATGTTGCTGCAATTCCTTTCAAAGATTATGTTGCACTCTTTTGCAAGTCATATCATCAGTTGCGAAAGTTCCTGCATTCTGGAGCTTGAGCTTGCTTTATGATTGTGGGGGGAACTGGCATGGCTCTTAGTATTATAGCAACTCAACCTCCATATTATAGTTAAAAAATTCCACCCAAGGACCACGTTCACCAATTATACCACTGGGAACTAATTTTTTGTTTGTATATTTACTCTTATCTCGAGCCTATTAAAGGTGATTGTGGTCAATGGATTTGCTGTCGTGGTATGAAAGGGGGCACTTCAGCTTATGAACCACCTTGAACTTCTGTTGGTATTTGTCTAAAATTTCTTGAATTCAACATGTTTTATCTTTTCCACTAAAAAATTTGCTTGTTCAGGCCGTTTTTTCCTATTTTAGTTTTTATAGGAATAAGGACATGAAATAGTTAGTAGTTATCATGAGGCCAGATGCATCAATCTTGTTCAGTTCAAAAAGGACACTATAGTTTTAATTGAGTTGGGAATTAAAGCTAATTCTCCAGTCTGGAAGATCTATATATGGCATGTTAAACTTGAATGGTTAAGTTTTGGAAGACTTATTTTGATATATCTTTTACTAGTGCAAAGAAAATTAGCTAATGACTAGGCCGGAAGGTTTCCTAAGATGCAGTTTGAAGATGCTACTCCAAACTACATATGGAAAATGTTTGTGTTGAGTTACGTATTATTGTGAGGGACTATTTGCTATCTTATTTTTCTTTGTTGGACTTATTGTGTTATTTTTCCCTTGTTTCTCTCTCCATAAAGAGACATAGGGATGACTTGGTAAAATAAGACTTCTTTTTTCACCTCGACTTGGTTTCAGAGCACCAAGTTGAGGTCTTCACCAAAAAGAACCCTAACCCCACCTTAAGCCCTTTCACCGGGAGCCATCGCAGCCACCATCGGCGGCAGCGCCAACGTCGGATTGCTACCGCAGCAGTAGTAGCATCACCAACTGCTGTCGCTGCTGCAGTCGGAGCACCGCTTCGCCTGATCGCGGCACTGCTGTAGCCACTCGTCGCTTGCTGCTGCGGGGTCACCTGAGTGCCGTTCCCGGCCTGTGTTGCTGTTGCACCTCGCCTTGAAGCCCCTGTAGCACGTCACCACACCTTGGTGCACGTGCTTCAGTGGCACAGGTCGCAGCCGTAGCGTAGCCATCGTCGTTCTCTCCTCATTTTGCCATTGCCTAGGTCGTCGGAGAGAAGGATCGGTGCCTCTAAGAACTCTGTAGGAAGGTTCTTGAATATTGAGGGATGAAGATTTGAAGCAAGAACCTTCTTATGGGTGGTATGAATTTCTTGATCTCTTGATTTGATTTGGGCTGTGTATTCTCCGTTGTGAATGATTTTTTGGGGTGTGTATTCCCTAGTGAAGTGTTGGATATTTGTTTGTGGATTGCGGGTGTGTATTCCCCAAGGTGTTGGCATTTAATCTAGGATTTTAGATCTGTTGTTTGGACTTATTTGTGTGATTTTGAAGTTATCATGTCTGCATTAGATGCTTTTGAGGTGTCTTCAAGATAGAGTACAAAAAGTAGGGTGTACAAGAGCCCCTTCTTTGCTCCGATTATAAAATTGGATGAGACCAATTATCTCCGTTGGTCTCAAACCTTCCTTGTCACTATGGAAGGCCATGATAAGAAGCATGTGCTTATGGAAGCACCACCTGAGCAGAAAACAGGGAAATACGCAACTTGGAATTGGGATGATGCTATGGTGAGAGCCTGGATCTTGAATAGTGTAATTCCAAGGATTGGTGATGAAGTTATGTACTGTAGTTCTGCGAAAGAGATGTGGGATGGCTTAAAGATTACTTATTTATATGAGTTGAATTCAACTTAATCATTTCAGATCCACTATGATTTATACCATTTTAAGTAGGAGGAGATGAGTCTGTCTCAGTATTACTTCATTATGAAGGGGTTATTGAAGAAATATAATGCATGTAGACTGATGTGTGCTTCTACTACATGCAAGGACCACAAGGAGTTTGCAGCACACATGTTCCTTGCAGGGCTGAGTGACCACTATTAACTGCTCGTTCATAGATTTTGACTCTTTGTGCTTCCTCCTATTGAGGAAATTTACAGGAGGCTGAGTAGGATGTAAATTCAACCTACTCATGATATAGTTGTTACCAATACATCTGTCTCATGCTACTGTTAGTACTCGTGGTGGTCGTGGATGCTTCTTTCGTGGCAAAGGCAGAGGTCAAACTGATGATGGTCATGGCAAGCCTACATGTTCTTACTATGGCAGGCTTGGCCATGTTGAGGCTAAGTGTTGGAATAAGCTTGGCCATCCTACTGTAGCCAACGAGGCTTCCGTTACAGCATCTCCGGGTGTGAGCACTGAGGAAATATCCCTTGCAGAGGCAGACTATGATGCAATTGTGCAGCGGCTAGCATAGTTGACCCATGAGCAGTCTCAATCCTTCAGCACTGCAGCCTATGCATCTGCATCAGGTACGAAAGGGTCATGGTCGATTGATTCAGGTGCATTTGATCATTTGACAAGAAATTTTCAGTGCTTTAGGGAATTACAGAAGACATCACAGGAACATTTAGTACAACTAGCAGATGGTAGACATGCCCCCATTCGTGGTAAGGGAAGGGTATCTGTTACACCCTCAATGCATCTTGATAATGTGTATTATGTGCCGGACATGCCAATGCAACTGCTATCTGTTAATTCTATTACTAAGCAGTTGAATTATCGTGATATTTTTGACGTTGTTGGATGCACTTTTCAGGACCTCATGACGGGGAAGACGATTGGTGGTGGACATAAGGAGGGGTGTGTGTATCGTCTAGTTTAAAGTCCAGTTGCTGCAGCCTGTCAGACGACTATTGCGGGGAGTGCCTCGTAGTGGCATATAAGACTAGGTCATCCTTCACTGGACAATCTAGGCTGTGTCATCCCTCATTTGTCTCCTGCCATGAAGATTCAATGTGATGCATGTCAGCTGAGAAAGCATCACCGTGCTAGTTTTCCAGCATCTATCCAATCTATTAGTTCTGCTTCTTTTGATTTGCTGCATTATGATGTCTTGGGTTTTAGCCGTGTGGCAGACCACTAGAATTTTAGATATTATTTGTCATTTGTGGATGATTTTTCTCGCTTATCATGGACCTTTTTGATGAAGAATAAATCGGAAGTTGGCTCTTTGATTCAACAATTTGTGGTGTTTGTGAAAAATCAATTTGGTGTATGCATTAAGAAAATTAGAACATATAATGCATTAAAATTTTGCACAAAGAAACTGGCTGATTTGTATGGATCACTGGGTATTGTGCATCAGACATTATGTCCTCATACGTCGCAGCAGAATGGGATAGCTGAAAGGAATCACCGCCACATTCTGGATACAGCTAGAGCTTTACTTATCTAGAATAGTATTCCGCATAGTTGCTGGGGAGATGATGTTCCTACTGCGTGTTATCTCATTAACAGGCTTTCTTCCTTTATGTTACATGAACAGATTCCATGGAGTATCTTATATTCTGATGCTGACTTATTTCTTGTGCCACTAAAGACCTTTGGGTGTGTGGCATTTGTACACCTCCTTGGACCTGGTCGTGACGAATAGGCACCAAGGGCAGTTAAATGTGTATTTTTGGGATACTCATGCACACAGAAGGGATACAGGTGCTTTGATCTCATATACCAAAAACACTATGTGAGTGCCGATATGACTTTTCGTGAGTCTATCCTTTATTTTTCTACCTCAGGTCATTAGTTGAGAGAGATAGAGGTAGTTGCTCCTATGCCTGTACCTCTTATAGCCTTGGAGGATTTTTCTCATAGCAGTGGTGTATCTACTATAGATCATGCCATGAGCACTTTCAGACTTGTACCACTTGATTAGAAGACATTTAAAGGTGCTACACATTAGCTGGCAGTTACTTACAGAAAGAAGACACCCCCCCTCTTTTGTAGTTCCTACTGAGCCACCATTGTCCTCCTCCGCTCAAGTATGTATTGGCAATACTGATGAGTCTTCTGCTCATGTGTCTTCAAGGTCCCTTTCTTTGTCCACAGATGAGGATATTCTCATTGCTATCAGGAAGGCTCTGAGATCCTATGTATGGTATCGTGTTGCTGGCAGTGTTGTTTCTGCAGGTTCTCTTGGGTCAGAGTTTCATGCCTTTACAACTGTAGTCTCTAGTACGGAGATACTTCCTATCAGCAGGCTCTCCTGCATCCACATTAGAAGGCGGCTATGTAAGAGATGTCTGCACTTACTGATAGAGGCACCTGTGAGTTGTCTGCTTTACCTTTTGGTGTGCACTTGGTTGGGACTAGATGGGTCTTTACCTTGAAATATAGCCCTGATGGGTCTATTTCTCGGTATAAGGCTCGCCTTGTAGCCAAAGGATTCACCCAGATCTATGGGGTGGATTTCTTTAACACCTTTTCTCCTATGACACGACTCTCCACGGTCCGTATTCTTGTCTCTGTTGCAGCTCATTATGGATGGCATTTTCACTAGTTGGATGTTAAAAATGCCTTTCTATATGGAGACTTGGAAGATGAGATATACATGCAACAGCCACCTGGTTTTGAGGTTTAGGGGGAGCGTGTGTGCAAACTTTATAAGGCTATTTATAGCCTTAAGCAGAGCCCTCGAGCCTGGTTTCAACGTTTGTCTGACGCACTCTCTATGTTTGGGATGTAGAGATCTTCTGATCATTCCTTGTTAGGAAGACTAGTACTGGTACCGTGACCTTATTGGTATATGTTGATGACTTTATCCTTACAGGCGATGACGCATGTAGTATTACTCGGGTGAAAGAGTATTTGGCTCGCCAGTTTGTCATGAAAGATCTTGGGAAGCTGAGATATTTTCTGGTTATTGAGATCGCCACGAGCAAGTAATGTATAGTGATGTCTCAGAGGAAATATACACTCAATATTCTTCAAGAGACAGGCATGCTAGGATTCAAGGAAGCCAACATTCCTGTGGTTCTTAAAGTTCACCTATTTAAGGATACAATGAAGCTAAATGATAAAAAGGTCTATTGGCAGCTGGTTGGGAAGTTATTGTGTCTAACCATCACCAGGCCAAATATCAGCCTTGCAGTGGGTAAGCTA
The DNA here is from genome assembly GCA_037157565.1 of Thalassia testudinum. NCBI lineage: Eukaryota > Viridiplantae > Streptophyta > Magnoliopsida > Alismatales > Hydrocharitaceae > Thalassia > Thalassia testudinum. The sequence goes on from JAZHRO010000036.1 coordinate 192,724,706, forward strand.
AGTCAGTGCTTAGACAAGCCCACTGATATTCACTGGCAGGCAGTTATGTAAGTGTCGAGGTATATTAAGGGATGTTCAGGCAGAAGCATTTTATTCTAGAAGAAGTGGCCCTATGTTTGTAGTGGTTTACTCTAATGCAGATTATGCAGGAGATATGGGAGACAGGCGGTCTACTACTGGTTTTTGCACATTTGTGGCTGGAAATTTGGTAATTTGGAGGAGTAAGAAACAGTGTTGCTTCACACTTTATTGCTGAGTACGAGTACACGGCTATGGCTCATACTGCAGCTGAGATGATATGGATCAGATCTCTGCTAAGAGATCTTCATGTTGAAATTTAGGAGCCTATGGAGATGCATTTTGATAACCAGGTTGCGACATATATAGCTAATAATCCCATGTTTCATGAGAGGACAAAACATGTGGAAGTGGACTATCATTATACTAGGAGCCTGATTTAGCAAGGTATACTTCGTACTACGTGTCTTGCGTCCATTGACTAGATTGCTGATTTTTTACCAAGCCACTGCCTCGCCCTTAGTTTGAGAAGTGTAGAAACAAGCTGAGTATGGTGGATATATATGCTCAAATTTGAGGGGGAGTGTTGAGTTACGTGTTATTGTGAGGGGTTATTTGTTATCGTGTTTTTCTTTGTTGACTTATTGTGTTATTTTTCCTTTGTCTCTTTCTATATAAGGAGACATAGGGATGACTTGGTGAAATAACGTTTCTTTTTTCACTTCAACCGTTTGTCATCAGCTTTAAGGGAAGTGTGGGTAGAGACAATCTGGTATATTGATCCTGAGGGGGAATGTAATTATGTGAGGATCAAACTATAGTAGAGGACGTCGACACTTGGGACTTCCTTTATCTTCTTTCTTAACAAGTTGATTGATGCAAATAGTGTCCTTGATATATTGCCTGCTGTTTGTATCATTCTTTTGCTTGATGTGTATTTGTAGAGAAGGGCACTTCATTATTGCAGGCTGAAGCTTTACAGAAAATGGCGTATAGTTTATTTTGTAATTGTCATAATAATGCAGATGACTCTCTCTCTCTCAAAAATTGCAGATGACATCTTGAGTCCTCATAAAAATCAAATTGCCATCATCATTGATGTGGTGAAGGAGAACAAGGAAACAAGAACTGAAGATGTGTTTTGACCAGGGGCACTTGGGATAGGAATCAAGAAAGTCTAATAGAAGTTCGATTTCTATATATGCAAACATAACATTGCCCAGTACATGCAACAATTTGCAACTACTTTTCTTAAAAAAAAAAATTGCAGTTACTTTGCTGAAATTTGAAAGTCTATGAGTGCAACTGAGATTGTGCGGATCATATTTCATAATTTGTAAATTCCGTAGTTGACATGTTTCAGGACTTGGCAAGGACGTGTTTTCTTGGAATTCCTCGGACACCCTGGATTTTGGATTATTAGAAATCCATTGACACAGATTTTGTATAAGGACATATTTTCTCGAAAGAACCTAGAGGCCAATTAGATTTTTCTTTATTATTCTTAAAAAGAAATTCCTCTCAATCATCAAGGACTTTTTTTTTTGAAACATACTATTAATATATTCTTGGTGACATGCTAGTATTTTAAGCTTACTTCTATTGCTTCTGTTCCCAATCTGGTCTAGCTCACTTATTTCCTTGTCTATTGCAGGTTGCAGATCAGTTCTATACCATATTGCACAAGCATTGTTCCAGAGTGCAGGTTTGTGATCATGCCTCCTTTGATATACCACTGTACTATGACATTTCTTGAATTTGGAAATGGTGTCCTGGTGCTGCAACAACAGGCATTAAGCTGTGATGAAGCTTTTTTAGATGTCGCATATATTGATGAAGACCCCCAGAAGGTCGCTTCTATTATTAGGGATGAGATTGCTCAGACAACAGGATGTACAGCCAGTGCTGGGATTGCTGAAAATATGCTGTTGGCTCGTCTTGCCACTCAATCTGCCAAACCAAATGGCCAGTGCTTTATTCAACATGAGAAGGTGCTCGCTAATCTAACTTCATGTATTGAATATTATTCTTGCTAGCTTGTTTGGTGTTTGAGAAATGCACTGTTGGCTAGTTATTTGTATTATACTTTTTTTGCCTTTGCTTCCTTCCCGTAGCTTATTTATATGCACTTTTGGCTATATTTAACATTATGCGGGGGATGGACAAATGTTGGATGTCAAGACTGAACTCTTAAGTGTCAACTATTTGATTGTTAAGATGGAGCGGGAGAGAGGAAGAGCGAGAGTGAGAGAGAGGATTCGAGAGAGAGGGAGGTGGGTAGAAGAGAGAGACCTTGTCATTTGCAGCATGGCCAGGGTGAGGACCCCGGAGATGGAGGGTGGTTGAGCAAAGGAAGAGGAAGGCGGAGGACCGCGCTACGGCAGGTTGGGGGAGGGTTGGTCGTGTGGTGGAGGCTCGTGCTGCGGTAGATCTAGGGAGGGTTGGTGCTGACCGTTGCTTCAAGTGCTTAGGGGCTGGCCACTGGGCGAGGGATTGCCGGGAGCCCATGTGATGCTGGGGATGTGGGGGCCTTAGTCATTGGCGGGTGCAATGTGGTGGTTCTGGACGGTGGAGTGATGCACGAGGTTCGGGTGTGGGATGCCCTCCGCCACCACCACCGGTGGTGGTGCCTTTGGCGGAGGTGGAGGCTTCTTGGTCGGTAGATGTAGCCACCCTCCGTAGCTTGGTAGGCGGTGGTCTTGTGGGTGAGCTGACTTTGGGCCAGCTATGGATCTTCGAGGTGATGGAGGCCCTTTGCGTCGAACCGAAGGGGTCTGCTATGAAGGTGCTTCCCTTGGGCCACAGGGGGGGTCCTTGTGGTGGGGTTATCTTCGGTGAAGTTGAAGGAGATTTGCTTCATGGTATCTCGGTTGAGGTTGGGTACAGTGACCTGGCGAAAGACATCCGTCCACGATGGAGCATAGACAGAGCACGTCTCGAAGAGAGTGCCGATGGTGTTGGTGGTCGAGGGGATACCGTGGTGGCTCCGAACGGTGGAGGTCCTCCGGGCGGTGGTGTCCCTGTTTGCACGCCTTCGTTGATGTCGGGGAACCGGTCTCTCGGCTGGACCACTTGAGGCAGTGGTGGAGTTGAAGGTGGGGTCGACGGTGATGGAGAAAGTGATCCTTCGCCATGGAGGACATTTGTGGGTGGTCTCTTGCTCTCGCAAGAGGACCTCCGGGAGGATGGCCTCGTATGCAGAGGTGGCCGGAGGAGCGGTGAGCTCGGATAGTGCGGCGGTGGAGCCACCGCATATCCAGTCTAGGGTTTAGTGTGTTGCTCGGGAGTCCAAGTGTCTGGAGGCTGACGTGGAGACGACTTCGTTGATCGAGGTGCAACAGTCATTGAATGCAGCTGCCTCGGAGGAGACGATGCATCTGGAAGCGGAGGAAATGCTGATTGCGATGTGATCAAAGGAGCGGGAGGAGGTGATTTTGGTGTGTGGTGATGAGGACTTGTCGGAATCGAAGGTTCTCGAAGAGGAGGGGCTACTGCCGACTCCCCCTTTTGAGATATCAGGCGAGCGGGTTGGATCTGCTCTGGATCTGAATGGTGATGACGGTTAGGATGATGTGGAAGACCAAGACCTGGGTCTGATGAAGACCGGTTTAGGGATGCATGGCTCGGACCCTCCCTCGACAACACGACCAGAGTCGACCGAGAAGGTTGTGTCAGTCCTCGCTGAGATAGGGGATGTTGCCACCAGAGAAGGAGCTCGACGTCGATTTATGCTGGGTGCGGAAGACGAGGAAGTCTCTGTCGACCCCCCCAGATGGGGGAGAAGGGGACGGGGGGCCTGGGAGTAGAGGTGGTGGCGCCAGATCTATGTCGTGCTGGTGGCTCGCCGCGATGCCGGGCAGAAGGTGTACCCCTTATAGCAGGCGACCGTGTGGTCATCCCTTTTGTTAGGGTGGAGGCCGCGTGTAGTGGATGGTGGCCAGGGAGGAGCTCTTCGATACAAATGGAAGTGGAGATATCAAGGTTCATGCCGGAGACAGAGGGTAGTGGTGGACAACCGCGACAGCTTTCCACAGTCATCAAGGACAACAAACTTGGACCTTGATGATGAAGTTCTTAGAACTGCGGAAGCATGTGGCTTTCACTTGAAGATGAGGGAGACATCCACCTGTTCCTCATGAACGACTTACTTACGTGGAACGTGCAGGGTCTCAATGACCCGTTGAGGAGGGCACTAGGGCACTACATTCGCTTGTGGAAAGCGGATGATGTATTGTTGCAGGAGTCGAAGCTTGCTGATTGTGATGCTAGAACATGGAGGGAGATCGGAGGCTCGTGGGAAGGTTGTCGTTATGTTGGAGCAGCTAGTCGCTCTGGGGGGGTAGATTCTAGGGTGGCGGGAAGATGTCTTCTCCTTGGATGGTTGCTTTAAGGGTGAACATGTCATCTCGGTGAGGTTGATACAGAAGACAGGTGGTGCCAGGATGGTGGTCGCGGGGGTTTATGGACCGTCATATACGCAAGCAAGAGGAGTGATGTGGGAGGAGCTCTCGACAGTGGCAGCAGGTTGCCATGGTTGTCCCTGGTTGATTGAAGGAGACTTCAACATTACTCTGCAGTTGGAGGACAGACCGGGGGGCAGGGGAGATAGCACCCTGGTTCCGATGAGTTTGTAGCCACACATGGCCTTATAGATTTGTGCCCGACGTCCTATGCTTACTCCTGGAGGAATAATTGCGGTCAGATGTCTAGGATTGACAGATTTCTGTCCAACATGGAGATGGCAGAGGCCTTCCCAGGCTTCCCTATGGCGGAGGTGTCCCCTTTGGAGAGATCGTTCTCTGATCATACACCCCTGATGTGGTAGCCTAATGAGAGTGCTTTTTGGCACTTCAAGTTTGACAGATCTTGGTTGCTTGAGGAGGGTTTTCGGGGTTTGGTGGAGGAGAGATGGAGCTCTTTTGTGGTGGAGGGATCAGCTACGATTTGTCTAGCAAAGAAGTTGTCTATGTTGCAGGACCATCTCAAAACATATAAGAAGGAAATTTGAGTAGTCAGGAGGGGCATAAAGGTAGAGGCTTTGACAGAGATCATTAGGATAGATAGGTAGGAGGACCAGGCGCCTATCTCGGCTAAGGTTAGGGAGGTCAGGATGAAGATGTCACGTGTGGTGCAGAAGGACAAAAAAGCTGAGGTGGAATGAAAGACGAGGTCGAGGCAGAAGTGGCTTAAGGAGGGTGACTCTAACACTAGGTTCTTCCACCAAGTGGCTTCAGCCAAGAGGAGGAGGAACTGGATAGAGAGGTTGTTGATTCATGGGGAGGAATTTTCAGGAAGGGAGGAGGTGGGCAGAGCTGCGGTAGACTACTTCAGAGAGTTCACAGGCAGACATAACAGAGGTTGTTGGCGATGGAGGGGGAAGGATATACGATATGTTACTGATGCCCAAGCAGAGAGGTTTACAACTAGTTTCTCGGAAGACGAGGTGAGGCATGCGGTTTGGGGGTTGAATGCGGAGGGATGCCTTGGACTGGACGGTTTCCCTGTCTTCTTTAGGGAATTCTGGTCTTTGGTGGGGACAGATGTGATGGAGATGTTGGAGGAGTTTGCGGCAGGAAGTAGGGGGTTTGACAAGCTGAATAGATTTTATATGTTCTTGTTGCCTAAAAAAGGTGCAGAGGAGATTCAGGATTTCTGTCCGATTATGCTTTCTAATGCTTTTATCTTATTGTTGCCAAGGTCCTGGCAAACAAACTCAGAGATGTCCTCGGAGACTTGATATCCCCTACGCAAACAACCTTCGTACCGGGAAGGGGAATATTGGATGGGTTTGTTATCGCTATGGAGGTTTTGGCTGCTTGGAAGAGGGAGAAGAAACATGCATTTCTGTGGAAGGTAGACTTCAGCAAGGCGTACGACCCAGTGCAGTAGGAGTTCCTATGGGCATCCTTACTGAGGAGAGGCTTCCCTACGATGTGAATTGGCTGGATGAAGAGATGCGTGACGACGACATCTTTCTTGGTCTTGATTAATGGGAACCTAGTGGGAGGTTGGGTGCAGCCTAGGAGAAGGGTCAGGTAGGGGTGCCCTCTAGCTCCTATGCTGTTTGTACTGGCGGTAGATGCCTTGGCGAGGGTGCCTCGTAGGGCATGTGATAGAGGTCTGATTAGTGGCTTCTGGACTGGAGAGTGATCAGATAACAATCTTGCAGTATGCTGATGACACCCTCTTTTTGGTTGAAGGAGCGAGATTGGAGGCTAGGAGGATGAGAATAATCTTGGAGTTCTTTGGCACAGTGTTTGGACTGCAAATAAATTACCAGAAATTGACGTTTGTCCCGATAAACATGGTGGTCGAAGAGGCGGAGTCGGTGGGTGGAGTGCTTGGGACAGAGGTGGGATCTTTGCCACTGGTTTATCTGGGCCTTCCTTTGTTGGATGGGAGGCTTAGACTGCGAGATAGGCTTCCTTTGCTGGAGAGAATGGAGAAGAGATTAGCAGGGTGGTCGGCTAGACTGTTGTCTAGAGGTGGGAGGCTTGTTCTGGTGAAGGCTGTTTTGGCATCTATCCATCATATTTCCTATCTGTTTTTAGGATACCGAGACAGGTAGAGAAGAAGATTTTCGGGCTGATGCGTGACTTTTTTTGGTCTAATGTGGGGGCAATAGGAAGAGGGGCAAGGCTAGTGACCTGGGAGGAGGTTTGTAGACCAATGCTAGAGGGGGCCTGGGAGTTAGGGATGTGGAAAAGGTGAATGTTAGCCTCCTCACGAAGTGGATTGCCAGACTTGTGGGCTGTGAACAGGGGTGTTTGGTGACGTCATGAGGAGTTGTTACGGGTCCTTTATCTCTTGGGAGCCTTTGTAGTCACCTCCGTTGGGGGCATCTTTCTTTCTTAGGGAGCTGGCAGCGGTGGCAAGGAAGGTATGAACATTCTTTTCTCCCACGTTGGGTGAGGGTGATCTTTTCCGATTCTGGTTGGATAATTTGCAGGGGGTTGGCCTTTCCCTCAGTGACAGATATCCTCTTTGGGAGTGTGGTTGACCCGTCGGCCTCGGTGGGAGATACCATAGGCACAAGAAACACACTTCATTGGCACTAAAAACTACATGTTATTGAGCATAAAATTCTCTCAAAAAATTGAATTAAAAGGAGCAGCGTGACTGTGTGACGACCAAGATTAACATGGGCTGGGCCTTATTTGGAATGTGAGTTTTAGGTATTGGTGCCAAGGGAAATTGAATGCTCATTTTGTCATCCTATTCTTCATCTTCCTTTGTATGAATGATGATGATATGGCAAAGTTTCAGGCCAGCCTTCTTCCATAAGAAATGTGATGTACGCAAAAGGTCAACTTTGGCAAAGTAGTGGGCTTGAGCTTACGAACTAAACTGTCCTATCATTTTCAGCACTTCTTTTTGCTCCTTTTTTTGAAGTTGATAACTACTCTAAGTTTTGTAGTTATCTTTCTTTATCAATAAATGTTGAGCAGTCTCTCATAGCAAATATAAATACCTTCAATTAAAGTCCTAATTAACTTGTAATACAAGCAATCCACTTCGAAAGCAAACCATTATTTGTTGTCTGCAGGTGCTTCTTCGTTGGCCCCTACTCTTTTGCCTGGCGGTAAACCACATCCTAAGTCACCAAGGGAATGCCTCTATCGCTTGAGCCAAAACTTGTTGAGAAAAACTCTATTTTCGGTCTTCACTCGCATTTAGAAGATGGGCATCCTTCTTTTTTTTTGAAAAAGAAGGGATTCTTACGTCCATGCTCCTTGAAACATATCTAATTACATTTGTACCCTTTAATACTTCATTATTCCATCCATAAGCCTATAAAATTGCACCGTCATATATATATGCCCTTGCTATTAAATCTAATGATAAATGATGGTAACTATAGTTAATATGTAACTTTTTACAATAGTTAAACAAAGAAAATTTGAGCTTTTTACATCCATATCGTTGAAACTTTCCTTATTACATCTAAAGCCCTAAAAAATAAAATTTTCTCTTGGTTAAGGGGGGAAAGTGGTGGGGGAGGGGAGGAATGAGGGGAAGCGATAGTGGCTGGGGAGGAGGAGGGAAGGGGTGGGGCGATGGTGGTTGGGAGGAGGTAGGGTGATGACGAGGGAGGAGGAGGGGTGGTGATTGGGTAGGGGGGAGGTGGGGCGACGATGGTTGGGGAGGAGGAGGGAGGAGGTGGGGTGGCAATGGCATGTGAGAAGGAGGGAGGAGGAGGGGTAGCGTTTGGTGAGGAAGAAGTAGAATGGCCTTTGACAATGGTCTTAATGTTGCCGCCACTCTCGTGGCCTCCGGTGAGGAGGTGCAATCCAAGCTTGAGAGGAGGAAGAAGGGAAGGAGAGGAGGAACAAGAAAGGAGAGGGAAAAAAAGAAAAAAAAAAACATGGATAGGGGTATTTATGTAATTTTAAAATATGAGTAGGGATAATGATGTAATTTTCAAACTTTGTGTTGTTAACTTTAATGATCGTCAGGGAATATTCGGAGGAATATTCCCTCAAATCTAACTAAGACTTAACCTAGGGGTATAACTGTTATAGCGTACAAGTTTGTAGGGGTATGGATGTAATAATGAACTATAGAGGGATATGGATGTAATTAGGTATGTTTCTAAGGCCATAGATGCAGAAATCCTAAAAAAGAATTTAGGCATGTGGGGAAAATGGTGAGGACAAACTCCAGAAGCTAAGAAGCACCATATCATCATCTCCGAAGAACATCTATTAAGCCTTTTTTTTTTTTTCCATTTTTACAATCAACGGACTCAAACCTCTGGAACTTATCACCTCAACAAAATGAGTTAGCCCAAGGTAGAAGATCAGAAAGGAACTCCTTCTTGCCTGTAAAACTTGAGTATTCTCATAGGCCTCCTTCAGCTATGCCAATGGGAACTGAAGTAGAATTATCAAATTGAATACCTGAAAAAGTTCAACGAGCTACTGTAGTCAATGGGCCTCAAGTATAGAACCTTAATGAAGAACAAAGCATCATCACTATACTAGAGGATCTGTACTGGGATATCTTCATGGGTTCTTTATGATTGGTGACCTTTGCTGTTAGCCTTAGCCCTCTGTTTATCATGTTTAGCAACATTCTGATCTTTGTGTCATTTTCTACTGTTTTCTTCGGTAAAGTTACCTTTTGTTTTTTTCTTGAAAAGGTTAAGTTACTTGTTTTGTACTCATGTTGCTTGCTTCATGGATTTAGTTTTTCAGTCACCATGCACATATGCTCTTCTAAGTACATATGCAGATACATGCATGAACGTTTCTTTTTTAAGCGAGCATTCATGCATGCTTGTATGACATTTCTTTGCGTTTGGTGATATTGCTATTAGCAACTCCATTGTTACATGAGGATGGATGGCATCTGAAAGGAAGTGCCACTCTCTCTGTTATGATGGTGCGAGCTGAGTTTTAATTATCTGTTAATAAAATTTATCTAAAAGTGACAAGAATTTTACATGCTAATATTAGGTTGAAGATTTCCTAAAGAACCTTCAAATTCAAGCCCTTCCAGGTATAGGATATGCTCTGGAAGAGAAACTAAAGATGCACAATATCCAGACTTGTGGTCAACTCCGTTTGATTTCCAAGGCATGTGTATTTTCAAGTGCTCAAGCTACTTTTTAGTTATGAAAACTATTCTACATGTCCTGTGTCATTGTGGCACTCATGTATGCTTGGCTATGGCAATCTAAGACATTCCTTGTTGGGTTCTCTTTTGAAGATATAGCTTGATCATTTTGCATGTTATGGTTGAGTTCATGATTATTTTCATATAGGTTGACATTTGACTTGATTTTCCATTTTATAATATTTATTAATGAGTTTCAGAGAATAACCCAGATACATTTGATTCTGTAACAAAAGCTCACCTATTCACATTAACTCTGTCACAGTCTATTGAATGAATGCATATACATAATGGCCATGGAGGGCCAGGAGTAGAAAACCTGGAATCATTTCCTTGCCTAGGAGCTCATTTGTCAAGTCAAGCTAACGATAGTTTATTTCTGCACTTGAGGTTTCAGCTACTTTTTCCATAATGACCTGAGTTTAAACTTTGGTGCAATTGTGAAAAAATGGATTTGGCAACTTGTTAGGTATAGGCCTAATAAATCCAAATCAACTACCCAATCTGTAAGTCTTAGTTATCAAGTAATCCTCAACACCAAGAACCTACTAGTCAATTTCCTAACTTTACAATGTGGCACAATTTTAGAGGTCTTTACAACCTTCTCAGGTTAAATTAGCCATGTACTCATTGCAACATGGCCAATCACTTTACTCCCAATAGTAAGGACAAATGCTACTTGGTTTCCCAAGTTCACAATGTGGCACCTTTTTGAGGGCTTTACATCTTCTGTAATTAAATTAGGAACATTCTCATTGCAACATGGCATAGACAGTATACTCCCATCCCAATACTAGTGATACCTGCTACTCGGCTTCCACCTCTTAGGTAGCCTTTACTTTACTAGTTTTTCTTTTTACTAGTGGTGGCTCCACTTCTTGGATAGCTGTTTCTTCTATTAGAGGGAGTTATGCTTTGATACCATTTGGAACAATCGGAGTCTAAACCTCAATCTGCTTGAGAAAACTGGCCTTGATAGCTTGTTGGATAAGACCTAGTGGATCCAAATCAATAATCCGAATGCTTAAACATAAGTGATCAAGTGGTAATCCTCAATGCTTATAGCCAACTACTTAGTTTCCTGAGTTTAGAATGTAGCTCTATTCTCGAGGACTTTTGTAGTTAGTCTATGTTTTCCTATTGACAAAATTTGGATTTTTTGTTTTTAAAGGATTATTGGACAATGTTATTAACAATAAAAACCTTTCAGATGTCTAATGACAGTCGGCAGACATCATTTTTCCCTTGTGAAAAAGAATTCTAGAAGAGCACTTTTGAAGTAATTGTCGTTAGAGTTATGTGTTCTTTGGTTTTTTTTTATTTTTGGCTTGGGTGAGGGGGGCAAGCAGAGGTTACATTACCAAATATTCTTGTTATAATGGTGTATGATTGTATGACAGCGTGGTTGAAAATTATCCATAACTTTTTCTCGGACGGTTCTTTTAGAACATTTTAATGGAAGTCCAGTCATTGTGTTCCCTATTGCTGCGGCAGAAGGGATCACAGATCAGACCACCTTTGCTGCCTCCAACTCCTTATTCTCTTGCCTCCACTTATTTGTCTTGATATGTATCTCATGGTTCTCCAGCTGCTACTGCTTTCCTCTCAGCAGCAGCGAGGGCCTTCAGTGGCTTCACCCTCTTGGTCAACCCAACCATCTTTCCCAGTAGCAACCTTCTTCAAAGATCTTTGTTAGTACATATAATCTTTATTTTCTATTTTCTCTTATTGTAAGGGCTATGGGTGCTCAGGGATATTTATGTACTTTTGACTCTATGGTTCCTCTCCATATAAAGAGGGCCTAACGTTTCTAACGAGATTAATTCTTTTCATCCAATTTGGTATCAGAGCACCAGTTCTAGACCGTGGCTCTAGATATCCCACCCCTCAAGGCCTTCTAAATCCTACCACTGAATTCCGATCTCTCCTTGCTCGGCGGCGACAGCGGCCTCCGGCAGCCCTTCGGCTGCATGCCGTAGCCCCAGCGGCCCTCGACGGCGCTTCGGAGGCACACCTTAGCCCTCGTGGCGAGGCTGCGGCAATGCAGGGGTTGCTGAACCACCACAGCGGCGCTCTGACAACGATTGCTTGACCTAGCAGCGGCTCAGCTGCAGCGCAAAGATGCGCTACAGCTGTTGGCGTTGGCGCTGCAGCATCAAGGACTCTCGGCGACACTCTGTAGCAGGTGGTAGCAGGTTTGACCGTCTCCAGATCAGCAGCCAAGAGTCCTGCAGCGCTGCAGCGGCTGTCTGCGGTGGCACAACTGGCAATGGCAGCGGTGCACGGGGTTTCTGATCCCTGTGCAGTAATCGTTAGAGGCATTTTGCCCTGATCTAGGGACTGCACCCCGTTGTTGTTGCAAGAGGGAGGTTAGGTCTCCTTAGGGCCACCTTGGGTGTTCTCCTTGCACCCAGGCGTGGCTAACATCTGTCTAATGAAGCCTCTTGTCAACTATGCAGATATGAATTCGTTGGTTTTCAGATTATTTGATGGTTTCTTGGTCTTAAACGCTTGATCTAAGCTTCCAAATTGCAAAAATGGCATCAGATGACCAGTCTGAGGTGTCTTCGGGCTTTATTTCGTACACCAGGGTACTTAAGAACCCGTTCTTTGGTCCTGTTAAGTTGGATGAGACCAACTACTCGCAGTGGTTCCAGATTTTTCTCATGACCGTCAGGGGTCATAAAAAGTGCCATATACTCACAGATCCGGAGCCTGAGAACAAGATTAGCACAAATACCAACTGGGATAGTGACAATACCATAGTTTGTGTATGGTTGATGCAGATAGTTATTCTCCGAATAGGAGATGAGATCATATCTTGCATTACAGTAAAGGAGATGTGGGAGTCTTTGCGTGATACGTATTCACATGCCAAGAACTCCGCACGAGTTTTTCAGGTCTTTTACGACCTCTTCTATCTGCATTAGGAGGGATGTACATTGTCACAGTATTACTCTCTCATGAAGGGAATGTTGGAGAGGCACTACTCCTACCTACCAGGGTATGTCTGTGAGTCCTGGAGGAGTTTCAGGAGATAGTTGGCTGTCTCCCTTTTCCTCGCTGGCCTTGGACCTGAATATGTTGCAGTTAAAGATTAGATCCTCACTGCTCCTGAGCTTTCTACCCTGGAGGAAGCATATAGTAGACTCAGCAAAGTTGCAATGCGCACTCCTGCTCCTAACTTTACTGCTCAGTTGTCTGCGCTGGTTGCGATTCTTGGACGTGGCAGGGGTACTGCTTATCCTGCACGTGGTCGTGGACGTGGACGTTCTTTTGGTACACGTATTAGGATCCCGTGTACTTATTGTGGTAGACTTGGTCATTCTAAGGCTACATACTGGCAGAAGCATGGTAGACCACCTGTGCCTAATCAGGTAGTCGAGATTTCAGATGTAGCTCTTCCTATTTTTGATATTAGTTCATGGAGTACTGAGATTGAAACTTTGCGGCAGTAGATTGCTCAGTTGACTCAGGCTTCTTCCTCTCAGACTCCTGATACTGCAGCTATGGTTACCTCTTCAGAGATACCTGCGATTGGTATGTCGTCCCTTTCGTCTTCTGGTAAGTGGCTGATTGATTCTAACGCATCTAAGCACCTTTGTGGCGACAGGGACTCTTTCTCTCAGTTAGCACCTGTTACACCTGCCAGGACAGTACATGTGGCTGATGGGAGACACTCGCCACTTGTTGGCAAGGGAGGTATGTCTATATCTCATACTTTGAGACTAACAGATGTTTATTATATGCTTGATTTTCCTTTGAATTTATTGTCTGTTAGTATCACTAGAGATCTGAACTGTCGAGCTATTTTTGATGCATCCTCTTGTGTCTTGCAGGATAAATTCACTGGGAAGACGATTGGTGGAGGGCGTGAGGAACATGGGGTGTACCGTCTGAGCCGTATTGCTTTTGTTGCCTCAACTACTCAAGGCTTTTCTTCTGTTGGATCTCCCCTCCAGTGGCACTATCGCCTTGGCCATCTACCAATTCATTGCTTCAGACGTGTTCTACCGCACATCCCCTCTACTACTGCTCTCACCTGTGATGCTTGTCAGCTTGGGAAGCACTACAGGGCTAGTTTTTCTACTTCTTCCTCTGTTTCATATGTTGTTGCATTTGATTTCATTCATATGGATGTCTGGGGTCCCAGTCGTGCTTTTGATTGACTTGGGAACAAATATTATCTTGTTTTAATTGATGAATTTTCTCGTGTTTCTTGGATGTTTCTCTTGAAAAATAAGTTCGATGTTGGACAAATTATTGAGAACTTTGTTAAGGAAATAAAAGCTCAGCATTAGTGTTTTGTGAAGTACTTTTGTTATGATAATGCCTTGAAGTTTTGTACTATGCGTTTGCACAATTTCTTTTCTAGTTGTGGCATCATCCATGAGACATGTCCTCATACCTTTCAACAAAATGGTGTTGCTCAGAGGAAACATCGTCATATTCTTGATGTTGCCCACACTTTATTGATTCATCATTCGGTTCCATCTCTTTAATGGGGTGATGTTGTTCTGACTGCATGTTTTTGATTAATCGAATGCCCAATACTGTGTTACATGAACAGATTCTTCTTCAGGTCATGTATTCTGATCGTCCCCTGTTTCATGTCATCTCTCAGACTTTTGGTTTTGTTGCTTTTGTCTATTTGTTGGGATCGGGCCAGGATAAACTTGCACTTGGACACAAAAGGGATATTGCTGTTTTTGACCCGCTTACTTCTTGGCAATATGTTTTTGCGGATGTTACCTTTCATGAGGCTGTACCTTCTTTTCTGTGACGACTGCTGAGATGTCTCCTGAGGGCGATGTGACACCTATGCCATATACTCTCATTTGCTTTGGGAGCTTTCCTGAGATTCCTGTTCCTACTACACCACTACTACCTCCTGCTACGCATCTCTTTCCATGCCTAACAGGGCCACTCCAGACATGTTTTCCCTCATACTACCTATCAGGGACCCCCACTCTCGCTTTCACCATCGGCTTCTCAGGTGAGTCTTTTAGACATTGACGTATGCTTGTCGTGTGATGGCCACAGGGACAGGACGTGTGATGTGCCAGGCGAAGATCTTGATCTCCCAATAGTCATTCGGAAGCGCTCACGGACCTGCACCACTTATCCCACGATGGGGGCACTTGCTACTGATAGTCTAGCTCCTGGATTTGCTGGATTCCCTTAGGCGTTAGCTACTACGCAGATTCTAGCTACTTATCGTGAGGGCATGCTTGATCTGAAATGGCGGGCAGTCATGGAGGATGAGATGGTCGCTCTTTGAGGTCATGGGACTTGGGAGATAACTCCACTTTCTGATGGTGTTGCATTCGTTGGTTGCTGGTTGGTATTTACTGTGAAGTTCAATCTTGATGGTGGTATTTCTAGGTACAAAGCTTACCTCATGGCAAAGGGGTTCACTCAGACTTATGGGGTCGACTTCTTTGACACATTCTCACCAGTTGCCAGGCTTCCCACGGTTCGGGTATTGGTTGTAGTGGCAGTTTAGTTACTGGTTGCAGTGGCAGTTCAGTTACATTGGCCCTTGCATCAACTATATGTGAAAAATGCCTTCTTTTATGGTGATCTCTAAGATGAAGTCTATATGCAGCAGCCACATGGCTTTGAGAGTAAGGGGGAGTTGTATGCCGATTACGGAAGTCTATAGATGGCCTCAAATAGAGTCCTAGAGCTTGATTTTAGAGGTTGTCACAGGTGGTTGAGGCTTCTGGATTTAGGAGATCGACAACTGATTTTGCACTCTTTGTCAGGACTACACGAGTTACTGTAGTATTTCTTGTTTATGTTTGATGATTTGATTATCACAGAGACAATGAGCATGGCATTGTTGAGGTTAAGCGCATCCTTGCAGAGCAGTTTATCATGAAGGACTTGGGGACTCTACGGCATTTCCTTAGTATTGAGGTTGCTCACAACAAGAATGGTGTGGTCTTATCTTAGATGAAGTATGCTTTAGATATCTTGCAGGAGGTTGGTATGCTTGAGGCCATTGAGGTCAATATTCGTATGGATCCCAAGATACTACTCTATGATGAAGATGCACAGGTGGTGGACAATAGACAATACAAGTAGCTTGTGGGCAAGCTGCTGTATCTCACTATCAGAGGCTAGATATCTCCTTTGCAGTTGGGAGACTGAGTCAGTTCATGGCCAAGCCAACACGTCAGCATTGCGATGTAGCATTAATGGTACTTAGATATGCCAAGAAGGCTCCTAGGAAGGGTCTTTTCTTTTCAAAGAGGTCTTCTATGACGTTGGTTGGCTACTTTGATGCAGACTATGCTCGATGTTATGTGGATCGCAAATCCACTACTGGGTTTTGGACCTTCTTAGCAGGGAATTTGATCAGATGGAGGAGCAAGAAATAGGGCATAGTTGCGAGATCCAGTGTCGAGTCTAAGTACAGAGCTATGGCTCAGACGACTGCTGAGATGATGTGGATTAGATCCTTATTGACTTACAGGTGCAGTTTTCTAATCCTATGGAGATGCGATGTAATAATAGAACAGTCACCTTCATTGTCAACAACCCAGCATTTCACGAGAGGACAAAACATGTTGAGATTGACTATCACTATACCAGGGACATTATTCAGAAATGGTTATGTACCACTTCGGTTGAATCTGTGTAGCAGACTGCAGATATTTTCACCAAATCCTTGATCAGATCTTCATTTAATTCTTGTATATCCAAGTTGAACATGATTGATATTTACACGAGAGGGAGTGTTAGTATATATGGTCGTTATTTCCTATTTTCTCTTATTGTAAGGGTTATGGGTGTTCAGGGATATTTATGTACTTTTGAATGGTCCCTCTCTATATAAAGAGGGCCTAGGGTTTCCATTGAGATTAACTCTTTTCATCCAATTATCTTACATCTCAAAAGCAAAATTAGGAGAAAACTCCAATCTTAATGATCTAACTTTAAGAATAACATGCTATAATCTCCAAGAAATGCATTGGTCTTGAGATTAGATAGAACCTGATGCACAAATCTCGAGGTTCTCAATAGAACAAGGAGGTGCTGGCTTTTTACATAGACTAACTCACCTTCATACTGTCTCATTAGGTGAAGTGGTGATAAACTTGGGATGTCGTAGATCCCATATGATTGGATCTTGGCATGATCTGATAACCCAACTAAACAGTCATCTCTCTCAACTGTGCAATTTTCTCCTCAGGGAGGTCAGATTCGTTTTAACAGAAAATTTCATTTTCCGTTTATACTTTTTTTTTTTTATGGTGGTTTTGGCTCTGAAAGAGTGTATCTCGTTCTATTGTCGTATAAATGTAATGGGATAACATATTGTCCGAAAAATTCAATTTTTTTTCAGAAGCTTTATGTGAGAGGTGTACTTTGTATAGTTTCTAGGTCGAACTTGGCTTCTTTCTTTTCTTTCTTTTTGGTCAATAGTGACTTGGTTTTCTTGTATATGATTTTGTTTCCTCTCAAGCTCTTTTTTTTTTTCTTTTACTTTATGTTCCATTTGATGTTGTTATATTTAGTATGTAGTTCCCTTTCTATTCAGATGTGGTCCTTTTTCCTCTGCCTTTTATTTCCAGGATATACTTCAGAAGGATTTTGGGCCAAAGACAAGTGAAATGCTATGGAGTTATTGCAGGGGAATTGATAATCGAATGGTTGGATCAGTACAGGTTTCTTCCGGATGCATTATAATTTCATTAAAATTTTGCTGGAGGGCCGATCTTTTGTGAAATTTCTACAGCACTTGTTTTTACAAACGTACGAACTGCCTATAAGTTTATATTGAACTAGGGCCTATGTGTGTTGTCCAGCAATATGAAAGTGCCCAGTCAAGGATCTGGGTTTTGATGTAATAGCCTTAACTACTCTATATCTTTCTGGTTCCCTGCATAACTGTCGGATCTCTCTGCCCTCTTTGTTCCCATATCCCGTCATCATTTTTCCTCCATCTGGTTATGTTTCTTCCGAAATTCTGCCAACAAGGTCTAAATAATGGTGTTTTGAGGTGGTGCTCATTGGTCCGAATGCGGAGACGTTTGTGAAAATTCTCTTTTCGTCATAGTAAAATTGTGTTAAAAACTCTTAAATTTATTTCAATCAAACTCGTAAATATAGAAATCATAGTTCAGAAATGCAATCCGAGTCGTTCGCAGGGAGGTACTACTGGACTAAATTCACTTTCCTAAATACTAAGAAACAAGAAAATAGATTTGGATGAGGGATTACTATTTCTAGAATGCAAGTAGAACTAATGGCATGCAACTAATGTAAGTATTAAAAGAAAGCAAATAACTTGGTAAAAGAACTACTGGAACTTTTTATTGAGATGATAAGAGTTTTCGCACAAGTAGAAATATTATTACAACTAGTAGAATGATTCTAGAAGAAGCAACTTACAACTAGAAGAATGATTAAACTCAATCTAACTACAAATAGAAAAATGAAAACTAACTATGGCCTTCGAAGGCGAAGTCTAGAGCGGAGTTGCTATAGCGAATGCGAAGGCGCATCCGCAGAGATCACCAATGGTGGCATGGAAGGAGGACTAGTTCTAGTAGGTGGAGGCCATTTGGAAGTAGGAAGGCTAAGTAGGAATTGAATGATTGGGGGGGGGGGGGGGGTGCGCAAGGGGTTTATATAGGATTCTAGGAGGCTTCCTATTGGTTAGTTTAGGAGGGTTAGGATCAATGAGGTGTAGGGCCATGATTAATCTAAGGGGGATGGCTATAGATAGGTGTTTGGTAGCCTTAGGATTAGGAAGGGAGGGTTGAGATTAAGGTGGATGTTGTTGGGTTTCTAAACAAACTAGGTGGCTGGCCATAGGTTTGTTTCTTAGGAGGTTTGGTTGGCCACTTTAGGAAGGGATAAGGAGGGGAGGGTGGCGGCTAGGTTAGGTTTTAGGGTTTCGATAGGTGGGGGCACCACCTTAGGTTGTTGGGTTAGGATGAGATCTTAGGTTTCTAGGTTTTTGTTTGGATTTTTGGTGGATAGGATTAGGTTTTATAGAGGCCATCCACTATAGGTTTTAGGACAAGGTTTTGGTTGGTCCTAAAGGGGTTTATAGGCTAGGTAATTAGGTTCCTAATTAAGGTACCAGATACAATTGTGGGAAAAATTGCATAAAAACTTAAAAGTATGCATTATTTACAGAATGAACTAACATGACTAACCTGTCCTAATTAAATGTAATTTAACCCAAATTGCCCTTAAACTAACATAAGTTAGGTATTAATTAACATAAATAAATATGGAAATATCACTCATGTAAGCTGTTTCTGATCTTCATGTGTGTGCCTTTATTGGCTTGGGATTTCGCCAATGACTATGTGACACTTTGGAAGCTACCTTTTAGAGATTCAAGTTCGCGATTTAATTCTACATTTTTCCTTATATCTAATATATAATCACCCATCTTTTCTAGCCTTCTTTGCTACTATTTTTTGTTTATTTTGCTTGTGTTATCCTTATGGTTTCAAAGTCTCACTTTGGATTTAATGTTTAATCAGGAAACAAAGTCTGTTGGTGCTGAAGTGAACTGGGGAGTGCGATTTAAGGACACAAAAGATGTATGCACATTCTACTGTTTTATTTTACTTTTTTTTCTCATATTTTTCCTCGGACCTGAAATGTTGTCTTTTCATGACTTCTGTAATTTCAGTGTCAAAATTTTCTTAAGGATCTCTGTGAAGAAGTTTCTTTACGATTGCAAGGCTGTGGAATGCAAGGGCGCACTATCACCCTAAAGGTTCAGCTCTGAGTTGCTTTTTACTTTTTAGTTTCTGCAGTTGATAGCTTTCTTACATTGTTCCTTTCAAAAGAATTTCTAGCATTGCTGTCAATGCTAAACCAGTAAAGCAATTGAAATGTGTCAATGGATGGCATCCCATTCTTCGTTGGTAATTAGTTTTTTCTCTAACATATCTTCAGGTTAAGAAGAGAAGAGAAGGTGCTGACGAGCCTGCCAAGTATATGGGTTGTGGGGATTGCATTAATATGAGTCGCTCCATGACAGTAAGATTTTAGTGTGATATTATGTTCTGAGCAAAACTGTTTTGTCTACTTATTCTTGACTGCTTCATGTGCAGGTTCCTATTCCTACAGATTGTGCTGAATTTCTCCAAAGGATCAGCAGGCAACTATTTGCTTCCTTCTGTGTTGGTAATTTGCTTGCCTGTTCAACATTGTTCAAAGCAATGATATTCCTCGGGTATTATTTCAATCATAAGTGTGTTTATGTTTTTTTTCCAAAGCCTAAAAAGGATTCATTTGGTTCATCCTGGAAGTAAGAGAGTCAACCCTGGTCATACAGTAGAGGGCAAGTTACAGTCTGATAAACAAGGTGACAGTTTCTGCTAGCCATGGAACTATTACAAAAAAAAAAGGGTAATTTCCCACAACAAGCAAAAAGATTAACAAAAAAGCCATTGCCCTCAAAACAATTGAAGTCCTGTATCTTAATTCCTTGCTATAGAAAGAGCTGCTACCTTGGAGGAAAGGCCCCTAGAACCAAAGAAGTTTAACAAAGTATCAGCAGGAAGAGGCGTCCCATCCTTCAGTCATGAGGGTTAAATTTTTGGCCATCAGGTAGTCCTTTAAGCAGGAGAAGTCATTTACAGCAATAATGTATGGGTTTTATTGCTTTCAAAAATATGTGCACACATCTTTCTTTCTAGTTCAGCCAGAAGGCTGTTGCAAGTAACATTTGTTGTAGCAGCCTAGCAGGGGAAGTTTCTACCTTAAGTACTCACTTGAAAGTGATTTAATGATACTGTTGAGAGAGAGGGGAATATTGTTGTTGCATTTTTTTTTTTTCTGAAAAGGGAAAGGGTGGTTATTCGGATGATAACCACCCTGTATTAAAGTAATAAAACAAAAGGTGCAAGGCCAAGTTAGAAATTAGAACTCTAAAAATGGATCAAAGAGACAATAGACTTAACAAAATTCTCCACATAAGGTCTTTTCCCTTTGAACACAACCGCATTTCTTTCCAGCCAAATGCCCCAGAGAATCACTAAAGGCCTCGCCCTCTCCTTCGCCCTGAAAGCATTCCGGCCCACATTCCTATCCCCCTCCTGAAGGATCTCCAAAACTCATGGAAGGTAGAATGTGCACACCACCCTGCACTAAAACGGCTCCAAATCTGAGTGGCGAAGGGGCACTGAAAAAACAAGTGGTCAATGTCCTCATCCGCCCCAAGACAAAGTAGACAACCTTTCTTTGCCTTAGGCGCCCATTTAGCCTTCCACACTTTCGTCATGAGTCTACCTCTTCTGAGTAGCCAGGCAACAATTTCGCCTTTAGAGGACATGCCGCCACCCAAATCTAGTTGCAGTCTCTAATGAAATCCATAGCCATCTCCAAACCTCCCACTCCCAACCTTCTATAAGCATCTCTGATCGAGAAATCACCCTATTGCTAAGAGAAGGCATCCACACCATCTTCCGACTGAAAGCCCTTCAACTCCTGCAACAAAGCCTAAACCTCCACTATCCTTTAGTCTGACAAATTTCCCACAAAGGTAGGACACCAACAACTCTCCCAAACATCAGCAACCAAAGCTCCTCTGCCCCTAGCTAGTGCAAAAAGCTTGGGAAACCTCTTGCACAATCTCCCCTAACCCATCCAGTCATCCAACTAGAATCTGAACACGTTCCCTGACCCAACTACCGAAACCAAAAAGCTTTGCACATTGGGCGCCACCAGAGAAAGGCCTCTAAGGAAATGGGTGGAGCCCCTTGGAGGAGATAGTAGGAGGTCCTGATGTGCCGAGCCACCCATAACACGTTTGGAAGATCTCCCCTACAAGGCCCCCATTCTCAAGCAACCTACTAATCCATTTCGTCAAGAAACTATCATTCATTCTATCCAGCTCTCTAACACTGAACCCTCCTTCCTTCATGGGCTTAGAAGCTTACACACCTCCTCCAAAGCCACTAACCTCGCCCCCTTCCCACCCGCTCCGGACTACAGAGTTTGTCCAAAAAAAGTTCATCAGACCTAATATCTTCTTCCTGGTTGGCTATGGCATTTTCAAGATAGTCAAAGTAAGATAGCATAGAGGACAACACCGCCTTGAGGATCACAGATCTTCCTTTCAAGCCTTTCAACCAGGGAAAAGCAATCATGCGTAGAGATCCTCCTATCCGTCAGGGGGAGGCCCAAATACGAAAGAGGCAGAGATCCCTCATGTGTGCCACGGGCCAAACTGCATCTACTAGATTCATATGTCATCAAATGGAAGGGAATGAAAGTTGATTTGGAGAAGTTTATTTGTAACCCTGAAGCCTCCCCAAACAACTCCAATAATATGCGCATCCTCCACGCCTCTGTCTCAAAACCTTCTATGAAGAACAAAGTGTCATCAGCTTACTTGAGCACTGGAATCACCATCCCATCATCCAAAGAGAAACCCCTGACCAGATCCCTCTGACTAGGGCTGTCAAATATATTTGATATTTGATATTCGTTTAGGTTCGATTTGTTAAAAGTTTGGTTTAGGTTTGATTTGTAAGTAAACAAATCGAACCTAAACTTAATTTTAGTCTTATTTAGTTAAACAAATCGAACCTGAACAAGGTAGGTTCGTTTAAGTCCAATTCATTAAAGGTTTGATATACGCACACACAAACATATATACACACAAAATCTCAAGTATATAGCATTGATGTATCGAAAAGAATTAATGATATTCATTTATATAGTGGGCTTACAAAATGCATTAGTTTTTTATAACTAAATAACTGAAATACCACTTAATACATTGATGCTCCATGATTGAAAGCACGTACAAGAAGGAAGAGTGCGAAGGAGAGGGTGAACGATAGAGTTGAAATATATATATATATATATATATATATATATATATATATATATATATATATATATTGAGAAACATGCCTTGAATTCTGTATGATATAATTTGTATATTTTTGAATTTTTTGCTCCATGTTTTATTTTTTTAATTATGAGTTATCATGTTTGCATTTATAACAAAGTATTATACTTTAAAGGAATCATAAAAAAACCTTTAAACGAACCCTAAATGAATCGAACATAAATTAACAGTATTTCAAACTTTACACTTAAAGGAATCGTAAATGAATCGAACTGAACCTCATCCTTATTTTTTCTCATTGAACCCGAACTGAACCCGAATCTTAAAAAATTCTTGTCGAACTGAACTGAACCTAGGTAGGTTCGCTCAGGTTCAGTTCATTTACCCCCCTATCTCTGACAGGCCTTGATCAACGACCTCGCCAAGGCATCTGCAACCAAAACAAAAAGTTGGTCTATATAAAGGCTCTTGTACCCCAAAGTGTTTATTGTTGTTTTTGATATCTTGTTCATTTTATATCTCATATTTTATTATTCAACATGGTATTGAAGCAAGTCGTTTAGGGGACTTTATCATTAGTTCTGTCAAGATTTGATAGAATCGTGGAGTGTGGAGACTCCTTGTGCGTGGGAAAATAGTCCACGTGGGGGACTATCCATGCATGGTGCTTGGTGGCGTGGAGGAGCACCACCGGCAGGCTAGTAGCAAGTGTTGGTGGTGGTCGATGTTGGCTAAGGTGGCCGGTGTTGGAGAGAGAAAAGAGATAGACGAGAGGAGCCTTTGAGTTGTTGGAAATATTTGTATTGCTCAAGATAGAAAACAAGGGAAGGCTCTCTTTTTATAGAGAGAACATATCTCTACAATTGGAAACAAAAGATCTTATCCCTAATAAGAAAAGATCTTATCTCATTGGGAAAGATCTTATTTCTAATCAAAATAAATTCCAACATATTTTCTTAAAAATAACTTTACTAAAGATAGCAAACTTAACATCTAAACAAAGCACCGAAATTGGTCCCTTTGGACCATGACTGTTGGCCATTGTGGGCCCCTTAGATGCTACCACGTGGTAGTGCCATGTGGCTGGCTTTATTCTTAACGGGTTCATTTAGTGAAGATTTTAAGGTTCTCATTTAGCAGCAATTCTTTGAGGTTCCATTGTCACGGAGATTGTGAGGATCTTAATGATCTAGAGGCCTTACCCATGAAGACCATCAAGATGCCCTCGAAGGACATTATCGTGAAGAAGGTAGCAGAGGGTTGTAGATCATCGAGCTTGAAGGCCCAGTTGCATATTGTCAAGCTTAATTACCTTATTGCGAACCATTAGGCTTAGTTCTAGTGTTTAGGTTGAGGGCTCCTACATGAATGGGTGGTAGATCGCAACCCATGTGAGAAAGGTGGCAGATGGTTTGGTTGACAAATCGTTGCATAGTTCATGCAGCAAGGACTTCGACAGGGTGGACTACCTGACTACCTTTGTTGCAAGACTCTAGATCTTAAGCAATGTGGATGTTGGGATTTTTAGAGATTTATGAAAATCTTGAAGATGAAGCATCTGATGACAAAGGCACTTGTTTTACCCCTTTGCTAGTCGAGGAGCATGAGAGCAATCCACCCTAACCTTGCCTAGCCCATGATAAACCTTGTCGCAATCTGCATTCTTAGCTTAACCTTGAGCTCCATAGGAAGCGCTATTAGTACCACGATGTCTACTTTGAGAGGAAGTGCAAGGAGGTTTGCGAGGTCCACAAGCATTACATGGCTTCACCACTTGACTTAGCATTAACAAGGTTGAGCTCGTAAAGTCGATTTATGATGTCATCACTATCTATTAGGATACCATCCACTAGTTGTAGAGCACTAGGAATCTGGGTTTGCCTTGTCCTGGAGACATCACCTAGTCTAAAACAATCATTGACTACGATGTCATCGTGAGGGTCCTTGATATGGGCATATGGTTGGAGAGTGTGGGGATTTTTGTAACTAGAATTCATTATTTCAAATCTCAAAGAAAATAAATAGAGTTCATCCCTTTATCTAGAGAAGGATCAATCTTACTTCCAATCCTAATCCTAAACATAGAAACAAATCAAATCCTAAATAAATTAAAACATATCTCCTATAATTTGAAAAGAGATAAGCATAAAAAGAGATAATTCCAAAAAATATAGAAAGAGATAATTTCTACTTTCCTAAATATTATTTCCTAAATTTTCTCTTACACTTTCCTCCAAGTTGGAGCATACAATGCCCAACTTGTAGGAGCAATGCAACAAGAGAGCTCCCCTCATCTGATTTAGATTGGGGCTGGAGTAGGCAAGGTAGGCTTGTAGTCAAATAAGCACGTAGGAAGTTGCCCCTTCACTAATGGAAGCCTATCTCCTTTGGAGTTAGAACAAAAAATTTGACTTGAAGACCTTTAGGTAGTTGGGAGGTGATCTCAAACATGCTGTAGTAGTATAGTAGACGATCCCACACTATAGTGGAAAGGGGATATGATCCAAAGCAGTTGCCAAAGGGGAGACGATCCCAACCCAAGGACTAGTAGTCACCTTACACCAGTAAAAATTCCTTTTCTCTACTAGGTGATAGAACTGATGTAGGGCATTTATAGATGGGGTTGAGTGCGTGGCTTAGTTGCCTTCCTACTCATCGGCGTCTTTAGTGTCAATCATGTGGCTCAAGGCTTTAGTAGAGTCCTTCAAGCTAGTTGCAGCTTGGGTAGAGAGTACTTTTGCGACATCAGTAGTGGTTGCATTTGCAGCGGTTGTAGGAAAGGGTTCTTTGCCCTTCAGAAGATTCTTGAGGTAGTCCTTCAAAGTCTCTTCGTCTGCCATTCCAGTAGCCAGAATCTCGCCAACCAAGAAGAAGACTAGTAACTGGTTGAAGAGGATGACCGAACCGCTTAACTGGGCCTAAGCTAGTTCAGTCTTCTCGCGTGGTGTTGCCTAGTCACGCAACAACCCTTGTTGCATGATAGGGGCCCATGCATCAATGCTAGGAGTGGGTTGGGTCCCCTCAATCGGCACTGCGTCGAAGATCGACGAAGCACTGATGCTTGGTGGCACTTTAGGAGAGATGAAGATCGAAAGGAAAAGGAGGAAGAGAACTTGCCTTGATTTTTTGATTGAGAAGGGCCCATTCTTGAGGTCTTTAGGGGAAAAACCCACTCTTAAGATATCTAATGGGGAACGAACTTCCTCTCTTTGAGGTCTCTATGAGAGAGATTTGATAGAGATCAACTTAAGAAGTTCTTGTGACTGATGTATCATCATTAGTATACCTGCCTAGAAGGAAAAATGAAAATGAGGTTGCAACTTTATCATCATTTACTAGGCAGCCATAATCTAGTTGTACCATATAAGAGTGTTTTCTTCTTGTGATGGTAAGGATTTATTTTGTACAATTTGAGTATTCCATACTCCAGCTTGAGGGAGAATGTTGAGAGAGATGAATGTTGTGCTTGCAATATTGGATCTTATAGAGATCCAATTATGACGTTTAGTCCCGCCTTGTGTAGGCAGGAACTGGAAAGGAGTGTGATAGCCTATATAAAGGCTCTTGTACTCCCATTTGTTCCCTATAATCTTACTACCATAGTAGAACTTCTCTTGTGTTTTCTTCCCTTCATGAGAATGATTTCCACGTAAATCCAAGTATTTATCATTGTTGCTTTTGATACTTCATTCATCTTATTTTTTTCATTTATTATTTAACGGTTAATTTTGAGCTTGGTTACCAAAGAGGTAATAGTAATAATAGGTTGTTCTTATATGTAAGCAGTCAGTAAAGAGATGGTAATTTGTATCTTCAGCCTGCAAGCAAAGATAACACATTGAAGGGAATTGGAGGCCTGTCTTCTTTAGATTTGCTTTTATTGGTAGTTTTCCTTTAGTTGCAGGCTGGAGGAAAATTTGCATCCTAGGAGGGAAGATAAATTATCAGGGAGTAATTTGTAGGATTCTTAAAAAACACTCCTTTCTACTTGTTGGAAAGTTAGGATCATTTTGTCAATAAGAATATCTACGAACCTGCCAACATTTGCCCTTCATAAAATGGTACTTTCATTTGCATACAGTTGGCTAGTATTCTAGATTCATTTGCCAAGGAAAATTTATGGTTTTCTCCATTATCAACCTTGAAAGATGATTCATCTCATTCGAAGTCATCCTCCATCTCCAACTTCTTCATGAATGATGATGCTTTACTGTAGGTGCTGGTTAAGTTTCTTATTTACCCAATGATCCAAATAAATACCCCTTGCTTCTTTGTATTTCTTTTGCAACCACTATGGATCAGTCTTTTCAGTTTGAAAACATGTGCTTTGCATGCTTGACTTCATTCTTTCTAGGCCACAAATTTAATCATGATATAGATTTCTTCAATAGAGTGAGATTTTTAAGAGTGTTAAATTTACAATGCAAATTTGCTTTCAAAAAAAAAAAAAAAATAGAGCACCGATATTGATAAGTGACTAAAATTTTGACCTAGTGGTAGAAAAATGGAAAGTTAATGCCATCTATTTAGGCAATTGTACACTCGAATTGCATTTGAATAAGAGAAATTTTACATATCTGGGTTACACTAAGTCCTTTAGGTTGATCCTTATAATGAATGATAATAAGCATAGCTAGACACCGAGCTAGATTCAGTTTTTTGTGGTTCTTCTCTTGATTTTTTTAGTTATTAGCAATCAGTTAATTTCCTAATTATTAGATGAAAGAAGTTATTTCTGAACCCTTGTTATAAGTTTATTCAGTCATTATAGCCTTATTCTACATGTTTTTTGTCATTTTTATAATAACTCTTGATTTTATTACTAGATGCATCACAAACAGAAAATTTATGTATTTTTTGTTTCTCGTGTCTTGATAATTGCCACTTTGCTCTTTTGCTTGCCTGATCAAGGGCAGTAGATGATGTTAGAGACATTTGAAATAATAGAGCTTGTTTGGAGTTTAAAATAGCTTTTTATAGAATTAGAAGGTCGTTTCTGTTGAGCATAAATTATCCACCTGATTTGTCACCTTGGAAAATATCAAATTGCAATGGAAGTATTTATCTTAAACTAAGAATATTGAATTGTTCCCTTAAGCAACATTTCGGGCTACAATTTGATCCTAAACTTCGTCATCATCAACATTTTTCCTATTACGCTATGACATGTTAAAAGATTTCTTTCAATTTTACCCCATATATTAGGCAAAGGGAAAAATCTTTAACATTGTCTACTATGATAATGCCATCCTTTAGGTTGTGGAAGGGAATAGGTGGAAATGAAACCGGTCGGTTAAAATTTTTTTAGAGGGAAAGCCAAAATATTCAGAATCATTCATCTAAAGTTTTGGGAACCCTTTAGAGGGCAGGATAGAGTTGAAAGTTCAACAAAATATTACAGGCCTTGAGCAAAAATAGTTGACACCAGGGAAAATAGAAACCGCAAAGGCCTGAATCGTTGCACTGCAAGAAAGTATGAAATCAATACTTAACATTATATAAAATGTTGTTGAAGTCAAATTTGAAAATCATATCAGCTTGCATCGACTACAATATATCTTTTCCATTTGGTTTAGGAACAGCAATTGATCTTTGTTTTTCAGAACTATGAGATGGTGATTTATGCATAGATCTTTTTTCCACTAGGCCGTAGTGGGCTCTTGTAGGATAAAATTGTCATCAGTTTTTGGATATATCAAAAGTGTTTTAGCTATTATTCTTAATATACAATATCTATGTGCCCTGTAAGTCAGATATTTTCATAACAGATGGTTACCTGTTGCAAGGCAAATTCCTTGCATGAAGGTTTTTAGTCCGAACATTGTGCTTTTGCTGTTCTAGCATCGTAACTTTATGATGTCTTTTTATCTTTTGTATTTGGTCTATGTAGATGCCAAAGAGGTTCGGGGTGTCGGCTTGCAGATATCGAGGCTTGAACATGCTGATGTAACTAAATCAGGTGAAATGTTAATTTAAACATTGATGTTGTAGAAAGATTCACTGGCCAAAGGAAATAGTATGCTCATCCTGGTGAACATTTTCATTTAATATTTTTATTACTTGCAACAATTACAACCAATGTTTATTATTTATAGTCTTCTGTGATATTGATATGCATATATTTCTTGAGCTCCATGTCTCCTGTACTTTTATCCTTTACATGATGCAATGATTTTAGTATGTTCTTTTTTGGTATTAATTGTTGGCCTCCTTTTTTTTAAGGTCATGCTGAAAGAAATATTGAGTCATGGCTGTCTACTGCTTCAAAAAAGTCAAGAGGTCGCCCTGAGAATGGTGAGAACAATGAAAATTGGAGGGCAAAGCTTTGTCTATCCTTAAGGAAAGGTATATGGTGGCTAGAGCAGTTGCCATAGCAGTCTACTCTCTTTTCTAAGGGCTGCATGGCAACTGCTGCTTTTCTAGCTGCTGCAATTTGGACCAAATAATTATGCCTCACTGATTAAAATGGTCATAAAACCTATTGGGTGAAGCTGCTTACTACATGCAGCCACAGCTAGAAAATTTCTTGCGATGATAAGAAAAAATGGCCTTGTGGCTATGATTTTCTGTTCAATATCTTGCTTGCTCGAAAGATATCTTTAGTTTTTTGACTGTGCATCTCATTCAATTTCCAGAGCCAGCAATCATAGATGAAGGGTGTCAGAACTGCAGAAAACAAGAAACTCAGAATATTGATGACTTTTTTGCCAAATATAATATAAGTGGTGCTGAATGCTCAACATCCTTTGGTCAATCAAGGGATATTTGTGGTGGGAGTGGCATATCAGGAATGCCACCACTATCTCATCTAGATATAGATGTTATGAGGAACCTTCCTTCAGAAATTATTGCTGAATTTAACTGTATCTACAATGGAGCACTATCTGAGCTTCTAAAGAGTTCTGCAGAAAAAGATGTTAGAGGAAGTGGTCCTTCAAGATCGCTATCATCAACCGAAGCAAGTGCTTTTCCACCTTGCAAGGGCAATACATTTGAGTTGGACAATGTTATTGAACCAGGGGCTCATCTTGTTAGATCCGACAGTACACATATGGTCATCCAAGACAAAGGAAAACAACCTCTTGTTTGTTCTGTTCCTGCTATTGACATTTCAACTGGAAATGTGGTAACCACCATCTGTCCTTATTTTTATTTGTAGTACTTCTTTTTTTATATGAAGTTAACAGATATACACTATCAGCAATGTTTTCTCCTATGCTGTTTATTCAGCCAGCTAATTCATTTGGTGAAGAACCTGCAACACCACAGCTAATATATGGCAGAAACTCTGAAGAAGGATCTCCTGAGATAAAGGTCTCAGAGGTACATCTCATGCGAGGAAATTTTCTTCATTAATATCTCCGGTCATCTTCGACATTATTATCTACTTATGTTTTGTAACTTGGATTTGACAGAATAAGGATGGAAGCTCTACCTTCTTGGGTACTACCAAGGGAAAATGGACGGAGCGTTCGGATCTGATACCTTGCTCTTTAAGTCAGGTTGATGCATCTGTTTTGCAGCAGTTGCCAGAAGATCTTAAAGCTGATATAGTTGGGGCTCTTCCTGCACACAGTAGAGCAGAATGTTCAAACATTCATTCTGTACCTTCTGAAAGCAACCTTAGTGTTGTCAGAAAAGGCTGTCAGTATCATGTTGTCAATCTCTGGGAAGGAGATCCCCCAAGATGGTTTCATGAATTTCGTGCTAGTGGTTGCTTGACACTTGGCACATTTGCGGAGGCATTTCTTCATAATGGGAAAAACCATCATTTATCTTCTCTTCTCCAGTCACTTATTTCACCTCTGCCTCCCTTTCATTTGAGTGAAGATGAATGGGATGAAACTTTTTCAGGCTTAAGCGAACTTTTTATTCAGTATATCAAGTCCAAAATTGAGTCAGACATTGAGGAGGTCTATGTTTGCTTCAGCCTTCTTAAAAGGTGCTACTTTGGCAATATTTTCACATTTCCTTTCTAAAATTGAGGCTTCTGCTGGCTTTTATTGCATAAATAACAAGCTATGCCATTCCATGCACTGATGTGATATTTTGAACCACCTTCCATGTTTGGCTGGCACTGTCTTTTTGCACAATAATATTTATCACATATTCTTTATCTTAATCTATTCTTATCTGACAAGTCAAAATGATTAATAGAAATACCCTCAAGGAAAATAAAGTGAACTATTTGATTTTTCATTTTGTTGATAAGCACCTTCCGGAGCCTTGTATATAGGGTTGTCTATCCAACCTAACTAGTTGAGCCTGTCCCGGCTCGGGCTTAGGCTCGTTAGTGCTAGTTGGGCTCGATCTTGGGCTCGGTAAGGCTTGAGTGAGCTAGCTTGGGCTTGGACTCAATTGGGCTCAAGCCCATTATCGAGCTTGTTTCCTAATAAGCTCAGACTGTTTTATCTCTTGATTGGGTTTAATAAGATCACTATAAGTACAAACATTATAGCCTTATAAACCTAAGAAAAATATAAAATAAATTGTTGTGAAATGAAAAGAAAAAAACTAGAAAATCATTGTCTATAGCATTGATGATCAATCAATAGCTTCTGGGGTGTGTGTTGTTGTCAGGCAATGTTTGGGAGGGAGGGATTATGGGGAAGGATTAGGAAAAATAATACTATAGGTTTTATATTATTAATTTTTAATATAAAGTACCTATCCTATTGACAATGTTAAATGAATCAAGACCAACCATCCACAAAAGTAATGAAGTACTAAAAACCATCAATGGATTTAACATTAGCAGGCCTCCAAACATCACAATACACTAAAACAAATGCAAAACTACTCTTATTCTCTGATTCAGGAAAAATAATACAACATTGTTCAACTAATTGTCACTATTCATGTCAAAGAATGCACATATATTCCCATAAAGAATATAGGAAATAACACACATTTTTCTTCTTTTGTTGTTTTGTTTTATTTCATTTTAATCAACATAATGTACCTTTTCAATCATGTGTTACTCGTGTGAAAGTGGATACCAGTTCCTGTGTTTGGTTTCAGGAAAAGTTGTAGCCTGGGTAACTTGGTGGGTGGAATAAGTGGAAAAAATGTGTTTCTTTAGGTTGTGGGATAAGTAGCAAGTTGGATGTGATAGGTAAATGGATGTTTGTAAGTGGGTACTAATTGGATGTTTGCTTGGCTGTTGGGATAGATAGGAGGTTGGATGTGACAGATGATGGATGTGCTGTAAGCGGGTATTATTTAATTGGATGTTTTGTTGGGTGGTAGGTAAGTAGTAGATTGGATGCTATAGACAAATGGGTGCATTTGAACCTACACCACCACCTTATGCCACCTTTCTTCCTTGCGGCAAGTGGCAGTTATCCCCTATGAGGGGGAATACCTTTTTTTTTTTGAGGGTGGTGGGGATGGTTGGAGTTCTGATGCAAAACAAAGTCACTGTCCAACAGGGTTTTTTGGTGGTTAAATGGGACCTTTTTTTATGGTTGGTGGGATTTTTCAGGGCTTACTCAGAACCTGATAGTTTTTGAGCAGCTAGGCCTTTGTTAATCTGCAGATCTTGGGTTTGCAAAGGGGATCTGTGTTATACTGGAACAGCTATTTGAAATTCATAGAAAGTGCTTTACACATGGATAGTTAGATGCATTTTTTACTAGCAACCAAACTCAGACATAAAGTTCATGCTTCCAAAATGGTGGCAAATGTTTATACATGCACAACTTGGCCATAAAAAAGGAGACCCCTGGTTATTTTGTGAATAATGCTTCATGATCTGTGTGTTTAGTTTCTGGTACCAGAGCAGACATTTACTTTTTATCTTGGTGTATTAGTCTGGACTAAATATTGAGTGCCTTATTGTAGGTTTGCAAAGAAATCAACATTCTTTTCACATATACATGACAGACTCCTTCCTTCAGTTCAGGTACTTTAACGAATTTTCCACATTCATGATATATGAGCTTTGCCATCCAGATTAATCAAGAAAATATGAAACATCCAAACTTATGCCTCATTTATTCTTTCTGTTCTCCATCAATGTGCCTTTCTTGGTTTTGCTTTCATATTTAAGACAATGAGGCTATATCACGACAATATTAAATGTTACTATAATTTCACCTATAATTTGTTAGAGCAAGTTGTTGGATCATGCCCAGGACAAGCCGATATAACATCAGGCATCTACAAGTTGTCTGTTTTTAACCATTTAATAATGAAATTAAGTTAATGTTTCAAGGAAAATTCCTTTCATTTTTGTAAATAAGTTTCTTCCTGTAGATTGCTTCTGTCTTTAAAGTTATCTTGGAATGTTTATCCCCTTATATCTGTAATAATTATTTGTTTTGATTAAGATTTAGTATTTGTTTTCGGTGATAGTATATTTATGATTCATTTTGAATGACTTGAACCAATAATTGGACATTTCTTTACTATTGTAGTGGTAATTAGCAGACTCATCTGTGAAGATAAAGAGCAGTGCAGTAAAATGTTTCTTGTCATTTTTGGCACACCTTTTTCTGCCTTGTTTAATGTTGTGAAGGATTCTCGCGAGGGAAGATCCACACGTGAACAACCATATACAGATGCACCATATAGTGTTTATTTGAACTGGTTCTCACCTGCTGATGCTTACTAGGAGGGTTAGAGTTTTTTTGGAAGACCTCTCACACAATTTTCTATTCTCCTTGTTGATATGTGTCTTTTATGGTGGAATCAATTATTTTACTGTCATATTCGACGATCTGCGGGTCTGCCAAAAACTAAGTCCTTGGTGGCTTTGAGCTTAACAACTGCTCACTTCATTCAAGGACTTGAAAAGGATTCCCTTCGACTATAGGACATCTGGGAAGTTACCATTACAGAGAGATTGTTACCAACTTGCTTTGAAGCAGAGAGGTGAGCAATGCCCAGATTTAAGTAGGAAGGAGTGGTACTCTTCACTTTGCATTCGTGAGTGCAATATCTGAAGCTTACATAGATTGGCAGTGACAATCAAGAAGCAATGTTATTATTTGTGGATCATATGCTTATATAATCTCAACTTCATCCATTTCTGTTCTTAGCTCCACTTTGTTCCCAAGAGTCCAACAGGGAGTTGGGGTGAACAGTAGATGTTTGGGTAGATCTGTACCATTTTTGCTATGTTTTATGTTTCCTTCACCTCGATAATTGATCTTTTTATTCCTGCATATTCAAGATAAAACTATAATTATTACTTATGCTTTCTATATTGAGTGAGTTATGATCATTAAAAATAAGGAATTTTCACATAAATACCATAAAAAACTTTTGGTATTACATAGATGCTACTCTGAACATCATGCTCACGTATATATCACTATAAATATGCCTTTTTCTGCAACAATGCCACCAAATGAATGTGAGGTTAGATGTTAGATACATTTAAATAGCCAAAAGGCAAGGAGGGGTTGAAAAGCTGGAGTCTTCTTTAAAGGTGTTAGACGGGTTTGTCAAGGTGCTTTGGTCCTATTACACCAAGTTGAAAGGAGAAACATTTGGGTGCATGTGGTAGAGTTTGGTGCAAAGAGGAGTAAGGATGGGGAAGAGTAATGTGATGGTGTTTTTTTGAGATTTATGATACAATCTAGAGGCAAAGACAGCCATTTCTTGATGTTTCTAGTTGAAAATAGCATGTCAACTCGATGGAACATAAGCTGAGTGGCATTTTTGTAAAAGTAACCAACTTTATGGTGGCATATGTGTGAGTACCTAAATTATGATGGTAATTTTGTAATTTCAAAAATTTATAATGGAATTTATTTTAAAATCCCTAAAAATAATTAACAAATTTTAGTTTACAATAATGGAACTTTATAGGCACTACCCAAATTCCCGTAATTCTGCATGTGCTCACTCCTTCAAAAGAACCTTTTTCTTGTCTGACAGGCTGCTGTTGGTGAAATTTATGGAGGAACACTGAAGTTTTCTGCTGCCAACAGCCAGAATTAATATATAAGCTGTTCATACAATCTTACTATTGAGTGACATGCCTAGTGGATAGAGTTGCTGGAACCAGTTCAAAGGTATGTACGGTGTTACAGAGGTCTGGTAGACTGATGCTATGTCATCTTGTGACTAAGGTGAAAAAAGAGAAGTCATTTGGTATTTCTGGATATCCCTTTCAGCAGCATGGGTGGTTAGTATTGGTAAGATTATTTTTTTATGTCAATGAAATTTCTTTTTGTTGTGCAAGTTCTAGAAATTTTTATACAGGTGATCTTTTTGAAGAAGTTGAGTCGCAAAGTCATTTTTTTGTTTAATCAGTCTCCAAAATCAGGCTTGTTCGAGGCAGGTTGGAAAATAAAAATTGCTACATAGTTGGGTTTCAAATGAGATACATGAATAAAAACGTTAATTCACTGTCAATTCTTCTAGGTAGGGGGAGATGAATCATTGAGCACATAGAGGATAGAACAAACCCAAGGTAATAACCAAAATACATATTTTCTTTTATACAGAAACTTCTTGTAGTTCAAGTGGATTCTTGAGATTAAAAAATTAAAAATCTTCATAGGATCTGAATGATGAATGACTCAACTGGAATTATCAGAGGTATCAGTGGTGCCATGGCATGCTTGACCCCTATGAGAAGTGATCACTTATGAAAAAATAATTGGAATAGCTGGTAGATGAGCGGAAGCTCATGAGTATGCCTTAATAGGGTTTGTAAGCAGGCATCTTTCCTGAGACAACAATGTCTATTGTCTCTCTGTTATAGGCTACATTTTGAAGGTGGTGGAATGGGTTTGACCGCAAAGAGCTGCATCAGTATCATAAACATGGTGATCGCCTTCTCCAGCATTGTGTAGACCTCATATGTAACTATTTACCATGCGTTCTGTTTCATCTCTGCTGGAATGATTATAAACATTTTAGATTATGGATTCCTGAAGAATCTAATTTTTCAATAGCAGTCATTTGTTGCATGGTTGAAGCAAAAGATCACCCTAAGTAGCTTCTAAGGGTCGCTTTAACTGCTGCTGATGGGACTATTAGAACTTTGCTCTCCCCTCTTTTCTCTCAATTTTTGAGCCTGAAAAATGTTTCTATCTTCATTACTGCACAGTTTCTTCTACATGGCATAATATCTATTTCTGTTTAAGGCTCATGCTGACAATGTCATGGCACTCGTGCTAATTAGAGAAGCAGTAAGATAAACATCTAAATATGTGCCTACGGACAAACTGGAATCCTGATCAATATGGAAATTGTAAATATTGCACATAGCCATATGTGCAGTAAAATGGAGTTGGAATGAAAGTTAGGTATCATATTTATTGGATCTAGCACTTAAGCCCCTTTTTAAAAAATGATGAAAATCATCAATGTCAAAGTATACTAGAACTTAGATGGTTAGAGTATTTGCATCAGCTTGACTGATATGATCTTGCGTTGTCAAAGATGAAAATAGCCACTAGGATGTTGAACAATTCTCCTTTAATGTTAGAGGACAATGCCCTGTTAGATGCCAATTTCTCTTTATTTACATCATTATGAAAAGGCAAGATTATGGTCGCATGCAAAAAATAAAATATACAGCTGAGCAATATCTCTTTATTTACATCATTGTGAAAAGGCAAGATTATGGTCGCATGCAAAACATAAAATATACAGCCGAGCAATATCTTTTTATTTACATCATTATGAAAAGGCAAGATTATGATCTCATGCAAAACATGAAATATACAGCCGAGCAAGAGAAATAAATGAAATGATCCTTTCCAAGATTCACATGTCCTGCTAACAAGTTATTCTACTGGCTTCATAGTAAAATGTAGCTATTATCATTCTCAGTGGCACCTTTTCTTTTTGTATCAGTTTGTATTTTTCAAAAAGTTGCTTTGTTTGTGCACAAGCTTACATAGTGTTGGGGGCCAAGTCTGTTGGATGGAGTGTTATATTGGGGACAAGGGAAAAATATGCCATCATTGGATGTAGAAAAAGGAGCTTCTCTCTCAATGTAGGCCTCTATACTTTTCAGTTTATTTGGAAGACATCTCTACTTATCTCTGAGGCCAGTTGGTGATTTTCTTCGAGTATGTTATAAGCTTTAGAAAAGTATTCCGTTCAAATAATTGCCATTGATGGGTGTCGAAGGTTGTCTAATAGGTAATTTCTCAGATGATGTGGTATGTTGTTCAAATCATATATGTGGCATTAACCTGCATTCAATCCATAACATTATGTAGGTTGATGGTTACTTTCTGGAAGAGATTTCTTGTGAATGGCAAAAATTTTGGCAAGAGTACTATAATGGTCAGATGTGTTGATTATCCATTTTTGCTTATAAAGAACAAGAGTTCAGCTAGATTCTTGATAATTTTATGAACTGTGGAAACTTTCTCCTAGGCTTGGGATGTGCTGCATCATGCTTTTGATTGGAAGACCAAATTTTAGTTGAAAGTTAATACAAAGTTTCTCGCTTATTCTAGACTTCATATTTCTTTGACCAAATTTTGTAAACCCAAGAAAGAATTGGTTGAAAGAGACAAATCTAGGTTTTCCTGTTAGTTTGCAAAGTGAGAAGTTGAGAAATGAAATAATCTTTAGTCTTACCTCTGTGTGTGTGTGTGTGTGTGTGTGTGTGTGTGTGTGTGTGTACTCTCTCTTTTGCACGCACAAGCACATGGATGAACACATCTAGTTCTAATTCTAGTAAATTGGTAATAGTGTCCATGGAAAAATTTTAGACAATTAGCTGCTAAAGTTTACCATTTCAATCTGTCAGATTGGGCATTTCATGGCAACTGTCCAGTGATGACTTGCTTGGCTTCTGTAGGTTCCCTTAAAACCAGGCACTACTTGTGAGTCATTGGCATATTCTTCAATAAGCATGCAGCCAAAGAACCCATTCTTCTCCACTCTTGGGAGCTCAGGGGTTCATGCTCTATTTCACTCACTGATGGGGCTCTTTTGATCTTTCCCTCCAGGTAGTGCTTTGTTATTGGTCACCTACAAGTATTGAGATTCTCAAAGTTGTCCTTACCGATTCAGACAAGATTCCATGCAGATTACTCCGAGATTTTAGATTTCTTTCTGCTGCCACAATGGTAAATGTTTCATGCTTCTTCAAGTAACAGAAATTTTTTGCACGAATAGCTTCTGATGGTCATTAAATTGTGAGATGGGTAAGCATGAAGTTGCTTTGATTTGAAGAATAAAACTTCAGGGTATGTGACAGAATGAGATTGGTCCTTTTGCTTTCTTGCAAGAGAGGTTTTTGTAAAGTGAAAACATATAAAATGGGAGATGAGCAAACAGGCAGTAGATAGACTGACTTATTGCAATAATTGCATAATTAAGGAATTGAGAACTTGGCATTACAGAAATCAATATACTCCTATTTGTGAATGGCTGTGTCATTACGTTCATGGATGGCATCATAAATGATATACTGGATGAATGGTCTGGTATTTGCATATTTTATGGGAGTATGGATTTCTGAATAAAAGATGATTTTTTCCATCATATTGTTTTACATCACAAAAATACATAGTTATGGATGGAAATCCCAACTCAGATAAAATCCATGTTACAACTGTGACTGTGATTTTGGCTGGTATCAGTAAATCAGGTTAGATGATACATAACATATGAGACACCATTCAATGAAGTTTCCACGTAGGAAGACTTTTATGGTGGCTTGTGGAGAGGATTTCACTGCATATTGAAATTGCAGAACAATTTCCCTCCCACAAGGGAGATTAGGCCAGCAAACTCCAAAGCAAATCGAGAAAGACAGACCTAAAGCTTCTCAAATTCATTAAAGCACCCCTAGCTCACCAATAGGATTGTTGCTTCCTGTTGATTGTATTCAATGGATTAAGAGCATCACTTTAACTATTCTTGGAGGGTAAAGTCAAGGTGATTGAGATACCTTGTTCAAGAGCATCACTTGTTGACTAGTGTTGGAGAAATTCTTCCCAGTGTTGCCTGCAACAATAATATTGTCTTTCACATCTTGTACAGTGACTAGAACAAAACAATAATCATGGCTAAGTGTGACATCTTTGGATAGGGCCTTGCTGGGTTAATGGCATCACAGTTTCTCATTCTGCCAATGAGGACCCATGAGCTTTAACACAAATGACTAACAGCAAAATTAGTGATCAACAGACTTCAACATCAGATGGTTTGAACTCAACTTGAAAAGGTGTTTATGTCCTCTACACCTGGATGAAATTGAGAACTTTTTTGTTGAACTCCAGGGCGATATAATTTGGAAGTGGCCAGAATCTTCCCGAATACAATCCTGGTAAAGCATAAACCATGGCCTTACAAGGTTTGTGTGCCTGGAGTCATATAGACTCAATGTCCAACTTCTTTACTAGACATCTTTTACCATTACGTTATGCTCAAATCAAGATTGTTTTTCACACCTGAAGTCATCTTAGACTTGGACAAAAATCGTTGACTCCAATCCAAGGGTCACTCATCAGTTTGGTTGTCAAAACATGGACACATACACCGTCATCTCTGTTCGTGGGATGATCTCCCATTGGCCTTGCCAAAGCAAATCTGCCCCCGAAACATGGTGACTAAAGCTCCAAGTAACTTGACCTTTTGTTGTGAGGGTGATTCAGGCTGACATGTTTATTCTTCCACTTAATGGCCATGCTCTTTCACAGGAAGTCTGCTTACAGTTGCCACTTTTTGGATAAATGCTTTTACTGTTGCATTTTCCTTGTTAGCAACGCAACATCTTATTTTACAATATTTTTTATGTAAGATTTTAGTAGCAGCAACTTGGAGCAAATTCATCAAGTGGTAACCAAATTGATGTAACTGAAATCTAAATGGAAGCTTTTCTAATTGATACCACGTGAAGGTTTCTGAATTTTCTGTTAAAACTTTAACAGGTGATGCACAAGATGGATCGCATGGCAGCTGAATGGCTTATCAGGTTACAAATTTCCTTGTCACGAGATCGGTCATGTTTGTAGGAGGATTCGCAACCCCTGAGTAATTTAGAGAGAACCGGTGATAGTTCAAAATGGGGTATGTATGCTTCTGCCGTTCTTGCGGTTTTGTGGTGCTACAACTTTGCCACAGTTAACCACAGCTGCCACCGCTACGACTTCACCGCTACCCTCTCTTTCTTACCTTACCGTGTGACTTCATCGTCACCATTATCACAAGAACAATGAAAAACGCACCCCCCTTTCCACGGCAAAAGCTACGACCACTCCCCACCCATCAAAAACCGGCGTGGATCCCTGGACTGCACACGCAAGACGGAAGGAGAAGGATGGAAGGAAAGGGCGGGGATCTGTTTGCGTGCATTCGGCTGTTGTTTCAGCTGTACGTCTCTCAGCGCCCTTAGCACAACTCTTCCACCACCACGTCACCAGCAAAGCAATTAATGTGGTTAATGATATAACTGTGGATTA
Source organism: Thalassia testudinum (assembly GCA_037157565.1). NCBI lineage: Eukaryota > Viridiplantae > Streptophyta > Magnoliopsida > Alismatales > Hydrocharitaceae > Thalassia > Thalassia testudinum. The sequence continues at coordinate 192,764,573 of JAZHRO010000036.1, forward strand.
ATGTAAATAACGTGCACGGATGCAAATAGTATATATTAATACAAATAATGTTTGATAGACTATTTGCATCACTATACCATTCGTGAGTGTCATGTGTTAGTTATCTAGAAGATTCTTGGGTCATCGATTTTGGATCCGTAGAATCAAAAGTAGAAGTTGATTTTTTAATTTATAATTTATCTTATTTTATTTACTTATTTCAGGAGATTTGTAAAGATTTAGTTGTTTTAAATTTAGAAGATTTGATTAGATTTAATTAGTTAAGTTTAATTTTAGAATTAGGTATATATATATTTTCTATGTAAAGAAATTTTTTTTAATTATTTTAAGTTGAGTAATAAATTAAAAACTCCTCTCCTCCTCTTTCTTCTTCAAATCACAGCAGCCAAGCAGCCAACCGTCCAAAGGGCCTTCCTGCCTCCCTACCCGCAACTGCAGCAGACTGGTCCAAGGTTGGACCTGCTATCCACGTACACCAGCAGCAGCCAGCAGCCGGTTTAACCCCTTGCTAGGGTAAGTCCACCCTTTAGCCGTTGATTTTTAAACTCCTCAATGTTTTGGAACGTCACAAATCCAAATTATTTGACTTGATACAGATATTGCTTAAGGCAATAAAATTATCGGCCGCTGCTTGCATTTGTACGTGACATTGTTGCATCTTTGCACGTGTCTGCATTAAAAGACATTATTTTTAGTTTTACAAGTTATTTATATCGATATATATCAATCACATCATTGCATACGTTGTTTACATTGTTACATGTATTCTGCATCTACGCATGTTATTTACTTCGTTGGTAGCAACGACAGTGATAAGGGGATGGTGGTGGTTGCGGCAGTGACGGACAGTGGAGTAGGAGGAAAGAGGAGGAGAAGCGGGAGAGGACGTAGAGGTAGGGAGGAGAAAGGTGAAAGGAAGGAGGCAAGGGAGGGGGAGGAGAGGGGTCGAAGATTGCAGAGAAAGAGGCAACGTCGTGAGGAAGCAGACGAGGGATGAAGTGGGGATCTGTGGGTGGTGATAAGGAAGGAGTGGAAGGTGGATGGGTTGAGGATCAAACGATAGCTCGTGTCTGAAGGGGGGACTTGCGATTAATACTAGAGCCACAACGCACCTTTCACTATAAAACTCCTGGAGGGTCTTAATGTAATTCTTATACTTTAGAAAAAAGCATTTGTTTTTTTTTTAATGGTCCAAAGACCTCATTTGGGTAAATTTGAGAAGAATCGGTCAATCTCTCACACACTATTCTCTAGGTAACATAGGGATGGGAACTTAAGTTATAAATTTTCATCATACCTTGGTGGGTTAAAATCACTTGTTATTGGTATCTGCCACGCTTGAAAAGTCCAATGATTGAACGATTAGGCTTCTACACAGGTATCTCAGGTGCAATTCAAACTCTTTTTAAAAGCGTTTTCAACTTTCATTTATTCTTTTCTCTTGAGCATGTGTCCCCTAAAAAGAAGTCAATTGAAATTTAGTTTGGCGTAAGAACCATCAGAAGTCTCCAGACATGCGCCAAATTAATCAACATGCCTATAATCAAAAGTAACTCTTGTGTGTTCTCCTAACACCGAAATTATGTTGGTGATGTGAAGACAAGAAAGAACAGGTTGCTATGTTCTAATGCTAGATGGAAACCCTCTCAATCTTTCTTGTCTTACCTTATAAACGATATTATTTCGATGTTCATATGGATCTTATGATATTTAGGACTGCAAGTAAATGTCATCCACTTACATCTATTTTTCAAAACATGAGAAAGGTACTGAACAAGACCATCCTACTGAAAATACTAATAATTATAAGAAGAATTGGAAGAACGTTACAGGGATGTTTGACCAGAGATCTCTAGTGTCATGCACCTCTCTCACTTGGTCTGGGATGTAGCCTGTGCCTTAAGGTTGCCAAGAATGACTCTATGTGATCCTCATCTGATGAAAGAAGAGAACCCGTATCGTTGGAGCTGTCTCCGAAGGGGCCTTCATCCATGTCGTCGCAGCTGATTTTGCCATTAACAATTGACGGCGATGGAAAATGCCTACTATGCACGTGTTGGACATGGATCACAATGGCCAACATCGCCATTATCACCACGGCCATCCACCTTATGTCAGCCATCTCTTCTTTCTTGGGGAAGGAGGTGAGGACCCAAGAGGCCATGTATATCACATTTAAACTTATGGCGGTATTAATGCCTCACCTTTTTGTGACATTTGACATTGAAAATCTTCAGAAGGGGTTGGCAAGATTTTTCACAAGAAAAGGAAATTTTCATAAATGCCTTTATAAGTATTGGCCACTACGTACATTCCCCATATTTTTTCATATTTATGCAAATGCCCTCAAAAGGTTGCTCAATATTATACTTTCACCTTTTATTGAGCATGAGGTTATAGATTAACTATTAGAGAAGCTTCTCTAGGCAAACATTAAGGTAAATGAAGATCCTTAAATCATTGCAATCTGGTCAACCATATGATATATTAGGCTGTAAAGGAGAGGAAATAAGTCACTTGTCTTTTCCCGTAAAAAATAGCAAATTATTTGATGGAGCTTTATCTCAAGGCATTTGTGTAGAAACTATCAACTTTCTAGGTATTACAATGTAAATAAGAAAAAAAAGGATATCTATGTGATATCAAATATTTATAAAGATACAAAAGTCCCTAAAAAGAGAGAAGGGTAAATGGTCAAAGGTTGTGTTTTCGTGATGTTATCTCCTTTGAATTCTTTTCCATAATCTTGAGAAAGTGCAATGACATGGGTGTAGTTCTCTTTGCTCTACTGATCACAAGGTAAGAAAAATGTTTATCTGATGATAAAGAGGTTTACCTCAAGAAAAAGGCATTCTATGACCATAGGAATATCACTTCAAAATTTTCTACATGTATGCTTTGTGTGAATGTAAGAAAATTATATTACATCAATAAAGTGTAGTTGAACTTCTCTGTGATGTCCAATCTCCATACCCATTTAAACATGCTTCTCCAAAATCAATTAAGAATTTAGATGACCTTCAATCTGACCTATGCTATCAAGCTATGACGAAAGAGATCTTGGCATATCTATAGAAGTAACATATAGTTTCAAAAGAAAAATAATGCAAGAGTTTTTAGATCGGATTTGATCCTTCGTTAACATTTTAGTAGGATGTATATTTGGTAGGAACAATTCACATACTACACATAAACAACATTGAGGATTTTATCAGGTTTTTACCTTCTTAGCACTACACGCTAGAGAAGTGACTCCGCCCTTAAGCTATAAGGATGTGAAAATAAAACCTACTTCAATCCCTACAAGTGGATACAAAACTTTTAGAAAGGAAATTTTCTTTCCTTTTGTTTTTTGTCACTTATTGGACTTTGCAACCCATTAAGTGTCATACATTCTATTTATAGAATTCATTCATAATCTAGTAAAAAATGGAATATTATATCTAGGAAAAATTCACTTGAAAAGAGCCTACTATTAACATAAAGGAAGAAGACATAGAGTTACAAGTTAAAATGCAAGAAAAAAAGGAAAATTTGCATGTACACCCCCTCCTACATCATTATTATCGTACACATTTTCCTTGTCAATATTTTCTCCTTACATCACTATTTTCCTATATAGTGTCATCATGTCCTAAATATTTACATAAATATCTCTTGTTAAGTAGTCCAAATATCAATGTCTATTGGTTACCTTTGAATTTAACCTAGCTAAGTCACCATATAATCAACTAAACCTTTGTAAAGACTTAGTTAGGCTTAAATAAGATGTAGTAATCTAGAAAAAGAAATGATCACCAAGTGTATGTACTAGGTAAATGCATAGTACAAGAGATGTATATGAGAATGATTATAATATCATAAAATCATGTGTATGCAAAATAAATTTCAAGAAAGGTGTATGCGCAAATGTTATGACCTGATCCCAGCTCCCTGTGGAACCTGAGAATGGCTCGCCTCAACTAAATCCCAAGACCCAGTCGTTCAACAAGAAATAATCAAATGCACAAATAAAACCATTCTACAACTATACATGTAATGTAACTAAGCAGAGTAATAAAAGACGCTAATGGAAATAAAATAGAGTTCACCAGAAGCAACATGCCACAGGCAAGAGATAAAGGTACAGTTTACTAATTAACCATCACAACCGAAGCAAAAATCGTAACAACGACATGTTTCAACATAAAACAAGATACTCACTAACACTAACGAGTCTCTAAAATGGGAAAAGGGGCAAGAAAAACTATCGCTGGGCTCGACTGGACCCAGTACACTCTGCAGCCGGTGGCTCTGGTTACTCAACTCTCTGGCCTGTACATGTTTACATATAACTGTGGTTAGCTAATGTTGAGTAGAGTGGTATATTAGAACAGTTCATACATTTAAGCAAGCAAGGAAAGCAGTAACTATTCATTAACAACAATTTCTATTTAACAACTATGTATTTCTGAGTTGGTTATTTTAATAAAGGTCCACAACATTTCTTAATCCACATGTTCCCTAAGGGAACGATCTTGATATAGTTTTCCTGCGATGTAGAACGCCCACGTGGCACTCTCTTGGCCGGTGGAATACCTTGTGGTAGCCCTACACCTGGTTTATCACCCTAGGGTCACGGTTGCAATGTAACGGTGACTACGGCATGCGCGATAAACGCATGGATAGCTACCCTACACTGGCACGTGGTCAGTCCTTTCTACTAACGGATACACCCAAACGTACAGCACAGAACAGAACAGAGGCCTCACCCTTCAACAGTCTACGCACCCTTGTTTGACTATCCCAATTTATCGAGTGGGCCTAACAGGAGTCGATGTAGAGTGGCCAATACTAACCCCAGGTCCCAACCCAAGGGACGGCTAGCTCCCCCCTACACTAAAGGGACAGTAGCTCTCCTCGGTACCACGTACACGAGGGCCAGAAAAAGGGTAATTAGCTCTCCTCCGTATATGCGTACATGAAGGTCAGCTCACACCCAAGTCCAAACACTAACCAATTAGCCCGTAAGCAACGTGTTCCATTATACATCAGTTTCCCATATCATGGTACTTTGGTTCCTTTCCTAGTTCCTAGTTGGGTTCGTGTATAGCATTTGTCTCATTTCATTATACGGCATGTATCTTTCATCACAATCTGATTTTTTAATTATATAACAAGCAGCTCGTGATTCAACAAAATAAGCAATCACTACATCAATTAAATATTTAACAGTAAAAACTTTAACATGCATTTCAAAGTATACAAGTGTAGTTTAAGTAATGTACATTCATCTTCCTCAGCCCTAGGGTTCATGTTATATTATAGAGTTCAATCAGATATTTCTAATATAGCATAAACTTTAATCATTTACATCACAGAAGTAGAGATGACCACTCTACCGAAGTGCACGGGAGATATGGGGGCTTGAACGGTGGATTCCGACATCTCCGCGGGTCTCATGTGCATCACGGACTGGAGACCTATATTGTTGACTAATATGTCAAACGAGCTCAAAATAGCATAGACACTATAGTGACACGTAGAGAATTCTGAAAGAAAATCAACGATACTTTGTTTGCAAAAAATTGACCCCGTTTGAACCTTGAATCAGCCCAAAAATACGTATGCTGACCAAAGTCAGACATTTGGGAAAAGTCCCAAATGTCTTAAATGAGCGCAGGATCTCACCTTGCTTTCTGCATCATTTTCAGATGTCTGAAACCTTTCACCATCGTTTGAGGGTGTCTCTAGACGTTTGGCACTGCTCCCAGTTGTCTGGGAGAGTAGTCGGATGTCTAATAATGCTCCCAGACATCCTAAAGTGCCTCAAACACAGCGCCAACGTGCCTTCCCAATGTCTTTGGCACCTCGGCACTCTACGTGCTTACCAGACATCCAGTGACCCCTCCAAACGTTTGACAATTGTTGCAGACGTTTGGATCTGCAGAAATAATGCCCGCAGAGCTTTCTTGTGAGCTTCCCTCTCGCTCCAGGAGCTGCAACAGCTCCTTCAGCACCCTCAATCTCCTCCTTGCAAGCTCTTCGCACACACGACCTCGTCCTCTCCTCCGATCTCGTCCTGTTCCCCACTCTCCCTCTCCTCCCTCACTCGGCTGCTCTGGTGGAGAGCAAATGGAGGAGAGGGGTTTTATGGGTGGTGAGGGATGGGGGGTGGGGAGGGGTAAGGTGGCGTGGGGATGGGAGAAGCATGGTGGCATGGAGGGGGGTATGGTGGTATGGAGTACGGTGGAGGAATGGTGGGATACGGTGGGGGTATGATAAGGTAAAATTGCACCCAGCCTCCGTAGGATAATCCTGGGGCTATAAAAATTACACTAAACATCTTTAAAAATTAAACTACTCCATACAGGATCTTCTGATGCACAGAAATTATAGAACCTTTAAAAATTCTAGAAAATTCAAACATTTGTTGAGAAGGATCATTGCAGTAAATAATCTAAAAAAATAATTTAGATAAATACCAACCGCTTATCTCTCTATTATTTTTAACATCCAAAATAGATATTTTAAGAATATAAAAAATCTCACACAATATTATACAAAGTTCCATGACGGACAAGAAAAGAAAAGTACGTCATTAAGTGGCCGAAGAGAGTTTTTTTTTTGACGGAGATGTGAATTTTCATGTAGTAAATTTTGTATGCGGGACCTTTTTCACCCAAAATAAAGGAAAAGAAAATCCTAACTCCTCGCTGCCATTCCACGCATCGATCTTATCCTCTTCCTTTCGATCTCCACCTCCGCAAGTGGCAAATGGGTTCGCCGGGAGCCGCCACCTTTGTCCTCCTCCTCCTCTTAGCTCTCCTCCTCCCCCTTGTAACCGGTGTCTACTCTCCGGCACCGGTGGGTCCCCTCCGCCGCCCCCCGCCGCCCCCAAGCAAGGGCCTTTGCGAGGCGCTAATCCGACCCATGGGCTACCCCTGCCACGAGCACTCGGTATCGACCCCAAAGATCGCTCCTTTGACCCCTTTTTGCGGTGCCTGTGGTTGTCGGGTGGTGGATCGTGTTCGGTTGTGAACGAAAGTTGGGATCTTTGCGGGTATTTTTGGAGGGGGGTTGTGTTAGTTGGAGTGGATGTTGGTGTTCGGGAAGTGCCAATTGAACCGAGTGAAGCCAACATACTTATATTGAAGTTTGGTTTGATGAGAAAGTTTGAAATTTGAGTTCAGGTTTGGGTTAGATGAAGGTTTATTGGTATTAAAGATAGTTGGAGGTTTATTTGCTTGTGGTCATATTCTTTTCGGGTTCAATTTGGAGCATTTGAGTTCCATTCGATAAGGATCAATAAGTTATATGAATGAGCATGTTTGACACTAATTCGAGATCGAAGTTCAGTATTTGTGATCTCTACTCGAAATTAATTCTTTAGTAGGTGAGCTGAAGATTTTCCTTTGTTTGGGCCAGGAATTAGCATGAGTGTTCTTATAAGTATATGCATACATTTTTGTGTGGTATTTGTTAGTGAACTCGAATTTCATCAAACAAACAAATCTATGTCAACATTTCGAACTTAAATGTGAAGTTCATGTTCGATCATTTTTAAACCTTTTTTGTCACCATTGTTGAACGAGCTCGAATTCAATTCGAACATGTTCAAGATCTAGCTTCATTCATGATTTGAGAATTATGACTCTAGAATGTCCATGGCAAAAAAGTGTAAAAACAACCAACCTTGAACTTGATTCTAAACAGGAAACCGTCATTTGGTTTACACTTGATTATTTTATCCTCACCATTAAAACTTCCTGAATGATTCTTCTGGAAAAAAAAGTTGTTGATAATATTGTGCTCATTGTAGGTTGAAACAGAAGATGGCTACATTTTAGCAGTGCAGCATATACCTCATGGTAGAAACATCCAGGAAGTAGAATCCTCTCATCCAGTTTTTCTCCAGCATGGGCTTTTTCAGGTGATCTCCTAGTCTTATTTTATTTGCAAGGAAGATTAAAGGTCTTGCATTAATACTACCGTGAAACTTCAGGGAATGGTAAACCATGTATTGATTTGTCTTGAGTCCAATCTTCTCACATCAAGATCTAATAGATCTGCATCCACAAAGAAAATGTGTTCACTTTTACCACTCACTAATAGAGACTTTCTTTCGTCTCTATCAAATGAAGAATATATACGGTTTGTCTATCAAATGAAGTACATATATGGTTTGTCCTAGATTTTACTTGTTATCCTAAGTTAAACTGTCAACTTATAATGAGAATTTTAATGTTTCTTATTCACTTAGTATCTGTAATCACCCAATATACCATGTATGAAACAGTTCTCTAATTTTGTTGGAAACATGGAATACATATTTGCCCATTGTATGATGACACTCAATCATAAATGTTGCATACATGCTCTACAGTATGAAAATAATCAAAATTATGGTTTCCTTGATGGCTTACTTCATTGTCTGGGGCCACCAAAATATGGTGCAAGAATGTTGTTAGTTTGACTGGTTTTTTCTCTGTAAACTATTCAGGCCAAATTTATTGCTTTAACTGCAATCAGTGAAGAAAAGCGTTGTGCACTAGTTAGATTCAATGATAGTAGTTGGCTAGACCGCACAAGCAACTTGGCATAAGCTGCAGATGATGCTTCACCTCCCTAGACTTATTGCATGGCACACAACCACAAGATCGAAATACACAGAATAGTGAAGAACCAACATGCTAATTTTTATTTAATTTACATAAATTCTAGTAGAATTTTTACATGCTATGCTTACGTCTCTAGATTTTTCTCAATGAAACAAATATGACCCACTCCATATCCTCTTTATAAATTAGGGATAAATAGGTTTAAGCTTAAGTGCTCATCTGTCTTTATATCCCCATTTCCTTTTTATCAAAATGGGGTTTCTTTATCCTCATTTATTCAGTGTAATTTGATGATGTTCTTCCTGAAGCAGGGCTGATACTTCTTTTCCTGCTAGATTTTTTTGTGGCTGAGTTAAAAAAAAATATTGATTTTCTATGACAAGTAGCGGATAACTCTGACAGGAACTACTCTCCTCTTGTGCAGGGAGGAGACACCTGGTTTGTGAATCCACTGGAAGAATCATTAGGTTACATACTAGCTGATAATGGTTTTGATGTGTGGGTTGGAAATGTGCGTGGTACTCATTGGAGCCATGGGCACATCAATTTAACAGATGATGATTCGGTATATGCTCAACCACTTGAACGGTTTCATCTTCTAGACATCCATGCTACAATTCTTTAATATTGTATGGGAATTTTACTAATTTCTGCATGTTATGCTTTGCGCTTCTCCTTTTCAGGCATTTTGGGACTGGTCTTGGCAAGATTTGGCACAATATGACCTGATGGCTATGATAAAATATGTTTATTCAGTAACTTCATCAAAAGTTTCATTTGTAGGGCATTCACAGGTTTCAAGAATACATTGATTTTTCATGCTTTTGGTTTACTTTTTGCTGGTGGAAACTTGTGAAATAATCTTGATTTGTCTCTTGGTAGGGAACTATTATGGGCTTAGCTTTTCTTACTATGCCTGGTGCTGCAGAAATGATTCAAGCTGCAGCACTTCTTTGTCCCATCTCATACCTGAATCATATTACTTCCCCTTTTGTGCTCAGAGCTGCATGGTTACACTTGGATCAGGTTTGTCACTGAATATTGCTGCTTTGTTGCTGGAAACAACAAGAATGCATGACTCTTGACACTGAAGGTTCCGATACATATCTCACAGGTGCTTCTTACAATCGGCATCCATCAACTCAACTTTCGAAGGTCCAACTTTTATGTCTGTAGTGGGACTCATTGAAAATTTTGTCATTCTTATCACAGTAGTAAGTACTTCCTTTTTTAAGACAATTTACTAATTATGACTTTGCATAATTTACAGCACTATTGGTATTGAGATTCTTGATTCTTTGTGTGCTGAGGGTCTGGACTGTAGCAACTTGCTTTCATCTCTTGTTGGTACGTTTTTCCTTAATTATGTTCTTATTAGTTAGTTCTTTCTTCTTCCAGAACCTTGTCTTAGATCTATTGAATCATCAGATTGTTAAGAGTATCAGTGAAAGAGTCTTAATTTAGTTAGTCTATTTAATTAAGTTAGAGTCATGAGTCCTATTTTATTCCTGTATCCTATTTCTTAGTTCTATTAAGTTTATTATGTAATTTTTCTAACCCTCCTCTCTTTAGAAAGAGGGTTAGGGTTTTTTGTTTCAATAAGAGGCATTATTATATTCTCAACTTGATATCAGAGTATGGATTGTCCAAGGTAAAGAAGCCCTAACCCTAGGCCCCAAGAGAGAGAGAGGGGGCCCACTGCCACCGCTGTCGCCCATCACCACACACTCTCCACTGTGCATAGTAGCTACCATGTGCAAGTTTACATGCATTGCCCCTGTCTCTGCATGCACTTCACGTGCACATCACCTACCCTCGTGTGTGACACTGCATGTTGCTGCAACTATACCTCATGCAACACTGCAAGCCACAGACTTGTCCTTACACACAACAACGTGCACACTATCCTGCCTTCATGCGTGCCACCATGCATATTACGTGCACTGCTTCTGCCTTTGCATGCATCCCACGCACACTATTATTGCCCCAGCGTGCATCCTCATGGGCATCCACCTATGACACATGCGCACGGGCACAGCTATTGCTTCCCCATGAATCAACATGTCAACATCTGCATCACCTACCTCATATACACACAAGCTTGTGAACTACCCTGTAATGTGAGTTCTCTAGTAAAGTCGATGACTGATGGGGGATTTGAGTGAGGCTCCTTTCTTCCATCCCTACTACTACTTTCTTTCCTGTTTGGGATTGTCTCCTACCCCACTACTGCCTTGTCAATTTTTTTTCACCTCCATGGCATTTCTTTGCAGCTAGGCCCTAGCTATGTGCCTCTACTTGGAATCGACTCCTACTAACTATCTGTCTCTACTACCTGGCTGCTCCTCCCTGTTTTTTTTCCTTTCTATTGTACAAGGGTTTTTACATTAAGGGGGACTCAAATTTCTGTAGTAAGTTGGGCGTTGCACACTCCTAGTTAGGGGGAGTGTTAAAGTATTAGTTAAAGAATCCTAATTTACTTAGGGTAGTCTATTTAATTAAGTTAGAGAGTTATGAGTCCTATTTTATTCTTGTTTTCTATCTTCTAGTTCTATTGGGTCTACTATATAATTTTTCTAACCCTATTTTCTATATAAAGGGGCTAGGGTTCTCTATTTCAATGAAAGGCACTATTCTATTCTTAACACAGATCATTTTCAATCTCCCAACTGGCATCTTGATACATCTATGCTACTAATTCTACAACTCTATATGTGTCATTTGCTAGATTTGTCAGAGCCTTTAGAGCCCGTGGATGTTGATTTAATGGTTGTCTCTTGTCACATTAAAACGTTAAAACTTAAGTTCCTGTAAAGGTATCGCCAATGACTATTAATCTTACTCGTGCATGTGGCTCTTTTACCTTCATATGTCATTACAGTTTTGTGTTAATCCATAAGTACATGATTAATTCATGAATAAAGGCATAACACCCTCACAAGCGCACATCTATGCAAGTGTTTTGAGTGAGATTTGTTCTATTATGCCAAATTTATTTCAGGTTCCTTTGCTTTTATGTTGAGATTGCAGGGGATAGTTGTTGCTTCAATGGATCACGCGTGGACTACTATCTTTGCTATGAACCTCATCCATCATCGACAAAGAATTTGAAACATCTTTTTCAAAGTACGTCATTGTGACTTTGTAGTAAGATCTAATTTGCATGTCTATTCTAATCCTTTATCTTATGCGTAGAACTCAATTAGAGGTATAATATAGTATGAAATGGTTGTTTTGTGCTTTCCACCTCATTGGCTACCAGGTCTGATATATTAGTAATACGTGGGAGACATATTTAACCAATGAAATCTGTGCTTGACTGATGGACTGGGTTATTGTGATTTTCGTTGGATTTCTTGAGGGATTATTAATCTCAAAATGATGTTGACCTCCATCGTGGTTTCTTTACCGTTGTGATGTTTTCCTTCCCTTTCCATCCAGCATAGCTTGCTTTCATCTCTCTAGGTGGTGAATGCACATTAAAATTATGTGATTGTGTATGTGCATGAAACTTCCCAATTCTCATTGCGCAAGACTCACTATTGATTTATTGCCTATGTTCACCATGCAAGTACTTTCCACCTCTTATGTTATTATTCTTGTGTCATCTAGGTTTGGTAGGGCTGACATCTTACTGGTTCTAAATGTCACCTATTTCTACAGTAAGACCTTGGTGTTAAAAATTTGTACATTTGAGTGACCTAGCAAATCCAAATTCCTCAAATATGTCTCTACCATAGGCAATGACTGAGGTGGATGTCTATGTCAGGGTTCATTTTACCTTGCTTGCCCATTAATCTAACATCCATCATATCTTCATTCTAATTTATTGCTCACAGTATACAATGCTTAAACAATCTTTTCTTATCTAATTTAGATAGACATGCACCTCAGATATTAATTTGATTATGTCTTTGTAATGCAGTGATCCGAAAGGGCACCTTTGCAAAATATGATTACGGCCTATTTGGGAATCTGAAAAACTATGGCCAATTCAATCCCCCTTCCTTTGACCTTGCAATCATTCCAAAGTCATTGCCTCTTTGGATGGGTTATGGAGGAGCTGATGCGTTGGCAGATGTGACCGATGTCAAGCAAACCATCAAGGAATTACGCTCAGAACCAGAATTGCTATACATCAATAATTATGGTCATCTTGATTTCATCATGAGTGTAAATGCAAAAACAGATGTGTATGATGGATTGATCAGGTTTTTCCAGTCACTGGAACAGCACGCCAGCATCTAAACTGCCTTCTGCAATGCCCCCAAGCTTTTGTCCATGGTGTTGTGGAAGCAAAATATTATGTAAATATATACACAAAGCATCTGTAAATTTGATGAATGGTTTAGATGGAAAGGCTCTAATATGTGGAAAGGGAAGAGTCTGCTGGTAAATATGTAAGTATCTTGGTAAATCTGTGGTAGTTTTTCTCCTTAAGTGATATGGACAATAATGGTGACTACCATTACCTTAACTTTCTTCCAGTTTGGTTACTTAATGGAATTGTCACGTTTATATTGTCAGGTTCTACCACTTATTAAATGATTCATGCAAATGTCAGATATATAGTTAGCTGACAGTTGATATTAGCTGAAAGTTGTAATAGGTAGCAGAGTTGGCTCTGTAATGGCATGTTCAGGAATGATTGTTCTCTCTGGTTAATTGTCTCTCCTCTGCAGCTGTGCTCCACCCATCTTCTTCCACAACATTATATCTTCAATTCCTTTTTCGTCTCTGCTCCAGATCTGAAGCTATTTTTCTATGATGGGGTTTAATCTAATCTGGGGAAAATTGGCTTTTATACAATGCAATAATGGTAAAAGATGCGGCACAAAGAGTGAAGTTTTGTGTAGGACTAAAGGTAAAACTTTATCACTCAAAAAACGCCACTGGTCAACTAAACGCAAGGCACCTGCATCTCGAATTATTCTCCGTACAGGGGGAAAAAACCTATACTTCTAAATGCAGAGAACAAGAAGTGACTGAAGATTTTCATGCAATCTATTGCAAAAAATTTAGGATGATATAGTTATAATCGGATAAGGTCATAAAATCTTATTTGATTGCATCCTTAGGTAATATGTGATCCAAATGCCAAACAAGCGGAGCAAAGAAAAAACATCAATTGTCACATTTACATCATTTGGTTTTCCAATTAGTTATTGAAAGTTCCTAATGGAGTTGTTAATGAAAGGAACAAATATCAAGTACACCACATTGAATATTTGAATTTAGGTGAAAATCTCTTTAATGAGACTTAGCTGTTATACACTTCTCAAAAGAAAGCAGATCCCATAAAGCTCTTATCCAGAAAATATGTCCATTGATCAAAAGAATTTGAATTATCCAAAGATGCTTCCTCCAGCCAAGATGCTATCTTCAGTTGAATTCAAGAGCCACCATCTGAAAAACCATGAAGACAGCAGCAGCACACGACCAACCAAACTCCATCCAAGAGCTCAAAATTTTACAAAATTTTGGATTACAGCAGCTTCTTCCAGACTTTAAATACACTGAATCAAAAAGAAGAGAAAGAAAGGGGACCTATCTTTTGTTTGAATATCTAATTTGGATATGCACACTTCCTAATCCTAATGCTAGTTCCCAAAATCCATTAATGCAAGTTCTTTCATCGCAGATATAATCAGAGCCCAATCTACGACATAGAAAAGAACTGCAGCAGCAACAAGACAAAGTTCCATGCCAAATTGACAATAAAATAAAGGGGTTTTCACATATATACCTCTGAAAACTTTTGATAAGATGTATATACTCTCATGTACTTGATAGTGACTTATATGCCCTATAAAGTTACTTCGTTAATATCATATATCCTTGCTCTGTTAAGTACATGGAGGTATATATATCTTATCAAAAGTTTATAAGATTATGTATGTAAAAACCCCTAAAGTAAAAAAAACCTGAAGCAAAGGAATTTCAGTAATCAAGAGACAATGGGACTTATCTACCATGTGCATATCCAAAGTTTATATGCACACTTCCTGATCCATAAGGTTTGTTCCCATCCAATTCATCCTTCGTAAAACTTTCATCAAATACTCATAAAGAAGTAACATCTGAAATAAAAATTAGAAAAAAAAAAGGTGATAGGAGCAGCAGCAAAAACCAAACAAAAAAGTTGTCATCTGCCCCCTTTATGAGGAAATACCTGAGATTTTTGGATCCTCGTGGAACTTCTAAAACAAAGCCCGTCATCAGCAAAACACCGAAAGGTATCCTCCACACGACATGACGACATCATATAATCAGAGTAAGATTTGGGGGAGCTATAAATTTTCTCATCACAATCATCATCATCATCTCCAGAGGAATAAGAAGGATTGGTATTAAGCTGACAATTAAGCAAACTCCCTTCTTTATTTCTACTAGCACCTTCAATATCAGTAGCAGAATCAAATTTCCTTCCCATCTGTCCGTAAGAATCCATCGATGCACCAAATCCATTTTGTAAATTTAGACCCGTGTCCACCCTTTTATCAAAGCTGCTCTTTCTAGATCTCTAACCAACAGATCCCATGCTGCCCATGTAGCCTTTTCTCTGTCCATTTTCAAGCTTAACTCCAATAACATCACCGAGTTTTCCTTGTTGCATAGGAGTTTAGCCCTCTTTTTCCTTCCCACTTCTACCTTGTTTGTCCAACCACTGCCCATCAAAATTACCCGTAGAAGTAGATCTCCGCCAAAAAAATTTTCCTCATCCATAGACTTTGAATTCTGCTGTTGCTCTTCATCGACATTCCCATTCCTTAATCTTCTATGAAGACCTGAGCACCAGAGTTTTTGGTTTCATTTTTACCTTTAGCATTGGATCTCCTTCGCCATGAAACTTTTACCTCATCTAAAGATTCTTCAAGCTGCCACTGAACAAGCAAAACACCTTCACCCTTATCTTGCAAAGCTTCCATAGAAATCTGCTTATTACCATCTCTCTTTTTTTTCAATCTTTCTCCAAATTTGTTTAAGTTTATCATCCTTCCTCCCATTATAAACTCGAGCACCGTTTCCTTTTCTGAAATTAGTCCTTGCATTCTGAAAATTTCTTTTGTCATTTGTCAAGAATTGGCGTGGAAGTGGAGCGTGGAGACTCCTGTACGCAGGAAAAACAGCCCAATGAAGGGGCCGTCAACGCACGGAGAGGGAGAGCAGTCCTGTGGCTGTTTTAATGGACTGGTCTGGGAGCCTTCGACTGGCTGCTGGGTGCAGCTGATCCTCCTGAACCTTGGGAACAGGTCCTGTGGAGCAGGGGAACCACCGGCCTGATGTACAGGCCTGATTGCGGGCCGGTTGGGTTGCTGGAGCGCCTGCAGAGGCTTGAGAATGGCCAGTTCAGACTCAAACCGACCTGTTGGAACACGTGCAGGCTGCAGCTGTTCTCCTTGTGGTCGGCTGTGCTTGTGAAAGGAAGAGAGAGAGGAGAGGAGCACAATGTTTGAAAGTATTTATTGTATTGTTCAAAGAAATACTAGTTAGAGAGGCTTTCTATTTATAAAGAGAGCATACCTACTAAAAATAGTAGACTCAAATCTTAAAACTTGTTTACTAAAGAGATAAAATCTTTTCTTATTTAGAAAGATTTTCTCTTAACAAAAGAACTAATCCCACAACTTTTATTCCTAAACCCATTTTACTAAAAATAGGAAATCACCAATTTTTGTGCACTCAAGTTTGGTTCTTGAGAACCTAAACTGCTGGTCCTGCTGGGCATCTAGATGGCTGCCACGTGGCAATATGTGGCACTTTCATTGAATCCCAACACTCAAGTCGAAGGTCGTGAGGCCAACTACTTGGCCTTCCATTAACGAAGCTAGACACCCCACCATTCATTTTCTTCTTCAGGCTTCGAGTTCTTTTTGGGAGGAATGACTGCGAGCCCTTTCTTTTGCAACCTTGGAAGTTGTCTCTCCTTCTTTAACAACCTCAACAGTCATTGCAATGACTGCCATTGTCTTCTTTTCCTTCTCTTCAAGGAACATGGCCCAGATCTTCTCTTTGGACAAGTTGATGGCGAATCCTCTTGTAACCTCTGAAGTCGTTACTTCTGTGGCAACCTGAGTAGTCATTGCGACGGTCACCATGGACCTATCTTCTCTTAGAAGAGCAAGCAACTTCTCAAGATTTTCATGAGTTTGAGAGTCCACGTGTGAGGTACTAGTAGCCCCATGTGATGGTCTCCCGAACTTGCCTGGATCTTTAGGAAAGGAGCTTGGATTAACCACTAAGCCTTTTGCAACCTGAGAAGTCGTTGCATCTTTTAGCAACCTCGAAAGTCATTGCGTGGACCGTGGTGTCCTCTCTTTGACGTCTTTTCTCCGAAAAAATCTTCTCTTTTGAAAGAGAGTAAGAAATCGAATATAAGGTGCCATGAGTATGAAAATCACAAGCGTTAGAACTTGATAAATCTCCTTCTCTTTCTTCTTTTTCTCCTTACTTTCTCCTTTTGATAATGTGGCATCTCTGACTATCGTGGTTGACTCTGCTATCTTCTCTAGTCTTCCTTCTCTGTGTAAGGCACCGAACTTGTTGAGGACTTTTTTTTGGATGTGAGAATCACCAACGTACAATCCCGGACCACACGAATGGAAAGTTTAGAACGACTGCCTTGATACTGATGTAAACACATTTACACTACTTAAAATATTTATTTATGCATGTTCTTAAGCATAGGATTGCATTTCATGATATAAATATTGCATTACATGCATC
The DNA here is from genome assembly GCA_037157565.1 of Thalassia testudinum. Classification (NCBI taxonomy): domain Eukaryota; kingdom Viridiplantae; phylum Streptophyta; class Magnoliopsida; order Alismatales; family Hydrocharitaceae; genus Thalassia; species Thalassia testudinum. The sequence continues at coordinate 192,781,900 of JAZHRO010000036.1, forward strand.
ATCTTGCATTTAGAGTAGTTTGAATAAAATGGAGGTTAATTGTCTCCTTTTATGTGTTTGGACAGGGCAAACATTTTATTGGGGTCTCGGATCAAAGATCCAACCGTATGGATGTGATCAGGGCGACGATTGGAGTTCAACGACTCCAAGATCGCCCTAATCAGGCATCCGTAGCATCAGATAGTGACCCGGGAACCCTAGAAGATCAAGGGCCAAGATGGTGTAAATCCACACTTCAGATGATAAATCCGACCGCACGGATGAATTCGGATCGACGATCGCAGCCGAATGACACAAAAATCGAGTCAATCAAACATCCGTGGCACCATCTACAACTTCCAGAAGATGGACGGCCAAGATAGCGCCACGTGGCGCCATCTCAGCCGCCCAAGCGGCCGCTTCATCTTGTGAAGGCCCCGAGCCCGATCGCTCGCTTTTAAAAGCGTCCGCTCGACCATCCGCGCCCCATAGTGCAGTGGTCGAGCGCGCTATCGCGAGCGTCGGGCGCGGGTTCGAGCCGTGGCGAGGAGCGGCAGGCGTGGGCGATTGGGCACGGGTGGAGCGTCAGATGGAGATCGGACGGCTGCGCGCACCCGATAGCGTCGACGCACGATTGGACGCGCAATCGAACGAGCAATCAGACGCGCGGGCGAGCGCGCGATGCAGCGGGAGAAGGCGTGACTTAAGCCGTCCGATCTCGCGATCGGATGGTTGAGGATCGCTGGACGTGCGTGGACGTTGATGAGCGGGCAACCGAGGAGGCACGCGTGGGCGCGGAAGCTAAGCCCACGTTGGGGCTTTAGTGACGGATTTATCCGTCACTAAAGACCCCTTATTTATTGTTTTGAAGTTGTAATGTTCATTTTGCCCCCACTCCTTGCAACTATAAAAGGAGACTCCCTCCATACGAAATTCTCATCCCTTCTTTCTCCTCCCTACCCCTCCAAAGCTCAAAAGAAGCTTGTCCCACACCCGGGATGCTTCTTGTGAGATAAAGTCCAATTTTCGTTCCCCTTCGGAAGTGGATCCCACGACGACGAGGCGTGCTGCTCTGTTCCCGTTCTTCTGCTTCGTCCTGCTTCGTTCTCTTTCGTCCAGGCGTCGTCTCATCCGGCTCGTCCTCCAAGCAATCGTCGAGGAGGATAACTTCTCTCTCCCATTCTTATTTACAGCTTTTCTAGTGTAGAATTTTCCTGCTTTATAGTGTAATTGATTTTCCGCATTCTAGTGTAACTTTTATAAACAGTTGAAATATTGAATGCATGTTCTCTCTCTCTCTCTTTTAGTCTGATAGCTCCATTGTAATTATATCACCTTGCCTATCGAAAATCCTAAAAAAAATATAATTGCGAATATAAATCAACGTAGCCTCCCTGTGTTCAACCCGGAATTCTTTTCGGTATAAATTTTATTTGTTAAACAAGAATTCTTCGCTTTCGAACTACAACGACATGTTTTCCAAAACCAAACACGTAAGCGTAGCAATTCGAAAAACACATTCAACATTTTGGCGCCATTGCCGGAGAGGCAACGATTTTCGATCTTTCCTTCGCATTTCTTGCACTTTATTCGTTTTCTAACTAGCTTTCTCTTGTGTCTATTGTTTTGCAGAGACCTCCATCAAGGAATCAACAAGCGGTAGACTGGAGTAAAGTGCAGTTGAAGACAACTGTAAGTGCTCCCCCATTCTTTCCCCCTCAATAGATTTCATTCGCCACATTAAATCCAAATCCCAATTAACCTAGGTGTTTGCATAAATCCTAGGAATAGTTTAGTTGTTTGGATTTTCACTCACATTCATTCCACCCTCATCCATAAAAAAAAATAACAAAAAGATAATCTTGTGAGGTAATTTTCAACAAACACACAACACACACCCACATTCAAGGAACTTGATCAACTTGATTTGTTTTCTACTCAACCGGGTTCTGATCTGTGGAACCGGTACACACAAAGCAACACATAACAGAGTAGACATCATTCTAGGTTAATCAACTTTGAGTGCCTAACTTAGTGGTGCATTTGTGGCCAGTTGTTTGAGTTGTTTAGGCCGCACCACTTTATTTTAAAACCAACTCATCAAGTAGCTCCTCCTTAGGGTTTTCAATCTAGGTATATTCCAGGCACTCCACTTTCTTTCTGATTTTAAAGGAAAACAATCTTCATCTGTGTTTTGCAACTTGGTTTGCCTAGAAACTTGATTGCAATTCACCTAATTTGAAACCCTAAAAGCTACTTAAGCAAGATTTGAACACTAAAATTCACACATTATCAATAATCTTGCTTGAAAACCCTGGTTGTACACGCACTTACACAAATCTCAATCAATCATTAAGGGCACAACCCATTGTAAGGGCCCATCACATTCCATAAGCACCACAATCCTAGGCCTTAATAAAATTGAGTAGACGTTGGCCTTAAGGTTTGATTCGCTCTTCAGGGCCTAGTCTGAGATTATTTTTGATTAACCTACTTATACTGATTAATTTGATGTCTAGCTAGGGGAGTAGCGTCAAACAACCGCGGCTGGGGGGTACACTAGGAACCGGAGGCGAAAGCCAAAAGAAGAACCTTCTCCCCAGTCCCTCCTTCTAACTGGTTGGATTAAACAGACGTAAGTAGAGTAAATCACTTATAGTCTTAAGGCTGGTTTTGGGAGTCAGTAGATCCTTAGGCTACCCCACTTAAGGACAACCTTGTTTTGTTGTGCTGCAGGGTCCCTATCCCCAGTCCTTCCGACCTTCTCCTAGTTTATGCTGGGAAGACGGTCATTGAATCCCCAATTGGAAGGACCGTTAGAACATTCTAGGAGGCGCAAGTTAGATTTTGGTCAATTTGATCCCATGGCCGAACAACAGCCTCCTTTGCTTGAAAATCCACAGGAAGAATTTAGAAGGCAGCTGGAACAAATGCAGAGAATGCAGGAATGGTTCCAGAGAATGCAGGGCGCTCAGCCCTTGAAGGATTTTTATGATCCTTCAAATTACGGGGAACGTCCTGGCGTCCAGATTCCAGCCGGTGACGTAGAAATCAAGCCCCAGGTGTTAAGCCTGATTAAACATTATCATGGGCTTGGCTCCGAAGATCCATTTCAGCACTTGGAAGATTTGACCACTTTGGTCCAGACTACCAAGGCTCGAAACGTTAACGAGGAGAAAATGATCATGAGGCTCTTCCCCCACTCTCTTAGGGATAAAGCCGCGCATTGGTATAGGACAATAGGAAGACCAATTACAACTTGGAATGAGTTGAAATCGGCCTTTCTGAAGAAATTCTTCCCAGTCGGTCATACCAATGCTTTGAGACGGGCAATCACTACCTTTACCTAGCGGCCGGGGGAGCAGTTTCATGTGGCCTGGGAGCGATTCCAAGACTTATTGCGGAGGTGTCCACACCACGAGGTGCCGAAATGACAACTCGTGCAGATCTTCTATCATAGTTGAATGAGCAACTCAGAAACCATGTGGATGCTTCTTGCGGAGGCAATTTCCTCAATAAAGATGCAGATAGTGCACATGATTTATTTGAGGAAATGAGTGAGAATTCAATTAATCATGCCTCCATGGATACTTTTAATCGGTCCCAGCAACCCAGATCAAATGTCAATGAAGTCTATGACTCTCATTCATTTGATATGGAATTGATTTGTAATAAACTTGATAAGGTGGACTTGGTTGCTAAAAGAATGGAAGAGTGGATGGCTGGCAATTCTATGAACAACTCTCAATCCACTCAATCCCAAAATTCGGGATTCCATTCCTCACGAGCTCCTTCTGGACGGGAGTTCGGGAATCAACTCTATGCGACTCAACCTATGAGTCAGCATTTCTCGGAACCCCATGGGTTCCCAATTGGGGCCTTTGATCCCAGTTTTTCTGATCCTTCCCTTTCTTTCTCTCCATCCTCACCCTATGAGGATGTCTGTGCTGTACAAGAGAATGTTAGATCCAACCCCTACTCGAATGCCTATAATCCAGGTTGGAGAAACCACCCTAACTTCTCTTGGAAAAATCCGGGGCAACAGACCCAATTCCGACCCGGCAACTACGCTCCGCAACGACCAATGGGTCAGGGTCAAGTATATACTCAGTTGCCTCCGAATCAGGTCAATCAGCCAGCTTCGAATGCCCGTCAACCCGCAGGGCAGGCTGATTTGAATCATCAAATGGTAGAGATGCAAGGATCGATGCTCCAGCTCATGCAGCAAATGAAAAACTCGCAGGACAACTTGCAATCCGGGCTCATTGCTAACTCTCGTCAACCCGGATCTCTACCATCCCAACCCGTACCCAACCCGCGAAACATTATAAATTCAGGCAATCAAGCCCAAGGGTATGGAAATCAGAGGGACTCGCACGCACATGCTCAGGTGGTTGAGCAGGGTTCCTCGTCTTCTTCTTCTGCTAATCAACAATTCATGGTCAATCAAGTCCCTCCAATCTTTCCTAACCCTCCCCAAGACCCAAATTCTTACGCTTCTGCAAATTTTGTCACTTTGAGGAGTGGTAAGAAGACTCAGGATCCACAACCACACTATTCTGATCTTTTGAATCCTGAAGAATCTGAGGAGAGAGAGGAGAATTCTAGAGGAGAAATCAAGGCTCAGGAACCTGATTCCAAAGATTGGACTCATGTTCCTTTTCCTGAAGCCTTAGCCAAAGCAAAGAAGAAGAAGTCTGTTGATAGCAATGAGGAACTTCTGAATTTATTTAAGAATGTTGAGATCAATATTCCGCTCCTTGATGCTATCAAGCACATACCGGCTTACGCAAAATTTTTAAAGGAATTATGTACACAAAAGCGTAAGTAGAGAGAATCTGTTCCGAGGAAGGTGGTTCTCTCCGAGCAGGCTAGCTCTGTTATGCTGCACTACCTCCCTCAGAAAAAGAGAGATCCTGGTGCTCCTTTGATTTCTTGCGTTATCGGAGATTACACATTTGATAGAGCACTTTTGGATCTCGGTGCATCCATTAACCTAATTCCGACTTCTCTCTACGAGAAGTTTGGGTTAGGTGAACTTCGGCCAACTTCAGTAACGCTACAGTTAGCGGACCGTTCGGTCACAAACCAGCTAGGCGTTATTGAAGATGTTATAGTTAAGGCCAAGGATTTCTATTTTCTTGTAGATTTCCTTGTCCTGGACATGGATGTACCAGATAATCTGAGGAACACGCCCATCATTCTGGGGCATCTGTTCCTGGCTACCGCAAAGGCCAACATTAATTGTGAAAGCGGTAGCATGGAAATCACCTTTGGGGACCAACGAATGAAATTGGATATTTTTAAGGCGATCAACAAATTTGAGGATTGTGGATTTATTGAGGAACTTGATGAGGATAATGTTAATATTGAAACTTGTTTGACAGTTTCTTCAATTGAAAGTTCCTCTTTGGTTGATGAATTTGACCCGCAACCCTCTGACCTGACATCTTCGGAAGAGGTTACTGATTTTGTTCACTCAAAACCTCTTCCTCTTGTTGAATCTTCAGCATCTACTTTACCATCAATCATTACCCCATCCCAGCTTGAATTGAAACCATTGCCCAAGAATTTAAAATATAAATTTTCAGGACCGTAGAATACGCTCCCTGTGATTATTAGTGCTAAATTGACAAAGGAGCAAGAGATTAAATTGATAAAGGTCCTAAAGGAACATAAGGAGGCAATTGGTTGGACCATTCATGACCTTAGGAGGATTGAGCCATCTTACTGTAATCATAGAATATTTTTAGAAGATGGATCCCGCCTTTCTCGCCAGATGCAGAGGAGATTGAATCGAAATATGCGAGAAGTGGTCAAAAAGGAAATCATCAAGTGGCTTGATGCAGGAATTATTTATCCAATCTCTGACAGTCCCTGGGTAAGTCCCGTTCAGATTGTTCCAAAGAAAGCCGGGATTACTGTTGTGACTAATGAGAGAGGTGAATCTGTCACAACTCGTTCAGCTTCCTCTTGGAGAGTTTGTATTGATTACAGGAAGCTGAACACAACCACTAAAAATGATCATTTTCCCCTACCCTTCATTGATCAAATTTTGGAAAAATTAGCTGGGCAGAAGTACTTCTGTTTTCTTGACGGCTACTCGGGATATAACCAAGTTCCTATTCATCCCGAGGATCAGGAAAAAACTACTTTCACTTGTCCCTACGGAACCTTTGCTTTTCGTAGGATGCCTTTTGGGTTATGCAATGCACCTGCGACTTTTCAAAGGTGTATGCTAGCCATATTTTCCGACATGGTGGGAGAGTTTATGGAAGTCTTCATGAATGATTTCTCTGTTTTCGGAGAATCATTTGACTCTTGTTTGGCTAATTTAGAAATGATTATTAAGCGATGTATCAAGACACGACTGGTCCTTAGCTGGGAAAAGAGTCATTTCATGACCCAAGAAGGCATCGTTTTGGGTCATGTAATCTCTGAACGGGGAATTGAAGTGGACAAAGCTAAGGTTGATGCTATCGTTAAACTTCCTCATCCCACATCTGTTAAACAAATCAGATCATTTCTTGGCCATGTGGGATTTTATCGAAGATTCATCAAGGATTTCTCGAAGGTTGCTCGTCCTTTGAGCAATCTTCTTGCCAAAGAAACGCCGTTTGTTTTTGACGAATCATGCCGAAAGGCATTTGATTTTTTGAAAATGGCAGTCACCTGTGCTCCAATTTTGCAACCACCAATTTGAACAGCCCCTTTTGAGATCATGACCGACGCTTCTGATTACGCGGTTGGGGCTATCCTGGGTCAGAAAATTGACCGAAAGCCATCTGTCATTTACTACGCTAGTAAAACTCTAGATGAAGCCCAAAGGAATTACACTGTTACTGAAAAGGAATTACTAGCTCTAGTATTTGCGTTGGAAAAATTCAGGGCTTATCTCTTGGGGTCTCATGTTATTGTTTATACCGACCACTCGGCCTTGAGACATCTCTTGGCTAAAAAGGATGCTAAACCCCGATTTATTCGTTGGATTCTTCTTCAAGAATTTGATCTTGAAATCAAGGATAAAGCCGGGGTGCAAAATGTGGTTGCGGATCATTTGTCGAGACTCCTAGGTGATTCTTCTTGTCCGGACATTCCGATTGTTGACACTTTTCCGGACGAAACCATTCTTATAGTTTTAGGTGTCCACACCCCATGGTTTGCTGACATTGTTAACTATTTGGCCGTTGATCAAATCCCCCAGGATTGGACCAAGCAACAACGGGATAGACTTAAATCTGAGGCCAAATACTACTTTTGGGAGGACCCTGAACTGTATCGCATTGGCTCTGATCAGATTATTCGCCGATGCATACTGGAGAATGAATTCAACAGTATACTCGAGTTCTGCCATGCATCTGGGTGTAGTGGACATTTCTTCGGGAGAAAGACGGCTGCAAAAATCTTCCAATCTGGCTTCTATTGGCCATCTTTATTCAAGGATGCCCAGGACTTCTCAAGGTCATGTTCTCGATGTTAGTCACTCGGGAACATAACTAAGAGAGACATGATGCCCCTAAACCCTATTCTTCCAGTAGAAATTTTCGATGTTTGGGGCATCGATTTCATGGGACCCTTTATCCCTTTATTTGGACATCAGTATATTCTTGTTGCTGTTGATTATGTGTCCAAATGGATTGAGGCAATTCCCACCCGAACCAATGACCACAAGGAGGTCATCAATTTTGTCAAGAAAAATATCTTCAGTAGGTTCGGGATTCCAAGGGCTATCATCAGTGATGGTGGCACTCATTTTACTAATGCCCAATTCCGGAATTTATTGGCCAAATACGGGGTTAATCATCGAATTTCCACACCTTACCATCCCCAAACGAATGGACAAGCCGAAATCTCTAATCGCGAGATCAAGAACATTCTGCAAAAAACGGTTAGGCCTGACCGCAAGGATTGGAGTCAAAAGCTTGAGGACGCTCTTTGGGCCTACTGAACGGCGTATAAAATGCCCATCGGTATGTCTCCATTCCGTTTGGTGTATGGAAAGGTGTGCCATCTACCCGTAGAGATTGAACACAGGGCATTCTGGGCAATCAAATAATGCAATTTAGATCTGAATCTAGTTGGAAAGACCAGGAAACTCCAACTATCTGAGTTGGAGCTTAGAAATGATGCTTATGAGAATGCCAAGATCTACAAGGCTCGGACCAAAGCTCTACATGATCAATTGATTTCCCGCAAGAGCTTTGAGCCAAACCAGAAGGTCTGGTTATTTGATTCTAAACTTAAGCTCTTTCCTGGTAGACTTAGATCTAAATGGAATGACCCATTCATAATTGATCAGATTTTTACTAATGGTGCCGTTCAGATTTCTGACCCAAAGACGGGTAACACTTTTAAAGTCAACGGTCAACGTTTGAAGCCTGTTGTTGACCGTAATCTTCTAGAACCCGTCTTAGACTCTGTTGCTCTAGCCATTCTGTGACTTCTTTGGCTGGACTTCGCCTAGCTGACGGCATTAAAGTTAGCAGTTGTACATATGACACAAGGCTGATACGAGCTTCATATCCAGGTAACATCTTTCATATTCTACCCTTTCTTTCATGTCTCTTTTTCAATGAGGACATTGCATCAGCTAGGCATGGGGGGTGGATTCATTCTTGAATTATTTGGTTAGCCTTGTGAAATCCATGTAAATTGTCTCTCTTCTTATTTTAAAAAAAAAAAAATTAGGAAGGATTAGTTGGACATTAGGACTTTTCAATCTTAAGAAATTTTACACAGGACATTTTAATTAGCCTGTGTATCCACTAAAATGTGGATTTGTTTTTGAGTCCTCGCCATCTTAATTCTATTATAATTGGAATAAATAAGTTTGGGTGATAAGTACACGACTTATCAACCCGCCCTCTGATTTGAGGGAATTTTGAGTTTTAAGCATCTTCACACTTTCTTTGCACTGACTCGTTGTTCGGCGATTCTAACGGAAATTGGGTAGCTAATGAACCTTCTAGGGTGATATGGCTGACAAGTTATCGTGGGTAACAGCCTATAGGTAGGTTGTCCAGAGCCTAGTCACTGGATCTTTCTTAGTTTGCTGCCTTTAGGTAAATCTTAGACTAGGGAAGCCACCTACTTAAAAAAAAAAAAGGAGAAAAGAACAAAAAGAAATAAGCCACACTTCGCCGCACGAGTATGGCTGGCAAGTTGTCGGTGGTAACAGCTCATCGACCGGTTGTCCAGAACCCAGCTCAGAAAATGCACTAAAAATTCCCAAAACACTTAGGAAGAAGCGGAGAAGTAGAATAAATCGGGGAGATATACACTAGATTCACCCTTGTGTTGACCCCGTAAAAAAAATAAAAGTAGGGAGAAAGCTACCGATTGTAAAGATACACTTTTAGGTAGAATTCTGGTTAAGTCACCTAGAGGCGTAGAAATCCGAAGTCCGTTCTAATTGTCGGTCAACAAGTCTATCACAATCACAATAAGATGCTTAAAGCTTAGGGTTCTCATCAAATTTTGGGTGAGTTGAATGGCCGTAGAAAGCCACTCTTAAACCCGAAAATTTGAAAATCAAAAAAATTAGAAAAGAGAAAAAGAGAAAAAAGAGAAAATTTTCTTTTAATAAGGCAAGGGCTTGAAGCAGTCTGCATTTTGACTGATACCCGGGCACTGTTGTGTCTTTGAAAGTTCAGTTCCTAAGTATACAATTTCTTAATGATTGAAAAATAACTCAAGTCCAAATAATCTAACCTAATTCTTTTATAAATAGCATATAGTTTTTGCTAGGGACTAGCAAAAGATAAGCATGGGGGTATGATGTAAACACATTTACACTACTTAAAATGTCTATTTATGCATGTTCTTAAGCATAGGATTGCATTTCATGATATAAATATTGCATTACATGCATCATCTTGCATTTAAAGTAGTTTGAATAAAATGGAGGTTAATTGTCTCCTTTTATGTGCTTCGACAGGGCAAACATTTTATCGGGGTCTCGGATCAAAGATCCAACCGTATGGATGTGATCAGGGCGATGATTAGAGTTCAACGACTCCAAGATCGCCCTAATCAGGCATCCGTAGCATCAGATAGTGACCCGGGAACCCTAGAAGATCAAGGGCCAGGATGGTGTAAATCTGCACTTCAGATGATAAATCCGACCACACGGATGAATTCGGATCGACGATCGCAGCCCAACGACACAAAGATCAAATCAATCCGACATCCGTGGCACCATCTACAACTTCCAGAAGATGGACGACCAAGATAGCGTCACGTGACGCCATCTCAGCCGCCCAAGCGGCTGCTTCATCCTGTGAAGGCCCCGCTCCCGATCGCTCTCCGCCATTGGATCTTAATCCAACAGCTGTGGGCGCTCACTTTTAAAAGCGTCCGCTCGACCATCCGCGCCCCATAGTGCAGTGGTCGAGCGCGCTATCGCGAGCGCCGGGCGCGGGTTCGAGCCGTGGCGAGGAGCGGCAGGCGTGGGCGATTGGGCGCGGGTGGAGCGTCAGATGGAGATCGGACGGCCGCGGGCGCCCGATAGCATCGACGCGCGATTGGACGCGCAATCGGACGCGCGGGCGGGCGCACGATGCAACGGGAGAAGGCGCGACTTAAGCCGTCCGATCTCGCGATCGGACGGCTGAGGATTGCTGGATGTGCGTGGACGTTGATGAGCAGGCAGCCGAGGAGGCGCGCATGGGCACAGAAGCTATGCCCACGTTGGGGCTTTAGTGACGGATTTATCCGTCACTAAAGACCTCTTATTTATTATTTTGAAGTTGTAATATCCATTTTGCCCCCACTCCTTGCAACTATAAAAGGAGATCACCTCCATACGAAATTCTCATCCCTTCTTTTTCCTCTCTACCCGTCCAAAGCTCAAAAGAAGCTTGTCCCACACCCGGGATGCTTCTTGCGAGATAAAGTCCAATTTTTGTTCCCCTTCGGAAGTGGATCCCGCGACGACGACGACGTGCTGCTCCGTTCCCGTTCTTCTGCTTCGTCCTCCTTCGTCTTGCTTCGTTCTCCTTCGTCCAGGCGTTGTCCCGTCCGGCTCATCCTTTAAGTAATTGTCGAAGAGGATAACTTCTCTCTTCCATTCTTATTTACATCTTTTCTAGTGTAGAACTTTCCTGCTTTATAGTGTAATTGATTTTCCGCATTCTAGTGTAACTTTTATAAACAGTTGAAATATTGAATGCATGTTCTCTCTCTCTCTCTTTCTTTTAGTCTGATAGCTCCATTGTAATTATATCACCTTGCCTATCGAAAATCTTAAAAAAAATATAATTGTGAATATAGATTAACGTAGCCTCCCTGTGTTCGACTCGGAATTCTTTTCGGTATAAATTTTATTTGTTGAACACGAATTTTTCGCTTTCGAACTACAACGACAGGTTTTCCAAAACCAAACACGTAAGCGTAGCGATTCGAAAAACACGTTCAACAGATACCATGTCAAGAATTGGTGCGGAAGCGAAGAGTGCAGACTCCCGTACACGGAAAAACAACCCAATGAAGGGGTCGTCAATGCACATAGAGGGAGAGCAACCCTGTAACTGCTTTAATAGACCAATCTGGGAGCCTTCGACTGGCTATTGGGTGCAGTTGATCCTCCTGAACCTTGGGAACAGGTCTTGTGGACAAGGGGAACTACCGACTTGATGTACATTTTGATTGCAGGCTGGTTGGGTTGCTAGAGCACCTGCAGAGGCTTGAGAATGGTCGGTTCAGATTCAAACCAACCTGTTGGAACACTTGCAGGCTGCAGGGGCTCTCCTTGTGGTCGGCTATGCTTGTGGAAGGAAGAGATAGAGGAGAGGAGAACAATGTTTGGAAGTATTAATTGTATTGCTCAAAGAAATAATAATTGGGGAGGCTCTTTATTTATAAAGAGGATATACCCACTAAAAATAGTAAAAACTCAAATCCTAAAACTTATTTCCTAAAGAGATAAAATATTTTCTCATTTTGAAATATTTTATCTAAGAATTAATCCCATGACTTTTATTTCTAAACCTACTTTACTAAAAATAAGAAATCACCAATTTTGATACACTCAAGTTTGGTTCTTGGGAACATAAACTATTGATCCGGCTGGGCATCCAGATGATTGCCACATGATAATGCCACGTGACCTGATGGCTGCCACATGACACTTTCACCGCATCCCACATCATTGTTTCTGCATTTCTCGTTATCATGACAAGTATCCAACAACTATAAAACCGAGGCCAAAATTAAAAAGTAATCCTCTGTCTTTGAATCCACAAGACATCAGGCGAAGGATCCACTTCAACACAAACTCTGGTATACCTATCCTTTGAAACATCTTGTTTGTCCTCTTGATATAGGTTTCCAGCACAAGAGCCCCAACAAACCCAAAACCCTCTGGGTCCCTCTCCTACACTTCACTCGATGGAAAATCACACTTGAGTAAAATAGCAAGAATTAATAATCAAATTTATACACGACAAAAAGATTTAATAAATAACTACATTGCCTTCACGTTCTAAGTTGTTTCCTTGGAAGCTTCTAGTATTGACATCCAAAATAAAATATTAGAAACTGTTTCATTATCATTTTTATCAACAAATATCGCTGCTATTTTTCATGTTTAGATTAACAAAATGAGCAAGGCCATCATAATATCCTGTTTAGAAAGACAGTACAACAATTATCCTCTACACAAAAGAAGGGTAAAGTACTTTTTTCTTTCCCTAGTTAATATCTGAGCTACTTGGAGCTTACCTGCTCGCTTGCTCACTCCACACACACACACATGCAAATCACTTCCAGAAGAGTCGTCACCCTTCTTACACATGGATCTCGGCAACATAAGTAAGCCCCTTTGTACCTACATTACTCAACAAATAAAAAGGCTATCATCCCCAGGAGCATGTGCTCATTGAATGTAATTCACTTGTTTCAGATGAAAGCAGCGTAAACATCATCAAAACCACAGCTTATGGTTTATATAGATTAAATTAAGGATCTAAGCTAGAGCTTTCAACAAACCATGTTGCTAATATCATTGCAGTGATTACAATTCATCACAATCCTGGGAACGCAGGAAAAGTCAGATAGCATAGACATTGGTTCAATAGTGTGAAATTCAAACCACAGGTCATGTTCCCCTTTCCCTGGCATCGTAAACTCCATACAAACAGCCAGCCAAACGGGACAGACATTACAACAGTTAAAAAAAGGAGTTAAAGATCAAACAAAAGAATAAGGGAAGTACATAGATCTCACAAATCATATAATGAGTACATAACAATGCAACTTAAACGACTTCCAAATATATACATATAATGAAATTGATGTGGCTCAACTTTCTTCGACATTGCAAGGGAAACTGCAAATATGGAAATTGAGATCAATTCGGTATCCATGAACAAAAATCAAAGCAACAATTGCAAATCATATCGGCTAACGGCTACGGATGCATCAAAGTTTCTCGGTTAGCCTGATCATAAAAGAACTTACGACCACCGTGTCCAAGATTATCCAAGACGACTCGAACAGCTCGTGGAAATACCTCGCCCCGATCTCCTCCGCGGCATTCCTGAACGCGACGCCGAACGCGTTCCCTTGAACAGCGCCAAGCCTCGGCTTCCCGCACACGCCGACGATGAGGACCTTATCCGGCTCCCCCATCAAGCAAGCGCACACGAGAGGCTTCATCCTTGCCCCCCTCTCCTTCAAGGCATCCATCAGGAAGAAGCAGAACTTGGTGAGGGCCTGGGGGCACCCCAACTGCCTCGCGTCCGCGGGGTCCTCGAGCTTGACCCACCGGAACTTCTTCGCGCTCCTGATGAACCCGCTCTTCGTGATCGCGGAGCTCCCCTGCCTGAGGATCGCCCTCTGTATCTCAATTGCACGCCGCATCCCCTTCCTGAGCCTGTCCAGGTTGTGCAGGGACAGAGCCGAGTACGCGTCCCAGAAGCGCTCCGCCGCCGAGTCCTCCCCCGGATCCGCGGCCGATTCAAGCAGCGCGGTGACCCCGTGGACAACGTCGGCGGCGGAGACCTTCGAGCCGTAGCCGTGTTTCCTCAGGAAGCTCCGGTAGTAGAACTCCGTGAGGCCGTAACTGGGGAGGAACCTCTCGAACTCGCCCCTCATCCTCTGCTTCACCTCTACGCTCATGTACTGGAACCTCTTCTGGCAATCTGCCAGCGGGAACCCCATCCTCGCGAGCAGGAGCTTCAGCTTCTTGAGGCCGTTGTCGCTCCACGTCTTCAGCTTCGTCGCGACGTACGGAGAGCAGAGCATGGAATCGAACAGGTTCCACTCCCTCAGGAGCATCAGCCTCGGCTCGTCCTCGCAGTATATCCGCGAGTCCTCAGGGGACTGAATCTTCGTCCCGTCTTTAAGGACCACGGAGGAGGTCGTCTCGAGGTTCGCCGAGCTGTTCACGTGCTGCTCCAGATCCATCACCCCCGCCTGGTACCTGGATGCGGTAGCGATTCTCAAGCCTTGAATCTTTACGGGGTGGTTGTTGGTGTAGAGGTTACCTCTCGTAGGTGAGCCTCTCGTGAACGAACTGATCCGCGAGCGAGACGCACGCGAGCCAGAGGAGGTCGCTGGTGTTCTTACGCAGCGCGTGCGCGAGCTCGTAGATGAGGTAACCCGAGGGCCTCCCGTGGAAGGTTCCGAGCTTGTAGTACTCGGATTTGAGCTTCCGGTGAAGTCTAACGGGATCCGATTCGACTCCGTTGTCGTCACCGACTCTCCTCCTCGTCCGCCTCTTCGCGATCCCGTCGTCATCGTCGTCGCTGGAGGTGGAGTCGTCGCCGTCGGGATCGGAGTAGGATTCTTCGTCGCTGTCGAGGTCGGAGGCGGCGGCGAGGGCGGAGACGTCGAAGTCGTAGGCGAGGTCGGCCTGGTGCTCATCGTCGCGGGTGTAGAGGACGACGACCTGGTGGTTGCGATCACTGAGGTTGTGGAGGTGGACGGGGCGGTGGCTGTCGACGACGAAGACGCGGGAGGAGGGACAGGCGAGGCTGAGGTGCCTGCGGAGGTCCCTGTGGGAGCCCCAGTTGAGGAGGAGGAGGGAGGAGGGGTGGTCCGGGGAGGAGAGGCGGGTGGGGCCGAGGAGGTTGGAGAGGTCGGGGAAGGAGGAGACGGGGTAGACGGAGTAGCGGACAGAGTCGGAGGAGAGGACGTGGGTGAGGATCCTCAGGGCGCAGAGGGAGTCGACGTCGGAGGAGGAGGGGAAGATGAGGAGAGGGGAGGAGGAGGCGGCGGCGGACCGGAGGGCCGAGTAGAACGACTCCGTCGAGGTCTCTCGAACCATGATCGATCGTGAGGGGGTCGACGGAGGCGTGAAGGGTCGATAGAGGCGTGATCGGAAGGGAAGGGGATGGCTGAAGGATGGGATAGGATTTGGAGGGCGAGAGGAAGGCGGGGAGGCGGGAAAGGGTTGGCGGGGTTTGGTTTGGTTAAAATTTTCGGGGAGGTTTCTTTTCGCATTTGAGGTTACGACATTTTTTTTTTAGAAAATATTTCAAGCACCTATTTTTGTACCAATTTTCTTATCAAAGGTCTAGCTGGCTATCTACATTGGCTCCATCATCTGAAAATTTTCAGCGTGACATCCACTATATTTATAGTCTGTTTCTTGTATAAGTTCTTAATTTGACACTTGACGTGATACTTGCAGAGCCATAGCTTGTATTAGAGAAAGGTTTTGCGTTGAAATGAATTTACGGATTATGTCTATTTGAATTTTGTTTTTCTATCCTTACTTTTGCTCGGATTGTTGCTTCAACTTTTCTTGTTGCCTTCTTTTTGCTGCTCAAATCGTTGCTTCTACATTACTTCAACAACTTCTCTCGTTGCCTCTTTGTTGCTACTCGGATTGTTTCTTCAACAATTTCTCTAGCCATTATTTTTTGGGTTGGTGCAGCTTACTTATGAACTGAGATATATGTGTAACAACTGCTTTATTGAAGGTATTATAACCCTTTCTCTTTCTATTTTCTACAAATGAGTTGATGTTGTTGCAGCTGCTCGGATCATTACTTCAACAACTTCTCTTGCTATTGCTTCTTGGGTCATTACATCTTGCTTCTGAACTGGAATATATGGGTAACAACTGCGTCATAGAAGGTTATATAACCCTTTCTCTTCCTATTTTGTACAAATGACATGATGATGCTGTTGCAAACGAAGCAACAGGTGCTATCGTGGAGTTTAGTGATGCATTGACACTTTCTTATGAAAAAGACTTTGAGGATGGTGGGTAGTACTTGCATAGTTTCTTTACTTATTTTATTCCCTCAATTTTCCTGATCTTATTTTGGTTTTTTTCTAGCTAAGGTCGCTGCTATAGGACTTTCGAGGACTTGTCCACTTGCTTTTGATGATGATGATTAGAACTTTGCTGTAGGGTTGTCCTTTAAACCTTTTGAAGATGTTTGTAATGCATATGTGAGGTATGTTGATTGAAAGAGATTTGGTGTTATTGTTCAACATTTCACAAAGAGGAATGGGATCGTTGATCGTGCTATGCTTGGTTGTTGTAAAAGTGGATCTCCACAGTTGGTTATTTTTTTTGTTTTTTTTGAGTTTTTTCTTTTGTGAAAATCAATGGCTATTGTGATATTTTATACCAAGGTTCTTTAATTAGAATGAGATTTTTAGAAATCTTGCTTAGAAGAAATCTTACTTGTATGCTACCATTTTTCGACGTTTGATTTTGTTGAATGTCGGTTTGTTTTTGTCCTTTTTTTTTTTTGGCTTATGAGGGAGATGTTATATTTTTTGTATTACATTTATTTTATAATGATTCTCTTCATTGTTGTTATGTAAAAAGAATTTGTTGTTTCTAATGTTGCTTTCAAGTGATTAGTTTAAAAATTTTCGAACATATGTTGTTTTAAGTAATTACTTACTTGGAATGGCATATGGTTGTTTATATAAATTAGATAAATGTTTCTAACATAATTTGATTTGAAGAAACTAAGTATGTCTATAAGGTAATTATTTCTCATCGTTTTGAGTTGTTTGGTTTTTTATTTGTTTTGTTTTATGAAAACTAGTGCCATTTTTGATATTTTATTCTAGGATTTACTAATCAAAATGGGATTTTCAGAATTTTTGCAAGGAAGAAATCTTACTTGTATTTTCATTGTGGAGGTTATTCACCAATTTTCTGTAGTTGCAAAGGTTCTTCACAATTGTTTTACAAAACACAGTTCTTGTTTCCACTGTTGCTTTCCTCTTGTTAGTTCTAAAATCTTCTAACATATGTCGTTTTCTGTAATTTTTTCCTTTCAACGGCATATGATCGTTTAAATGAAATACATGAATGTAACTAACATGATTGGATTTAGAAAAAACTTACTGCAAAGATGAACTGTCTGGCAAAGATGCGGACAATTCGTATGAAAGGTAGAGATTATTATGTTGTCCAGCTATGTGATGATCACAATCATGAAATGTTGGATAATAGTCAGATGTGTTTCTTGATCTCAAAGCGTGATGTGCCACTGTCAAAGCAATACCGTATTGTGCTGAATGATAGGGTTGGTATTCAGACCTTAAAGACAATGTAATCTTTTATTGTTGAAGAGGGTGGTCATGAGAATCTTGGTTTCACTTAAGTTGATGTACGGAATGTTTTGAAGAAGAAAAGGATTTTATCATTGGTGATGATGACGTTGATGGTATTTATCGATATTTTTGTCGAATGCAAGTAAAGAATCCTTGATTTTTTTATGTTATAGATCTTGATAGAGAAGGATGCTTGTGGAATATCTTTTGGGTTGATAGTCTTTCGAGGTTGTCCTATAAGTACTTTGGAGATGTTGTGACTTTTGATACAGTCTACTTAACAAACAAGTACAAAATGCCTTTTACTCCATTCATTTGAGTTAATTATCATTGACATTCAGTTTTGCTAGGGTGTGCAATTCTTTGTGAGGAGACAGTAGAGACATTTGCTTGGCTTTTCAGGTCATGGTTGCAGTATATGAAAGGTATGCCCACGTTCTTTGCACAGCCATTATGATGTTAATATTTACACTTTTTAATATATATTAACAAAGCGAAATCCTGATTATAACATCATGTTTTCCGTTTCACTCGTTCATAGGTGTTACTCTGTAAAGAATCATAACAGTTCAAGCTCAAGCTATTATTATAGCAGTGGCGAAAGTTTTCCCTGATACTCATCACAGGTTGTGCTTGTGACACATTATGAGTAAGCTTCCTACAATGATTGTGAAAGATTGCATAACAAGAAAAGAGGTTAAGAGAATTGTACATGAGAGTCTAACAGTAGATGACTTTGAAAGTGATTAGAGTAAGCTTATTATTACAAGGTTGCTACAGTTGAATTCGTGGTTGACAAAAATATATGAGATACGTCATTTATGGGTTCCTGCATTTGTCAACAATATGTTTTGGGCATATATGAATACCACACAAAGATCAGAAGGAATGAATGCTTTCTTTGATGGTTATGTCAACTCTAAAAACTTTTCTTAATCAATTCATATCACAGTATGAATTAGCATTGAATAGAAAGTATGAGATGCAAGCTAAGGCAGACTTTGATTGTTTTTACAAGTTGCCACAAAGTAATATTGGTTTGTGCTTTAAGCAACAGATGTATGAAATTTACACAGTTGGTATCTTTAGGCATTTTTAGTAGGAAATTTTCTCCATATTGCAGTGTTGCACAGTTGAACAGTGTGACTTTAGTGATGGAAGCATGTCATTTGATGTGCTTGAACGGAAGATAATTAGCTTAGATGATAGCTTAAGATTTGTTAAGAAATAGTTGTTTCCAATTAAATTATCGAAGGAAGATTTAATTGTTTCTTGTATGTGTAGGTCTTAGAGTCAAAGGGATATCTTTGTAGGAATGCGCTTTTGATTTTAAAAGAAAATCAGATTGACTTCATTCCTAAGAGATATATTGTTGACAGATGGAGGAAAGATATTGTTAGATATTCGTATAAAGAGGATTATGCTCAAAGTGTTGTTTTTGATGATCCAATAGAAAGGAATGAGGACATCTATCGGAGATGTATGAAAAGGAATGAGGATTATGCTCAAAGTGTTGAGGTAGCTACAACGACGAAAGCAAGTTACAATCATTGTTGTGAGATGCTTGATCGTATGTTTGATGAGTTAAAGGCTTCTATCTCACGACCTGTGAGTCAGTCTCATTCATATTATTTTGATCTTCTTTTATAATAGTCTTATTTGAATGTTTCCAAATTGCATTTATAATCATCTTGTTCTTGTAGGATGTTGTTACACCTATTGACAATATGGACTTGATGAATGATGAGCGTAACGGTGTTCGTATATTAGATCCTTACCATTGTGCATGTCAAGGTAGACCTCTTACAAAGAGGAAGAAGTCAACACGGGAGGTACGTGCAGAGAACGTGAGGGCTATACGTTCAAACCAAAGAGTCGATTGAGGCATTCCTTCTGCAAGAGCATCAATCCTACCTTCTTCTAGTGCAGTTTCACAAAGGCCGTTCAATGACTCATCAGAATAAATGATTGGTTTGCTAGCTTTAGTTGAGGGAAGTGCCTCACACATATATGTTAGTTCTTCATCGCTCTCGAAGGAATCATTTGTGGTATGTACGCCTTTATGTCTACCATAAATGAAATGTTTATGCTTGAAGTGCTTGGTACATATTGTTATGAACGTGTGCCCCAGGCGTCTTTTAAGACGTCTGGGAGGTGGGCTAGATGTTGGACCAGACGTCTGGAATCACTTCCAGACGTCGTCTCAGACGTCTGGGATCGTTGCCAGACGTCTGGAAATCTGTTATCTTTGACACGCGCAGGTCGTCTGCGCGCCTGAGCGCGCAGACCCGTATATTCGCTTATTCTTTCCTCCTGCGGCTGCAGATTCCCCTGCCGCGCTCCTTCTCTCTCCTCCTCGCGCGGCCTAAAGGCCACGCGCTCTTTCGTCACCACCGCCTTCTTCCTCTTCTCCTTCAGCCAGTGAGCGCGAGAGCGAGCGCGAGGTTGCAGCGGCAGCGGCGGCCGCAGTGAGCGCGGAGGAGGTGCTGCGTGCGAGAGCGGTGCTCAGCCGTGAGGGCGAGCTTGCCGGGGCTGCCAGGGCCGGTCGGCGGGGAGCGTAGCGGACGCGGGGCGACGGGGGGGGGGGGATTGCTGCTGTTTGAGCAGTAGGCGCACGAGGTGCGACGAGGCGCGGCGTCGCGAGCGTAGGGCGAGTCGCGGCCTGATTCTGGAAACATTTCCAGAATCAGACGTCTGGGCTGATAACCAGAGGGCGGGGGCGACGTCTGGAAGACCATCCAGACGTCTGAAAGGTGAGTTCTTCCGTCTTCTTCCTTCCTGTCGACTGACCGTACTGAGAGAGAGAGTTTGGTGCGCGCAGGCTCGGTGATTCGCCATCCAACGCGAATCAGACGTCTGGCTGTAGTACCAGACAGCGGGAGCGACCTCCAGACGTCCGGGGTGACCATCAGACGTTTGGGAACTAGGTCAGACGTCCCCGCAGTCTTCTGGACGTCTGAGAAACCACGCAGAACAAGGTAATTCTCTGATCCACTTTTTAAGACGTCTGGAAGAAGTTCCAGACGTCTGATTTTGCACAGTGTCGTCGTTTTCGACCCATTGAGGGCCCTTTCGGGTTCCGTTTTCCGCGTTTCGAGTTGCGTTCTTTCCGGAATTAAATCCTCTACCCATCTACAGTAGCTATACACTGTTTTGAGACACTCCTTGTGTTTGATCCTTGTGATAGGACCTCGTTCCGTTGTAGTCTTGGGGGTCGCGGAGGCACGCGGGAGTCCCGACCACGCCCCCATTACTCCCGTTGTACCTGGTAGAGTGGCTTTAAGTATAATCTGTTAAATTATGAAACCATAAATAGAACCTAGGACATTGCATGAATCCTAGGAATGAGAAATAGATTGAATGGTAGATTCCTAGGGTGTTGCATGAATCCTAGGGCTGGAAAACTAGATTGTATGATAGATCCTAGAATATGGCATGAATCCTAGGACGGGAGAGCTAGTGGAATGTATGAATACTGCAGTCTTGGAAAATGTGGAAAGGAAATAATAGCTGCCTGTAAATTCGTTTAAACAGCTGCCTGTTATGAATAAATGAACATGAGTAAGAATATGGGATGTATGAACGTGAAACTGGAAAGGTGAAACTGGAATGCGCTGAGTTAAAGAGCTGGAACCCTACGAGGAATTAGGAGTAGAACTCCTGGAAAGTGAATGGAATAAAATTGGGGAAGTGAGCTGGCCCTTGAGTACGGAGTACCAAGGAGAGCGACTGTCCCCCTGTTTAGTGCAGAGTGGAGCTAGCCGCCCCAGGGACTCGGGGTTAGGACTGGCCACTTTGTACCGACTTGCTGGCCCTCGTGTACGTAGTACCGAGGAGAGCTACTAGTGTAGGGAGGTACTAGCTACCCCACGGGTCCCGGGGTTCTGCTAGCCTCCCACACCGACTTGTTAGGCCCACTGGGGCAAACCAGGGTTGTCAGGCGAGGGTGCGCGGACTGTGGAGGGGCAAGGCCCCTGTTTGGTTACTGTGGAGGGGTTGGACCCCTGTTACTGAGAGGGCTCTGCCCTGTACTGGTTCCGTGTGTGCTTTGGGCGCACCCATTAACGGAAACGACTGACCGCGTGCCAGTGCGGGTTAGCTACCCGTGCGTTTACCGCGCGTGCCGTAATCACCGTTACGTCTGTCAGTGACCTTGGGGTGGTTGACTGAGAGTAGGATCACCACGGGGGACTCTCCCGGCCAGGAGAGCACCACGTGCTACTTCTACTGTTCGGAAAAGACTGCAATCAAGATCGTTCCCACGAGGAACATTCGAGATCAAGTGAAAGATCTGAGAAATAGATAAATCGTAAGATAATTGAAAGACTTAAATAAAGAAAGTAACAGAACTTAACAGCTACTGTACACTCTACTGTTTCTTTAGTTTTAGTTGCCACTCTACTCAGCGTTTTGCTGACGCGTTACACTCGTTACCTTTCAGGACCAGGTGTTGAGCAGCCAGGGTCAGCGGCTGCAGAAGACGCTGGGCCGAGTAGGGTCCAGTAGAGTTACCACTGTTTCTTGTACCTCTTTTGTTCCGTGATAGTGAGTAGTTCTTGTTTCCGCTATACTTTTCTTTACCTGCAGTTCATATTATGTTATGAATGTTGTTCTACTGTTGTGGTGGTATATATTGTAGTGGTTTCTTTCCTTACTGCTGTATTTCCTTACTGTTAATTATATGCATGTTGAATGTGGTTTATTTTACTGCTCTTTTGGTTACTTCCTCGTTGGACGATTAGGTCTTGGGATTAGTCGAGTCGGTCCGGTTCTCGTGTCTCGTAGGGACTTGGGAATCGGGTCATTACACATATTGTCTAAATCACATGCATGTGTTATTTGATTCAGGAAGTCATAGATACTATGACATCAGCTGAATGTGCAATGCCTGGGACTTTGTTATCATCGTATCCAGGCTTTTCTTACTATCGTGGACTTGTTGGCGGTGATGTCAACTAGGTTATTGTGTTTACCTTTGCAGTTGTGTCATGTAGTTTTGAATGATTTGTACTTCATGTGGCATTTGCTACAAATGTGCGTCAGTTCTTGATAGGCCTCAAGGGCTCATGCTTGGTATGTACGCCATCCCTTTCCCCCTGTGAAATGATAATACTATACGGTGCTGAGTATTTCATTCCAACATAACGAATTCGTGTTTCATATTCTTGACCATGCTGACGCTCTGAGCTCAGCTAATTACGTCTTTTTATACGGTTGTGGTATCGTCGTTCCTAGGGTTTCAATAATTTTATTGATGTGTTCCAACAGTTGGCTAGTAATGTTTGTTCTTTTCGGTGTGTGAAGGCATTGTTATGTTTGGATTAAATTATCTTTAGTTACTATCATGATTCCTTACATGTAATGACATTATTTGTTCATTTGACTTTTCAACATTTGATGTTTATCTTACATTTAGTTCTTTTAATGAATCATTTATCGAAATTTTCTTGGTTGATATTGGGATGTAAGTCCTTATCTTCAATGTTGTTCATTTGTGAGAGGCTCTTGAATGTTTCGGTGATGTCATGTTTCTTGATAATTTGCATTTGCCAGTAGTTGATGGACGAATTTAATGATTGTAGATGTTCCTTTGATTCCATGTAGGTACTAACAAGTTATTTATCGTTAAATATAATTTCTCGTACTCCAATTTCTGGGCTTCCATTTCATTTATTCATTATCTGTAACGTTATTCATTTGACATTTTTGTTATTGTCGATTTTTAATGGCATGTTAGGCAATGGGTGTTTTTTGGTAATGGACAAATCTTGTGTTAAATTTACATTTTAAATCTATGTGTTAAATTTACATTTCAAATCTATGGTTGAAATAATTCAGGATAAGGATAGCTGGTGAGTGACATGCAACAAACAGTGTTGCATAAAAACATTGTTTTAATGTTGTCATTGTTATATTATAATGTCACAATGAAAGATGTTGCGTCATTTTATTTATTTACATAATTTTTTCTAGTTTATTCCAGGTCGTTCACTAGAAGACAATTATTGATATACATCACTCTATATGTTCCAAAAATATTCTTTTTTTCTAAAAATGTCAATTATATTTTCAAAATGAATCGATGAATCAAAGAATAAATGAATTAGTCAATTATGTACAAAAGAATCAATTAATACTCACTATAATTCTTAAACATATTTACAACTAAACATACATCAAAAACTAAGTATAAGTACTCTATGTTAGTTATGTACACTATTCTAAATAATACTAAGTATAGGTATAAAAATAACTAACAACATACACTAGACTAAATATACTAACATATGCTAATAACTCTAATATTATATATTATATATACTATATCCTTAGTAAAAATATGTACAAAACATAGGACAAAAGAACTATATTTATTAACATAAATATGTACCTACAGTGATGGATACATATGTCACTAAAGCCTTAAAAAAAAACATATATATACACATAATAAGGCTCAAACATGCATATACTACTCTATTTATACTTATATATATATATATATATACATATATCATACATACCTATTCGTAAACATTATATATATACATTTTAATTATTATACATATACATATATATATACACACACATATTATCTATTATACAAGTATACATGTATACTATTTACACAACATTCTCAACACAACACTCACAATACACAGCATATTATACATACCTATTCGTATACATTATATATATATATATTTTAATTATTATACATATACATATATATATACACACACATATTATGTATTATACAAGTATACATGTATACTATATACACAACATACTCAACACAACACTCACAGTACACAGCATGCACTCTACACTCGACACTTGGAATTTTCTTAGGATCCTCTCCCACACAAACAATTCTTTTTATTGTTCACTTAAACAAAAATTAGATTTTTTATTAGCGAATCGGATTTTTCGTGGGATACACAGCACTCCTAAAGGTGGAACCAGACCACTACTAGACTCGATTTTAGTTTTATTATTGTGCATTTTATCCAATTTCGATTCAAGCCCTGTAACGACTCGATTCCCGAGTCCCTACGAGACACGAGAACCGGACCGACTCGACTAATCCCAAGACCTAGTCGTCCAACGAGGAAGTAACCAAAAGAGCAGTAAAATAAACCACATTCAGCATGAATATAACTAACAGTAAGAAAATACAGCAGTAAGGAAAGAAACCATTACAATATATACCACCACAACAGTAGAACAACATTCATAACATAATATGAACTGCAGGTAAAGAAAAGTACAGCGGAAACAAGAACTACTCAATACAGTGGAACAAAAAGAGGTACAAGAGAACAGCGGTAACTCTACTGGACCCTGCTCGGCCCAGCGTCCTCTGCAGCCGCTGACCCTGGCTACTCAACACCTAGTCCTGAAAGGTAACGAGTGTAACACGTCAGCAAAACGCTGAGTAGAGTGGCAACTAAAACTAAAGAAAACAATAGAGTGTACAGTAGCTATTATGTTCTGTTACTTTCTTTATTTACGTCTTTCACTTGTCTCACGATTTCAATTATTCCTCAGATCCTTTACTTGATCTCGAATGTTCCTCGTGGGAACGATCTTGATTGCAGTCTTTTCCAAAAAGTAGAAGTAGCACGTGGTGCTCTCCTGGCTGGGAGAGTCCCCCATGGTGATCCTACTCTCAGTCAACCACCCCAAGGTCACGGACAGACATAACGGTGACTACGGCACGCGCGATAAATGCACAGGTAGCTAACCCGCACTAGCACGCGGTCAGTCGTTTTCGTTAACGGGTGCACCCAAAGTACAGCACGGAACCAGTACAGGGCAGAGCCTCTCAGTAACAGGGGTCCAACCCCTCCACAGTCCGCGCACCCTCGCCTGACTACCCTGGTTTGCCCCAGTGGGCCTAACAAGTCGGTGCAGGAGGCTAGCAGAACCCCGGGGCCCGTGGGATAGCTAGTGCCCTCCCTACACTAGTAGCTCTCCTCGGTACTACGTACACGAGAGCCAGCAAGTCGGTACAAAGCGGCCAGTCCTAACCCCGGGTCCCTGGGGTGGCTGGCCCCACTCTGCACTAAACAGGTACAGGTATTTCCCTTGGTACTACGTACCCAAGAGACAGCACACAACTACGTCTTTCTTTCTCAGTTCCATTCCTTTCTCTTTCCAGGAGTTCCACTCCTAATTCCCCGTAGGGTTCCAGGCCTTTTAACTCAGAACATCTAGGTTTCACCTTCCCGTTTCACGTTCTTACAATCCATGTTCTCAATCACGTTTATTTATTCATAACAGGCAGCTGTTAATTCAATTACAGGCAGCTATTTGTTCCTTTCCATTTTCCAAGACTGCAGTATTCATATATTCCATTAGTTTTCCCGTCCTAGGATTCATGCCGTATCCTAGGATCTATCATACAATCTAGTTTTCCAGCCCTAAGATTCATGCAACACCTAGGATCTATCATTCAATCTATTTCTCATTCCTAGGATTCATGCAATGTCCTAGGTTCTATTTATGGTTCTATAATTTAACAGATTATACTTAAAATCCACTCTACCGGTTACAACAGGCGAACTGGGGGCGTGGTCGGGAATCCCACGTGCCTCCGCAACCCCCGAGACTGCAATGGAATGGGGTCCTATCACAAGGATCAAACACAAGGAGTTTCTCAAAACAGTACATAGCTACTGTAGACGGGTAGAGGATTTAATTTCGAAAAGAACGCAACTCGAAACGCGAAAAACAGGACTCGAACGGGCCCTAAACGGGTCGAAAACGACGAAAAAGTGCAAAATCAGACGTCTGGAACTTCTTCCAGACGTCTTAAAAAGGTGGATCGGGGATTACCTTGCTCTGCATGGGCTCTCAGACGTCCAGAAGCCTGCAGGGGCGTCTGACCTAGTTCCCAGACGTCCGATGGTCACCCCGGACGTCTGGATGTCGCTCCCGTCGTCTGGTGCTACAGCCAGACGTCTAATTCGCGTTGGATGGCGAATCACCGAACCTGCGCGTACCCATCTCTCTCTGTCAGTACGGTCAGTCGAAGAAAACGAAGAAGACGGAAATAACTCACCTTTCAGACATCTGTACAGTCTTCCAAACGTCGTGCCCGTCGTCTGGCTAGAAGCCCAAATGTCTGATTCTGGAAAAGTTTCCAGAACCAGGGCGCGACTCGCCCTCCGTTCGTGACGCCCGGTCGCGTAGTGTCTCGTCCGCCTGCTGCTCAAACTGCAGCAGTCCCCCCCGCGTCGCTCCGTGCCCGCTGCGCCCCCCGCCGGCCAGCCCTAGCATCCCCGGCGAGCTCGCCCTCATGGCCGAGCGCCTCTTCCACGCGCAACACCTCCTCCCACGCTCACTGCGGCTGTCGCTGCCGCCGATCACTCGCGCTCTGGCTGGAAGGAGAAGAGGAAGGGGGCGGAGGTGATGGGAGTGAGGGAGAGGGAGTGGCCTTTTAAGGCCGCTCGAGGAGGAGAGAGAGAGTGGACAGGGTGGGTCTGCGGCCGAAGGAGAGAGGGAAAAATATAGGGAGAGAGAGCATACGCAGGTCTGCACGCTCAGGCGCGCAGACGAAACACGTGTGCCAAAAATAACCGATTCCCAGACGTCTGGAAGTGGTTCCAGACATCTGGGCTACCTCCCAGACGTCTTAAAAGACGTCTGAAGCGCACGTTCGTAACAAGCCCACAATAGACCCACTTGGCCTAATAATATACACGGGCTCCCAACCCACATACCAAATCAATATGCTCATTTCATGCTCAAGAGAGGGGAGAGGATAACGTTATAAGTGCCTGACGTTGTGACGACTGAAGCGCCTTCCCATCGAATTCAACTGATATGGTTCTACGCGCTCCAACACTCATGATGTGGTACTATAATTAGTGTTCAATTGAGCACTGCTCAGCACAGTGTTGCATTCTGATTGCATGACTTTAGGCCTCGATTAGAGTGTCCAAATGTTATTCAAATTAAAATTAAATTATATAGTTACAAAGCTCTTACATATGGCTACTCAATTGTATAGTTAGTTTTGGATTATAAGTTATTTAATTATATATAAAAATTAGTTAAAGTTAGGGACTTATATATGTTAATTTAGGATTTAAATCCTTAATTAATGTATTAATTGATAAGTTAATCATTCAATTAACTTTATAAATAGTTAATTAATATATTAAGGTATTTATTATACAATTTTAATTTATTTTAGAACATTTATTTTAATCTATGAACATTTATATACACATTTTTAAGAGGTATATACATTATTAAGTTATAAATACTATTATACCGTTTAAATATGTTACAAATAGGATGAAAATATTTAAATTAATAATATACAAATTTACAATCTGAATTACTTCAGTGATAACTTAAATTACTATTTTATTTTATTTTAAGTTAATGATTTACCTATTTAACTTAATAACTTAATTACCTAAAACAAATACATAAATAAATAAATATACATGTATCATATAGTATATAATAATTACTTAAATATGTATGTATAGTAATAGATATGGTTATAGGTATATACATAGTTATTTATAATTACTTAGTATTATATACATTTACTCTAATATAAATTAATATACAATTATACAATAAGGTTATATATATAGTAAATCATCCTAAATACTTATTTAAATATATATAAAACAATTATAAGTTATTTATGTACATTATTTATATATACTACATATTTACATATAGCCTAGGATTAAATAAATATATACAAGTATAAATACTATATACGATGTATTTTTAGGTATTTTTGAGATTTTTCTGATTTTTATAGTCTTTTTATGTTTTATAGAGGTAGAAGAAGAGAGAGAGAAGGTGAGATGAGAGAGAGAGGGACTCTTTTTGGTATATTTAGATTAAGCTCTTTTATTAAGTTTTAAAATACACCGAATCATCGAGTGGTATGTTTTATTAAATCGGGTTTCAGAATACTTTGCAACTTTGCAAACACCT
The DNA here is from genome assembly GCA_037157565.1 of Thalassia testudinum. Taxonomy (NCBI): domain Eukaryota; kingdom Viridiplantae; phylum Streptophyta; class Magnoliopsida; order Alismatales; family Hydrocharitaceae; genus Thalassia; species Thalassia testudinum. The sequence goes on from JAZHRO010000036.1 coordinate 192,810,382, forward strand.
AAAGAAATACCTAATCTTACTCAAGACACCTTTATTTTATTTTTTTGTGATTTTTATTTATTTACAAAGTTCACCCAATAGTGGCCTTCAAGGAATTTGGAGCTAAGAACCTAAGGCCTAGAAATGAGATCTAATGGCTGGAACTGAAGTTCAGACATTCAAAAGTATTCAATGCATAAGATGAAAGGTGTTTGAGTATATGAAGATGATTTTAACCTTTAATTTCCTTAAAAACACATTTTAGATAGATTTCCAACATAAAGTGATGACAATGAATGATTCAAATCTGATTAACAAGCAATTCTCAACAAATTTAAATCTAATTCAAGTACATGAATGCTTGTACATCAAGATCTAACATTACACAACATGTCAACTCATCCAATCCTTCAAAACCAACTGAAAATCCAACTTGAACTCCTTCTGAATTTCATCCAAATTGCTGCTGTAATGAAAATAGCAGCAACTACTGCTCAATTTTAGTAGTTACTATTGTTGATGTTGCTATCCAATGTGGCTGCAATTAGCAACCAAAAATTATACAAATCTGCTGCCTGAACAACAGATTGGATGTTACTACTTCTGCTGTTGCATCAACAGCAAGAAGTCTAATTCAAACCTGATTCAAGGCTTCTAAATACATTTTAGTTCTGAACAATCCCAAATCAAGCTATCAAAGCTCAGAAAAATCTTAGATCATACAATCACTTGAAATCAGGTTGTAAAAACCATGTAAGACTCTTAAAATTTAGATTTCATAGTTCACAACCTCAATAACTCTAGTTTGATCATTACCCTTCATTATAAACAATGTAAAGATAATCAATCAAACTAAGCATCAAAAATTATTTTCAAAATGAATCAAAACCTCCATATCAATACTTTAAAACTCCTTTAAACTCTAAAAATCGGATTGAACTTATTCTCTTTCAAAATCAATATGTTGCGCTAATTTGGGCTTTTATTTTAATTTGATTACTGATTAGATCATCTGATCTTCTTGAACACCATTGATTGGTGTTGGAGGTGATCTAGTGATCATCTCAGAATCACTTGGGTCCTTGTTCAACCTCAAATCAGTATCACTGATTATCATTGATTAAACTACCCAAAATCCAACTCAAATTGGCTTTATGCTCATCTAAAAATTAAAAACCAAGTCAAAGACCTTAGATTCATCGCATTACACCCAATTGAGTGAATGAAAACTCGAATCACTCAATTGAATCCGTTTAAAACCAAATTTACTCCAAATTGCAAAATTGGACGTGAAATCCAAATATGAAAGAATCGAGTGAATAAGTTCAATTAAAATCAGATTGGGGGGTCTTTGTGAATTTATGGAATGAATAGGAGACCCTCCATGTGAATTTTAGGCGCAAATTCAGATCTAGAAGCTGAAACTTCATATCTGAATTTGGCCTTGGTGAAGGGGTGAATGATGAATAAAAATTCAAGGGAAATATTTAGAAGCGAATTGTGGAGTGTAGAGGGAGATTGATGCATCGAAATGAAGGTGGAAAAACACCTCTCTGATTTGAATTGATAAGAGAGGACGAGATCAATACTAATGTATTCTACTCATAATCTAAACCAATCAATCAGTGAATTCATTATCTAAACTACTCCTAACTGATCTATACTACACTAACAATCACTACAATTATCCTAGGAAGTAGGAGATCCTACACTAAATGGAAGAATGGGACTTGGAAGGAGAACTGCAGCGACGAATGGGGAAGGAGCTCTGGCGGAAGGAAAACTCTCTTGGGGAGTTTAGAGTCTCCTTCAAGTGTTATGTGATCCTTAGTGACAAGGAGTGGTCGAAGAACTAGAACTCCACCACTCAGGTGATGGAGCTGGAGGAAGAGGGAGGAGGGGAACCGGAGGGAGGAAAGCATTAACTCAAGAGATGTAGGAGAGGAGCTGATGGGCGTGTACGAGCTCAAGGATGCTTCCTATATAGGCGTTGGAGTGATCTGAGCACTGGCTGGGTGTGATTGATCTCGTAGGGTTTCAATAGTGGATGAGAGATTGAGAGAAGCGAGGGAAGCAATAGGAATGAGTCCCAACGTTAAATGGGATCTAGGTGAGGCAACGGAGCTTCGCGTAAAGTCACGAGCTCAAAGGTGAAGGATCTACATTAGATTAAGGGATCAAAGAATCAACAGTGCCTATGCACCGTGTTCTTCAGGTGAATAGTGAGCCTGCAACATCAAGTGATGATGACACCATCATCAGGCATAACTAGCTTTAATTAGTCATAATCAAGGAATAAATGCTCTTACATAGCCTCCAGTGGGATGTAATTCACTACAAATCCATTATAAGAGAATAACAAGAAAATAGGGTAAAATTACAATTTTAACAACACATCTCAATTGCAGAACAATCATGGGTTTTCTCAGTGGTTAATTAAAGGTCAAATGATCTTAAATGTCTAACAAGAGGGTCCGTACAAATAGAAATGGATTTTCGCATGTTTCAAGAATTAAATGACATCTAAAACCTTAAAAATAGACCCACTTAATCTATCGAGGTTCTGGTCAGGATAAAATTCACATAAATCCTATAAAAATCATATAAAAATATTCTCTAGGGTTTGGCATCTTCAATTTGACCATCAGAATTCGTTTTGACCTAAAACAGTCACTGACTGACCTATGCCCTAATTTGGGTTTTTGCATAAATTACCCAATCAAACGAGGTCAAAACAAAAATCCAACTTCACCATTGGATTCCTTAGGTCCAAATTAGGTTTGTGTCAAAATTTGGGCCCAATTTGAGATTGTTTTGACCTAGTTTGCACCTTGGTCCAAGTCTAACTTTCTTTATCTCTAATAGCCCCTCAGCTTTTGAATTCCTCACAAAAAGCCCCCCAACTTTTTTATCTTCTTCACAAAAAGGTCCCTGCCGCACATGAACTCCTAATCCTAAAGCTTTGGCGATAATCAACCAAGGATTTCTCCTTAATTAATTGATGAAACAGTCTCAAATTAGAATCGAGAGACTCCTTATGGAATTCCCTTTTCAACGAATCAGATCTTGCCCTCCAAGACCTTCCCAATCTCTCATGCGAACGGATGAGAGATTTGGGTTTCCAACTCCGGTGACCTTCCAAGGTTGAAAGCTTGGATTCCAAGCTTCAATCGACCCCCTGCTACTTATATAAAGAACCCCCAGGGCAGACCGGTCTCTCCACGCTCGATTTCGGTCAGAAATCCCTCTACTTCATCCTTCCTCTTCGACCGAGAGACTCCTCAACATCCAGCAACTCCTCGTGATCTTCCTCGTCGTTTGACCGCAATACCGGCGGCAGATTCTTCTTCCTTGCCTTCCTCAGCATCACGACATACCAGCGGGCACTTCCCAACCTTCGTCATCGTCGCTGTTCCCACCTACCGGTGTACCTTCATCCCCGGCGTCGTTCTCCCTCCTTTCTTCCACTTAGAATAGGTAGTTATATTAGATCCTTAGCCATCTTAGGCTAGTTTTATACCCAAAAATCTCAAAAAGAACCCCTCGACACTGCCGTTCACCTTCGTCTTCTCTGTCTTTGACCACTCCTTCGGCGAGGCGCCTCTGTCACTACACCCCTCCATTCACCTTGCCAACCACCTCACAACCTTTCCCACGACTCCACCAATCAAACCCCTCTCCGATTTCGCTCCACCGCTCACCCAAACACGCCCCCGAATAACCCACCTTCGCATGGCCATCTCCGTCACCGTCCGGCCACCTCATGCACTCTCACACCACGATGCACCCAGCACAACGTTCGCTGTGCTACGGCGATCCTGTTGAACCATATGACATGGCCGTAAGGCCTTTTTCTTAATTTTCAGGTGCCGAGTTCCTCCATGCCATCAGTGACGAGCTCAAGCGAAGCTTGAAGCTTTCTTCAGCCACTGAAGCCCCAGGCGACACTCTAGGTGAAGCGGAATCCACCCAGGTAGAGAAGTAAGTGATCAATTGGGCGCTTTGATTGCGTCCCAGACTTCAATTGGAAGCCATCCTCGCAGCTGCATACACAAAGAAGACGTTGGGACATTTAGTCCCACCTCGGAAATCAATGGTGCTATAACCCTGCATAAAAGGAAAAAGTGATTGGGGCTTATCGCCTCAAGTCACTTGGGGGGTGAGGTCCCCCGCACCCCTTCACTTGCCTCGCCCGTGACACCGTGCACGTGGGCCTGGCTCCGACTCGTTTATCCGCCTATGCCCACGCACACCTCGGCTGCTACCCCACGTCGGCAACGCTGGTCCCGGGTGCGCTCTTGACCAATAACCCGACTACCTGGTACTGTGCATGGCCCTAGGAGGGCATGAAAGAGAACCCTGAGAGAGGAAGAGGAGAAGGAAGAAAGAGAGAGCGTGGGGGCAGGGGGGTTTTGCTCTTCAGTGCTCTCGACACTTAGCCACATCTAAAAGAGAGTTTCCCCCTGTGCACGCAGAGAAAGAAGAAGAAAAGGAAGAAGAGAAAGAGAAGGCTTGTGCTTGCCTTCTGTTAAGACGTCTGATTGCTTGCCTACCGTTGGTTGATTTGAATTGATGATTGAATGCATGCTTAAACTTTAGAGGATATAAGTGGTGATTCAAATCACCATTGTCTTTTATTCTTTTTTCTTTTTATCCTCATATTCTTGAGATACATTGGATTTCATTGAATATTTAATGTGACAGGTTATTATTCATTGAAAATCTATATTTTGCTCAATTTCTTGTGCTCATTTAGATTATTTGTTGAAATTAGCGATTGAATTCCATATTTGCTCCCAACGAACGACTTCGAACTTTCATTCGAGTTATAAATTTTATCTGTTTTGGGTGATTTTATCCTATACTACGACGCATCTCTTAAACAATGACGAATTTGCCACGCAAACATCAGGTGTATTGGTGCTTTTACACCCAGACCCAAATGGGTTGAAAAGGTAGAAATTTTACAAAAGAACTCATAAGTGGAAAGAGTCTAAACAACCCAATCCCTGAAGTCTCTCAAAAAGGTCCCTACCGGCTTCCAAAGAAGTTCTTGCGACTTAAATGTGCAAATAAAATGTTAATGCATGAGGATCTATATGTAATCTAATGAATGCAGGGGCTTATTGATGTCCAAATGCCATTAGATTTTTATTGGATCTTAATTGAACATATTAGAACATGATTTGACTTTTGATGTGTACTTTTGAGCTCATAAATGTGTTCAATTGACAATTGGATCATCAATTTGTGTTTATATATAGAATATCTGATTTAGTGACCTAATTGTGCAATTTTTGCATCAATTTGATGTTTTAGGTCATTTCTGCTAATTCTCATACTTAACCCATTTATCATATTAATAATATAGTGTTTAGCCTAGTTTCTAGCTTAACTTGGGCATTTTAGCTATGATGAGTCACCTCATCAGTGGGATATCTATGAGTGCCCTTAATAAATGCTTTGGTACATGTTAGTTGAGTGTGTTCCTTATAAATGTGGCACCTCTTCATTGAAGAGGTGAGACTTCCTACTCTTTAGTCTACCCATCTGTAGTTTCTATGGATAATAACGGCTGTAGAGAAAGTGTTTCTGACGAAGGGAAAGTTTGCTGCTTTTGTAAGGTTCCTGCTAAGCTTCACCTAAATGGCTCTCAATCGATTGTTGTGCTAAAAGATCAAATCTGTTATGTTTGTAGGAATGAGGTATGAACATTGTTATATATGTTTCCAAGTTTACATTTATTCTAAGAGAGCTGCTCTTTCAAATGGGAGTGTGATTTTATGATTCATATGAACCACATTCCAAAAACAAATTTCATTCCTTCCGAAGTGATTAATTTCCTTAGTTGCAAACATCATAGTGTTCTGTAGATGTTGGAAAGGTTGGAGTGCAATATTTGATGCGTGAACCGGTGTGAAGATACAAATGTATCGTCTTCGACCAATCATCAATCCTCTAATTTCTAGGATAATGAAATATGTGCTAAATACTTAATGACATGCAACTGCTACTGTTAGTAAAGATCGAACATATGACATTTTCTATTACGTCCTACTAAATGTTCCATTTCTTTGAATGTAGATATACTCCTTTACGGATAATTGATAGGTATGATATTATGTGATTCAAAGTTTGAGTAATTTCAGGGTCAATGTATATAAGATTTTACCATATTTCTACAATATATTTCTTTAGTTGTTACCCCAACAACAGGTAATTAGTGACAAATGTGATAAGTGTTTAATGAAATGCAACTACTACAATTGCTGAAGAATGATCATATGATACTATGTAATACATTGTGCTAGTTATAACATTGTTGCGAATGTAGATATATTCCTTCTCGCTGGATAATTGTCATCTATGAAATTATGTGATACAATATTGCGAATTTGAAGGTACATTGTCTAGAGCATTTTACCATATATTTGTAATAGTTACATAAGTGTTAGCCGATTAACAGGTAATTAATAAATGTATGTTCAGAGAACCTATGAGATATGTTTATACACTTGTCATAACTTGTCTTCAAAATGTTCCCTAATATGTCCAAAAACTATGGAGATGTTATATAAAAGCTGTGGCTGCTACATTGGTGTGACAAAGTACTTTGACTTTATCAACCTAAGGATGAATTTTATCTTACGTTTGTGTATTTCCTCATTTGCCATAGGATGCATTCGTGGAAAGGCTACCCATATGCATTCAATAAATCTAACTAGGTAGATCCCATCATCACAAGTGCTATTCTTGAATTGAAATGGGTAACTTGCAAATATGTTGAATTGCCACTATCTTGTGAGCACCTCCTGGAATCATTTCAAATATCCACATATGTGCCACGCTTGTTGTACAAGTAGTTAATTAATTTATATAAAATTACTATTATTAGAATTTACTCCAACAATAACCTTCGGAGGGATGTCGTTCACTTACCACTATTCGAGCATGAAGCACAATTGAATTGTTAAAGTCCACCATCAGATTGCATGTGTAGCGAATGACATGTCTATCTTGCAAATATATAGCTACCAGGTGCCACTCGTTATTCGTTTCTAGTGATAGAAAAGCAAATTAAAATTTAGAAGGATAGAATTGTTTGAATGGAAGATCTGCATTGTGTTCTCCATATCCTCATTTGCAATGCTACGGGAAAGCGATGTTGGTAGAATTCTTACACCATACTCGTTGAAGGGTGTTTGTTATGTTTCAAGAAGTAATTGAACAAGTGCATCTACAACCTGCATTGAATGATGTAATATTAGTTGTATTAAGTAACTGACCTGATTATAAATGAAGTTTTCCTTGGACATATTGTAAGGTGAATCATGCCTTCTACTTCAATTGTACGAATAAGCTCCTTAAGATTGATGGCATACTCAAACTTCACCTAAACTTGAATATCAATTGTCTTGCTTTTGTCACAAGGTGCTTCACAATCATCAAATCAGGTCCTTTGACCTCCTTCTTTAACAACTCGTCAATTGTACGAATTATAATCTTCTTTGTAGTTTGACATGTATTTTCTCTGATTTTAACAGCTGTCACTACACCTTTTTTCTTCTTGGTAATGTCCACTAAGCTCCTTCCTTTGTTTGTCTGCACCCTTCTACCCTTCTTACTCCTTTCCTTTATTCTCTTCACAAGCGATCTAGCCCTCGCACTAGCACCATCTCCTATGTTTCACAGTGGAGGAGTCTTAATTGATATGCCTCTTGCATTTAACTTCAAAGATATGAACATGTGTTAGCTTATCAACAAGGGCACTATAGATATAGTACATAATTTTATTTCAATGTTTAGGATATACCCACTCCAAAAGAGTCTGGTTGTCTTCCTTCTCAGACAACTCATCGAATAGCATGTTACAACATACATCAATTTGTTTATCTTCTGCTTCCAATGTTTAGGAAATTGTTAACTCCTAAAATAGACCATCTATATCATTTGAAAATGGGCAGCCCTTACCTCCTTTCACTTCATCACTTTGTTTGTGTGTGAGTTTGTCACCTATTTATAACGTCAAATGTACGTACTTAATGGTCCGTATACATTTCTATAAAAACAAATTCCTTATGCTTAATTGCAAAAGTTAAGATAATGCTCCTATTTCCTTTTGTTTGAAGTTGTTATCATCTAGGGCATTTTCAAGAAAGAGATGCCTACGATAAATTACGTTACCATGCAACTGTATTCTCTTATTGCAAAAGTTGTATTTGAAATCAACGAAGAACAAATTTCCCACACTTTGCACAGGAAATAACAACATATGTTTGTCAAACCGATGTACATCCTGTTAAGTATATAACAAAGTCACAGCTGTACCGTCATGCATGTTATACCTTACTTACGATTTCACAAATACTCGATAGTAGCATAATAATAAGTAAATATGCTAGTTGTAAAATAAAATAATTGTCCGTCAATTTCAACTACGTCTATTACAATATGCAATGAATTGCTGAAATGCAATTTAAACATTTTCAAACCATACGATCCAAACTTTGATAATATTCTATGCTAATGTAAGTTTCTGTCATATGCTAGTTGTAAAAGAAATTACCAGCTGAGTTTTAAACAGTAGTTGTAGTCTCCATTCCTGCAATGCTACTGCCAACATTTGCTACTCTTTTGTACCTGTTAGAACATTGTTTGTTCCTTCACACTTGTTAATTTTTCCCATCTGATTACTACATGCTAGTGGTTCTTCTGGTGGGATTTCTTTGGTCGGTCCACCCTCTGTTGCAACTTCTTCGCAACTTCCCTCGTTGCAACTTACCTCTACTATAGCCTCTTTTGATCCCAATGTTTGATAGATTTCCTAACAATAATACCGGTCATTGTATAAACTCATATTTGATGGAATGGTCACTACATAAAAGCTAGAGTACCTCTACAACATTTGAAAGCTTCATTGCGTGGGACTTCACTCTCCACCAGTTTTTTTCCCCATATTTTCTTTCTCAGCAGCGGTCAATTCATGCCTTTCTTCTCCTATGGCAATGTTAATTTCCATCTCCACATTCTCCTCCATTTTAGACCTGTCAAGATTTGTTCCTCCTACTTTCCTTCCCCTCTCTTCCTCTGCCTCCAAACTTCCACTCTTGTCAGTATCATTCGCACCTGATTTGGAAGACTCTTCATTGCTTAATGGCTAGATGATGTTTCCTACCCCACGTCCAGTCCTCTTTCCTAAATTGCATGACTCATTCCAACTGCTGTTTCCTGAAACTGGTATGGATTGGGTTCCTAACGATGACTTGCTATTGGAAGATGACTCCTCCGAACTACTCCCCTCATCACTACTAGAAGACGATGATGAAGATGACTCCATTACCTGCTTATTAAAAAACATTTTTTAATAAATCGATATTTTTATGGTAATTTCTTCCCCACCTTTCTAATTGGACGTTCCTTTCCACGCAGATTAGATGGATCACCTCCTTCCATAGAACTGCTTCCCTTGTGTTTTTGTCCTTTACTTAACAGCTGATTATAAAAAATTTAATTCACAAGGAGTGCAAATTTATTAATTACGCTGCAGCTGCTAGATGGTCCACATCTCCTAATAGAGTGTTACGTTTAGCTGACTTCTTGTCCACCTTCTTCGCTGTTGTTTTAGGTGATGGCTTTGTGATGATAACGTCATCATCAGCCATATCTAGCTTTATTTAGTCATATTCCATCATTAAATGCTCTTACATAATAGCCAGAGGACCATAATTCACTGCAAATCCATTCTGAGAGAATAACAAGAAAATAGGGGTAAAACTGCAGTTTTAACAACATATCTTAATTATAGAACAATCACAGGATTTCTTAGGGGTTAATTAAAGGTCAAATGGTCTTAAATGTCTAACAAGTGGGTTTGTGCAGACAGAAATAGGTTTTCATGTGTTTCGAGAATTAAATGACATCTGAAACTCTAAAAACAAACCTGCTTGATTCACTGAGGTTCTAGTAAGGATAAAATTCACATAAATCCTCTAAAAATCATATAAAAATATTCTCTAGGATCTGAAACTGTTATGACCTGGTTCTTGAATCCCTATAGGACACGTAATCAGCTCGACTCGACTAATCCCAAGATCCAGTCGTCCAACAAAAAATAACCAAAAAGTAGGAAAGTAAACCACATTCACTATGCTAAGTAACTAACAGTAAAAGAGTACAGCAGTAAATGAAGTAAAGGCTGTTAACAGTACATATCACCACTACAACAGTAAAGCGGAAATGAAGTACAGAAACACAACGGTAACAAGAGTCTGAACTCACTAACAAAAGAAAGTACAACAACAGGAAGACTATTGCTGGCGGTGACTGGGCCCAACGCCCTCTGCAGCCGGTGACTCGGGCTGATCAACACTTGGACCTGAAAAATGTTATGAGTAAACGGAGTCAGCGAATGCTGAGTAGAGTGGTAACCAAACTAACTAAAGCAGTAAAAGCTAACAGGTATTTTATCTTTTTCTAATTACTTTATTTTACAAGTCATTCCTTTTACCCATTGGTTTACTTTTCAAATCTCTTTCTTGATCTCGCATGTTTCTCGTGGGAACGATCTTGATTGCAGTCTTTTCTAAAGAGTATAAGGCACACGTGGTGCTCTCCTGGCTGGGAGAGTCCTCCGTGATGATCCTACACCCAGTCAACCACCCCGAGGTCACGGATAGACGTAGCGGTGACTACGGCACGCACGAAAAGCGCACGGGTAGCTACCCCGCACTGGCACACGGTCAGTTGTTTCCACTAGCGGGTACGCCCAAAGTACAGAATTGAACAGTATAGGGCTGTAGCTTATACTATAATAGCTACCGGTGCCTGCCACTAGCGGGTACGCCCAAAGTACAGCACTGAACAGTATAGGGCTGTAGCTTATACTATAATAGCACACGGTCAGTTGTTTCCACTAGCGGGTACGCCCAAACGACAACTGTAGCTTATACTATAATGACTATACTATAATAAATACAAAGCACCACGAGTTGCCTGCCACTCATCTTTCATTTGGCGCCGTTGCTGGGGAGCAACAGCTATTCTAGAAGTTATATTTGTAAGTTTCTAATAATCTCTCTCTTTTATACAGGTACAGAAAGAAAAAGACGCAGCCGCACCATAGCCACTCCAAGGACAGGTAACTTCCTATTAAACCCTAAAATTTTAAAGAGGAAAAAGAAAGAAAGAAAGAAAAAAAAAGGTATAACCTGTCTTTTATACATAGTAATAGCTGTATATTCTCAAAAACTATTATTCCTGCACACAATATTAAAGGTAATTAAGGGCTAACACTTTCTTGCCTGAGCCCTAATTACCCAGCAAAGAATTAACTGGACCAAGTAGAGCCAACATAAGGTCAAACATTAGGATTTCAGAGACACACCCCTTAATCAAGAATTGAGGAAATCCAAAAGAGGTGTGCCCAAGCCATTGATTGAAAATACCTAATGAGAAAAACCCTAAACAATTGGCTCTCTAAACACTAGAACCCTAAAAAGAAACAAGGCCTAAATTCTCAAAGGAATCACTAGGTAAAGTTGACCCCTAGGGTCAACCAACCTTCAAATTAGGCCACCTTGTTCACAAAAACACCTAAGAGTTCAAGTGAAATCTTAAGCACCTTGATCTTAAAGTAAAAGAGGTAGACTTAAGAGGTCAAGATCCCCATTCTGGTCTACCTGGAACCGCAGTGACAAGAGAGGTCGGGTGGGGGAAACCCTGTAACCCGTGGGGATGCTCTACTGTGTAGGGGTCTTCGCGGGACTCACCCTCTCTGGCTGCCCAGGTAATTCTCAGGTGGACGATCTTTCTGATCAAGGGGTGATGTAAACACATTTACACTACTTAAAATGTCTATTTATGCATGTTCTTAAGCATAAGATTGCATTTCATGATATAAATATTGCATTACATGCATCATCTTGCATTTAGAGTAGTTTGAATAAAATGGAGGTTAATTGTCTCCTTTTATGTGCTTGGACAGGGCAAATATTTTATCGGGGCCTCGGATCAAAGATCCAACCGTATGGATATGATCATGGCGACGATTGGAGTTCAACGACTCCAAGATCGCCCTAATCAGGCATCCGTAGCATCAGATAGAGACCGGGGAACCCTAGAAGATCAAGGGCCAGGATGGTGTAAATCCGCACTTCAGATGGAAAATCCGACCACACGGATGAACTCGGATCGACGATCGCAGCCGAACGACACAAAAATCGAGTCAATCCGACATCCGTGGCACCATCTACAACTTCCAGAAGATGGACGGCCAAGATAGCGCCACGTGGCGCCATCCCAGCCGCCCAATCGGCCGCGGGGGTCCTGTGAAGACTGCGCACCGTCTCCTCTCCGCCGTTGGATCTCGATCCAACGGCTGCGGTCGCGCGCGTTTAAAAACGTCCGCGCGACCATTTCGCCTGCGTAGCGCAGCGGCGACGCAGCTGCGGGCGAAGCGGAGGTTGCGGGTTCGAGCCGCGGAGAGGGGGTCGAAGGCGCGGGCGAGCGGGCGCGCACGAGCGTCGGATGAAGATCCAACGGCCGCGCGCGCCCGATAGCGCCGACGCGCAATTGGACGCTCTGGTGGGCGCGCGATCGCACGCGGGTGGCGCGTTACGCAGCGGGCGCGGACGCGATCTAAGCCGTCCGATCTCGCGATCGGACGGCTGAGACGACGCGGACGTGCGTCTGCGTTACGCGCGCAGGTCAGCCGAGCGGGCGCGCGTGGGTGCGGCGGCGACGGCGACGGCGGGGCTTTAGCGACGGTTTTATCCGTCACTAAAGACCCCTTATTTATTATTTTGAAGATGTAATGTCCATTTTGCCCCCACTCCTTGCAACTATAAAAGGAGACCCCCTCCATACGAAATTGTCATCCCTTCCTTCTCCTCTCTACCTCTCCAAAGCTCAAGAGAAGCTTGTCCCACACCCGGGATGCTTCTCGCGAGATAAAGTCCAAATTTTCGTCCCCCTTCGGAAGTGGATCCCGCGACGACGACGGCGTGCTGCTTCGTTCCCGTTCTTCTGCTTCGTCCTCCTTCGTCCCGCTTCGTTCCCCTTCGTCCAGGCGTCGTCCCGTCCGGCTCGTCCTCCAAGCGACCGTCGAGGAGGATTCTCTCTCCCTATTCTTTTTACTGCTTTCTAGTATAGATTTACTGCTTTCTAGAGTAGTCTATTCGTCCTCCGAGCGATCGTCGAGGAGGACATTTCTCCCTCCATTCTTTTAATTCTTTCTAGAGTAATTGTTTTATGTTTTCTAGTTGTAAGGAACGAACTCTTTTATAATAAATTCCTTGTCTATTCTACATCTCATTTTGATTTCCATGTATAGTATTCTTTCTCTCTCTCTTACTCCCTCTCTCTCTTTTATTTGTTGTAGATACTTAGATAGTTTAAATTGAATTTCTTCGTGACAAAATAAAAAAACGAAACGCGAAGTTTTTAAATCAAACGTTCGCCTCCCTGTGTTCGACCCGGAATTCTTATTTCGGTATAAATTTTATTTGTTGAACACGAATCCTTCGCTTTCGAACTACAACGACGGATTTTTCCAAAAAACCAAACACGTTAGCGTAGATTCGCGCTCAACATTTTGGCGCCGTTGCCGGGGAAGCAACGCTCTTTGATTTCTCTTCGCGTTTTGTAACTTACAAATCATTTACCTCACTTTTCTCCTTTCTTATTGTAATTGCAGGTACTCTTTCGAGACAGGCAAAAGCGGTAGATCGGAGTAAAGTGCTGTGGAAGGTTTTGTAAGTTACCCCCCACCTCCCACCCATTAGATTTCATTTCATCACATAATAATTCAAACATCAATCAACCTAGGTGTTCTTATAAACTCTAAGGTTAGATTGTTTGTTGTTTGACATCCATACTCACTCCAACCCCCACATTAAAAAAATAAAAAAATAAAAAAAAATCTCACAGAGGTACACAACCTCATCTGATTTTCTAACTCAACCGGTAAACCAATCTTAGGAGCCGGTACACACATCCAAACACATAATTGAGTAAGAAATCAGATTAGGTAATCATTTGTGTGCCTAATTAGGTGGTGCATCAGGCCAGTTGTTTGAGTTGTTTGGGCCGCACCACTTCAAATAAAATCAACTCATCTAGTAGCTGCCAATTAGGTTCAACTCTTAGGGATCTACCAGGCACTCCACATTCTTTTTAAACTTTAAAGGAAAATATCTTCACCTGTGCTTGCAAAACCTGGTGTGCCAATGAAACTTGATTGAAAACACCTAAAGTTGAATCCTAAAAGCTACTAAGCAAGATTTGAACCTTAAAATTCACCACATCAAAAATAATCTTGCTTGAAAACCACTAGTTGTGCACGCACACACAAAGCAATCAATCATTAAGGGCACAACCCATTTAAAGGGCCCATCACATTCCAAAGCACATTCAAACCTAGCCCTAAATAAAACAAAGTAGACGTTGGCCTTAAGGATTGGACTCGCTCTTCAGAACTCAGAACGAGATTATTTTCGATTAATCTGTTTCTACTGTTCAATCTGATGTCTAGCTAGGGGAGCAGAGTCAAACGATCGCGGCTGGGGGGTACACTAGGAACCGGAGGCGCAAGCCGAAGGAAGAACCTTCTCCCCAGTCCCTCCTTCTAACTGGTTGGATTGAACAGACAGAAGTAGATCAAATCGTTCCTTTATCTCAAGACGGGTTTTGAGAGTCTGTAGGTCTGTAGGCTAACCCATTTAAGGACAGGTTTGATTGTTTGTATTGCATGGCACCTTTCTTCCTCCCGTGTCTCATGAATCCTTCCACATATTTCACGCATTCCCGCTCGTTCCCTCCTGTTGTAAATTATCCTCAACATGACGATTATCCCAACTCGTATTGTAATCGACCATCAGTTAGTTGGGATAATTCGGATTGGGGATACAATTCCGGACCCCCGTGTTTAGGGTCTAACCCTGAACACTTTGATTCTCAATTCTATCCTTCTCAGAGTTGCATCGATTATAGATCGTCCTCCTTTCATGAACAACCTAATGCGATCTACAATCAAGAAGGATACACTGATCCTTACCCATCCTCTGATTTCACTGCCTTTAGGTCATCTCCATCTTTTGAACAATCTGAAATGACCTATTATCAGGATGGGTATAACGAATCTCAATTCGTTAATTCCTCTACATTGATGTCAAACCCGCCCAACCCTGAACCAACTCATTTGGTTCAGGTTAATCAGGTTCAAGATAAGGTTCTGGCTAACTTGAGGAATATCATTCAATCTTTAGAAGTTCAGCCAATACCTTGCATTGAGAGATTGGAGCCCCTGATTGAAATGATTGATGATTTAAACAAGTCTTTGTTGGATTGGCTCCAGGATGTTAAGGATAAGAACCCGGGTGAGTTTCTACTTGGGAAATTAGCGAAATTGAGGATGAGATTCGTGGTTGCTTTGATTCAATCTTGGAATAATTCCCAGGATGAACTCTCTTCAGGAAAGCCAATGACAGAACCTGCTCAGGCACCTGTTGGGGGGGACACGTGTTACGAAGCTGACCAGATTGAATTAAAACAACAAATTAAGGATGATTTGATTTCTTCACCTGAAATCCCTGAGCCGGGTTACGAGGAAACGTATGTCTCCTTGGAACGCAAAGTGACAAATGATTTTGGAACATACATTGATACGGATCCTGATGGTGAAGATTCAAGTTGCGAAGTCTCACACGAGTTTTCAGATCACGATTTTTGTGAGACGATTGGGCCTGAGGAATCTGATAGATCATTTGATAGCCCAATAACTGAGGAAACTGATCTTATTAGGGCACACGATACGGATCCAGAATCGCATTTTCTGGAGGAATTAATTCAATGCCCTGATTATCAGTTACACCCTGTTGAGCTTATTGATGATTCTAATTCTGAGATAATTAGACCCAAGTCAATTTTGATTTTGCCACATCATCTAGACTTGGAGATTTCAGACGGGGTGATGAATATACAAGAGGTAATGGAATTTGATATGCCGAATGAGGAGGATAGGAGCTGGGAAATTCTGATTTGGGAAGTCAATTTTGGAGGAAATGGAAGATTGAGTCGAAGGGTTCCTTTTAAACTGAAACCATCAAATCAGAACCCTTACGACATTTGTTTCGAGGATGTCAAACTCAAGCACACATTTAACGATTATCCTTTTGAGCTTCAATTCTCTGTAACCCGACATTTTGGCCTTGGGTTGCATCCTCACAAATCGCAGGCCCGACCCCGCTTGCATTCTGATTTTAGGTTTTGGGTAATTTTTATCCAGAACCTAAGATATTCTCGATTATGGGGTGTGGGTCTGCACCACAATTTGGTCCACATCTGTGGACCTCTGCTGACAGGTCAGAGGATTCTTCTGTTTATTCTAATTCTGACCTGCTCATGTGAATTCTTCATTTCTTTTCTTTGTATAGTGTGCCTAGCTGAAGGCACTAAACTCAGCACATATACAGTTCTTTTTTATTTTCATCTCGGAGCGGACCCGATATCCACGCAATTCAGGTGCTTTCTACGCTTTTCCACTCTGTTTTATGTCTTTTTAATACAATGAGGACATTGCATTAGATAGGCATGGGGGGATGGATATTTATCTTTGAATTCATTCGTCAGCTCCGTAGATTTGTTTTATTATTTTAAAAAAAAAAAAATCGAAATTAGGAAAGAGAATTTGGGTTTAAGAAAATTTTCGATCTTAAGAAATACTATATTATGTTCTGAACACAAAGACCCTTCAGGTCTTTGGACTTAATCAGCCCGTATATCCACTAAAATGTGGATTTGTTTTTCGAGTTCTCGCCAACTTGAATTTTATTTTAATTGGAGTAAATAAGTTTGGGTGATTAGTAAACGACTTATCAACCCGCCCTCTGATGTGAGGGAATTTTGAGTCTTAAGCATCTACACACTTTCTTTGCACAGACTCGTTGTTTGGCGATTTTAACGGAAATTGGGTAGCTAATGAACCTTCTAGGGTGATATGGCTGGCAAGTTATCGTGGGTAACAGCCCATAGGTAGGTTGTCCAGAGCCCAGTCACTGACCTTTCTCTTTTTGCTGCCTTTAGGTAAATCTTAGACCAGGGAAGCCACTTACTTAAAAAAAAAAAAAAAAAAAAATTTAAAAAAGGAGAAAAGAACAAAAAAGAAATAAGCCACACTTCGCCGCACGAGTATGGCTGGCAAGTTGTCGGTGGTAACAGCTCATCGACCGGTTGTCCAGAACCCAGCTCAGAAAATGCACTAAAAATTCCCAAAACACTTAGGAAGAAGAGGAGAAGTAGAATAAGCCGGGGAGATATACACTGGATTCACCCTTGTGTTGACCCCATTAAAAAATAAAAGTAGGGAGAAAGCTACCGGTTGTAAAGATACACCTTTAGGCAGAATTCTTTTTGAGGTCACCTAGAGGCGTAGAAATCCGAAGTCCGTTTTAATTGCCGGTCAACGAGTCTATCACAATCACAATAAGATGCTTAAAACTTAGGGTTCTCATCAAATCTTGGGTGAGTTGAATGGCCGTAGAAAGCCACTCTTAAACCCTAAAATTTGAAAATCTAAAAAAAAAAAGAGTAAAAACAGAAAAAGAAATTTTTCTTTGAATAAGGCGAGGCTTGAGGCGGTCTGCATTTTGGCTGATACCCGGGCACTGTTGTGTCTTTGAAAGTTCAGTTCTTAAGTAGACAATTTCTTAATGATTGAAAATAACTCAGGTCCAAATAATCTAACCTAATTCTTTTATAAATAGCATATAGTTTTTGCTAGGGACTAGCAAAAGATAGGCATGGGGGTATGATGTAAACACATTTACACTACTTAAAATGTCTATTTATGCATGTTCTTAAGCATAAGATTGCATTTCATGATATAAATATTGCATTACATGCATCATCTTGCATTTAGAGTAGTTTGAATAAAATGGAGGTTAATTGTCTCCTTTTATGTGCTTGGACAGGGCAAATATTTTATCGGGGCCTCGGATCAAAGATCCAACCGTATGGATATGATCAGGGCGACGATTGGAGTTCAACGACTCCAAGATCGCCCTAATCAGGCATCCGTAGCATCAGATAGAGACCGGGGAACCCTAGAAGATCAAGGGCCAGGATGGTGTAAATCCACACTTCAGATGGAAAATCCGACCACACGGATGAACTCGGATCGACGATCGCAGCCGAACGACACAAAAATCGAGTCAATCCGACATCCGTGGCACCATCTACAACTTCCAGAAGATGGACGGCCAAGATAGCGCCACGTGGCGCCATCCCAGCCGCCCAATCGGCCGCGGGGGTCCTGTGAAGACTGCGCACCGTCTCCTCTCCGCCGTTGGATCTCGATCCAACGGCTGCGGTCGCGCGCGTTTAAAAACGTCCGCGCGACCATTTCGCCCGCGTAGCGCAGCGGCGACGCAGCTGCGGGCGAAGCGGAGGTCGCGGGTTCGAGCCGCGGAGAGGGGGTCGAAGGCGCGGGCGAGCGGGCGCGCACGAGCGTCGGATGAAGATCCAACGGCCGCGCGCGCCCGATAGCGCCGACGCGCAATTGGACGCTCTGGTGGGCGCGCGATCGCACGCGGGTGGCGCGCTACGCAGCGGGCGCGGACGCGATCTAAGCCGTCCGATCTCGCGATCGGACGGCTGAGACGACGCGGACGT
Source organism: Thalassia testudinum (assembly GCA_037157565.1). Taxonomy (NCBI): domain Eukaryota; kingdom Viridiplantae; phylum Streptophyta; class Magnoliopsida; order Alismatales; family Hydrocharitaceae; genus Thalassia; species Thalassia testudinum. The sequence goes on from JAZHRO010000036.1 coordinate 192,829,027, forward strand.
GCGTCTGCGTTACGCGCGCAGGCCAGCCGAGCGGGCGCGCGTGGGTGCGGCGGCGACGGCGAGTGCGGGGCTTTAGCGACGGTTTTATCCGTCACTAAAGACCCCTTATTTATTATTTTGAAGATGTAATGTCCATTTTGCCCCCACTCCTTGCAACTATAAAAGGAGACCCCCTCCATACGAAATTTTCATCCCTTCCTTCTCCTCTCTACCTCTCCAAAGCTCAAGAGAAGCTTGTCCCACACCCGGGATGCTTCTCGCGAGATAAAGTCCAAATTTTCGTCCCCCTTCGGAAGTGGATCCCGCGACGACGACGGCGTGCTGCTTCGTTCCCGTTCTTCTGCTTCGTCCTCCTTCCTCCCGCTTCGTTCCCCTTCGTCCAGGCGTCGTCCCGTCCGGCTCGTCCTCCAAGCGACCGTCGAGGAGGATTCTCTCTCCCTATTCTTTTTACTGCTTTCTAGTATAGATTTACTGCTTTCTAGAGTAGTCTATTCGTCCTCCGAGCGATCGTCGAGGAGGACATTTCTCCCTCCATTCTTTTAATGCTTTCTAGAGTAATTGTTTTATGTTTTCTAGTTGTAAGGAACGAACTCTTTTATAATAAATTCCTTGTCTATTCTACATCTCATTTTGATTTCCATGTATAGTATTCTTTCTCTCTCTCTTACTCCCTCTCTCTCTTTTATTTGTTGTAGATACTTAGATAGTTTAAATTGAATTTCTTCGTGACAAAATAAAAAAACGAAACGCGAAGTTTTTAAATCAAACGTTCGCCTCCCTGTGTTCGACCCGGAATTCTTATTTAGGTATAAATTTTATTTGTTGAACACGAATCCTTCGCTTTCGAACTACAACGACGGGTTTTTCCAAAAAACCAAACACGTTAGCGTAGATTCGCGCTCAACAAGGGGTCCATCTGCCCCGCACCTCTATAGTCACCCAACACATTTTTGGGTGTCTTGATTGGGTCCAGCACCTTCTAAACTCTTCTATTCCAATAGTGCATGAGCGGTAGATCCTTAAGACCACCCTTATGATCTCCTTTAGGAATTCACTCTCGTCAAGGCCAAGCCTCGACGCCCGTGTTTGCACAGCAACCCTACCCCATCATTCTCTCATCTGATTCTGAACCAAGCTCTTCTTCTTCCCCCATCATGGCTCAGCCTGTTGAGGAAGAAAACAATCTGGAGCACCAGCTCCAGCGACTCAATGACCTCTTCCAAAACTTTGTGCACCCACCGCAACGTCCTATGATGCGGGACCATTATAATCCTGCTGCGGTGGCCATCGAGCCTCGAGTCAGAATCCCGACTGGAGGACCTGATTCCGAATTGAAGCCCAACATGATTCATGCTATACCTAAATTCCATGGGCTTAATTCCGAAGATCCCTTCCAGCACATCAAACAGCTAAAGCATCTGGCCCAAACTTTTGGGTCAGATGCACAAAATCGGGATATTCTTCTCATGAAGATGTTCTTCTTTTCTCTTATGGACAAGGCCGCTCATTGGTATCAAACTCAGACCCGGCCGATTAACACTTGGGAAGAACTTCAGTCCGAGTTTTTGAAAAAGTTCTTTCCCGTTGGTCGGACCAACGCCTTGCACCATCAGATTACTCACTTCACTCAACAAACAGGGGAACCTCTCCATAAGGCATGGGATCGTTTTCAAGATCTCATGAGAAAGTGCCCCCATCACGGAGTTCCTAAATGGGAACATGTCCAATCTTTTTACCAGGGACTCCGTGAGGACATCTGTCTTTTCGTCAATGCAACCTGCGGAGGAAATATCATGGGTCAACATGAGGACATCGTGTGGGAGATTCTCGAAAACATGTGCGAGAACTCCATCAACAATGACTCCATGGGATTATTCGACAGGACGAATACCCGCGCATCGACGAATCTTAGGGGAGCACATGAGACGTAGGGCCTGTCCGCATCAGTCGACCTAGAATTAATGGCCAATCGATTGGACAAGGTCTCGATCATTGAAAAGAAGGTGGATGAGCTGTCTCAGCACCTACAACGAGCCATCTCTGCGCATAACCCCTTTTCACAGCCTCCTTCCACAAGAGAAACTGTGCAAAACATTCTCCATCGATCTTCTCCTAGGATGGATCCATATTCGCCATCTGATTCTCTGACCGGAGGTCCATCTGATCCTTTCTACACCAGCCCGAGGAATTCCATTCCCTCTTTCTCTGACTCTCTGGAGGCTCCTCAGACCTGCGAGGACCTCAATGCCATCCAGAATGACCCATTCTCCAACACTTATAACCCTGGAAGGCGAAACCATCCCAACTTTCAGTGGGCAGGAAATTCCCAAACCCAAAGACCACCTTTTCAGCCCCGCCCACAACCCCCTCGTCCTTACCAGCTGCCTCAGCCTCGGCCCAACCCTACTTATCCATCAGGGCCAAATCAGGATCAAATGTCCCTTATCCTTCAGACTTTGGCTGACATTCAAAGAACGAATGTGGCTATTCAAAAGCAACACAAGGACGAACTTACAGAGGTCTGAAACCAATTGGCTCAGTTGGCAAACTCTCGCCAGCCAAGCACTCTTCCTTCCCAACCTCTTCCTAACCCGAATAACGTGCCAACCCAGCGGCGCGTTATGAACCCAAACCCGGGCCAAGCCCATATGATTTATCAGGCCCCCTTTGTTCCTTCACCCGACGGGATGGAGGCCTCCACTTCTTTTGCAGGCTACCAGCAGCAACCCATCTTACCCAATCCCAACCAAAACCAGGCAGGACTTAATTCCATAACAACCCGTAGTGGTAAGGAAACCCAAGATCCACCTCATCCAAACCACTCCAAGCCTGGTAGTGATCCCAAGCCTAGGACGGTAATCCAGGACGTTCCTACTCCTATCCCAGATCCAAGACCTGGACCTATCCTAGAAGAACCAACCAAGATCCCGTTTCCCGAGGCCTTGACCAAGGGAAAGAAGACCACCAAGCCCGTGGCACCTGAGGAGGACCTGGTCAAGCTCTTTGAGCAGGCCCACATAAACATCCCCTTGATGGATGCAATCCGCCACGTACCGGCTTACGCACGATTCTTAAAGAATGTGTGTACACCCCAGCGTAAGCCGCGAACCAAGAGTGGGAGTCCAATTGTTCTGTCAGAGAAAGTCAGCTCTGTAATCCTGAGTAGACTCCCACCCAAGGCTAAAGATCCTGGTACTCCCCTGATTTCCTGCAAGATAGGTGATACCCAATTTGATAGAGCCTTGCTAGACTTAGGTGCATCCATAAATCTGATACCCACATCCTTACTTGACCATCTAGAAGAATCTGAGCTAAAACCAACCGAGGTGACATTACAATTAGCAGATCGATCTATAAAGTCACTAAAAGGGATTCTAGAGGATGTTATTGTGAGGATACGGGATTTCTACTTTCCTGTAGACTTCATAGTCTTAGACATGGACGTACCTGAAAACCCTAGGGATACAGCAATCATTTTAGGGAGACCTTTCTTGGCTACTGCTAGAGCCAACATTAGCTGTGAGGAGGGCCAAATAGAGCTCAAATTTGGGAGTCAAACCCTGAAAATTGATATATTTAAGGCCCAACAAGGAATCAATTGCGGTGTCATCGAACATATTTGTGACATTAGGGCTTTGGTTGATGAAACACACTTCCAGAATGACCTGATTATACCTCATCAACCACAGAAAGATCTTGACCCGCAAACAGAGGAGTCGAATCCAGATATAAACAACCCAGTAACTCCTACCCTTGAACCTCACGTCTATACTGAACCACCCGCTGCTGCTGATAACCCTATCCTCGAGTTGAAGCCCCTTCCTGCTCACTTGAAATACATCTTTTTGGGTTCTAATCAGACCTTCCCTGTGATTATCAATTCCAACCTCAATCCTGAACAGGAATCCCGTCTGATTACTGTCCTCCAGCAACATCGCAGAGCCATCGGGTGGACTCTCGATGATTTGACTGGAATAAGTCCCTCTTATTGTACTCATCATATCTATTCAGAAGAAGGCGCATGACCTTCTCGCGAAATGCAGAGACGTTTGAACCCTAATCTGCAGGAGTTCGTGAAGAAGGAGATCATCAAGTGGTTAGATGCCGGAATCATCTACCCAATCTCCGATAGTCGTTGGGTGAGCCCGATTTAGGTTGTGGCTAAGAAGGCAGGACTCACCACTATAACGACTGAGATCGGAGAAATCATTCCTACCCGATTAGCCAACGCGTGGAGAGTCTGTATAGATTACCGCTGACTCAATTCCTCCACGAAGAAGGATTATTTCCCACTACCTTTCATCGATCAAATTCTCGAGAAACTAGCGGGAAATAGGTTCTTCTGCTTTCTTGATGGGTACTCCGGTTACAACCAGGTGGCAATCCATCCTGAGGACCAAGAAAAGACCACGTTCACCTGCCCCTTCGGAACATACGCTTTCCGAAGGATGCCTTTCGGTCTTTGCAATGCACCCGCTACTTTTCAGCGGTGCATGCTTGCCATATTCTCAGATATGGTAGGTGATTAAATGGAAGTCTTCATGGATGACTTTTCAGTTTTTGGAGAATCTTTTGACGATTGCCTCCAACACTTGGTCCAAATACTCAGGCGGTGCATCGAGGTGAATTTGGTTCTTTCCTAGGAAAAGAGCCATTTCATGGTGCCTGAGGGAATTGTCCTGGGACACTTAATTTCAGAAAAAGGCATCCAAGTGGATCGAGCTAAGGTTGATCTGATCTCTCACCTTCCTATGCCTAGCTCGATCAGGGACATCCGTTCTTTTCTGGGGCACGTCGATTTTTACCATCGTTTCATTCCGGATTTCTCGAAAATCGTGCGCCCCTTGACTTCTCTTCTCTCTAAGGATGTACCCTTTGAAATCTCCAAGGAATGCACACTAGCCTTTGAAAACCTTCATGACCGAGTCACCCAGGCACCTATCCTACAATCCCCTGACTGGTTTCAACCCTTTGAGATCATGTGCGATGCGTCTGATTTCGCTGTAGGAGCGGTCCTGGGGCAGAAAGCTGACGGGAAACCAATGGTCATCTACTACACTAGCAAGACACTTGACGAGGCTCAGCGTAACTATACGGTTATGGAGAAAGAGCTGCTAGCCGTAGTATTTGCCCTCGAAAAGTTCCGATCGTATCTCCTGGGTTCCCATGTCATCATCTACTCGAATCACACGGCTGTAAGGCATCTCCTTGCCAAGAAGGACGTGAAGCCCCGACTAATTCGTTGGATCTTGCTGTTGCAAGAATTCGACCTTGAGATTCGTGACAAGGCGGGAAGGCAGAATGTGGTAGCCGACCATCTGTCCCGTCTTCCTTCTGAGATTATCAACCCTTCCGGACCCATCACAGAACATTTTCCTGATGAGCACCAACTGACTATCGGTACTAGACTTCCATGGTTTGCTGATATAGTAAACTACTTGGCATCTCATTAGATCCCGTCTGATTGGCCGAAGGCCAAGAAAGACAAATTGCGTTCTGATGCCAAGTATTACATCTGGGAAGACCCGTACCTTTTCCGCATAGGTGCTGATCAAGTCATCCGGAGATGTGTCTCGGAGGAGGAAATCAGCAATATCCTCTCTTTCTGCCATGACCAGGCATGCGGTGGCCATTTCTCTAGGCATAAAACCGCATCAAAAGTCCTCCAGTGTGGCTTTTACTGGCCCACGCTGTTCAAAGACGCATATAGTCACTGCAAGGCATGCAGTCGTTGCTAGACTTTGGGCAACATGAGCCGTCGCGACATGATGCCTTTGCAGCCGATTCTCGTATGCGAAATCTTTGATGTTTGGGGGATTGATTTTATGGGCCCCTTTCCTGCTTCGGATGGTTTCGAATACATTCTGCTTGCTGTGGACTACGTGTCCAAATGGATCGAAGCCATACCGATCCGAACCTGTGATCACACAATTGTTTTCAAATTCATTCATCAAAACATTTTCTCAAGGTTCGGGATTCCCCGTGCTATAATCTCTGATGGGGGGACCCATTTCACAAACGCTTAGTTTAGGTCACTGATGACCAAATACGGGGTGTATCACCGAATCTCTACTCCTTACCACCCCCAAACTAATGGTCTAGCTGAGCTGTCAAATCGGGAGATCAAGAAAATCCTGCAGGTCACTGTTCGGCCTGACAGGAAGGACTGGTCGTCCCGACTTCCGGAAGCATTGTGGGCCTATAGGACCGCCCACAAAACCCAATTAGGCATGTCTCCCTTTAGACTGGTATACGGAAAGGCGTGTCACCTTCTCGTAGAACTGGAGCATAAGGCCTATTGGGCAGTACGGAATTGTAATCTAGATCTTTCGAAGGCTGGAACCCACAGAAAACTTCAAATCAGCGAGATCGATGAATTACGCCTAGACGCGTATGAGAACTCGCGAATCTACAAAGAGCGGGTTAAAGCCTTCCATGACAAGCATATCTCGAGAAAGATCTTTCATCCTGGTCAGAAGGTCCTACTCTTTGATGCCCGACTCAAACTTTTCTCGGGAAAGCTGCGATCCAAGTGGGTCGGACCATATTTAGTCAGACAGGTTTTTGAAAATGGAGCCATCGAAATCAGTCCGCTTAGCCACGATTCCGAATCTTTCATCGTGAACGGTCAGAGACTCAAGCCGTTCATTGATGTGACTTCTACTGATTTGGCTGAATCATCTTATATCCTCCATTCCCCTTGAGCTTATTGCGCCCAGCCGATGGCGTAAAACTCAACGCTTAACGGGAGGCAGCCCATCATTTTCCTAAAAATCTAAAACCTTTTTCACACTTTTGTGCACTTAAGGTTCACCCTTATAGACAGCCGACCCCACCTCAGATGCTTGCATCTGGGATTAGAAATCGTCCGTAGAATTCATCCCGACCCGTTCACTCATTAAAATATCTGTCTTAAAGAATGAACTAAGTAAATAAAAACCCCTTAAGTTACAATGAGGACATTGCAAACCTTAGGCATGGGGGGGTATAAAAGTGCAAAACTTGTAAGAAAAAGTTTTAAACAAAAAATTCACATATGCCAAAAACACCATAAAAAAAAAAGAGAATAAGAGGAGAAAGGAAATTTTGTGGGAGAAGGAACAAAATGAAAAAGGAGCAAAAATTGAAAAAAAAAGAGATAGTCATTAGTAAGAAACTACGGAATTGACCTAAGTTCTAGACCTTATTCAAGAAAAGAAATGAAAAGTGTATGGTGAGATTAGTAAGAGCGCAAACTTTAGGCATTCTTGGATAGGCTCTTAGTACCCATTAAGATCTAGACATTCCTCAAGAGGTTGAGGAAAATGAAAAGCTTAAGTATTAGGTCCAAGGCTTATGAAGTATTTGACCTCATTAACTAACTTCTGGTTTACGGGACTCAGTAACCTAAGCACCCCAACCTCACACACAGCCTGGTTCAGTAAGCGTAAAATCACGGAGAAGCGTCACAAAATTCTGAAAAATACACCTAGAATAGGAGCGGCCGATCAACACAAGTTGATTTGGATGAGTTCCCAGCGCGGAGAGGCGGGAAATCCCCTCGAAGATGCGTAACAAAATATCATCTCCTCGGTGCTTGTCTCTTAGGATATTTACATATCGTACTAGGGGCATGTAAGCACTCTGCTAGTTCAGATTCCATGGATGGCATTATCACGAAGTGTCAATTGCCAGGGTCTGGATTCGGCCACGGAACACCATGGATGGGATTATCTCGAAATCTCAATAGCCAGGGTTCCGGGGGTTGCCATGGGCGGTGTTATCTCGAAGGATCGATTGCCAGGAACCCTTGAGGATTGATGATGGGAGCAAGGAATCTGATACAGATCGTGTTGAAAAGCCAATCCTAAGCTAGAACTAAAAAGAAAAAGAGAGAAAACTCTCCAAATAGAAAAACTTTCTATCTCTCTCTCTTACAAAACGCACTGCGAACTGAACCAGGGCTACAATCATTTCAAGCACGGGTGCTTTAACCACAAAGTCCAATTGACCTTAGGTTAGTTCTTGTGGGCCTTAAAAACCTTTGCCAAAGACTGAGGCTGAGGCTAGACAGATCTGGATCTTGATTGGTACTAGAGTACCATTTAGGCCTATAGTCAGCATTCTAACCTAATCTAAGTTTAAATGAAAAAGCACTTGTCTGAAGTTATTAAAAACATCATGGTCTAGAACAAAGGTTAAAAACCTTAAGTTTTTGCTAAGGGACTAGCAAAAGCTAGGCATGGGGGTATGATGAGAACCTCGTCATAAACCCTAAACTAGCACCATCTAACCTAGATTTGCAAGAAAAAGCTCCTACATAACTTATAGAAAGGCTTGATTCAGAGAATTCTGAGTTTGTGAAGAAAATAGGAACTGAGGGGTAAAAATGCAATTTCAACAACACAATCTGTAAATAGGATAACTTAGGGTCCAAACATAGGTCAAACTAAACTAATAAGAAGGAAAGTGGGATGAGTTGATCCAACTAGGGCTACAGCAACTCCAAGGAATTAAATGACATCCTGTAACCCTAAAACAAACCCACTTCAATTCATGAGGTTCGAGGCAAAGTAAAAATTGACTGAACCCTCTAAAATTCATAGAAAAATAATCTCTAGGGTTTAGAACCTTCAATTTGGCCTTGGGAACCCATTTTGACCTACATTGAGAACCATGTCCAATTAATGATTTAATTTAGGTTTTTACGTAAATTGACCGGTCAAACAAGGTATGATCTAGAAATAAAATTTACCATTAGAATCCTTAGGTCCTATTTAGTCATGTATAAATACTTGAGCCTAAGAAGAGACCTTCTTGACCGACTTTGCATTTTGGTCCTCATTTATTACTTTTTGACCCTCAACTTTTGAAACCCTCGCATTTTGACCTCTAAGTCTTCATCGTTCTTTGCATTTAGGTCCTCCCAGCAAAACCTTGAGCAGCGCCATGCTCTGGCGACTTTGCGCGGAGCATGGCGCCGCGCAGGGTGAGGGAAGCCCTCTGACCTTTCAACGGGGTGTTCCCTGCGACGTCTGCTGTCGCAGGGACACCTCCACGATCTCTGCAGCAGCCCACACCTTCCGTGCGAACGCGCGGAAGGTATGGGTCCCTACTCCGGCCGTCCTCCGGCGAGGGAGGCACGTCGCCTCCCTCCGCCCACCTCTCCGCTTTCGCCTCTATAAAAGCCGCCTCCGCCTGCAGAAGAAGGCAGCTCGGTCCTGACGGAGAAACACCCCCATCTTTCCTCTCTTCCCACTCCGGCAGAAGCCCTCCAGCTCCGGCGGTTCTTCCTCCCCCTCCTCGTTTCTCTGCTGCAATACCAGCAGCAGAACCACCCTCGCCCGCTCTTCCCGCGTCGCGCCGTACCCAGCACGCGCCCTCCCGCTCTCTCCTCGTCGCCGCCCTCTCCCTCTGGGCGTCTTCTTCTCCGGCGACAGTCGATAGGACTGCCGCCCTGCTCCGGCCCCCTTCGTCCCTACAACTAGGTCAGAACTTCACCCCACCTCCCCCTCTTTCTTTTCCTCACTATTTTACATTCAATTAATCCCTCGACCACTCCTGTCCACCGTCACCCCCTTCGTCTCCGGCTACCCTCCGGCGAGATGCCCCCATCGCTCCACAGCCCCACACGCCTCGCCGACCCTCTCAGAAGCTTCCCCTCACTCCACTAAACAGCCTCCCCCTTTCCATTCCCTGCCACATGCCACCTAACAACCCCTCGAACAAACCCATTCCTCCGACCACAGTCCGACCTAGGGCTGCCACCATACGCCGCCTCACGCCTCGCCACCACCCGCACGAGCTTCACCACACTCCGGCGAAGCTCCTTGCACCTTCTGACTAGGCCAAGAGGCCGTATGCTTGATTTCAGGTCACGCCCTCTTCGCCGCGATTGCTGAGCAGGTGAAGCTCTTTCACCTGCAGCTGCAGGTTCGCCCTCGCCCAGCTTTGCACTCCAGGACGCGTGGCTTGCCCCCGCGAAGCTTCCTTGGCCTGCAGCTGGGGCGAAAGCCTTGCACACGGCCGCAATTGCCTGCAGCTTCCTTAGCTGCAGGGGCCAATTCGGGTGGGACATTTAGTCCCACCTCGGTAGTTCTGGAAGCCCTGCATCCAAATAAATGAAAAAAGTGACATAGCCTCTTCGCCTCCGAACATGGGGTGAGGTCCCTCTCACCCGCTTCACCCGGCCTCGTCTGCGACCACCCCACGCGGACCTGGCCCGACCCGTATACCCGACCTGTACTCCTCGCCCACCACCGCACGCCGGTGGGCCTGGACTCGGGCGCGAACCCGTACCCGAATACCCGGCTCTGGGAGAGTGATCCTACGAGTGAAATCTGAGAGAGAGAGACGCGGGGGAGGGTAGGGTTAGGTTTTTGCTCTGACCAGGCTATGTGAGTGTGCAGGCAGACGAAGAAGAAGGAGAGAAAGAAGACCGCAGAAGAGGAAGGAGAAGAAAAAGAAGGAAGAAGCAGCCAAAGCCTTGGCTGCTCGAAGCAAAGCAGAAGAAGAAGGACTGCAAAAAGAAGAAGAAGAAAGAAGCGGAAGAGGGAGCACCAAGGAAGCACTGTAGCAAATGCTACTTAAGTCGTCTGATTGAGAAATCAGACGATGCTCTGAAGAAAAAGACAAGAAGAAGGAAAGAAGAACAGGAGCCGCAGAAGAAGAAAGAAAGAAAAGAAGAAGAACAGAAGAGAAAGAAAGAAAGAAAAGAAGAAGGAAGAAGACAGAAGAGCTAAAGACGATCAAAGCAAAGAGAAGAGAAGAAAAAGAAGAAGAAGAAAGATTGCAAGAGAGAAAGAAGAGAAGAAGAAAAAGCCAAGAGACCAATCTACCTCTCTCTCTCTCTCTCTCATTTTTGTAACAGAAACATTGTACTTCTAGAATTATAAGTTTGCTCCCTGAGTTCGACCTCGGGAAACCTTTTCCGAGTAAAAATTGAAAATGATGGCGACAACCGTAGCTTATACTATAACGACTATACTATAATAAATACAAAGCACCACGAGTTTCCTGCCACTCATCTTTCATCTTGTTTGCATAAAACGGACCTCAAACAAACCCTAAACGGGTCAAAAACAGGGCTGCAGACCTAAATCAGACATCTGGCAGAAGGACCAGACATCTTAAAAGTAACTAGAGTCTCACCTCAGGTTCTGCGTCGGTCTCAGACGTCCAGAACCTCTACTTGACCATCTGGATCCAACTCCAGACGTCCGACCTATCTTCCAGTCGTCTAGGAGTGCTTCCGGTCGTCGGGTAAGCTGTTCAGACATTCGAGATGCATGGGAGGGCGTGCCCCGCGCCTTCCCGAAGCTATCCTTGCACATGTTAGAATGTATCTTCTACAATTAGCTACACAGATTGTAGCGACGATGCGGCCTGCATGGCCGTAACCGCAAGAGGGTCATACCTTCATGAAGCTCTGCTTTCAGACGTCCGGTGTCGTCACTAGACATCCAGCACATCGTCTGGACGGCACGCTAAACGTATGATTCTGGGAAAATCCCAGAACCAGAACCACCTCCTGCTCCTTGCCGCGCGCAGCCACGGCCTCGCCTCCTTGCTTACAGCTCCGGCTGCAGCAAGTGTTCGGGACGTCTCCCCCGACATGTTCTTCCTCCCACATGCGCTGCTCTGGCCGTGCACCCTCCGGCGAGCTCCCACGAGCTTGCGAGCTCAAGCTCTTCCTCTTCTCCTCACGCCTCCTCTCCTCGTCGCTTGCTCTCGCGCTCTCTCTCTCTCGCTCGCCCCTCTCGCTGCAGCGGAGAGGGAGGAAGGAAGGTGGCTGTGGTGGAGTGGGGAAGAAAGGAAGGGGGAGAGGGTCATATATAAGGGTGCGCTAGGGTTCAGCGGGGGAGCGGAAAAGAGAGAGAAGAGGGAAAAAGGCAGTCTGTGCGCAGCCAGTGCGCAGACACGAAGCTACGTACAAACTTTTAAATTTCCAGACGTCTGGGAATGTGTCCAGATGTCTGACTAGATGTTTGACCGACCGTCCAGACGTCTTAAGGGGCTCATAACAGAACAGGTCTTTACATCATAACAAACTTAAAGGAAGTTTGTCACCGAAACTTGAGCTAGCTAGGGTGCGGAAAAAGGAATTATATATGCATAACAAACTCAAAGAGAGCTGAAGCCAGTTCGAAAAGACGTACCCTCAAAAATCTCCGGGTAACGCTCCTGCATCGCCGCCTCAGGCTCCCAGGTAGCCTCCTCGTATCGCTGGCTCCTCCACAAGACCTTCACCAGGGGTACCTGCTTCCGTCTCAAGCTTCGGACGACTCTGTTTAGTATTTGCATTGGTCTCTCGGGGTAGGTCAGGTCGTCACCCACCTCGACACTCTCGTGGCTCAGAACGTGATTGGGATCGGCGACGTACTTTTTGAGGTTGGACACGTGGAACACGTCGTGCACACCAGAAAGCTGGGGAGGAAGGGCAAGCCTGTAAGCAACGGGTCCTACTCGCTCTAGGACCTCAAAGGGCCCCATAAACCTCGGCACAAGCTTCCCTTTCACCCCAAAATGCTGCAGGCCCTTCATGGGTGAGACGCGAAGAAAGACGTGATCCTCAACCTCGAACTGCACCTCTTTGCGCTTCTGATCGGCATAACTCTTCTGTCTGCTCCTGATAGTGCGAAGTCGTCTATGAATCTGCTCTATCACCTCCTGACTCTGTCGGATCAGCCTGGGGCCAACCTCCCACTTGGTCCCTACCTCAACCCAACTCAAGGGTGCAGTACACCTCCGTCCGTATAGAGCCTCGTAAAGTGCCATGCCGATACTCGAGTGATAGCTATTATTTTGCGTGAACTCTACCAGGGGTAACCTCTAGTCTAGTACACAGGCGCGCAAAAGGTCATCAAGTGTCTGTATTATGCGCTTTGACTGTCCGTTCGTCTGGGGGTGGTACGTCGTATTGAACCTCAACCGTGTCCCTAAGGCCTGTTGAAACTCAACCCAAAATTGGGAAGTAAAACAGGTATCCCGATCGGATACAATCTCACGTAGAACTTCGTGCAGACGTACCACGACACGAATATACCTCTATGCCAACTGCGCTGGTCCCAAGGTGACTCAGATCGGCAAGAAACGTGCCGTCTTCGTCAATCTATCTATAATCACCCAGACTGCGTCGTGTCCTCGTTGGGTAACGGGTAAGCCCACCACCAAGTCCATGGTGATGCTCTCCTACTTCCACTTTGGCGTAGGAAGCGGCTGCAATGGCCTTACAAGCCTCTGATGCTTGGCCTTCACCTGCTGGCACACCAAACACAGCTGCACGAACTCACCTACATCCCACTTCATCCCTCTCCACCAAAAGTCATGTCTTAGATCATGATACATCTTCGTGTTCCCGGGATGTATAGTGAACCTGGACCCGTGTGCCTCAGTTAGGAGATCTCTCAACAACTCCTCGTCCCTGGGAACGCACAAACGTCTCCTCATGCGCAGCACCTCGTCTGTAAAGGAGAAGTCTCCTGGGTCCCCTGGCAGTACTCTGTCTTGCAATCACTGGAGGTACGGATTTGTCATCTGTCTTGTGATGATGCGGTTTATCAGCTCTGGTCTCGTCTGTCGCGTCACTGTCACTGCCCCACAATGTCCCTGTAACTCTAGGGGTCGCCAACTGCCCAACTCCTCTATCAGTCTCCAACTCTGTGCCTGTAAATTGGCCAAGTGGGCGGGCGCCTTTCGACTCAGGGTGTTAGCACCACGTTGGCCTTCCCCGGATGGCAAGAGATGCTGCAGTCATAGTCCTTCAGGAGCTCTGACCAACGTCGCTGTCTCATGTTAAGCTCATTCTGATTAAACAAATACCTAAGGCTCTTATGATCCGTAAAGATCTCAAAAGTCTCAACGTAAAGGTAGTGCTTTCATGTCTTCAATGCGAAGACAATAGTTGCTAGCTCTAAGTCATGGGTAGGGTAACTGTGCTCATGGGGCTTCAGTTGCTGCGAAGCGTAAGCGACAACGTGACCCCGCTGCATGAGCACACCCCCTAACCCCTGCAACGAAGCGTTCGTGTAGACAACAAAACCGCCACTACTATCTGGGATGGTAAGCATAGGAGCTGAAAACAACCTCTTTTTCAACTCCTGTAAACACGCCTCACAAGCGTCTGTCCAAGCAAAGGGCACGTCCTTTCGGGTCAATTAAGTCATAGGATGCGCAATCTGTGAGAAACCCCTGATAAATTGCCGGTAGTGACCTGGCAGTCCTAAGAAACTGCGTATCTCTGTCACTATACGTGGCGTCTCCCACCTGAGTACTTCCTCTACCTTGGCTGGACCTACAACCAAGCCATCCCCTGAAATCACATGACCCAAGAAGGTCACCTGCCTCAACCAAAACTCGCACTTGCTGTACTTGGCATACAGCCTGCGCCGTCTCAAAGTGTCTAGAACCATCTGCAAGTGCTGCCCATGCTGTGCCTGATCTCGCTAGTAAACGAGCACGTCATCAATAAATACCACCACAAACTGATCCAGATACGGTCTGAACACTCGTTTCATCAAATCCATGAAGGCAACGGAGGTGTTGGTTAGCCCAAACGGCATGACCAAAATCTCGTAGTGTCCGTATCGGGTGCGAAAAGCTGTCTTGGAGACATCGGTCTCCCTGATCCTCAACTGGTGGTAGCCTGATCTCAGATCTATCTTGGAGAATACCGTGGCACCTCGTAACTAGTCAAACAAATCATCAATCCTTGGCAGCGGATACCTATTCTTGATGGTGACCCTCTTCAGCTGCCTGTAGTCAACACAAAGGCGTAGGGTACCATCCTTCTTCTTCACAAATAGCACCGGGGCTCCCCATGGGGACGCACTGGGCCTCATAAAGCCCTTCTCCAACAAGTCCTGCAACTGTGACTTGAGCTCTCGCAGCTCAAGTGGTGCCATCCTGTATGGTGCCGTAGAAATGGGGCTGGTCCCCGGTACTAGTGAGATCTCAAACTCGATCTCACGCTCAGGCGGTAGTCCTAACAGCTCCTCTGGAAACACGTCGGGGTACTCTCTGACCACCGGAATGCTCTGAAAGTCTGCCACGGGGCTGGGCTCTACCACCACACAGGCTAGAAAGCCTTCACACCCCTAGCCCAAAAGTCTCGCTGCCCGAAGTGCAGAAATGCACTTGAAGCCTTCGTCCACCGGCTGTTCGTGAAACTCAAAGGAAGGCATCTCTGATATGGAGAAGATGATCTTCCTCTCAAAACAGTCCACCAAGGCGTGGTAAGTGGACAACTAATCCATCCCCAGAATAACGCCAAAATCCTCCATTGGTATCACGATCAGGTCAGCGGGGAGGCTGTGTCCCCCAATACTGACCTCACAATCTGTGTGGACCTCCTCAGCTACAAACAACTGACCACTCGGACCTCCGATCACAAAAGGATCATCTAACAACACGCAGTCCTGTCCCAAACTGACAGCAAAACTCGCAGCAACAAACGAGTGCGTGGCACCCGCATCAAAAAGTACGTAAACTAATTTATCGGAAACTGTAACCATACTTGCCACCACTGAACCTGATGCTCGGGCGTCTTTGTGTGTCAAGGCGTTAATACGCCCCTCAGCTCTTGGTGCAGAAGAAGCAGCCACACTTTGCGTCGGACAGGTAGCCGCTGGCCAGTACTCTCCCCGTGACTGCTGTCCTCCCCCACGCGCCTAGGAACCATGACCACCTACTCGACCTCCACTGTTCGGTGCGGGGAGCATCTACTGCGCTCCAGCCCTAGACGGGCAGTCCCTTCTGATGTGGCCCGGCTGGCCACATTGGTAGCAGAGGGGAACTTGACTCTCTCCCTCGGTAGGTCCTTGTTGACGGCTGGGCAAGGGTCCAGTGCTGACAGCTGGCCCCTATTGGGGGCACGTAAAGGCCATTGACGGTCCCGCAAAATGAGATGGCTCTCCTGCGGGTGCCGCGTGCCCCCTCTCTCGTTGCCCTGTGAGTACTCTGGCTGGTAGGGCTTCTTACGTCCGCTGTCGGTGTCTCGTGTAGCCGGGTTGGTCTTCTTGTACATCATAGCTGCCTCCACCACTCTCAAGAAGGTGGGTAGCTTCAGGGGTTTGACATACCCCTGAATGGCATGCCGGAGTCCCTCAGTGAACCTTCGCAGGCGCTCCTCCTCAATAGCCACAGTTGTCGCAGCAAAACGTGACAGCTCCAGGAAGCGCGTGCAGTACGCCCTAACAGTCATCATCCCCTGGCGGAGAGTGTGAAACTCCCGCCTTCGCTGGTCCTGCCAAGTCTGCGGGAAGTACTGCTCGCAGAAGAGGGTCATGAACTGGTCCCACGTCGGCTCTCCCCTCTCCTGGCCTCTAACTGCCCTCCACTACTTGTGTGCCGCACTCTCCAGCTGGTACGTGGCAAAGGCCACGCGGCACTCTGCAGGGGAGCGAAGGGTGTCAAACACCTTCTCAATCTACTCCAACAAGTCTTCTGCCTCAAACTGTCCTCATCCCCATTGAAAGAGGGGGGCTTCAGCTTCCGGAACTGTCCGAAAAGCTTGTAGTGCAACTGTAGTGGGGGAACAGGCACGCCTCCAGGCAGGGAGGGCTCATACTTAGAAGTGTCAGAGTGTGGTGGGGGAGGTGGAGGACCACCCCCTCCCCCTCGTCCAGCGCTGCGACAGTCTCGTGGTCCCACAGAGGACTCCCCCTCCACGTCCCCAGGGAGAGGCACCCGTGGAGGCAGGTGGAGCTCCTCTCGTACTATATCTCGTATCAACTGAGCGAAGTCCTGGGCCTGAACACCCGGGAGAAGCGGCTGGTCAACCGGCACCTCGGGCCTGGCATGCCCGCCCCTCCGACCTCGTCCACGGCCGCGTTCGCGGCCTGCCTCAAGGACTCCATGTCGAGGCATCTCCTGCAAGGAGACGCGGAAGACAGAACAAAAAGAAGTCAATTCTAACGGACTTTAGAGAAAGAACTCAGAATAGATGTCAAGCGGTACGTTGTGGTGGTTACTCTAGTTACATGCACGTGAATTGGTTATTCTCAAACCAGTTGGTTCATTTCTTGGGACGACCTTACTCTGATACCATCTTGTTACGACCCAGTTCCCGAATCCCTACAGCACCCTGGTGAGAACCTCATCATGAACCCTAACTAGCACATTTTGACCTAAATAAGTGTACAAAAGCTCCTACAAAACCTAAGGGAAAGCCTGAATCAGAGAATTACAAATTTGAGTATAAAACAATTCACAAGGGGTAAAACTGTAATTTTACCATTGCAGTACATCAACGGGAATTCTAAGGGTCTAAACATAAGTCAAGTAAACCTAATAAGAGAAAAAGTGGGGTGATTTGGTCTGAAAAGGGTTATGGCAACATCCAGGAATTAAATGACATTTTACAACCCTAAAACAAATCTACTTTAATTCATGAAGTTCCAGGAAAGATAAAAATCAAATAAACCCTCTAAAATTCATGGAAAAATATCCCCTATGGTTTAGAACCTTCAATTTGGCCTTTGGAACCTGATTTGACCTAGATTGAGGTCCATACCCAAGTTTTGACCTAATTTAGGTTTTTGTGCAAAATATCCAATCAAACGAGGTCAAACCTAAAATTAAACTTCACCATTGGATTCCTTAGGTCCAAATTAGCTTTGTACAAAAATTTAGACCTAAAGAAAGGCCATTTTGACCTACTTTACAAATTGGTCCTCAATAATTACTTTATGACCCTCAACTTCTTGAAGCCTTGCGAATACCCCCTCAACTTTCCCTTCATCTTCTGCGAACTGGTCCCTCTGCCACCCGCAGCAGCAGGCCATATTTTCGGTGACTTTGTGCAGAGGATGGCACCGCGCAGGGTTTGGGAGCCGACCCCAAAAACGGGAGGAGGATCCCCTGCGTTGTCCTCTTCCGCATGGACCACCTCCCATTCCCTGCGGGCACCCATACCTATCGTGCGAACGCACGAGAGGTATGGGTCTCTTTCCCAGCCACATCTCCGGGGACCAGCCCACGCCTCCTCCTCGTGTTTCCCTCCCTGCCAGCACCTATTTAAGGAACGGCAGGAGCTGCCGCTTCGGTCAAGCTTGTCTTGGCCTGAGAATTCCCTTGAATTTTGTCCTCCCTCATTTCCGGCCGTCTGCCCGCAAGCCCCAGTGACCTTCCTCCTCTGCTCTCGTCGCCCTGCCACCATACTAGTGACAGGGTTACTCTCACCATCGTCCACTGTGCCTAGCCGCACCAGCAGGCACCCTCCTGTCCTCCTCTTCGTTGTCGTTATCTCCCCCTCAGGGCCTTCGTCTCCGGCGACGGCGAATACGCGTCTCTCGCCCTCCTCCTCCCCCTTCGTCCAGAGACCCACAGATAAGTTCCTCCTCTCCCCCTCTTCATTTCCCCTCTGTTAATTCACACTTTTGATCCCTCTACACCACTGTCCACCCTCGCCATCTCCACCTTCGACCATCAACTCCGGCGAGGTCACCTCACCTCCATAGACAAATCCACCCCTCGCCAACCGATCCCTGAGCATCACCACCACCCACTGATCACCCTATGATCCTCCACTGATAGTGGCAGTGCGACCGAAGGTAGGTCTTTTGTTTGTTTTCATGTCTATTACAGTAATGTCGTTGTGGTACAGATAAAATAGCTACGGTTTGTCGTCATTGCCACCATTACAATTTTACTCAGAATTCTAGAAGTACAATGCTTTTATTATAAAAATAAGAGAGAGAGAGATTTTATTTCTTGGCTTTTTCTTCTTCTCTTCTTTCTCTCTTTGCTTGTCTTCTTCTTCTCTTCTTCACAGTTCTTGAACTTCTTCAGTTCTTCTTCTTCTCTTCTTTGTCTTCTTCCTTTCTTCTTCTTTCTTCCTTGTTCTCTTTTCTTTCAGCTGTGGCACCTTTTCTTTTCTTTTTCTTCTTCTTTGCTTTGTCTGCAGAGCTCCATCCGTCGTCTGATTTCTCAGTCAGACAGCTTAAGTGGTGTCTGCTACAGTGCTTCCTTTGTGCTCCTCCTTCTTCTTCCTGCGGTCTTCTTCTTCCTTCTTCTTCTTTGCTTTGTCTTCTTCCTGCGGCCAAGTGTGACCTTCTTCTTCTTCTTTGGCCTTCTCCCTCTCCTTCTTCCATACCCTGTCCCTGCACAAAGAGAAAAACCTACCCTGTCCCTCTACCCGCACGTCTCTCGCGCTCTGCAAATCACTCACAGGACGCTCTCCCAGAGGCGCGAGTAATCGGGTCAGGTTTCGTGCCCGTGACCAGGTGCACCGGTGTGTGGGTGGTGCGCGAGGTGTGCTCAGATAGGGTCGGGTCAGGTCCGCCGGATCCGCGTGGTGAGCTCGCGAACCGGGCGGGTGAGTGGGTGCGGGACCTCACCCCAGTGCTTTCGGAGGCGTTAAGCAGAATTCACAAAAACAATATAAATCGTGTGTATGCTTCGTCGCTTACCGATGTGGGACTAAAACCCACTGTTCTCCTTCACGCGCTCGCAGCAGACCGCAGCTTCGCTTCCTCAGCTGCAGACTCTATTCGCGTCGATTACTGGGTTAGCTACCTTCGCACTACCCTCCCGACCTCGCAGCACCTGGAGCCCTGGAGTTCTGAAGCTTGGAGCGTGCGTGGAGCTGCTTCAATGCAGCGTCAATGGCGGTCGGGCGTTGAAAATTGCCAGACACGAAAAGGGCCTCTCGGCCTAATCAGATCAGCGGGGGACCTTCGCCGTGGCACGGCGAAGGTGGTGTGAGGTGCAGCAGGTCGTGGGGCGGCCTAGGCGTGCGTGCCTAGGTCGCCCTGTGATCGGAGGTGTGGGTGTGTTCGATGGAGCGATGAGTGGGTGTAGAGCGGCAGTGGGTGGGCAGAGGTTGTTTAACGTGATGAGGCAGAGGTTATGTGAGGGTCGGCGAGGCGTGTGGGGCGGCGGAGCGATGGGAGCATCTCGTCGAAGGGTGGCCGGAGACGAAGAAGGTGACGGTGGACAGGAGCGGTCGAGGGTTTAATTGAATGAAAGACAGTGAGGAAAAGAAAGAGGGGGAGATGGGGAATAGTTCTGACCTAGTTACAGGGACGAAGGGGCCGGAGCAGGGCGGCAGTCATATCGACTGTTGCCGGAGAAGAAGATACCCAGAGAGAGAGCGGAAGGGCGCGCGCTGGGTACGGCGCGACGAGGGAAGAGCGGACGAAGGTGGCTCTGCTGCTGGTATTGCAGCAAAGCGACGAGATGGAGGAGGAGGAGCCGCCGGAGCTGGTGGGTTTCTGCCGGAGTGGGAAGAGAGGAAAAATGGGGGTTTTTCTCCGTCAGGACCGAGCTACTCCTGTTGGCTGGCGACGGCGGTCCTTATAAAGGCGAAGGCGGAGGGGTGGGCGCAGGGAGGCGACGTGCCTCCCTCGCCGGAGAATGGTCAGAGTTGCAACCCATACCTTCCACGCATTCGCACGGAAGGTGTGGGCGATGGCATAGGTCATGGCGGTGTCCCTGCGACAGCAGACGTCGCAGGGAACACCCGATTCAACTGGCAGAGGGCCTCCTTCACCCTGCGCGGTGCCATGCTCCGCGCAAAGTCGCCGGAGCATGGCGCTGCTCAGAGATTTGCATGGGGGACCTAAGTGCAAAGAACGACGAAGAACCTAGGGTCCAAAATGTGAGGGTTTCAAAAGTTGAGAGTCAAAAGTAACAGATGAGGACCAAAATGCAAAGTCGCTCAAGAAGGTTTCTTCTTAGGCTCAAGTTTTTATGCATAACTAAATGGAGCCTAAGGATTCTAATGATGAATTTTATTTCTAGAACAGACCTTGTTTGACCGACCAATTTACGTAAAAGCCCAAATTAAATCATTAATTGGGCATGGTTCTCAATGTAGGTCAAAATGGATTCCCAAGGTCAAATTGAAGGTTCTAAACCCTAGAGATTATTTTTCTATAAATTTTAGAGGGTTTATTCGTTTTTGAATTTACCTCGAACCTCTTGAATTGAAGTGGGTTTGTTTTAGGGTTACAGAATGTCATTTAATTCGTTGGAGTTGCTGTAGCGCTTGTTTGATCAAATCACCCCACTTTCCTTCTTATTAGGTTAGTTTGACCTATGTTTGGACACTGAGTTACCCTGTTTACTGATTGTGTTGGTGAAATTGCATTTTTACCCCTTATGACCTATGTTCTTTACAAACTTAGAATTCTCTGACTCAAGCCTTTCTATGAGTTATGTAGGAGCTTTCTCTCGCATATCTAGGTTAGATTGTGCTAGTTAGGGTTCATGATGAGGTTCTCATCAACTGACCATGCCAACCCCTGTCGCCTTCCCCCGACCTAACCCATCCTCACGGCCACAGAGCAACCTAGGCATGCACGCCTAGGCTGCCCTGCGGCCAGCCAACCCCCACCTCACCTTTGCCGTGATATGGCGAAGGTTTTCTGATGGTCTGACAGAGCCGCAAGGCAGTATTCTTGCTTTTAGGTTCTGTGCCATCGCTGCCATTAACAAGCAAGCTTCGAGCTTGCTCGTAGGCTTGCTCCAGGCATTCGTGTCCCAGGTTGGAGTCCCAGACCACGCGGAAGAGACTCACGCACGGTCCCAGGTCCCTAATTGAAGACGCGAACCTCACGTATCGCTACGATTGTGAGGACTTCGGCTGCATGCAAAGGTGCGGAAGCGGGCGGGACTTTTAGTCCCACCTCGGAAGTGTGTGGGCGTGCGCCCGCAGATAAATTGATTTTGTGTTTCAGGCTATTTGCCTCAAAACACACTGGGGTGAGGTCTCTCGTACCCCCGCTACGCCTCGTCTGCGACACGTTCCCCACGGACCTAGCACCCAGATCCGATTACCTCCTGCCTGTGCACACCTCGTGCACCACCCTCGCCGGTGCACCTAGTCCCGGGCACGACACCCGACCCGCTTACCCGAATACGGCTTTGGGAGAGTGAAACCTGGAGTGCATTTGAGAGAGAGAGAGAGAGACGCGGGGTGTGTAGGGGTTAGGTTTTGCCTAACCTTACATTGTGTAGGGAAGCAGTAGAAGAAGAAAAGAGAAGGAGTGACTGAACACTTAGTCGCACAGAGGAGCAGAAGGAGGAGAAGGAGGAGATAGTGCAACAGTAGAGAAGAATAGAAGAAAAGAAGAGGAAGCGGTGAAGGACACTTAGCCGCATCAAAGAGCAGGAGCTGGGGAAGAAGGAAAGGAAGGAAAGGAAGAGATAAGAGCTAAAGCTGCAGAAGAGAAGGAGGAGGGAGTGTAGCAGAGAAGAAGAAGAGATGCGGTTGAAGAAAAAGAAAGAAGAAGCCCAGAAGACTGAGCAGAGAGAGACCAAGGAAGAAGAAGCTATAGATGCAAGGAAAAGAAGATGACATGAGCAAAAGCTAAAGAAAGAGAAGCTGCAGATAAGAAGAGAAGAAGGCAAAAGAAAGAACCAGTAGAAGCACTGTAGCAAGTGGCAGTTTAAGTTGTCTGACATTGGAGTCAGACGTCTGGAGAGAGAAAGACAGATGAAGAAGAAAGAGAGAAGAAAAGAAGAACAAGTGCCTTCGGGAGTACTGGGGGCTCGAATGGCAGGCTCACGTGCCTCAGCAAGCCTCGAACCTGCAACCGATTGAAGTCCTATACCAAGGAACATCACACAACGGAATGTGCAAAACAGTATAAAAGGCTTTCTAACAAGTAGAGGAACTCACAAGGAAAACACCGATATCTTGTTTGCGTAAAACGGACCTCAAACGGACCCTAAACAGGTCAAAAATAGGGTTGCAGACTTAAATCAGACGTCTGGCACAAGGTTCAGACGTCTTAAAAGTAACCAGAGTCTCACCTCAGGTTCTGCATCAACCTCAGATGTCCAGAACCTCTACCTGACCGTTTGGATCCAACTCCAAACGTCTAACCTATCTTCCAATCGTCTGGTAAGCTGTCCAGATGTCTGAGACGCGTGGGAGGGCGTGCCCCGCGCCTTCCCGAAGCTATCCCTGCACACGTTAGAATGTATCTTCTACAATTAGCTACGTAGATTGTAGCGGCGGTGTGGCCTGCATGGCCGTAACCGCAAGAGGGTCGTACCTTCGCGAAGCTCTGCTTTCAGACGTCCGGTGTCGTCACCAGACATCCAACACATCGTCTGGATGGCACACCAGACGTCTGATTCTGAGAAAGTCCCAGAACTAGAACCACCTCCTGCTCCTCGCCGCGCGCAGCAGCAGCCTCGCCTCCTCGCCTGCAACAAGTGTCGGGGATGTCTCCCCCAACGTGCTCCTCATCTTGCACGCGCCGCTCTGGCCGTGCGCCCTCCGACGAGCTCCCACGAGCTCGCGAGCTCAAGCTCTTCCTCTTCTCCTCACGCCGCCTCTCCTCCTCGTCGCTCGCTCTCGCGCTCTCTCTCGTGCTTGCCCCTCCGCTGCAGTGGAGAGGGAGGAAGGAAGGTGGCTGTGGTGGAGTGGGGAAGAAACAAAGGGGGAGAGGGTCTTATATAAGGGTGCACTAGGGTTCAGCGGGGGAGAAGAAAAGAGAGAGAAGAGGGAAAAAGGCAGCCTGTGCGCAGCCAGCGTGCAGACGCGAAGCTACGTACAAACTTTTCAATTTTCAAATGTTTGGGAATGTGTCTAGACATCTGACCAGACGTCTTAAAGGGCTCAGAACAAAACAGGTCTTTACAGGTACCTTCAATTTGACTATTAGAACCTATCTTGATCTAAAATAGAGCCACAGATAGACAGTTGCCCTAATTTAGGTTTTTACATAAATTACCCTGTCAAAGTTGGTCAAACCTAAATCTAACTTTACCATTGGATTCCTTGGGTCCAAATTAGGTCTATACCAAAATTTGGTCCCAATCTGAGATCATCTTTACCTAGTTTGCAATTTGGTCCTATTTGAGTATTTTCTCTCACACACATGCCCCTAACTTTCAAATTCCTTACAAATAGGCCCCTATCTTTGTCGCCACTCTTTGAAAATAGGTCCCTCTGCCATTATCGCGGATGAATCCTTCTCCGGCAACCTTTGATTGAGGATAACTCCTTTGATCAATGAATCCCTTCCAAAAATGGAAGGGAGATTCTTTGAGAAGTTCTCTCTCCAATGGATCAAGTTTCAATCTCCATAACCTTTCCAATATCTTATGCGAATGCATGAGAAATTCGGGTATCTTTTGAGTTTCCAACTCCGACGAGCTTTCCAAGCTCGCAAAGCTTGATTCCCAAGCTAAACCAACTCCCTTGGGCCTATATAAGGATCCCCTTGGCATGCCCAGTTTGCATGAGAGATTCGGGTATCTTTTGAGTTTCCAACTCCGACGAGCTTTCCAAGCTTGCAAAGCTTGATTCCCAACCTAAACCAACTCCCTTGGGCCTATATAAGGATCCCCTTGGCATGCCCATCCTCCCTTCGCTCGAATTTGGCCTAGAATCCCTCTACTTCATCCCTCCTCTCTGGTCGAATAGCTCCTCGACCTCCGTAGATCTTCTCCAAACTCCCTCATCGTCCGTTCGCAATACCGACGACGGATTCATCTCCCTTATCTTCTTTCGCGTCGTGTCGTACCAGCCGACGCCTCTCCCTCCGTCGTCCTCACCGTTACCTCCCCACCAGAGCACCTTCATCCCTGACGCCGATGTACCCCCGGCAAGTCGATCTCCCCCCTTTCGTCCGTTAGTTTAGGAGTAGTTTAGTTCCCTTAGACTTTTAAGTTAATTCTCCCCCTCTTAACCTTAAATCCGACCACCGACTACGCCGTTCACCCTCATCTTCTCCATCTTTTGTTGAACCTCCAACGAGGTGTTTCCACCGCTACGCACCTCCATCCACCTCGCCAACAAGCCCGTTACCTCCGCCACATTCACTCGCACAAAAGCCCTAACATCTCCCTTCCTATTACTCATCTTAACACCTCGACGATCGACCCACTGCTGCACCACCATCTTCGACCTCCACACACCACCATACGCCCTCTCACGACACGCCACCGCCACCCATACATTCGCCATGGTCCGGCGAAGGTTCTGAAGTATTTTAACTTGGCCACAAGGTCGTATTATTGTTTCCAGGTGTCCTCTCCGGAGCTTCGCCACTTCCACCATCACCGCCTTCGTTCTTCGTGTTCGAGGCCAAGCGAGTCCCAAACAACATCCCCAGGTTGTGCAAAAGGCTTCTAGGCATACGCCTAGGTGGTCAATTGGGCACCACTATAAGCGCTGCAATGTCTAATCGAACACGTCTTCACAGTAGCCGTGTGAGGAGGAGCCCTGTGGGATTTAATCCCACATCGGGCGTGGAGAGGCGTGCGGCATCACTTAAGTTATTTTTCTGTATTATGCTTATTGCCTCCTAACATGAGGGTGAGGTCCTCCTTTGTTACGACCCGGTTCCCGAATCCCTACAGAACACGAGACCAGACTGACTTGACTGATCCCAAGACCCAGTCGTCTAACGAGTAACCAAAAAGCGGGAAGTAAACCACATTCACTATGCTAAGAAACTAACAGTAACAAAAGTACAACAGTAAAGAAGTAAAAACTACTACAGCAGACACCACCACAATAGTAGAAAAGTAACCAGGTACAGGAATATAAAGTACATAATGTAAGTGTTCAGAGGTGCAACAAACTACTCACTACAACAGAAAAGGAGTACAACAAGAAGCTACAACTACTGTGCTCTACTGGAACCAGCACCCTCTGCAGCCGTAGGCTCTGGCTGCTCAACACCTGGACCTAAAAAGGGGTTATGAGTACAAAACGTTAGCGAACGCTGAGTAGAGTGGCAACCAACTAACTAAAGCAGTAAAGGTGGGTAGGTAGCTGTTGTTTTTCAATTACTTTCTTTAACTACTTATTCTTTTTCACCACTTGGTTTATTTGTCAGGTCTCTTTCTTGATCTCGAATGTTCCTCGTGGGAACGATCTTGATTGCAGTCTTTTCCCAGGAGTAGAAGGCACACGTGGTGCTCTCATGGCCGGGAGAGTCCCCCGTGGTGATCCTACACCCAGGCAACCACCCCAAGGTCACGGACAGACGTAACGGTGACTACGGTATGCGCGATAAGTGCATGGGTAGCTACCCCGCACTGGCACGTGGTCAGTCGTTTCCGTTAGCGAGTGCGTCCAAAGCACAGCATGGAACCAGTATAGGGCCTAGCCCTCTTAGTAACAGAGTTCTAGCCCCTAAAAACCAAACAGGGGTCTCGTCCCTCCACAGTCCGCGCACCCCTCGCCTGACTACCCTGGTTTGCCCAGTGGGCCTAACAAGTTGGTGTAGGGTGGCTAGCTAAACCCCAAGTCCCGTGGGGTGGCTAGCTCTCTCCCTACACTAGTAGCTCTCTTCGGTACTATGTACGCAAGGGCCAAGAAGTCAGTACAGAGTGGCCAATCCTAACCCCGAGTCCCAACCCAAGGGCGGTTAGCTCCGCTCTGCACTAAATAGGGGGACAGTTACTCTCCTTGGTACTCAGTACTCAAGGGCCAGCTCACTTCCCCACTCACACTCCCAGTTCCATTCCATTTATTTCCAGGAGCTTTACTCCTAATTCCCCATAGGGTTCATGCTCATATTCCTCATGCCATTCCATACCAGGTTTCATCAGTTCTATTTTCATTCTCAGGTTGTACACATGTAACTTGTAATTTTATCGTTCACATTTCCATATTTAGGTTATTCACAAGTAGCTCGTGTTTCCAACATTCACCTTTTCGTTTCTAAATTATATACATGCAGCTCATATTATGTCATTTCAAGTGTGCGATAGAAAATTTATATGCAACAGTTAACTAGCACAAATATCACATATTTCGCAGGTAACTGTTATTCATTTACAGGCAATTGTTATCATTCTATTTACTCATTTAAGACTGCAATCCATTCATTCAATACAGACATTCTAGTATTTCTAGTCCTAGGATTCATGCCATACCCTAGGTTTTAATCATTTATTCCACACATGCATTTAGGTTTGTATTTAAAGTAGGGGAAGCCACTCTACCAGTAAACCTAGGAGTAGTAGGGGCTTGAACAGCAGGCTCACATGTCTCAGTAAACCCTGAACCCGCAACGGAACGAGGTCCTATCACAAGGAAATATTCAGAACAGTATAGAAAGTCTTCTAACAAGTAGAGGAAATCATACGAAAAACATCGGTATTTTATTTGCGGAAAACAGACCTCAAACGGACCCTAAGCGGGTCAAAAACAGTGTTTCTGACTCAAATTAGACGTCTGGAACAACTTCCAGACATCTTAAAAGTGTCCAATGACATACCTCAAGTCCTGCGTCAATCCTCAGACGTCCAGGAACTCCTGTGGACCGTCTGGACCCAGTTCCAGACGTCCAACTACCTCTCTGGACGTTTGGAAACGCTTCCCATCGTATGGTATGTCGTCCAGACGTCTGAAATTCATGGGAGGGCGTGTCCCACGCCTTCCCGAAGCGAATCCTACATGCAGAACTGAATCTTCTCAAATCGGGCATGCAAAAGGTGTATCGGCGGAGCGACCTGCATGGCCATATCCGCAAAGGGACGTACCTTAGCGAGATTTCTCCTCAGACGTCTGGAACTTTCTCCAGACGTCGGCTACGTCGTCTGGATGTCTCTCCAGACGTCTGATTCTGGATAAAACCCAAAACCAGAATCTGCTTCCGCCCTCTCGTGCCGCGCCCTCTTGCCCGCAGCAGTGTCGAGGAGGACCTCCCCGATGCATTCTTCTGCCTTGTGCACGTGCCGCTCCGGCCGAGCACTCACCGGTGAGCTCCCACATGAGCTTGCAAGCTCAACTCCTCCTCTCCTTCTCACGCCACTCCGACGCTTTTGCTTGCTCTACGGCTCTCGCTAGAGGGAAGAAGGTGGCTGGGAAGTGGGGGAAACGAAGGTGGAGGGGGGGTTTATATAAGGTGGGTGTTTAGGGTTTCGCATGGAGGCGAGGGAAGAGAGAGAAGAAGGAGGGAAACAACGGGTACTATTTGCGCGCAGCACACGCGAAGACGCGAGTTCGTACTGAAAAATTTTGATTTCCAGACGTCTGGGAAGGTGTCTAGACATCTGACCAGACGTCTGACCCACAGTCCAGACGTCTTAAAAGGCTCTAATAGCACGGGTCTTAACATCCTTACCCACCCTTCCCGACCCGCCTAACCCGCTCCCACACCTCGGCTACTACCCACGCCGGTAGCCCTAGTCACGGGTATGCGAATCCCTGACACCCAATTACCTGAGCATATGACCTGACATTGAGAAAGAGAAGGGTAAGAGAGAGAGAGTGGGGGAAGGGGGGTTTTGTTCTGTGCATTGGCTGACAGTTAGCCAAAATTCGAGCCCTTTCCTCTGTGCTTGGAGAAGAGAAGAAGAGATTGAAGAAGAAGGCATGAAGAAAAGAAGAGGAAAAGGTAGAGAAGAGAGGCAGAAGAAGAAGGCCTGAAGAAGGAAGAAGAAAGGCAAAAGAAGAGAAGCACTGTAGAAGAAGAGAAAGAGAAGGGCAAGACAGAAGAAGACTCATTGGCACTGTAGTAGGGATACTTAACCCGTCTGGTTGAAAGATCTGTCGTCTGATAGTGCACTGTGCACTAAAGCTTGCGTGGATTTAAAGTGGTTGATACTGTTCATTTATTTAGATCATTAAGTAATTATTATATGTGTATCTAAGCTAATAATTGGTGATTCAAATGACCATTATCTTGCCTTAGATGTCTTTTTGCCTCATTAGATTCTTGATATACTCATATGCTACATTGAATATTAGTTTTGAGTAATTAATTGTGCTCATTTATATTATTTGTTGATATTAGTACATGAATTCCATATTTACTCCCTATGTTCGACCTCGGACTTAAATTCGAGTAATAACTTGTATTTGTTGATTGAGTGATTTAGAGGATACTACAACGAACGCATATTTAAATCCCCTCGCTCGACGATTCAACACTTTGCTTGTTAATAAGTACATTTGTTAGCACTGGGTGGCTGCGAATATACTATTATAATATGAACATTCAAAATATTACCTTCGCCTCTTCCTCGTAATTGCTACCTGGCGATGAACTTCCAGTGTCTTCATCATCATATTCATACTCACTCCTACTTGATGAGGTGACCTGTTGAATTGATCAAGGACAAACCATTGTTAGTTCATGAAATCCTGCCTCATCTAAAGTATTGTAGCACACCTTCAATTTGGATTGCAGGACGTTCCTAGAACTTCTAGCTCCAGGCAATTGCTTAAAGACCTGCATTACCATATTAGAAGTGCTTTATATCTACTCGTTGAAATTAACATGTCAAGATTTTTTTCAGAAATTCCTCACTCTCGTAGAAAGGTAATGCTTCTCCTTCCCTAACGATTCATTGTCCTTCTTAAGTACCCTTCTCCTACTGCGTAGTTCTTTCAACTCGTCAAGTTATGCAACATTGCCTTTCTAAAGGTGCTCCTTCTCTTCTTGCAGATTCAATACTTCATGTTGTAAGTTTTGAATTTCCTTTCCTTTCCTCTTCTGTCCAGTTCCTCCTTTATAATTGGCTCATTGAATGGGTCTGGGTCCTCCTTCGCAACAATCTTCTCTATCTCATATACCACATGCTTCACTTTCACAAATTTAGAGCTCCTAATGTAACATTCAGCGACACTTGCCAGCTGCAACTGCATGAGTTTGCTCATAGACAATGCACTTGTCCATTTCCTTGCAAGCGGTGTCCCCCTTGGAATCTCCTTCACACCAATTAGGTTTAAAACCTCATACGCCCAAATCTAAGATTTCGCAAAAATTGATTTATCAAATTATCATATTTTTGTGTTAACTAGCAATGGCGAAATAATTCTCACGGAGAAATTTATTCACTTGCAGAAGAGAGGTGCACCCTTTAAGATAACCAAGTGGCTTGCCTTGCTTTAACTTCATGTTTGCCTCCTCCAATGTATGATGTAGTAGTTCCTCCATTGTGCTTGCCCATTCATAGCTTTCCAACAAATCTAGATCCTCGATGTACGTTAGAAGTCAAGGGTAGATGCTATAGCCCCCGTACGAGAATAAAAATGTCGCAAAGCAATGTAGGAGGAGTAGCTTCACTTGGTCATCAACCTTCTCAAACTTAGAATTTTCCTCCGAATAGTCAGACGCTATTTCAAGCAACTTATGCTTCACATTTGCAACATTTAAGTCCCCTTTCTTAACCAGGTGCACCCTCAGGTACGACTAAACAACTAGGATATCATCCCTCCACTCCAGGAAGACGAGACTCCCTTTACTAGGTAATCTAGTTATCTTTGCAACCTGTTTGCGATCCAATGCATAATTCCCCATTCCAATTCTAAATATCCCGGACTTTTGGGTGTTATGCATTTACAAGCTAATAAAGGAACTTATGTTCATTTGAAGGGAACTTACCTGAATAGTATCTCGTTGAACTTATCCTAAACTTCATACGAAGATTTCCACAGCAACTCCTGGAATTCTTTTATTCCACATCTGGTGTAGATAGAACATTTCTAGAGTATTTGGCCATGTCTGATGGCTCTGCAGTATCCTCCAAGTCGATGTTTGTTATCATCTCCAAATCGCTACACCATATCAAACTCAATTACATCCAATAAGAAATTAATATTTACAATTGTTATATTAGTTCTGAAACTGCACCTGCCATAACCAAGCACTGACTTCAATGTTGCACCATCGCTCTTCTTTTGCCTCCTACAAATATTTACCACCGTACTCGTTATTTCCTTACACTACTAACAAATCCTAATTAATCTGGTTCCAATATTTTTGTGAAAATATCTTAACAGTTGTTCGACTCTCTTCTTCTCATCACTTCTCGTCCACCTTTTACCTGTCTTCGACAACAATATAGCCTCATAGGATTCTTTGCCCTTGCGGCACGGAAACCCTGATAGATAACATACTTCCTCTCGTAAATCTCTCATATGTTCAATGTTGAAGATATTAGCAACTCTAATTTCAACTAATTCCTAACTTATTTAAAATCGCATAGTTCTACGGTTACCTACCTTTAAAAGAGTCCTTCCCTTGCTTGTTCCCCTTGGATCCTTGTTTCAATTGTGCTCAAACTTTGCCCTGTTCTTCACGGTTGTGAAATTGTTAGCTTACAGCCACACATTTCAATAATAATGTTTTAAAAAAATCCTCGCTAACAGTTGCTTACCTTGTATCCACCTCAACAACTACCTCTTTCAAAGGACATTTCTCATCTACTACCTTGGCTCTCTTTTCTTCCTCGACTTCCTCTGGACTTCTACCATGTTCTTGCTGCTGTTTCTTACATTAATTTCAATTACTGCTGGTTCTATATTTACACCTGTTTGCAGGCACTGTTCTGCCCTTACAAGCACTGCTACCTACATACCTTCGGTTATATTATCCCTGTGTCTATACTTTTTATGCTTCCTTTCTGCTCTCCTCTAGTCCAGGTCTTCTTGCTCCTTTGCATTTTTGCAATTATTTCCCCTTTCACATTTCTTTACTTCCATTTATTATTTACACCCTACCTACGTCCTTACTAAGATGTCAATGACATCAACTTCAACAGCATTCTATTATTGGTATCGTTACGTACAAATTCTTGCAATTCGTTTATTTTTTAAAAAAATTGTTACTAATGAACATCTGTTAACTTAATTCAGAACCTCTCACGTGTCATATAGTGACACGCAAAGGAGTTTACAACTTTGATTAGCTTAACCATTGTCTTACATTGAAGACAAAGCTATTCTGTGAGTAACTACGGGAAGCAAGTGCTTTATAGAAATCGGAAATTCAATCCTCTGGCTATGCAAACAAGATATAGTTCCATGTATTGAAAACTACGACCTACACTGACAGTTGAACAAACTACGACAAAACTGTCGGAACAGTACATCCATTAAAAACAATCCAAAATAGCAAGCGGAAAAGAACCTCTGCAATTTCAACCTGCAATTCTCTCACTACTTTGATAGTTTTAATATAGTTTCGCAAGATTAAACAGACAAAGGAGTAGGAAATGTGCATATCCACAAAGTGCATGCCTTCATATGGAAAACTACAACCTATACCGACTGTTTAACAAAATATTATGAATCTTACTCAGCAATACATATGAGAATATTTCCGATTTATTATCGTTGTCGATAATACTCTTCATCTTTTCAAAAAAAAAAAAAAAAAATCTGAGTATAAGAATATAATCTGAAAGCACATTCCAAAATAACATGCCCAAACCATCCTGTGAATTTACATCTGCATTTCTCGTAATCAGCTATACAGTTGTAAGTTCGAATTCAAAAAGTGTAGACCAGTACCCTTACATAACTTCTCAAAAAAATCTACATTATTCCAAGACTACACATCCAACGGCGAAGCAAATGCACATGTTTAAACTGTCCCACCAATGTAGCCGAGAATAAATATTCAAACTCAAACCTGCCACGAAGAACCCAAAATAAGAAGCATTCAAGAACATCTGCAATTTCAACTGCAATTCTAATAGCCACCTTTACAGCACCATCACGTAACTTTACAAGAAAACCTACAGTTCCGCAAGACTACACATCCAGTGGAAAAGGAAATGCGCGTATCCAGAACTTCAAAGGGCCCTTTCTTAACGTAGCAACCGCAACTAAACATCCATGATTTATTTCTATGTTGCCAGTTGAGAAGATATCTTACTCCTATCTTAATACATTTTCACACCTGTCGTTAACTACTCTTTACAACCGTAGAAAGTGATACCAACCATTACACTCAACCGTGAATTTCCTCACCCCATGCGACGATATCCGCACTTTGCCTACGAAACATTTTCCTTAGTTTAAAGGGATATTTCTAAACAAATTTTAATTTTTCCAAATAACATACTGTTGAATATTTAGGGTTAAAAGGTAGTATAGTTGGTGCCTTCCATTCCCATAACATCCTTCCTATGCGGGGTGCTAGATTCGATCACTCGGATTTGTCCATATGCACATAAGTGTGTAGTGACGTGTAATGACAGACTATGTCTAATAAACCTAACTTGACGTTAGAAAGTGACCGTAACTTTGATCACAGAAGAATCCCGTGACTAGTAAGAAATTTGGATCCCCTTTTCCTTTATTTATTTATTTTTATAAACATACCGTTGAATACATGATTTTACGATACCGAAAGGATGCCTACCTTTTCTCCTTCCGGACCTTCTCCGCATTCAACACCAACGGTTCTTCTTTCATCTCCACATTCCCCTTCTCCTCGCCCTCGACAACAACCTTCCCCTCTCCACCCTTTGTTGCCCTACGGTTGGTGATTGCATGCCGGCAAGATCGGTGAGAAGGAACGTATACCACATTCTTCCGGGTTTAACAATTGATCTTCCTTGTGAAATAGTACGTACTACCATCCCACTTACCTATCTTTGCTTCTCAGCCTCTCCTCGACAGCGCCAATGGATCCTGAGGGTTTAGCAGTTTCCATGGTGCTCTACTCCGAAAGACCCACGCTCTCACTCGTCATTTTCGAACTGCACGAAACCTCCTCTCTATGAAACGTGGAATAACGTCTCCAAATGCCAAACATAACTGCTGCGAACCCATTGCCTTGATTTCTTTTTTTGGCTAAGGGAACTCGTCAAGTCCGCCAATTGTTCCGGACCTGAAGCGTAGCGGATTTCGAAGTGCTTCAAGTTTGACGCTTCGTTTCTCGCAATCGGTAGAGGTGTGATTACGACCCTCTGTGATATCAACTCAGCAATACCCTTACGGTCAACACCAACTACAATCTACTCATACGTTTGGCCCCCAGCTAGCTTCGCATAAAATGCCATATTCGATACTTAACATCTTAGGTTATGCTTTACGGGGTACAGTGTTATATGGGATATAATAAGAGTAGAATAAGTTTAGAAATTATTTGTTTGATGAGATTATTATAATTGGTAAGATTATTAATGATTGATGTGTTGATTTTATGGGAGATGAGAGATAATTAGTGTATTTTGATGAGGTAGTTATTAATTTTTTTTAATTTAAAAAATTTTAAAAAAAATTATTTCTCTCTCTCTCTCCAATTTCCCTCCCTCCCTACCCCCCATCGATTTTCCCCCTCATCACGAAAACCTCCCAAGCCCATCTCAAACTCGTACGACAAGTCCAAACCCACCCACTGTCCTTGTGCCAAACACTACCTTAAGTAACATTTGGCACAAGGTTAAGAAGTGGGATTAGAGTTAACGTACGGGTAAGGTGTGCGATGGGTTGGTTTTCAAAGGTGTGGCATGAGGGGGGAAATTGAGGAGGTGGACATGAGAGAGAGAAATAATTTTCTTAAAATTTTTTAAATTTTTAAAAAATTAATAACTACCTTATAAAAATAAACTAATTCTCTCATCTCTTACAAAATTAACATACCAATCATTATAATCCTATCAACTAAATATCTTCTATACTTATTCCACTTTTATTTTATCCCAATATAATATTATCCCCTACCAAACCCACGGCAACTTACTTCGCATGACATTACATTATCAATAATAACATCTGCCATTCTCGACACGATTTCACACAACATTATATTCACGACACAGTGAAATTAACGACCTGTTAATTTGCTTACTAGCATATATTTCAATACGTTGCTCACCTGTTAGGAATTTCCGCAGTTGTAAGAGTCCATCGTTGTTGGCAATGAAATCCACCAGGTCCGGACGAGGAGAGAGATACAGCCAACCTCTTCTGCTTGTTATTTGCTCCAATTTCCTCGTGCTTCTCACTGCGGGAGGGAGGTGAAGCGGCACCCATCACCTACTTATATGGTATCGTACTGGATTTTACAAATGTGATTTGACAGCTGTAGAAGGGATTTAAAACCCAAAACGCATGGGAGTCCCCCTGTGGAGTCACGTAGGCTGTGTACACACTGGATGCCACCTGGGTTTCTTGGTATATATTTGTGTATATATACCGTTACCTCTTTTTCTTTGTTTCCGATCTTGCATGACATGCGTGCTTACGTGTACGACCAGTTATAAATGAGGTAAGTCGGGTTTAATCTAATTAATAAATGGGTTGAAAATTTCATCCCGTCGAGGTTGTCGGCGTAGGGCTCGTTGGAGATTTGATGTGGGAGAGAAGAAGAGTGGAAAGGGGTTTGAGATTTTGGTTTGGGTGGTGGAGGGTATCGTGTGAATTGAGAGGAGAGGTGGTGGTGTGGGGGGTGATGTGGCAGAAGGTAGGAGAGTGTATCATCCATTAGTTATATTAATTTTCCCCCCTCTCACACCACCACGGTTTCCTTTGGCCATTTTGGTGAATTTTGAGGGGCTCTTCAATAATTTCAATTAAAAATCAATTTTTACTGATCCCCAAAGGACCTCAAAATCAAACCCTGCTATCAATGGATTGTCTGCCAGAATTTTCTTCACTAACATCTGTAGACCATGGAATCAAATCCCACAGCAAAACACAGCATCATATCCTAATCAGTTAAGAGATATCATCTGATCTTTATTATTATTTTTATAAAATGGATCAACAATATCCGTTTCAAAAAGGAGAAAATATAAAGGATCAACAATATCTACGTCTTGGCACATCCCCTATTTCTTCTCTTTGCATAGAAGTCCTTGCTCTCACTGCATCATTACATTAATGATCTTCAAACATCACGAATAACAATATTGAGATTTGTAAGATCAAGGGCTTTTTTGCAGATTGCTCTTTTCTTTATTTTGCAATGAAAGACCATCGAATAGTTTCATCTATCATAAAGGAAACCAGGTCTTTTAAAGAGGTGGCTTAATATCTGGAAAGGTCGTATGAAATATTTCTATTTTAATTGAACCAACTATTTTAATACAACACCCTAGGAAAGGCCCAATAGTAGCCCAATGGGCTCAGGAGTAATAACAACAAAATGCAGACCTGACAGAAGCGGGCTTTGGAGAACTAAGCCCATTAAAATAATCAATCTATTGCAGAACAAGCGAGCCATACCAGTTGGATTCGAATCTTAAAATTCTGTAAAAAAAACGGACACGATTTGCATCAATCTATGAGCAATCTACTTTCATTTTTCTTCCAAGCTCAAAGAAATTCCTCCATTGAAAAAAAAATGTAGCATCAATTTACAATAGGTAGATCGTTTGTCGCAAGTGATTGCAATTAGTACCCTCGAGAAAACTGGTTCCTGTTCGGTGGATTTGTCAATGCATACGTCGCAAAAGTTGAATCTGCGTTCATTGTTGTATGAGGTTTAATATACAAATATTAGATGCCATTTCGTCGTCAACAAAGAGTAGGGTTCTATTTTTTTTTTTTTTTATTCAAGGGAACGGTACTTCATTAATTAGCCTTCTAAACAACAGGGTAAACACGACGATTCCCATACTCCAAACATGCTGTTCAATAAAGAAAACCTAGCTAGGTTATGAGCTTTAACCACTTTGCTTCTAGGGACTTTTAGCAGTGAATACCCAACATACCTGTTCGACCATAACGTGCATCTCTACACAACATGCTTTATCATCCAAGAAGGTTGAGATAGGGCCTTAATCTGGTTGACAGGAACAGCTGCATCAGAAAACACATCACATGCATCAACCTACGATGAATGGCTAATTTGAAGCCATAGAAAATGGCCCACGATTCTACTGCAAAACTTGTATTTACTTCCATAGCATAGGAAGACACAACAATCACTCCTCCATCACTGTCCACACAAACAGCAGCTACAGCCGAAGAATCAGGACCCACAGCAACATCAACACAAATAAAACATTCATGTTCCATATTCTGCTCCAGCCTATTAATATCCTACTGCACATACTGCCTTGGAGATAAGACCAACTCTTCATTCCTTCGGTAAAATTTTTCCATATTAATTGCTCCTTCAATCACCATCATTGGACTAATCACTTCACCATTCATTACCAACTTACACCTATTAAGCCACAACGAATGAAAAATGTAATAAAGCTTGTTCTCCTCCCAGGCCACTTGCTGGAATAATTCTTCCATTCTCCCCAACCAATCTAACCAATTGTCGCAGTTAGGCATAGATAAGATTCCCCAAAAGAATCACACAGCCAGCGGGCATTCCATCAGCAGGTGTATCCAACACTCATTAGTAGCATTGCAAAGTGGACAAGCTGAATCCACCATTTGTATTCTATTTTTAAGTGTTTCTCTTAATGGTAGCGCATCAACTACAACTCTCCAAAGAAACAATTTTGTTCTTGGGGCAAGACCTTTTGAAGACCAAACCTTCTTACAGACTTGAATCTGCTGCAAAGTAAGCCTTGCATTGATATCTTCATCTTTCGATAAAGTTAAATACTCCGACCTAAGTGAGAAAGCACCCTTTGAGTGAGGCTTCTAGATTAGCATGTCATTCCCAAGATACAAAGGAATATTAATAATTTTGTTGGCTACCACTTCATTAAAACTATCTCTGATTTTATCCTCATTCCAATCCTAACCATTATGAGTAAGCAGCTCAAAGACTTTTGATAACTGAAGAGCTTCACGGTCTACAAGTATAGGACCAAATCCTTCCCATCTATCCATGGATCACTCCATATGTTTTCCTCCCTTCCATTCCCAACCAACCACAATACATTCTTCCCAAAAATATCTTTAACTTCTGCTCGCGCCTTCATAAAGGGGGAATCAGAGGGCTTGACTATATGCTCCCAAAACATACCTCCCGGAAAGTACTTCCCTTTTATTTGAGTTTGCCACATTCCCTTCTTTTCAGTACAAAGCAACCAAATCATTTTCATCAAGAACGCCAGATTAACCGATCTCATCAATCTAAACCCCAATCCTCCCATTTATTTTGGTACACAAATATTTTACCATGCCTTCAAGTACATTTTTCTTTCCCCATATGTTCCCCACCAGAAATCCCTAATTAAGCCATCAATCTTTGAACTTAGCTTTTTTGAGAACAAGGTTGTGTTCATAAGATGGCAAGGAATGGAGGCCAAAACCGCCTGCATTAAGACTCCTCTCACCGCCTGGGAAAGCAGCTTCCCTCTCCAAGCAGCCAACTTCCCTTCAAATCTAGAAATCACTAACTCTTTTAATGATTCTTGATTGGCACCATCAAGAATGGGGCAGCCAAGATATACTTCCTTCTTAGACATAGTACCCACCTTAAAAATGCTCAGAATTTTTTCATTCTTGCTCACAGGGATGACTTTACTAAAAAAGATCTTTGATTTATCATAATTTACCTTTTGCCGTGAAACACATTCATAGTTTGCTAATATACCTTTCAAAATGTATGCTTTCTCTTCTTTTGCCTCTGCAAACATAACCGTATCATCTGCAAACATGAGATATGTTAAGGGAGTAGAATGTCTGTGCAATTTATATCCCGATATATGCTAAGTATGTAGTAGTGCTTTGTCCAGGCTTCTCGTTAAGTATTCTGAGCATAAGATGGAGATGTAGGGAGACGAAGGACAACCTTGCCTTATATCTCTCGGAGGCACAATAGTAGCTGTTGGTTCACCATTCACCAATATTTGAAATGATTAGATTTATCAATGGGATTGGAATATTGATATGAGATAAGCAGTAGTGAACAAATTCCCACTCGATTCTGTCGAAAGCTCTTTCCATGTCTAATTTTATAACCATCGAACCTTTCTTCCTCTTAGAGGTTTTCATTGCATGCACAGCTTCCATGACCAATAAGATATTATTTGCCATAAATCTCTCAGAGAGAAAACCAGCTTGTTTTTTTGAGATCGATCTCTTCAGGATTGGCTTGATTCTCCTCACAGCCATTTTTGCCACCAATTTATATAAAGTATTTGTCAAACTTATAGGTCTAAAATCCTTTAGCTGGGTTGGTGATTGAAATTTTGGTGCAAGTGCTAGATAAATTCTGCTCATAGGGTTGGGCATACACTGACCAATAAAGCAACTTTGTACAAATTCAATTACATCAGTTTTAACCGTGTTCCAGCTATGTTGATAGAAGAAAGCAGGCAACCCATCCGATCCCGTACTTTTGTACGGATGCATTGCAAACAATACATTTTTAACCTCTTCCTCATCAGGCACCTATAGACATCATCTTTCTTCAATCTTCGTGGGTCTATCTTCCCGTGTAAAGTGTTTACATGGGCTGAAAGATCGCAGTTGGGATTTATATAAGTTCTCATAGAGATTATAAAACACTCGCTTTATTTTATTCTGATCTCCTATATATTCTCCATTTGGCATTGCAATCCAATCAATTGCATTTTTTCTCTTTCTACTTTGTGTATAAGTGTGATAATATTTTATATTCCTATCACCACTTTGCACCCAATTCTTCCTAGAATGTTGAAACCAGTAAACTTCTTCCTCTAGTAACCACCCTCATTGATTAATCAATTGCTTTTCTTTTTCTAGATCCTTAGCATTAGGAGAATTTGACTGAATTTCTACCAGTAGAGTCTCAATATTGCTTTTTCTTCTCCTCCAGTTCACATCAGACCTTGCGTTTCATTTATTAAGCTCACCTACAAGCCTCTCCCCTTTGCTCCAAATAGATAAATTATTCTCATCTCCTTTCCAGCTCCTATCAACAACAGAAGCATAGTCAGGTCTATAGCACCACTTTGCTCCAAGCCTCCAAACATTCTTCACAGCAGCATGCTTCCTTTCAAGCCTAAGGAGAATTAGACTATGATCACTATGTATTGATGGTAGGTTCCAACATTGGGAAAGTTAATTAACTAATTAGGAGTCACAAAAACTCTATCCAACCTTTTCCTAATTAGGTACTGAGGTTTCCTTCTGTTAGGCCAAGTGTATGCCTACCTAGAAAACCCCAGATCAACAAGTCCCATGGCATTTACAAACGATCTTAAGTATTGAAATTATCTAGAAGGGCTCCTCACCCGTCCATATTTATTAGCAGCTTCCAAAATGGCGTTAAAATTACTAATGCATACCAATTGATTTGCATAATTCTATAACAATCTTTCCATTCTACCCTAAAATTTCTTTTTCCTCTTTAGCTTTGGCGTGCCATAAACATGAGCAAGATACCAGGAAGATCCTTGATTCATTATATTCAACAAAATACAATGGCTATCATCATAGATTACATATAAGTTCAAACTTTCAACATACAAAAGACCCAAGCCACCCGACTTCCCAACAACACTGACAACAATAGTATTTGAAGCCCTTGATCTTCCTTTCCAGCTTACCAAAGTTGTCTCTATTTACATGCATTTCTGAAACAAACATAAGGTCAGCACCAGTAGCCTTAAGAAGGGATTTTAGATGACGAATTGCAGGGACTGATCCCAAATCCCTACAATTCCAAGCCAAAATATACATCCGTCCATCAGCAGCTGAGGCTCAACTACCTGAAGCCATCATCATTCCCTGCTGTAGATGCCTTTTCTTTGCACTGCTTTCACTATCATTAAATTACTTGACCTCATCTAGCCTCCTCTTCGCGATTCCATCCATTCTCCCAACTTTTTTACCCTCCCTAGCCTTTTTTTTGAGTCTTTTCTTCTGCCTTTCCACCTCAGCTCGTTCATTGTCTCTATCCATTATATCTTGAATATACTCATCCTCCTTCATCAACAACAGCATATTGTTACGACTCGGTTCCTGAATCTCTACAGGACATGAGACCGGACCGACCCGACTGATCCCAAGACCTATTCGTCCAATGAGAAAGTAACAAAAAAATAGTAAAATAAACTACATGCACCATGCAAGTAACTAACTGTAACAAAAGTACAGCAGTAAAGAAGTAAAACTATTACAGTACACACCACCACAACAGTAGGAAAGTAAACGGGTACATGAATATAATGTGCAGAACGAAAAAGTACAGAAATATAAAGTACAAGAGGCTACTCACTACTACAAACGAGTACAAAAGAACTATAACTACTGGGCTTTACTAGGCCCAGCACCCTCTGCAGCCGTGTGCTCTAGCTGCTCAACACCTGGACCTGAAAAGGGTTATGAGTACACGAAATCAGTGAACGCTGAGTAGAGTGGCAACCAACTAACTAAAACAGTAAAGGTAGACAGGTAGCTTTTGTTTTTCAATTTCTTTCCTTCTTTAACTAATTATTATTTTTTTCACCACTTGATTTACTTATCAGGTCTCTTTCTTGATCTCGAATGTTCCTCATGGAAATGATCTTGATTATAGTCTTTTTCGAAGAGTAGAAGTCGCACATGGTGTTCTCCTGGCCGGGAGAGTCCCCCGTGGTGGTCCTACACCTAGTCAACCACCCTAAGGTCACGGACAGACGTAACTGTGACTACAGCACGCACGATAAATGTAC
Organism: Thalassia testudinum; assembly: GCA_037157565.1. Lineage (NCBI taxonomy): Eukaryota > Viridiplantae > Streptophyta > Magnoliopsida > Alismatales > Hydrocharitaceae > Thalassia > Thalassia testudinum. The sequence continues at coordinate 192,870,217 of JAZHRO010000036.1, forward strand.
GGGTAGCTACCCCGCACTGGCACGCGGTCAGTCGTTTCCGCTAGCGGGTGCGCCCAAAGCACAACACAAAACCAGTATAGGGCATAGCCCTCTCAGTAGCAGGGGTCTAGCACCTAAGAACCAAACAGGGGTCTCGCCCCTCCACAGTCCGCGCACCCTCGCCTGAGTACCTTGGTTTGCCCAGTGGGCTTAACAAGTTGGTGTAGGGCGGCTAGCTGAATCCCGAGGCCCATGGGGTGGCTAACCCTCTCCCTACACTAGTAGCTCTCCCCAGTATAGTGTACACGAGGGCCACCGAGTCGATGCAAAGTGGCCAAACCCACCCCGGGTCTCAACCCGAAAGGCGGCAAGCACCCCTCTACACTAAGAGGTAACGTGCACTTCCCTTGGTACCACGTACTCAAGGGCAAGCACACTTCCCAAAGCATTTTCCAGATCTATTCCATGTATTTCCAGGAGCTCAACTCCTATTCCCCCGTGGGGTTCATGCTCATATTTCTTGTGTCATTCCATACCAGATTTCATCATTTCTATTTCCATTCTCAGGTTATACATATGCAATTTGTAACTCTATTCCATATTCGATTTATTCACAGATAGCTCGTGTTTCCAACATTCACCTTTCCATTTTCAATTTATATACTGTTGGTGCTAGAGCACCACGATCATTTGTTTTGATGATAACAAAACACGTGTTATTTAACATTTGCAATTTGAGTCCTAGATTTCAGGTCAATTGCAAATGTGGACGTGTTTAGACGGAGTTCGAGCTCGCATCCAGGACGGATTGGAGGAGCTTGACGGAAAACAGAGGAGGTTCGCGTGGAGCGACAGATTGAAGTTGGAAGGAAATGAAGAATATGATAGATTTCCTTCTTTTGTACTTGTTGTATTTTTTGTTTCTTTTGTTGCTCTTTATTTCCTTAGATATTTCATGTTAAAGAGCCTCAAAGAACCCTAACAGTAGTCCTAGGAACACCGGCACAACCTTAGGATACTTAGGTTTTCTGTAGAATACTTAGAAAACCAATATAGGGTTCAAACAGACTTTACAGACGTCTAATTCCCAAATCAGACGTCTGATAATGTATTTTAAGACGTCTGACTGTTGTTTCAGACGTCTGATAACTGTTAGGCTGGACATAGTTAGTTCTGTCTGATGAAATCAGATGTCCAGACCTTAGACCAGACGTCTTAGAAGACGTCTGATGGATTTGCCAGACGTCCAACTAGTGGACCGTTGGCTGGCTTAGCAGACACTCAAGAATATGACCGTTAGAGCCTTATCAGACGTCCTTAGGCATTTCCAGACGTCTGATAAATGACCGTTTTGCCTCGGCTGACCCAAAATCTCTTCTCAGAGATTTTCTAGCCGTTGCAACGTTTGGAAATCAATTCCCACAGTAAAAGTAGGTTTCCAGACGTCCAGACTTAGTGCCAGACGTCCTGTATGTCATCTGATGGACTTGCGTAAAAACCCTGTTTAGATCTGATCCAAGTCAGGGAGAGACCCGCCCAAAATCAGATGTCTGACCTTTTAATCAGACGTCTTATTGTGAACTTCCAGACGTCTGATGCTAGAATTAGACGTCTGATAAGCCTGTCAGAACAATGATTGTTCCTGATTTCGGGCTGATTCACTTGGGCTTTGTTCCCAACGGTTATAGAACCTTTCTTAAGCCTTCCAAAGCCTTCCTAAGGCCTCTATAAATAGAGGGGAGCCTTTGCAACACTAAGAAACACACAAGACATACACCTAGAGAGACCAAGATACACTAAGATCAAGTATTTCCACTCTCTTGTGTCCAAGAAGCTCTTGCTCTCTAAGCTCAAGCTCCATCATCTTGAGAGCATCATTCCCTTCGCGCACCTGCTCTCCCGCCGTTGTCTACGAGAGCGACATTGCGCCGTTGCGTGGCTCACGCACCCGCGTCATCGTCGACGCACTCCTTGCAAAGGGGAGTTTCCTAAATCCTATAGAAGCTTAGGCTTATTATTTTGTTGGCTCTATAGGTTGTTTTATTTTATCTTTGTCTTTTGGTTGGGTATTCGCCTTGCGAATTCCCGTCTCCTTCGTGGGACAAAATCCTTCTCGTGGAGAGAAGGGGTTGAGGAACGCTACCCTCGTACTTTTAGCGTGGTTGTACTGAGGTTGAATCACCCTCGTTTTAAAGTGATTCGTTTAGTGGATTTGATCAACTAGGTTGATCGGAAAATCCTAACTCGAGAGGGTTAGGTGGTGGTTTTTACCCGGTTTGGGTTTCCACCTAAAATTTCCTGTGTACATTTTGTGATTGCTTATCTTTGTGAGATTGTTTATATTTTCAATTCCGCATTTTTTTGTCACACTGATCATAGTATGTCATTTACCGTAAACAACAGGAATTCACATGCAATAGTTTGCTAGCACAAATACTTTACTTTTCACAGGCAGCTATTATTTATTTATAGGAAATTGTTGTCATTCTATCTACTCAATCAAGACTGCAATTCCTAGGTTCTCGTCCTAGGATTCATGCCATATCCTAGGTTCTAAACATTCATTCCACACATGCATTTTAGTTTCAATTAAATTAAGGGAAGCCACTCTACCAGTAAACCCAGGAGTAATGGGAGCTTGAATGGCAGGCTCACGTGCCTCAGCAAGCCCCGAACCCGCAACGGAAACAAGTCCTATCACAAGGATCAAAAACAAGAGACTACTCAGAACAGTAGAGAAAGTATTCCAACAAGTAGGGGAAAACGTACGGGAAACAACGGTATCTTAATTGCGGAAATCGGATCTCAAACAGACCCTAAACATGTCAAAAATAGTAATTCTGACTCAAATCAGACGTCTGGAACACCTTCCAGACGTCTTAAAAGAGTCCAGAGTCATACCTCAGTCCTGCACTACTCCTCAGACGTCCAGGAACTCTGCTGGATCGTTTGAACCCAGTTCCAAACGTCCGACCACCTCTCCGGACGTCTGGAAACGCTTCCCGTCATCTGGTGCCTTGCCCAGACGTTTGAACTGCGTGGGAGGGCGTGTCCCACACCTTCCCGAAGCGAGTCTTGCACGCGTCAACGAAAATCTTCTCAATAAGGCACGAAACAGCGCCTTGGTGGAACGGCATGTATGGCCGTATCTGCAAAGAAGATGTACGTCGCAAAGCTTACCTCTCAGTCGTCTGGAACCTTCTCCAGACGTCAACTACGTCGTCTGGACGTCGATCCAGACATCTGATTCTGGGAAAAACCCAGAAATAGAACCCGCCTTCACCTCCTCGCTCCGCGCATGGCCGCGCCACGCCCACTCGCCTGCTGCTTCGGCTGCAGCAGTGTCGGGGAGGACCTCCCCGACACACTCCTCCGCCCTGCGCACGCGCCGACCGGCCGTGAGCTCCCCGGCGAGCTCCCACGCAAGCTTGCAGGCCTTCTCTCCTCTCCTTCTCACGCTGCTCCTCTCCTCTCACGACGCTCCTCCTCTTTGCCGCTCTCACTCGGCTGCACTCGCTGGAGGGTAGAGGAAGGGGTGGCTGGAAGTGGGGGGCGGTGTGAGGGAGAGGAGGGGGGTTATATAAGGGGTGGGGTTACGGTTTGCGTCGGGCGAGAGGAGAGAGAAGGAGAAGAAAATGAGGGTCACGTACTGTCTGCGCGCAGACGCGAGCTCGTACACGAAAATTTCGATTTCTAGACATCTGGGAAGGTGTCCAGACGTCTGACCCAAGTTCCAGATGTCTTAAGGGGCTCAAACAGCACGGTTCTTAACACATATCCTCTGCTTTCCTCTTCCCTTTCTCTAGCAAGTTAGAAGCCATCATCCCTTCTACCATTTCTCCTGTTTCCAGATTCCCCAGCCCATCCAGTTGTACATTTTCTCCCATCTGATAACCATGCACTCCCGAACCTTCAACCAAGCCAACTGAATCATTTCCCTTTCCACTGCCCTCCACCAATAGCTGCCCCAAAGTCTTCCTTAGTAGTTCACTTCATCCAAATTTTCTTCCTCCTCCTCTTCTAGTTGATTAGATGTTTCTCCAATAGGGATTCTCTTTTGCTTAACTTATTTTTTACAAAGATTCTTTTTTCCACTCTTAGTGAATACCCATATTTATATATAATATCCTATTCTAATTTCATTTTGTTTTCAATTAACTTGATATCTTGCATCTCAGATTTGGCCTCCTGCACGATTGGACAATCTTTTTGGACGTGGCCCATGACTCCACAGAAAGCACATAACCGGGGCAACTTTTCATATTTCAATGGAATCAAAATGGACTCCCCTTGAAGCAGATTCAACCAAAACTCTTTGAGTATTAGCTTCTTTACATCTAGTTGAACCTTCATTCTCACGAATCTTCCTCCTCTTCTCTCATCCAAATCAATATCTTTGATTGCATTAAAAGCTCATTCAACTCTCATCAATACAGAACGACACTTGTTTTCCAGAGGTATATCAAACAACTACACCAATAAAGTGACCTTGTCCAGCTTGTATTTTGATGGTTTCTTCCTTGCCTGGCCAGCTTCCATTACAACCAAATCACCCTCAAAATGCCAGGGACCTTTGTTAGTGATAGACCTCACTTTTGATTCCTTTGCAAAGACCGCCATCCACTTTTTTTCCCCAATCTCTGAGATAACCGGAGGTTGACTGATCGTCCAAGACTTATCCATTACTTCAATCACTGCTTTACTTCTAGGTTTCTTATTAGTGGTTATTCAGAAGAATAAACATCGCCTCCATTTTTGCGGATTACCTAGATCATCAGCTATAACAGAGAGCTCAACCACTTCTTCTGCTTGGCATAGCAGCTTCCTAACACCTTCAATGATATCTTCATCTTCACGCTCCATAACTTTCCTTTTTTCAGTTTCGCACAGAGAAGGCAAAACAAACTTGCCAAACACACCCCACCTTACCACTATTTACAACAAGGACTAGAGACACAACAAGTTCTACCCCACACCACAAACTCTATTTTTTTTAATAGAAGAAAAGGAAAAAAAACCAGCAACAAGTAAAGAACTACTTTACAACATTACCCACTAGGACCCACATTCGCTTAAACCATTCTTACCAAGGGATCTTCAAAGTTAGCAACGATCTTCCCAACAAACAACCAAGCTCCCTTCAATCCAGCAACTGCCTTGTTGGACCACCACAAGGAGATGAGAGCAAAGGAGGAGGGCAAAGGATGAAGAGAAGGAAACCCTAGAAACACCCCCTAGATTGGAGGGACATTTCGCCTTCATCAGAATTTGGACTTGCGACGTAATTGACACTTTTCTCAAAGTAGGTTTCTATTTGGTATTCGATCAAATAAATTTTAAAGGAATAAAATTTAAAGTTAAAAGAGACATAAGTTATTACACTCCATTAATTAATGTCAATATAAAATTTTCTCATTACATTATATTAATATTATAAGTAAACGAATGTATGTTACAACGTATAAAGTGACAGTGGTGATTTTAATGAGTGTATTTTGATTCTCTACTGATGGAAATCACTTTTCATAAATGAAAAATTACTTTTCAAGTGAAAAATTACTTTATATAGGTGAAAAATCATGTTCTAAGTGAAAAACTATTTTCTACCTGTGGAAAGGTAAAACACATTGGTGTATTTTCATTTTCAGCCGTTGTATTTTAATTTTCAATTGGTGTATTTTGATTTTCAGCAAGTTGAAAACTATTTCTAACTACTGTGTTTTGATTTTAAGTCCGTTTACTTGATTTTTAACCGATTGATTTTGATTTTCAACTAATTGATTCTGATTTTCAACCATTGTATTTTACTTTCTTCTTTAAAGCGAAACATGAACGAAAGTCACACGTTCCAAAATATATTACAATGTATGTTTCTGTACTCGTATCTTATTAAAATATATTAATTAAAATATATTTATTATATCATATCAACCAACTCACTGTTACAATCATTTTATCCTATTATTTATCCTGCCACTTAGGCAAATCTTCTATCTTATTTATTCCTATATAACACTTTATCACGAGATAGCTCCTCTTCCTCTACCAAATTAAACCAAAATATTTAAGTAAACTCGGAGGTCTTCGGCTGGTACTGTAGCGTGGTCAGAATCTATGTCCTTTTCTTTTTTAAAGTCAATCTAACGGTCAAACAAGTTTTATTTGTTTAATGAATCGGTAACACCTAATTGCAATGTCGTATCATGACTCTTAGCATTTGTTAATTTGGAGGTTAGGTTACAACGTAAGCAAGCCCTCGATCGCACAAATTTTAGGTGAAACTATTATAATTAGCTTTCCTTCCATGTAGCCTTGGCTACAACCTTCGGCATGGTCTTGGAAGAGAAAGTCGTATATGTCTCTATTCGATCAACATTTCAATGAAATCATCTAATCTTATCACATTAATATTGATAAATTAATTTACTCACCCTCATATCTTAATATTAAATAAATATACACTAATATCATATTATAATATCAATTATTTTATTTTACCACTTTCTCTTATATTCTAAACATCCCTATTCACGTATATAACTCTTATTCCACCGTTAAACCTAGATGAGATGCTTTTTGAACGAGAAGGAATAGCCTTCAGAGAATGTATTGTCCCACAAAATTACGAGAAAGTGACTTTTGTAGAGGGTTGATTAGATTGTTAATTCTGTGGGAATAATCGTAAAGAAGGATGATAGGGATAGTTAAGTGTGACATCCTTAACTAGGAAGCTTGGTGTGCAGGTTCCATCGGTGGTACTCTAGTAAAGCATTGGAGGTGGAAGGACTCTTGCATCGTTGACGAAGATGCTTCAAAACTCTTCTTCTCTTTTTCAAAAAATAAAAATAAAAATAAAATTAAAAAGTCTCGGAGCATCTGGTAGAATAGACCCAACACCAGGCTTTTGCGGAGATGATTCCTGGTCCAAACCATCTAGAATGGGTTCTTAGGTCATAGCAAAAGCACGTGAACAAACCCACCTGTGACCTTCATCCATCTTCGCAAGTAATAGAAGAAGAGGCAACATGGGCCCCTTGCTTGCGTCTGAATCAAGATTAGCAGCACTATGTCTGCTGCTCACCCCTTCTAGAATTCCACCAGACTCCATGCTCTCCACTGGGAAAGAACTATTTTACCGATGTTAATGTGTATCACATGTCCCTTTAAGCCATTCCTGCTTTTGGTCGGCCTTTTCTTTCCCCAAGTACCAAAAACGAAGAATCAATTGTTATATATATGCCCATGTAGATCCTCTGTATTATATTGGAAGTCCAAGATTTTCCGTGTTATATAGATACCCATGTGAGGTAGTTCAATTGTATATATATATATATATGTGTCCCTTCATTTACCATGACAAGAGGCACATTTTACGATGATTTAAAATTGTTGTCAAAAGTGTCGAAATCGTCACCAAAAAAAGGTGTTTCCAAAAGTTGCCAAAACTTTTTGACAACGAATTAAAAATCATCATCAATAGTTTCCTCTCCCTGTGTACAATCAATCTAAAAATCGTTGCCAATGATCTCCTCTCCCGTTAGTGTATAGTTAATCCTTCAACGGCGATTCTCAACTGTCGCCAAAAACTTTTAGGGATGATTCAGTAAAAATTGTCGCGAAATATTTGGTTAAAATAAAAAGTAAGAACTAAATACCATCGACAAAAGTATTAGCTACAGCTTATACATTGTCGCTGCCAAAGATAAATTATTTTTGCGTGTTTCAAAGAGTATTTTGCATTAATTTTATTTTTTGCAATGACTTTCCAAGAACTGCTGCCTATGGTAAATAATTTTTTTATATGTCTTTAATTGTTTCATTTTTTGCAAATCTATATAATAAGTACCTATATAAATATAATTACCATCACATAAATTCATTTATTAATCATATAATCATCAATTAACAAAAAAAGTCCACACCGAGAATGTAAATCTTAAATAATCATAAATTTACACTCAAAATGTATATATGTAAACTGAAGTTGTATATACAAAGCATACTACACTACATAGCGGCACTTATGCCACCGATCCCAGAGCCACCTATGTCATCGTCGCCTCGACAATCAGCTATGAAGCGAAAGAAAGGATGGTCTGGCTCTCCCCATCCTATTAGATCCATGAGCTACCCTAACTGCACATTTTGCTACTCCATCTCACAAGTCTGTAGGATGACCAAGTAGTAGCTTGCTTCAATTGAGAGGTTACATTGTCGAGCTATTTTTGCCTCTCCTCATCTCCATAAGTCAACATCTCCACTTGTGTCTTCAAATAGTTGACAATAGTTGCTGACAATGACCCTTTCCTTCCATAATACTTGCTGGCTGTCTCACTCCTACACATGCTACAAACAAAACCTCCTTGCTCAACTGGCATAACAGTTTTGAATACCTCCTCTAATGTCATAGACGACTACTGGTCGATTTCAAAGTTCTCATCTACAACATCAGGAGGATGAATTAATATTCTAAATATATTTCAAATTATGCTAGATATTATCATATATAAGTTATCTTGAAGTTATAATTAAATGGTTTTCATCTAACTTAGATGTCTCTCTTGATATGACTAATGAACTCATTCTTGGGTACCCTTGGAATTGACCTTACTATGAGTCATTCATCAATTTCAACTTGGTTAGGTTGGGCACCATCATGCATATCCAATTGCAAATGTGATATAAGTTTTGAGTTATTGTAACTTGTAACATCCATGCTATTAAAGTAGATAGTAATGTGCATCTAATTACATATATATATAATCTTCATTCAAGTCAAATAGTAGGTCTATGGTGGAGCTTGAGCCTTATTGATCTTGTGTCTTCTCGAATTTCTCCTACAAGAAAGAAATATGTCAATTTGTAAGTAATTGCATTGGTTATTATGAAATATGAAGAAACACCTACACGCTAATTTACCTATATCAATGATTTTGCCCAATGCTTAAAGGCTTGCCTCCAAATGACTGTCTGTATCTCAGGAGGCACATTCCTTAATGCCTCTTCATGTGTCTTATTGTTGTAACATTAATTTATATACAGCAAATGTTAGCAATAGTATAAGAATTTAATTGTGCTTAATTTATATATATAGAAATTTCCTTACCGTAGTCTTCATATCCTCTCTCCAACTATAATAGATCTTCCCCGCATGCTTGAGAATATTTTTAAGCACCATCGAATTGGTACTCCAATCAAACATTGCCTACATTTGACACTAGTAAATGGTTATAAAAATTAACTCATATTAAGACAAAAATAAAAGAAAGTCAGGATTTACAACTAATTCTTGAATCAATTGTTACTTATACTCTTTCGAGACCTTTCTCCAATCGAAGCAGCAAAGCAGCATGAACGCTTTTGCAAGCGTAGCAAGCCTACTGTTGAATCCCGTGGAATGCGCATCTTCCCTCATAAGATTGATCTTGAAGAAGATTATGGTGCTCTTCGATAGTTTGTATATGTTTTAATTCCGTGTCAGACCTATTCCTTTTTGGCTTTTTACCTTAAAAAAGAAACAACATAATCAGAACCTAATAAAAAATAAATATAATAAAATTAAATTTAAGAACGGTTGTAAGTTTTTTACCATCAGTCCTGCCAGTCGCGTGTAGCTGAGACAATTGAGGGTCCTACTATGTGTCTAAGGCTGTGCCATCTAGACTTGTGGCGGGATATGGGGTACGGGCTCAGAATAGTGGGTGTCAGACTCATGCTTTTAACCTTTAAGTAGCCCTAGCCTTCCTTTGCAAAACCCTTCGACCACCTTCTTGCCCTTCATGCAAATTTGTCGGGTATGTGTAAGAGTACCAATTGTCCGACTGCCAGTTCGTACAAAAATGGGTCAATATTGTAGTATATGTCACAAAGACAAACCGTTGTTGCGTCAATTTTATTTAATTACTTAATTTTCACTGATTTATTCCAGATCGTTCACTAGGAGGTAATTATTAATATACATCACTCTCTAAGTCAAATATTATTCTTTAATTTCAAAAAGATTGGTTTTATGTATAATAATGAATAAATGAATTAAAGAATCAAAGAAAGAATCAATTATATACAAAGAATGAATTACAAATAAATACACTGCTTAAAAATATCTATGTACAAACAAGCATCAAAAACTATAAATGAATACTTTATACTATCTATTTATATCTTATATTAATAATACTTAGATAGATGTACAATAATAAGTAATAATATATACTATACTAACTTAAGTTAACATACTAACATTTACAGTAACATATAATGTATGTACAATGACATATATAAGCGTCGCTAAACCTTAAAAAAAACTATATACATAAGCTAAGGTAAAAACTAGGGAATATACTAACATTTATTCCATATACAGTGACATATAAGTTTGTCAGCAAAGCTCACATGTTATTTATATATAAATATGAGCTCAAACACTCTATACTACGTATACCTATATATTTGTATTTACCGATGCACTATATATATTATCAGTATACATATATACAAATATACTATCTAATACATACACACACACGCACATGCACACCTTTTCTTCTTCGTAGCCTCTCTCAGGTCTCTTAACACTTAGCTTCTTTTTTCTTCTTCTTCTTCTCTGTTATACACTTATGACTTAGGCCTCTCTTCTCTATTTTACCTTAGGGACTTAGTCATTTTACACATGCCTCTCAACAGTTAATCACTTTAATTAAGGGTGATTACTGTCTTTAATGACAAAATTAGGTTTGTTATTGGCGGGTGACTTTTTTGAGAGATACATAGCATCCTCAACGAGTGCAACCAGACCTCTACTAAGGTCACCCTGATAATTGACTAGCCCATTTAATCCAGTTAATAGCTCATAATTGGGCCCATAGCAGGCCTGCTACAGTGCATGGCTCCCAGTCATGCACCGCTCACACAACCTCAAATCAGAGTCATAGTTTCATGCTCAGAGGATAGAGAGGAGAGGGTTTGGTCGCGCCGAGCGCATGACGACCGAGAAGGCTGAAAGAGAAAAACAACTTATACCACAGCGGCCGCTCGCCAGCCAACGATGTGGCACCATTGTGCCGTTGCTCCAGCGCTGCCAATCCAACACAACGTGTCTGATTGCTTGATTTTGGCCCTCGAATTGAGGGCCATGAATTCATCTAATTTAAAATTAAATTATATGGTATTAAAGCATTTACATATGACTACAAGATTATACAATTTATTAACAAAATTAATTACATTTATTATAAAAATAAATTAATCAAAGCACAGAGTCTATGCATACTGTTATTCTTGTTTAAAATTTAATTACAGGTTAAATTAGTTAATTAATAATCAAATTGACCCTATATAGAGTTAATATACATATTAAATTATTTAATACATATTTTTATTATATTTTACACATTTTATTTTAATTGATTTAAATTTAAATAAGTGATTTCAAGGTAGTTTAAATTAAATAATGTATAAACAGTACAATACATTATAAAAATAGTTAACTTGCTTCAAATTACTTAAGATAATATAATACAACTATACAACATAAATTAGTTTAGTGATAACTTAATTTACTAATTTAATTTAGTAAATTATTTAATAAGTTCATAAATTAATTATTTATTATACAAGTATAATTAAATTATGTTATAGGCATATTAGCGTACATTATACAGAGATAAATACATATGTATAGTATCATCTATAAATAAGTTTATTTATATGATTTTATTAATTTACATAGCTTATAAAACATATAAGTTAATATAATTAATAGTTAAATATATAAATAGGTTATACACAATTTAAGTTATCTTAAATACTCAATTTATGTTATAGCATACATACATAAGTTATATATACATATTATATACATATTATACATTATGTACAAAGATAGCTTAGTATGTAGCTTATATTTACATGTATATACATGTAGTCTCTCTCTCTCTATCCCTCTCTCGGTTTTCAACCGCACCTTTTGCAAGCAAAACTCCGCAATTTCCATGATAATAAGTGACAAGAAAAATCCAATTTTTACGCCTTCCTGAGACCGACACTCGGACTCACCTCCGTTTCTTTACTTTAAAACCGACGTTGCAAGTACGACTATAATGATACTTCTTAACACACACGCATGAGTGCACATCAGTTTTTGGCACCGTTGCTGGGAAGGCAACGGATTTGTTTTGTCACTTCCATTTCACATCTATTCTCACATCGTCTAATGCCTTGTTTTCCTTTTTACTTGATGGTTGCAGGAATTCGGCACTTGGACAGTGAAGCGACGCATCCTACGACGGTAACAAGGGAGTAGGCGCAACAAGGATCAATAGTGAGTAATTCTTCACTCATAATTATTTGCTTGGGTGAAAAACTAAAAAAAATTGTAAAAATTGAAAAAAATTGGCGTGGTGTATGATTGCTTGACCCACACCCTTAACACATCACTCCATAAAAAAAAAAATATACACTCTAACATTCTGAATAAATTCTTGGAGTGTTCTTTTCTCTTTTTGAGTGGTGTTTGCGAAGCCACTGTTGATTGACTTGGGCCGCACCACTCAACCTTAAAATCGACTCATCTAATAGAAGCTACATGATCATTAGGATGAGTACATTAAGGTTTTAGAGCTTCTACACAATAAAAGGAAATCTACTTTCACCAAATTGTGTGCAAAACTTGACGTGCCCACTGAAACTTGTCTGAAAACATTAAGACACGTCAACCATAAAAGGCACTAAAGTAAAGATGAAACACTAAAAGACACCACATCTTAAAAACCCTTGCTTGAAAATTATGTTTTGATAGAAGCACACACATTGAAATTGAAAAATTAAGAGGCACCACCCCAATCAACGCCTCGTCACATAACCCTAGCACAAGCACTATCCTAGCCCTTTAAAACTGAGTAGATGTGCCCTAGGCAGGACTGAGTTAAGTCTCAAAAGGCGTTGTTTTGTTCGCTGGGCACTTGGCTTTCATTCCCTTGGTAGAATCTAGTGATTAGGTTGCGGGGCAGTGTCAAACGACCGCAGTTGTGGGATCTACGGAACCGGGGGCGCAAACCAAAGGAAGAACCTTCCCTGCAATCCCCTCGTAATCAACCTGGCCAGATTAGCCTTGGGAAGGGGAGTCCAGTGCTTACGGACTTAATCACCCTTTGTGAGATTTCTAGGTCTCCTAAGGAATACCCCATAAGGACTAGGCTTGTTTGCTTGATTGAACACAATTCTCGCATCTGTCGCTCTCCGTATCCCTTCCTGTTCTTCTCTAGTGTATGCACGGGAGACGCTCACTGCATCCCGAGTTGTTTGTTTTGGGACAGGAATCTAGGCTACGTGATTCTGTTAGAAATATGGCTGAACCTAGGGTAGATGAGGCTGAGGATCAACCCCCACCAGACACAATGGCCATCATCTAAGCCCAAATTAATGCAAACCACCGACTTCAGCAACAACAAATCCACACCATCATGCAAGCCATACACTGGTTACAGAACCCACAAGAGCAACCACCACCACCTTTCCAAGGCGCACAAGGTCAACCACCACTCGATGTACCACCATTTCAGGATCATCCGAGGCCCCTCCGTGATTTCTATAATCCCTCCGCTATTAGAGTCGAGCCACACCTTAGGATCCCCGAAGGGGGAGATGATTTTGAGCTGAAACCGAATGTCTTAAGTCTGATCCAAAGCCACTTTCATGGAAGCTCAAATGAGGACCCCTTCCAGCATCTAGAGGATCTCGACCGCATAGCACGAACTGTGAAACCTAGGAACATTAGCCTTGACATTGTTCTAATCAAGATGTTTCCCTTCTCGTTAAGAGACAAGGCTTCTCATTGGCTTAGAACCCTAGGAAGGCACATCACCACCTGGGAAGAACTGAGGCATGCATTCTTAAAGAAATTCTTCCCCATAGGAAAGACCAATGCCCTCAGGAGAGCTATTACTACCTTTACACTCCAGGGTGGTGAACAGTTCCATGAGGCGTGGGAAAGATTCAATGAACTCTTGAGGAAATGCCCACACCACAAAGTACCAAGGTGGCAATTGGCCCAGATTTTCTACCACGGTCTGGACAGCAACCTACGGAACTTCATCGATGCATCATGCGGAGGGAACTTCCTGAATAAGGACGACGAGAGCGCGTTTGAGCTCTTTGAGTCTATGAGCGAGAATTCGCTCAACAATGCCTAGATGACCCAGTTTAACAGGTCCAGTCAACCCCGTGGTGGGATTTATGAGGTACAAGCAAATTCTGGAATGGTTGACATGGACATCATTGCCAAGAAACTAGATCGAGAGGAATTGGTGGACAAAAAGATTGACGAGCTACTGAACCAAACCAAAAACCCCTTACAGACCTTCTCCCTAACAAAGGGAGCACATAATGTTGACCTGGTCCAGCCCTTAACCCAACTGAACCTGGAACAACCCCTGACCACTTTCCAGGGAGGGACCTTTGCTCCCTCAACCCTTGATTACTCTCTTCCCTCTCCATCGACATCGGCTATCCTTGAAGATGTGCAAGTTGTCCAAGGTTATGTGAAACCTAACCCTTTCTCCAACACTTACAACACTGGCTGGCGTAACCTCCCCATCTTTGGTTGGACAAACCAGAAACCATCGCAATTCCAAAACCAGCCCAGGGCAAACCAGCAGCCACACTTGCCCCTCTTTCGGCAAGGACCACCAGTTAGACCCCAATATAATCAGAATAGGGTGGCCCCTCCCCCACAAAACCAAATGGACACTACTGGTACACGTGTTTGGTCTTTAAGGTTATTACAGTTGTTGTGGTATATGACAAAACAGTTACCAGTTTAATACAAAAATTTTTTACTCGGAATGACAAGTTTCCCGAGGTCGAACTCAGGGAGCAACTATAATCCTAAAAGTATAAATGTTCACAATTATGTTACAAAAATAATAAGAGAGAGAGTGAGGGAGCAAAGGTTTTCTTCTCTCTGGCTTCTTCTTCTCTCGTCCTCTTCTCTTTTCTTCTTCTCTTTCAGCTGATTCTGCCTTCTTCTCTCTTCTTTTTCTGCTGCGGCTGTGCCTTTCTCTTTCTCCTTTCTTTTCTTTGATTTTCTTCTTTTCTTCCTTGCGGCGGCAGAGCTTCTGCCTTTCTCTTTCTCTCAGCTGCTAAGTCTTCCTTTCTTCTTCCTTCTTTTCTTCTTCTTCTTCTTCTTCTTCTTCTTCTTCTTCTTCTTCTGCTCTGGCCGTTCCTCTTCTTTCTTTCTTTCTCCTTCCTGTCTCCTTCTTTCTTTTTCTTTGCTTTGGCCCTTCCTCTTCCGTCGTCTGACTCGGTGCTCAGACGACTTAACTATGCATTTGCTACAGTGCAACTACTTTTCTTCTCCTTCAGCTCCCCTCCTTCCTTTCTTCTTCAGCTGCTCAATGCGGGTAAGTCTTCAGCCTCTCCACCTCTCTTCTTCTTCCCTCGCCTGCTTCTTCTTTTTCCTTCTTCCCTGCACGCACACACAACGATCAGTGCAAAATCAACCCCTACCCCTTCCCCGCGTCTCTCTTTCTCTCTGAATCTCTCTTTACGAAAGCTCTCCCAGAGCCAGGTAATCGGGTTCGGGTTGCACGCCCGGGACCAGGCCCACCGGCGTGCGGTGGTGGGCGAGGAGTGCTTGGTCGGGTAGTCAGGTTCGGCCCAGACTCGCGGGCCATGAGCGCGGGCGAGGGTAGGCGAGCGCGTGGCACACCGCGTGCGTGGGCGAGGGACTTGACCCCTGTGTATCGAAGGCGAACAGCTCTATTCACGTTTTCAATTTAAGTGTGGGCGCAAGGCCACACACTTACGAGGTGGGACTAAAGTCCCACCTCCAACCTGCATGCCCGCAGGCGAGAAGACACTGCCAATTGGGGCAGCAGCGAACGTTCGCAACCCCAATCGTAGACCTGGGCGTGCTCGCGGAATCACCCCGCGTTGCCTGGGGCTCATACCTGGGTTGGACGCGTCCTGGAGCTGCTTGCGAAGGAGCTTCAACAGCTCGTCAATGGCGGCAAGGAGGCGGAGACCTGAAATCACAAGGACAGCCTCTCGGCTGCATCAGATAACGTAGGGAGCTTCGCTAGAAGGCGGCGAAGGTGGTACAAAGGTCGGCAAGGCGCGGGGGCACCTGTGGAGGTGTGCCTAGGGCATACTGTGTGTGCGGAAGTGGGTTTGTTCGAGGGGTAGTCAGGTGGCGAAGGGCGGTGAATGGAGTGGGGAAACGGTTGAGTGGAGTGAGGGGGAGCTTTTGGGCTTGTCGGCGAGGGGTGAGGTGGTCTGTGGAGGCGGCGCGTCCTCGCCGGAGATGGCGACTGAAGATGGAGCAGATGGGGGTGGACAGTGGCGGTCGGTGGGTTAAAATGGTAAATTAGGAAGGGGAAAATATAAGGGAGAGAGAGGGGATAATTCCTACCTACTTAGTCGACGAAGGGGAGGAGGAAAGCGTCCGGCTCGTGCCTGCCGGAGCTGGGGACGAAGATGCCCAAAAGGGGGTTATCGGTGATGAAGAGGAGATCTGAGGGCGCCAGCTGGTGCGGCCTAGCGTGGGAAGACAGGGTAGAGTGGGCTCTGTTGTTGGTAGGGCAGCAGAGCGACGAGGAGGAGGAGGGAGGATCGCCGAAAGCTCGGGCTGCCTGAACGGAGAGGGGAGAGACGAAATCTAGGGTTCTCTCGACCAAAACTAGCTTGAAGGAGCAGGCAGACCCTGCCGCTCCTTATATAGGCACTGGCGAGGAGAGGAGATCGAGGAGGCGACGTGCTTCACTTGCCGGAGTGTGGTCGGAAATGGACACCCATGCCTGTCGTGCGTTCGCACGAGAGGCATGGTCGGTTACAGAGATTAGGGGAGGGTCCCTGCGACAGAGGACGACGCAGGGAACCCCCCGATTGTTCCTGAGGACAGGCGCCATCCTCCGCACAAGGTTGCTGGAGGTATGGTGCTGCGCAGAAATGGCAGGGGGGACCGTTCTGCAAAGAACGACGAGAAGATAGGGGGCTAATCGCAAGGGTTTCAAAAGGTAAGGGTCAAAAAGTAAACTAAGAGGAAAAATTTGTAAAGTCGGTCAAGATGGTCTTTTCTCAGGCCCAAATTTTTATACCAGACTAATTTGAACCTAAGGATTTTAATGGTGAAATTTGATTTTAGGTTGGACCATGTTTGACCAGTTAATTTGCACAAAAATCCAAATTAAGTCATAAATTGGGCATCGTTCTCATTTTAGGTCAAAATAGGTTGTAAAGGACAAATTGAAGGCTCTAAACCCTAAGGAATATTTTTCCATGAATTTTAGAGGGTTTAGTTGATTTTTATCCTACCACGAACTTTGTGAATTAAAGTGGGTTTATTTTAAGGTTACAGAATGTCATTTAATTCCTAGAAGTTGCTATAACCCTTTTTAGATCAGATCATCCCACTTCCCTCCTTATTAAGCTCGTTTGACCTGTGTTTGGATCCTTAATTACCCTGTTTGCACACTGCATTGGTGAAATTACAGTTTTACCCCTTATGATTTATTTTATTCTTTAACTCAGAATTCACTGAGTTAAGCCTCTCTTTAGGTTTTGTACGAGCTTTTTCACACTCATTTGGATTAAATTGTGCTAGTTAGGGTTCATGATGAGGTTCTCATCAGACACCCTAATAAAGATGATGGCTGACATGAACCAGAAACATCAGGAGGAAATGGCCTTGGTAAAGGGACAGTTAAGCTAACTCTTGGACTGTAAACAACAAGGATCCCTACCTTCCCAGCCATAACTAAACCCACGAAACATAATTAACAGAGGGCCCAATTCGCAAGGGTTCCAAGGCAATCTCGGGCATCCTCACATGGTCCAGCCAGCCCCATAAACACCCCCTGGGTTTGGTGCTTCTTCATCCTCGTCTTCTCAAGGATCAACCCATGGCCCCAATGCCTCTGCGAATGCGGTGACCTTGAGAAGCGACACTAAAACCCAGGACCCCAAATGGCCGACTCTCCCCGAGACTTCAACCACTGAAATACCCAACTCAGATGAGGCACCAGAAAAACCCAAGGACCCAGAAATAAACCCGATCCACATTCAGACACCCTACCCTGAGGCCTTGGAAACAATCAAGAAAAAGAAGAATGTTGTGGAAATTGAGGAGCTTTTGGAGATCTTTAAGCAAGTATAGATTAATATTCCGCTCCTCGAAGCTGTCAAACACATCCTGGCTTACGCCAAGGTTTTAAAGGATGCCTATACACCCAAACGTAAGCCAAGACCTCAAGCACCTAGCAAGTTCGGTAATATCAAGCAACCTTCCGCTCAAGCGAACTGACCCAAGAGCGCCCCTGATTTCCTGCAATATCGAGGACATGACATTTGATAGAGCACTCCTGGACTTAGGTGCTTCTATCAATCTGATTCCAACAACCCTGTACCACCAATTTGGTTTCGGAGAGTTGACACCAACACCTGTCACCATCCAGTTGGCTGATAGATCAGTGAAAACCTCGAAAGGGGTTGTCGAGGACGTGATTGTACGGGTCAAGGACTTCTATTTCCCGGTCGACTTTTTGGTGCTCGACATGGAAGTCCCTGAAAAATTACAGAACGCACCCACAATCTTAGGCAAACCTTTCTTAGCTACGGCTAAGGCAAACATTGATTGTGACACGGGATGTATGGAAATCACCTTCAGAGACAGGAAAATGCAATTGGATATCTTCCGGGCGACAAAGTCTTTTGATTGCGATAGCATTGAGGAACACGATCCCGTGGAAACTCTGGTGAAGGAATGCCTCACCCTTAGTTCTGTCTCAGACCACCAAACCCGTAATGACTGTTCTGACCCGTCACCATCACTACCCGTGGACCTCTGTAAGGCTGATTACCATCACACAACACCATTTGAGGAGATCGATGTTGATCAACTCCCGCCTTTTCCCTTTCCATCAACTATGGTTCCACCCGCACCTGAACTTAAGCCATTGCTTGAGAATCTCAAGTATGTCTTCCTGGGATCTAACCAGAACTTCCCGGTGCTTATTAATTCTCATCTAGCCAAGGATCAGGAACACAGGTTGATTGCGACCCTTTCAGAACATTGGGCCGCCATTGTTTGGACCATTTCTAAATTAAGAGGAATTAGCCCCACCTATTGCACTCATAAGATTTACGTGGAAGACGGGGCACGACCCTCCCGCCAGATGTAGAGACGTTTAAACCCAAACATGCGTGTAACGACCCGGTTCCCGAGCCCTTACGAGACACGAGAGCCGGACCGACTCAACTAATCCCAAGACCTAGTCGTCCAACGAGGAAGTAACCAAAAGAGCAGTAAAATAAACCACATTCAACATGAATATAACTAACAGTAAGAAAATACAGCAGCAAGGAAAGAAACTACTGCAGTATATACCACCACAACAGTAGAACAACATTCATAACTAAATATGAACTGCAGGTAAAGAAAAGTACAGCGGAAACAAGAACTACTCACTATAACGGAACAAAGAGGTACAGGAAACAGTGGTAACTCTACTGGACCCTATTCGACCCAGCGTCCTCTGCAGCCGCTGACCCTGGCTACTCAACACCTGGTCCTGAAAGGTAACGAGTGTAACACGTCAGCAAAACGCTGAGTAGAGTGCGTTCTCCCTCGCCGGAGGACGCCGGAGATGGAGACCCATACCGTCCGTGCGTTCGCACGGTCGGTATGGTGGGTTGCAGCGACCAGGGGGGTGTTCCTGCGACGGCTGACGACGCAGGGCACCCCCGGTTTACTTGCCAGACCCTCCCCCTTACCCTGCGCGGCGCCATGCTCCGCGCAAGGTTGCCGGAGCATGGTGCTGGTCAGGTTTTGGCAGGAGGGACCTGAATGCAAAGAACGAAGGAGAGTTAGGGGCATAAATGTGAGGGTTCAAAAGTTGACGGCCAAAAAGTAAATAAATGAGGACCAAAGTGTAAAGTTGGTCAAGAAGGTTTCCTCTTAGGCTCAAGTTTTTATACATGACTAATTGGGGCCTAAGGATTATGATGGTGAATTATACATGATGGTGCGTTTTGTAAGAGAGAGAGATAGAAATTTTTTCTATTTGGAGAGTTCTCTCTCTTTTTCTTTTTAATTCTAGCTTAGGATTGGCTTTTCAACACGGTCTGTATCAGATTCATTGCTCCCGTCATCAATCCTCAAGGCTTCCTGGCGATCGATGCTTCGAGATAGCACCGCCCATGGCAACCCCCGGAACCCTGGCTATTGAGATTTCGAGATAATCCCATCCATGGTGTTCCGTGGCTGAATCCAGACCCTGGCAATTGACACTTCGAGATAATGCCATCCATGGAATCTGAATCAGCAGAGTGCTTACATGGCCCCAGTAGGATATGTGAATATCCTAAGAGAGAAGCACCGAGGAGATGATATTTTGTTACGCATCTTCGAGGGGATTTCCCGCCTCTCCGCTCTGGGAACTCGTCCAAATCAACTTGTATTGGTCGGCCGCTCCTACTCTAGGTGTACTTTTCAGAATTTTGCGACGCTTCTGCGTGATTTTGATTTTTACGCTTACTGAACCAGGCTGTGTGTGAGGTTAGGGTGCTTAGGTTACTAAGTCCCGTAAACCAAAAATTAGTTAACGAGGCCAAATACTCCCTAAGCCTTGGACCTAATACTTAAGCTTTTCATTTTCCTCAACCTCTTGAGGATTGTCTGGATCTTAATGGGTACTAAAAGTCTATTCAAGAATGCCTAAGGTTTGCGTTCTTACTAATCTCATTATGCACTTTTCAGTTATTTTCTTGAATGAGGTCTAAAACTTAAGTTAATTCCTTAGTTCCTTACTAATGACTATCACCTTTTCTCATAATTTTGTGCTCCTTTTTCATTTTGTTTCTTTTCTCCTTCTCCTTCACAAAATTTCCTCTTATTCTTTTTCGAAAATTTTTAATTTTTATGGTGTTTTTGGCATATGTGAATTTTTTGTTTTAAACCTTTTCTTACAAGTTTTGCACTTTCATACCCCCCCCATGCCTAAGATTTGCAATGTCCTCATTGTAACCTAGGGGGTTTTTATTTAACTTAGTTCATTCCTTAAGACAGAAATTTGGATGAGTGAATGGGTCGGGTTGAATTTTTGCGGACGATTTCTAATCCCAGATGCAAACATCTGAGGTGGGGTCGGCTATCTACAAGGGTGAACCTTAAGTGCAAAAAGGTGTCAGAAAAAGTTTTGGATTTTTAGGAAAATGACGGGTTGCCTCCCGTTAAGTGCTGTGTTTTACGCCATCGGCTGGGCGCAATAAGCTCAAGGGGAATGGAGGATATAAGATGCTTCAGCCAAATCAGTAGAAGTTACATCAATGAACGGCTTGAGTCTCTGACCGTTCACGATGAAAGGTTCAGAATCGTGGCTGAGTGGACTGATTTCGATTGCTCCATTTCCAAAAACCTGTCGGACCAAATATGGTCCGACCCACTTGGACCTCAGCTTTCCCGGGAAAAGTTTGAGTCGGGCATCAAAGCGTAGGACCTTTTGACCAGGATGAAAGATCTTTCTCGAGATGTGTTTGTCGTGGAAGGCTTTAACCCGCTCCTTGTATATTTGCGAGTTCTCGTACGCGTCTAGGCGTAATTCATCGATCTCGCTGATTTGGAGTTTTCTGTGGGTCCCAGCCTTGGAAAGATCGAGATTACAGTTCCGTACTGCCCAATAGGCTTTATGCTCCAGTTCTACGGGAAGGTGGCATGCCTTTCCGTACACCAGTCTAAAGGGAGACATGCCCAATTGGGTCTTGTGGGTGGTCCTATAGGCCCACAATGCTTCCGGAAGTCGGGACGACCAGTCCTTCCTGTCAGGCCGAACAGTGACTTGCAGGATTTTCTTGATCTCCCGATTTGATAGCTCAGCTAGACCATTTGTTTGGAGGTGGTAAGGAGTAGAGATTCGATGAGACACCCCAAATTTGGCCATAAGTGACCTAAACTGAGCATTTGTAAAATGGGTCCCCCATCAGAGATAATAGCATGGGGAATCCCGAACCTTGAGAAAATGCTTTGATGTATGAACTTAAGAACAATCTTGTGATCACAGGTTCGGGTCGGAATGGCTTCGATCCATTTGGACACGTAGTCCACCGCAAGCAGGATGTACTCGAAACCATCCGAAACAGGAAAGGGGCCCATAAAATCAATCCCCCAGACATCGAAGATTTCGCATACGAGAATCGGCTATAAAGGCATCATGTCGTGACGGTTCATGTTGCCCAAAGTCTGGCAACGACTGCATGCCTTACAGTGGCTGTATGCGTCCTTGAATAGTATAGGCCAGTAGAAGCCAATCTAGAGGACTTTGGATGCGGTTTTATGGCCTGAGAAATGGCCACCGCATGCCTGGTCATGGCAGAAGGATAGGATATTGCTGATTTCCTCTTCCAGGACACATCTCCGAATGATCTGATCAGCACCTATGCGGAAGAGGTACGGGTCTTCCCAAATGTAATACTTGGCATCGGAGCGTAATTTGTCCTTCTTGGCCTTCGGCCAATCGGACGGGATCTGATGAGATGCCAAGTAATTTACTACATTGGCAAACCATGGAAGGCTAGTACCGATAGTCAGCAGGTGCTCATCGGGAAAATGCTCAGTGATGGGTCCGGAAGGGCTAATGATCTCAGAAGCAAGACGGGACAGATGGTCGGCTACCACATTCTGCCTTCCCGCCTTGTCGCGTATCTCAAGATCAAATTCTTGCAACAGCAAGATCCATTGGATTAATCGAGGTTTCGCACCCTTCTTTGCAAGGAGATGCCTCACAGCTGTGTGATCCGAGTAGATGATGACATGGGAACCCAGAAGATACGATCGGAATTTTTCAAGGGCAAATACTACGGCTAGCAGCTCTTTCTCCGTAACCATATAGTTACGCTGAGCCTCGTCAAGTGTCTTGCTAGCGTAGTAGATGACCACGGGTTTCCCTTCAGCTTTCTGCCCCAAAATCGCTCCTACGGAGAAGTCGGATGCATCGCACATGATCTCAAAGGGTTGAGACCAATCAGGGGACTGTAGGATCGGGGCTTGGGTGACTCGGTCACGCAGGATCTCAAATGCTTGAGTGCATTCCTTGGAAATTTCGAAAGGTACATCCTTGGAGAGAATCGAAGTCAAGGGGCGCGCAATTTTCGAGAAATCTGGAATGAAACGGCGGTAAAAACTGACGTGCCCTAAAAAGGAACGGATGTCCCTGATCGAGCTAGGCATAGGAAGGTGAGAAATCAGATCAACCTTAGCTTGGTCCACTTGGATGCCTTTTTCCGAAATTGAGTGTCCCAGGACAATTCCCTCAGGCACCATGAAATGGCTCTTTTCCCAGGAAAGAACCAAATTCACATCGATGCACCGCCTGAGTATCTGGACCAAGTGTTGGAGGCAATCGTCGAATGATGCTCCGAAAACTGAAAAGTCATCCATGAAGACTTCCAGATAATCACCTACCATATCTGAGAATATGGCAAGCATGCATCGCTGAAAAGTAGCGGGTGCATTGCAAAGACCGAAAGGCATCCTTCGGAAAGCGTATGTTCCGAAGGGGCAGGTGAACGTGGTCTTTTCTTGGTCCTCAGGATGGACTGCCACCTAGTTATAACCGGAGTACCCGTCAAGAAAGCAGAAGAACCTATTTCCTGCAAGTTTTTCGAGAATTTGATCAATGAAGGGTAGTGGGAAATGATCCTTCTTCGTGGAGGAATTGAGTCGGCGGTAATCTATACAGACTCTCCACGAGTTGGCTAGTCGGGTAGGAATGATTTCTCCGGTCTCAGTCATTATAGTGGTGAGTCCTGCCTTCTTGGGCACGACCTAAATTGGGCTCACCCAACGACTATCGAAGATCGGGTAGATAATTCCGGCATCTAACCACTTGATGATCTCCCTTTTCACGACCTCCTGCAGATTGGGGTTTAAGCGTCTCTGCATTTCACGAGAAGGTCGTGTGCCCTCCTCTGAATAGATATGATGAGTACAATAGGAGGGACTTATTCCAGTCAAATCATCGAGAGTCCACCCGATGGCTCTGCGATGTTGCTGGAGAACAGTAATCAGACGGGATTCCTGTTCGGGATTGAGGTTGGAATTGATAATCACAGGAAGGGTCTGATCGGAACCCAAAAAGATGTATTTCAAGTGAGCAGGAAGAGGCTTTAACTCGAGGACAGGGTTTTCAGCAGCAGCGGGTGGTTCAATGTAGATGTGAGGTTCAAGGGTGGGAGTTACTGGGTTGTGTATGTCTGGATTCGACTCCTCTGTTTGCGGGTCAAGATCCTTCTGTGGTTGTTGAGGCATAATCGAGTCATTCTGGAAGTGTGATTCATCAACCAAAGTCCTGATGTCACAAATTTGTTCGATGACACCGCAATTAATTCCTTGTTGGGCCTTAAATATATCAATTTTCAGTGTTTGATCTCCAAACTTAAGCTCTATTTGGCCCTCCTCACAGCTGATGTTGGCTCTAGCAGTAGCCAAGAAAGGTCTCCCTAGAATGATTGGTGTATCCCTAGGGTTCTCAGGTGCGTCCATATCTAAGACTATAAAGTCCACTGGGAAATAGAAAACTGGTGACGACCTTCCTCTATAGTTCTATTATTTCATCGTAGTATAGTATAGAGAAGTGATTACCAGTTTAATACAATTTGTTACTCGGAAATAAAAGAGTTCCCGAGGTCGAACTCAGGGAGCAAGTCGTATTCTAGGGGTACAAATTCTTATTACAAAAATAAAGAGAGAGAGAGAGATGAAAATTTGGCTTCTTCTTCTCTTCTCTTCTTCCTCTTTGGCTTTTGGTTTCTTTATCTCCTTGTGGTCTTCTTCTTCTGCCTTCTGTTCTTCAGATCTTCTTCTCGTGCTCTCTTCTTCTGCTTTTGCTGTCAGGACGTCGTCTCTCCTTCTTTCTTCTTTTTCTTTCTGTCTTCTTTATCTGCAGCAGTGGGTGATGTTCTTCTTCTTCTTTCAGCTCTTGTTTCTGCTTGTCTCTTTCTTTTTCTTTTCCCTTGCGGTCCTGTTCTTCTGCCTCTTTTCTACCTTCGGAGCGTCGTCTGATTTTCCAATCAGACGACTTAAACCGCCGCTGCTACAATGCTCCTCCTTCCATCAGCTTTCGTCGTCCTTCTTCTCTGCCTCGCTCGTCTTCTTCTTCTTCGCCTGTGCCTGCACACTTCAAAGCTCTCGTCAACGGGCAAAAACCTACTCTACCCTCCCCCCCCCCCCCCCCCCCCCCCCCCCCCCGCGTTTCTCTCTCACAGAAGCCGCTCTTGGGAAAGCTCTCCCAGAGCTGCCAGGTAGTCGGGTACGGGTCGCGCCCGGGTCCAGGCCCACCGGCGTGCGTGGTGGGCGAGGAGTGCCGGTCAGGCTAAGTCGGGTCGGGCCAGGTCCGCAAGGCGTGCGTGCGGACGAGGCCGGGTAGTCGGGCGGGTGAAGGGGACCTCACCCCGTGAACTGAGGCGAACAGCTTAAGGCACCTTTTGCCTTTAAGCGCCCGTTCGCCTCAGTGGCTTTCCGAGGTGGGACTAAATGTCCCACCCCAATTTGGATGCCTGTGCGGAGGAAGCAGCGGCAGTCGAGGCGAAGCGCGGGGGCTTCGCGCGAGAGCTTCGAATCGACTGCAGCCTGGTACTTCGCGAAGACGCCTCGCACTGCCTGGGAGCGTGACCTGGGTGTGGCGCACCTGGGGCAGCAGGTGAAGAAGCTGCTTCGCTTCAACAATGGCGGCGGCGAGCGCAGGTACCTGCCCACAGAGAAACGGCCTCTCGGCCCAATCAGAAATGCGGAGGACCTTCGCCGTGGTACGGCGAAGGTGGTCGGGGGGTGTGCAGGCGGCGGGGCGGAGCCTAAGGGCCGCCCTAGGTCAAACTGCAGGTTGGGAGATGGGTTGTTCGGTGGAGTTGCAGAGGGTGATTTGGAGGAAGTGGAAGGGCGGAGGTTGATCAGGGTGAGGAGGCGGAGGTTCTGCGGTGGTCGGCGAGCCGTGTGGGTTGCTGGAGTGATGGGAGCGGGTCGCCGGAGCAGGGGCCGGAGGTGGAGAAGGTGAGGGCGATTGGTCGGATCGGGGCAACAGTAAAGATGTAAAGTGAGGAAAAGGAAGAGGGGAGGAAGAGGAGGAGTTCTACCTACGTAGCAGGACGAGGAGGGGCCGGAGCAGGCGACAGTCGTATCGACTGTCGCCGGAGAAGAAGCTGCCGAGGGGAAGGGGCGGCGGCGAGGAGAGGGCCGGAGAGGCGCCAGCTGGGTGCGGCGTGGCGCGGGAAGAGCGAGGGAGAGCAACCTTGCAGCTGGTAGTGCGGCAGAGCGACGAGGAGGAAGAGGGGAGGCCGCCGGAGCTGGAGGGCTTCCTGTCGGAGTGGGAAGAGAGGAAGTGGGGGTCTTTCTCCGTCAGGACCGAGCTCCCTTGAACGATGGAGCGACGGGGGGTACTTATAGGGTAGAATCGGAGAGGAGGGCGGAGGGAGACGACGTGTCTCCCTCGCCGGAGGACGCCGGAGATGGAGACCCATATCGTCCGTGCGTTCGCACGGCCGGTATGGTGGGTTGCAGTGACCAGGGGGGTGTTCCTGCGACGGCTGATGACGCAGGGCACCCCTGGTTTACTTGCCAGACCCTCCCCCTTACCCTGCGCGGCGCCATGCTCCGCGCAGGGTCGCCGGAGCATGGTGCTGGTCAGGTTTTGGCAGGAGGGACCTGAATACAAAGAACGAAGGAGAGTTAGGGGCATAAATGTGAGGGTTCAAAAGTTGACGGCCAAAAAGTAAATAAATGAGGACCAAAGTGTAAAGTTGGTCAAGAAGGTTTCCTCTTAGGCTCAAGTTTTTATACTTGACTAATTGGGGCCTAAGGATTATGATGGTGAATTTTATTTCCTGATTAAACCTTGTTTGACTGGTCAATTTACGCAAAAACCCAAATTAATTTGTTAATTGGGCATGGTTCTCAATGTAGGTCAAAATGGGTTCCTAAGGCCAAATTGAAGGTTCTAAACCCTAGAGATTATTTTTCTATGAATTTTAGAGGGTTTAGTTGATTTTTTTCTCTGCCTCGAACCTCGTGTTTTTAAGTGAGTTTGTTTTTAGGGTTACAGGATGTCATTTAATTCCTTGGAGTTGCTGTAGCCCTTATTGAATCATCTCATCCCACTTTTCCTCTTATTAGGTTTCTTTAACCTATGTTTGGACCCTGAGTTACCCTGTTTTCAGATTGGATTGGTGAAATTGCATTTTTACCCCCTTAGTTTCTGTTTTCTTTACGAACTCAGAATCTCTCTGAGTTAAGCCTTTCCTTTAGTTATGTAGGAGCTTTTATCCTTTGTATTAGGTCAAAATGAGCTAGTTATGGCTCATGACGAGGTTCTCATCAGATAACACTGCATATGTGGGTAATAATTCTGTTAAATAGGGCCCATCTTAAGAATAAAAGGCACAACATAAGTAGAATGGGAGCATTGCTTGCATCATATACCAAGATTGCTTATAAAACTGTATTAATGGCCATTTGTGTAAGCATTTGTCAAAGCAGGCCTCAAATGAGCAATCAGACTCCACGGATGGATTTAGAACGACGAACGGAGTCCAACGGACTCAAGATCGACCAAATCCGACATCCGGAGCTCCAACAATGGGTCGAAGAAGTTTTGACTGTTGATCTGATGATCAACGACCCTCGTTGCACCACATCGCCCCCCGCTCACCGCGCGCCAGTAGCGAGCGTGGTGCAGCGGTTTGCGCGCATGCCCTCACGCACGCAACGCGGGTTCGAGCCGCGCGGTGCGAGAAATTGAAGAGGAAGAGGCGCGCAGCAAAATTGGGCCGCCCGATCAGCAACAGGCGGCTAAGATAGTGCCACACGGCGTGCTCTCAGACAGCGAGCGCCCACACGCGCCTGTACGCCAGGCGACGACGCACGCGCACCTGAGGTGCAATCCAAGCGCGCTCGAGGGAGGATATCAGATTGGACGGCTCTCACGCAGTGGCCATCTCTTAGGGGCTTCACCGACGCTTTTACCCCTTCTTCTTTTAGAAAGCCCTTCTCCCTATTTAAACCCCCTCCAACCACTCATTCAAGGCATTCACTTCCCTTGCAACTACTCTACCCCCCTCTTAGCTAGCTTTAGGTCCTCTTGTAATCGCCGGAGACGACGAGCCGCTGACGGAGCCTTCTCCACCGCCGTGGCTGCCTCGCTGCTCTCCCCCCCTCTCTCTCTCTTCCTCTCTTTTAAGCTTTCCCTTACTTATGTTTAAGCATGTATTTAATGTTGTAAGCTGTGAACTAAAGCTGCATGATTAGTGAAGTTACTTTCCGTTCAATGTTTACTTTATTTCCTATTTAAGTTGCATGATCAAGCAAGAAACAACCCTAACCCTAATCTCTCCCTCTCTCTCTCTCTCTCTCTCTCTCTCTCTCTCTCTCTATCCCTCTCTCGCTTTTCAACCGCACCTTTCGCAAGCAAAACTCCGCAATTTCTATGACACTCGAACTCACCTCTGTTTCTTTACTTTAAAATCGGCGTTGCAAGTGTGACTATAACGACACTTCTTAACACACACGCACGAGCGCACGTCAAGTTCTTTTATTAAGTTTCAAGGGATACTGAATCATCGGCTGGTATGTTCTACCAAGCCGGGGGTTCAGATGACCTTGAAACTTGGTTTATACTTAGAAATATACCTAATCTTGACCAAGAAGGGGCCTTTTTTTTGTATTTTTTATAGCATTTTTATTTAAGTACAAGTTAAGCACATTTCAAGGTCTTTTAAGTGTTTTCAAAAGAACTTGAGACTCTAAATCTCAAATGGGCAATTGAAATGGCAGTGGACAGGCTTTGATAAGCTCTAAACACTAACTAAAGGATGTGTAATCATATAATTAGGCTTTTTAACTCCATTTCCATATATTACTCTATGTGGACAGTTAAGCATACATAATTAGCTGACAAATAAGGATTTAAACAAGGTTACAAGCAATCTAGATGAGATTCAAAATCATAAAACAGTACGTAGAAGCTTGTATACATAAAATACAACATTTACAACATGTCAGCTATTTTGAATAGCTAAAACCTAAGCCTACTGTCCTTAATTTCAAATCATCCAGCAAGAGCAGTAGTTGCAACAGCAGCTGTAGCATCAGCAACTGCAACA
Organism: Thalassia testudinum; assembly: GCA_037157565.1. Taxonomy (NCBI): domain Eukaryota; kingdom Viridiplantae; phylum Streptophyta; class Magnoliopsida; order Alismatales; family Hydrocharitaceae; genus Thalassia; species Thalassia testudinum. The sequence continues at coordinate 192,899,335 of JAZHRO010000036.1, forward strand.
TCAGCTGTAGCTCAAAGCCATCCAAAGCACTACCCAGACGTCTTAAAATGTTCAAAATGACTGCTGCAGTGCATCAATAATTTCAGTGATTCTGAGCGCAAATTTCAGGAGGATCAGTACCTTTTCAACAACTCTAACATGGGGGTTTCAGTGGTTGTTACATCGACCAAATCTAATCCCTTATCTTTGTCATAGACAACAAAGATAATGGAATTAGATTGGAATATAGTCCAACAAAAATTTAGCTGTTATACAGCATTTTAATATTTGAAATTTGGGATTCAAAACTCACAATGACCAACTCAAAAATCTGATAGAACTTGAATTAGCTTAGAAATCAGTTGAAAACATTGTGTCCTTACTCAAAAACCTTCTAACCCTGATTACCATATCAAATCAAAGAAAGAACACTGATTTGATCTCTTCCTTATGCTATAGATAGCATGAAGGGAGAGTTCAACTTAGTTCATTAAATCCGTTCAACCTGAATCCCAAATGTTTAAACCCTAAGAGATATTGAGAATCCCTTAGGTAAGAAATCCAAATTCAAACATATCAATTTACACACAAATGCATGTGAGTACCTCAAATCAACAAAGTTGATTCTCCTTGGCACTCCCACACCTTGAAAATCATAAAAAGACTCAATTCAAGCCCAATTCCACCATGGCTCATCTAAGAAAAAGTTTGCCAGCAAAATCATCTTAGATTCACAGCCATGGACTGATCTATTCAAAAACATATCGATTCACTTGATCAACAACTCTTTAAAGCCCAACTAACCAAAATCTCGCAATTTCGCATTGAAAATCAAATTAAAATTAGATTAAGTAAATCAATTCCTTTCAAATCAGATCAAGCGACTTTGTGAACAAAATGACATGAGTAAAGAGACACCTAGGTGATTTTTTTGAGTGCAAATCATCATCTCAAAGCTAGAGAGCAATGAGATGAAGGTTTGACTCTAACGGATGGGGGTGATTGCGAATTAAAACACAAGGGAAATTTAAAACACGAAATGTTCTGTGAGGGGGAAGATCAGTGATCAATGGGGTGATATGAATTCATCTCCTCTGATCTGAATTGATCAGAGGAGGTGGGTGTGTAGATTCTATACTACACTACTCTTAAGCTATCTACAATCACACAATTAGATCATAGAAAGTCAACATCTAATTTCTACTCCTAAATTACTCTAATTATCACAACAACTACTCTAGAAAATAGTAAATCCAAATCTAATCGGAGGAATGGGACCTTTGGATCCAGAGTTGACGGCTAAGGCAGAGGAATGGAGGGGGATCTCCAACGAGTGAAATGCCCACGAGAGGAGCTTCACGATCGTCCTCAGGCGTAGTCATCCCTACCGGCGAGGAAGAATTGGAGGTGAAAAACCATAACACTGTCACTGATGTGGCGAGTGAAATGGTTAGAATAGCTGGAGAGGATGAAGGGATCGGCCTTAAGGAAGTAGGAGAGGAGGTCGATCGGCATGCATGTGATCAATGGAGTGCTTAAGTAGAACGATCAGTGAACCTCCTCACTGCATGGTGAGATTAAACAAAAGGGGCTTGGGCGGTAAGGATGAGAGGAGTGCAGTGCGTGCGAGTTTAATCCAAAGGTGGGCCGTTGGATGGGATCTGGCAAGGAGGTTAGCCTACGCACTGAGTCACCCGAAGCTTCCAATCATGGAGAGCCACAGATCAAGGGGTGAAGGAGGATCGATGGTGTAATGACCCGTTACACTTTTAGCCATTTAAGACGTCTGGAGTTTCAGTCAAACGTCTGTCTAGACGTCTGGCCTCACTCTCGGACGTTTGAAAGTGAAATTTTTCGTACTGCGCTTTGCGCTCTTCACGTGGGCGGCACGCAGAGGCTCTTTTCTCTCCCCGCACCCTCACCCAAACCCTAAACCCTCTCCTATATAAACCCCTCCCTTCCCCTCTCCTCTCCTCCACACACCACAACCACCACCATCTCCACCTTCTCCTACGACCATCACCTTTCCTCCGCCTTCGCTGCAATCGCGGCAAGGAGTGAGAGCGGGGAGGAGCGTGAGCTAAAGAGCGAGTGGGAGTGAGAGCGGGGAGGAGGAAGATAACCGCGGGAGCTCGGTGGAGCTCGAGGAGGAGCCAGTAAGGAGCTGCTCAAGCTTCTGCGGTGGCTGGAGCTACCGCTATGAGAGGAGGAGCAAGAGGAGTGATCTACGAGGAGCTCCTGATACTGGAAGTTTTCCAGTATCAGACGTTTGGAGTGGAGTCCAGACGACTGGCGAGATACCTGGACGTCTGGAGCTAAAATCAGATGTCTGAAAGCACTTATATCGCAAGGTACATTCTTTTTCGCGTTTACGACCATGCAGGCCTTACCGCAAAAGCTTGGTTTGGCCTGGTTTGGACCTGCGGCTTTCATATGCAGGAAAAGGTCCTTCGGAAGGTGCGTGGGATGCCTTTCCACACGTTTTTGGATGTCTAATCACATCACCAGATGTCCGGAGTTACTTCCAAACGACTGGAGACATTGTCCGATGTCTAGAACTGTCTTCAGACAGTCGCAGAGAAGGATTGGACGTCTGAGGACATCGCAGGAGATATAAGGTAAGGTCTAACGCCTTTTAAGATGTCTGGGCTTATTCCCAGACATCTGATTTTGAACACTAGACACGTTTTTTACCTGTTTAGGGTCCGGTAGGGGTCCATTTTACGCAAACAAAATACCCACACTTTCCTCTCGAGTTCCTCTACGTATTAGGGTCTGTTATACATTGTTCTAAACTCTCCTTTTGTGATGTATTCTCTGGTATAGGGTTTCAGCCTGCTGTGCGTTTGGGGCTCACAGAGACATCTAGTTCTGCGGTGCAAGCCCCTATTACTCCCGTGTTTCCTGGTAGAGTGGTTTAATTCCATTAATAATATTTAAATAAGAATGTGCTTGTGGAAGTAACCGAATGGAACCCTAGGATGTGGCATGAACCCTAAGGTAGAGAAATGAATGAGCCTGCTTGTACTGTATGGTTTACTTGCATGCGTGATTAAGATAAATTGCCAGTAAATGCTTGTATTATAATTACGAGCCGCCTGTTAGAATATGAGCTGCCTGTGTTTAATGAAACTACCTGTGAAAACATCAGTTGCATGTTATTAAGAATTGAACTATAAAAACACGACCTGCTTGTATATGGATGAGGAATGAATTATGAAACCTGAGATCTGGATAATGAGGTGAACACGAGCATGAACCCTATGGGGAATTAGGAGTAGAACTCCTGTGGATAGACGAAAATTTGGAATGTAGACGGGAAGTGTGCTGGCCCTTGAGTACGTGTTACCAAGGAAAGCAGGTGTCCCCTTTTGTGTAGAGCGGAGCTAGCCTCCCTTGGGTTGAGACCCAGGATTAGGATTGGCCACTCTACTCCGACTCCTGTTGGCCCTCGCGTACGTGGTACCAAATCGAGCTACTAGTGTAGGGAGGGAACTAGCCACCCCACGGGGCCCGGGGTTCAACTAGACACCCTACACCGACTTGTTAGGCCCTCTGAGCAAACTGGGGTAGTCAAACAAGGGTGCGCAAACTATAGAGGGGTGAGACCCCTTTTTGGTTCTGAGGGGCAAGACCCCTGTTCTGAGAGGGCAAGGCCCTATACTGTTCCATGCTATACTTTGGGCGTACCCGTTAACAGAAACGACTGACCGCATGTCAGTGCGAGGTAGCTACCCGTGCGCTTATCACGCGTGCCGTAGTCACCGCTACACCTTGACAGCGACCTTGAGGTGGTTGACTGGGTGTAGGACTACCATGGGGGCTCTCCCGGCCAGGAGAGCACCACGTGTACCTTCTACTCTACGGAAAAGACTGTAATCAAGATCGTTCCCACGAGGAACACGCAACATCAAGAAATATCTGGATGCTTGAGAGAAATGGGTGAAACGAAAATATATAAAATAGATAAATAGAAATGAAAATTAAACCTGTTGCTTTTACTATTTTGTACTTAGATAATATAGATACCACTCTACTCAGCGTTCGCTGACTCTATCTTTTCATAACAATATTCAGGACCAGGAGTTGAGCAGCCCGAGTTTCCGACTGCGGAGGGTGCTGGGCCCAATCAAGTCTAGCCGTAGTTTTTCTTCAGCACTTCCTTTCTTTTTCTCTACTGTTGTAGTAAGTAATGGACTCTTAGTTACTATTCTGCTACTACTGTTTACTTTCCATTTTCCATTGTTGTTGTGGTGGTATGTATCGAGACAGCTGTTCTGTTTTCTTTACCACTTTGTATGTAATGCTGGTGTCGCGTGTTTTGTCTTTAGGGTTATTATGGTTTACAATCGTTGTAGTATATAACAAAACAGCTACCAGTATTACTACCATTTTTTTTTTTTACTCGGAATAACAAGTTTTCCTGAGGTCGAACTCAGGGAGCAACTATGATTCTAGAAGCATAAATATTCACAATTTTGTTACAAAAATAATAAGAGAGAGAGAGAGCTAAAGTTTTGTTGGCTTCTTCTTCTTCTCTCTTCCTCTTCTCTCTTGTCTTCTTCTTTCTGCTTTGGCCGTTCCACTTCTTCTTCTTTCTTCTTTTCTTCCTGCCTTCTTCTTTCTTCTTTAGCCTGCGGCTATGGTGATCTTCTTCTTTCTCTTCTCTTTCTCAGCCTGCCTTCTCTCTTCTTCTTCTTTTCTGCTTCCTTCTTTCTTTCAGCTGCAGAGTCTTCCTTTCTTCTTTTTCTTTCTCGTCTTCTTCTCTGCTTCTTCTTTCCTCTTCCTCGTCTCTTTTCTTTTTGCTCTGGCCGCTGACCTTCCTTCCTCTTTTCTCCTTCTTTTGGCTGTTGCCCTTCCGACGTATGATGCAGCGCTCAGACGGCTTATCCGCACGTTTGCTACAGTTCCTTTCCTTCCTTCGCCTGCCTCTTCCTTCTTTTTCCTTCTTCCCTACGCGCATATACACCCATTAGTGCAAAACCTACCCCTTCCCCGCGTCTCTCTCTCTCTGAATCTCTCTTAGGAATGCTCTCCCAGAGCCGGGTAATCGGGTTCCGATAGCGTGCCCGAGACCAGGCCCACCGGCGTGCGGTGGTGGGCGAGGAGTGCTCTGTCGGGTAGTCGGATTCGGCCCAGACCGGCGAGGCATGAGCACGGGTGAGGGCGAGCGAGCGCGTGGCGCGTTGCGTGTAGGTGAGGGACCTGACCCCTGTGTATCGAAAGCAAACAGCCCGATACACTTTTTGAATTTAAGTGTGGGCACGCGGCCGCACACTTACGAGGTGGGACTAAAGTCCCACCTCCAGATTGCGCACTCGCAGTTGAGGAAGCTGCTACCAATTGGGGCAGCAGCGAGGCTTGCAACCCAAATCGCAAGCCTAGGTGCCTTCGCGGAATCAGTCCGAGCTACCTGGAGCTCGAACCTGGGCTGGAGATGGCCTGGAGCTGCGAGCAAAGGAGCTGCAGCAGCTCAACAATGGCGGCGAGGGGGCGCTGACCTGAAAACACAATGACGGCCTATCAGCCACATCAGATAACGTGGGAAGCTTCGCCGGAGTGTGGCGAAGGCAGTGCGGGGGTCGGTGAGATGCGAGAGCGCCTGTGGCGGTGGACCTAGGTCAGACTGTGTGCGCGAAAATGGGTCTGTTCGGGGGGTGGTTGGGCGGTGAATGGAAGTGAATGGAGTGGGGGAAATGGATGAGCGGAGTGAGGGGGACCTTCTGGGCTTGTCGGTGAGGGGTGAGGTGGTCTGTGGAGATGGGGTGATCTCGCCGTGGAAGGTGATCGGAGATGGAGCAGATGGAGGTGGAAGTGGCGGTCGATGGAGTAAAAGGGTAAATCAGGACGGGGAAAATGAAAGGGGGGGAGAGACAAAGAGTCCTACCTATTTAATCGACGAAGGGGGAGAGGGAGGCGTCCGGCTTGTGCCTGCCGGAGCTGAGGACGAAGATGCCTCGGAGGAGGTTATCGACGACGAGGAGGCGGTCTGAGGGCGCCAGCTGGTACGGCCTGGCGCGGACGACGAGGCAGAGTGAACTCTACTGCAGATAGGGCAGCAGAGCGACGAGGAGGAGGAGGAGAAGATCGCTGGAAGCTCGGACGCTCTCACCGGAGAGGGAAGGGATGAAAAGTAGGGTTTCTCTTAGCCAGAAGAAGCTTGAAGGAGACGGCAGATCTTGCCGCTCCTTATAAATGCCTGGGCGAGGAGAGAGGACTGAGGAGGCGACGTGCCTACCTCGCCGGAGAGTGGCCGGAATGGATACACATGCCTTTCGTGCGTTCGCACGAGAGGCATGGTTGGCTGCAGAGGTCAGGGTGTGTCCGTACGACGGAGGTCGACGTAGGGAACCCTCCGTCTGTTCTAGAGGACGGCTGCCCTGCCCTACGCGGCGCCATCCTCCGCGCAAGGTCACAGGAGGTATGGCGCTGCATAGAAATGGCAGAGAGGACCGTTCTGCAAAGAACGACGATAAGTTAGGGGGCTGAACGCAAGGGTTTCAAAAGATAAGGGTCAAAAAGTAAATTAAGAGAACCAATTTGTAAAGTCGGTCAAGATGGTCTTTTCTTAGGCCCAAATTTTTATACCAGACTAATTTGAACCTAAGGATTTTAATGGTGAAATTTGATTTTAGGTTGGACCATGTTTGACCGGTCAATTTGCGTAAAAACCTAAATTAAGTTATTAATTGGGCATGGTTCTCATTTTAGGTCAAAATAGGTTGCAAAGGCCAAATTGAAGGTTCTAAACCCTAGGAAATATTTTTCGATAAATTTTAGAGGATTTATTTGATTTTTTTCCTACCTCGAACCTCGTGAATTAAAGTGGATTTGTTTTAGCATTACAGAATGTCAATTAATTCCTAGAAGTTGGTATAGTCCTTTTTAAATCAGATCATCCCACTTCCCTCCTTATTAAGCTCGTTCGACCTATGTTTGGACCCTTAATTACCCTGTTTGCATACTACATTGGTGAAATTACAGTTTTACCCCTGATGATTTATTTTATTCTTTAACTCAAAATTCTTTGAGTTAAGCCTCTCTTTGGGCTTTGTAGGAGCTTTTTCACACTTATTTGGATTAAATTGTGCTAGTTAGGGTTCATGATGAGGTTCTCATCATACCCACATGCCTAGCTTCTGCTAATCCCTTAGCAAAATTTTAAGGTTTTAACCCTTGTTCTAGACCATGAAGTTCTTAATGATTTTCGATAAGTGATTTTTCCTTTGAAACCTAGATTAGGTTAGAATGCCAACCATAGGCCTAAAAGGTACTCTAGTACCAACCAAGATCCAGATCTGTCTAGCCTCAGCCTTAGTCCTTAGCAAAGGTTTTTAAGGCCTACAAGAACTAACCTAAGGTTTATTGGACTTTGTGGTTAAAGCACCCGTGCTTGAGATAATTTTAGCCCTGTCTCAGTTCGCAGTGCGTTTTGTAAGAAAGAGAAGTAGAAGATTTATATGTTTGGAGAGTTTTCTCTCTCTTTTTCTTTTTAATTCTAGCTTAGGATTGGCTTCACAACACGGTCTATATCAGATTCCTTGTCCCCATCATCAATCCTCAAGGGTTCCTGGCAGTCGATGCTTCGAGATAGCACCACCCATGGTCACCCCCAGAACCCTGGCTGTTGAGATTTCGAGATAATCCCATCCATGGTGTTCCGTGGCCAAATTTAGACCCTGGCAATTGACATTTCGTGATAATGCCATCCATGGAATCTGAACCAGCAGAGTGCTTACATGCCCCCAGTAGGATTTGTAAATATCCTAAGAGACAAGCACCGAGGAGATGATATTTTGTTACGCATCTTCGAGGGAAATTTCCTATCTCTCCGCGCTGGGAACTCGTCCAAATCAACTTGTGTTGATCGGCCGCTCCTACTCTAGGTGTCATTTTCAAAATTTTTACAACGCTTCTACGTGATTGTGATTTTTATTCTTACTGAACCAGGCTGTGTGTGAAGTTAGGATGCTTAGGTTACTGAGTCCCGTAAATCAAAAGTTAGTTAACGAGGCCAAATACTCCCTAAGCCTTGGACCTAATACTTAAGCTTTTCATTTTCCTCAACCTCTTGAGGAATGTCTAGATCTTGATGGGTACTAAGAGTCTATCCAAGAATGCCTAAAGTTCGCGTTCTTGCTAATCTCACTGTGCACTTTCCATTTCTTTTCCTGAATGAGGTCTAGAACTTAAGTTAATTCCTTAATTTCTTACTAATGACTATCACTTTTCTTTCATTTTGTTCCTTTTTCTCCTCCTCCTTTGTAGAGTTCAAAAAATTTCTTTCCTCCTCTCATTTTATTATTTTTTTCAATTTTTTTTTTAATTTTTATGGTATTTTTGGCACATATGAATTTTTTTATTTAAAACCTTTTCTTACAAGTTTTGCACTTTCATACCCCCAATGCCTAAGATTTGCAATGCCCTCAATATAACTTAGGGGGTTTTTATTCAACTTAGTTCATACATTAGGACAGATGTTTTGATGAGTAAATTGGTCGGGGTGACTGTTGCGGATGATTTCTAATCTCAGATGCAAGCACCTGAAGTGGAGTCGGCTATCCTAAAGGGTGAATTTTAAGTGCAACAAGGTGTCAGAAAAGTTTTCGGGTTTTTTCAAAAAGAATGACGGGCTGCCTCCCGTTGAGCGCTGAGTTTTACGCCATCGGCTGGGCCGAATGTGCTCAGGGAAAATGGAGGATAAATGATGATTCGGCCAAATCAGTAGAGGTTACATCAATGAACGATTTGAGTCTCTGACCGTTCACGATGAAAGGTTCGAAATCATGGCTGAGCAGACTGATTTCGACGGCTTCATTTCCAAAAACCTGTCGAACAAGATATGGTCCGACTCACTTGGATCGCAGTTTCCCAGGGAAGAGTTTGAGTCGGGCATCAAAGAGTAGGACCTTCTGACTAGGATGAAAAATCTTTCTAGATATGTGCTTGTCATGGAAGGCTTTAACCCGCTCCGTGTAGATTCGCGAGTTCTCGTACGCATCAAGGCATAACTCATCGATCTCGTTGATTTGAAGCTTTCTGTGGGTTCCAGCCTCAGAAAGATCTAAATTACAGCTCCGTACTGCCCAATAGGCTTTGTGCTCCAGTTCGACGGGAAGGTGACACGCCTTCCCGTACACCAGTCTAAAAGGAGACATGCCTAATTGAGTTTTGTGGGCACAAAGCTTCCAAAAGTTGGGACGACTAGTCCTTCCTGTAAGGCCGAACAGTGACCTACAGGATTTTCTTGATCTCCCGATTTGATAGCTCAGCTAGACCATTAGTATGGGGGTGATAAGGAGTGGAAATTCGGTGAGACACCCCGTATTTGGTCATCAGTGACCTAAACTAAGCATTCATGAAATGGGCCCTCCCGTCAGAGATGATAGCACGAGGAACCCCGAACCGTGAGGAGATATTGTGATGAATGAATTTGAGAACGATTTTATGATCACAGGTTCGGGTCGGTATGGCTTCGATCCATTTGGACACATAGTCTATAGCCAGCAGAATGTACTCGAAGCCATCCGAAACAGGAAAGGGGCCCATAAAATCAATCCCCCAAATATCGAAGATTTCGTATACGAGGATCGGCTGCAAGGGTATCATGTCGCGATGGCTCATGTTGCCCAAAGTTTGGCAACGATTGCATGCCTTGCAGTGATTGTATGCATCCTTGAACAGAGTACATTAATCAGCACCTATGCGGAAAAGGTACGGGTCTTCCCAGATGTAATACTTGGCATCAGAGCGCAATTTGTCTTTCTTGGCCTTCGGCCAATCAGACGGGATCTGATGAGATGCCAAGTAGTTTACTATATTAGCAAACCATGGAAGTCTAGTACCAATAGTCAGTAGGTGCTCATCAGGGAAATGCTCCGTGATGGGTCCAGAAGGGTTGATGATCTCAGAAGGAAGGCGAGACAGATGGTCAGCTACCACGTTTTGTCTTCCCGCCTTGTCGCGAATCTCGAGGTCGAATTCTTGCAATAGCAAGATCCATCGGATCAGTCGGGGTTTCGCGTCCTTCTTGACAAGGAGATGCCTCACAGCCGTGTGATCTGAGTAGATGATGACGTGGGAACCCAGGAGATAAGATCAAAATTTTTCAAGGGCAAATAGTACGGCTAGCAGCTCTTTCTCCGTAACTGTATAGTTACGCTGAGCCTCGTCAAGTGTCTTGCTAGCGTAGTAGATGACCACGGGTTTCCCGTCAACTTTCTGCCCCAAAACCGCTCCTACAGCGAAATCAGATGCATCGCACATGATCTTAAAGGGTTGAGATCAATTAGGGGATTGTAGGATCGGGGCCTGGGTGACTCGGTCACGGAGGTTCTCAAAGGCTTGAGTGCATTCCTTGAAGATCTCAAAGGGTACATCCTTAGAGAGAAGAGTAGTCAGGGGGTGCGTGATTTTCGAAAAATCAGGAATGAAACGACGGTAAAAACCGACGTGCCCTAGAAAAGAACGGATGTCCCTGATCGAGCTAGGCATAGGAAGTCGAGAAATTAGATCAACCTTGGCTCAATCCACTTGGATGCTTTTCTCAGAAATCAGATGTCCTAGGACGATCCCCTCAGGCACCAAAGCTGCGAATCAATCATAGAGGTGGAGATCATGGAGCAAGATTTACCCTTTTACTCCACCGACCGCCACTTCCACCTCCACCAGCTCCATCTTCGATCACCTTCTCCGGCGAGATCACCCCACCTCCACAGACCACCACACCCCTCGCCGACAAGCCCAAAAGCTCCCCCTCACTCCGCTCATCCATTTCCCCCACTCCATTCACTTCCATTCACCACAAAACCACCCCCCGAACAGAACCATTTTCGCGCACACAGTCTAACCTAGGTCCACCGCCACAAGCGCTCTCGCACCTCACCGACCCCCGCACTGCCTTCGCCACACTCCGACGAAGCTTCCCACATTATCTAATGTGGCTGAGAGGTCGTCATTGTGTTTTCAGGTCAACGCCCCCTCGCCGCCATTGTTGAGCTACTGCAACTCCTTCGCTCGCAGCTCCACGCCATCTCCAGCCCAGGTTCGAGCTCCAGGCAGTGCGGACAAATTCCGCGAAGGCACCCAGGCTTGCGATTTGGGTTGCAAGCCTCGCAGCTGCCCCAATTGGCAGCAGCTTCCTCAACTGCGGGTGCGCAATCTGGAGGTGGGACTAAACTGTGTGGCCGCGTGCCCACACTTAAATCGTAGTAGTGCCGGCATGATTGATTCGTAGCTTCCCTAGGAAGATCTTGCCACCTAGCCTCAGGCACCATGCCTTTTTCCCTGAATGCTTCAAATCAATCATGCTCCTTTCCTCATTCAAAGCTAGTCTTGAAGCTCTATATAAGCCTCCCTACGCTCGACTGTTCTCCTTAGTCGTTTCTAGGTTGGAAAACCCCCTCTTCCCTTCTCTCTGACCACGAACTCCACCGACTCCAGCGATCTCCTCGATCTCTCTCGTTGGGGCCTCCAATGGACAAATTGGAGACACCTCCTTCCTCCTCTCCTTCGTTTGCTCCTTGCAATACCAACAAAGTGCTCCCAGACCCTCTCATTGTCACTGCTTCACCCACCGGAGATTTCGTCCCCTCCAGCAACAGCCAGTCAAAGCTAGAGCGAATCTCCTTCCCCGATGTCCATTAGTTAGTTTAAACTCCTCTCCTTCTTTAGATTACAATTAGCTTCTTATCTCCTTGTTTTGATCGACAACCGCCTCTCTTCCTCATCATCTTCTCCACGTCCGGCATACCTCATGCGTGGTCGCGCGCACTCCACAGCTCACCAAGCGCCCTACCGACACTCCCAAAACCTTCGCCACACCTACACGACCAAAAGCCCTTTGCCGAACACCTCCTCCACTGTTCACCTTCACCGACTTCGTCAACCCTCCACACGCACGCACTCACCAAACAAACACCACCACTACACTGCTCACACACCGGTGATGCCTTTGAGCTCTTTGATTGGAGCCTAGAGCTTGTGTTCATGGATTTAAGGTTTCACTGTATGTCTGCTACCGCCTTTGTCTTCCTTGACGCCAACTGCCCTTTTCCTGCCACCATTCGACCTACTGCCACACTCAAACAAAGAGGCCTCGTCTCTTAGAGGTGTTTGCATCCCCAATTGAAACACAGCAGTAGTGCCAGCAGCCAATTGCGAGGAGAAGAGCACCTGCAACTGCACGCAAAAGGAGTGAGGATAGTCCCGCCTTGTGAATGAATGAGCTATTAACACAGCATATAAGTGATTTGTGCTCAGGGCTTATAGCCCATGAACACAGGGGGTCGGGTTCCCTCTCGTGAAGCCCATGCACTCCTCGCATGTGCACACACGCACACGATCCTGGACACCATACCCAGATCCAATTACGCGTTTATATCCCATTACTTGGTTCTAAGAGAAGAAGAGGAGAATTGTGAGGAGGATGGGGAGGGTTTTGTTGTAGCTGAAATGACCCATCCCAAGGGTCATTTGGGCGTTTCTGGAAACTTAGGGGCCTTTTCATAAATTTTGTGCACTAAAAAGACCCCGTGTGGAGTTTTTGGCTTTTGGGAGGGTTCTTGCACAATTTCAACGCCCTAGAAATTATTCTATAGGGTCGGGTGTAAATTTCCCGACCCCACCATATCTCACACAACACCCCCCCCCCCCCCCCCCCCCCCCCCCTCCACCTCCCTAAAACCCTACCCCCCTCCCCTGCCCTAGCGGTTGTTAGCTATGGCCTAAGGTGCATACATCTGCACAGGTACGCGAGGTGTTGGGAAGGCACGCTGGTGTGACATTTGAGGTCCTTTTGGACGTCTGGAGGTGGTGTTAGACGCTCGACTACCCTCCCAGATGACCGGGCGTAGTGTCAAACGTCTTGTAACACCCTTAAACGTCTGTGAAGGGTAGCAGACGACTGGAACAGAAGCATGAATGCAAGGTGAGATTCTGCGCACATTTAAGACGTTTGGGACTTACCCCAGACTTCTGATATCGGTTGGACGCACTATTGCAGTCACCAGGTAGCCGGTCCAACTAGACTAGCCTACCTGGTCCGATTTAGGTGAATCGGGAAGAGTGTTTGGGCTGGTTCAGGACCCAAACGAAGTCAAATTTGTGCAATTAAAGTACCGTTGATTTCCTTTCCGAATTTCCTACATGTTAGAAGTGTTTCCACGCTGTTTTTAGCCTAATTGATGCACTCAAGTATTGGTCAACAATGTTAATGTTTGGTTTGACCAACTGTTTGGATTAGGTCTCCAGTCCGTAGTGTACACGGGACTTGCAGAGACCTCGGGATCCACCATTTGTGCCCCCAAATCACACGTACCTTTTGGTAGAGTGGTTCTCTTTACTCCTGTTAAATTAAATTGTTATGTGCATGCCAAATTAGAGATCTCAGCTCGAAACTTAAGATACGAAATGAACCCTAAGGTTGAGAATGGTGCATGTTCATATTCAAGCACTTGAACCTTGTTTGCTACAATTTAAGTATACATACTAATGAATTCCATGTTGTGAGTAATTGGCGACTAAATTGATGTAATTGAATGCTTTTCCTATTGAATCACGAGCTGCCTATTTTATGACTAAGAAACCTGAATGTGAATAGAGATATATGCCACATATTGGAATGAAACAAGTATTATGCATGAACCCTACAGGGTATTAGAAAAGTAATAGAAGTACAGTAACATAAATACTTCATGTATGATGGAATACCTTGCCTATACAGGCATGTTGGTTGATTTTTTGGTTTTGGGTACAGAAAGTGAGCTGGCCCTCGTGTTCGTGGTACCGAGGAGAGCTACCTTCACTTTTGTGTAGGGAGAGAGCTAGCCTCCCCATAGGTTAAAAGACGGGGTTAGGAATGGCCTCCCTACACCAACTCCTATTGGGCCCACTAGGCAAACCGAGATAATCAGGTGAGGGTACGCAGACTGTTGAAGGGTGTGGCCCCTGTTCTGTTCTGTGTTGTACGCTAGAGTGTACCCGCTAGCGGAGAGGACTAATCACATGCCAATGTGAGGTAGCTACCCGTGCGCTTATCACACGTGCCGTAGTCACCGCTACGTCGCAATCATGAGGTGGTAGACTGGGTGTAGGACTACCACGGGGTACTCTCCAGGCTAGGAGAGTGTCACGTGCGCATCCTACATTGCGAGAAAACTTCATCAAGATCGTTCCCTTAGGGAACATGTGGATTAAGTGATAATATGGACCCTTACTAGAATAACCAAATCTTAACACATGGTGATTATAAATGGAACTGGATGATAACTGTCTAAATAACTGAAAAATGTATAAATGATTTACTGCTTTCCTTTTATTTATTGCATTAGATGTTCTTATGTGCTACTCTACTCATCATTTAGTTGACAATAGTTATATATGTTCAGGTCAAGGACCTAAGCAGTCAATACTACCAGCTGTAGAGGATGTTGGGCTCAGTCGAGCCCAGTAGTAGCATGTTTCCTTCTCGTTTCCACTTTGAGATACTTTCACTATAATGAGTACTTTTAGTATATTGAGAACTTATGTCATTGTTTTTCACCTTCTTATAGTTGTTGTGATGGCTAACTAGCAAACCTTCCTAGTTGTCTGTGGCGTGTTATCGTTTGAGCTACTGTTATGTTTCTATCGCTACCTTTTTATTCTAATGTTTAGTTACATTGCACGTATAGATCGTTGTATGATTTTTTGCATTTGGCTTATTTCTCGATGGACGATTGGGTCTTGGGATTAGTCAAAGCGGGCCATCCCCAAGTTTTATCAGGGGCTAGGTTTGGGTCGTAATAGCAGCTCTCATGACCTCGGGGTGCGTGTTGAAGGAAGCCTTGATACTTAGCGAGAATTGAGAAGAGGCTCTTGTGCCTTGTGAGGCTTGGCACCCTTAAATGCCTTACTGTGGTTCTGAGCTTGACACTTAAGGTGTTTGGTCATCAGATCCAACGTCTTATTTGGTTCTGAAGTACTGTGACATTATTTGAATAATTGATTCGAGATACTAATGAATTATTGAGTTGCACGCTTAATCAAAGGGATTAATTGGTGATCTAAATCACCACTTTTGTAATCCTTTATATTCTTTTTTGCCTCTTTATTTCTAAGATATAGATTGGGTTATTATTACATATATTTCTACCTGTTGATTCTCATATATTATTGTTCTCATTATCATTAATTGCGATTAGTGTGTGGATTCCATTTACTCCCTGCAAACGACATCGAACTCACATTATTTTCGAATTTTATAAATTGAAGTGTTTGTCACATTTTTGTCAACTGTACTACAACGCAAATACATTTCTTAAGAGACAACTCAATTGTGTAAACATTGGGGTTGTTATGTTTTTGTACATCACAATTATCATGCGATACAGTTCTAATGGGTATGATCCATCCATTTTTATTAGTATCAGACACATAAAAAATTTGTAATACTTGACATATTAATTTGAATATTTCATATGTTTAAAAGATTTGACGATTCTTATTTAAATTTATAAAATTATATTTATTGTCAAACTTAAAACCAATGTTTTCTTTAGAAACATTAAACTAGTCACACTTCGAATATCTGACATCCATATTCCAATATGGCCAAATATGGGTTCAGATAAAGATTCATATAATTAATTTGTAACTTTATCAAATATGGTATTGCCAAAATTTGAATCAAATCCAAATTTGAATTTCTATGTCATAGAATTAAATCTATATATTATACATTTTTATTCCTTTTATATACATTATTCTTTTAGATAATAAAAGGCCCAAGTTATCTGTGGCTTTTTAACGACAATTTGCACATGTCTTAACTTAAAATACTATATATTTAAACCTAAATATTTATATTAATCCTTAAATATATTTATAGATAGGTTGAACTCCTAACATGTTTATAATTGTATCTAATATTTATCTATATTAATTATAGTATTCAGCTCATATTCATATTTAATTTTTATCTGAATCAAATTTATATTTAATGTCATGGGATATGATGATTAAAAATTATATCCAATATAAATTCAAATTTAAACCCGTATCCCACTTCAAAGAAATAAATATAAATATAAAAATAATCGTATCTGATCTGTATCAGATCCAATTTTCTGCGTGAATGCCTCTGGTCAACAAATGTTTGACACCTTATCGGCCTCTGTCATATGTGGTGTAAATGAAACATACAATAACGTTTAGTTAGAACGTCGGCACCGACTAAAACAAGGTCTATATTAATCAAACTCAATTAATCGGTAGTCTCATCAAATATTCGACACCACCCATAGAGCACCTGACGAGTTTTATTGATGGCCGACGGTGGATCCAATCATTCAAGTTTTTTTTTTTTTTAATAAGAAAACAAATCGTCCAAGTTAGGCGACCTGAAAAAATAGGCAAATATCAATAAATCGAAGTTTTCATCTTCGTTAACTGGGATCAAATTAATCATGTAGGACCTCTTGCTTCTAGTCTGACAATCTGTTTTCTTTTTTAAATAAAGTATTTGCTAATGTTTTCCAATATCAAGCTATAGCAACAACGATACTTCGTCAATTATAGTTTCTGATTATCTCAATTAGCAAATACCCATGGATTCATATCCAACAAGGCATAAGTTGGATTCATGCAACCATCCAAAAACAAATTAGTTCGCCATAAAGACATATGAATCCATCTTCCAAAGAATCAAGTAAACCTTCAACCAGCTCACACATGCTACTAGTGGTTCACTCAGCTCTAGCAATAGACCAATCCTTTTAGAAGAACCATCTTATCAAAGGGCATATGGGCCTTCCTAATATGGATCATCAATCTTTTGAAAAGGTCATTTACCCTCCTATGGAGTATGATTGACCTTGGAGGCGAGTAAGGAATAGAATCATGATTTCTATTTCTATCCACCAAAAGTGTCTTTAGATATGGATAAATGACGCTTGAAATGACATATGACATTCTCAATGGAATGGGAGCTTTTTTTTTAAAATAATTTCTAAGAAGGTAAATGTGTAAGTCATGAAATTTGATCTCGTAACCTTTTGAATGTTAAAAAAAAGACTTTACCACTAAATCAACTCCTTGATATAGCGTGAGCATGTATTTTTTTCAATATTGCATCCAAAGTTGAAATGCTCTTTGACGCATAGCATCTGGTTAACGTTGTGAATTGGGTAAAAGTTGATCGTAATCTAGGATGCTTGTTTATGCTTAGTTCTATCTATCGCACACTAATCTTTGGCCAGTGAAAGCACTCTTTTGAGCTGATGATCCAAACAATTGCATGAATTTTTACCTTTACATCTTTGGAAGTACAGTTTCTCCCCGACAGATTTTCATTTTCTTCCCGACAGATTAGCCCTTTTTCAATGTTTCCAATTATAGTTGCGTGGTGTCGGGAATGTGCTGGCTGTTAGAGTAGACGTGTACATTAACTCTATATCATGGAGCATCATTGAAAGCATAACATCCAAAAATGGTAAACTTCAAAATATATATATATATATATATATATATATATATATATATAAGAAAATAAGCATATGAAAAGGGTACATGGAGAAGAAGGTACTTATTTTTTTGGTTGGATCTAAATAATAAAATAACTTATTGGGAAGAAAAATCATGCAATATTTTACCTTGTATCCCAATGGAAAAGCGATCATCAATGGAAGGGAAGGTGATCACCTGGAAGTTAAGGGGTCAAAATGAAAGAAGGCATGATAAAACGTGGTTGTTTAATTAGAAACAATGATCATGGTAATCTTTCTAGGCTCCATCAGCTCTATACCAATTCAAAAGAAAAGCTTGGAGGCTAACTTAGCAACTGAGAGACCCTTTCATTGGAAGTGCTTGTCTTTGGTGGTTACATAATTTGACCTAATTCTAATGTGAGTGGTGATATTAACATGTCATATCATATTGTTATGACACTTATGTGATCCTAATGTAAGTTATTTCTAATGGGAACGAGGACGTAGTACATGACATGTTATATGGTGCGATAGATATGACATGTGATATGATGCTTATATGACATGTGTATAAAAAGTTTACATATAATTCGATATCCATTAAAACTTTTCTTTCTAATGCATCCTACAAGTAGCAAAATTCTCCTTTCACTTGCCACCAATGTGATTCGAACCCCGAACCTCTCCTTCAAAGCAAAGGAGTGTTGACCATCCGTCGACTTGCTCTTTTGGGGATAATTCTATCCAAACAATGCCATGTCAGAGAAAGCATATGGTTGAACCCGTCGGATAACTCAATTGGTGAGTAAATTCATATCACTTAAGTTGGAACGACAAATTTTCAATTTGAATCTCAACCAACATGAAGGAATACGTTTGCATGCTATTTATCTTCCCCGTCCATGACGAACGTCGTCATCTTTTTAGAAAACATATGATTAGCCTATGATTGCTAGCATGCTACACAAATCATTATTTAAACCAAGAAATCTAAGTAGCGCAGCGCTAGTTGAGCAATGATTTCGCCGAGAGCCAAACCCCCCACACCTGATTCGAAGCGTGCAGCGGAAGCAGTCCAATAAGGGAACAATTCCAAAAGAAGTCAACAGCATTAATATTTGGCAGCGGACATGGAATCCGTCTCGGATTTGAGTCCGAGAGAAACGTTTCTCTTGCGAGTTGCTGCATAATAGTTGGCATTGAGAATTTTATTTCGTTTCCACGGGCCATTGGATCGGATTTTAACGATTTAAGATCGTTTTCTCTCAATTAAATTTGGGTCCCAGGTTTGAGCTGTCGCTATTATTCCACAAACGTGCGATTAATATTAAGGATTTTATCTAAAACCAGGGAGGAGAAGATGGATTGAGGTAGAAGGCACATCCAAACGTCGCTAGTGGTTAGTGGGGCGACGTCAGTCGCACTTTCGTGCGAGAAAAACCTCTACTTTGGGCGTGCGATGGGGACGCATCAACAGCGGGCGGTGATTGCAGCGAAGTCGACTACGTGCACCAACCAGACCTTTTAGCAACCAACCGATTAAGATTGGTAAAGCTGACGAGGACGATGAGGTGTCATCTGGAGCTTTGTATTCGGTGTGAAATCAATTTTAATTCGGTAACAGTAACACGGAGGAATATGGGATATATGTCAAACGGTTCAAATGCTGTTCACGAAGAAAAACATGCGAAAAAGACACTACCTCGGTGTTCGTTGTCTGTCGTCTTAGATCGCGATGCGTTCGGCCCCCATTGTTAATTTATTCCTTACCCCAGTGAACAGCTTGGCCAAGGATGACGAGATCTAATGGAGAGATCGATGGAATTTACTTTTAGATCAAAATTATAATCAATTAATTTTTAAAATATATCAATTTAAAGTTAAAATCATCAAAATACATTGATTAAAAATAAAAATATAATGATATATTTTACCTTTCAATCAGTATCTATTCAAAATGATATCCCACTAATTAAAAATCAAATCATACCAATTAAAATTACTCTCTCTCACATAACATTTGCAAAACATGTTGTAATCCTACGGTTCTTTACTTTTTTTTATTTTATTTTTGTATATAGATATCATCGTAAAATTTTAAAATTTTTGAAATGACATCATATTTTTAATATTATTTTTAATATTTTCAAAAAATAAAGTCATGTTTTTTATTTGTTATTTCATAAATTAGAATTTAACGGATTTATTTCAAAAAGTAAAGAAATTTATTTATTCATTATCAAAATTATTTTTGCTTTCCCCATCCTCCTCCTTCCCCTCTATTGGTTATTGCCACCCTAACATTCCTTACCAACCTATCCCTGAAGTCAGCTGCTGGTAATTAAGGGATAGTTTACTTAGGAGGTTAACCGTTATTTACTTGAGCAATTAACACTTGTTATGCTAACATCAATTCTAAGGGATGTTAGCAAAATAAATGTTAACTTCGTAAGTTCCCTACACCCAAATTTCACTCTCCAGAAAGTAGTGTTAACATCAATTTAAGTAAGTACCATAAGGGTTAACATTACAGCTTAACACTAGTTTAAGTAAAAAGAAGTTGGTATTAATACCACTCTGCAAGTAAAGAGAAATGAGAGCTAGTATTAGTTTTACATTTCTTAACACTGATTTCTTAACCCCTAAACTAAACTAGCCTAAGCATCCTCTAAGACATTGAGCGCCTCGATTGTTGAAAGAAATGTGCTTGAGATGGTAGGTATCAGAGCTGGAGCTCGACAACCGATGCCATGAACTCGACCATCTCTATGTATTCCTTAGCGTGCACTTAAGGATCTTGACTGTTGCATGTGTAGCCTCAGCCTTCTCCACAATAGTGACAAGCCCCAAATCCTTGATCTTCACCTCTACGATGTAAGCGTTGATGCATATATTGTTGCAGTTGAGGTCTCGATGGATGACGACATGGTGGGGGTTGCATGTGTGGAGGTGGTGGAGCTAGGCCGACAAGGATCTACCTCATCCACCTCCTCATGGCCTTAGCGGAGATGTTGCGAAGGCAGCGAGGGTACCTATAGAGGTCCCTCGAGGTGTAGAGCTCTGTGATGAAGTTGGTGGTGGAGGTTAAGGGGTCCTTCCAAGTGTAGTGGAGTGGAGGGGAAGGATGTTTGGGTGGCAAACAGCGAGGAGGACCTTTAGCTCCGTGGAGAGGTCGTGGAGGCTGACCTGGTTCCATGCCACCTCAATGCCTTCCACGAGATCGAAGCCCTTGTAGAACTTCTTAATGCCTCTGACGTTGAGGGGGTATGCATAGCAACTATAGCAACTAGTGGGGTCCATCTCCACGATCATCGAGGTCGACATAGGAGATGATCTCTCCTAGATGTTGGAGGTGTGATAATCTCTCATGCTTGAGGCGAAACGGGGTAGGAGGAGTTGGAGGAGGGAGGTGAAGGAGGGGAATCTGTGTTAGGAAAAGAAAAAAATAAGTTTTGATGTTACAAAAAAATCCTTTACTTTTTCATCGAGATCAGTTAAATGTAACTATACAAATTAATGGAGTGACAAATAAGTCAACATAACTTTTTCAATGATATTAAAAATAATATTAAAAATCTTATGCAATTATATTGATTTTGTAAGTTTACAATAATATTTATATAAAAATCTCTTTAATGATTCCATTCCCTTCCCATCGTCTCCCTTCCATGGAAATCATGGAGGGGGGATGATTTGTTTTAACCTTTGATGTCTTAAGACGTGTAGGGTTTAATCATCGGTTACTTAGCCTATGAGTGCACATGGATTGGATTACATATTAATACAATCCATTCCAATTTGATTTGGCTGGATTGGATTGAACGTTCTACCATTATGCCTTTGATTGGATTGGATTTAAATTAAAACTTGATCAAATCCATTTTAATCCATGATCCATGAATAAAAATGACATCTATGCATATACATACATGTATATCATAATAAGAAGAGATAAATCTTAATTACTTTGTATAAAAGTTTCACATAATCCTTGTGCTCCGAATGCTTCCTTCTCCACTCCCTCTCCCAAAATAATCTCTCTTGATATGCATATTATTTCACTATTACTTTTGACATTAGTTTCCTTATTTTATTATTAATTTTATGAACTATATAATTCTATGTATCTTTAGTATAATTCTTAAATTTGGTGAGATGTTAATGGCATTATGCAAATCATCTACCAGAGGAAACAACAAACTTTAAATTTTAATTTTGAAATCTTCTTCTTTGAAACTTTGAATTAATTAATAGGAAAAGATTTACAAAATCTTGTATCTTTTTAAAAAAAGAAACAAAAACACAACGATGTGTCCAATTTGAAATTTCAAGGATTAGATTGCGCTGATAAACATTGGAATAGATTGCATTAGATTTAATTGTAAAAAATTCTATTGAAAAAGAGGGGATTGGATTACAAATTTATTAAAATTTTAGGATTAATAGGATAGCATAGCTAAAGCATTCATTTCTCATAAAGTACTTTTTGTGTGGGATGCACAGGATTGAATCTCCGTGATTGACTGAAACGTGCATAGCACTCTTGCGGGTAGATGTGTCATAGGTGTATATCCAACCACTTTGACTCGACGTCAGGAAAATAGTTGTAACTTTGATCATGGAGGAACTTCTGAGTCTAACAAAAAATTTGAAACTCTTGTTCCTTTTAAAAAAAAATTATTAAAATTTAATCTAATTAAATACGTGTACACTCCTAATTTAGCCCCCGACCCAAACTTGCTAAGGTTTGACCATAGAGACGACTATGGTCGTGTGCAGAACACAAATTTCGTTCACACAGGCTTCCTGGCCGTTTAATTAAATACGTGTACACTCCTAATTTAGCCCTCTCTCCCCTGTGACAATATGGAGCTAGGAAATAAGGTGTAAAAATGAGTACACCCTTAATACTCATTTTAAATTCTCAAGTTGTATTATTTGACTACCTAGCCTGATCAAATTTGAACTCTATGAAACCCCTTTAAAAAATATTTGAAATTTCAATGATTTGCCAAAGGCTTGAGGTGCACACGTAACATCTACAGAAATAATTGAATCCATCAAATAATTCTCGTGGAAAAAAAGAAGTTGAGGAGCATTGCAAAAATCAACTCAATTCTCTAATTTACCTTTAAAAAATATTTCATGTAAATAGAGGTGTACACACATGATACCCACCCTCTATTTAAAAGGGAGGATCATGTAGCCAGATGATGTTATGTTGAGCCAGACAATATCATATTTTCTGTGAGTAAATATATAATTTTATATACAATACTGTGCACACCTATCATCATCCATTACCTTTCTCGTTTCTCTCTCAAATCCCAATATCCCATGAATTCCATTGTATGCATTAGGAGCATTCAAATAGCAAAGAAACCCAACTCTTACACCCCTAATACTCACAATCCTAACCACTCAACAAATTGGACATTATGCAATTGATCAGTTCAACATCTGGTATCTAGCACACAACCCTCACTATGATTTTGAGTAGGTGAGTTATTTCCTTTTCACAAATATCATGCATGTTCATCGCCTTTCGTCGGACAAAAATTTCATTCAAGTACTTAAGAAACAAATCGAATTCTTTTCTTTTCGATGAGCAATAATTAAATTCTTTCAAAAAGAGAGAACATTATACATTATAGCCACAAGATCAAGAAGACAAGAAAAATCTCATTGTTTCTTGTGCCTCCTTTGCATCTTTTGAAGCTATTGTAAACGTTAATAGTACTAAAAACATTATCCCTACTTGTGGCATAAGACAAGGGTGCTCGCTCTCACCTTATATTTATATACTTTGCACTGAATTTCTTTCTCGTTCTCTCTCCAATGCTCTTCAATGTAGGATATTATCCGTAATGCTAATTCGATCTCTCACCTTATGTTTGTGGATGATACAATCTTATTCTCTAAGGCTTCAATGGAAGAAACACAAGAGCTTTAGACTATTCTGAGGGTGTATGAATTGAGTTCTGGGCAAAAGGTCAACTTCTCAAAATCTAGAATTTATTTTGGAAGGGGGGGTGAATGTTGTTGTCTGGAAGATTATTTCCTCTGAATTCCAAATTAAAAACATGCTTAAATCTGAGATTTCTCAGGAAGCCCTCTTATGCATTCTAAAAGACAACATTCCCTAACTGATCTTGTTATGGGGAAATGTCAAACGAAGCTTGTAGGATGGAAGGGTAGATGCCTATCTCAAGCTGACAAAAGTATTTTGCTACAGTCTTCTTCATTATCAGTATACAACCAATTGATGTATACAAACTTATTCCCTAAAAAGTTAGCAGAGGGCACAAATAAGAAGGCAAGAGATTTCTGGTAGCGGTATGAGGAAGGGGGTAGGTGAAATGACCCATCCCGAGGGTCATTTGGGCTTTTTTGAAGAATTAGGGGCCTTTTCATAAATTCTGCGCACCAAAAAGATCCCGTGCGGAGTTTTTCGCTTTTGTCAGGGTTCTTACGCAAATTCAACAGCCCAGAAATTATTCTGTGGGGCCAAGTGCAATTTTCCCGACCCCACCATATCCCACACAACGCCCCCCATGCAACCCCACCTCCCTAAAACCCTACCCCCTCCCCTATAAAATCCCAAGCCCTCCCCAACACCCACACCACCTCCTCCACTCTTTGCCTCAACGGCCACCCACCTCCTTCCCCCTTGCAACCGTGAGTGATGGAGAAGGAGAGTGGGAGCAGCAGGGAGAGGGAGAGCGTGAGGGGAGAGGAGTGTGTGTGGGAGGAAGAGGGGAGCAGCAGGAGGAGCTCGGGAGAGCGTGGGAGGAGGAGAGTCGTTGTGAGGAAGGTCTTGCACATAGAGTTTACCGTGATTTCCACGATTATCAAACGTCTGCAACATTTGACAGACGGTTAGAGGGATTGTCAGAGGTCCAGATGAAGGTTCGGACGTCCGAAAGCACGCAGAGTACCGAGGTAATCTTTGCCTGTGGTGTGTGCAGGCACGGAAACCAAGTCTTCGCTGCCCTAGCGGTTGTTAGTTGACCTAAAGTGCGTACATCTGCGCAAGTACGCGAGGTGTTGGGAAGGCACGCTGGTGTGACATTTAAGGTGCTTTCGGACGTCTGGAGGTGGTGTTAGACGTCGAACTGCCCTCCTAGACAATCGGGCATAGTGTCAGACATCTTGTAACACCCTCAGACGACTATGAGGGGTAGCAGACGACTGGAACAGAAGCAAGAATGCAAGTGAGATTCTACGCACGTTTAAGATGTTTAGGACTCACCCCAGATGTCTGATATCGGTCTGGACGCACTACTGCGGTCACCAGGTGGCCAATCCAGCCAGACCAGCCTGCCTGGTCTGGTTCAGGTGAATCGGGAGGAGTGTTTGGATTGGTTCAGGGCCCAAACAAAGTCGGATTTGCGCAATTAAAGTACCGTTGGTTTCCTTTTTGAATTTCCTACATATTAGAAGTGTTTCCACGTTATTTTTAGCCTAATTGACGCAATCAAGTATTGGTCAATGATGTTAATATTTGGTTTGACCAACTGTTTAGAATAGGTCTCTAGTCCGTAATGCACATGACACCTGCGAAGACATAGGGATCCACCGTTCATGCCCCCATATCACCTGTACCTTTTGGTAGAGTGGTTTTCTCTACTCCTGCTGAATTAAATTATTAAGTGTATACCAAATTAGAGATCTCTACTGATGCAATTTAAGAGGTCTTCTATTCTAGATGATTCATCAATTCAACGACGTAAAAGGATTCGAGCCTTAAAAATTCCTCCTTGAGTCAAACTTCTCCTATGGAAGGCGGAGGCAGGGGCTTTACCTACAGCCTCAGTGCTTGCTGCGAGAATTCCTTATATACAGGCAGCTTGCTTATTATGTGGAGGAGATGTAGAAGACATTCATCATATTTTCCTAACTTGTCCTTTCACTAAAGCATTATGGTTCAATTTGGGAGTTAGAATTGAAGTCTTTTCTGGCAGTCGGTTTGAGATCTATTTCCAAATAAGCAATTATATGCAGCAACAAGATTCCAATCCGATGATCCCATTTTATGTTGCTTATTTCATTTGGATAAATAGATGCAAACGAATCCATGGTTCTGAAGGATATAATGTCACTGAACCTACTTCCTATTTATTGGCTTCTCACAGCTACAACAATCAACAAATAGAGGAGTTACCAACAGATTCTATTCTATCAGTAGAGAGGGACATTCCAGTTCGGAACGAAATTGAGTGGCAGTGTACAATTGTGGTTGATGCTGCTGTTAAAAATTCTCATTCTTGTGTTGCAGTAGTGATTCTTGACAGTGACGATAGGATTATGGGGGCTTGAGCAATGAAGTTATCCTCATCTAATGTTGAAGAAGCAGAAGCTTTCGCTATTCTACAAGGCATTCGCTTTGCCTTGTCATTGACATTCACAGCAGGACGCACTATTAGTGATGCCTTATCCCCTGTTTGTCAAATCAATGGTGCTAAGCAACCACCATGGAGATCTGTTTATGTTGTTAATGACTGTCAAAGCCTTCTCTTGCTCTATCCTTCTTTTAAGGTCTTCCATGTTAGAAGACAATTTGTAAGATTGGCTCACTCTCTAGCTCAATTCTATTTTTTGTCAAATGTATTTGTTACAGGGGATGGTTCTATTATCCCTTGTGCATTGGATGGTTGCTTATGAATGAAAGCTATATTTCTTCTAAAAAGAAAAAAACAAAGAAAGAAACTTACCTCGCCCGTCGTTGGAACAAAAGAATGCACCCAGTGTGCTTAAAAAAGTCAACACTCTGTGTAACCGCAAATAGAAAAAATCATGAACAAATAAGAAGAAACTGTCCATTCGATGTATCTCTATCTTCCCTTCCAACCAACCCCTTCTACCCCAAGATCCCTAAATCCTAACTGCTGTTGGGCTCCGGCCGGCCGTTGCGTCGGCCAAAGCCCACCCCTCCGCATCTCCTTCACCATTCGCTCTACCCCACCTTCCTTTCCTCCTCCTGAGTGGGTTCTTCGCGGCTTGACCCTCTCCACCTCAGCTTCTTCATCAACGTGGCTGCTGTGGCGGCGACCTTGCGTCTAGTGTGCAGTTGCAGGAGATCAGGATCTGACCGTGGTGGTGGCTGTGGGATGCATGGACGTACGGCAACATCGATGTTCGACAGGCGGCTATCGTTGTTGCGGGAGCGGTTCCGGTGGCTGGGGTCTTTCATGTGATCTTGCTTGGTGTGAGGGCCCTCTTTGATGTCGATTCTCCGTTTCCGCTCCACTTGCACCTGAATCGACGTCATTTTTAAAGAATGGGGCCACGTCTAAACCGAGATCGTCACAGCCGAGTGCTAGGTTGGAGTCGTTCTAGCTGTCCATCACCCGTTAGTGTAGTTCGTCGACGACGTCGGCAGCACTTCGTCATATCCATTACGTGGTGCAGGTTTCTTCCTGCATCGAAAAGGATGTTAGGGTGCTTCGTTTCTATTTATTCCCCTTTTTTTCTTTGTGATGAATTTTTTTGGAGTTCCCCCTCTTTGAGGGGTATAGGATTTCTTTCTCTCTTATATTTAAACTATGTTTCTGTATCTCTTTTGTTCCCTTAATGAATGAGGTTGAACCTTTTAAAAAAGAAAAACAAACCAAAAATATATCTTGTTAATAATTCGATACTAAGTAACACTGCCCCTTTTCCTCTAGAACCTCACAAGCCCTAGTCGTTTAAGGGCCTTGATCGGTGCCACCAGAGGCTGATTGCCCCCTACTGCTGAAACCACCTCCTGCCTTCCTCGAGCCCTCTACTTCGACGATCAAAGGTTCCTGTTGACATGCACACTTGCACGCCGTGGATTGATGGTTGTGGTTGACACACGACACCGTCGCTTGCTCGCCGCTCGTCGCAATGCTTGCCCTCTGCGGTTTCACTCGGTGTCCATCATCTTATGCTTGATCGTGGCCGGTGACTCCAGACGTCCACATCTGCTACTCACGTTCGACGACCACGCGACTGTGGTTCTGTGGTTGGTGGCAGTTAAGCCGTGCAGGTGATGGAGTCGGGTACCGATGGTTTGCATGGTGGCGGATGGTGGCGCTGTCATCGTCGGTTGCGAGCTTGTTGTGTGGTAGTATGGATTTTTTCGATTGTGGGAGTTCTATGGCTTTCTTTTTCTTTTTTTCTGTGTTGTTTTGTGTGATGGGGACCACGTGGGACATCAAGCCTCAAACGGTCGGATTTTCTGACTCATGTCAGGAATCGATCTCGACCTTTTGGTCAACCCATGCGATTCACTCGTTGACGCGTTCCTTGATATTCATCTCGTTGGCAACTGCCGTATCTTTCAACATGGGATCGACCTCCTTCAGAAGGCTGGCCGGCACCTGATTTCATGACACGTCTTTCTTTTTCTTCCGCTCTTTTTTTTTTTTTTTTCTCATCTTCTTTTTGAATTTTCGCTTTCCCCCATTTTTATTGGAAGCAACCTCATCGTTATCAAGGACATTAAGATTTTCTTCCTTCCTCTCTCTTCCGGTGTGTATCTTCGTGCATCATATTTCTCCCTTCAATGGAAATGTTTCTTCTCCTTCTTCTTGGGAGGAAAGAAAAACACTGCAAATCCAGTGATGTAAAACGTAGAACGATTAAAATAATGAAAAAGGTGCCCGTGAGTGAGCTAGCATGGGGGTGTTCGACGTGCAAGGGAAGATGCAGGGTGGCTTCTGGGGAAGGTAGGAAGGTGTATGAGCATCTGTATTCTTTTTTTCCGAACGGTTAGAACGCCTTCGCCAGCTCATCGCATCTGTTTGCTGCTATTCAACGCCCTTGCATCGCTCGACTACCCCCAACTCGCACGTTTGGGTAATATCCAAATCCTTGCAACTTTGCGTTTTACAAATAGAAGAAAAGATGAGATGAGGGTGGGAATGGAAAAAAAAGGTGTGGGGGGGGGGGGGGGGGGTGTGGCGATGGTGGCGTTTGGGAGAAAACGACGCGGCCCGCACGTGCGGCGCACGGCGCGAGATCTGTAGAGTGGGCACATGTGTGGGAACAACGACGCAACACGCTGGTTTCCTCGATGCTTCCTGCTCCATCGCCTTTACTGTGCATTCATGCACGTACCCCCGGATACCTTCCCTCTTACGTAAACGTCCTCTTCTTTGATCTTTACTCACGTAGTCCTCTGGAATTGACAACTTCTCCATAAACGCTCTGAAAGCGAGGGAAGGGAGGTGGTGGAGTTGTATGTACGTTTCCTTGAACACACTGGTATCCACCGACCACAGCTTAATTTTTTAATTTATCATATATCTGATTAGAAGACTGTACTTATAGTTTGAAAAATATTTACGATACAGGAGATTTTATAAAAAAGAAAAAAAAATGCAATCTAACTCATAAATCTTAAACCCAAAAAAATTTACGTTAAGAAATAAAAAAAATGATGCGTATTTTTATTTTTACTTTTATTTATTTGTAATGTGATGTTAATATTAATTTCTACTTATCGAATCTTACGTTAAATTATAGTTTTAATTCCCATGATGTTTATTTAAATTGATATTAGAGTAGAATTTAGATACGAGGAAGTTACAAAGTTAATATTTATTTTACTAATAATCATTAGAATGAGTATTAGCAAAATAAATACTAACCCTCCAAAGTAGGCGTTAGGATTATAGGGGTTAACTTCCATTTACTTGAGGGGTTAACCCTCAAAGAGACTAGCTCCTAAATTTGGTTCACTTGGAGGCTTAATCTCTAAAAAGGAAGTTTAACTTCTATTTAATGCCTGTATAGACATCATTAAGTATGAGAGGCTTATTTAATCGGGATTCACTTGGAGGCTCCTAAATTTGGTTCACTTGGAGGCTTATTTAAATGGAGTTCAACTCATGTTAGTCAAATCTATATTAAAATTATATATCACTTATGTTTCTGATCGTCCTCATATTTTATACTTTAACATCTCTATCAAATAAATATCACAAAAATTAAATCATATCTTAATATCATTTCAAATAAATTTAAATTAATATTAACACCGTTAAGTAAACCAACACAATTACATATTAACATTAATTTCGTATTACTTACTCTGAATTAATTAAATTAATTCTTAAATAATAAAAAAAGTGAACCCAGAAATTAAACGGTACAATTTTTGTTCGGTGGTAGGAAATCTGACGTTGTGGAGATGCGTTTCGTAGGATTTTGGGTAGAGTTTTAAGTATGGCAAACAGTCTCCTTGTATTTTCTTCAAAAAAACGAGGGAGAAAGTGGTAGACAGCTGTCTGAACCCCAACTGCCAACTGACGAGGACGTGTACGGTCCGGTCCACGACTTAAAGCTGTCTCGTCTCAATTATTCACATCCTCGAGACACAATCCCCGAAGATTGAAGGGGTAAGTTGCAAACACCTCCCTCCACTGTGTTGCGCAAATAATGTTTCCCGTCCAGAAGTATGGGAAGGTTTACATTTTAGTTCGCGAATTCCAAATCCCGCGTCCTATGACTGCACGGTCCTCCATTGGGGTAGGGAGTTTCTAGAGAGTCTATTTGGATCCATAGCAGACGTCAAGTTTATTTCCACCACCAAACAATTATGCTTCATTTATTTGTTGCAAATCTCCTCAAAATGGAAGGTTTCCGTTGTGGATCCATACAGTTTTCTTCCCTCGTTTCATGCCTGTATAGACGTCACTTGCAAAGTTACTTCAGTGAAAGCACACGTACTTGTGTTACTAAATCCTCTTAAAATGTAAATCTTCACGGAAATAAAGGTCGACTAGAAATTGTGTAAATCATTTTTCCTTTTTTTTTTCTTTTTATGTTACAGTCAACGAACGATTGTGTCTCTCTCTTCTTTTTTTCCTCTTTTAGGAAAGCAGGACCTTCGTTACAAAGATGTTTCCCCTCGAAAGGGAGGAACTTTAAGATACATCGAAAAGAAAATAAAAAGGTATAATAAAGAATCAAAATAGCACCCATGGTAACATCTTCTAAGTTGGCAAGTGAGACGGTGGATACGATAAAATGTTGCGAAACAAAGTCGTTGAACGAGTAGTTAATGAGTGATCAACGGTGGAAGATGATCTGACCATCCATTTGGTCGTAGTGGGCTTGGATTTAACGTGATCTCTAATAAAAAATTGATGTCGAATATGTCGGAGGTGAATCGGAGATAGAAGAACGATATCGAGTGCAACCCAACCCCAACGAGGAACCCAAGAGCATTGTGAAGCCTTGAGATCAATGACCGAAGGCCACCCGACCACGATGTGGTAGCAACCGGGAAGCCGCACCCTCCCATCGCGGGTTCACCCCTAAGCCGTACTCACCAGAAAAGCTCCAACCACGCCTCTGGAGGTCACCGATCGGAGCCTAAAAGAGGCACGACAGACGCCTCATCATTTAAAGCTGATATTAATAAAATAGGCATCGAAAAATTAACTCTTAAGATAAACTAATCCTTACGGTGGTCCGGTACAATTGAGACGAAGTGTAGGAGCAACCACGGGACAACGCGAGAACAGACGCCCCCGGATCTCTCTCTATCTCCCTATCCACCTCCGCCCCCACGCTCACCGTCCTTATTCCCGAATAAGAAAAAACGAGGTGGGGAGATCGCAAACCCCAAGAAACTAACCAACCAACACCCCTCTAACCAAACAACAGCAAACACATGCGGACACGCACGCACAACTGGAAGCTCGCGGGCACCTAACAGCAAAAGGCGGTGAGTGGGTACAGTGGGGGCGTACGGGTGAAAATTAAAAGAGGAATAGGAGCGATAAGCACGGGAACAGTGAGGGTGGGGGGGGTGTGGGCGCACGGGAATATGGGGGCAGCGGTGGGGGATTCCGGATAAGCGCGACAACGCGCGGGACACGTCTCCGGAATAATCAATTTCCTCTCTTTGTACATATGCGACTTTTCTTTGTGCCGACATGGTTTTCGCTCTTTTTTTAAATCGTGGGGAAAGGGGGATTTTTATCTTAACATCGGGGGTATCGTGTAAACATTGGGGCCGTTCGGTGCGAAGTAGCGTGGAACATGTGGGTGCTACTAAGGGATGCATGATATGATTGCCCGTGGAATTTGGATTAAAGTATTGGGATTGGGTGTGGTTAGTTAGCATGTGAGAGGAACGAGCGAGGGATGAGGGTTGGGGCGTGCTGTTTTTTTCTTTTTTCATTTTTTTTTCCTTTTCACGAACTGATTCCTCATATAGAGTTGTTTCGGGGTTGCCTTCAAGATTTATTGGTTGGGAAATCCGAAAGGGATAGGAGGATGGACATAGCAAGGATGCGAGCTATGGGCAATGAGATTTGTGCACCATGTTTACTTTGGAAGTAAGACTAATGTTCAGATGATGAATCGGGTGGCTCAATTTTTCCACCATATTAATCCAAGGTATGAGTAGATGGTGGATGGTGGAATCGTGGAAGCGAAGGTGTATATTGTAATCATGGAGGAGAAGAGAGGGGGACGAAGAAGCAAAGCCCACCTTCCTCCCATGTCTAGGAGATGTCATTGCTTGAGAGTGGTTCCGGTGAAATTAATTGACCCTTCACAAAGCCGTTTAAGGCCTTTCTTCCTTCAAAGAGACATACGAAGAGTAATCATCAATCCGTGGTGAAGGCTATAATGATTTGTATGGAAACCAGCATGCGAAGTAGGGCTACAGTCACAACATTTGCCCTGAACTGTTCTTCCTAGCTTATTGGTGAGAAAAATAGAGTTACCATGCATTCTCCTTAGGTTGGATATCAAGGTGGAAATTTGACATTTCGTGGAAGAGGATGAGGAGTCGAAGGGGTTGACAATGAGGGTGACTAAACATGTATGTTCGAGGTTGCCCAAGAACACGTTGTTTAGCCTCAGGCACGAATGTGGTTGAAATCTTCTCTCCTCATAATATCTCCATCCTCATAACCAAACGAACTTACATGTTGGATCATCATTTAATGAGAAATCATAGCTATAACTTTGGAAATTTTTATTTTTGATTGAGGCAACCAAGATATAAGATCAATCGATTGTGCTAGATTGTACCTTCAGGGTGGAAATCTCAGGTTTAAGGAGAAGCCCTCTACATTTGGAGCATAACGTTGAGACTAAAGCCCTAAATCAATTAGTTAAATGGATTCTTGTTATCATTACAATCTCGAGTATCTTTCACCTACTTAGCCGATATTTAAATCTTCACACCTTCTAATCCAATGATTAGGCTCGTGACTTCCTACTTAATTTTTAATTCATTTTCTTGATAGCGATGGTTCTTGATGCTAACCTTTTGGGCATATGATCTTAACATAAAAATAATAATTTCATTGAAAAATGATTCGCCTAATATGATATTATCTATTTTATTTTTGGCATTCTATTTTCGACGAGGTTAGTTCCCTTCATATTATGCAAAAATGCTAGAAAACTTACCAGATGTATGCCTTATTTTTAATGAAAATTTTCCTTAACCTAAGTTTGGTAGTAGGATTAGAATAGAAACAAGCATTATTTGGTGGGTTGGGAGAGTAATAATGGTGGGGGTGCATGGGTTCCAAGAAATTTTTTTTTCACATATACTCTCTTTCTATCACATCAAAATCCACTATTACTATCTTTTCCTACATATAACTTAAAAAATACTATCTAATAATTACAATCCATCATATCAAAACTCATTAACTCTCTCTCCTCTCTTACAAAACTAACATACCAATCATACAATTTCACCAATTATTATAATCCCACCAACCAAACACCTTCTATATTTATTCCACTCCTATTATATCCTAGTATATCACTATCCCCCCTGTCAAACGCAACCAGAGTTGCACTGCTTCACAGACACTTCCTGCCATTGGAATTTGTACTCGACCAGTGGATGATATGTTAGTCTTATCAAATGGATGCCTTAGGAACTACCACAAGTCAAGAATTCATTCTATTCTACTCATGCCAATGCGCGTGCATTTATGGATTTACATCACACATTCTCCAAATTATATGCATGCATGGACGAGTATTCATATTCGATGGTTTATGCAAATAGTCCCGAATTCTAAGTGAGAACATGGCATAAAATCACCTAATCTCTAATCTAATTAATTTCCAATGAACTTGATCAAATATATTACGCATGCTAGCCTACTTAGACTAATTTTTTCTTTTCTCCCTCTTGCCCTAACACCATATTTCATTTGCTAATTCCTTCAAGCAAACTCTAAGTTGACCTGGTTTATGATTCGATAAGTTGGTGCACAACTCCATCTTTTGTTACGAGATTCTAATTTGTCAAGTCCCGTTTGGTAAGGAGAATAAGTTTGTAGAATAAGTAAAAGAATAAAGAAAAAATGAAATAAATAGTGGAATAAATGAGTTAACTTGTTTGAATGCTTTGACAAGTTAAAGTTATTTCACAGAGAGTAGAATAACTTTAGACTGTGTTAAGTCTACTTAATCCGTCATAAGTTCTAGGTGTGTTAACTGACGTAACACGCCAAACAAACACCGCCTCAAGGATTAGCTGAGATGAGTTATCTATTACATTTCGTGTAGGTTAGCTATGAACGTCAATGAGTGTTACGACTCGAACCCGACACCTCGTGGAACCCAGGAACGACTCGCCTCGACTAACCCCAAAATCCAGTCATCCAACGATAAACAAATCAAATGCAAGGATAAACATTTTCACAACCACACATGCAATGTAACTTAACAAATAAGAAAAAGGTAGCAACGGAAAGTAGAACAGAGTTAAAAAAGAGCCACACTTGACGAGTCGATTTTCGCTTTCGAAAATGATGATTAAAATAATTTGTCGTTGTCTTTCCAAGTGGTAGAAAATCGACTAATCAAAACAATTAGAAATAAAATTAAATCACTCAAAAGAGAACGGGTCATATCCACAGGGAGGCAATGGCCTATTTAAACTCACACAGGTTAAAAACAGATGTTCAAGATTAATTTCGTCAAGAAAACAGATCAAAATCGCTTTTCAATTGAAATAATAAAACATTATCATGCTGATATTGTAATTATGAAGAACAAGAGGGAGATGCTCATAAAATCAAGATAATAAAATATTATTATCTAAAAATTCAAAATAGCCAGCAATGGCAATGAATGTAAAAACTAATACATGTGGAAACAGAGGAAAAATCCTCTCTCTTCGCCGCACATTGGAGGAAGCTTGGTGGCCGAAGATGCTCTGGGAGAAGGCCGAGGATGCGGAGAAGAACTCGATGGCAGTGATTGCATGGCGAAGGATGGCCGGAGCTCGCCGAAGCTCGTCGACCGAAGAGGAGCTCACCGACGGTGGGTGGTTGCTACTGCTATGCAGCAGCTCAATGCGCGGCGTTGCTGGAGGCGAAGGGGTGCGGAAGCTGTGCGGACACACAATGGGTGGCTACTGCTGCGGGCGTGGCGGAGGCACCGCGAGGGAGTGCGGGTTGGAGATGTGCACAGCCGGCGCACGTGGAATGGATCTACTATAGGTGGTGGCTACTCGAAGATGGCGAGCGAGGGTCGTTGGGCGTGATGCGTGCCTGCGTGCGGTGGAGCTGGAGGGCGGTGCATGCTAGAGATGTGAGTAGGCGTTGCGCTGGTCACGTGGGTTGCACGTGTGCGTGGGAAGCTACTCGGGCAGGCGGAGGCACAATGAGGGCGTACGCGTTGGGGGCTAGCCGGGGCTGCTCGCTACTGCTATGCACGTGGAGTGGCGTGGCGTGTGCACGAGAAGGTGACGGCTGGTGGGTCTGTTGGCGTTGGAGGTGATGGGTTATGTTGTGTTTGGTGGGTTGAAACAGAGGAAGGGGAAGAATGAAGAAGAAGATGAATAGTGGCAGACACACGGTGATGAAGTTTGTGGAGGTTGAGGCACTGTGACGGCAATGACGAAGCACGGTGGTGTGAGGCTCTGCAAACGACGTGTTGGAGCTAGAGCACCACGATCATTTGTTTTGATGATAACAAAACACGTGTCATTTAACATTTGCACTTGAAGCTTAGATTTCAGGCAAATTGCAAATAGAGACGTGACTAGATGGAGTTCGAGCTCGCATCCAGGACGAATTGGAGAAGCTTGATGGAGAACAGAAGAGATTCGCGAGGAGCGATATATTGAAGAAGGAAGGAGATGAAGAATATGATAGATTTCCTTCTCATGTACTCCTTGTATTTTTCGTTTCTTTTGTTGCTCTTTATTTTTGTTACTTAGATTCATGTTAAAGAGCCTCAAAGTACCCCAACAGTAGTCCTAGGAACACCGGCACAACCCTAGGATACTTAGGTTTTCTGTAGAAAACTTAGAAAATCAATATAGGGCTCAAACAGCATTTCCAGACGTCTAATTCCAAGATCAGACGTCAGACTGTTGATTCAGACGACTGATAACATTTAAGCTGGACTTGGTAGTTTTGTCTGATGAAATCAGATGTCCAAACCTTAGTCCAGACGTCTTAGAAGACGTCCGATGTCTTTGCCAGACGTCCAATTAGTGGACCGTTGGCTGGCTCACGAAACACGGAAGGATATGACCGTTGGAGCCTTATCAGACGTCCTTAAGCCTTTCCAGACGTCTGATAAATGACCGTTTTGCCTCGGCTGACCCAAAATCTCTTCTCAGAGATTTTCTAGCCGTTGCACTCTCTTGGAAATCCATTCCTAAAGAAGAGTGACAGGCGACTGGTGCAGCCGTGCTGCTTTGTATTTATTATAGTATAGTCATTATAGTATAAGCTACGGTTGTCGCCATCATTTTCAATTTTTACTCAGAAATAAAAGGTTTCCCGAGGTCGAACTCAGGAAGCAAACTATAATTCGAGAAGTACAATGTTTATGTTACAAAAATAAGAGAGAGAGAGAGATAGATAGATAGATTGGTCTCTTGCCTTTTTCTTCTTCTCTTCTTTCTCCCTTGTCTATGTCTTCTTCTTTTTCTTCTCCTCTATTTGCTTGATCGTCTTCAGCTCTTCGGTCTTCTTCCTTCTTTTCTTTTTCTTTCTTTCTTTCTTTCTTTTTTTTGTTCTTCTTCTTTTCTTTCTTTCTCTTTTGTTCTTCTTCTTTGTCTTCAGAGTGTCGTCTGATTTCTCAATTAGACGACTTAAGTAGCCTGCTACAGTGCTTCCTTGGTGCTCCTTCTTCTGCTTCTTCTTGCAGTCGTTCTTCTTCTTCCTCTTCTGCGGTCTTCTTTCTTCTTCTTGCAGTCGTCTTTCTTCTTCTTCTCTGCCTGCACACTCACATAGCTTGGTCAGAGCAAAAACCTACGACTACCCTCCCCCGCGTCTCTCTCTTTCTCAGCTTTCGCTCAAAGGATCGCTCACCCAGAGCTGGGTATTCGGGTATGGATTCGCACCCGGGACCAGGCCCACCGGCATGCAGTGGTAAGCGAGGAGTGCAGGTCGAGTATATGGGTCGGGCCAGGTCCGCGAGGGGGGGTGTGTGTCGCGGACGAGGTCGAGTGAAGCAGGTGAGAGGGACCTCACCCCGTGGTTAGGAGGCAAATAGACTAAGGCACTTTTCCAATTTATGCGCAGGTGGCGTTTCGAAATCCCACGATGTGGGACTATCTTTTGTGCTATCCTCGCGCGCGCTCGCAGGACGACTCCACCTCGCCCTCTGCTCAGCTGCAGCCGATGTCGGTGCCAACTGATAAGGCAGGAGTCTTCGCGGACTTCGCCCCAACCTGCAGCACTTGGGAACCTGGGGCTGCAGGGTCTGGAGCTCGCCTCGAAGCTGCTTCAGTTGTCGTTAATGGCGGCTGGAGCAGCGACCCTGTCAGACAGAAACACGGCCCTTGGGCCTAATCAAACTAGCGGGGGACCTTCGCCGTGGCACGGCGAAGGTGGTGCAGGGTGTGGCAGGTCGTGGCACGGCGTCTAGCGGTGGGGCTAGGTCGGACAGCGATCGGAAAAATGGGTCTATTCAGGGGAGTGAGGTGGGGGTGTAGAGCGGTAATGGGTGGGCGGAGGTTGCTCAGTGTGATGAGGAGGAGGTTCTGTGAGGGTCGGCGAGGCGTGTGGGGCTGCGGAGCGATGGGGGCGTCTCGCCGAAGGGTGGTCGGAGACGAAGAGGGTGACGGCGGACAAGAGTGGTCGAGGGTTTAATCGAATGAAAAACAGTGAGGAAAAGAAAGAGGGGGAGGTGGGGAATAGTTCGGACCTAGTTATAGGGACGAAAGGGGCCGGAGCAGGGCGACAGTCGTATCGAATGTCGCCGGAGAAGAAAATTCCCAGAGGGAGAGGGCGGCGGCGAGGAGAGAGAGGGAGGGCACGCGCTGGGTACGGTGCGATGCGGGAAGAGCGGGCGAAGGTGGCTCTGCTGCTGGTATTGCAGCAGAGCGACGAGGATGGGGAGGAAGAACCGCCGGAGCTGGTGGGCTTCTGCCGGAGTGGGAAGAGAGGGAAGATGGGGGTCTTTCTCCGTCAGGACCGAGCTGCCCTCTTCTGCAGGCGGAGGTGGCTTTTATAGAGGCTAAGGCGGAGAGGTGGGCGGAGGGAGGCGACGTGCCTCCCTCGCTGGAGGACGGCCAGAGTAGGGACCCATATCTTCCGTGTGTTCGCACAGAAGGCATGGGCTGCCGCAAAGATCATGGAGGTATCCCTGCGACAGCAGACGTCGCAGGGAACACCCCGTTGAAAGGGCAGAGGGCCTCCCTCACCTTGCGCGGCGCCACGCTCCTCGCAAAGTCACCGGAGCATCGCGCTGCTCAGGGTTTTGCAGGGAGGACCTAAATGCAAAGAACGATGAAGACTTAGGGGTCAAAACGTGAGGGTTTCAAAAGTTGAGGGTCAAAAAGTAATAGATGAGGACCAAAATGCAAAGTCGGTTAAGAAGGTCTCTTCCTAGACTTAAGTTTTTATGCATAACGAAATGGGACCTAAGGATTCTAATGGTGAAATTTATTTCTAGATCAGACCTTATTTAACCGATCAATTTACATAAAACCCAAATTAAATCATTAATTGGGCATGGTTCTCAATGTATGTCAAAGTGGGTTTCCAAGGCCAAATTGAAGGTTCTAAACCCTAGAGATTATTTTTCTATGAATTTTAGAGGGTTTAATCGATTTTTTATTTGCCTCGAACCTCATAAATTGAAGTGGGTTTGTTTTAGGGTTACAGGATGTTTAATTCCTTAGAGTTACTGTAGCCCTTATTGGATCATATCATCCCACTTTCCTTCTTATTAGGTTAGTTTGACCTATGTTTGGATCCTGAGTCACCCTATTTACTGATTGTGTTGGTGAAATTGCATTTTTATCCCGTAGTTCCTGTTTTCTTCACAAACTCAAAATTCTCTGAGTCAAGCCTTTCTATAAGTTATGTAGGAGATTTTTCTTGCAAATCTAGGTTAAATGGTGCTAGTTTAGGGTTTATGACGAGGTTCTCATCATACCCCCATGCCTAGCTTTTGCTAGTCCCTTAGCAAAAACCTAAGGTTTTAACCTTTGTTCTAGATCATGATGTTTTTAATAACTTCAGATAAGTGCTTTTTATTTGAACTTAGATTAAGTTAGAATACTGACCATAGGCCTAAAAGGTACTCTAGTACCAATCAAGATCCAGATCTGTCTAGCCTTAGCCTCAGTCTTTGGCAAAGGTTTTTAAGGCCCACAAGAGCTAACCTAAGGTCTATTGGACTTTGTGGTTAACGCACCCGTGCTTGAAATGATTATAGCCCTGGTTCAGTTCGCAGTGCATTTTGTAAGAGAGAGAGATAGAAAGTTTTTCTGTTTGGAGAGTTTTCTCTCTCTTTTTCTTTTTAGTTGTAGCCTAGGATTGGCTTTTCAACACGGTCTGTATCAGATTCCTTGCTCCCATCATCAGTCCTCAAGGTTTCCTGGCAATCGATGCTTCGAGGTAGCACCGCCCATGGCAACCCCAGGAACCCTGGCTATTGAGATTTCGAGATAATCCCATCCATGGTGTTCCGTGGCCAAATCCAGACCCTGGCAATTGACACTTCGTGATAATGCCATTCATGGAATCTGAACCAGCAGAGTGCTTACATGCTCCCAGTAGCATATGTAAATATCCTAAGAGACAAGCACCGAGGAGATGATATTTTGTTACGCATCTTCGAGGGGATTTCCCGCCTCTCCGTGTTGGGAACTCGTCCAAATCAACTTAAGTTGATCGGCCGCTCCTATTCTAGGTGTATTTTTCAGAATTTTGTGACGCTTCTGCGTGATTTTGATTTTTACGCTTACTGAACCAGGCTGTGTGTGAGGTTGGGGTGCTTAGGTTACTGAGTCCTGTAAACCAGAAGCTAGTAAATGAGGTCAAATACTCCCTAAGCCTTGGACCTAATACTTAAGTTTTTCATTTTCCTCAACCTCTTGAGGAATGTCTAGATCTTAATGGGTACTAAGAGTCCATCCAAGAATGCCTAAAGTTTGCGTTCTTACTAATCTCACCATGTACTTTTCATTTCTTTTCTCAAATAAGGTCTACAACTTAGGTCAATTCCTTAGTTTCTTACTAATGACTATCACTCTTTTCTTTCAATTTATGCTCGTTTTTCATTTTGTTCCTTCTCCCACAAAATTTCCTTTTCCCACTTATTCTATAAATTTTTTTTTTTATTTTTATAGTGTTTTTGGCATATGTGAATTTTTTCTTTTGTTTAAAACCTTTTCTTAAAAGTTTTGCACTTTTATACCCCCCCATGCCTAAGGTTTGCAATGTCCTCATTGTGACTTAAGGGGTTTTTATTTACTTAGCTCATTCCTTAAGACAGATGTTTTAATGAGTGAACGAGACGAAATGAATTCTGTGGACGATTTCTAATCCCAGATGCAAGCATCTGAGGTGGGGTCGGCTGTCTATAAGGGTGAACCTTAAGTGCACAAAAGTGTGAAAAAGGTTTTAGATTTTTAGGAAAATGATGGGCTGCTTCCCGTTAAGCGCTGAGTTTTACGCCATCGGCTAGGCGCAATAAGCTCAAGGGGAATGGAGGATATAAGATGATTCATCCAAATCAGTAGAAGTCACATCAATGAACGGCTTGAGTCTCTAACCGTTCACGATGAAAGGTTCGGAATCGTGGCTGAGCGAACTGATTTCGATGGCTCCATTTCCAAAAACCTGTCGGACTAAATATGGTCCGACCTGTAGAATTCATCCCTAGCAGGAGGGGATGACGTAATAATTGCAGAAATAAATATAAATAATCTCAAAAATAGACAATCACACAAGTACACAAGTATTTTTAGGTGGAAACCCAAATCGGGTGAAAACCACCACCTAACCCTCTCGAGTTAGGATTTTCCGATCAACCAAGTTGATCAAATCCACTAAACTGAATCACTTTAAAACGAGGGTGATTCAACCTCAATTACAACCACGCTACTTAAACGAGGGTAGCGTACCTCAACCCCTTCTCTCCACGAGAAGGATTTTATCTCGCGAAGGAGACGGGAATTCGCAAAGCGAATACCCAACCAAATAACAAAGATAAAACAAGTAATCCTATAGAGCCAACAAAGTAATATTTAACCTAAGCTTCTATAGGAAATAGGATGCTTCCCTTTGAAAGGAGTGCGTCGACGACGCGGATGCGTGAGCCACGGGACGGCGCAACTTCGCTCTCGTGAACTACGGCGGGAGAGCAGGTTCGCGAAGGTTTGATGCTCTCAAGATGAAGAACTAACGCTTAGAGAGCAAGAGAGACACAAAATGGTTTGAGAGTGTATTGCAAGGTGTGTCTTGGTGTTTCTTAGATGTGTTTTTGTGTTGCAAAAGCTCCCCTCTATTTATAGAGGCCTTAGGAAGGCTTTGGAAGGCTTGGAAAAGCTTCCATAGCCGTTGGGTACAAAGCCCAAAAGAATCAGGCCGAAATCAGGACAATGATTACACTTTATAGGGCAATCAGACGTCTAATTTTGGAATCAGACGTCTGGAGGACCACTTTAAGACGTCTGATTTAAAGGTCAGACGTCTAATTTCGGGCGGATTCCTTCCCGACTTGAATCAGATCTAAACAGGGTTCTTGTGCAAGTCCATCAGACGACATACAGGACGTCTGGCACTATGTCTGGACGTCTGGAAACCTACTTTTTCGTGGGAATGGATTTGCAACGGCTAGAAAATCTCTGAGAAGAGATGTTCGAGACAGTCGAAGCAAAACGGTCAATTATCAGACGTCTGAAAGGGCTTAAGGACGTCTGATAAGGCTCTAACGGTCATATCCTTGAGTGAATGTCAAAAGAGCCAACGGTCCACTAATTGGACGTCAGGCAAAAACATCAGACGTCTTCTAAGACGTCTGGACTAAGGTCTTGACGTCTGATTTCATCAGACAGAATACTAAGTCCAGCCTAATAGTTATCAGACGTCTGAAACAATAGTCAGACGTCTTAAAATACTTTATTAGACGTCTGATTAGGGAATTAGACGTCTGGAAACTCTGTTTGAACCCTATATTAGCTTTTTAAGTATTCTACAGAAAACCTAAGTATCCTAGGGTTGTGCGGGTGTTCCTAGGACTACTGTTAGGGTACTTTGAGGCTCTTTAACATGAATCTAAGTAACAAAAATAAAGAGCAACAGAAGAAACGAAAAATACAAGGAGTACAAGAGAAGGAAATCTATCCTATTCTTCATCTCCTTCCTTCTTCAATCTATCACTCCTCGTGAATCTCCTTTGTTTTCCATCGAGCTCCTCCAATCCGTCCTGGATGCGAGCTCGAACTCCGTCTAATCACGTATCCATTTGCAATTGACCTGAAATCTAGGACTCAAAGTGCAAATGTTAAAGGACACATGTTTTGTTATCATCAAAACAAATGATCGTGGTGCTCTAGCACCAACACGACCCACTTGGATCGCAGCTTTCCCGGGAAAAGTTTGAGTCGGGCATCAAAGAGTGGGACCTTCTGACCAGGATGAAAGATCTTTCTCGAGATATGCTTGTCATGGAAGGCTTTAACCCGCTCCTTGTTGATTCGCGAGTTCTCAAACGCGTCTAGGCGTAATTCATCGATCTCGCTGATTTGAAGTTTTCTATGGGTTCCAACCTTCGAAAGATCTAGATTACAATTCCGTACTGCCCAATAGGCTTTATGCTCCAGTTCTATGGGAAGGTGACACGCCTTTCCGTACACCAGTCTAAAGGGAGACATGCCTAATTGGGTTTTTTGGGCGGTCCTATAGGCCCACAATGCTTCCGGAAGTCGGGACGACCAGCCCTTCCTGTCAGGCCGAACAGTGACCTGCAGGATTTTCTTTATCTCCCGATTTGACAGCTCAGCTAGACCATTAGTTTGGGGGTGGTAAGGAGTAGAGATTCAGTGAGACACCCCGTATTTGGTCATC
Source organism: Thalassia testudinum (assembly GCA_037157565.1). Lineage (NCBI taxonomy): Eukaryota > Viridiplantae > Streptophyta > Magnoliopsida > Alismatales > Hydrocharitaceae > Thalassia > Thalassia testudinum. The sequence continues at coordinate 192,942,065 of JAZHRO010000036.1, forward strand.
AGTGACCTAAACTGAGCGTTTGTGAAATGGGTCCCCATATCAGAGATTATAGCACGGGGAATCCCGAACCTTGAGAAAATATTTTGATGAATGAATTTGAGAACAATTTTGTGATCACAGGTTCGGGTCGGTATGGCTTCGATCCATTTGGACACGTAATCCACAGCAAGCAGAATGTATTCGAAACCATCCGAAGCAAAAAAGGGGCCCATAAAATCAATACCCCAAACATCAAAGATTTCGCATACGAGAATCGGCTGCAAAGGCATCATGTCGCGACGGTTCATGTTGCCCAAAGTCTGGCAACGACTGCATGCCTTGCAATGACTGTATGCGTCTTTGAACAGCGTGGGACAGTAAAAGCCACATTGGAGGACTTTTGATGCGATTTTATGCCCAAAGAAATGGCCACCGCATGCCTGGTCATGGCAGAAAGAGAGGATACTGCTGATTTCCTCTTCCGGGACACATCTCCGGATGATTTGATCAGCCCCTATGCGGAAAAGGTACGGGTCTTCCCAGATGTAATACTTGGTATCAGAACGCAATTTGTCTTTCTTGGCCTTCGGCCAATCAGACGGGGTCTGATGAGATGCCAAGTAGTTTACTATATCAGCAAACCATGGAAGTCTAGTACCGACAGTAAGCAGGTGCTCATCAGGAAAATGTTCCGTGATGGGTCCGGAAGGGTTGATAATCTCAGAAGGAAGACGGGACAGATGGTCGGCTACCACATTCGGCCTTCCCACCTTGTCGCGAATCTCAAGATCGAACTCTTGCAACAGCAAGATCCAACGAATTAGTTGGGGCTTCACGTCCTTCTTGGCAAGGAGATGCCTTACAGCAGTGTGATCCGAGTAGATGATGACATGGGAACCCAGGAGATACGATCGGAACTTTTCAAGGGCAAATACTACGGCTAGCAGCTCTTTCTCCGTAACCGTATAGTTACGCTAAGCCACGTCAAGTGTCTTACTAGCGTAGTAGATGACCACGGATTTTCCGTCAGCTTTCTGCCCCAGGACTGCTCCTACAGCGAAATCAGATGCATCGCACATGATCTCAAAGGGTTGAGACCAGTCAGGGGATTGTAGGATAGGTGCCTGGGTGACTCGGTCACGTAGGTTTTCAAAGGCTAGTGTGCATTCCTTGGAGATTTCAAAGGGTACATCCTTAGAGAGAAGTCAAGGGGCACGCGATTTTCGAGAAATCCAGAATGAAACGACGGTAAAAACCGACGTGCCCCAGAAAAGAACGGATGTCCCTGATCGAGCTAGGCATAGGAAGGCGAGAGATCAGATCAACCTTAGCTCGATCCACTTGGATGCCTTTTTCCGAAATTAAGTGTCTCAGGACAATTCCCTCAGGCACCATGAAATGGCTCTTTTCCCAGGAAAGAACCAAATTCACCTCGGTGCACCGCCTGAGTATATGGACCAAGTGTTGGAGGCAATCATCAAATGATCCTGCAAAAACTGAAAAGTCATCCATGAAGACTTCCAGATAATCGCCTACCATATCTGAGAATATGGCAAGCATGCACCGCTGAAAGGTAGTGGGTGCATTGCAAAGACCAAAAGGCATCCTTCGGAAAGCATATGTTCCGAAGGGGCAGGTGAACGTGGTCTTTTCTTGGTCCTCAGGATGGATTGCCACCTGGTTGTAACCGGAGTACCCATCAAGAAAGCAGAAGAACCTATTTCCCACTAGCCTCTCGAGAATTTGATCAATGAACGGTAGTGAGAAATGATCCTTCCTCGTGGAGGAATTGAGTCGGCGGTAATCTATACAGACTCTCCACGCATTGGCTAATCGGGTAGGAATGATTTCTCCGGTCTCAGTCATTATAGTGGTGAGTCCTGCCTTCTTAGAAACAACCTGAATCGGGCTCACCCAACGACTATCGGAGATCGGGTAGATGATTCCGGCATCTAACCACTTGATGATCTCCTTCTTCACGACCTCCTACAGATTAGGGTTCAAACGTCTTTGCATTTCATGAGAAGGTCGTGTGCCCTCTTCTGAATAGATATGATGAGTACAATAAGAGGGACTTATTCCAGTCAAATCATCGAGAGTCCACCCGATTGCTCTGCGATGTTGCTGGAGGACAGTAATCAGACGGGATTCCTGTTCGGGATTGAGGTTGGAATTGATAATCACAGGGAGGGTCTGATTAGAACCCAAAAAGATGTATTTCAAGTGAGCAGGAAGGGGCTTCACCTCGAGAATTGGGTTATCAGCAGCGGCGGGTGGTTCAGTATAGACGTGAGGTTCAAGGGTAGGAGTTACTGGGTTGTTCACATCTGGATTCGATTCCCCTGTTTGCGGGTCAAGATCTTTCTGTGGTTGATGAGGTATAATCAGGTCATTCTGGAATTGTGTTTCATCAACCAAAGCCCTAATGTCGCAAATCTGTTCGATGACACCGCAATTGATTCCTTGTTGGGCCTTAAATATATCAATTTTCAGGGTTTGATTCCCAAATTTGAGCTCTATTTGACCCTCCTCATAGCTAATGTTGGCTTTAGCAGTAGCCAAGAAAGGTCTCCCTAGAATGATTGGTGTATCCCTAGGGTTCTCAGGTACGTCCATGTCTAAGACTATGAAGTCCACAGGAAAGTAGAAATCTCGTACCCTCACAATAACATCCTCGAGAATCCCTTTTGGTGACTTTATAGATCGATTTGCTAATTGTAATGTCACCTCGGTTGGTTTTAGCTCAGATTCTTCAAGATGGTCAAGTAAGGATGTGGGTATCAAATTTATGGATGCACCCAAGTCTAGCAAGGCTCTATCAAATTGGGTATCACCTATCTTGCAGGAAATCAGGGGAGTACCAGGATCTTTAGCCTTGGGTGGGAGTCTACTTAGGATTACAGAGCTGGCTTGCTCTGACAGAACAATTGGACTCCCACCCTTGGTTCGCGGCTTACGCTGGGGTGTACACACATTCTTTAAGAATCGTGCGTAAGCCGGTACATGGCGGATTGCATCCATCAAGGGGATGTTTATGTGGACCTGCTCAAAGAGATTGACCAGGTCCACCTCAGGTGCCACGGGCTTGGTGGTATTCTTTCCCTTGGTCAAGGCCTCGGGAAACGGGATCTTGGTTGGTTCTTCTAGGATAGGTCCAGGTCTTGGATCTGGGATAGGGGTAGGAACGTCCTAGATTACCATCCTACGCTTGGGATTACTACCAGGCTTGGAGTGGTTTGGATGAGGTGGATCTTGGGTTTCCTTACCACTACGGGTCGTTACAAAATTAAGTTCTGCCTGGTTTTGGGTGGGATTGGGTAAGATAGGTTGCTGCTGGTAACCTGCAAAAGAAGTGGAGGCCTCTATCCCGTCGGGTGAAGGAATAGAGGGGGTGTGATAAAGCATATGGGCTTGGCCCGAGTTTGGGTTCATAACGCGCCACTTGGTTGGCACGTTATTCGGGTTAGGAAGAGGTTGGGAAGGAAGAGTGCCTGGCTGGCGAGAGTTTGCCAACTGAGCCAATTGGTTTCGGACCTCTGTAAGTTCGTCCTTGTGTTGCTTTTGAATAGCCACATTCGTTCTTTGAATGTCAGCCAAAGTCTGAAGGATAAGGGACATTTGATCCTGATTTGGCCCTGATGGATAAGTAGGGTTGGGCCGAGGCTGAGGCGGCTGGTAAGGACGAGGGGGTTGTGGGCGAGGCTGAAAGGGTGGTCTTTGAGTTTGGGAATTTCCCGCCCACTGAAAGTTGGGATGGTTTCGCCATCCAGGGTTATAGGTGTTGGAGAACGGATCATTTTGGATGGCGTTGAGGTCCTCGCAGGTCTGAGGAACCTCCAGAGAGTCAGAGAAAGAGGGGATGGAATTCCCTGGGCTGGTGTAGAAAGGATCGGATGGACCTCCGGTCAGAGAATCAGATGGTGGATATGGATCCATCCTAGGAGAAGATCGATGGAGAACGTTTTGCACAGTTTCCCTTGTGGAAGGAGGCTGTGCAAAGGGGTTATGCGCAGAGGTGGCTCGCTGCAGGTGCTGAGTCAGCTCATCCACCTTCTTTTCAATAATCGAGACCTTGTTCAATCGACTGGTCATTAATTCCAGGTCGACTGATGCGGACAGGCCCTGCATCTCATGTGCTCCCCTAAGATTCGTCGATGAGTGGGTATTCGTCCTATCGAATAATCCCATGGAGTCATTGTTGATGGAGTTCTCGCACATGTTTTCGAGAATCTCTCACACGGTGTCCTCATGTTGACCCATGATATTTCCTCCGCAAGTTGCATTGACGAAAAGACGGATGTCCTCACGGAGTCCCTTGTAAAAAGATTGGACATGTTCCCATTTAGGAACTCCGTGATGGGGGCACTTTCTTATGAGATCCTGAAAACGATCCCATGCCTCATGGAGAGGTTCCCCTGATTGTTGAGTGAAGTGAGTAATCTGATGGCGCAAGGCGTTGGTCCGACCAACGGGAAAGAACTTTTTCAAAAACTCAGACTGAAGTTCTTCCCAAGTGTTGATTGGCCGGGTCTGAGTTTGATACCAATGAGCGGCCTTGTCCATAAGAGAAAAAGAGAACATCTTCATGAGAAGAATATCCCGATTTTGCGCATCTGACCCAAAAGTTTGGGCTAGATGCTTTAGCTGTTTGATGTGCTGGAAGGGATCTTCGGAATTAAGCCCATGGAATTTAGGTAAAGCATGAATCATATTGGGCTTCAATTCGGAATCAGGTCCTCCAGTCGGGATTCTAATTCGAGGCTCGATGGCCACCACAGTAGGATTGTAATGGTCCCGCATCATAGGACGCCGCGGTGGATGCACAAAGTTTTGGAAGAGGTCATTGAGTCGCTGGAGCTGGTGCTCCAGATTGTTTTCTTCCTCAACAGGCTGAGCCATGATGGGGGAAGAAGAAGAGCTTGGTTCAGAATCAGATGAGAGAATGATGGGGTAGGGTTGCTGTGCAAACACGGGCGTCGAGGCTTGGCCTTGACAAGAGTGAATTCCTAAAGGAGATCTTAAGAGTGGTCTTAAGGATCTCCTACCGTTCATGCACTGTTGGAATAGATTAGTTTAGAAGGTGCTGGACCTAATCAAGACACCCAAAAATGTGTGGGGTGATTATAGAGGTGCGGGGCAGATGGACCCCTTGATCAGAAAGATCGTCCACCTGAGAATTACCTGGGTAGCCAGAGAGGGTGAGTCCCGCGAAGACCCCTACACGGTTACAGGGTTTCCCCCACCCGACCTCTCTTGTCACTGCCGTTCCAGGTAGACCAGAATGAGGATCTTGACCTCTTAAGTCTACCTCTCTTACTTTAAGATCAATGTATTTAAGGTTTCACTTGAACTCTTAGGTGTTTTTGTGAACAAGGTGGACTAATTTGAAGGTTGGTTGACCCTAGGGGTCAACATCACCTAGTGGTTCCCTTGAGATTTTAGGCCTTGTTTTTTAGGATTCAAGTGTTTAGAGAGCCAATTGTTTAGGATTTTTCCTATTAATTATTTTCAATCAATGGCTTGGGCACACCTCTTTTGGATTTCCTCAATTCTTGCTTAAGGGGTGTGTCTCTGAAATCCTAATGTTTGACCTTATGTTGGCTCTACTTGGTCCAGTTAATTCTTTGCTGGGTAATTAGGGCTCAGGGAAGAAGGTGTTAGCCCTTAATTACCTTTAATATTGTGTGCAGGAATAATAGTTTTTGAGAATATGCAGCTATTACTATAAAAGACAGGCTATGTCAATTTTTTCTTTGTTTTTCCTGTTTAAAATTTTAGGGTTTAATAGGAAGTTACATGTCCTTGGAGTGGCTGTGGTGCGGCTGCGTCTCTTTTTCTTTCTGTACCTGCACAAAAGAGAGGAGAGATTATTAGAAACTTACAAATATAACTTCTAGAATAGCCGTTGCTCCCCGGCAACGGTGCCAAATGAAGAAGAGTGACAGGCGACTGGTGTAGCCGTGGTGCTTTGTATTTATTATAGTATAGTCGTTATAGTACAAGCTATACTTGTCACCATCATTTTCAATTTTTACTCAGAAATAAAAGGTTTCCTGAGGTCAAACTCAGGGAGCAAACTATAACTCTAGAAGTACAATATTTCTGTTACAAAAATAAGAGAGAGAGAGAGAGAGAGAGATATAGATTGGTCTCTTAGCTTTTTCTTCTTCTCTTCTTTCTCTCTTGTCTTTGTCTTCTTCTTCTTTTTCTTCTCTTCTCTTTGCTTGATCGTCTTCAGCTCTTCTGTCTTCTTCCTTCTTCTTTTCTTTTTCTTTCTTTCTTTCTTTCTTTTTTTTGTTCTTCTTCTTTTTTTTCTTTCTCTTCTATTCTTCTTCTTCTTTTCTTCTTTCTCTTCTGTTCTTCTTCTTCTTTGTCTCCAGAGCGTCGTCTGATTTCTCAATCAGATGACTTAAGTAGCATCTGCTACAGTGCTTCCTTGGTGCTCCTTCTTCTACTTCTTCTTGCAGTCGTTCTTCTTCTTCTTCTTCCTCTTCTGCGGTCTTCTTTCTTCTTCTTCTTGCAGTCCTCTTTCTTCTTCTTCTTCTCTGCCTGCACACTCAAATAGCTTGGTCAGAGCAAAAACCTACCCCTACCCTCCCCCACGTCTCTCTCTTTCTCAACTTTCGCTCAAAGGATCGCTCTCCCAGAGTCGGGTATTCGGGTATGAATTCGCGCCCGGGACCAGGCCCACCGGCATGCGGTGGTGGGCGAGGAGTGCAGGTCGGGTATACGGGTCGGGCCAGGTCCGCGGGGGGGGGTGTCGCGGACGAGGCCGGGTGAAGCGGGTGAGAGGGGCCTCACCCCGTGGTTAGGAGGCGAATAGGCTAAGGCACTTTTCCAATTTATGCGCGGGCGGCGTTTCGAAATCCCACGATGTGGGACTATCTTTTGTGCTATCTTCACGTGTGCCCGCAGGACGACTCCACCTTGCCCTCTGCTCAGCTCAGCCGATGTCGGTGCCAATTGATAAGGCAGGGGTCATCGCGGACTTCGCCCCAACCTGCAGCAAGTAGGAACCTGGGGCTGCAGGGTCTGGAGCTTGCCTCGAAGCTACTTCAGTCGTCATTAACGGCGGCTGGAGCAGCGACCCTGTCAGACAGAAACATGGCCCTTTGACCTAATCAAACTAGCGAGGGACCTTCGCCGTGGCACGGAGAAGGTGGTGCGGGGTGTGGCAGGTCGTGGGACGGCGTCTGGCGGCGAGGCTAGGTCGGACAGCAACCGGAAAAATGGGTTTGTTCGGGGGAGTGAGGTAGGGGCGTGGAGCGATAATGGGTGGGCGGAGGTTGCTCAGTGTGATGAGGCGGAGGTTCTATGAGGGTCGGCGAGGTGTGTGGGGCTGTGGAGCAATGGGGGCGTCTCGCCGGAGGGTGGCCCGAGACGAAGAGGGTGACGGCGGACAGGAGTGGTCGAGGGTTTAATCGAATGAAAACAGTGAGGAAAAGAAAGAGGGGGAGGTGGGGAGTAGTTCTGACCTAGTTATAGGGACGAAAGGGGCCGGAGCAGGGCGGTGAAAATGGTGGCCAGAGATAACTAGGTTTTATTATAGCGTTGTAATATAGCCAGTTATTGCCATCATTTCAAATATATAATTTTTTTTTACTCTGAAAATAAAGAGTTCCCGAGGTCGAACTCAGGGAGCAAGTTGTATTCTAGGGGTACAAATTCTTATTACAAAAATAAAGAGAGAGAGAGGGGGAGAGAGATGAAAATTTGGCTTCTTCTTCTCTTCTTTCTTCCTCTTTGTTTTCTCTTCTCTTTGGCTTTTGGTTTCTTCTTCTTTGTTTATCTCCTTGTGGTCTTCTTCTTCTGCTTTTTGTTCTTCAGATCTTCTTTTTACTTCTTTCTGCTGATCTCCTTCTCGTGCTCTTCTTCTGCTTTTGCTGTCAGGATGTTGTCTCTCCTTCTTTCTTCTTTTTCTTTCTGTCTTCTTTATCTGCAGCAGTGGTGATGTTCTTCTTCTTTCTTTTCTGCCTTCAGAGCGTCGTCTGATTTTCCACTCAGACGACTTAAGTCGCCGCTGCTACAGTGCCGCTCGGTGCTCCTTCCTTCAGTCTTCTTCTCTTCAGCCCTTCCGCAGTCCCTTCACCTGTGCCTGCACACTCAAAGTTCCAATCAGAGAAGGCAAAACCTACTCTACTCTCCCCCCCCCCCCCGTGTTTCTCTCTCACAGAAGCCACTCTTAGGAAAGCTCTTCCAGAGCCACTCTTAGTTCCTGTTTTCCTCACAAACTCAGAATTCTCTGAGTCAAGCCTTTCTATAAGTTATGTAGGAGCTTTTTCTTGCAAATCTAGGTTAGATGATGATAGTTTAGGGTTTACAAAGAGGCTCCCATCAATTCCCACGAAAAAGTAGGTTTCTAGACGTCCAGACATGGTGCCAGACGTCTTGTATGTCGTCTGATGGATTTGCACTAGAACCCTGTTTAGATCTGATCCAAGTCAGGAAGAAACCCGCCTAAAATCAGACGTCTGATGTTTTTCCCAGACGTCTGATGCCAGGATCAGATGTCTGATAAGCCTGTCAGTGCAATCATTGTTCTTGATTTCGGCCTGATTTTCTTGGACTTTGCACCCAACGGCTATGGAAGCTTTCCTAAGCCTTCCAAAGCCTTCCTAAGGCCTCTATAAATAGAGGGGAACCTTTTACACACCAAGATACACTTAGATTCACAAGACACACTTTGTAACACACTTTCAAACCATTTTGTGTCTTTTGATCCTAAGAAGAAAAGCTTTTGCTCTCCAAGCTCAAGTTCTACATCTTGAGAGCATCAAGCCTTCGCGCATCCACTCTCCCGCCGTAGTTCACAAGAGCGACGTTGCGCCGTCGCGTGGCTCACGCACCTGCGTCATCGATCCGACGCACTCCTTGCAAAGGGGAGTTTCCTAATTCCTATAGAAGCTAGGTTTAAATTACTTTGTTGGCTCTACAGGATTGTTGTTTCTTTATCTTTGTTATTTTGTTGGGTATTCGCTTTGCGAATTCCAGTCTCCTTCGTGAGACAAAATCCTTCTCGTGAAGAGAAGGGGTTCGAGGTACGCTACCCTCGTATAAAGTAACGTGGTTGTAATTGAGGTCGAATCACCCTCATTTAAGTGATTCAATTAGTGGATTTGATCAACTTGGTTGATAGGAAAATCCTAACTCGAGAGGGTTAGGTGGTTGTTTTCACCCGATTTGGGTTTTTACCTAAAAATATTTGTGTACATTGTGTGATTATTTATTTTGTGATATCGTTTATATTATATTTTCGCAATTTATTACGTCATCCCCTCGTCGTAGGGCCGTCGTTTTTTCCTACATTTGGTATCAGAGCAGGTTCTTGCGAGATCGGAGTAACACCCGGCAAGAAGATCATGGAGGGGAGCACATTCGCAATCAGAATCTCCGAAGGACAGCCCACCGTCCGACCACCCTATTTCGACGGGAACGACTTCGGATATTGGAAGATGAGGATGAAGACATGGCTCCAAGCCACTGAGTTCGAGATATGGGGATGTTGCGAAACCCCATACGAGATCCCGAAGCGACCCCAAGGAGGCTACTCACAGCTGCAGATTCGAGAGCTTTCACTCAACGCAAAGGCAATGAATGCCCTGTATTGCACGTTGAGTCCGAAAGAGTTCGAGCAAATCCAAGGGTGCACTACCGCCCATGAGATATGGAGGAAGTTAGAAGACACTCACGAAGAGATGAGCTCGGAGGAAGAAGAAGAACCAGAGAAAAAGAATGAAACCACTTGCATGGGTTTCATGGCAATCGGAGAAAGCGACATCGACAGCGAAAGCGATTCCGACAACGAGGTAAACTCGGATTTACAATTTGCTTTTAATGAGTTGTATGAGCTTAGTAAATCACTAAAAATAGAAAATAAAAGCATTAAAAAGAACCTTAGTTTTCTTAAAAATGAAAATGATAGGTTAGAAAAATAACTTAGGGACATAGAAACTAGTCCTAAAATTGATAACCTATTATTAGAAAATCATAACCTCATCAATAAAAATAATAAATTGATTGAGGAAAATGATAGTTTAATGTTAGAAATTTATGATTTAAAGACTAAGATGCATACTATAGAAAAAGAAATTGCATGTCCTAAGGAAAACTCTAACAAATTAATCAACAAAGTAGATAACTTTTATAGCCCTAAGATTGAGAAAGGATCTCCGTCAAAGAGACCAGCTAACAGATCAGGATCCAAGCTCACTTGGATACCGAAGAAAGAATTGGAATCTTGTTTTGTAGGTTTCAGGGATGACTACAACAGAAAGGACTGGACCTACAAGCTCAAGGCTGGTCAACTCGAGTTAGGAGAACTAAGGAGTAGACCAAGGAGGAGAACAAGAAGACCGACGAGACGGCGAACAAACAATGAACCCGCCGCACGTCGACCGCCAGATGGGAGACCGGCGCCGATGCCCGGGCCTCCAAGCTACGGATGGGAGCCCCATCCGATGTGACATCCACCACCACCATTTGGGTCATTTTATTGGCCATGGTAGGTGAGGTAAAAATTCTTTACCCTATCTTTTTATCATAAGCATTTAGATAGGGGGAGTTAAAAAATTATGAGCTAATTGTCAATTTTTAAGGGGGAGATGCAAGTTAGCTAAATTTCCTTTAGTAAGGGGGAGAAGAAAAACAGCTATCTTGTTGTTACAAAAAAAAGGGGAGGACATTACTTTTGCTAAAAGAAATTCATACAAGAGCATGCTTTAAGGGGGAGTTATAGGAAATTTAAAATCAATCAAACCTTTTTCATAATGTCAAAAAGGGGAGGATTTTTTTTGCATTATTATTTATGATTTTGTCATCATCAAAAAGGGGGAGATTGCTGGTGTTAGAACACCACGATCATTTGTTTTGATGATAACAAAACACGTGTCATTTAACATTTGCACTTAAAGTCTTAGATTTCAGGCAAATTGCAAATGGAGACATGATTAGACAGAGTTCGAGCTCGCATCCAGGATGGATTGGAGGAGCTTGATGGAGAACAGAAGAGATTCGCGAGAAGCGATATATTGAAGAAGGAAGGAGAAGAAGAATATGATAGATTTCCTTCTCGTGTACTCTTTGTATTTTTCGTTTCTTTTGTTGCACTTTATTTTTGTTACTTACATTCATGTTAAAGAGCCTCAAAGTACCCTAACAGTAGTCCTACGAACACCGGCACAACCCTAAGATACATAGGTTTTCTATAGAAAATTTAGAAAACCAATATAGGGTTCAAACAGCATTTCCAGACGTCTAATTCCAAGATCAGACGTCTGATAACATTTAGGCTGGACTTGGTAGTTCTGTCTAATGAAATCAGACGTCCAGACTTTAGTGCATACGTCTTAAAAGACGTCTGATGTCTTTGCCAGACGTCCAATTAGTGGACCGTTGGCTGGCTTATGAAACATGGAAGGATATAACCGTTAAAGCCTTATCAGACGTCCTTAAGCCTTTCCAGACGTCTGATAAATGATTGTTTTACATCAGCTGACCCAAAATCTCTTCTCATAAATTTTCTAGCCGTTGCACTCTCTTAGAAATCCATTCCCACGAAAAAGTAGGTTTCCAGACGTGCAGACATAGTGCCAAACGTCCTATATGTCGTCAAATGGACTTGCACTAGAACCCTATTTAGATCTGATCCAAGTCAAGAAGAAACCCGCCTAAAATCAGACATCTGATGTTTTTCCCAGACATCTTAAAGTGATCTTCCAGACATCTAATGCCAGGATCAGACGTCTGATAAGCCTGTCAGTGCAATCATTGTTCCTGATTTCGGTCTGATTTTCTTGGGCTTTGCACCCAACGGCTATGGAAGCTTTCCTAAGCCTTCCAAAGCCTTCCTAAGGCCTCTATAAATAGAGGGGAACCTTTTACACACCAAGATACACTTAGATTCACAAGACACACTTTGTAATACACTTTCAAACCATTTTGTGTCTCTTGATCCTAAGAAGAAAAGCTTTTGCTCTCCAAGCTCAAGTTCTACATCTTGAGAGCATCAAGCCTTCGCGCATCCACTCTCCCACCGTAGTTCACAAGAGCGACGTTGCGCCGTCGCGTGGCTCACACACCCGCGTCATCGATCCGACGCACGCCTTGCAAAGGGAAGTTTCCTAATTCCTATAGAAGCTAGGTTTAAATTACTTTGTTGGCTCTACAGGATTGTTGTTTCTTTATCTTTGTTATTTGGTTGGGTATTCGCTTTGCGAATTTCCGTCTCCTTCGTGAGACAAAATCCTTCTTGTGAAGAGAAGGGGTTTGAGGTACGCTACCCTCATATAAAGTAGCGTGGTTGTAATTGAGGTTGAATCACACTCGTTTAAGTGATTCGGTTAGTGGATTTGATCAACTTAGTTGATCGGAAAATCCTAACTCCAGAGGTTTAGGTGGTGGTTTTCACCCGGTTTGGGTTTCCACCTAAAAATATTTGTGCACATTGTGTGATTGTTTATTTTGTAATATTGTTTATATTATATTTCCGCAATTTATTACGTCACCACCTCCTCGTAGGGCCATCGTTTTTTCCTACACGACAGTGCAGGCTGTCACCCCGCATGTCCACAGTGGCGGAGCTCTCACCGTGGTAGAGGCCCACAGTGTGGAATGGAGGAGCTCTGAGCTCTTCACGATGGTGAAGTGGGATGATGGCCTGAGGTGTTTGAAAGGCACGGTGAGGCAGTGGATGTGTTGGGTTCCTTTGAAGGAAAAGAAGAAGATGATGGTCGCGCAGTCGGTGTGGCCACGCTCACGGTGAAATGGAGCCGTAAAGGCTCACGCATGGTGTTTGGCACAAATCCATCGGCTTGGCGCAGCGAGTTGTCACCTCGTCGGCCAATGGTGTGGTGGAGTGGAGCGCACGGTGGTTGAGTGGGGCGGCATCTCCAAGTGCCCGACTACCTCCTCTCCCTTGTAGTCTCAGCTACCTCGACCAGATCCACCTCTCCCGCTCATCCTTGAATGCAAGCCTTCAGTGCGAGCAGCTAGTGGCGGAGAGGCACATATTTACTGCAGAGAAGAGAGAATAAAAATAAATAATAAAAAAATTGGTTTATTTATGTAAAAACCCTCAATAAAATGTTAATTCTAATATATGCATATAATGTAACCTAAACACTAATGCATGCTAAATAATTTATATGTGGAATGCATATATGCAAATATATTTAAACTAAATTATTTATATCTTAATGCATGCTATGTATATGCTAATATTAATCTAATGCATAGGCACTTAAGTAACTAATTAGCTCACAAATATTGGCTCATCAACACTCTACAGGCGAAAAAAAAAGTTTACTAGCTATGCCATCACACAATATAGAAAGGTCATAAACATGTTTCAACATATACCAGAAATACTCACTAAGAGTAACTACAGTTCCTAAAACGGAAAGAACAAACTACTGCTAGGCTCGACTGGGTCTAGCACCCTCTGCAGCCGGTGGCGTTGGCTGTTCAATTTTCTGACCTGAACATGTTTAAATATATCTATAGTCAGCTAACGCTGAGTAAAATGGCACATAAGAACATTAAATACATTTAAACATGAAAGAAAAATAGTAAACCTTTCATGCATTTTCTAATTACTCATTATCATTTGTTTTCGTTTATAGTACACCATGTGTTTAATTATTCATGTATTCTAGTAAGGGTCCATATCATCATTTAATCCACGTGTTCCCTAAGGGAACGATCTTGATGCAGCTTTCTCACGAGGCAGGATGTACACGTGGCACTCTCTTGGCTGGGAGAATACCCCATGGTAATCCTACACCCGATCTATCACCCAAGGGTCATGTTTGCGACGTAGCGATAACTACGGTACACTCGATAAACACATGGGTAGCTACCCTGTAACGACCCGACTCGACTAATCCCAAGACCTAGTCGTCCAACGAGGAAGTAACCAAAAGAGCAGTAAAATAAACCACATTCAGCATAAATATAACAAACAGTAAGAAAGTACAGCAGTAAGGAAAGAAACTACTACAGTAGATACCACCACAACAGTAGAACAACATTTATCATATAACATGAACTGCAGGTAAAGAAAGTACAGCGGAAACAAGCACTACTCACTATAACAGAAACAAAAGAAGTACAAAAGACTGTGGTAAACTCTACTGGACCCTACTCGGCCCAGCGTCCTCTGCAACCGCTGACCCTGGCTGCTCAACACCTGGTCCTGAGAAAGGTAACGAGTGTAACACGTCAGCAAAACGCTGAGTAGAGTGGCAACTAAAACTAAAGACAACAGTAGAGTGTACAGTAGCTGTTATGTTCTATTACTTTCTTTATTTACATCTTTCAATTGTCTCACTATTTCATTTATTTCTCAGATCTTTTACTTGATCTCGAATGTTCCTCGTGGGAACGATCTTGATTGCAGTCTTTTACAAAAAGTAGAAGTAGCACGTGGTGCTCTCCTGGCCGGGAGAGTCCCCCGTGGTGATCCTACCCTCAGTCAACCACCCCAAGGTCACTGACAGACGTAACGGTGACTACGGCACGCGCGATAAACGCACAGGTAGCTAACCCGTACTGGCACGCGGTCAGTCGTTTCCGTTAACGGGTGTGCCCAAAGCACAGCACGGAACCAGTACAGGGCAGAGCCCTCTCAGTAACAAGGGTCCAACCCCTCCACAGTAACCAAACCGGGGCCTTGCCCCTCCACAGTCCGCGCACCCTCGCCTGACTACCCTGGTTTGCCCTAGTGGGCCTAACAAGTCGGTGAAGGAGGCTAGCAGAACCCCGGGGCCCGTGGGGTAGCTAGTACTCTCCTAACACTAGTAGCTCTCCTCGGTACTACGTACACGAGGGCCAGCAAGTCGGTACAGAGCGGCCAATCCTAACCCCGGGTCCCTGGGGTGGCTGGCCCCACTCTATACTAAAAAGGTACAGGTACTTCCCTTGATACTGCGTACCCAAGAGACAGTACAAACTACATCTCAGTTCCATTCCTTCCCCTTTCCAGGAGTTCCACTCCTAATTCCCCGTAGGGTTCCATCCTTTTAACTTAAACATCCAGGTGTCACTTTCCAGTTTCATGTTCTTACGACTCATGATCTCATTCATGTTTCTTTATTCGTGACAGGCAGCTGTTAATTCAATTTACAGGCAGCTTTATATTCCTTTCCATTTTCTTTCCAAGACTGCAGTATTATACATTCCACTAGTTTTTCCATCCTAGGATTCATGCCACATCCTAGGATCTAGCATACAACTAGTTTCCAGCCCTAGGATTCATGCATCACCTAGGAGCTATCATTCCATACATTTCTCATTCCTAGGATTCATGCAATGTCCTAGATTCTAGTTATGGTTCCATACTTTAACAGATTTTAATAATAACTTAAGCCACTCTACCAGGTACAATGGGAGTAATGGGGGCGTGATCGGGAATCCCGCGTGCCTCCGCGACTCCCAAGACTGCAACTGAACGAGGTCCTATCACAAGGATCAAACACAAGGAGTGTCTCAAAACAATGTATAGCTACTGTAGACGGGTAGAGGAATTAATTATGAAAAGAACGCAACTCGAATCGCGGAAAACGAAACCCGAACGGGCCCTAAACGGGTCGAAAAAGACGATATTGTGCAAAATCAGACGTCTGGAACTTCTTCCAGACGTCTTAAAAAGGTGGATCAGGGAATTACCTGTTCAGCGTGGTTTCCCGGACGTCCAGAAGTCTGCGGGGATGTCTGGCCTAGCTCCCAGACGTCCGATGGTTACCCCGGACGTCTGGAGGTCTCTCCCGCCGTC